>OX451736.1:1413838883-1415237311 GCA_948472305.1 Vicia faba
TGCCTAAGTTATAAGAAGGGTCCAATAGATTACCTGTGGATTAACTTCAGCCCCAGGGCTGGAATTGTCACTTTCGACAGGCTTGGTAACAAGAGCGTTCAGTTCCTCCTCAGTTGGTTCCTCGATGACCACTGCAGGTGGCCTAGGCTTTCTCACAGCGACCTTTATTCTGACGGTTCGACCTTCAGGAGCAGGAGTAGGAACAGAAGCGTCCTTCGTTAACTTTCGCCTCTTTAAGGGAGTAGGAGGGGAATCATTGTCGTCATCACTCCCCGATTCGACCACCAATGCTGCCCTTTTCTTGGGCGAAGGGGCCTAGAAAACCAATAGGAATTCGATTGAATAATTACGTCGAAAATAAAAAATCGAAAGCCAGAATGAAAATGAAGAAAATCTGGTTACCGATGCAGGAGGCCTCCTCGAAGAGCCTTCCCCCTGTTGGTTGCCCGTTGTCTTCGCCGGCGCTATAGTCTTCGCCGGCGGTGGAGGTTTTGTCGAAGGGACTCTTCCTTGTGGGCCTTCTGTAGCCTTCTTGGCTAGGGGCTTTCGAACAACTGAAAGCGAAAAGGAAAGTTAACAGGCTAACAGTCGAAGAGAAAGATAAAAAGTAATGTGAGAGTATGAACTTACATTTCTTGACTTTGTCCAACACAAGGACAAAAGACTTCTGCAACCCTGCTATGAAGTCCTTCTCGTCGAAGAAGTACTCAGCATAATAGCTTCTCCACCACTCTTCAAAAGATGGTGAGCAAAGGAAGTTAAGCTGGTAGTTAAACAGCGAGAGGATTGTTCGACCAGCATATCTTCCGATATGCTTGGTGGCAGCTTCTTCTGTATAATCGTTGCAGAAGTACAACATTGACTTCTCTCTTTGAAAAATGGGAGAAGGCAGGGTTTGGATGATACCAAACTGGCGAGATACCAGATTTGGTTGATAGGCAAGCAGACTCAAATGAGTCTTAGAACTCTTAAATCGAAGAGGCATGATCCTGGGTGTCAGGAACGCCTCCCAAAGTACAGTGTGCTCATCGACATTGGGACCACTCGACTCCTTTGGATGTGGCCTTGTAAACCATGCTGGCCCCACCTTCCGTTGAGCAAATGGAGCCATAGTTGAAACAAATTCCTTCCTTCGAGCGAACATCAGAACGAAGTTAGTGAAGGTTTGTTGAAACTCCAGCCCATCTTCCACAGGTGTCAGTAGAGCCAGCCTAATTCCTTCGATGCGTCTATTAGCTATCGCAGGGGCTTGTTCATTTATCTGATTCTTCTTGGGTAAGAAAGATTCGAAAGTGGCGTTGAGCCACAGTTGAAGTAGCCAGAAAGGCCCAGCGAGTAGCAAACTGCCCCTATCTTCGATATGTTTCAAGAGAGTAACCCCATTGCTGATTGAGTCATAAAGACTGGCCAGAATTAGTTCTGCCAAACAGATGTTTTGGCGGTGATGCAGTTGGGTGGCAAGAGTGACCATCTTTTTGGTCACTTGTAGAGACTTCGAGCAAAACACAAAGCGAGTTAGCCATAAGGCTAGAAACGCTATGTGTTCGACATCCGACACTGTGTCCGTCGACCTGTCGTGATAATGGTTGATAAAGGTAGTGTATGTTGGCTTGGTCTCAGAGAAGCCAATTTGGTCCTCCGACATCTCCTCCGGGTCGAAGTAATCTCCGGTTGGTCGAAGGCCAGTGATGGCCGCTACGTCAAAAAGTATGGGGGTTAACATCCCACATGGAAGGTGAAAGGTGAAGTGAGAGTAATCCCAAAACAACAGCGAAGCTATAAGCATCTCTGGGGAGTAGTTTAAGCCTGTCTTCGACAGCATTACTAGGTCAAAGATTCCCATTTCCTTCCAGACTGGAGTTTGATGTTTCTCCAACTTTGTTAGCCAAGCAACATAGTCAGAGGTCAGATTAGGGCAGGACCTGAAGACCCTAACACTTCTGTTGAAGAAACGGAGGTCGATTTTCTCGCGTGTAGGGTCTTCGTTGTCTTCTGCGTCCTTCTTGGCGCATGCTACTGGCTTGAGTTTCTCGACGATGGGGAAATAGCTCTTGATCTTCAGAGCTTCAGAGATGCTTGGGTTCATGGGGCCAGACATTGCGAAGATCTGGTTGGAGTACCCAACCGGGATCATCAAGTGACGCGAGTAAGCATCGCGAACGGAGATGTCAGAAGGTTCAGGAACCCTTCGTTTCCCTGTAGAGTTCACTACCGGAGCAGTAACAAAGACCTTGGGCTTAGCAAGTTGTTCAGTTGGTGCGTTAGTTTTGGGTGCAGTAGAAGCAGAGGCCATTGTTGAGGATGAAGATGAAGTGGAAAAGGAAGAGTTTTCTGCAAAGAGAGCAAGTTTGTATGAAAGCAAGGGAGTTTGAGGGCTAGTTTGCGTAAAAAGTCCCACAATGGGATATTCACTACTATTTATAGTAGTGGGAGAAATTCCCAATAACGAGGACATTAAATGTCATTTAATGCTGCAGGAATTAGTGGGACGCGTGGCAGCATCCTGTTGTTTTGGCCGTTTCTGCAGAAACAGAGAGACGCAGCGTGCGTCCTCGTTTTTGGGATTTGTCATAATGACAAATTCTGAAGTGACGTTTGGTACTGCACGCCGTACTGAAAGTGACGTCCTAGGATCAAATCAATGATGGTTTCTTGGGATTGCCAATAGTTGGTAAAAAGCAACAAAAAATGCACAAGTTAACTTGTGACTAAGCGTGGAAAAACAGGTGTCGAATGGCGTTTTCAAAGAATGCCTTTTTCTTTCAGAGTCGAAATAAGGCATTCTTGGGGGGCAATTTGTTGGCTCCTAAATTCGACACCTTTGTTTTGTTTGATGGCAGCCATCAAAAGCTGAAAGATGCTTTCGACTGGCTAAGCCTGTCGAAGTGCCCGTCGAAAGATGGCAAAATACTTAGAAGATTTCTTCCAAGGAAGAAGGCTGACTGCCTTCGATGTCGAAGGAGTTTTCGTCGAAGATGTCTCTTGATGAAGGTGTTCGATGGTCCAGAGTGGAGCAGTTTGAAATTCAAAGCTTTGGAGGGAAAACGGTTTCCAGCAGTTACTACGTGCAAATGTGCAAGGATCTGGAGCGTCGAACATGGAGAACGTGCCAAGTGGCTTAATCTCGAAGCAGTGTAACTGCCCGACGGTTACTTGGAATGTTTTTGTATAAATAGGAGTAGACATGTAGTTTCTCGTGTGTGTTCACAATCATATACATAGTCACTCATTTAGATTCAAGTACCCAGTGTGAGCGAAAGAATTGTTGAGAAATGTATGTGTGAAACACCAATTTTTATCAATTAAAGTCATTTACTTTTCCAGTATTTTACTTGCTTTTCTCCTTTAAATTCCTGTCGAACCTTTACTTTAAAGCCTTGTTTATTTTACCAAGCCTTTCCTTTATGCAATTTACTTGAAACATTTTACTTAAAGCCTTATCCACATTAATCAAACTTCAAAATCAACCTATGTCCATAGGATCAATCTGATCGATCCTGCGAGTAACCAAATAAGTAACCATTTGGAGGATCAGCGGTTGTTTACCAAAACCCAAGGTAAACAGGTAGACATGCTGATCTGGAGGAAAAAACTTAGCTAGGGATGAAATTCTGTTGCTGGAGTTGATGAGCTCTGTTGGAGATCGAGCTTCTGTATCTATAGAAATAAACTCCGCTTGGGGGATAAGATTTACTGACTCGCCTGCGATTACGAACCTCGGCTGGGGATAGTTATGTCCTATTTCAGGAAAGATGACATCAATGCCTTTTGGGTACTTTTACTCTGTGGGGAGTGCATGTACCAACAATTACGTTCTCAAGCTGACTCTATCCTGATACCTGCTGGGCAGAGGAACAGTCGGGTTTGGTACTTCTTGTTTTTCCCTGTTTTTGGAATTACGAGTAATTGCCTTTTATTTCTTATGTAAATATTATGAGCAGCAATCATTTTCAAATTCATATATCAAAACTAAATCATTAGACGTTCTTGAAAAATAAAACAGAAAAAGAAAACAAATTGAAGTTTTGTAAAAATAACTTGTATTGATTTTGAAGTTGGCCTGTAATAGGCGTTTTGTACAAGGAGGCTGACGTCCTAGTAAGAGAACGCCGCCGAAAGATAGAAATTATATAATTTGTGTAAAAGAAGGAAAAACAGCTATGTGAAACAACGCCATTAGGTTCTAACTCTGCTATTGCCTTTATATCTTCAAGCGTCTCATCACTTTGCTACTTGGCCGAAGGTTGATCAGATTGATTGGTGTTGTCCGAGCATGATAGTCGATATCGAAGTGTGGTCACAAGATGATCCAATGAGACATAGTGATACGCTTCAATCCCTAACTTTTGCCTGGATTTCCCTTTCGGGTTTTCAATCCACCGGGATACCCTTTTTTGCCCAAGCCGCCCTTTCAGGTTTTCGACTCGCCGGGTGTACAAATTTTTTCATTTTCATCCCTTACTTTTACCCGAACCCTTTTGGTTTACCGGGAAGCCCTTATTTTTGCCTAGGCCAATCGACCTAGTGGGTCTTTGATTATGCGTAGTATCTTTTCACTATGTCTGCATTGATAGGGTGAGGAAGGTCGTCACCATCCATGGTAGTTAGAATCATAGCTCCTCCCGAGAAAATGTTCTTATCCACAAATGGCCCTTCGTATGTGGGAGTCCATTTGCCCCTGGGATCACCTTGCGGAAGTATGATGTGTTTGATCACCATATCCCCGACTTGATATTCTTGACGCATGACTTTCTTGTTAAAATCCTTGATCATTCACTTTTGATACGTCTGACCATGGCAGATAGCAGTAAGTCTCTTTTCATAGATTAGATTTAGCTGATCAAGTCGGGTTTGGATCCAGTCGTCTTTGTTCAAACCTGCATCCTTCATAATCCTGAGAGAGGGTATTTGGGGTTCTATGGGTAGGACTACCTCCATGCCATATACCAGAGAGTAGGGGGTTGCCGTTGTTGACGTCCGTGCTGAGGTACGGTACCCATGAAGAGAAAATGGTAACATCTCATGACAGTCTTTGTATGTCACTGTCATCTTCTGTACAATCTTCTTGATGTTCTTGTTAGCTGCTTCAACAACGCCATTCATCTTCGGCTGATAAGGAGAAGAATTATGGTGATGTATCTTGAACTGTTTGCAGAGCTCGGTGATCATTGTGTTGTTGAGATTTGTACCATTATCAGTAATAATTCTCTCTTGCACACTGTATCAACAGATCAGATTGTGTCAGATAAACTACGCCACGATGTTCTTGGTAACAGTAGAAAAAGAGGTTGCCTCAACCCACTTTGTGATGTAATCAATGGCTACTAAGATGAAACGATGCCCATTATATGCAGTAGGTCTGATCTCACCAATCATGTCGATGTCCCACATCGCAAAGGGCCACGGAGCTGCCAAGACGTTTAAGGGGACCGGAGGCACATGCACCTTATCATCGTAGATTTGGCATTTATGACAGGTTCGAATGTGCTGATAACAATCAGCTTCCATAGTGGACCAGTAATATCCTGCCCGTAGGATCCTCTTTGCCATGGTATATCCAATATAGTGGCTTCCGAAAGCACCTTCATGTAGATCTGTCATGATCCTCTCTGCTTCGCTCTTGTCTACACACCGTAGTAGTGTGGAGTCATGGTTGCGTTTATAGAGGATTCCATTACTGAGGAATAACTTTGCAGCGAACCTTCTTAGAAACTTCTTATCATTGACAGATGCCCCTTCGGGATACTCTTGCGCCTCGAGATACCTTTTGACTTCGTGAAACCAGGGTTTGTCTGCCACTTCTTCGGTATCGGTCTCACAGCATTGTGTTGGTTCATCCAACCTCTCAATGGTGATTTGGGGAGCTTCATTGTCCCACCTTACCTTGAACATAGAGGACATGGTAGCTAGCGCGTCCGCTAACTGGTTATCCTCTCGTGGGAAATGTTCGAAGGTTACCTCCTCAAAGTGTGGGAGCAATGTCAGTACATACTCTTTGTAAGGAATGAGATTCGGGTGCTTCGTATCCCACTCGCCTTTGATCTGACTTATCACCAGAGCGAAATCCCCGAATACACTTAAGAATTTAATCCACAGGTCAATAGCAGCTCGAAGACCCATGATACATGCTTCATACTCCGCCATGTTGTTGGTGCAGTTGAAACATAATCAGGCGATGAACGGAGTATGACAGCCCTCGGGAGATATGATTACAGCGCCAATGTCGTTACCTAGTGCGTTTGAAGCTCCATCAAAATACATAGACCATCGGGATTCCTCCTCAGGTCCTTCATCCGGTCCAGGTTCTTCGTAGTCAGTCACCAACATGATATTCTCATCCGGGAACTCAAAATTCATAGACTGGTAATCATCCACGGCCTGATGATCTAAATGATCAGCCAATACACTCCCCTTTATTTCTTTTTGGGATGTGTATTATATGTCGTACTCAGTTAAGATCATCTGCCACCTTGCTATCCTTCCGGAGAGAGCGGGCTTCTCGAAAATATATTTGATCGGATCCATCTTTGATATCAATAAGGTAGTGTGAGTCGGCATATACTGTCTCAGTCGGCAAGCAGCCCATGCCAAAGCGCAACAAGTTTTCTCGAGCAGTGAGTATCTTGTCTCACAGTCGGTAAACTTTTTGCTAAGGTATTATATTGCATGCTCTTTTCGTCCAGACTCGTCATGCTTCCCCAGCACACACCCCATTGAATTGTCTAGCATTGTCAAGTACAATATCAAAGGTCTTCCTTCAACTGGAGGCATCAGAATTGGTGGTTCTTGAAGGTATTCTTTGATTCTTTGGAAAGCGGTCTGGCATTCATCATTCCACTTTACCACTTGATCTTTCTTCAGCAACTTGAAGGTTGGCTCAGAAGTAGCAGTCAGATGTGAAATGAACCTGGCGATATAATTCAGGCGTCCTAAGAAACCTCTAACTTCTTTCTCTGTACGGGGAACCGGCATCTCTTGTATGGCCTTTACCTTCGCAGGGTCTACCTGAATACCCTTGTCACTGAAGACAAAACCCATAAGCTTACCAGATCTTACCCCGAAGGTACACTTGTTCGGATTCAACCTCAGCTTGTACGCCTTCAAACTATCGAACAACTTTTGGAGATGATCAAGCTGCTCTTCCTCAGTCTGAGACTTGGATATCATGTCATCAACATAAACTTCAATCTCATGGTGAATCATATCATGGAACAAAGCGACCATGGCGCGTTGATAAGTTTCCCCAGCATTCTTCAACCCAAAAGGCATTACCTTGTAACAGAAGGTGCCCCATTGTGTAACTAAGGTCGTCTTCTCCATGTCTTCAGGAGCCATCTTGATCTGGTTGTAGCCAGAGAAACCATCCATGAAGGAGAAGATTTTATGCTGCACAGTATTGTCGACCAGAACATCGATGTGAGGAAGTGGGAAGTCATCCTTGGGGCTTGCCCTATTCAGATCTTTGTAATCAACACACATATGTACCTTACCGTCCTTCTTAGGTACCGGAACAACGTTAGAAACCCACTGTGGATACGAAGTGACAGCTAAGAATCCTGCGTCGAACTGTTTCATGACCTCTGCCTTGATTTTCTCTAACATTTCAGGACGCATACGGCGGACCTTCTGCTTAACCAGAGGACAGTCTTCTTTAGTCGGTAGGCGATGTACCACAATATTAGTGTCCAAACTAGGCATGTCTTCATAGGACCAGGCGAAGATTTCAACATAGTCGTGCAACATCTGTATCAACCTCTGTTTGACGCTAAGCTCCAAATTTGCACCTATTTTAACCTATTTTCTGTCTTCCTCAGTACCCAAATTCACCTTCTCAACCGGATCTTCATGAAGTTGTATGGCCCTTTCTTCCTGCTGTAATAGTCTAGCAAGTTCTCCAGGCACCTCACAATCATCCTCACCTTCGTCCTCGGCTTGGTTGATCGGATTTTTGAAGTCATAACTGGCAATAGCAGAGCTGTTATCAATGGGATCCAGAGTGGGTATGGGTTTGTATTATGATACGTGAGTGTGTGTAAGAGAATAACTATTATGATAGAGTGGAAAATAGAAAAGAAAAACAGAAAGCGCAAAATTTGTATGCAAGAAATGTCTAATGCTTTATTAATAATTATGAAATGATAAATAATAACCCTCACAAGCAAAGCCAAGGTGCCTCGGGCAAGGCACCGGGCTGTAAAGTTTCAAATTATTTGTTACAGATCTAAAACAGGTAAGACAATTATTGCAGAATAAAAGAAACAAGTATAAAGTCCTTAGTCGTCCAGTTACTCGGTCCACCATTGGTAGTTGGGTAGATCTAGATGTCAATGTTTGAGTCCTCTTCATTGTCTTCAATGGCGTTAATCCCACGATTGTTGATACGTAGGGGAGGTCCTCCAGCCCGAGCGCGTCTGTGATACGGTGGGAGAACTGACTTGAGGTTTTGCGTTTGTGTTCGCAAATGTTTCGGTTTAGTAAGAGTCGCCACCGACTTTTTATTTTATCCAAAGGAAAGGTCAAAAAGCACAGGAAAGACCTTTGAGATGTTTTCTTGGGTTCGGGGGGTAGATTATGAAAAGGGAATGTGCTAGCACCCTTCTCATACATGGTTTTCCATGGGCTCTTAGTTACTTGTTTAGATCACTTGCTTTGCTTTTTCAATTGTTTGAAATGGTGCTTTTGTGTGTGGTTTTTGAAAATATTTTGAAAAAAGGCATTTGTCTAGGCAACCTTTGTAATGATTCTTGTTTGAATATATACAAAGGTGTTTGTCTTTTGAAAAGATGTTTCAATGTTTGAAAGTTTGTTTTGGGAAATGTTTTGAAGTTGTGTTGTGTGTTTTTGAAAATAGCAAGGATGGTTTGCAAATTTGATCAAGTAACTAGGAGTTGTCTACCCTAACTCAAAGATCTTTCCTATACATTTTTAACCCTTTTGACATTTTTGTTTTATCATTGTATTTGGTAAACAACCTTGTGTTCGGATGTTAAACGGGACAGGCGCGGGTCATCGTATGACCATGATAGCAATGGTGCTAAGTATCTTTAGCAAGTTTTTGAGGGACTAGATCATTTTTGTATAGGCAACCAAGATAGCGTCATCGAGGGACTATGATCTTTTGTTTTTGTTCGATTTTGCCAAGACACCTAGCATGCATACCATGGCCATGTTTTTTAGCCAACAAGTGGATGAAACCCTAGGGATGCATGTGTGCATTGTGTTGTCATTTTTCATGCTTTTTTATCTTGCATTAGGTCAAGCTATTTGTTTTGATTTTTGTTGTCATACAAACCCTAATCTTACTATCATGCATATTTGAAAGCAATAAAATGTGTAAAAAGTAAATCTACAACTATTATAACATTGATATGGGGAGGGGGATACAAGTTTGAATAGGGGGGTATTTGCAAGAAAATAAAACCCTAATTCAACTATTACAACCAAATTGAATTCATTGTACAAATAATAAATTGACAAATATTTAAATATGTGAAAGTATAAATATGCACAAAATGTTTTTGTATTTTATTTTATGTATGTAAAAATAAATTATTTAATGTCCTAAAAATAGGGAAAATATTAATGATTATTTTTGAAAGGGTAGAAACCCTAGTTTTTGTTTTAAGAAAATATATGTATTACATTATTTATTTATCTACAAGAAAATAAAAATATTCCCAAAAAAATAAAATATGTGAGAAAATATTATTTTATATGTATAAATAATAAAAACAAAAATATATAATATTTTTATAATATTTACAAGTTTTTTATTTAAGAAAATAAATGTATTAAACCTAATAAACTAAATATTATGCCAAAAATAAAATAAAAAAATAAAATAAAATGTGAAAATTCAAGAAAATATTTTTAGTGATTTTTAATATTCAAGAAAAATAAATAAAGTCATAAAATGAAAATAGAAATGGAAAATATGAAAAATAAAAACAATGGGTCAAGGGGGTGCAAAGAGTAAGCAGGGGGTGCAAATAGCCAGAACAATCCAAGCCCAGCCCAAATCACTTCATCCCTAACCTCTGGAAACAGAAAACGCGTGTTTCTTGTTCAAATTCGTATCTCCTGCAATTGTGCTTAAAAACAAAAACTTGCAACATGAAAGTTATAGAGCATTAAACCACGATTCTAACCATATAAAAAACTTAATCTAACTCTCAAAGACCAGAGAGAATTTCTTTGGCCCTAAATCTTGACCCAGTTTTTTCAGAAAGTTCAACTATCAAATACTCCTAGCTCAGTTAATATAAATGAATTCTATGCATATGTACAGCTCAAGGGAAATGAGGACTACATTTTTGATTTACAAACCTAAGCCTAATGTTTCCTAAATAGAGAGATAGAAGTTTGAAATTTACCTGTTTCAGTCAAGCTCGAGTATGGCAATGCAACAACTTTCAGTGAGGCCTGAAGTTCTTTTGAGCTTGCTTGATGTTCCCTTGATCTTTCCCAATGCTTAGTTTGCTTTGAAATGGCTTGAAGCTTCTTGTAGAACTCAACCTGCAAATTCAAAATTTGAAAATGGTGAAGTGTGTAAATGGAGTTACAGTGACTTGGGAATGGTTGGTATATCTTAGGTATGTTGTATGGAGTGTGTTGGAACTGGTTTGGGACAAAACGCACGAGGCAATGTGAAGATGGAAGTGATTCTGCAGGGCCTGCCCTGTTTTGACAAGAACTTGGTGTTTTGATGTTAGAGGGTGTTTGAGAGGTGGTGAGCTCATGTTTATGGCTTAGTGTAATGTGTAAAGCTTGTTTGAAATGTTACCAAGACTTGGTTATATCATATTCACAAGATATGGACTTTTTGCACAAATGACTTGTTTTTGAAGTAAAAGTGGGAAGTGACCAAGGCAAGGTTGTACAGGCCTGTACTCTAGCTGCACAAAGTTGGTGAACTTTGCATAATATTAGGGAGCATTGTTTGCAGCAAAAGGCTTGGTGTATGGCTCAAGATAATCAATTTGACAGAAAGCATGCTTTATGTAAATGGTATTGTTAACTTTTTGCCAAAAATGGATTAAACCTTTGTATAATCTTCTAAAGCTCAGAACAAATCCTTAATCCAAAGTTTTTGCATACAATTTTTGAGTGTGGAAGGGTTTAAGATTTTTCAACTTGTACAAGCAAGGTTTGGACAGATTTTGCAACTTGTAGCATGGTGTAAAGTGCCTTGGACAAAAGTGATGATTTTCCATTTCCAATCCTTCGATTATCCCTAACCACAAATGATTTTGGAGAGTTCTTGGACATTTTATAAATCTTGTAACATTCTCTACAATCCATATTTGAAATTCATTTTGAGATTCCACTTGGAACTATGTGAAAATTTGCCATGAAGATAGGTCAAAATCCTGCCTAAACTAGGGCAAAATTTCACTAAGTTAGAAAGTTTTTGAACCCTTATTCCAAAAATCATAACTTGAGATCCAAGCATCTTTTGGGAAAACTTTGTGAATCAAAGTTTTAGATTTTGTGGAGGACTACAAATTTCATGTTGGAAGTTTTCTTTGAATCCAATTGCATCATGGTGAAAAAGTTGGGAAAAGTTGGAAAAAAATAAGAAATTTTCATAACTTAGAAAATTTCTAAGTTATGAAAATTTTCCATTTTAAACCCTAATTTTCAAAATTAGGTTTCTTGGTGAACAAGTTTCATGTTTTTACACATCTTGGTGAAAAATGACCCTTGGCACTTGATTTTGACTAAAAAGTCAAAGTTTGACTTTTCAGTGTACAGTTGATTTTTGATCAATTGATTGGAAAATTCATCTGTCAATCCAATGCATTTGAGATCTTTTGAAACTTGTGATTAGGTCAAGATGTTGCCATTGAGTCCTTGAAACCATGATTGAACCCAATTTGCCATTGTCTAGGTGAAAAATCAGAAATTGCCCTTCTACAGTCAAAACCCTAAAAATGACCATTTTGCCCTTTTGATGATCTGATCAAATTTCTTGAGGAGTTGTGGTCCAAACTTGATCAAATGGTTCATATGAGTCTATAATGTTGATGTGGATCAAAAATTATGAGGTTTGACTGTAAATTGGCCATATTTGACTTTTTCCAATACAACTAATTTTTAGGTCAACTGTCCAATTGACTGGGCAAAAATTTGATTCAAAGCTTGAAACTTGGTATGAGAAATCTTATAAGTCCAACATGAAGTATGAAAGTCACATGAGGCATTGGAAGTCCAAAAATCCCTGTGCAAACTCAAACCCTAATTTCAGGTCATCAGTGCAAGGAGATGTCTTAAGCAGAGCAAACCCTAATCCTGTCTTGAGTCCAAAGAGTCTTGTGAGGGGAAATATTGATAAAATGAGAGGGAAAATTTTGGGGTATAACAGCGTCTAATAGCCCTTTGAGCCCCTGTAGTAAAGCCCAAACCAAATTTATCAGTTTTATGAGTGAAATCAGGGAGCTGACCCCAATTGGCACACCCACCTTATTCAACCGCGGCCCTGGCGTCCTTGAGAGAAGCCATCCTCAAAGGAGGTTTGTTGCTAGTAGTTTCAGTTGATGCCAAGATCTGAGGGACCTCTTCAAAATTCTGACAAGGAGTTTTGATGAATTCCCCGTCCATCTCTATGTAGCGGAAGGAGTTGAGGTGACTAAGCATATATTCTTCTTCACCCTGAACTGTGACAATCTTTCCTTTCACCGGTTACTTCAGCATTTGGTGGAGTGTGGAGGTGACTGCGCCAGCCTCGTGGATCCAAGGACGACCCAACAAACAAGAATATGATGGCCTGATATCTATCACATAGAAAGTGGACCCAAAAGTTTGAGAACCTACTTTGACGGGGATGTCCACCTCCTCATACATCATTCTCTTTGATCCGTCAAAAGCCCTTACCATAATGTTACTAGGCTTTAGAGTTAAACCCTTGCAATCCAACTGGTCTAATGCCTTCTTCGGTAGAACATTCAGTAAAGACCCATTATCTACCAGCACATGAGCCATAGTGGTGCCCATGCATTCAATCGATACATGGAGAGCATCATTATGCTTCCTTCCTTTCAGAGTCAAATCCACATCTGAAAAACCCAACCCATTATCAACAGTTTGGCTGGCCACACAATCTTTGAATTGATCTGCTGAAGTTTCCTGTGGCACATGCGCAATCTTGAGAAATGCAATCAAAGCCTTTGCATGGGCTTCAGAATACAATAGCAGAGACAACATGGATATCTTCGATGGGGTCTTCCCCAGCTTCTCGACCACATTGTAGTCGCTCTTCTTAATAATTTTCAGTATTTCCTCCATTTCTTGCTTATAGGCTTCCAAGACAATTTTCTTAGGTACCTCCGTCCGGGAAGGCTCGCCTATAGTTTCCTTGCCACGGGTATCAGACGATTCGCCGACAGGGGTAATAACTGGAGTAAGAACGAGAACTGTAGTTGATGTACTTGCAGGAACAACAGATGGAATGACAATAGGCTTATTAACAGTCTTAGGGGAAATCTCAGGAGAGAAGACCCTTCCGCTTCGGGTAACTTTGCTGGTTCCGACAATGTTACCAACATCAGGATCAACTTCTTCATCTTTCAAATCTTGTTTGATGCCATGATAGTACACATCGGCGCCATAATGCCACGGGACAGGTTTGTCCGAGATATACGGGACAAGACCAGGAACAGTAATTATCAGCGGAGCAATTCTTGGAGCAGATGTAATCCTAACAGGTCTTCTCAAGGAAACCTTGGAATGATTGGCGGAAATGGTTATAATGGCAACGTCTTTAATTGGAACAACAGGAATCATAGTCTTCTCGAACAAAATCTCTTTGTTATCTATCAGGCGTTGAACACCTAACTTCAGCAAATGGCAACTAGAAGGTAGAAACAAACAGATGTGGCAACCTTCACCACAACCCAGAAATAAACCGGCCAACAAAAAATTCTTCTTTACAATCATGAGAGGAGTAGAAACTTCATCAACAGAGATAACGAACAAATCAGTATCAACAGTATTAACTCCACGACCGTGTTTAGGCATAGGAGCAGTTATCACATTTGTCTTTTCCGGAGCATCAAACTCTATTTCCTTGGATTCGATCAAGTCTTGTACTTTGTTCCTCAGAGCCCAGCAGTCATTTGTATCGTGGCCAGGACTCTCAGAATGATAGGAACACCGGGCATTCAGATTATATCGGGGAGATGTAGTATTTGGATTCTTGGGAGCCTCTCTGAAGGTTGACAAGTTGGATCTCAGCAGATGAGGTAGAACTTCAGCAATTGTCATGTTGATGCGGGTAAACTTCCGTTGTGGTCTTTCCACCCTTTGTTGATTGGTGCATTGTGGAGCAACTGCGGGTCTAGGTATTATCACGACACTTACTGTCTGACATTGTTCAGCCCTGTTCTGACCCCTCGGGCTATAGATGGCACTGGCTTCCTTCTTACCAACAAAAGGCTTCATTCCTGAACTTGAAGAGGCATCCTTATGTATTTTGCCACTTCGAATCCCAACTTCTACTCTTTCTCCAATTAGGATCAGCTCGATGAAACCAGCTGATGAGTTGTCGATCAAATGATTGAAAAATGGACCAGATAGTGTCCCTATAAGCATATTAACCAACTCCCTATCAGACAATGGGGGTTGAACTCTCCCAGCCAAGTCTCTCCATTTTTGTGCATAATCTTTAAAACCTTCGCCGGCACCCACGGACATACTCTGGAGTTGAGTACGAGTGGGAGCAAGTTCGGCATTATACTGATACTGCTTGCAGAAAGCAGCAGCCAGATCTTCCCAATTTCAGATATTTGCTCCCTCTAGCTGGTAGAACCATTCAAGTTGAGTCCTTGACAGACTATCTTGAAAGAAGTGAACCCACATATTTCTATCAGCTGTGTGGGGCTGGATTTTTCTGACATAAGAACGGAGATGGAGTTTTGGGAAGGACACCCCATCATACTTAGAAAAAACTGGAGCTTTGAACTTCTGCAGGATGACTACTCCCGACACCAATCCCAATTCTTCGAAATCTAGTCCAAGTATCCTCTGAACTTCCATGGCACTCAGACTTTCTTCTAGCTGTTTGTATCTATCCTCAGCAGGAGGATATTGTTCATCATTATAATCAGTATCATTTTTAGAGACTGCAGGACTAGGGTCCTTCTCTTCTTCCTGATTCTCCCCTTCATTGGATGAAGAGGTAAGATCGACTCGTCGCTTCAACTTCTCTCCAAACCTTCTGCCCATATTCAGAATACCAACAGTCTTCTTCTTTTTCTTCTTCTCTTTCAGGATAAGGGCTTTCAGATCCTCCTTCCCTTTTGCCAGACTTATGAACATTTGTTGAAACTGGGCGTTCTGTACCTGAAGGTCCTTGATGGTTTGCTCGGAAGATATTTCTGCTGAAATAAACATCGAAGGAGATGAGAAACCTGTAATGGTACCTGTAATGATGTGTATGATAATAGGATGCGTATGCAATGATTTCAAAGACTTCGGGAAATTTAAATTTGCAAACCAAAATAACAAAAACTTTATTAGCTGAATTTGAAGTTCAAATGCCTTTTAGGCGTTAGATTAAAAAAATAACTCTAAAACTATAAAAGACATCAAAGTTCCCATGGATGCTTCCTCTTTGTGCTGAGATATTCATTGAGTCCTCTTTCTTCATGCAGTTGCTTTGTGAGCTCTAAAACCTTCCTCTCCTGAGCATGGAACTGATCCCTGTAGGTATCTCGCTCCTTCATCAATTGAATCCAAGACCTCTGTAATTCCCCAAGATCATTGGGCATGTAAGGGTAGAGAACAGTGCAAGGAATGCCTTCTTCAGTAGTGGGTTCCACAATCACTGGTAAAATGGCCACATAAGGCATCATAAGTTTTGGGCACGAGCTCTTACCCATTGGGGGTAAGGTTCCATAGGAATGGAAGTCTTTGGCCCCAAAGCCTTGGCGCCAGATCTGTTTACCATGCCCCAAGCTCGTATGAACCTCCAGCGATACTCTTTAACATCATCCTCATAGTTGAATAAAATTCCCTCGATAAGTAACTCATGGGGGCCATCCCTTCGAGCGTGACCAAATTGTCATAGAGCTAAACAGGGGTTGTAGGTTATACCTCCTCTGATACCAAGTAGTGGGACATTAGGGTACTCTCCGCAGTGATCAATAATAGCAGTATTTTCCATAGCTCGAGAACACCAGAGAATATCCATATGAGCGAGCTACATTATCTTCAGTATGGACTTAGGGAGGTGAGAAATAAACCACCTCGACAACAATGGCATACAACACATAAGAATCCTTCTTCTCTTCATGGTACGAGTATGGAGAGTGTGCAAAATATCTCCGAGCAAAGTAGGCACCGGATTACGGGAGAGAAAAATCTTGATAGCATTCACATCTATGAATGAGTCTGGATTAGGTAATAGGACTAACCCATAGATTAGAAGAGCCAAAACCTCCTCAAAATCCTGAAAATCCAAATCATCCCAAAACAGTTGGGCCTTGTTTATCAGAAACTTAGCAAGAAAACCTTTGACTCCGCTTCTAGTTTCCAAATTGGATACCATGTCGGCCCGTTTCAGATGCAGAGCTGAGGCAATGACTTCTGGCTTAGGAACTTCTTCTAGACCTGTGAAGGGTAATTGTTCAAGAATGGGTACATCCAACAGCTGAGAGAACTCTTCCAAGGTAGGAACCAACTGATAGTCTAGAAAGGTGAAGCACTAGTCCTTGGGATCGAAGAACTGAAAAAGTACACTCATCATTCTTTCATCAAAGTTTGCAGTAACCAGGTTGAGAAGTCTACCATGTCCCTTAGTGAATGCAGAAGTTTTAGAAACCCTTGATACTAACTCTTTGAGTTAGTAAGGTATCTTCACAAAGCTGATTCGGATAGTGTTTCTACGAGCGGAAGCCATGATCTGCAAAACATAACAAAGATAAATTCCCTTAGTATTTGAAATTGTTAGTGCAATAAGCATGGATGCCATGTTATAATGCATGATGTTATGATAAACCACAAGTATAGAAAACACACGTATAGCACACACAGTCAAGTCACACCAAGTCCTTAGGTTTAAGGCTTGCATGAGGTTAAAGGTAGTACCCTCTTGAAGTTTAGTTGGTTTCAAACTTGTCTTAAAAAGTAACCGGGTTCTAGAGGATCTCAATATCACTAACCATACTTTATCGGACATTGTTTCAGCTTAATCAATCTTTTCTTGCAGACAAAATATCCCAAAAGTCTGATCTCAATGAGTGTAGCATCCAGTATCAACCAATCCTCAGCTCTACACCGAGGTCGGCTATCTCACTACTTTCTAATGGCCAAGTTTGTTCAACTAAGGTTCAAAGTTTCGTTGGAGCTTCACGACACCACGTGGCGGCCCCGTATTCTCCTCGTTTCCCCACGAAGGATACTGGTACCAACCAAAGTGCCACACCAACACAACCATCGCTTAAACTATATCGGTCTACGCCATACAGTCTCCACGATCTATTGCTATTTACCTAATAAGTGCCCCCAGATCCGGGTGTAGGATCTATAATAACCCTAAACAAACCCTCAAAAGTAAAGCAATCAAGACAATCAAGAGAAGCAATTTAATGATCTAGATCCTAAGGTATACCCCACTTATTATTCCCCAGCAGAGTCGCTAGTTCTGTGATACGGTGGCAGAACCGACTGTTTTTACTGGTTTGCATTTTGCATTTTTTGTTCGCAAAATGTCGCGGTAAGCAAGAGTCGCCACCGACTTTTATTTCATCCAATCATGGAAAAGGAAAAAGAACAAAAAAAACCTTTTTTTCGAGATATTCTACGTACAGGGGGTAGATTATAGAAAGGGAAGGTGTTAGCACCCTTTCTATCCGTAGTTATCTACGGACTCTTAGTTACTTGCTCATTTTTTTCAAATTGCTTATGTGTGTTTGTCTTGAAAATGTTTTACTTCGTGATAACCCTTGTATCAGTCCTCAAGGATGTGACGAAGTTTGTTTTGAAAATTTGTTTAGAAAGGTGTTTGTGTGAAAAAATTTTACTGAGCAAGTACTTAAGATTCTACCTACTCGAAAAAAGATTGTTCGTTTTATTTCCTTTAGACACTGTTATCCTACTATTAAGGAGTAGGTAGCACCACCCTTCGAGTTGTAAGGGACATTCGAAAGGGACAAGTACAATCACTAAAGCAATAGTTAGAAAACTTTAGTAGTAACCCTAGAGTCTTAAGATCTTTTCGAGGCAACACTTTCGAGGCAAAATTTCCGAGACAACATTCGAATGGGACGTTTTGATCTTTTAGACTGGAGGGCCACCACTAAAATCTCCTATGCTTAATGATTGTTTACCGAAGGCAACCGAAGTGAGGTAAACCCTAGGAGTGAAATATGTGCGTATGATTTGTTTCAGTTATTTAATCTTTGCACATTAGGTGATCTACTATTTTAATTTTCCAGACATTCTTGCCATACAATCCTATTAGCATACATTTAGACAGTTAAATATTTGCAGGAATTAAAAATGCAAGAAAATAAACCTAGCTATTACAAGGCTTCGGGGATGGGGATTAATTACATAACCAAAGAATCGGGGATTAAAGCAATAAATAAAACCCTAATTTAACTATTACAAACCATCGGCAGTTACAAAAATAATGGAAGAGAAATTATTAAATGCGTGACGAATTAAACACGAGGAGAAATTGGCAACCCTAAAATCTAATTGAAAAAAATAATTAAGTTATTTTTGAGAAAAAGAATTGATTAAATTATGTACGACTAAAACCCTAATTCTAATTATTTTAATTATAAAAAGAAATTGAAACTAACCTAATCTAAACCAAATTAAATAATTTCAAGAAAAATAAAATATTTTGTAAAAAAAAGATTTTGTGTATTTTTGTGGTTTTTTATTTGAGAAAAGTAACAATTTAATTACAAAATTTAAAACCTAGTTTCTATTTAATTTTAAATAAAACAAAAATTAAATTTACCTAACTTACTAATTATATTAAATAAATATTATAAAAAAATGATCTTTTGTGTTTTTTGTGATTTATTGATTTTATGATTAATTAAAAAAACAATTAATTTTTTTTGTGAAAAATAATTAAACAAATTAAGTAAAATAGAAGAAATAAATAAAAAGAGAATTAGAAATGAGCATGTTGTCTTGCTGAAAAGGGGGGTGAGAATATGAATTTTGGCCCAACAAAGCTGAGCCCAAGTTGACCACATTGGATTAGATGTAGCCTTTGACTTGAACGTGCACCATGGACCTTCAGGCTGGAAGCGTTAGATCTGGGTAGAAGTGCATCCAGTGGCTGGACGTTGAGGTTGCATGGAAGGCGCCTAGAGGAGTGATGCATTGGATTTGTTGAGAAATATGAAGAAAATAATAAAATGCACACGCCTGGGATCAAACCCAGGACGTGTACATTAAAAGGCATGCTCCTCAACCGTTTGCGCTAGCTTGTCAATTGGTATATACAATTGTTGTACCCCAAAATTTTCCCTCTCATTTATCAAGATTATTCTCACTGGATCTCTTGGACCCAAGACTGGATTAGGGTTTGGTCAGCTCAAGACATCTCATCTTGCACTGATAACCAGAAATTAGGGTTTGATATTGCACAAGAATTTTTGGACTATCAATGCTTCATATGACTTTCAAACATCATTATAGACCCCCAAGATTACTCATGTCAAGTTTCAAGCTTTGAACTACATTTCTGATCAGTCAATTGGACAGTTGACCTAAAAATCAGCTGTATTGGGGAAAAAGTCAACCATGGCCAATTTACACTCAAACTTCATAATTTTTTATCAACATCAACATTCTAGACTCATATATATCATCTGATCAATATTATACCATAACTCCACAAGAAATTTGATCATATCATCAAAAGGGCAAAATGGTCAAAATTAGGGTTTTGACTGAGGAAGGGTAATTTCTGATTTTTGACCTAGAAAATGACCAATTGAGTTAAATCATGATTCCAAGGATTCAATGGAATCATCTTAATCTAATTACATGGTTCAAAACATTTCAATTTCATTGATAGACAGATGAAATTTGCAGTCAACTGATCAAAAGTCAATTGTACACTGAAAAGTCAAACTTTGACTTTTTGGTCAAAATCAAGTACCAAGGGTCACAATTCATCAAGACATGTCAAAATTTGAAGCTTGGTCATCAAGAAATCAAATATTGAAGATTAGGGTTTAAAATTGAAAATTTTCTTAACTTAGAAATTTTTCGAAGTATAGAAAATTTCTTATTTTTTCTCAACTTTAGGCCATTTTTTCACCATGATACAAGATGATTCAAGGAAAGTTCCCAACATGAAAGTTGTAGACCTCCATGAAATATACAGCTTTTCTTCACACACTTTTCCCTAAAGATTCTTGGATCTCAAGATATAAATTTATGAATACATGCTCATGAACTAAATAACTTAGTGATTTTTTTGCCCTAATTTAGGCAGGTTTTGGACCCAACTTCATGGCAATTTTTCACTTAGTTCCAAGAGGTATATTGAAATTCATTTCAAATATGAGTTATATATCACATTGCAAGATTTCCAAAATGTCCAAGAACTCCTCAAGATCATTTTTGAGTAGGGAGAATCGAAGAGATGAAGTTGGCAATTTCTCACTTTTGATTCAAGCCATTTCATGAAGAACAGAGTTCCAATCAGTACCTATGCTGCCTAATCCATGCTTTGCAGGTCCCAAAATTGTTTCTTACTCCATAATTTAATGCTTACTCAGTTGACAAAGCTTTAATCCAAGCCTTAGAGCCATTACCCAAGTTGTAATTCCATAAATGGCATAAAGTGGTCATTGCCATTTTGAAAAAGCTCAACTTTTGTCACTTTCCAATTCTTGAGCATTGAACCTGTCTCCTTTGCATATACAAGTACCACAGACCTAAGGCAACCTGTATAGAGTATATACCAACCCTAAGCAAGCCAGTACAAGCATGTGAAAACTTGTCTCTTCACTTTGCTTCAAAAGCAAGAAAGGTTGCAAAAAGGCTAGAACTTGCACATATGTTGGAGAGCTGACTTTAAACTGATTCCATACTAATATACAAAAACAATACAACATAACACACAAGAACTAGAAGCCTGAAACACTCCCAAATTCGATATCACCCAAAAACTGTCAAAACTTGCAGTTTTAGCATAAGCATATCAATCTCTCATTTGGTTCATGCGTTTCAAGTCCTAACCATCAAAACACCTTACCTACTTGATATCTAACTAATCCAGGCCCTCATCCCTGTATTGTAACTCCTTCTCCATCATCTGCCATTTTTGTTTTCAAAGCTTGCATGTTGACTTGGATAGGGACTTCCAGGCACTTCCAGAGCAAGGCAAGGATTGGAACACACTCAGGGAGGTTCAAGCAAGCTCAAGCAATCATCAGGCCTTCATAAAACTCACTCCATTTCCATCCACGATTTCAACTGAAAGAGGTAAAAATCTCAACTCCTATCTCTTCATACAGGCATCCATTGGCCACGATTTGTGAATAAACAATGTAGACCTCATTGCAACGAAGCTGTACATATACATATCTTGCATTTATTTGGCCTGAGTTGAGAGAATTTTGAACTTGAAGTTTCTGTAAAATTTAGGTTTAAATTTAGGGCTTTTAAAATTCATTCTGATCTTTGATTGTTAACTTACATAATTTATATGGTTAGAATCGTGAGACAAAATGCTACAACTTTCATGTTATGAGTTTTCATTTTCATGAAGAAATGAGAAAGTTACAGGGCATCTAGCCAGCTTAGGGAAGAAGATGAAGTACAGGGCAAGAACCTTGTTCATGTTATGTTATTCCTATTTCACATTAATCAACGGATGTATAGCCACCCCAGTGGCAAGGTAGCGCGCTGGTGAGACCCATGTCCTGGGTTCGAACCTTGGCGCTACCTTTTATTTTTTCATATTTTTCCTTCTTCATTTTTTGGCTGTTTTTTTGCAGGATTGGGCTCATTTCTTTGGGCTTTAGTGTTTTTGCTAACAGGCTATTCCCCATTTCCTTACAGCACCCCTGGCCCAAACTATTTTAATATATTTTTTTATTTGTTTTCATTTTTATTTTAAAAAATATTTCTTTAATGCCTAAAAATCATTAAAAAAAATATGAAATATGATAATATTGCATTTTATTTTATTTTACTTTATTTTTCACATAAAAAATATATTTTATCTTCAATATATATTAATTATTTTTCTTAATAAACTTGTAAATGTAAATAAAATAGGTTTAGTTTAATTTGTTTTATTTCATATTTGTAAATATTTATTTTACATGTAAAAAACTAATTACTTCCTTACAATATTATTTATTATTTTTAGATACAAAAATACACAATAATAATATATACAAGAACTTTACTTTCTTTCAAAATAGAAATTAGGGTTAACCACTTTTTAAGAATTAATTTATTTTCCTTATATTTTCTAGGATTAGGGTAAAATTTCTTTTCATACAAAAAACAAAACAAAATCTTTTTCTTGCATGTACATAATATTGCATATTTAAATATTGAATATTGTTTACTCTAATATTCATACAAATTCGATTTGGTTGTAATAATTTATTTAGATTTACATTCTTGCAAATCCCCATTCAAATTTGTACTCCCCCTCCCATAAATTGTTGTAATAGCCTAGTAATCTTTACATTACGCAATTTACCGCTTTACATGCCATGATAGTAATTAGGGTTTGTATGATAAAATCAAAACAAAACAAGTAGAAAACCCTAAATGCAAGATAAAATCAAAGCATGAAAATAACACATTTGCACACAAGCATCCTTAGGGTTTCTCCACTTGGTTGCCTTATATAAAAATATCCATATTACGCATATGAAGTATCTTGGAGAAACAAACAAATATAAGATCATAGTCCCTCGATGACGCTATTCAAGGTTGTCTTACAAAATGATCTAGGTCCCTCAAAAATGTCAAGATACTTTGCAAACATTGCTAATCATGGCTATACGATGACCCACGCCCATCCCGTTTACATCCAAAGAAAGGTTTGTTTACCAAATCAATATTAAGAAAAGTCGGTGGCGACTCTTGCTAACCGCAACATTTGCAAACTCAAACACAAAACCCTCAAGTCAGTTCTCCCACCGTATCACAGAACTGGAGACTCTGCTGGGGAATTTTATAAAAGTGGGGTTACCTTAGGACTAGATCACATTTATCTACTTGCATTGTTTGACTTGTTTGCTTTACATTTTGGTTCTTTGTTTGGGTTTGAATCCTCCACCCGGATTTGGTAAACATTATAGGTAAATAGCAATACATTGTGGAAACTGTGCGGGGTAAACCGACATGGTCTAAGCAATAGCTATGTTAGTGTGACATATTTGTTGGTACCGGTAGCCTTTGAGTCAATCAAAGAGAATACGGGGCCGCTGAGTGATGTCATGAAGCACTAATGAACTTCTATAACCCTTTACTTGACCAACTTGGCCTTTAGGATGTAGTGAGATGACCGGCTTTGGTGCAGTCCGAAGTTGGTAGATACTCGATACTACACTCATTGAGGTTTGGTTTCTTGGGATATTTCGGTCGCCATTAAAGAGGCTTGAGCTGAAATAATGACCAAGGAAATGATCCAGTGATATTGAGCTCCCTAGAACCCGGTTACTATTACTAGGACAGGTTTAAGCCGACTAAACTTTAAGAGGGTACTTACCTATAAACCCCATGCAAGCCTAAACTAAGAACTTTTTTGTTTTGCTTGTATATACATACTTGTGCATAACATCATGGACATCATGAGCATCATATACATCCACTAACCATTTCAAGGATTTTTGGAGATTCATCTTTGTTCTTCTTTTGTAGGATATGGATTCACTTCGCAGGAAAACCATCCAAGCCAATCTTGTAAAAATACCTCTGCAACTTAAGGAGCTAGCTTCAAGGATCCCTGAGAACTCTCCATTCATCGAGACGTATGGTCGTCTACTAAACTTGGTCACCTCTAACAAAGAGGAAGACATGATGAAGGTGCTCTTCCAGTTCTTTGATCCTTTGCACCATTGCTTCACATTTCCTGACTATCAGCTTGTGCCTACTTTGGAAAAATTATCTCAACTCTTGAGGATTCCCATTCTCAATCAACTACCTTTCAACGGTACAGAAAGAGACCCAAATCCAGAAGAGATTGCTCAAGCTCTGCACTTGCACTCATCTGATTTCACAACTCATTGGGAAAATAGAAGTGGTGTCAAAGGATTCTTAGCAAAGTTTCTGTTTGAGAAAGCCCAAAGCTGTTGGAATTCCTTAGACCTGCAAGCTTTTGAGGAAATTGTGGCTCTCCTCATCTATGGGATGGTCTTGTTCCCCAATCCTGACCAACTCATAGATATGAGTGCCGTCAAAATCTTCATATCACGCAATCCGGTGCCTACATTACTAGGGGATATCCTGCACTCTTTTCACACTCGTACAATGAGGAAAAGAGGTGTCCTTATGTGTTGCACTCCTCTCCTGGAAAGATGGTTTATTTCTTATCTTCCCCAATCAATCTTAAAGAATGAGCAAGGATTAAGGTGGTCACAAAGGTTAATGACGCTCAAACATTCGGATATTCGTTGGTGCTCCCGGTCCAAAGAGAATGTTATCATTGTTGACCAATGTGGGGAATTCCCTAATGTTCCTCTACTTGGTATTAGGGGAGGCATCACCTACAACCCATGCTTAGCTCTAAGACAGTTTGGTTATGCCCGAAATGATGGCCCACATGAGATGCTGATTCAAGGCTTGGTATTTGACTATGACAACGACGATCAAGGTCTTCGCCAGAGATTGCACCGAGCTTGGAGGATGCTAAACAAGGTGGATAGCAAGAATTTGGGACACAAGAATTCCATCCCTCTTGAGCCTTACCTCAAGTGGATATGAACCCGTGCTCAAAGTCTTATGATGCCTTATCCTTCCATTCTCCCGGTAATTATTGAGACTGTTAAGGAAGGAGAAGTTCCATACACTATCCTACATCCTGACATGCCCACATCTCTTGAAGACCTGCAAAGGGATTGGATACAGCTCAAAGGAGAGCGAGATACTTTCGAGGCCCAATTTTATGCAAGCGAGAAGAAGGTTTTGGAACTCACTAGGCTACTTCATGAGGAGCAGACTCTAAATGCCTACATAGCACCAAAGAGGATGCGCACCACTTTTTATCTTAGAGTTTTGTATTATTTAGCCCAAGGGGCATTGATGTACTCAAACTCTATTTTATTAATATAACATGTGTTTCTTTTTGTCTAAAACGAACTTGAATCTTTTAAAATCCTTGAAAACATTAGATATGCACATATCATTCATCATAACATAAACAGGTCTTTTGCAACAAGTTTCCTCATCCCTCTACTGTTTATTTCAGTAAGATGGATCTCGAATAGAAAGTCAAAGATCTTCAAGTTCAAAACACGCAATTTCAACAGTTACTCATAACCCTAGCCAAGGGGCAAGAGGAGTTGAAGACTCTGTTGGCCAAAGAGAAGAAGAAGAAAGAGAAGAAATCAACTGGTGTGGTAATCATGGGGAGAAGGTTTCAAGGACAAACTAGAAGAACCTTGAATTTCGCAGCAACATCTGATGAAGGAGAAGGAAAAGGGAAAGAAACGGAAGTTCCGTCAGAATCTGAAGAGGAGGAAGAAGAGGAAGACTACTCCGAGGAACAGTATCCTCCAGCGGATGATAAGTACAGACATCTTAAAGAGCGTTTGAACGCTATGGAAATACAAAGGGTACCAGGTCTAGACTTTGAAGAATTGGGGCTAGTGTCGGGAATTGTGATCCCACCGAACTTCAAAGTGTCGGTGTTTGCGAAATATGATGGGGTGTCATGTCCTAAGATGCACCTCTGATCATATGTGAGAAAGATCCAACCGCACTCCGCCGATAAAGACTTGTGGGTCCATTTTTTCCAAGATAGCCTATCTGGAACACAACTCGATTGGTTTTACCAATTGGAAAGGGCCGACGTCCACAACTGGGAATATCTTGCTGCAACTTTCTATAAGCAATACCAGTATAATGCAAATTTGGCGCCTAACCGTACTCAACTTCAGAGTATGGCTATGGCTTCAAATGAGGGGTTCAAAGATTACGCGCAGAAATGGAGATATCTAGCCGGGAGAGTACAACCCCCTTTGTCTGAAATGGAGTTGGTGGATATGTTCTTAGGCACTCTACCGGGCCCTTTCTTCAACCATTTGATTGGGAGCTCATCTACTGGATTTACTGAGTTAATACTAACCGGAGAGAGGGTGGAAGCTGGCATAAAAAATTGAAAGATTCAGAAGGATTCGTCTGCCTCTACAACTATGAGAAAGCCTTTCACTGGGAAGAATGAGGTATCTACTGTTTACCCATAAAGGAACCAAGGGAGAGCTGAGCGCCGACCAATGGTAGGGGCCGTTATGATCCCAAAGCCTACATCTGATCAACCAAGAAGTAACCAACCGAGGGTGGAAAGGTCAGTCCGGCAATTCACAAGAATTAATATGACTCTAGCCCAGGTTTTACCGCATCTTCTGAAATCTAATATGGAAACTCTAAAGGAAGCTCCAAAGAACCCAAACACTGCGTCCCCTTATTATCACCCAAATGCCAGATGTGCATATCATTCCGAAAGCCCAGGTCATGACACTAACAACTCTTGGGCCCTGAAAAACAAAATTCAAGACCTTATAGATGCAAAAGAGATTGAGTTTGATGCACCCGAAAAGCCAAACATCATTTCCGCTCCTATTCCTAGGCATGGTCACAACACCAATGCTATCGAAGAAGATTTGTTTGTTACCATAGTTGATGAACTCTTGACTCCGCTCCCAATCATTAAGATAAACTTGTTGAAAGCTGGTGTATTCCCGGGTTGCGATGAAGACTGCCATCTTTGCTTATCCTCACCAACTATTTACCCTTTGTTGAAGATAGGCATTAAACGCTTGATAGACAACCAAGAGATTTTGTTTGAAAGTACTCCTGTTTTACCCATTCCTGTTGAAGACGTTTCAATCATAACCATCTCCGTCAATCTTTCTAGGGTCCCCAAAAGACCCGTTAGGATTACATTGATTCCAAAAACTGCTCCTCTTATAATCACAATGCCCGGGCCGGTCCCGTATGAATCAGACAAAACAGTGTCGTGGAATTACGGTGGAGACATCTATTACCATGGTCTCAAACAAGATAGGCTGGCCACTAAAGGGATAAGCTCCGAAGAAGAAGACTCTGACATTAGAAATATTGTTGGTACCAGTAAGATTACCTGTAGCGGTAGAATCTTCTCTCTAGAAATTTCCCCTCCAAAGGCAGTTTTTAGACTCGTGGTTGTTCCAAAGGTTACCTCTGTACCGATAATCATATCTACAAGTGCTCCTAATGACAAAGACAACACAACCCCTGTTGTTATCCCTACCAACACTCCTACTGCTGAAATTCGAGGAAAAAGTATTTAAGAAGAGCCTGTCCACACGAAGGCTCTGCCACTAACTATCCCTGAAACATCCAAGAAGGAAATGGAGGAGATCCTGAGAATAATAAAGAAGAGCGAATACGACGTAGTTGAACAGTTGGGGAAAACTCCCTCCAAGATCCCCATGCTGGCATTATTGCTGTGTTCTGAGGCACATGCAAAAGCTCTGGTGAAGTTCCTGAAGACAGCCCATGTGCCGCAAGAGACGTTTGCTGACCAATTTCAAGATTGTGTGGCTAGTTTGACAGTTGATAACGGCCTAGGCTTCTCGGATGCTGATCTGACACCAAGGGGAAGAAAGCACAACGAGGCATTACATGTCTCTGTGGAATTTAGAGGAACAACTCTGGCCCATGTCTTGGTGGACACCAGCTCATCTTTGAATGTTTTACCGAAGAAAGCTCTCGACATATTGGATTGGGAAGGACTGACGTTGAAACCCAGTAACATAGTCATGGGAGTATTTGATGGCTCAAAGAGGATGGTCCACGGGGAGGTGGACATCCCCATAAAGGCGGGGAATCAGACTTTCAACTCAACTTTCTATGTAATGGACATCCGCCCCTCTTACTCATGTCTGCTAGGACGACCATGGATCCATAATGTCGGTGCTGTCACCTCCACACTACACCAGATGCTGAAATACCCGGTCCATGGAAAGATCATCAATGTCCACAGAGAGGAAAAATATATGATTAGTCACCTCAATTCCTTCCGGTATGTTGAATTGGATGGCGAGTTCATTGAAACTCCTTTTCAACATTTCGAAGAAGTCTCTCAAGAGGTAGCAGTAACAAAGACGGTGTCCCAGATTCCCAAGATCACAAGACCTCCACTCCGGATGTCATCTCTAAAGTACGCCAAGGAATTAGTAGAAGAGGGTGGATGCACCATCTGGGGGAAACTTCCGGACATTCCGTATAAATCTGACAAGTTTGGCTTAGGGTTTACTTCAAGTGCTCAGAAGGTTGTGTGTCGTGCTCGTGCTGGAGGGCCACCCCTGAAGATTAGCAACCGAGAGGTCAATCTAGGGGAAGATGGTGAAGAGGATTGCAGCTTGGAAGATTGGATATTTCCTACTGTCAACAGAGGACTTTGCAATTGGGAAGCCAGAGACTTTGTCCCAATAACTTTCATCCCTCAGTAATTTATCTTTTACATTTCTGTTGGACTTGTAGTATTCACAAATGATTCGCACATTTAAAACCTTGTGTCTTACCCGAGGCACAATGGTCCATTTGTAAGGGTTTTTATTTCATCTTCATATGACATTCAATGAATCATGGACGTTTTTCACATACAAACTTTTGTGTTCATTGTCTTTCTTTTACATTTTATTGTTTAAAGATGGCTATACCCTTACACACACCCACACTCACAAATGCAGGTACCCTTCCATTCCAAATCCCATGGGTAACGATACTGCTATGGCCTTAAGTGACTCTGAAGATCTAATCTGCCAAGCCGAAGACGAATGTGAGGAAGATTGTGAAGTACCAGGGGAACTGGCCAGATTACCATAACAAGAGGAAAGAGCTATTCAGCCTCATGAGGAACCGATGGATACAATCAACTCGGGTACCGAGGAAGATAAAAAGGAAATCAAGGTAGGTTCCAATCTAGAGCCGAGTGTCAAGGAGTGTCTGGTTCAGTTGTTGCATGATTATGTTGAGATCTTTGCCTGGCCATATGAAGACATGCCACGACTTGATACAGACATCGTGGTACATCGTCTACCCACAAGAAAAGACTGTCCACCAGTAAAACAAAAAGTCCGCCACATGAGACCTGACATGTCAGAGAAGATCAAAGCGAAAGTCATGAAACAATTCAATGCTAGATTCTTGGTTGTCACTTCCTATCCTCAATGGGTTGCCAACATTGTTCCCGTGCCTAAAAAGGATGGCAAAGTACGAATGTGCGTGGATTATAGAGATTTGAATAGGGCCAGCCCTAAAGATGATTTTCCACTTCCCCACATCGATATCCTGGTTGACAATACGGCCCAGCACAAAGTATTTTCCTTCATGGACGGACTGTCAGGTTATAACCAAATCAAAATGGCACCTGAGGACATGGAGAAAACTACATTTGTCACACAGTTAGGCACATTCTGCTACAAGGTAATGCCATTTGGACTGAAGAATGCTAGGGCAACCTATCAGCGCGCCATGGTAGCCTTATTTCACGACATGATACATCATGAAATAGAGGTCTACATAGACGATATGATAGCCCGATCACAAACTGAAGAGGAGCACCTTGATCACTTGCAAAAGTTGTTTGAAAGATTGAAGGAGTACAAGTTAAGGTTGAACCCAAACAAGTGCACATTCGGAGTACGGTTCGGTAAAATTTTAGGCTTTGTTGTCAGTAACAAAGGCATCGAGGTTGATCCTGCCAAGGTTAAAGCAATACGAGGAATTCCTGCTCCTCGTACTGAGAAGGAAGTCAGAGGATTCTTGGGACGCCTGAACTTTATTGCCAGATTCATTTCTCACCTAACAGCTACTTGTGAGCCAATCTTCAAATTACTGAAGAAAGATCAAGTAGTTAAGTGGAATGATGAATTCCAGTTTGCTTTTGGCAAGATCAAAGAGTATTTACAAGAGCCTCCTATTTTGATGCCACCAGTCGAAGGAAGACCACTGATCATGTATCTGACCATTTTAGAGAACCTAATGGGGTGTGTATTGGGGCAGTATGACAAGTCTGGCCGAAAAGAGAACGCTATTTACTACCTGAGAAAAAAGTTTACCGACTGTGAAACCAGATATTCACTGCTCGAGAAAACTTGTTGCGCTATGGCATGGGCTGCTCGCCGGCTAAGACAGTATATGCTGACTCATACTACTTTCTTAATATCTAAGATGGATCCGATAAAATACATCTTCGAGAAGCCTGCTCTGTTCGGGAGGATAGCTAGATGGTAGATGATCCTAACAGAATATGACATACAGTATACTACCCAGCAAGCTATAAAGGGTAGTGTGCTAGCTGGTCATCTTGCTCATCAAGCTGTAGAAGATTATCAGTCCATGAAGTTTGAATTCCTGGATGAAGACATCATGACATTAGACAACTGTGAAGAAATAAGACCATATGACGGACCTGAACAAGGATCCCGATGGACCCTGTTCTCTGATGGGGCCTCCAATGCACTTGGTAATGGTATCGGTGCTATACTCATATCTCCAGAAGGGTGTCATACTCCATTTACTGCTAGACTTTGCTTCAATTGTACAAACAACATGGCAGAGTATGAAGAATGCATCTTGGGCCTCAAGGTTGCCATAAATCTGGGAATCAAATCTTTGAATAGGTTTGGAGATTCAGCTTTGGTCATCAGTCAGATCAAATGAGAATGGGACACTAAACATCCAAATCGTATACCTTACAAAGAACATGTTTTGACATTGCTATCACATTTTTGAGAAGATTACCTTCAAACATTTCCCGCGAGAAGAAAATCATCTAGCAGACGCTCTAGCCACAATGTCATATATGTTTAAACTTAATTGGGATAATGAGGCTCCCCAGATCACCATCGAACGAATGAATAAACCAGCACATTGTCACGAGATTAATACTGAAGAGGTAGTGGACCAACCTTGGTTCCATGAAGTCAAGAGGTATCTCGAGGCTCAAGAATATCCGGAAGGAGCTTCTGAAGTAGTGAGAAACACAAGAAGGGGGGGTTGAATTGTAAAACTGAAAATCAATGCAATGAACAAGATATTTTTATCCTGGTTCGTTTGATCTCAAACTACTCCAGTCCACCCGTCAAGGTGATTTCGCCTCTCTCCAACGAGGTCTTAATCCACTATATTCAACTGAATATTACAGACTGCTTTAATAACTGCTAAAGCCTTCTTGATGCAAACCACAACCCGGTTTGTCAAGGAAACACTTTCTTACAAAGAAGATAAATCTAAGTGTGTGAATGTTTTCTACAAAACTGTATCACAACTGTGATGTATACACAACTTAAAGCTTAGAAACTAGATTGCTAAACAATGATTGAATATGAGAATGTGTAGTGTTTAGCAAACTGAGAGAAGGAATATTTTGATCAGCTTTTATGCGTGTAAAGATTTTGGAGAGCATTAGCCAATTCAATCTTCAAAGTCTTGTTTATATAGCACTAAGATGTTGAACGTTGGAGCAATATTCTTGATTCAATGCTAATAACAAACTTTCCTTATCGAGCAGATCTTGTCTGGAATGAGGCCGTTGGTATTAATTTGCTTTCAATGCACAGTACCGTTGCTTACTTAATGCAAGTTCTGGCTTGGCTCATTCTGACTCTGCTTAGTTGCTGATGAACTGTTGTGTTTCTTTATCAGAGTGTTGAGCGCAGTTTTGTTCATCAGGCTTCAGCATATACGTGAGTTAATCTTCTGATTCTGACATTCTGATATGGCAACTTCTGATGCTGATGTCAGGAACCAAATTTCTGATGCTGATTAGGTGTGATCTTGCTTATATCAATCAGAGTATCTGCAAATCAGAACGTAATAATTTAGGCAGCAGATAGTTCATACATGAATCATATGAATAATATATCTTTTCACTTTGTTATCATCAAAACTTAAACATAGGGTAGTAGATTCAAACTTTGTTCTAACAATCTCCCCCTTTTTGATGATGACAAAAACTATATATTTTTAAATGAAAATAACGTGAAAAGGTATCAGAGAGATGCATCAGAGTAAGAGGTTATCAAAGATAAGGGGTAAAAAGATATCAGAGTTGAGAGATACTCCCCCTGAATTTATTGCTTCCCTTTGATTACAAGTGTTCTTCAGGATCAGATCTTTTTGCCTTTCTTTGAACATCAGAGTATCAGAGTCTTTGACTATCGGAAGCTTTAGATTAACATATCAGAGCAGAGCTTCAGATCAGCATATCAGAGCTTTTCTTGTCAGAGCTTTGCTTTGGATCAGAGTATCAGAGCGGATCAGAGCTTCATAGCTTTTAGTCTTCAGAGTGTCCAGGAGCTTCCTTGTACCTGTAGACTTTAAGCAAAACAAAAAAAACATTTTCAAGTATAATAGAGTTAGAATGTTTGAGAATTTCTGTCTTAGTTAACTGTTATTGTTTAAAATATCATTCTTGTTCTCCCCCTTTTTGTCAGCAATCAAAAAGTGTAGGTGAGTGCTAAAACAATTAAGATCAGAAAAACTTGTCATATTAAAAGGTTCAGAATCAAACAGAACATATTCAAATAGTACATCAGAAAATCAAAGAAAACATGAAAAAGACATGAATGAAAAAACTAAGGTTGGGGAGGAAAGCGTGTGAACAGGTTCTCCAGCATGGCTTTGATCTGATCAGCAGTCTCATTCTGCTTGTGCACCATGCTGACAATAGTGTCAATCTTGTTATCCTGCACATTCATTCTTTCTTTCATCTTCTAGTCGTTTTCATCCATCCTCTACTGCAGACGCATGTCATTCAGCTTCAGCTCTTCCAGAGTCTGCCTGTCCAAGGCAGCTTGAAAAACATCAGAAGCAGGAAGCTTCTGAGAGCTTTCTGCAACATCTTCTGCTTGACTTGCTTCAGCTTGAATGGTCTTGTCTTCTTCTGGTTGCACCTTTGAAGCTAGCTGTTTCTCATACCAAGGTTCACTATCCAGAGGGAGCACAGCTTCCTGAGGCAGCTGACTTTCAACTTCCTTCAGCAGCTTGCTGAAGTTCTGTTGTGCCTGCTCATAGTTGATATCCTGCAACTTGAGGGCTTCAGCACGTACCCAAAGTCTGAATTATGACCAGAGCTGATCAGAAGCAGCTGGGTCAATCATTCCAGGACAAACTTGCTTCAAAGAAGCAATCCATTGCTGCACACCTGTTTCAAAATTCATAATACCAGAGCCAACATCTGGTTGTTTTGGTTTAGGGATGGCTATTTTATGTTTCATATCAGCAAGACGGTCAAGACTGGTTAAGTCTATGAAGGTCCTGCTGGGGTTTTCGGTGGTTTGCTTGGAAGCTGTTTGTTTTGGAGATGGAGTGGGAGAATCAGAGATTATGATTGGATTGTTTGGTGTTTTGGGAGTATTGGGTGGTGTAGATTCTGGTGAGGATGGCAACTGGGCCATGGTAACTGTTGTTCCACATGGCAGCTGGATTGCCAGAGGTGATGGTTGTGGTGAATGAAGTTCAGATGGTTGAGGAGAAGGAGTTTCAGAGTGATGAAACTCAGGTTGAGGTGATGGTGGATGAATTTCTGGTTAGGGAGAGGGAGACGGAATTGCTGGTTGAGGAGAAGTTGTTGGAATTTCTGGTTGTTCAGGGATAAGGGGTTCTTCTGGAATTGATGAGAGAGGTTGTTGTTGTTCTGGTTCTTCAGCAAATTGCTGTTGTTCTGGTTGTGGAGGAGGGACAATTTGTGGTTCAGAGTTTGGATTGGCGGAGTGATCAGAAGTGTGTTGATCAATGTCAGACAGCACTTTGTCAATTGCTGATGTTGTTGAGATTGTTGGTTTGGGATGTCTGGTTCTGGGTCTTTTGAGTTTTAATGCCTCAGAAGAATTTAAAACAGAAGCAGCAGATAAATTACCTCTTTTCTTGGGTGTCTGCTGGGATGATCCTTCTGAAGGTGCCTTCCTCTTCTTCGTCTTCTTCAGAGTCACTTCTTGTTGAGGTTGATGCAGAGCTTTGATAATCAGATTTGGATCTGTACCATCTGCCTTGCACGCATCTAAGTATCTGAGAACCACCTCTGGTTTAGATTATATCTCAGAAAATAAAGGAAAGTCACTCAGTGGAACTCTTCTGCTGGTGATATCAGCAATAGGAGTAGCTCTGGGTTCCTTTTTTATATTCTCTATCAACTTCATTTTCTTCAAGTTCTTCGCGTTCAGAGGCTTCCCAACTGTTGGTTCAATGGTGCTTAACTCTTGAGCTTCTATCAGATGCTCTATCAGCCTATTCTCTGTCAGAATATCTGATATCAACCTTCCAAAGGGTATCCAATCCCTCTTTGTTCTTTCTTCTTCCCTGGTTTCCTTCACACTTGTTCTGAGGTGGTTGAACAGAAGATGAGCCAAGTTGATTTTTACCTTCTGATCAATAAAGTAGATCAGAAACTGCTGATCCACATTTATGTAATCAGGTGAACTAGTTGGCTTCCTATGGTTGAAGCACCCCAGAATTATCTTAGCCCAAACTCTGTGATGATCCTTCAGATCTTTGATCTTGCTGCTGGGCACCCCATGGGTGAAAATCCTTGCAGCTATCACGCCCACGTCAGCACATCTCTCAGCCATATCAACACAGCGGACGCCACCGCCACTGTAACCGATTAACCTTGCTATGTGATCCTCAGTGATCACAATCTTCTTCCCCATAACGAAGGAGGTGACTAGATGCGTTGAAGCCTTCGCATGAATCCAGAATTCCTTGACTAACATAGGGAATGTTGGTCCAACCAACCTGTCAAAATACCTTTCCCATTTTTGTGCCCTAACTTCTTCTGTTAGGTCAAAACCGTTCTCCTTCAAGCTTCCAAAATCAATGATCAATTCAGATAACACTTCAAGATTCTTCACAGGAGTGAGGAGTGTTCTGAATGGCACTTGATACTATTCAGATGATGCTTTCTTCTGAGGACCTGCAGAAGCACTGCTGGAGGTTGCCATGTTCACACTAAAAGATTTTGAGAAGAAACTGGGAAAAAGGGTTTTGCAAGAGATGAACACAGAAAAATGCAGAGAATGCTTGAGAATTAGTGAGAAACTGTAAAGAATTAGAATGAGAGGTTAATGTGTTTAAATAGAGTTTCAGAATATTTTGAAAAAATAAACGTTTTTAAGAAAGAGAAAAATCATGATTGCATTTTAAAAGCATGATTACTTTTATTAAATGCTTACTGATTTTGGGGAATTTGAGAAAGATACTTAAAAACGGTTACCAGACATGTGTCTCAATGCACCCAATCAGCGCTTTGCCTTCTCAGAAGCGTGCACGCGTTCTGCTTCAGAGATTTGCTGATGATTGGATGACACTTGTTTGATGTAGTGATCAGCACGTCTGTCTTTGAGCTTAGACTCTCAGATCTTTAGACTTGCATCTGATACAATCTGCATGTTCTATCTTTCTGAAAGAAGATTGATCAGAAGTTCACAGTAAAACAATTACATTATGAAGGTAAATATATGGAATTAAAACATTTTCACTCTGGACAGACTTTCATGCTGAGATGTTTCAGAATGAAATTAAACCTATCTTCTGAAAGGGGTTTAGTAAAGATATCAGCCCATTGATGGTCTGTATCTATAAATTTTAAGTTCAAAATTCCTTTCTGAATATAGTCCCTAATGAAGTGATGTTTTATTTCTATATGCTTAGCTCTAGAATGTAAAATGGGATTCTTACTTAAGCAAATAGCAGAAGTATTATCACAGAGTATAGGAATGTTACTCTCAAAAATCTGGAAGTCTTCAAGCTGACTTTTCATCCAGAGCATTTGTGTGCTACATCCTGCTGCTGCTATGTACTCAGCTTCTGCTGTTGATAGCGCAATTGTTGATTGCCTTTTGCTGGACCAAGAGATCAGATTTTCTCCCAGAAACTGGCAGCTTCCAGAAGTACTTTTACGCTCCACTTTGTCTCCAGCAAAATCAGCATCGCAGTAGCCTACTAAGCTGTAATCACTAGATTTTCTATAAAACAAACCCAGATTAGTAGTACCTTTCAGATACTTGAAAATTCGCTTAACAGCTGTTAAGTGAGATTCTCTAGGATCTGATTGGAATCTAGCACAAATACAAACACTGAATAATATGTCAGGTCTTGAAGCAGTCATATAGAGGAGAGAACCAATCATACCTCTGTAGACTTTCTGTTCTACATTTTTGCTTACCTCTTCTCTTTCCAGAATGCACGTGGGATGCATTGGAATCTTTGATGGCTTACATTCTGAGAGGTCAAATTTCTTCAGAAGATCTCTGATGTATTTGCTCTGATGAATGTAAGTTCCCTCTGGAGTTTGATTGATCTGAATTCCTAGAAAGAATTTCAGTTCCCCCATGAGGCTCATCTCAAATTCTGCCTGCATACACTTAGCAAATTTTCTTCCAAGAGAAGGATTAGTAGAACCAAAAATAATATCATCAACATAAATTTGACAAACTAAGATGTCATTCTTAATTGATTTACAGAATAGAGTAGTGTCCACTTTCCCTCTGGTGAATTCATTTTCTAATAGAAAGTTACTTAGCCTTTCATACCAAGCTCTGGGAGCTTGTTTTAGACCATATAGTGACTTCTTTAATTTGAAAACATGTTCTGGATGTTTTGTATTTTCAAAACCAGGGGGTTGGTGTACATAGACTTCTTCTTCTATATAACCATTTAAGAATGCACTTTTGACATCCATCTGATACAGAGTGATGCCTCTATTAACAGCAAATGAAATTAAAAGTCTGATAGATTCTAACCTGGCGACTGGTGCAAAGGTTTCTGTATAGTCTATCCCCTCTTGCTGACTATAACCTTGTGCAACCAGTCGTGCCTTGTTTCTGATGACTTCACCTTGTTCATTTAGCTTGTTTCTGAACACCCATCTTGTTCCAATGACGTTGAATCCTTTTGGTCTGGGAACGAGATCCCATACGTCGTTTCTGGTGAATTGATTCAGCTCTTCTTGCATTGCCAGAATCCAGTCATTATCCAGAAGTGCTTCATCAATAGAAGAAGGTTCAATCAGAGACACAAGTCCCATGAGAGTTTCTTCAGAGTTTCTGAAGCTTGCTCTTTTTCTGATTGGATCTTCCTTTCTTCCTAAGATAGCCTCTTCTGGGTGATCCAAGTTGCTTCTGGATAATCTCTTCTGAGGTTGATCAGCAACTGTTGTAGGATTGCTAGCAGTGCTCCTTTCAGACGTTGAAGGAGTGTCTGTGTTGAGAGCTTCTGATGACTTGTCTTCAGAACCTGTAAATTCAATTTCCATACCTGCAAAAACTTCATTCTGCTTTGACTTTTCAGAGTCAAGCTTATCATCAAAACGAACACTGATTGATTCTTCCATAATCTGTGTTTCTGTATTGTATACTCTGTACCCTCTTGAGCGTTCAGAGTATCCTAACATCATACACTTCTGTGCTTTAGAGTCAAACTTGTTCAAATAATTCTTTGTATTTAATATAAAGCAAGTACATCCAAATGGATGAAAATATGAAATGTTGGGCTTTCTGTTCTTCCACAATTCATATGGAGTCTTTTCCAGAATAGGTCTTATTGAGATTCTATTCTGAATGTAGCACGCTGTGTTTATTGCCTCTGCCCAGAAGGTCTTAGCAACGTTTGTCTCATTGATCATGGTTCTGGCCATTTCTTGCAATGTTCTGTTCTTTCGTTCTACAACTCCATTTTGTTGGGGAGTTCTAGGACAAGAGAAATCATGCAGAATGCCTCTCTCATTAAAGAATGACTCAAAATCTTTGTTTTCAAATTCTCCACCATGATCACTTCTGACTTTAACGATTCTAAGATCCTTTTCATTCTGAACTTGGTTACAGAAGGTAACAAACACAGAGTGTGACTCGTCCTTGTGTCTTAAGAACTTTACCCATGTCCATCTGCTATAGTCATCTACGATTACTAACCCATACTTCTTACCACTGACTGAAGCAGTTTTAACCGGTCCAAATAAGTCAATGTGCAGAAGTTCTAATGGCTTAGAGGTAGAAACAACATTTTTGGATTTAAAAGAAGGTTTTGCAAACTTGCCTTTCTGACATGCTTCACACAGAGAATCTGAATTGAACTTCAAATTAGGAAGTCCTCTAACCAAATTGAGTTTGTTAATCTGAGATATTCTTCTCATACTAACATGCCCCAATCTTTTGTGCCAGATCCACTGCTTGTTGTTAACAGACAGAAGGCATTTTACATTCTGACTCTTTAGTTCAGAAAGTTTGATTTTGTAGATGTTGTTTTTCCTCTTACCATTAAACAGGATAGTCCTATCTTTCTGACTAACAGCTTTACATGATTTTTGATTAAAGATTATATCATAACCGTTATCACTTAATTGACTTATGGATAACAGATTATGCATCAATCCATCTACTAGCAGAACATTATTAATAGAGGGAAGATTTCCATTACCTACAGTTCCAGATCCAATTATCTTTCCCCTCTGATTGCCTCCAAAACCAACGTGGCCTCCAGGCTTAAGTTCCAGGCTTTGGAACATATGCCTTCTTCCCGTCATGTGTCGCGAGCAGCCAGAGTCCAGGTACCATGACTGGTGTTTCTGACTTGCTGCTAAAGATATCTGCAACATGTATTATTTTATCCTTAGGTACCCAGATTTTCTTGGGTCCTGATTTGTTAGTTTTACCAAAACTCTGGTTGAATTTTGGTTTCACAGAATGCTTACTGCTAGTGTATTTAATATCATGTGTGTGACCATACACAAAATGTGAATTCAGAGGAGTGTGTTTAATGGTTAAGTCCATGACATTCTTTGGTGTAGGAACCTTACCTTGGTATCCTATTCCTTTCCTGTCGTTTCTGCTAACTCCATAGATCATTGAAGCCATTTTGCTTCTATCTATGCTTTTAGCGAGGAACTTCTGGAAACTGTGATCATACTCCTTGATGATCTCATCAGCGTTACTGGGAGTTTCAGAAATTGGTTCCTTCTGAGAGTTTTGTAAAGTGTTTTCTAATTTTGAAATCTTATTTCTCAGCTCAGAATTCTCCAATTTGAGACTCTCAGTCTTATTAGAGTCAGATTCAAGATTCCTTTTCAGGTCTCTGAATTTAACTCTAATTTGCTGATACCGTTCCAGAATCTCATTAAGGCTTTCAGCAAGTTCAGCCTTTGTAAAGTTAACAGCAAAGTTAGGAAATACCTCTTCAGTATCTGATTCTGAGTCTGATTCAGAAGCTTCACTATCTTCTGAGATGTTAGCCATGAGAGCTATGTTTGCCCTCTTATCATCTGATTCTGAGTCAGCTTCAGACGAGTCAGAGTCATCCCATGTAGCCATGAGACTTTTCTTCTTCTCTCTTCCAAACTTCTTTTTGGGTTTTTCCCTCTGAAGCTTTGGGCAGTCACTCTTATAGTGTCCTTGCTCATTGCACTCATAGCAGATGATGTCCTTGGGTTTGGCTTTTTGCTGCTAGAGGAGCCTTCAGATCTTCTGTATCCAGAGGAAGAATCTGTCCTTCTGTATCTGGAAGAAGACTCGTTCTGATCAGATCTTCTGGGATTCCTGAACTTCCTTTGTCTTTGCTTCCACAGTTGATTTACTCTTCTGGAAAGGAGGGAGAGTTCGTCTTCTTTTGATGAGGATCCATCAGATGTTTCTTCAACTGCCTGCAAGACTTTAGACTCAAATTTTTTGTTAGATTTTAATGCTAAAGGCTTACCTTGCTTCTGAGGCTCGTCAGCTTCTAGCTCTATCTCATGACTTCTGAGGGAGCTAATAAGTTCCTCCAGAGTGATTTTGTTGAGATCTTTAGCTAGCTTCAGAGCTGTAACCATTGGTCTCCACTGCTTGGGTAAACTTCTGATGATTTTCTTGACATGGTCAGCAGTAGAGTATCCTTTGTCCAGAACCTTGAGACCAGCTACCAGAATCTGGAATCTTGAGAACATTGTTTCAATGGATTCAGATTCTTCCATTTTGAACGCCTCATACTTCTGAATGAGCGCCAGAGCTTTAGTTTCTTTGACCTGAACGTTGCCCTCATGCGTCATTCTGAGTGAGTCAAAAATATTCTTTGTTGTGTCTCTGTTGGAGATCTTTTCATATTCAGTATAGGAGATGGCGCTGAGGAGGATGGTTCTGGCCTTGTGGTGATTCTTGAAGTCACGCTTTTGTTGGTCAGACATTGTTTTTCTATCAATCTTCTGATCGCTTGCATTCACAGGGTGCGTGTATCCATCTGTCACCATATCCCACAGATCAGCATCATGTGCCAGAAAGAAGCTTTCAATTCTGTCTTTCCAGTAATCAAAGTTTTCTCCATCAAAGACTGGAGGTTTGCCGCTGAATCTGTCTCTGTCCTCATTGTTGTCATTGCTGGTGTGAGAATAGTTTCCTGCCATTGTGTTTTTCTGACGCTGGATCTTGTACTGACACGGTTAAGTGTTTTAGCTCAAAACCAGGCGCTCTGATGCCAATTGAAGTAGTGAGAAACACAAGAAGGGGGGGGGGGTTGAATTGTAAAACTGAAAATCAATGCAATGAACAAGATATTTTTATCCTGGTTCGTTTGATCTCAAACTACTCCAGTCCACCCGTCAAGGTGATTTCGCCTCTCTCCAACGAGGTCTTAATCCACTATATTCAACTGAATATTACAGACTGCTTTAACAACTGCTAAAGCCTTCTTGATGCAAACCACAACCCGGTTTGTCAAGGAAACACTTTCTTACAAAGAAGATAAATCTAAGTGTGTGAATGTTTTCTACAAAACTGTATCACAACTGTGATGTATACACAACTTAAAGCTTAGAAACTAGATTGCTAAACAATGATTGAATATGAGAATGTGTAGTGTTTAGCAAACTGAGAGAAGGAAGATTTTGATCAGCTTTTATGCGTGTAAAGATTTTGGAGAGCATTAGCCAATTCAATCTTCAAAGTCTTGTTTATATAGCACTAAGATGTTGAACGTTGGAGCAATATTCTTGATTCAATGCTAATAACAAACTTTCCTTATCGAGCAGATCTTGTCTGGAATGAGGCCGTTGGTATTAATTTGCTTTCAATGCACAGTACCGTTGCTTACTTAATGCAAGTTCTGGCTTGGCTCATTCTGACTCTGCTTAGCTGCTGATGAACTGTTGTGTTTCTTTATCAGAGTGTTGAGCGCAGTTTTGTTCATCAGGCTTCAGCATATACGTGAGTTAATCTTCTGATTCTGACATTCTGATATGGCAACTTCTGATGTTGATGTCAAGAACCAAATTTCTGATGCTGATTAGGTGTGATCTTGCTTATATCAATCAGAGTATCTGCAAATCAGAACGTAATAATTTAGGCAGCAGATAGTTCATACATGAATCATATGAATAATATATCTTTTCAATTTGTTATCATCAAAACTTAAACATAGGGTAGTAGATTCAAACTTTGTTCTAACAGCTTCAATCAATGATAAGAAGTTCTTAAGGAGATTCTCTGCTAAGTTCTTCCTTAGTAATGGCATCCTGTACAAACGCAATCATGACTACATTCTGCTTCGGTGTATGGATAAGATTGAGGCGGAAAGGATCATGGCTAAATTACATGAAGGTACTTTTGGCACTCACTCCAGTGGGCATACGATGGCAAAAAAAATCCTACGGGCAGGCTATTATTGGTCTACCATGGAAGCAGATTGCTATCAGCACTCTCGAACCTGTCATAAGTGTCAAATTTATGCTGACAAGGTGCACGTACCTCCGGTTCCCCTAAATGTCTTGACGGCTCCTTGGCCCTTTGCTATGTGGGGAATTGATATGATTGGGGAGATCAAGCCTACAACCTCCAATGGACACCACTTCATCCTAGTGGCCATTGACTATTTTACCAAGTGGGTTGAAGCAGCTTCCTTCGCATCCGTTACTAAGAATGTTGTTGCCTGTTTTATCAAAAATAATCTCATTTGCCGGTACAGTATCCCGGAAAGGATCATCACTGTCAATGGTACAAATCTTAACAATACTATGATCACCGCCTTGTGCGAGCAGTTCAAGATTCAGCATCACAATTCTTCCCCCTATCGGCCAAAAATGAATGGTGTTGTCGAAGCTACAAATAAAAACATTAAAAAGATCATACAGAAAATGACAGTCACCTACAAGGACTGGCATGAGATGCTACCATTTGCTCTCCACGGGTATCGTACCACAGTTCGCACATCAACTAGGGTAACACCCTATTCTTTGGTTTATGGCATGGAGGTTGTCTTTCCTATTGAAGTTCAGATCCCCTCTTTGAGAATTGTGAAGGATGTAGGTTTGAAGGAGGACGATTGGATCCAAACTCAACTTGATCAACTGAACTTAATTGATGAAAAAAGACTTACTATTGTTTGCCATGGTCAGATGTATCAAAAACGGATGATCAAGGCTTTTAACAAGAAAGTCAGACGCCAAGTATATCAAATTGGGGATCTAGTGATAAAACGTACCATCTTGCCACAAAGTGATCCCAGGGGCAAATGGACTCCTACCTATGAAGGACCATTTGTAATCAAGAACATATTCTCCGGTGGGGCAATGATTTTGACCACCATGGACGGCGACGACCTGCCACACCCTGCGAACGCAGACATAGTCAAAAGATACTACGCATAAGAGACCCGTTAGGTTGACACACCTAGGCAAAACAAGGGCATCCCGGCGAACCAAAAGGTTCGGGCAAAAATTAGGGATAAAATAAAAAAAAATTGTACACCCGGCAAGTTGAAAATCCGAAAGGGCGACTTGGGAAAAAAAGGGTTTCTCAGTGTACTGAAAACCCGAAAGGGCGGTCCAGGCAAAAGTTAGGGAATTAAAGCGTATGACTATGTCCCATCGGATCATTTTGCGGACAACCTCTTGACTTCTACTGACAAATTCAGAGTTTTTGATCAACTCAATTATCTGCGGATGAAGCAACAAATAGACAAGGTGCTCGGAGATACGAAGACTATAGTAGAATTGGAACCCCATGGGAGTATTATACATAATTATCTTTCTTTGTATAAATTATTTGCTTTATGGCATCATTCACTTACTAGGATGTTTGTCTCCTTTGTACAAAATACTTATTCAAAGTTAAATACAAAGATATGTCTTTGAAAATACAGAAAACTATTTGTCTTTTTCTTTACACTTGTGTTTTATTTGCAAAAACGTCTAATGATTCATTGATGAACATATGCATTTGAACATAATTACTATTTACAAATAAACAAAATGAGAAAGACAATTATTGATAGTTTGAAAGGACAGGAAAACGTATCTAGGCTATTCCATAAGTAATCCCCACAGTACGTCATTTAAATCCCTGACGGAACAAAATTTCAAGTTTTAATCCCCAGTAGAAATCGTCAAGTTTCTTAGGATTCCCCAAGCAGATTTTATAAGCAGTACATGGCATTTCCCTCACAACAGAATTTACTTCTCTCAACAAGAGGTCGCTAGTACTTCAACTTCAGGACATGAAAGTTCAACATATCCTCAGTAACATTCAAGAATTTATTTTCCTCAATCAAACAGCAATACAACAAATCAGCTTACATACGCATACATTGCATCCATATATCATAAACATTGATAAAGAAAATACATTGCATCATACATTTCATGCAACATAAATTTGTGTTTCAGCTAACATTTTACCCTTTTCAGGATAAGATTAACAGCTACCATTAACAATATGCAATCAGATACAATGCAAATACGCTCCAGACACAGATGCCATTATGATACTCATTCAGATTTCAACTTTCAGATACAGTGTGGATAAGCTCCAAACACGGATGCCATTTTGTTACTCATTCAGATACAGTGCAGATACGCTCCAGACATGGATACCATTCTGATACTCATTCAGATTCAACTTTCAGATATAGTGCGGATACGCTCCAGAAACGGATGCCATTTTGTTACTCATTCAGATTCAACTTTCAGATATAGTACGGATACGCTCCAGACTCGGATGCCATTCTGTTACTCATTCAGATTCAACTTTCAGATACAGTTCAAATACGCTCCAGACACGGATGCCATTCTGTTACTCATTCAGATTTCAATTTCAGATACAGTTCAGATACGCTCTAGACACGGGTGCCATCCTGATACTCATTCAGATTCAGTCTCCAGATACAGCTCAGATACGTTCCAAATACGGACACCATTCTGATACTTATTCTTCCGACTTACAACTTACAATTCAACAAACATTCCTGGATGGAATCTAAAAGCCCATCCCTAACAAGATTCTATCACCTCTTTAAATGGCATCTGTAAGCCCATTCCTTCTATCATCACATCACCAAGTGCAAATTTATGGGCACTCTAGTGTCCAATCATTCTTTCACCTTCAAGTCACGAACGGCGAAACTCGCCAATCTAAATCTTCAGGTTTAAGAAGATTGAACAGGGGCAGCTGTTGTACCCCAAAATTTTCCCTCTCATTTATCAATTTTATTCTCACAGGATCTCTTGGACCCAAGACTAGATTAGGGTTTGGCCAGCTCAAGACATCTCATCTTGCACTGATAACCCAAAATTAGGGTTTGAGATTGCACAAGGATTTTTGGACTATCAATGCTTCATATGACTTTCAAACATCATTATAGACCCCCAAGATTACTCATGTCAAGTTTCAAGCCTTGAACCACATTTTTGATCAGTCAATTGGATAGTTGACCTAAAAATCAACTGTATTGAGGAAAAAGTCAACCATGGCCAATTTACACTCAAACTTCATAATTTTTTATCCACATCAACATTCTAGACTCATATATATCATCTGATCAATATTGGACTACAATTCCACAAGAAATTTGATCAAATCATCAAAAGGGCAAAATGGTCAAAATTAGGGTTTTGACTGAGGAAGGACAATTTCTGATTTTTGACCTAGAAAATGACCAATTGAGTTAAATCATGATTTCAAGGATTCAATGGAATCATCTTAATCTAATTACATGGTTCAAAACATTTCAATTTCATTGATAGACAGATGAAATTTGCAGTCAACTGATCAAAAGTCAATTGTATACTGAAAAGTCAAACTTTGACTTTTTGGTCAAAATCAAGTACCAAGGGTCACAATTCATCAAGACATGTCAAAATGTGAAGCTTGGTCATCAAGAAATTTAAGATTGAAGATTAGGGTTTAAAATTGAAAATTTTCTTAACTTAGAAATTTTTCTAAGTATAGAAAATTTCTTATTTTTTCTCAACTTTAGGCCATTTTTTCACCATGATACAAGATGATTCAAGGAAAGTTCCCAACATGAAAGTTGTAGACCTCCATGAAATATACAGCTTTTCTTAACACACTTTTCCCTAAAGATGCTTGGATCTCAAGATATAAATTTATAAATACATGCTCATGAACTAAATAACTTAGTGAATTTTTTGCCCTAATTTAGGCAGGTTTTTTACCCAACTTCATGGAAAATTTTCACTTAGTTCCAAGAGGTATCTTGAAATTAATTTTAAAGATGAGTTATAGAGCACATTGCAAGCTTTCCAAAATGTCGTAGAACTCCTCAATATCATTTTTGAGTAGGGAAAATCGAAGAGATGAAGTTGGCAATTTCTCACTTTTGATTCAAGCCATTTCATGAAGAACAAAGTTCCAATCAGTACCTATGCTGCCTAATCCATGCTTTACAGGTCCCAAACATGTTTCTTACTCCATAATTTAATACTTACTCAGTTGACAAAGCTTTAATCCAAGCCTTAGAGCCATTACCCAAGTTGTAATTCCATAAATGGCATAAAGTGGCAATTGCCATTTTGAAAAAGCTCAACTTTTGTCACTTTTTAATTCTTGAGCATTGAACCTGTCTCCTTTGCACATACAAGTACCACAGACCTAAGGCAACTTTTATAAAGTATATACCAACCCTAAGCAAGCCAGTACAAGCATGTGAAGAGTTGTCTCTTCACTTTGCTTCAAAAGCAAGAAAGGTTGCAAAAAGGCTAGAACTTGCATATTTGTTGGAGAGCTGACTTTAAACTGATTCCATACTAATATACAAAAACAATACAACATAACACACAAGAACTAGAAGCCTGAAACACTCCCAAATTTGATATCACCCAAAAACTGTCAAAACTTGCAGTTTTAGCATAAGCATATCAATCTCTCATTTGGTTCGTGTGTTTCAAGTCCTAACCATCAAAACACCTTACCTACTTGATATCTAACTAATTCAGGCCCTCATCCCTGTACTATAACTCCTTCTCCATCATCTTCCATTTTTGTTTTCAAAGCTTGCAGGTTGACTTGGATAGGGACTTCCAGGCACTTCCAGAGTAAGGCAAGGATTGGAACACACTCAAGGAGGTTCAAGCAAGCTCAAGCAATCATCAGGCCTTCATAAAACTCACTCCATTTCCATCCATGATTTCAACTGAAAGAGGTAAAAATCTCAACTCTTATCTCTTCATATAGGCATCCATTGGCCACGATTTGTGAATAAACAATGTAGACCTCATTGCAACGAAGCTGTACATATACATATCTTGCATTTATTTGGCCTGAGTTGAGAGAATTTTGAACTTGAAGTTTCTGGAAAATTTAGGTTTAAATTTAGGGCTTTTAAAGTTCATTCTGATCTTTGATTGTTAGCTTACATAATTTATATGGTTAGAATCGTGAGACAAAATGCTACAAATTTTATGTTATGAGTTTTCATTTTCATGAAGAAATGAGAAAGTTACAGGGCATCTGGTCAGCTTAGGGAAGAAGATGAAGTACAGGGCAAGAACCTTGTTCATGTTATGTTATTCCTGTTTCACATTAATCAACGGATGTATAGCCACCCCAGTGGCAAGGTAGCGTGCTGGTGAGACCCATGTCCTGGGTTCGAACCTTGGCGCTACCTTTTATTTTTTCATATTTTTCCTTCTTCATTTTTTGGCTGTTTTTTGCAGGATTGGACTCATTTCTCTGGGCTTTAGTGTTTTTGCTAACAGGCTATTCCCCATTTCCTTACAGCACCCCTGGCCCAAACTATTTTCATATATTTATTTATTTGTTTTCATTTTCATTTTTATTTTAAAAACAAATATTTCTTTAATACCTAAAAATCATAAAAAATATGAAATATGATAATATTGCATTTTATTTTATTTTACTTTATTTTTAACATAAAAAATATATTTTATCTTCAATATATATTAATTATTTTTCTTAATAAACTTGTAAATATAAATAAAATAGATTTAGTTTTATTTGTTTTATTTCATATTTGTAAATATTTATTTTACATGTAAAAAACTAATTACTTCCTTACAATATTATTTATTATTTTTAGATACAAAAATACACAATAATAATATATACAAGAACTTTACTTTCTTTCAAAATAGAAATTAGGGTTAACCCCTTTTTAAGAATTAATTTCTTTTCCTTATATTTTCTAGGATTAGGGTAAAATTTCTTTTCATACAAAAAACAAAACAAAATCTTTTTCTTGCATGTACATAATATTGCATATTTAAATATTGTATATTGTTTACTCTAATATTCGTACAAATTCGATTTGGTTGTAATAATTTATTTAGATTTACATTCTTGCAAATCCCCATTCAAATTTGTACTTCCCCCTCCCATAAATTATTGTAATAGCCTAGTAATCTTTACATTACGCAATTTACCGCTTTACATGCCATGATAGTAATTAGGGTTTGTATGATAAAATCAAAACAAAACAAGTAGAAAACCCTAAATGCAAGATAAAATCAAAGATTTCCTAAACAATGGCCTCTTTACAAATAATTTCAAAACCACACCAAGCACAATTTCAAACAAAAAGCAAGTGATCTAGCAAGTACCCAAGAGCCCATGGAAAACCACGGATGAAAAGGGTGCTAATATCTTCCCTTTTCATAATCTACCCCCCGAACTCAAAAATTAATCTCAAAGGTCTTTCCTGTGCTTTTTCACCTTTCCTTTTGGATAAAAGAAAAAGTCGGCGGCAACTCTTGCTAACCGCAATATTTGCGAACATAAATGCAAAACCCTCAAGTCAGTTCTCCCACCGTATCACAACAATGAATAAATAAAAGAAAAGCTAAAAACAAATAATATGCCAGAAAAGCGCGCGAGATTTAAATCAGCCAGTCATGGGCTTCCACGCATCATCTTCTTCGCTGCAACCATCGTTTTAGGGGAAAGACTTTTACCTACAGATACAAGTCTGTAACTACAACCCTGTGAAACTCAAAAATCTCATACGAGCATGATAAATTGATTGTGATGGTACCAATCAACTCGTCTTGGCCTCACAAGCATCATGGTACCTCATTCATGGCCTAATTTTTCCTGCATCAAGAAACCCTAAAAAAACGCGGAAACCCTAACAATGGCAGATGGGTTTAACGGCTTCAAAAATGCTATTAAATTGTTCAGTTAGCTTGCAAACATGATGACAAACACGAATATAACAATCAAAAGTGCTAATGATGCAAGAATTATGATAATCAAATTGGAAAATTATGCCAAACCGTAGGAGGTGTAGCGCGCGTTTCTGGGTGTTTCAGGCATTGCAAACTATTGGGACAGCTTCCTGGGACGTCCAACAATGGATAGGGATAGCTAGGATGGCTTGAGATAGCCTGTGGAGTGAAAACCAATTCCCACTTTTCTTTGAATTTTGTGACTTTTCTCTGCCTTTTTCCACGACTCTAAACCCTTTCTTTTGACTTGTATTTGTTCAATATATATCATAGAATGAATTAGGGTTGTAAAAACAGATCACATCTTTGAAAGTTTTGAAGATTTGATTTTATCTTCATGGAATATGTAAACTTGCTATAATGAGCCAAATTATCCCCTTCTTGTTCCAATTAGCCTTGATTCGAATTTATCATGATATCCTTGCATTATTTGATTGAGATCATGTCCAAAAATCAGATCACAACATATCTTTTCCATTATTCATCAATTATTTAAATTAATTGAAATTTTTATTAACAAAAAATCCAAATAAATTAAAAAATGAAGAAAATAACATAAGGTTGGATATTTGGGTCGTGGACCATGCTATAAGTGAGGTGCAATCATGAAATGCTAGGCCCATTGGTAAACACATGCACTTTTGAGCACATTTGACTTTTTGCAATTTTGCAAAAAATGTCAACTTTTACAAGTCATATCTCTTCCAATTTTAACCCTAGAGAGGTGTTCTTATACTTTTTAGAAATCTTAGGATGTCCCCTAAGAAACCCTTTTGGTCTCATTTCAATTGGATCTTCCATGTTCATGTATGAAGCTTTGACCCAAAAGGTGTTTTTTGTTGATTTTTGAAAAGGACCTATAATGTAAAAATTCATATCTTTTGATGAGTGCATATTTTGAACTTGTGGGATGAAGATGAATTGTAGGGAATTGCATCTTCTTCAAAATGAGCCTTGGATGGAAAATTTCTGATAAAGTATGAAGAAGTTATGCTTGGTCAAAGTTGGGTTGACTTTTACTAAGAAATCCTAATTTAGCAACTTTTGGGTTTTGATGAATTTGGAGCATTCCTTGGGGAATCATGATCAACCCTTGATCAAATGATGAAAGTCACTTAAAAATGTTGATGTTGACCAAAAATATTGAGGTTTGACTGTATGTGGGCTACAGTTGACTTTTGACCTAATACAGTCGATTCTCCAGCATTTGAGCAGTTGACTGAGCAAACTTCTTTGTGCAAGGCATGAAATTTGACATGGATGATCTTGGGAACATATTAAGGCCATGGAGAGCATATGAGGCCTTTGTGGTTCACCCATCTTGATGAAAATGGAAACCCTAATTTGAGGTACACTGCCTTAGGAGGGAGTTTGTCTGGTCAACTCTTAGGCAAACTTGAGCAACTTGAGGATCTTTAGGAGCATGTATTGAGTAAAATGAGAGGGCAAATTTTGGGGTACAACAGGCGGCTTAGGCAAAAAGGTATCCCGATGGACTGGAAACCCGAAAAGGCGGTCCAGGCAAAAGTTAGGTATTTAAAACGTACGACTATGTCCCGTCATCTGTCTATCAGTGGAAGACTTATACCTTGATCAACATTCATTAAGAGCACCAGAATCAAGAAATGGTTCAGATACGATCCAGATACGGATGTCATTCTACTACTTATTCAAGATTTTCATACATCGAGAAATAATTCAGATATGATCCAGATGTGGATGTTATTCTGCTACTTATTTAAGATTTTCATACATCGAGAAACGGTTCAAATACGATCCAGATACGGATGTTATTCTGCTACTTATTCAAGATTTTCATACATCGAGAAACGGTTCAGATACGATCCAGATACAGATGTCATTCTACTACTTATTCAAGATTTTCATACATTGAGAAACAATTCATGTACGATCCAGAGGCGAATGTTATCCTGATACTTATTCCAGACTTCTCTTCTAGAAACAGTTCAGGTACGATCCAGAGACGGATGTTATCCTAGTACTTATTCCAGATTTCTCTTCTAGAAACATTTCAGGTATGATCCAGAGACGGATGTCATCCTGATACTTACTCCAGATTCTCCTCTAAATACAGTTCAGATACGATCCAGAGACGGATGTCATTCTGACACTTATCCAACACATGTTTCAAATACAGTTCAGATATGATTCAGAGACAGATGTCATTCTAACACTCATTCGACACATGTTTCAAATACAGTTCAGATACGATCCAGAGGCAGATGTCATTCTGACACTCATTCGACACATGTTTCGAGTACAGTTCAGATACGATCCAGACACGCATGTCATTCTGAAACTCATTTAACACATGTTTCAAGTACAGTTAAGGTACGATCCAGAGACGGATGTCATCCTGACACTCATTAAATACATGTTCAAGTACAATCACGACATAGATCCATCTGCAAAATCTCCGCATGTACTTTTTCCAGCATGGTACAAGGGGAAGAGAGTCAGTTGGAAGCGAAGTTACTATCACATACACGCCCGTGATATTTCTATTCCCCACAGAGTAAGGACAACCAAGGTCTAACCTCCGTATTCCCAAGCAGGAATTCCTTCCCCAGCAGGTTCCTTCAGAAAGATGATATCTGCAATCCCCAGCCGAGTTTTATAACCATGAGCAGTTTATAAATCCACCTCCCGAGTAGAGTTTATTTCTCTGACAGCGGAATATCAATCTCCAACAGAGCTCTTCTATCCAGCAATGGAAGTTCATCCCCAGCTGAGTTTATTTCTCCAAATCAGCAGATCTTCCAATAGAGTATATCTCTTCCCCACAGAGTCGTTCCCCCGCGGGATTATTCTCAGACAGAGTCTCTTCCGGCATAATGTTCTCAAGCATAATGGGTATAAATCCCCATCTAATCATCTTTGGTCACTATCCCCAGCGGAAACGAAGGACACAACTCCTTATACTCTCTAGCAGCAGTCCAGGATTTATTTTCCCCATCTAGAGAATATCACAATAGCATTGCATATCCATACATCATGGCATATGCATACATATTATACAGCATAATCTCATTTATTTTGAGAATATCATTACTCAATACATTTCATACATCATGACATTACATACGACTAACTCTTTAACTTTCAGGGAAAGATGAAATCAAGTTCTCACAAGTTCTCTCTGGTTCAGTCAAACCGACATCATGGTTTCCATTCTAGTTCAAGATATTACAACACTTTTCAAGATTTTCTCTGGTTCAGTCAAACCGACATTAAGGTTTCTATTCTAGTTGAAGATGTTCTAATACTTTCGTCTGGGTCAGCCGAATAGCCGCTAAGATTCTCCTGATTTCTATGCCAGTCAAAGTCAATCTGAGACCTTCCCCCAGTTCAGTCAAATCGATGCTAAGATTTCTTTCTCGGTTAAAGACAACTCGAGACCTTTTCCTAGTTTAGTCAAATCGATACTAAGATTTCTATTACAGTTAAAGAAGCTATGAAGCCCAGAAACTGACTAGATAATAGTCAACCAATAATACATCATACTGTGAAGCCTGGAGCATGATCGGATAACAGTAGAAAATACTATGAAGCCTGGAATCGACCAGATAGTGGTATATCTCAAATTCAAGCTATGAATCCCGGAAATCAACCAGATAATATCTTAATTTCTCCAAAATACTACGAAGCCTGGAATCGACCAGATAGTGGTATATCTCAAATTCAAGCTATGAAGCCCGGAAATGGACCAGATAATATCTTAATTTCCCCAAATTACTGAAGCCTGGAGCACAACCAGATAACGTTATCAGACGTTGTGAAGTCTGGAGCACGACTAGATAGCGGCAAGAGACACTATGAAACCTGGAGCACGACCAGATAACGGTATGAGGTACTGTGAAGCTTGGAATTCGACCAGATAGCTGTTTACTCGGCTAATTACTATTGAAGCCTGGAAATGACCGTATGTTAATATGCCTCGAATTCAAGTTGAAACTCGGATGCGACCTGATAACCACTTAATTCCTTCTGAAGCCTGGAATACGACCAGATAAGAATTGAGAAATTGCAAAGCCTGGAGCACGACCAGATAACAAGTGTAATCTCATCTCCCCAGTAAGTCACTGTGAAACCTGGAGCACGACCAGATAGCAGTTAATCTTATTATCCTTAGCAAATCACTGTAAAGCCTGGAGCACGACCAGATAACAGTTCACTTTCACCTCCTAGACTAAGAGATGATTCCCCAGTAGAGTAACGGACAACTGAAGTTCCTAAAATTCCATTTCTCCCAAGATAGAGACCAACATTCCTCAGTAGATTCCTCCTCAACGACAGGAACAAGAATTCTCATCAAAGGAATATCTCGGGAAATAAACATCCTTTAGATGGCGTCTTTAAGCCCATCTCCAAGGATTCTTCGTCATATCTTCCAGATGGTATCTTTAAGCCCATCTACGGTGACCTTCCATCATTCCTCCAAATTGCATTTGTAAGCCCATTCCCGATACTACCTACACAGTCCAGCACCATTTCAGACGAGTGCAAATTTCTGGGCACTCTAGTGTTCAATCATCTTCCACCTTCAGATTACGAAAGGCAGACAACCAATCTACATCCTCAGGTTTAAGAAGATTGAATAGGGGCAGATGTTGTACCCCAAAATTTTCCCTCTCATTTTACTCAAGACATGCCTCTAGAGGTCCTCAATTGCTCAAGGATGACTAAGGATTGACCAGACAAATCCTCCACCTAAGGAAACAAGCTTCAAACTAGGGTTTCACTCCTCATCAAGATGGTTGAAGTTCAAGGGTCCAAAATTCTTTCCATGATCCCAATATGTTCTCAAGATCATCCATGTCAAGTTTCATGCCTTGCACAAGAAGTTTGCTCAGTCAATCGCCCAGATGCTTGAAAATCAATTGTACTAGGTCAAAAGTCAACTGTGGCCCATATACAGTCAAACTTCAAGATTTTTGGTCAACATCAAAAATTTTAAGTTATATCCATCATTTTATCAAGGGTTGATCATGATTCCTCAAGGAATGCCTCCAAATTCATCAAAACCCAAAAGCTGTTAAATTAGGGTTTCATAGGAAAAGTCAACCAAACTTTGACCAAGCATAACATCTTCATACTTTATTAGAAATTTTCCATACAAGGCTCATTTTGAAAAGTATGCAATTCCCTACAATTCATATTCATCCCACAAGTTCAAAATATGCACTCATCAAAAGATATGAATTTCTACATTATAGGTCCTTTTGAAATGTCAACAAAAACACCTTTTGGATCAAAGCTTCTTACATGAACATGGAAGACCCAATTGAGATGAAACCAAAAGGGTTGTTTAGGGGAAATCCTAAGATTTCTAAAAAGTCAAAGAACACCTCTCTAGGGTTAAAATTGATGGAGATATGTATTTTCAAAGTTGACCAATTTTTGGAAATCTACATGAAGTCAACATTGATCAAAATGACTTTTTTTCTAAATGGGACCATGTTTTCTTGTTTGAAACTTGTTCCTGAGATGGCCCACGGCCCATGATCTTATCCACCTATTATTTTTATTATTTATTTTGATTTTTATTCATTTAAAGCAAAAAAATCAATTTAAATAGTAGAATAATCAAATAAAATCAAAGATTTGATTTTATGAGCATATTATGAGTCCATGGACAGCTAGCAAATCAAAATGTTCGTGCAAGAGCCAATTGATTGGAAAAGATCTTAACTTGGTCTATTTTGGAAATAAATCATACAAGACAAAAATGAAATCAAATCTCCATAATTTGCAAAGATATGATTAGTTTTTATTGGCCTAATTCATTCCAATATAAGGACATAACATTCTCAATGCAAAAAAGAGGATTGGGGTCATGAAAGAAGGAGGACAAGTCTCAATTTTTTGTCAAAAAATTGCAGGTAGGTTTCGATTCTACAGGCCATTTCAAGCAATTCCAAGGCCAACAATCAATTCCTGGACATCTTATAAAGCCATTCCAATCATCCTCAAGCCTTAAAACCTTCAGAAATCACGCCTCACAGTGCCACGGCTTGCACCGTTATAACTCAAACTCGTTTTCAGGGTTTTACACATTTTACCTTCGATTTGCTTGCATAAATGTATTCATAATCATGCTTGTGATCTTTTGGATAGCCTGGATTTGATTTCTAGTGCAGGAACAAGCTTACGACATTACTAGGGTTTGGAAGCTTCAAATTAGGGATTCTCCGTAGAGGCAAAATTAAGACTAATTAATGATACCAATGAACTCATAATAAGATTCTTAGTGGGTCTATGTTGTTAGTTCTGATTAATATTGCTTGCTTTTCATTTTGAGATATTGGTGACGGAAATTGTTGTTGGTAAAGGGCTATTGTCTAAAATGATGAAACATGGAAGAGGATGAAGGCGTGTCAATATCTGAATGGTAAATTTGAATCACGCGCGTTTTTTTTTATTTTTTCAGTTATACACTTTGTTTTTATATAATATGCATTGTTATTATTGTATTAACAACTAAAACATGTAGCCCAGTGGTGAAGCGGGCGTTGGAAAGTGGAGAGGACCTGGGTTCGATCCCAGGTCCCAGCATTTTGTTATTTTCTTAACATTTGAATGCATATCTTGTACTTTACACAGCCAAGCGCCTTCCATACACTCCAACCATCCAGCCAATGGATCATTGCCTAGCCAGATCCAACGCCCATCAAGGGATGACCATGGTACACCATCAGCAAGGACCAGCACCGAATTAAACGTGGGACTGAGCTCAGCTCTTTGGGCCTTACAAATTCAACAATGCACCCCCTTTTTCAGATTTTAAATAGGCCCAGTTTAATTCTTTTCTCTTTATTTTCTTATTTTTATTATTTATTAATATTTTCCTTTTTTTACAAAATAACCCAAAAAATCATTTTTATCATAAAATCAAAAATCACAAAAAACATCAAAAATCATTTTTTTCATAAAAATATTTTATTTCCTTAATTAATTAGTTTAATTATTTAGGGAAATTTAATCTTTTTTTTCATAATTAAAAATAATTAGAATTAGGGTTTAATTTGTACATAACCTAATTAATTTTTTTCTCAAAAAACTAACCTAAATCTTTTTCAACTAGATTTTTTAGGTTTGCTAATTATTCTAGTATTTAATTCGCTGCGCGCATTTTTTTAATTTCCTTTTTATTATTATTGTAACTGCTCCGAGTTTGTAATAGTAATTAGGGTTTCAATTCCGCATCTTTATTATCGGTCAAAATAATTATGTATCTGCAAAAGCCCTGTAATAGCTAGGACTTTAACTTTCCCGCATTTTAATTTTCGCAAACTATAAACTACCTAGATATTAATAGGATTGTATGGAAAGACTAACTGAAAATTAATACGGTAGAAAACTGTAAATATGCAAAGATAAATTAACTGAAAATTACACTCGCACATGCTCATTCCTAGGGTTTACTCCACTCCGGTTGCCTTCGGTAAATGGTCATGAAGTATAGGGTTTGTTAGTGGTTGTCCTCTAGCCCCGAAAGATCTAAAATGACCCATTCGGATGTTGCCTCGGAAAAAGATCTTTAAGGCTTTAGGATGATTACTAACATTTCCTAACATTGCTTTTGTGATCATATTTGTCCCTTCGAATGTCCCTAAAAAAATCCAACGATGATGCTACCTATTTCTCAATAATGGGATAGCATTGTCTAAAAGAAAAACGAACAGACCTTTTTCGAGTAGGTAGATTAGTTCCTAGGTACTTGCTCAAACAAACAAAAACTTTTTCACACCAACACTTTCTAAACAAATTTTTCAAAAACAACTTCGTAACACTCTTGAGGACAGAAACAAGGGTTAATACGAAGTAAAACAAAACTTTTCAAAATAAGCACACACAAGAAATTTTCAAAATGAGCAAGTACCTAAGAGCCCGTGGAAAACCACAGATAGAAAGGATGCTAACACCTTCCCTTTCTATAATCTACCCCCCGTACTCAGAAACATCTCGAAAAAGGTTTTTTCTATTCTTTTTTCTTTTCCTGATTGGATAAAATAAAAATCGGTGGCGACTCTTGCTTACCGCGACATTTGAGAACAAAAAACGCAAACCAGTATTAACAGTCGATTCTGCCTCCGTATCACAAAGATTTTTGAGGATTTGAAGACCTCTTCTAATTGAATTTATTATTCCCAACTTTTGCCTGAACTGTTTCATTTAGAATTGCAGTCAGCAGGATGCCCCAATTTTTTGCCTAAGTCTCCTTCAGAGGTTTTGACTTAGCAGTTTTTTTTGGATTATTTCATTTTTCTTTCTTTTTTTTGGAAAGATAAATTACTGCCTTGCTCAATTATTACGGGGAACCATCTTTGTCATTTTTTATTTGGGAGCATCTTTGACACTTCTTATTGTGTGCAAAGGAAAGCTTGATCGCGACCTTTATTGAAATGTGTCTTGCACAATTTCTCTTGTAATTGAATGCACAGCCAAATTAACTGAGAACTACCCATCCCCAGGTTAAGATTGCGGATTTTTTCATATAGAAAGAAAACTACAACTTCTAGGCTCAAAGGGGTGAACGAGGGATTAAATTTGTAATTGCTCTGGTGTTTGGGAGTTGAAACAATGCTTGTATATCCTCAGTAAAGTTTTATTCGAAAGCATACCAACAACAATTATGGGTATTTCGTTTTCATCATCCTTCCTCAAATCTTTGTGTAAACGAAAGTTTGATAAATAAAGTAAACAAGAGAAATATATTTGAAAGCAGTAAATGAAAATGATTTAAATCAAAACATTGCAATGTTCATTTCATTAAATTTAACATGAAAGTACAAACAATATTTGAAAGAAACAATTTTAACATAAACAAGGGGAAAATGCAAACAGAAAGAAAGATGGCCTAGTGACTAATCAGTAACAAGGATGAGTTGTCCTGTATGAAACACTGGCTTTAGCAAGTGACTTAAGGGTACCCTGACTCAGTCTTCAGCCAATTTGTTTTGGCAAAGGATTGTTGACAACATTAGGACATATCTCCTTGAAAGTGAGAATATTTTCTTTCACCAATTCTTGCACTCTGTTTTTCAATGCATAACAACTTTCTAAATCATGACCAGCAGCTCCCTGATTAAATTCACAGTGAAGTTCAGATCTGAACTCAGTGTATGTCATAGGGATGGGATCAAATTGACTCATATTTCCTACATAATGATTCCGATTCTGCACAATATTCCGTTGTTGAGGAACCTGAACTAGTTGAGCATTAACCGCAGGAGTAACAAATGCTACTTGTGGTTGATCAATGTATTAAGGCCTATAGAGAGGTTCTCTTTTCTTAGTCGAGACAACATTGGCTTCTACGTCTTTCTTCTTCTGAATGTTCCCAAGGTATTTCTTTGCACCATTAGAAGATTCAGCAGCTTTAGACACTTTACCATTCTTGATTCCTTCTTCTAAACTTTGGCCAATTGTCACCAGCTCTGTGAAGCTGGAAGACACACTGCCAATCATATACTCTTAAAAGAAAGGGGACAAAGTATCCATGAACAAACCAGTTAGCTCTTTCTGTGACAGAGGTGGTTCAACTTGAGATGCCAATTCTCTCCATTATTGAGCATACTCCTTGAAAGATTCTTTCTCATTCTGAGACATATTTTGCAGTTGGCGATGATCAGGTGCCATGTCAAGGTTGTATTTGTATTGCTTTATGAAAGCATCAACAAGATCATGGAAGCATTGGATACAACCTTTCTCAAGTCCCATATACCATTTTAATGAAGCTCCACTCAGACTATCTTGGAAACAATGGATAAGAAGCTTGTCATTATTTGTGTAAGTAGACATATTTCGAAAGTACATCACTAAATGACTTCTTGGACAAGTGTGCCCCCGGTATTTCTCAAACTCGGGAGTCTTGAACTTTGCAGGCATAACCAGATCAGAAACTAGGCACATGTTTTTAGCATCAACACTGAAGAACTCATTTCCTTCCATAGGTCTAAGTCTCTTCTCTAAAGTCTGATATAGTTCTTTGAGATCTTCAAACTCACCAAGGTCCCCCTGACTCATACTTCACGGACTGGCAGCATGGTACTCAAAGAGAGGGTTGCCAAAAGCAGATTATGCAACGGGTTGATGAGAAGCAGTATGAACGATTGGCTTAGGTTTAGTGAAAACTGGAGCTTGAAAAATTGGTCGAGAAGACTAGCCAACCATTAAAGTGATTGCAATAGGTAGAGAGTAGTCCTGAGGTAACCCAAACTCTGGCCATGTAGTAGATGTATGTTGGATAGGTTGAGTCTCAACAGCAACAATTGGGATTTAAGATATCACAATCCTTTAAGGTGACTCTCCTCTGGAAATCAGGACTTGCATCATCTCAGTAAGTTTAGCCATGCATGACTTTAACTCGTCGATTTCCATTCTGACTTCCATGTTTTGTTGTTCTTGGTTTTCCATTCTCAATCTGACAACAACTCTAGGCCTGTAGTTTTGTTGAGGAATCAGCTTGACGGTAGACGACTAACTGGAAGAAAGAAGCAACTGGGAATAAGATCCTGAACAACCTGGATGTATGCAGAATGATGTAGAGGATGCAAATGATATGAAATGTTATGCAATGCACTGCACAGTAACAGGATTACACGGTTTAGAGTCACGAGCCTGAAGTCAAAGGTACAACCCATAAGGTATGGACTAACAGTTATCACCTGCGGAACAAGGTTCTAAGAGGTTCGCATAGTCTACATCCTTCCTTCAAATATTACCAACGTTCCGATTAACTCGGTAATTAGTAATATTCTCAAGAAAAACTCGTCCGGGTGTAGTATCGTGTGGCAACTATTTCCGAATTACTCCGTCATAGCTTCCGCACTAAACCTAAAAGGCCAAGATGGGTTAGGTAATCTACGGTCTTCAGCTTCAGCAGGCTCCCAGGTCGAAAGCAGTATGTCTTCCTGATTACTCGGTAAACGACACTATAGTCAAAGGGGTCTTCACTGAGTGGGGGGTCTCATGTCTCCTTTTTTGGGATTACTCCCTCAAAGTTAACATGACTATACCGCCCGTCCTATCTTAGGTTTTCTCAAAGTCTGGGTAGAAGACTTATAAGAAATCACCAAGCCCCTGAAAACCAGGAAAGTTCAGACAAACATATATATAGCATAATGGGAAGTAATAAACAACAAGTAAAACAATATATAAACACTCATAAAAAAGAAACAAACAAATCTAGGATTGACCCACTTAGGAATGGACCAACAATAGGTCAATCTGTCCCCAGTGAAGTCGCCACTTTCCTGCGCGTGCAATCGTTTTCGTCGTTGAAGACGAGCAGAGATGAACTAAATTGCAACAGTGATGATAGGAAAAGAAATGTAACGGTAAAGATTTGAGATTAAGCCATCAAATAAATTATCTCAACACAATGAAGTCGCCAACGCACTTTATTATTTCTAAAGGGAAATGGGGAAAAAGAGAACAAAATCCAAAAAGATCAGAGATCAAGGTACGGGGGTTGGTTATGCAAAAGGGAAGGTATTAGCACCCTAAGCATCTACGGTACTCCGCAGGAACCAATTTGTTTGGTTTCTTTTAAAAGGAGTGTCGTGTAAAGGTTTACTTGCTAAAGGAAAAGAATGAATGAGTATTTGTAAACAAAAGAAAACGTTTTTTATTATTTTTGTTGCTCACCTTGGGTCGTAAGACTTAGTGCCTACGTACTCCCTCATGCAATGGGAAAGTAAGAGCATCGTATTTCTACTAGAAAAGACTTGTTTGTTGATTGATTTTAAATAAGGAGACAAGTCGTCATTGTTAGGAGAGAAATCCCGACTAACGCCCACAAGGTGTGGGAAAGATGGACCCTGCATCAGCAAGAGTGAGGGTTTGAGAATGCCTCTAGTACTCAAGTGGAAAAGTCGACACCTTTGTAACCATGGGGATAGGAGAATGTTGCTCGACTATCAATGAATCATGTCTCATCTTGAAAAAAAGGTTTTGAATGGTAAAAGGTGCTCGAGCGCACAAAAGAGTTTGAATGAGTTGAATTGTTTTTGTTAATTTTAAAAGATGTCAAAGTATGATTAAATGAATTGAAGTTTATTTAAAGAAAAGAAGTTTTAAAAGAAAAAGCACTAGACAAAAGTCGAGGTTTATTATGAAAGCGGTTAGAGTTTATAAACAAAGAAGCTTTTGAAAAATATGAGAAGATTTTGAAAATTAAAGAAGATGGGAGGAGATGAATGGACTATCCTAAAGTACAAGGTAAAAGATAGGGAGAAGAACCATCTAACCAACAAGAAGCCAACACTTGACATTATGAGTCAAGATAGAATTCATATTCTTTATATTGAAACCAAGCAAGGATACCGAACCTCTTGATAAAACCAAGCTTTCATTGCATTAAGTCTTCACAAAAATTGGGCAGAGTAACTGTTGCATACAGATAAATTCCAGATTATAGACAAAGTATATAATCACAATAACCTGCACACAAAACAAACAAACAACCCAATGTCTTGGGGTAAACCCCAAGAACTCCAGAAAAAATATCAATTAAGGTCACAAGGTCTCCAACATAAGCCAAGGTTTCTATTCCTAAGTTCAAGAAGTCCAATACTCCATAATGCCAAGGATAGTAACCAAGTAGTCCAAGTATCATTAATGTTTTTTATGGTTCATGTTGATTATTAAGTATCTTCAAAAGGAAAAGAAAAAGCTCAAGTGAGCAAAGTAAAAATGGCATAAAAGTAAATGCTCAAGTGAGCAAAGATGAAAATAGCATGAAATGTAGATGCTAAAGTAAATGGTGCATAAAGTAAAGGGCATAAGATAAAATCATAAAATAAAGTCAATTGTTAGAAGTTAATGGTTAGTTGGATGACCATCTTGAAACTTACATTTGGAACTCATTATAGGATTGGTACAACCAAAGCCTCTCAACAACAAGTTGCATTTGATTTTTGTCAAGTATATAATCCATTTAATAATCCTCAAGGCAACATTTAATGATCAATGATGTTTAAGTGATCCGCGTTGACCAAAATTGATGAAGATCCATTGGATGATTGGTAGAACTAAAGCCTCCTAACAATGAATCTCAAGGTTATTGGATCAAAGGGTTAAAAATAACATACTTGGGCTTGCAAACATAGGTTTGGGCCACGAATGATCATTTTCTCGAATCAAGACAAAATTTAATGCTATGTTAAGCAATCTTAAATGGACTTATGTAGAAGTCGCACCTATTTTGAGGTCGGTCAATAGCAATCTATGTACTTCATGTTTAGATAAATGATATAGAGATCATTATCCTATAACATGTAGCAAAAATAAAAAAGAAAGGGATAAGATGAAGAGGGAGGGGAATGATAAGCTAGTTTGGATCACTACCTTAAATTTCTTTCATCTTTAAATTCAATCACTCATCTAGATGGATTAAAGTACTAAACATATCATTAATCCAAAGCACCAAAAATGAATTGAATAATTCACTCTTTGGTAGATTTGAATTGATGAACATTTATCCAACTTCATCTACACCCAAAGTCCATTGAATTTAAAGAGAAATTGGACATTTAAAATTGCAATCCAAATCAACAATCAAAAGGAGTGAGTAGAAAAAGATAGATGGATCAAAACAGCCATAAAACAAGGCAAAAAATGCATTTTTGTTATGTTACAATTGATTGCACTACTGATGCAATTGATTGCATCAGTGTTTTTTTTCAAAAAATATGAAATTTTGTTGTGACAATCGATTGCACTATTACAACAATCGATTACACCCTGTTAAAATCAGAAAAACAACATTTTAAAAAGCCAAATTTTTGTTCAAACTTTCCATCAAACACCTTATGATCATGGATTCAATTGAGCACGAAAATTCCATAAATTTTGAGAAAATAGCACCAATGGAATCAAAAAATAATGCTGAATGAATCAAACCCAGAGATCAACAAGAGATCACATTGTGAAAGATGAAAAATCTAACTTACCAAAGGTAGATCTAGAGAATTATCAAAACAACTTCAAGAATTTGCTTCAATTTAACCCCAAAAATCAATTTTCCAAGCTTGGATGTAGAGAATTGATAAAGAAAAAGTGTTTGGATGAAGGTTTAGCTCAAAAATTAGTAAGCTTCAAGGCAAAGCTTACTAACTTTTTTTGAAAATGGAGCTTTGAGTGAATTTGGTAGATGGAGAGAATTGAGAGATTTTTAGCAAAATGAGTTTGACTATCAAAAGCTTGAGATTTGAATGAAATGATGGCTCTATTTATAGAGTTTAGGCTTTGGATTAGTGGGGGTTTGGTAATTAATTCTTGGAGCCAAAATTTGAATTAATGATATATCTTTCAAAAAAAATGAAAAATTGGAGTCAAAATTTGAATTAATGATATATCTTTCAAAAAAAGAAAAACTGGAGTCCAAATTTGAATTAATAATATATCTTTCAAAAAATGAAGAAAAATTGGAGTCAAAATTGACAAGCTTGAAATTGCTGATTTTTTTCAAAATTTCACTATGTGCAATCGATTACACTCTGGGCTGAATCGATTGTATCAGTGTAAAAAAATGAAAATTATTTTAATTATCTTTCTTTGCAAATAGAGATTTTAGGAAAATAATACCGGAAAACCCTATTTGTCATATGCTTTGACTTGGTACCTACAAAACACAAATATACAAGACAAAGACAAATATTTTTTTTGTATTTGGATTAGAAGTTAGTTAGTCAACAACGCAAGAGCAAACTTAAAGATATGATGAAAATATGATGAATGAAGCTATTTGTTAATGATTGTGACCAAATGACAAAATATGATATGAAAGTGCGACTGAAAAAATTAGGGGCGAAATTTAGAGTACAACACACACTTTTCTATGTTTCATTGAACCAACAAATACACTTGAAAACAAGAGATGGATTATTTCAAAATATATTTCATTAAAAACCAAGTTAAACTTTCTCTCTCTTTTAAACCATCATCACCTTATGCTTTTTTCTAAACAAAACAAAAAAAAAAAACAGAAGATGGGCAAGAGCAAAGCGTGGTGGCTGGAAACGGACTCGCAGTGGTCGCCAGCGAGGGCTCGCGGTGGCGCCACCGTGAGCAGTATAGATTGTAATTTTTTTTTACATTTTTCAAGTTCCGTTTCTTCTCCTATTTCTAAAAAATCATATTTCTTTTTTCAAAAATAATTATCAAAAAGCTTAGATCTACAAAGAAAGTTCAAGAAATTTTGTTCCAAACTAACAACAACACATAATCAAAGAAAGTGAGGGTGGATTCGCGTTTAGAGAGGAGAAAGCAACCTTTTATAAGAAGAAAGGAGGGAGAACGGTGGAACAAGGGGTCTCAGGGACAGAGGGTTCTGGCGGTTTCGGCGGACAAGGAAATTTTCAGCGAAAAAGGAGGAATTTTCAGAGTGAGTAGATTATTTGTTTTGTTATTGGCTCTCAATTTCCCTGCAGCTTTCAATCAATGCTTATATATGTGTAACTTAGGTTTTTTTGAACTGATAACAATTTTATTGGATTTAAACATTTTTGGACTGAAAATGTAATTCTAAAGAAACATGTCAAAATCCCTTTTAGATCCCATTCGGGAATCATTCATTTAAGTCCAAGAAAAGTTTTTGTTTTCCTTGTTTCTGTTGTTGCTGGAAATTATATTGATGGATCTTAAATCCAAATCGATATTAGGCTCAAACCTTGGCATATACCAGGAACCAAATGTGAACATGACTATTAGAAATGCAAAATTGTGGGCCTTATGCTTGAATTATGTAGAAATTGCTTTTGAATTTTAACCCTTTTGAATGTCACTAAATGCACCCTTTCTCTTTGTATGTGTTGAGCAATGAAATGGTGATGCATAGGGCATTGGGAGCTTGAAGATCAAAAAGAGGCTGAGGTAATGTTTGAAGAAGATGATGAAACTTGTCATGAAGGAAATGGTGATTCAAGAAATCAATCAAGGCTATTATGACTTAGGAAAAATTGTAGCATTGATGTAACTCTGGAATTATAGAAAAGAAAGACTTGTTCTTGTAGTAATAGAAACTTGAATGCCTTTTGTAAATTTGACTCTTTTAGGATTTGAATTGTTCTTGAATTATTCTTGGTACCATGAAAGAAATCTCTTGAGTTTTGTATAGAAACTTGAATGAATCATGTATGGAACTTGAATGAACTTGATTCTCATGTATAACTTTTAATCATGAATGAGAATTGATCTGACCTGATCAGAAGGTTTGGACCGTCACGGCTGCTCCGAGCTGAAGGCTTTTTGAACGAGGAGGGGGGGGTACCTGCAAGGCACTCCGATGCTTAAGTCAGTGGGAGTACTAGCAGATAATAGAGTTGAGGTTAGAATTGATGATTACCTGACCCTCTGGAAGCAGAGGGTATTTATAGCCCCCAGCGCTGGGCCAAGGTTCCTTCACTGGGCCGGGCGGATTTGGCCCAATGGAGGAACTGCCAGGTCCTACGTGGGTAGTGGGGATCAGCACGTGGTCCCCTCCCTGGATGTGGTGCGTGAAGTGCGGGCGGACAGAGACGCGGTCTTTACGGAGTATCGTTGGGGCAATGGTGACTGAGTCTGCCCTAGCAAGGTAGCTTGAGTCCATATCGAGCAGTACAGCGTGATGTCGAGCTCGGCGCGAAGACCTCGAGCTGGACAGCGAATGTCGAGCTGGAAGCCAGGGCATAGAGCTGGACGGCAGTCTGTCGAGCGTGACTTCGTCGCGTGGGCTGGCACACTGAGATGTCGAGGTGGACATCAGGGTGTCGGGCATGGACGTTGTGGTCCTTAGTGAGTCCCATTGGATTGGGCCTTTGCCCATTGTGGTCCTTAGTGAGTCCCATTGGACTGGGCCTTAGTAATGCTTTTGGGCCTGTCGGGCCCAGTCCAGAACAGGAGCCCCCCAAGTCGTGGTTCCTTTGCGAGGAGCCATGACTTGAAACCAAGTTGTTCAGTCGCTGAGGTCTCGTGCCCGGAATGGAGGCGCGGGCCCTCGAGGGGCCTCCTCGTGTCGTGCTCGGGAACGTCCTCGGTGGTGGATGCGTGGAGGATCCGTACCGGGCACGTTGGTCGGGCACGCGAGGCATCTTTTGGGAATTGTGCCGCCACCCTAGGGGGGTAGGGCCATCATTGCGTTGGGTGCAGTGCGTCGAGGAGACGGAGTCCGTGGCTAAACGAGGTGACGTTTGGTATTCCATGTCATCACTATAAATAGAGTCCTTGGGCCCCATAATACGCTTTCCGCTCTTCGTGCTCTCTTCGTTGCAACTCTCAACACTCTCTCCAACCGTGACTTCCCGTCTCAGATTCTTCATTTCCTAGCCGAATCCCATCTTTGATCCAAGTAAGTGATCCACTTTCTTTATTTTCTTGTTTTAGAATGCATGATTCTAGGAAATTGTGGATGTTTTAGGAGCGTTAATGTGGGATTAGCCCGGTAAACTCGTGTTTTGCCCGACAGATTTACGTCTAGGACCGGCAAACGCATACTTATGGCCGACTCGTTCTTAGTTTTAGGTGAAAAACTTCAGAGCTGCCCGGGGTATTCATGATCCTGGGCGCCTGATTCATGCCGGTGCCCGGTATGTTTATGGTCGTGGCCGTGGGCTTCATAGTGCGGCTCGCCATGTTCATACCCCGGATCGACATGCTTGAAGAGTGGCCGTGCAGTTGGTTTGTGGAGGAACACTGGATTCAGGAGAGTCGGGGAGGCATCCACTTGTGAAAATGGACTTGCGGTAGTGTATGGACGACATGATTATGTCGAGCATAGGGCTTCATGCTCAATCTGATTGGTTTCCCGTGCTCTGCAGGTAACCATGGCGGATGAGCCGAGCTCCTCAGGTCGTCGTGACAGCGAAGAACAAAGTGCCGACGAGTCGGCCAACCTTATAGACACTGTGACCGACCCATCGCTGGAATGGGTGGGCGCCGAGCCTCGGGGGACGGCGTCGATATACAGTCGGGATGACCGACACCCGTTCATCGCCATTGAAGGGGGGCAGGACCAGCCCGACTTTCAACCGAATTTCGAGGTCATGCTGCCCGCGACCACTGCCAGAATTTGTTCGATGTACCCGGATTACAGTTTTGCGATGTACGAGATCGCCTTTAAGGACTTGGGTTTGCGGCTGCCCTTCACAGACTTTGAGACCGGGGTTTTTACGCATTTGGAGCTGGCCCCGTCCCAGCTACACCCTAACTCTCTCGCCTTCATCCGGGCGTTTGAGCTGACGTGCCGCTACTTAAGGATAGGGGCGACCATACCTCTCTTCTTTAGGGTCTTCCACCTACAGCGCCAGTCCCGGGGAGGGAAGCACAGCTGGGTGTCCTTGAAGCAGTCGAGGAGACTGTTTAGGATGTACATGGATTCTGTGAGGGGGTTCAAGGATAAGTGGTATGTGGTACACCCTATCACTGATTCTGCTGTGGATTCCCTCTACGAGGAGGAAGGGCCGGTCAGCGATGACGACGGGGAAGCATTGTTGAACGATGACGGGAGCCCCGTGCTAGGACGTCGGGCAAAGTTCCCGGTGTACTGGATGTCTCGACACTTCCAGCATGGAACCGGCTACTTCCACACTGCAGTCGGGGACATGTGCACGGAGGATCAACGGGCGTATGCGGCTCTCTGTAACTTTGTCGACGGTTTCCACCCCGCCCAGTGGGTTACACGGGAAGGGAATGACATCCTCGACAAGGACGGTTACCCGACATTCGAGGCTCGCCCGATTGATACCAAGGCGTTGGTGGAATGCTCGACCTATAGGGAGGCAGCCCGCCTGTTAGGTTGTGTGTTTGAAATTCTTTACTCGTCATTTATTTACGCGTTTTCCTCGATACTGACTTTTCTTTTACTTCGTGCAGGTACGATGGCCAGCCGACATGAGAGGCTCCTGAAATTGTCAACCGGCCAGAGGCGAAACAAGAAGGTCGTGCCGGCCCCTCAGATGACGAGAATGGGTCCACCGACAAATCTGAACGCTTCTCAGCCTGTGAGGGTGGATTCGACGTCGAGCTCGGGGGCGGCGTCAGATCCAGACGTCGAGGTCATTGATGCCGAAGCCGTTCTGACACATAGGAAGAGGACCCGCGTGGAAGGCGGTCCAACTGTCGGGGAAGATGCCGGTCCCGTTCAATCCTTTGCCTTTCCCCCTTGCATCGAGGAGGAGGGTTTTTTCGAGCGTTTTCCCCCGACCGTGGTCGCGCATGAAGCCGAGGCCATAAAGAGGATGACTAAAGAGGAGAGGCGGTCGCGGCTGGTCGCCAGTGTGGACGGGTTGGTTAAAATGGCTGAGATGGCTCTGGTATTGTCTGAAGACGCAGGGGATGCTGCTCGTGTTGAAGAGCTTGAGCGTGAGAAGGCGGCCTTGACTGCGAGCTCAAGGAAGTTGAAGGTCGCTCTGGAACGCTCCGAGGGGATGTTCCAAGAGCAGACCGTGATACTTGACGCCGAGCGGGAGGCGCTGACCTTGGAGAAAGAGAAGTCGGGGCGGTTGACCGAGGAAGGGGAGTTGCTCCGGACCGATAGGGATCGTTTGGCTGCTGAAGTCGAACGCCTGGGCAAGCAGGTCGAGGAACTGAATGCTGCTCAACAACCCGCCGAAGATGAGCCCGAGGACCTAATGGCTTTGAAGAGTCGGGCTGAGTTTATTGCTCATATCCGGAACCTCGAGGAGGATGCAGTCGGTGCCCTGGAGGACGGGTTCAATTCTGCCGTCGACCAGCTCTCGTTGCTAAATCCCGGCTTGGTCACCGAGGGTATCGGGCACACTCATCGGGTTGTCGGTGGCGCGATCATTCCCCCGCCCGACTCTCCCTGCGTCGACAGTGGTGATAATGCGGAAGTTTGATTTGTATTCTTTGGATAGCGGGCCTGCGTGCCCTTGATTTTTGAATTTGTACTTTGGGCCTGCGCGCCCGTTTATTGCATGTATGAACATCGCCGGCCTTCTTGGTCGGTTTAACATTACTTTGTTGCCTTCGGGCGTTTATACGTTTATTTTGGATTTTCTGCCCTTGTATGAACTGACATGCTTGTATGAATTTAGCTCGTCCCGGGCCTGACGAGTGCCCGTAGGTGGCTTTGATTTGGCGAGCGACTATGCTCGACTCTGTTTGTGCGCAACCTCGACCCAATTTCGGTTGGCCGGGGTTGCTTGAGTGTTTCGCTCGAGAGGAGAGATTTTGTTTTGACCCTTGTAGATGTCCCGTTATTCTTGATGGAATGTCGGGTATTTCGGAGCGAGGTTGCTCAGTCGGGCGCGGAGCCCATAGGGACGATTTGCCCTTGGCGTGAACTGCCCATCGCGAGCTGGGTGTTCTGCCTTATGGGTACGACGACGGTGGTGCTCGGTATAGCTGTCCACGTCGGGCACTATAGATCGTCAACGTCTACCGCGCGATGCCGTGCCATTTTGGTCGTGCGTCGGCCTGTACCTTAGCCTTAAACGAAGTGGGACGCTTTTCCTCGTTGCCCGAGCATGGTTGCTTTTGGTCGAGGGTCCTAGGTGTTGTCAGTTTTTAACTGTAGTACTGCTTCAACATAGCAGCATTCCAGGGTCTTGGTAATGGCTCTCCGTCTAACTGTTCGAGGTAGTACGCCCCGGTACCCGTGGTGCCGTGGACGCGGTAAGGTCCTTCCCAGTTCGCGGCCAACTTCCCCTCGCGGGAGTCTTTCTGGTTTCTGCGTAGTACCAGGCTGCCTATTTCAAACTCGCGCTTGATGACCTTGTCGTTGTGGCGTAGAGCCACTCGCTGTTTAAGGGTTGCTTCGCGCAGGGCAGCCCCCGATCGGATTTCCTCGACTAGGTCGAGTTCATCCCTTAGTGCTTCGTCATTCATTTCTTCGTCGAGGGGTTCCTCCGTTCGTCGGGATGGTTCCATGATTTCGACTGGGATGACGGCTTCGGTGCCGTACGTTAGTCGGAATGGTGTTTCACCCGTCGTCGAATGGGGTGTGGTGCGGTATGCCCACAGGACGCTGTGGAGCTCCTCGACCCATCCTCTTTTGGCTTCGCCGAGTCGACGTTTGAGCCCTCGGAGGATGACTCTGTTCGCAGCTTCGGCTTGCCCGTTGGTCTGAGGGTGCTCGACCGATGTGAAGTGATGTTTGGTCCCCAGTTTGGTGACGAAGTCTCGGAATCCGTGGTCGGTGAACTGGGTGCCGTTGTCGGTCACCAGTGCCTGTGGAATTCCGAACCTGGCGAGCACGTTTCTCTTGTAGAAACGGAGGATGTTATGTGAGGTGATTTTCGCGAGGGCCTCGGCCTCGATCCATTTTGTGAAGTAGTCCACGGCGACGATTAGGAACTTGTTCTGATAGGTCCCTTGCACGAAGGGTCCGAGGATGTCCATGCCCCACCAGGCGAACGGCCATGGGGATGACAATGTGGTCAGCTCGTGTGGGGGAGCGAGGTGCATATCCCCGTGCTTCTGGCACTTGTCACATTTTTTTACGTGTTCCTTGGCGTCCTGTTGCATCGTCGGCCAGTAGTATCCTGCGCGGAGGGCTTTCCTCGCCAAGGATTTACCGCCCATGTGCTGGGCGTTGATGCCTTCGTGTATCTCCCGCAGTACGTCGGGGATGGAGGACTCGTCAATGCATTTCAGGAGGGGAATGGAGAATCCCCTTCTGTACAGTTTCTGTTCGAGGACAACGTAAGAACATGCTCGACGCTTTATTGTGGCTGCGTCGGCCTGGTTCGTCGGGAGTTCTCCCTTTGTAAGGAAATTGTAGACCGGGGTCATCCAAGACGTGGCGTCCCCGATAGCATGAACCTCGACAGTAGTCGAGGGTGATTCAATGCTTGGCCGCGCCAGAGATTCCTGGATGACGGATTTATTCCCGCCTTTCTTTCGTGTGCTCGCGAGTTTTGACAATATGTCCGCCCTCGTATTCTGCTCGCGGGGAACATGAGAGATTTCTGCTCGTACGAACTTTGCCATGTGCTTTCTGACTAAGTTCAAGTACTCAATGAGGTTGTCATTCTTGGCCTGGTAGCTTCCTTGTACTTGGGAAGCGACGAGCTGTGAGTCGGTGTAAATTTGAACTTCGCGGGCTCCTAGGTCCTCGGCCAATCTCAGTCCCGCGAGCAGGGCTTCATATTCTGCCTGGTTATTTGATGTCGGGAAGGAGAGAACCAAGGAGTGCTCGATCACCACCCCTTCCTCGTTTTCCAGGAGAATCCCTGCGCCGCTTCCGGACGAGCTGGAGGCTCCGTCGACGAAGATGGTCCATTTGTGTTCCTTTCCCGGGGGAATGTCGTTAGAGGTCATTTCGGCGACGAAGTCGGCCAGGGCTTGTGCTTTCAGGGCTTTCCTGCTCTCGTATTGAATGTCGAATTCAGAGAGTTCTAGGGACCACTTCAGCATTCTGCCCGCCATATCTGGCCGACCCAAGAGTTGTCTCACCGGTTGATCAGTTCGCACAATGATGGTGTGCGCCAGAAAGTAGTGTCTGAGCCTCCTCGCAGCGTTGACGAGGGCCAGTGCAACCTTTTCTATCTGTTGATACCTGCTCTCGGGGCCTTGTAAGGCTTTGCTCGTGAAGTAGACAGGTTTCTGCCCGTCTGGAGTCTCGCGGACAAGAGCTGCACTAATGGCTTCGTTTGAAACTGCCAAGTATAGGTAAAGTGGCTCGTTGTCATCTGGTCGAGAGAGTACGGGCGGTTGAGATAGGCTCTGCTTCAGGTGGCGGAGTGCGTGCTCGCATTCCTCGGTCCATTCGAAGGCTGCTTCCTTTCGAAGGAGTTTGAAAAAGGGAAGGGCGTGCTGAGCGGACTTCGCGACGAAGCGCGAAAGTGATGTCAACATGCCGTTCATTATCTGTATCGACTTCTTCGACGTTGGAGTCGGAAGGTCGGCGAATGCCCGGCACTTGTCGGGGTTGGCTTCAATCCCTCGTTCTGTTAGATAGAACCCGAGGAATTTCCCTGCCTTAACCCCAAATGTGCACTTCTCGGGGTTGAACCTCATTTTGCATTGTCTCGCTTGGGCGAAGACAGTCTTGAGATGAGCTGCGTGATCGGTGTCTGCTCGAGATTTGACGATCATGTCGTCCATGTATACCTCGAGCATGTCGCCGATCTGTTTGTTGAACACTTTGTTCATCATGCGTTGATACGTCGCGCCGGCATTCTTTAGTCCGAAGGGCATTACGTTGTAGTAATAGTTACCCGAGCTGGTCATGAATGCCGTGCAGCGTTTGTCGCCCGGAGCCATTGGGATTTGATTGTATCCCGAGTAAGCGTCCATGAACGACAAAGTTTTGTAGCCGGCCGAGTTGTCGACCAGCATATCAATGTTTGGTAGAGGAAAAGCATCCTTCGGGCAAGCCCGATTGAGATCGGTATAATCAACACACATACGCCATTTTCCATTATTCTTTTTGACAAGTACAACATTTGACAGCCAGGTGGAATACCGGGCTTCAGAAATAAAATTTGCCTCTAAGAGGTCTTTTACAGCTTTTTCAGCAGCCTCCGTTTTTTCTGGAGACTGCCTACGCCTACGTTGTACTACTGCCTTGGCGGCTGGATCAATGGCGAGGTGATGACAGGCGACCTCAGGGTCGAGTCCGGGCATCTCTGCCGCGCTCCAGGCGAAGAGATCAGCATTCTCGCGCAGACAGGCCTTGATTTGCTTCCTGGCCAAGTCGGGGAGGTCTTTGCCGATCTTGACTCCCTTGGTCGGGTCTTCTCCGAGGGGAACGAGTTCGAAATCACCGTCCGGAATAGGTCGGAGGGGGATTTGCTCGCTGCTGGCCGGTTCATCTTGGTCAAAACGGGCGTCGAGCGCAATGGAGTCGACCTTTGGTGGAGCCTTCTGAACTTCTACCTCAGGAGATGCTGTGTCGGGCTCTTGCTTTGTCTTCTTAATGGGCCTAGTACTGGGACCCACGTCGACAGTATCCCGACCCCTTGAAGCGGCGTTGAAGCACCGGCGGGCAGCAGCGAGGTCGCCCTGGATGGTGGCTACTCTCCCCCTCTTGGTATAGAACTTCATTTTTAGGTGGACAGTTGAGGGGACCGCCGTCAGTTCCGCCAATGTCGGCCTCCCCAGGATGCAATGGTACAGGGATGGGCAGTCAATGACGAGGAAGCGGACCTTCACCTGTCTTGTAGCAGTATCTTCCCCGAATGTCACGAGGAGCTCGACATATCCCCAAGGTTTGGACGTCGAGCCGTTGAAGCCTTGAAGGTCCGAACCTATATATGGAGACAGATGGGATTCGTCCAGTTGTAAGGTCCGGAACAGCTGGGTGTACATCACGTCGACGGAACTCCCTTCGTCGACCAGAATGCGATGCACGTCGAAATTGGCCATCTTCGCCCTTATCAGCAAGGGGATGACTGCGTTCGGTGCTCCGCCGGGGAGCTCCTCCAAGTAGAATGTGATGGGCTCTGATCTGCCCCTCACCATTTCAAAAGTCACCGTTTGAGGAGGAGCTTTGTCGACCAGTTCGTCCAACTTCCTCTTGGCCGAATTTATGGTGAGGTCGCTGAACCCGCCCCCGTTGATGACCATGGCGGAGGGGAAGTATTCCCACCTGCTGTGAGTAGTCAGGGGCTCCTGCAGGAGCTCGGGAAGTTCGAAATCCTCGGGCCTGGTTATTGAGTAGGCGGTCTGGATTGGCACCGACTCGTCAGATGGTCGGGCATCTTCTTCGGGCTCCTTTGCCTCGCGGGCTTCACGACGGGGAGCGTCGTTTTTCCTGTACTGCGCAAGTCTCCCTCCTTTGATGAGGGTTTCGATAGCATCCTTCAGGTGGACGCAGTCCTCTGTCAAGTGACCATGACTCCTATGGTACTGACAGTACTTGTTTTTATCTACTCCTGGCTTGGCAGGAGCTGGTCGGGGACGCTTGACGCCACCGTCCTTGAAATCTGTGCTTGCACACTCCGCCAGAATACGCTCGCGGGAAGCCGTGAGCGGAGTGTACTCAGTAAACCTGCCCGAGGGGCCCCTTTGTTCCCGGACCTCCCGGGGTCTGTCTTCCTTCCTCTTCTCTCCGGTGCGTCGGGGAGGAGGGTCTTGTCTTGAGCTGCTTCCATGGTTGCGGGCTCTGGAGTCCCGTGCCCTGTTGGCAGCTTCTCTCTCCTCGTAATCCATATATGCTCGAGCTTTGTCGAGGAGAGCATCAAAAGTTGCAGGTGGCTCGATGCCTACAGCTTTCCTGAATTCGGTGCCGGGGAGGAGGCCCCTCTCCAGCAAATACCTCTTCATGTGGTCCGCGCAGGGGACCTGGATTGCTTCCCGGTTGAAGCGGTTGATGAATTCCCTCAAGGTCTCATCATGTCTCTGGATGATGGCCTCGAGGGCTGCCTCTGTCTTTGGGTGGCGACGAGAGGCTGTAAAGGAACTGATGAACTGGTTCTTCAAGTTCCGCCACGAGGTGATGGAGCCCGGGGCAAGTCCTTTGTACCAGTCCATGGCCGCCTTCCTGAGAGTTGTTGGAAAGAGACGGCATTTGATTGGCCCCCCGACATTGTGATAGTGGAGCATGGCTTCAAACCCGTCAATATGGTCGACTGGGTCTGCCACCCCATCATACTCCTTTAGGTGTGGGGGCTTCTCCATGCCCGGGGGGATAGGTGCGTCCATGATTGCCTGCGACAGGGGACCGCGGGGGTCGTCCTCGTCGCTCCTTTCTGGAGAAAGAGAAAGGGTCCTGTAGTTGTGTCGGGCACGTTGCTCGTGCTGGGACTCCCTTGAACGTGATGTTCGGTGGGCGAAGGTCACGTGTCCGTCTCTGTTGTGCCTCCGTTCGTGCCTTGAGGCGTCGCGGACAGGCTCTTCGGCAGGGATGACGGGCTGTCTTTCGTATTGGGGCCGCCTCTGCCTTGGTGCGGGAGAGGGGCTCCTAGAGATTTCCCTGTAATGTCTCCGCGGGGGAGTAGGGTGTCGAGCTTCTTCGACCCGAGGAAGTGGAGATGGGGGCCTTTGATGTCTCCTCGGGGGGCGTCGATCATTTTCCAGTGCCCTAAGTCTTTCTCCTTGTGCGAACAGGAGATAGTTCGTCTGGTTGATGGCCGCGAACAGTGCCTGAGCAGTGGCATCTGCTCCGACAGGGGCCTGGACTTCATAGAACCGGGCAGCCTGGCGATAGGCGAGAGCTTCCGGATCGTCTTCGAGTTCTGGGGGAGTTGTCGAGGAGGACGCAGTGTGACCGTCCCTGCGGGTGGAAGGTCCAGGGGCGGTTGTCAGGGGGGCGGCATTGTGGCCGGCACCACTGGGATTGTCCAGGTGCCCATTCTTGTCCGCGGGACCGTTGTTGACGTCGAGGACGCGAGTGTGTTGCTCTTCACGAGTTGGAGAGGCCATGACAGTGAATGGATTGAGCTTTGGTCTTTGAAAACTGTTCGCTAGACGGGGAAGCTGTTTCCCACAGACGGCGCCACTGATCTGACCTGATCAGAAGGTTTGGACCGTCACGGCTGCTCCGAGCTGAAGGCTTTTTGAACGAGGAGGGGGGGGTACCTGCAAGGCACTCCGATGCTTAAGTCAGTGGGAGTACTAGCAGATAATAGAGTTGAGGTTAGAATTGATGATTACCTGACCCTCTGGAAGCAGAGGGTATTTATAGCCCCCAGCGCTGGGCCAAGGTTCCTTCACTGGGCCGGGCGGATTTGGCCCAATGGAGGAACTGCCAGGTCCTACGTGGGTAGTGGGGATCAGCACGTGGTCCCCTCCCTGGATGTGGTGCGTGAAGTGCGGGCGGACAGAGATGCGGTCTTTACGGAGTATCGTTGGGGCAATGGTGACTGAGTCTGCCCTAGCAAGGTAGCTTGAGTCCATATCGAGCAGTACAGCGTGATGTCGAGCTCGGCGCGAAGACCTCGAGCTGGACAGCGAATGTCGAGCTGGAAGCCAGGGCATAGAGCTGGACGGCAGTCTGTCGAGCGTGACTTCGTCGCGTGGGCTGGCACACTGAGATGTCGAGGTGGACATCAGGGTGTCGGGCATGGACGTTGTGGTCCTTAGTGAGTCCCATTGGATTGGGCCTTTGCCCATTGTGGTCCTTAGTGAGTCCCATTGGACTGGGCCTTAGTAATGCTTTTGGGCCTGTCGGGCCCAGTCCAGAACAAGAATGGTTATTGAAACTTGTATGAAGAATTTGGATTCTTGAAAATGATTTTGAAATTGGACACTTGAAAAATTGGTAATGTTGCTTAAAATTGATGACTTGAAATTATCTTGTGACTTGATGGTGTTTCTTGAAGCTTTTGAATACTTTTTTGTCACGAGTTTTGAATTTAGACCAAAAAGAACTTAAATCCTTCTCTTTGTAACACGATGATCTTGAAGAAAGAGTGTAAATGTAACATCTTTGAATGGTTATCAACCTTTGGTAATAACAAATGAATCATAGGGTTTAAAATCTCTTTAAATGTTCCTTAATGAACCTTGAGAAGTTTGATTCCAATTAAAAATTGAAACATTTGAATTTCTAATAATCATGGCATGACCAAAAGAAAATCAATAAAAAAAAATCCACCAATTCATGATTCTTCAAAATTACACTTGTCGTAGAATGATCTCAACATAATAGCAGTGGCATAAATTGAATTTAGAAATCAAAATCAACCTAAATCGAAATGACCTATAAAATTTCAACAAAATCCATAACCTTCTAAATACAATTTGACGTCGACCCTTAAAGCAACTTTTTAGACAACGCCATTGTGACACCGTGTAAAAAGAATCGTCTCAAAATGATGAAAATTAAAAGAGTTATGATCATCTAAAGTTGGATGCCCGTCACTTGAAAATAGGTCAAAGCCCTCAAAACTACCTTTAATGTACTCAAACTTTTGATGACCTTCTACACAGAATTAGCTCTCGACTTGTAAAGAGAAGCTGGAGGTGATGTAAAGGAGATTCATATGGTCGAAGAATCAATAAAAAAATATTGAACAATAAATAAGTTATGCTTATTTGAAATCGAACTTGCAAATGTTGACTTTCAGTCAACCAACTTTGAATTAACTGCAGACTTTGCATTCCTTACAACTGAAGCACTCTTAATTACACATTATGATGCGGTAGGAGAACTGACTTGAGGTTTTGCGTTTGATTGCAAATGTTTCGGTTAGCAAGATTCGCCACCGCCTTTTCTTTTATCCAAAAGGAAAGGTGAAAAAGCACAGGAAAGACCTTTCAGATTGTTTCTTGAGTTCAGGGGGTAGATTATGAAAAGGGAAGGTATTAGCACCATTTTCATCCATGGTTTTCCATGGGCTCTTAGTTACTTGCTAGATCACTTGCTTTTGTTTGAAATTTTGCTTTGTGTGGTTTTGAAATTATTTTTGTAAAAGAGGCCATTGTTTAGGCAATCTTTGTAATGATTCTCGTTCGTAAGAATGTATACAAAGATGTTTGATCTTTTTAAAATGTTTTCAAGTTTTGTAAGATGTTTTGAAAGTGTAAGTGTTTATTTTTGAAAATAGCAAGGATATTTGTTTTGAAATGGAGCAAGTAACTAAAAGTAATCTACCTACTCAAATGTCTTTCTTGTTCATTTTCTTTTCCTTTGATATTGTTGTCTTACCATTGATTTGGTAAGCAACCCTATCTTTGGATTTAAACGGGACGGGCGTGGGTCATTGTATAGCCATGATTAGCAATGTTTGTAAGGTATCTTAGTATTTTTGAGGGACTAAGATAATTTTATAAGGAAACTTTGAATAGCGTCATCGAGGGACTATGATCTTGTATTTGTTTGTTTTTGCTAAGACACTTTACATGCGTAATATGACCATTTTTGTAAGGCAACCAAGTGGGATAACCCTAGGGGTGTTTTGTGTGCAAGTGTGTCATTTTCATGTTTGATTTTGTCTTGGATTAGGATTTTCTATTTGGTTGATTTTATCTTGTCATACAAATCCTAATTACTGGCATGTTATATAAAAGCGATAAATTGCGAAATTAAAATGTCATACTGTGATCGGTGGATCTGGAACTGACTGTTTAACGCTGGTTCGCGAAATGTCGCGGTAAGAAAGAGTCGCCACCGTCTTTTATTTTCTCCAAATGGAAAGGACAAAAGCACAGAAAAAGTCCTTAAAGAGATTGCTCTCGGTTCGGGAGGTAGGTTATAGAAAGGGAAGGTGTTAGCACCCTTTCTATCCATGGTTATCCATGGGCTCTTAGATACTTGCTCAATGTGTTTTCAAAATTGTTTGTTTGCTTTTCAATGTGGGTTTAAAAAAGTTTCTTTGAAAAATTTCAGTTCGACTCGTATGTCAGAGTGTTTGAAAAGTTTGCTTTGAAAGCTTTTGAAAATGTGTTGGTGTGAAAAGTATTTTGATTTGTTTGAAGTTAGAGCAAGTACCCTTGAGAACCTACCTACCCTAAGGAATTTGTCTGTGTAGATGTCCTTTAAAGTAGTGCCATCCCACCATTGAGAGGTAGGTAGCACCACCATTGGAGGTGTTCGGGTCAATTCGAGTTTTAGGGACATGGTGATCACCAGAGTAATGGGAAGACACCTTAGAAGCTACCCTCATGCCAGGTTCCCGGATCATGAGGACTTACTAAGACGTCCTCTACTCGACGACCACCTTTCGAAAGGCAACAGTGAGGCGTACCCTAGGGGTGGTGTGTGCGATTCGTGTGTCATGTTCATTGATATTTGTCTTGTCATGTTCATTGTGATCTACGCATTTGTTTTAATTAAGACATTCATTCTTGCATGCATTTTTAACAGTTAATATTTGCGGGAAATAAATCTAAGACTATTACAAAGGCGCGGGTCCACATCGCCTAAATTTCCAGAACCCGATTTGACGGAAAAGTAAATAATGCGAAAAGTAAAATTGTTACAAGGCTTTGGGACATTTACATAATTAATTACGCGAAATAAGGTAAAGGCGCGAAATAAAGCAATTAAACAATACACGGGCGTTGGACCCTTTTGCGAAAATTAAATTAATGAGAATAAAAATTAAAATTCAAAAAGAAAATGTTTTTTAGATTTTTATGTTTTTTTAGATTTAAAAGAAAAAAGAAGGATTAATTAAAAATTAAAATAAAGAGCTAAACCTTAATTCTAATTACTCTTAGTTATTGAGAAAATATTGAAATTTTTAACTAAATAAAACCCTAATTTTTTATGTACAAATTTTAATTTATGAAAATAAATAAATAAATATTATTGTAAAAAGGAAAAGGAAATTAAAAGAAATAATTAAACCTGAATTCTATATTTCGGATTTTTAGTTATTAAAAGAATTAAAACTAAAACCTATGTTACTAAATTTGTTTATATGTTAACTTATTTATGAAAATAATTAAATTAAAATGTTTATTGCATTTTTGTCTTTTCTGAATTTTTTTTGATATTTTAATATTTTGTAAAAAAAAAGATAATTAACTAAATTAAAAAATAAAATAACAATCAAAAATAAAATAATAAAAAAAGAAAGGAAGCAAACCAGGGGGGGTAACCCCAGATTAGGAGGTGCAGGCCCTAGAATTCTGGCCCATTAAGCTGGAAATTTGTTGGACTTTTTGAATCATGTGTGACACGTTTGACTAAGGCGTAGCATGTTCTTCAATCCTAGCCTTTGATGTGGATACTCTGGGACGCGTGTAGGCTTGATCATTGAGGATGCATGGTATGCCTACGTCACTGAAGCGCATAGGAATTGTGAATGAAAAATAATATGGAATTTGTTCAGACCTGGGATTCGAACCCAGGTCTTGTGGATTGTCCATGCCTTCGCCTGCCATCTGTGCCACTTGAGTTTCATTTAACATATAATAACATATAAACATAATAAATAAAACATGATGTTAGTGGGTTAAAAACGCGCGAGATTCAAATGGACGAATCACGCTTCGCCACGATATCTTCGTCTTCACGTCCCCTGTAACTTCAAACGCATAGGCAACGGTTTATGAAGCGTTGCAGAAAGTGGGCTATGGAAAAATAGCGATTAGCGCTATGTGAATCATAAATCCATCGCGAGTATAGGGTCTTCTTCGTCCAGACCTGCTGTATGCAACCATGGTATTCATGGATCCTAATTTTTCCTCTATGCAAAAGCCCTAATTCCAGAAACCTGCAACCCTAGAAATTGACTATGGTATAATCTCATATAGTACAGAAAAACTCAATTAAACACATCAGTTAGCTTCAAAACATTATGATAAACATGAATCAATGGACAAAATGCTGTAAAAACGTTTAATTCATGATGCACGATTTTGGAATTTTCTTGGTTCAGTTGGAATCCGTTTTACCAATTCTTTGCCTTTGAGCTGAGGTTAGGGATTGGAATACGTTCAGGAGATCACAAGGAAGCTATTGAACCAAGTTTTAGGGCTTGAATCGTCCTCTAGGATGCTTTTCAGTTTTGAACTTTTAGGGAAAATTTTCAATGTGCACAGCTTTTTTTTTGGGCGCAGCTTAGAGTGTCCTGCCATTAGGTCTTTGATTCTGAATATGTAGTGAGCATGCTAGGTCAACAAAACTTGACAAAATCCAAGGCATTCATTGTTTGGATATTTGATTTTGTTAAGGATCTTTTCACATCTTTTTTCATGTTGTTTTTGCACAAATCATATCCCAATGCTCCAAATCTTTCCAAATTGGCCTAGGCACGAATTATTGAGCCTAAAATGTGTACAAAAAGATTCATTAGGTCAAGTTAGATATTTTCTATATATTTAAATAATTTAAATGAATTAATATTAATATAAATTCAAATAAATAATTAAAAAATGAGAAAATACTTCCCTTTGGGCCTAATGGTCGTGCATAGGCTTGGCATGAAGAAACTTGGAAGAAAAATGGGCCCATTAGCATTTTTGGATCATTTGCATCAATGTTGACTTTTCAAAATTCCCAAAAATTTTCCAACTTCCACAAGGCATAACTTGCTCAATTTTTAAGCTTTTCACATGTTCTTGGACATTTTGGAAAGGTCTTTGAGTCCTTTAACCAATGCCTTTGGTCCCATGTCATTTGGATTTACCAATCTCAAGTTATGGCCTTTGACTTAAAGTCCCTTTTTGTTGACTTTTGAAAATGACCTATAATGTTGAAATTGATAACTTTTTGTGAGAGCATTTCTTGGACTTGGAACATGAAGATGAATTGTAGGAAATGTCTTTCTCTTCAAAATGAGCTTTGGATGGAATTTTTCTGATAATCCATGTGAAAGTTATGCCCTGGTCAATTTCAGTTGACTTTTTCAGCTGTCCAAATATAGCAACTTTTGCATCTTTGATGATTTCTGAGCCAAACTTTGAGAATCATGATCAAGCATTGATCAAATGATGTTTGTGGCTTCAAAATGATATGTTGACCAAAAATTTGAACTTTTGACTGTCAAATGACCATTTTGCCCCTACAGTTGACTGTAGTGCAATCTAGGGTTTTGACTGTGCAATTTTGAGCTGAATGCCTTGAAACTTGATATGAGGATACTTGACCATCTTTGTAGGCATATGAGACTTGATTGGGCCTTTGAAAACTTCATTTTCTTGATCAGAACCCAAACCCTAGTTTTGACTGTATAGGAGACAGTTGAATTGCACAACCCTTGGGGAATTTTGTGACCTGACTTGGCAATTTCTTGATGAATATGGGAGGGCAAATTTTGGGGTGCAACACATACGCTATTACAACATTTGTGGGAGCGGGTAATACAATTTATGAATGGGGATCGCAATAATATAAACCTAATTAATCTATTACAATCAAATGGAATATGTACAAATATTGGGATAAATAATATACAAGATAAATTAAATATGAAAAGATGTATGAATGCAAAGAAGATTTTGTTTGGTTTTTTATGTGAAATTTTTTTAACCTAAACCTAATAAATAAATCAAGATTAAACTCAAATTAATTAGGAAAGGAAATTATTTTTTATAGAATGTTTTTTAATAAACCCTAATTCTAATTTATCAAAAGGAAATAAATTTTTTTAAGAAAAGTAAGTATTTTTGTCGCGGTAAGCAAGAGTCGCCACCGTCTTTTATTTTATCCAACAAGGAAAGGACAAAAGCACAGAAAAATTCCTTTTTGAGATGTTTCTCGGGTTTGGGAGGTAGATTATAGAAAGGGAAGGTGTTATCACCCTTTCTATCCGTGGTTATCCATGGGCTCTTAGGTACTTGCTCACTATGTTTTCAAAAGTTTGCTTTTCTTTGTGTTTGTGGGTTTGAAAAGAGTTTTTGTTTTAAAAGGGGTGTAAGTGCGAAAAGTTTTGTTTTGTTTTTAAAAGGAGCAAGTACTTAAGAACATCTACCTACTCAAAAAGGAATTAGACTGTGCAAGTGTCCTTTAGACAATGCCATCCCACTATTGAGGAGTAGGTAGCATCGTCGTTGGAGTTTTCGGGTCAATTCGATTTAAGGGACGTGTGGTCACTAAAGCAATGTTAGGACGCCTTAGTGGTAACCCTAATGTCTTAGATCATTTTATCCGAGGCAACCGTTTCGAGGCAACTTATGATCTTTGGACAAGAGGGCAACCTCTAAAACATCCTATACTCAATGACCACTTTCGAGGCAACCAAGTGAGGTGTACCCTAAGAGTGACATGTGCGAGTGTATTCTTTTTCAGTTACATTATCTTTGTATATTTAGGTGTTCTACCATTGATTTTAAATTAAAGATTAATCTTGTCATGCATAGCCTATTATTCAAACATCTAACAGTTAATGGTTGCGGAAATGAAATTGCGGGAAATTAATCTAAACTATTAAAAGGCGTCGGGTATTTACATCGCCAAAGACAAACCCTTAAAATTAAAATTGAGAAAAGTAAATAAAAGCGATAAATAAAAAGTCCAAAGTTAAAACTATTACATCCTCGGAGCAATTACAATATATGGATCAAAATAATACGGGCGAGAAAATTGAATCAGAATGTCCTTTAGGGTTTTGACCCTTTTATTGAATAAAGCATATTTTTGTTATTTTTGATTTAAGAATTAAGTCTAACTAATAATTAATTAATTAATTAAAAGAAAATATTTTTTGAGTTTTATTTTAATTAAGGAAATAAAATTAGAAAGGTAAAAATATTAAAACCTAATTCTAAATCAATTTTAATTTATTGCAAAATATATTATCATTAAACCTAATTTAAGCTAAATAAATTAATTAATGGTTTATTTACAAAAATAAAATAGTGAAATTAATAAATATTATTTTTTGTGTTTTCTGATTTTATGAGAAAAATTATTGGTTGGTTAATTAACAAAAAATAATAAAACAAATTAAATAAAAGAAACATGGAAAAAAGAATAAACCAAAGGGGGGTGTGGGCCTGATTTGGTGGTAAGATCAGCAATTTTGAGGCCCATCAACGTTTCAGCCTTGTTTGACCTTTCAGATTGCCTATGCGCTTGTTGACCAGAGTGTATGGTAGGCGTGCAATCTGGATCCTTGAATCTGCCTAGTGGGCCACCTGGCATTTGATGAGATGGGAAGTATGATGATCCACACTTTGGGGCGCTGCACCTGAGTACCTGAAATAAAATTGCATAAAGTTTTGGCGGACCTAGGATGTTGGACCTGCAAGGAAGTTTGTTAGAAATTGAAAATACAAGGCCTGTGATATTGGATCCTAGTCCCTTCGATTGAGCGAATTCCCTTTCACCCCTGACCTGCTTGCTCATTCAAAAGGCATGACTCCTGCTTTTGACCCTGCAAATTAGTAAATTCGGAACTAAACAACATAGAGAAATGTCTCATTCGAAATCAATTCTTGAACCCAGATCTGGGTTGGTTTCGATTTGTCACAGCCAAGATCATGGATTTCAAATGTAACCTGCTTTGAAAGAAACTTTATCCATGGGGGGTTCAAACGTATGAACACTGCAGCTTATACGCTTTGTTAAATCGCTCACAAGTAATAACAAAAAAAAACTATGAATATGCAATTATGAGTAATTTTAAGATTAAGTGAGATTGAAAATTATACCACTGGAGGCGCCTGGATTTGGACGGAAGGTGCCTGGAATGGAGTCTAGACTTTCATGGGGCAGACTGGTGCTTTTGCGAGGTAAGGTATGTGTGGCTGTCTTCGTGGGTTTTTCCGTTTCTGCAGAGTTTTGTGTGTCTTTCCCGTGCCTTTTTTGTTTGTGAGCATGAGGTTTATATAGACAAAGGAATTTAGGTCAAAATTTGTGTATCAAATCTTGGTCCATTATGATGAAGAGATTTGATTTTATTTCTTCATAAAGACTTGCTATATTTGATTCAATCACATGCCAATCTATTTTCATGCGTTACTGCCAGCCTGTCATGAGTTGTTTGGGCCTCCAATATGATGGAAATCAAAAGCTGACCTGCCCCTTCAGATCCACTTCCCTTCGAATTTGCTCTCTTTGATAGCTTCAAAGTCCCAAATCGAATTACTCCAGCTTCAATTGCATAGCCCCTTCGATTGAGCCTCCCTCTGCTTCGATTGCTTGATTCGAAAAGGATCACCCTGGTCGAATCCTCTCTTGTAGGGTTGGGAGCAAACAAGGCAAGAATCTGGCCTTTAATTCAAATAATTAAGTCCACAATCAGCATTTAATTATTTCTATATTTGCAAGGGACACATGCCATTGTGATCTTTGGGTGAACCTGGACAGGTTAGGATATGTGTTTTTGCTTAGTCATGCCAGCCTACTTCATTCCTTTGAATCTGCCTTCTTTTCCAGCTTCAAAGTCCAATTCGAATCTATTTAGAACATTCCCTTTTAGACAACTTCGACCAGCCCTTGGCCTTGTGATGAGTCTAAGTTCTGATTCGAAGTGTTCAGAGCTTCCTTCATCAGAGCATCTTAGATTAAGAGAAACTCTGCACTGAAATGCCATTCGAAGGTCATTTCGTTTTGATGTTCTTATTAAGGGAAACTCTGAAGTTCGAGTCGAAGGACACTCTGAAGTTCCAGTCCAAGGACCTTTTGAAATGCCAATTGAAGGGTATTTGTCCATATACCAATCAAAGGGTACTTGTTAAAATTCCAATCGAAAGACACTGTTACAATACCGATTGAAAGGTGCTTGTTAATATGCTAATCGAAAGGCCTTGTTAACAGGCCAATCGAAGGACCTTTGTCCAGATACCAATCGAAGGGTACTAATTAAAATTCCAATCGAAAGGCTTTATTAACCGGCCAATCGAAAGGTGCTTTGTCCATGCCAATCGAAGGGCGCTGGGTAGATGTCAATCGAAAAGCATTTGGGAGATGCCAATTGAAAGGAATTTTGTAGATGCCAATGGAAGGAAACTTAAAAACATTACTCACAACTTTTCCTTTTCTTTAGGCAAAGGTTTGTGGTCAACCATGTAGGGGGAAATCATGGGAAACATGAGAGGGTAAATTTTAGGGTACAACAGTTGCCCCTGTTCAATTTTCTTAAACCTGAGGATATAGATTGGCTTGCGTGCCTTTCGTGATCCGAGGGTGGAAGATGATTGAACACTAGAGTGCCCAGAAATTTGCACTCGCATGGTGTAGTATCAGCATTGTGATGTTGGGAATGGGCTTAAAGATGCCATCCTGTAGATAGAAGATTTGTCGGAGATGGGCTTAAATATGCCATCTTGGATGTGGCGGAGAATTGTCTGAGATGGGCTTAAAGATGCCATCCTGGATGTGGCGGAGAATTGTCTGAGATGGGCTTAAAGATGCCATCTAGAGAATGTGGATTTCTTGAGATATTCCTTTGACGAGAGTCCCTGCTCCTGTCATTGAGGAGTAATTTATTGAGGAATATTGGTATCTGTCTTGAGAGAAATAGATTTTTAGGAGCTTCAGTTGTCCGTTACTCTACTGGGGAATTAACTCCGGAGGTGAACTGCATATCGGGTCCGTGTATAGGCTGCATCGCGACCTACTGGGGAAAGGTGAAATCGATCGTGTTTGATCAGGTCCAGGTCTTACAATATTGTGGACTGATGTCTGGAGATAAGAGAAAAGAGACCTGGATGGTAAGGTTATGAGAAGGAACCTGGGTAAGGTTGCTTCGTGAGGAGTTTGGATAAAACTACATCTGAACCGAGAAGGAACCTGAGTAAGGTTGCTTTGTGAGGAGTTTGGGTAAAACTACATCTGAACCGAGAAGGAACCTGGGTAAGGTTGCTTTTTGAGGAGTTTGGGTAAAACTACATTGGGAAAGAGAAGGAACCTAGGTAAGGTTGCTCCAGGATGAGTCTAGGTAAAACTACATCGGGAAAGAGAAGGAACCTAGGTAAGGTTGCTCCAATATGAGTCTAGGTGAAACTACATATGAACTGAGAAGAAACCTGGGTAAGGTTGCTTTGTGAGGAGTTTGGGTAAAACTACGTCGGGAAATTGTAAGGAGGAACCTGGGTAAGGTTACTTCAGGATGAGTCTGGGTAAAACTACATCGGGAAATTGTAAGGAGGAACATGGGTAAGGTTACTTCGGGATAAGTTTGTGTAAAACTTCAGGAGGAACCTGGGTACGGTCGCTCTGTGATAAGTTCGTGTAAAACTTCAGAATGAACCGGGGTAAGGTCACTGTGAGATAAGTTTGTATAAAACTTCAGGAGGAACTTGGGTAAGGTCGCTCTGTGATAAGTTCGTGTAAAACTTCGGAATGAACCGGGGTAAGGTTACTGTGAGATAAGTTTGTGTAAAACTTCAGGAGGAACCTGGGTAAGGTTACTTTGTGATAAGTTCGTGTAAAACTTCAGGAGGAACCTGGGTAAGGTTACTTTGTGATAAGTTCGTGTAAAACTTCAGGAGGAACCTGGGTAAGGTTACTTTGTAATAAGTTCGTGTAAAACTTCATGAGGAACCTGGGTAAGGTTACTTTGGGATGAGTTCGTGTAAAACTTCATTCAGAAATATATGAGAAAGGACCCGTGTAGGATTTTTCAGGATAAACCCGTGTGAAGCTGTATTTAGGAGAAACCCGTGTAAGATTTCTTCATGACGAACCCGTGTAAAGCTGCATTTGATCGTGCAGATAATTACTCTGTTTAGTTTTCGGAGTTAATCTTGAACTTGCTGGAAGTTGTTGATGATAACCATCTTTCCTGAAAAGGTACATGGTTAATCGTATATGATGCATGACATGCATTGTAGGATGATGTTCTCAATATAAATGAGATTATGCTGTATGCAATATGTATGCACACGTCATGATATATGAACATGAAATGCAATTGTGGTACGTCTGAGTTTGGGAAAGTAAATCCCTGACTATTGTTGGAGAATAAAGACTTTCGCTCGCTGGAGATAACGACCGGAGATAATTGGGAGAATAATCCTGTAGGAGAGAATAACTCCGCTGGGGAATGGACTGACGAGGAATGACTCTGTGGGGAATATATACTCTACTAGAAGATCTGCTGATTTGGAGAAATAAAACTCAGTTGGGGGTGAATTACTATTGCTGGTGACAGTGAATCCTGTTGGGGATTGAATTTCTGTCTATGAAAGAAATGAACTCTGCTGGGGATGATTTTCCAATGGCGACTTCACTGGGGATAATCTTTTAGACTCCACTGGGGATAATCTTCTAGACTCCACTGGGGATAATCTTCCAGTGCTGGTGATAGATAAACTCTGCTTGGGGAGAATCTTGTCGACCCATTCGTGGTTGTGAGCCTCAGCTGGGGAGAATCAACACCAATGTCCTTTTCTTACTCTACGGGGAGTGTAGATGTTACTGGGACGCGGGCTGAGGATATGACAATGACTTTGCATTGAGACTTTTCTGCCCCTGTATCTGCGGGAGAAGGTGCCTGCGGAGGCCTTGTGGATCGAGTATTATTCCAACCTATGAGGTGCTTGGTAATTGCCGATTGAAATGACAAGTCTTCTAAGTGACGAGATGACGGGACATAGTCGTACACTTTAATTCCTAACTTTTCCCTGGACTGTCTTTTCAGATTTTCAGTCCATCGGGATACCCTTTCTTGCCCAAGCCGCCTTTTCAGGTTTTCGACTTGCCAGGTGTACAAATCTTTTTGTTTTTATCCCTAATTTTGCCCGAACCTTTTTGGTTCGCCGGGATGCCCTTATTTTTGCCTAGGTGTGTCAACCTAGCGGGTCTTTGTTCATGCGCATTATTTTCTGACCATGTCCACGCTTTCAGAGCGTAGGGAGTTGTCACTGTTGCTAGTGTCGTGTTGCCATACTACCAGAAGATGTTTGTTTGATCATGCAAGATTCGTTGCAGGAATCCATGTTTAATTCCCCAAGTGATTCAGATGGAGATCTGCCCCTGCCTATTTGGCATCTTTGAGAGACTCCTTGAATCTTGACTTGACTGCCCCAGATGATAGACAATGCTCATATCGTGCCCCTTGGTTGGAAGTGTTTTTTCCACTTGAAGTGACCCTTTTTATTGAAAAGGTTTTTGTTCACTAGATATTCGTCGTGCGAATTTCTCTGTTGTTGAACAAATAGTCATATGCAAACAATGTTATTTTAAGAATGCAAAGCTTATGTCTGTTTTGAAGTTTTTGAAAATGCATTTTTTCAGTAAGATAGGAAAATTTTGTAAAATGTGATGTCAACTCAGGATTTACAGCAAGCCCTACAGGAGTCAGGATACCTTTTGTAACAGTATGCTTTCGAACTAACCCATGCTTCAACTAGGACTTTTAAGGGTTATAACGTGGCCTGGTTCACGGTTTAAGAAACAAAGGATAAAGGCTCAAATTTTATTTGTACCCACCTGTTCTTCGTGATGTTCTTCGATCCTAAACTCAGCTAATTGTGCATTTAGATCCTGTTTGAGTCTTTTCTCTGACATACCAGTGATGGTTCGGATACTGACAATTTATTTTGAACAGGCAGTCATTTTGTTGAGAGTTTTTAGGACCTCTTTTTGATTTTATAATCCCTGTCTTTTGCCTGAACTGTTTCCTTTGTGATTACAGTCAGCGGGATGCCCCAGTTTTGTAAGTCTCCTTCATAGGTTTTGACTTATTGGGCTTTTATTTTTTGAGAAATAATGACTGCCTGTCCTTACGATTATACGGAACCAACACCGTCTTTTGTTACGGAAGGACTTCTTTGATGCCGTTCATTGTGCACCTGGATCAACTGAGAAGACTACCCTGCCCCAGGTTATAATTAAGGGTTTTAATTTGTGAAAAGAAAAACTCCAACTTCTTTGGCTCAAAGGGGTTGACTAGGGATTATCTTCCTTATAACTCCACTGTTTAGGATTTGAAACAATGCCGTTACCTCATCAGCGGGGTCTGTTCAAAAGCATACTGTAGAGATTTTGATATCATTTTCATCATCCTCCCTCAAAAGCTTAGAATTTTTTAATCAAGAGTTGAACATCACAAAAATGAAAGCAATTTGAATATAGTGAAAACAATTAATTCAAAACAGACACGTGTAATGCATTAATGAAATAAAAAAGTTTGCCATTACAATAATTGTTTGAATAAGAAAAGAAAAATACAACTTCAGAATTCAAATGAACAAAAGTGCTTTCAATCCTAGCCATATTTTGGCAAGGGAGCAATGATCACATTGGGAGTCTCAGGAGGGTCGAATTCGATCTCCTTAGTATCAATCATATTCTGAATCTTGTATTTTAACGCCCAACAATCGTTAGTATCGTGCCCCGGGCTACCGGAATGATAAGCACACCTTGCATCTGGGTTGTAGTTAGGAGAAGAAGTCTTAGGGTTTGGATGAGGGTTTATCACAGTAATCAGATTCATCTTCAACATGTGCTACAATGCTTGTGACAATGGCATGTTAATTTGGGTGAACTGCCTTTGAAGTCTTTCCCCCTTTGGCTGATTATTTCGTTGTTGTAGTTGTTGTGTGCGTTCCGAATTAGAGATCAACACTGCCCCCACGGATTGGTGGTAGTATGCCTGGCTACGCCTCTTCTGGCCGTGCACAACATTGGCTTCCCTCTTGCCACCAAATGACTTCTTCTCTGTACTCGAAGACGTATCTTTCTGGATCTTACCACTCAGGATCCCAGCTTCTATTCTTTCTCCAGTCAGAATCAGTTCGGTGAAACCCACTGATGAGTTGCCGATCAAATGATTGAAATAGGGACCAGACAAAGTCCCAAGAAACATATCCACCAACTCCTTATCAGACAGAGGGGGTTGGACTCTTCCGGCAAGATCTCTCCACTTCTGAGCGTAGTCCTTAAAGCCTTCGCCTGTACCCATAGACATACCCTGAAGCTGAGTACGCCTGGGAGCAAGGTCGTTATTATACTGGTATTGCTTGTAAAAAGCAACAGCAAGGTCCTCCCAGTTGCAGATGTTAGCTCCTTCCAGTTGACAAAACCATTCAAGTTGAGTCCCTGACAGACTATCTTGAAAGAAATGAACCCAGAGATTTCTATCAGCAGTATATGGTTGAATCTTCCTCACATATGACCAGAGGTGTAACTTTGGACAGGAAGCTCCGTCGTACTTGGAAAAGGCAGGTGCCTTGAATTTATGGGGAATCACCACCCTAGAGGATAGACCTAGATCTCCGAAGTCCAGATCGGGCACCTTCTGTATTTCCATAGCGCTCAAACGGTCTTCCAGTTGTTTGTACTTATCCTCAGCAGGAGGATATTGTTCTTCATCATAGTTCATCTCGTTGTCGGAGACTTCAGGGCTAGGAGCCCTCCTTTCTTGTGGACTGGCTTTCCCTCCAGATGAGGTGGTCAGGTCAACTTCATTCTGCAGCCCGTTTCCAAACCTGCGTCCAGTGTTGAACAGGATGGTCCTCTTTTTCTTCTTCTTTTTCTCTTTTAGAATCAAGGTCTTCAGGTCCTGCTGACCCTTAGCCAGATTCATGAACAACTCTTGAAATTGGGTATTCTGGGCCTGGAGGGCCTTGATAGCTTGCTCAGTTGAAGGTTCAGTAGACATGATGATTGCTGAAATAAACAACGAAGATGAGAAACCTGTAATGGTACCTGTAATGCAATGATATGTATGATTTATGTATGCAATGTTTTCAAGGATCTCGCGGGGTAAACAAGAAACTGTGAGGATTTGATTGAAGAAACTTCGCATTTGTTAAGAGTCCTTCTTCAAGAGTCAAGTTCACCATATCGAGTGGGTCATAGCCACTGACTCAAATTATTGCGTTTTGATCTCTAGATGACATTGGCTGGAGGAAAATAAATCCCCTTTGCCCCTTGCTAGACTTTTGATTTACCATAACCTGCATCACAGACCCTTGAGATCCTTGAAATGGTTAAAGAAATGTTAAGGCATGATGTTATGATGTGTATGCTATGCGTTTAAGCAAAAGTGTAGAGCGATGTCAGTAAACCCTGCAATAAATCCAAATTATTGGATAAGGACTATAAACAAAACCTGCAAGGAACTCATGTTGTCAGATAACAAGAATGTGCAAGTAGTTCAAGTTTGAAGCCACACAAGTCACACAAATCGCCTTAAGTTTAGGCTGGCACGAAGCTTAGGTACTACCCTCTTTCAGTTCAGTGGGTTAAAACCTGTCCTAAAAATAGTAACCGGGTTCTAGAGGATCTCAATATCACTGACTACCCTCGATCAGTCATAATTCCAGTTTAGCAACCTTTTCTTGCGGCCAGAATCATCGCGAGAGTTTAGTCTCAATGAGTGTAGCATACTGCTACTGTTCTATGGCCAAGTTGGTCAATTTAAGGTTCTAAGGTCAATTGGTGCTTAATGACTCCTTAGAAGACCCATATTCTCCTCGTTCCAACACAAGGGATATCGGTACAGACTAAGGTGCCACACCAATGTAGCTACTGCTTCATCCGTGTCGGTCTACGCCGGACAGATCCCTCACAGTTTATTGCTACTTACCTAAAGGTTATCTCCAGATCCAGGTTAGGATCTATAGAACTCCGATACAAGCGCACAAAATTTAAGGCATACAAAGCACACAATTGAAAACGCAAGTGATCTAATCCTAAGGTATACCTCACTTATAACAATCCCCAGAAGAGTCGCCAGTTCTGTGATCAATGGGAATGAGAACTGACTGTTTTAGAATGCTGGTTCGCGTTTGCGTTTGTTTTTGCAAAATGTTGCGGTAAGCGAGAGTCGCCACCGTCTTTTATTTTATCCAACAAGGAAAGGACAAAAGCACAGAAAAATTCCTTTTCGAGATGTTTCTCGGGTTCGGGAGGTAGATTATAGAAAGGGAAGGTGTTAGCACCCTTTCTATTTGTGGTTATCCACGGGCTCTTAGGTACTTGCTCACTATGTTTTCAAAAGTTTGCTTTTCTTTGTGTTTGTGGGTTTGAAAAGAGTTTTTGTTTTAAAAGGGGTGTAAGTGCGAAAAGTTTTGTTTTGTTTTTAAAAGGAGAAAGTACTTAAGAACATCTACCTACTCAAAAAGGAATTAGACTGTGCAAGTTTCCTTTAGACAATGCCATCCCACTATTGAGGAGTAGGTAGCATCGTCGTTGGAGTTTTCGGGTCAATTCGATTTAAGGGACGTGTGGTCACTAAAGCAATGTTAGGACGCCTTAGTGGTAACTCTAATGTCTTAGATCATTTTATCTGAGGCAACCGTTTCGAGGCAACTTATGATCTTTGGACAATAGGGCAACCTCTAAAACATCCTATACTCAATGACCACGTTCGAGGCAACCAAGTGAGGTGTACCCTAAGAGTGGCATGTGCGAGTGTATTGTTTTTCAGTTACATTATCTTTGTATATTTAGGTGTTCTACCGTTGATTTTAAATTAAAGATTAATCTTGTCATGCGTAGCCTATTATTCAAACATCTAACAGTTAATGGTTGCAGAAATTAAATTGCGGGAAATTAATCTAAACTATTACAAGGCGTCGGGTATTTACATCGCCAAAGAAAAACCCTTAAAATTAAAATTGCGAAAAGTAAATAAAAGCGATAAATAAAATGTCCTAAGTTAAAACTATTACATCCTCGGAGCAATTACAATATATGGATCAAAACAATACGCGCGAGAAAATTGAATCGGAATGTCCTTTAGGGTTTTGACCCTTTTATTGAATAAAGCATATTTTTGTTATTTTTGATTTAAGAATTAAGTCTAACTAATAATTAATTAATTAATTAATTAATTAAAAGAAAATATTTTTTGAGTTTTATTTTAATTAAGGAAATAAATTTAGAAAGGTAAAAATATTAAAACCTAATTCTAAATCAATTTTAATTTATTGCAAAATATATTATCATTAAACCTAATTTAAGCTAAATAAATAAATTAATGGTTTATTTACAAAAATAAAATAGTGAAATTAATAAATATTATTTTTTGTGTTTTCTGATTTTATGAGAAAAATTATTGGTTGGTTAATTAACAAAAAATAATAAAACAAATTAAATAAAAGAAACATGGAAAAAAGAATAAACCAAAGGGAGGTGTGGGCCTGATTTGGTGGTAAGATCAGCAATTTTGAGGCCCATCAACGTTTCAGCCTTGTTTGACCTTTCAGATTGCCTATGCGCTTGTTGACTAGAGTGTATGGTAGGCGTGCAATCTGGATCCTTGAATCTGCCTAGTGGGCCACCTGGCATTTGATGAGATGGGAAGTATGATGATCCACACTTTGGGGCGCTGCACCTGAGTACCTGAAATAAAACTGCATAAAATTTTGGGGGACCTGGGATGTTGGACCTGCAAGGAAGTTTGTTAGAAATTAAAAATACAGGGCCTGTGATATTGGATCCTAGTCCCTTCAATTGAGCGAATTCCCTTTCACCCCTGACCTGCTTGCTCATTCAAAAGGCATGACTCCTGCTTTTGGCCCTGCAAATTAGTCAATTCGGAACTAAACAACATAGAGAAACGTCTCATTTGAAATCAATTCCTGAACCCAGATCTGGGTTGGTTTCATTTTGTCACAGCCAAGATCATGGATTTCAAATGTAACCTGCTTTGAAAGAAACTTTATCCATGGGGGGTTCAAACGTATGAACACTGCAGCTTATACGCTTTGTTAAATCGCTCACAAGTAATAACAAAAAAAAAACTATGAATATGCAATTATGAGTAATTTTAAGATTAAGTGAGATTGAACATTATACCACTAGAGGCGCCTAGATTTGGACGGAAGGTGCCTGCAATGGAGTCTAGACTTTCGTGGGGCAGGCTGGTGCTTTTGCGAGGCAAGGTATGTGTGGTCGTCTTCGTGGGTTTTTCCGTTTCTGCAGAGTTTTGTGTGTCTTTCCCGTGCCTTTTTTGTTTGTGAGCATGAGGTTTATATAAACAAAGGAATTTAGGTCAACATTTGTGTATCAAATCTTGGTCCATTATGATGAAGAGATTTGATTTGATTTCTTCATAAAGACTTGCTATATTTGATTTAATCACATGCCAATCTATTTTCATGCGTTACTGCCAGCCTGTCATGAGTTATTTGGGCCTCCAATATGATGGAAATCAAAAGCTGACCTGCCCCTTCATATCCACTTCCCTTCGAATTTGCTCTCTTTGATAACTTCAAAGTCCCAAATCAAGTTACTCCAGCTTCAATTGCATAGCCCCTTCGATTGAGCCTCCCTATGCTTCGATTGCTTGATTCGAAAAGGATCACCCTGGTCGAATCCGCTCTTGTAGGGTTGGGAGCAAACAAGGCAAGAATCTGGCCTTTAATTCAAATAATTGAGTCCACAATCAGCATTTAATTATTTCTATATTTGCAAGGGACACATGCCATTGTGAACTTTGGGTGAACCTGGACAGGTTAGGATATGTGTTTTTGCTTAGTCATGCCAGCCTACTTCATTCCTTCGAATCTACCTTCTTTGCCAGCTTCAAAGTCCAATTCGAATCTATTTAGAACATTCCCTTTTAGACAACTTCGACCAGCCCTTGGCCTTGTGATGAGTCTAAGTTCTGATTTGAAGTGTTTAGAGCTTCCTTCATCAGAGTATCTTAGATTAAGAGAAACTCTGCACTGAAATGCCATTCGAAGGTCATTTCGTTCTGATGTTCTTATTAAGGGAAACTCTGAAGTTCCAGTCGAAGGACACTATGAAGTTCCAGTCCAAGGACCTTTTGAAATGCCAATTTAAGGGTATTTGTCCATATACCAATCAAAGGGTACTCGTTAAAATTTCAATCGAAAGACATTGTTACAATACCGATCGAAAGGTGCTTGTTAATATGCTAATCGAAAGGCCTTGTTAACAGGGCAATCGAAGGACCTTTGTCCAGATACCAATCGAAGGGTACTAATTAAAATTCCAATCGAAAGGCTTTGTTAACCGGCCAATCGAAAGGTGCTTTGTCCATGCCAATCGAAGGGTGCTGGGTAGATGTCAATCGAAAAGCATTTGGGAGATGCCAATCGAAAGGAATTTTGTAGATGCCAATGGAAGGAAACTTAAAAACATTACTCACAACTTTTCCTTTTCTTTAGGCAAAGGTTTGTGGCCAACCATGTAGGGGAAAATCATGGGAAACATGAGAGGGCAAATTTTGGGGTACAACACTAGGCTTGAATTTGAATTTTGGTTCATCATGAAATGGCTTGAAATCAAAGTGAGAAATTGCCAACTTCATCTCTTCGATTCTCCCTACTAAAGAATGATCTCAAGGAGTTCTTGGACATTTTGGAAATCTTGAAATGTGCTCTACAACCCATCTTTGAATTGTTTTCAAATATTCTCGTTGTAACTATGTTAAAAATTGGCATGAAGTTGGGTCAAAAACCTACCTAACTAGGGCAAAATTTCACTAAGTTATTTTAGTTCATGAGCATGTATTCACAAAATTATATCTTGAGATCCAAGCATCTTTAAGAGAAATCATGAGAAGCCAAGTTGTAGATTTCATGGAGATCTACAACTTTCATGTTGGTAACTTCCTTTGAATCATCTTGTATCATGGTGAAAATTTGGCTTAAAGTTGAGAAAAAAACAAGAAATTTTCTATACTTAAAAAATTTTCTAAGTTAAAAAAATTTCAACTTTTCAAAACCAAAACATAAACCCTTGTTTTCTTGATGAACAAGTTTCACATTTTGACATGTTTTGATGAATTATTATATTTGGCACTTGATTTTGACCAAAAAGTCAAAGTTTGACTTTTCAGTATACAGTTGACTTTTGATCAGTTGACTGGAAAATTCATATGTCAATCCAATAGATTTGCAATGTTTTGAACCATGTCATTAGGTCAATATGGTGAAATTGAACTCTTGAAATCATGCTTCAACCCAATTGATCATTTGCTAGGTCAAAAAAATCAGAGATTGCTCCTTCTCAGTCAAAACCCTAATTTTGACCATTTTGCCCTTTTGATGATTTGATTAAATTTCTTGAGGAATTGTGGTCCAAACTTGATCAAATGATACATATGAGTCTAAGATGTTGATGTGTATCAAAAATTATAAAGTTTTACTGTAAATTGGCCATGGTTGACTTTTTCCCCAATACGGCTGATTTTTAGGTCAATTGTCCAATTGACTGATCAAAAATGTGATTCAAGGCTTGAAACTTGACATGAGTAATCTTAGGGGTCCCTAATGATATTTGAAAGCCATATGAAGCATTGATAGTCCAAAAATCCTTGTGCAAACTTAAACCCTAATTTTGGTCATCAGTGCATGAGGAGGTGTCTTGAGCGGGTCAAACCATAATCCAGTCTTGAGTCAAAGAGATCTTGTGAGGAAATTCTTGATAAGTGAGAGGGTAAATTTTAGGGTACAACAGCTGCCCCTGTTCAATCTTCTTAAACCTGAAGAGTTAGACTGGCGAGTCTTGCCATTCGTGACTCGAAGGTGGAAGATGATTGGACACTAGAGTGCCCAGAAATTTGCACTCAGCGGTGTGATGGTAGAGAGAATGGGCTTAAAGATGCCATTTAGAGATGTGATATAAAGTTGTAAGATATGGGCTTAAAGATGCCATCCAAGAGTAATTGTTGAATTTGTAGTTTGTAAGCTGAAAGAATGAGTATCAGAATTGCATTCGTGTTTGGAGCGTATTTGTACTGTATCTGAAAGAGGTTTTGATTAAGTATCAGAATGGCATCCGTTTCTGGAGCGTATCTGAACTGTGTCTGGATGTTGAATTTGAATGAATATCAGGATGGCATCCATGTTTGGAGCGTATCTGAATTGTAGTTGAGAGTTGATTTTGAATGAGTATCGGGATGGCATTCGTGTTTGGAGCGTATCTGAACTGTATCAAAAGTTGAATCTGAATGAGTATCAGGATGGCATCCGTGTATGGAGCGTATCTGAACTGTATCAAAAGTTGAATTTGAATGAGTATCAGGATGACATCTGCGTCTGGAGTGTATCTGAAATGTATCAAAAGTTGAATTTGAATGAGTATCAAGATGGCATCCGTGTCTGGAGCGTATCTGAACTGTATCAGTTTTTGAATATTATAAATGGTAACTGTTAATCTTATCCTGAAAAGGGTAAAATGTTAGCTAAAACATAATGTTTATGTTGTATGAAATGCATAGTATAATGCATTCGTGTTATCAATGTTTATGATATATGGATGCAATGTATGCGTATATGAGCTAGTTTACTGCACTACTGTTAGATTCGGGAAAATAAATCCATGGCTACTGTTGAGGATATGGCGTATAAGTCTTCATGTTGTGAAGTCTAAGTACTGATGAATTTCTATCGAGAGAAATAAACTCTGTTGTAAGGGCAATGTTATGTACTACTTGTAAAATCCTACTGAGGAATCCTGAGAAGTTTGACGACTTCTACTAGGGATTCACAATTTGAAACTTTGCTCCGCTGGGGATTTAAATGACGGATTGTAGGGGTTTACTTATGGAATAGCTTAGAGATATTTTCCTATCCTTTCAATCTATCAGTAATTGTCTCTTTTCATTTTGTTTATTTGTAAATAGTAATTATGTTCAAATGCATATGCTCAACAATGAATCATTGGATGTTTTTGTAAACAAAACAAGCGTAAAGAAAAGTCAAATAGTTTTTGAACTTTCAAAGGAATATTTTATATTGACTTTGAATAAGTATTTTTTGTACGAGACAAACATTCTAGTAAGAGAATGTTGTCGTAAAAAATGAAAATTTTGGTACAAAGAAAAGATAGCTATGTGTACAAAAATCCCATGGGGTTTCCATTTGGCTATAGCCTTCATATCTCCGAGCATCTTGTCTATTTTTTGTCTTGTCCAAATCTGATTGAATTGATCAGAAACTCTAAGTTTGTCAGTGGAAGCCAAAGTTTGTCCATAAAGTGTTTCGACGGGACATAGTCATACGCTTTAATTCCCTAACTTTTGCTTGGACCGCCCTTTCGGGTTTTCAGTCCACCGAGAAACCCTTTTTCCCCAAGTCGCTCTTTCGGGTTTTCAACTTGCCGGGTGTACATATTTTTTTGTTTTATCCCTAATTTTTGCCCCCACCTTTTTGGTTCGCGGGGATGCCCTTGTTTTGCCTAGGTGTGTCAACCTAGCGGGTCTCTTATGCTTAGTATCTTTTGACTATGTCCACATTTGCAGGATGTGGCAGGTCGTCACCATCCATGGTGGTCAAGATCATTGCCCCACCAGAGAAAATGTTTTTGATTACAAATGGTCCTTCAAAGGTAGGGATCCATTTACCCCTGGGATCACATTGTGGCAAGATGATGCGTTTGATCACTAGATCCCCAACTTGATACACTTGGCGTCTGACTTTCTTGTTGAAAGCCTTGATCATCCGTTTTTTATACATTTAACCATGGCAAAAAACAACAAGTCTCTTCTCATCGATCAAATTCAGTTGATCAAGTCAAGTTTGGATCCAATCGTCTTCGTTCAACCCTGCATCCTTCATAATCCTCAGAGAGGGGATCTGAACCTCGATAGGCGAGACAGCCTCCATGCCGTAAATCAAAGAATATGGTGTTTCCCCGGTTGATGTGCGAGCCGTGGTACGATATCCGTGGAGAGAGAATGGTAACATCTAATGCCAGTCTTTATATGTGACTGTCATTTTTTGTACGATCTTTTTAATGTTTTTATTTGCAGCTTCTAAAGCACCATTCATCTTCGGCCGATAGGGAGAAGAATTGTGATGTTAAATCTTGAATTGCTCGCACAAGGAGGTGATCATAGTGTTGTTGAGATTTGTACCGTTGTCAGTGATGATCCTTTCGGGGATACCGTATCGGTAAATGAGATTTTTCTTGATGAAACGGGCAACAACGTTCTTGGTGACGGAAGCGAAGGAAGCTGCCTCCACCCACTTTGTAAAATAGTCAATGGCCACTAGGATGAAGCGGTATCCATTGGAGGTTGTCGGCTTGATTTCCCCAATCATATTTATTCCCCACATAGCAAAGGGCCAAGGAGCCGTCAAGACATTCAGAGGAATCGGAGGTACGTGCACCTTATCTGCATAAATCTAGCATTTATGGAAGGTTCGAGAGTGTTGATAGCAATCTGCTTCCTTGGTAGACCAGTAATAGCCTGCCCGTAGGATTTTTTCTTTGCCATCGTATACCCGCTGAAATGGGTACCAAAAGTGCCTTCATGTAATTCAGCCATGATCCTTTCAGCTTCAACCTTATCTATGCACCGAAGTAACACAGAGTCATGATTGCGTTTGTACAGGATGCCATTACTAAGGAAGAACTTAGCAGAAAATCTCCTTAAGAACTTATTATCATTGATTGAAGCTCCTTCTGGATATTCTTGAGCCTCGAGATACCTCTTGACTTCGTGAAACTAAGGCTGGTCCACTACTTCTTCAGTATTAATTTTGTGACAGTGTGTTGGTTCATCCATTCATTCGATGGTGATCTGGGGAGCCTCGTTATCCCATTTAAGTTTAAACATAGATGACATTGTGGCTAGTGCATCTGCTAGCTGATTTTCTTCTCACGGGAAATGCTCGAAGGTAATCTTCTCAAAGTGTGGTAGCAATGTCAAAACATGTTATTTGTAAGGGATAAGGTTATGGTGTTTGGTGTCCCATTCCCCTTTGATCTGAATGATGACCAAAGCTGAATCCCCAAATACATCCAAGGATTTGATCCCCAAGTCTATGGCAGCTCTGAGACCAAAGATGCATGCTTCGTATTCCGCCATGTTGTTTGTACAACTGAAGCAAAGTCTGGCAGTAAAGGGAGTATGACACCTTTCTGGAGATACGAGTATAACACCAATACCATTTCCGAGTGAATTGGAGGCTCCATCAAAGAACAGGGTCCATCGGGATCCTTGTTCAGGTCCGTCATATGGCATGAATCCTTTACAGTTGTCTAATGTCATGATGTCTTCATCCGTAAATTCAAACTTCATGGACTGGTAGTCTTCTACAGCTTGGTGAGCAAGGTGATCAGCTAGTACACTGCCCTTTATAGCTTTCTGGGTAGTATACTGTATGTCATATTCTGTCAGGATCATCTGCCATCTCGCTATTCTCCCAGAAAGAGCAGGCTTCTCGAAAATGTATTTTATCGGATCCATCTTAGATATCAACAAGGTAGTATGAGTCAGCATATACTATCTTAGCCGGCGAGCAGCCCATTCCAGAGCACAACAAGTTTTCTCGAGCAGTGAATATCTGGTTTCACAGTCGGTAAAATTTTTTTTAGGTAATAAATAGCGTGCTCTTTTTGGCCAGACTCGTCATGCTGCCCCAATACACACCCCTATTGAGTTTTCTAGAACAGTCAGATACATGATCAACGGTCTTCCCTCGACTGGTGGCATCAATACAGAAGGCTCTTGCAAGTATTCTTTGATTTTGTCAAAAGCAGCTTGGAACTCATCATTCCATTTGACTACTTGATCTTTCTTCAATAGCTTGAAGATTGGCTCACAAGTAGCTGTTAAGTGAGAAATGAATCTGGTAATATAGTTCAAACGTCCCAAGAATCCTCTGACTTCCTTCTCAGTATGAGGAGCAGACATCTCTTGTATTGCTTTAACTTTTGCAGGATCGACCTCGATACCCTTGTTGCTGACGATAAAGCCTAGGAGTTTACAAGACCGTACCCCGAATGTGCACTTGTTTGGATTCAACCTTAGCTTGTATTTCTTCAGTCTCTCAAATAGTTTTTGTAAGTGATCAACATGCTCTTCTTCTGTTTGCGATCTGGCTATCATATCGTCCACATAGACTTTTATTTCATGATGTATCATGTCGTAAAATAAAGCTACCATGGCACGCTGATAGGTTTCCCCAGCTTTCTTCAGTCCAAATGGCATCACCTTGTAGCAGAATATGCCACACTGTGTGACAAATGTTGTTTTCTCCATATCCTCAGGTGCCATTTTGATCTGGTTGTAACCCGAGAATCCGTCCATGAAGGAAAACACTTTGTGTTGTGCCATATTGTCAACTAGGATATCAATGTGAGGGAGTGGAAAATCATCCTTAGGGCTCTCCCTATTCAAATCTATGTAGTCCATACACATTTGCACTTTGCCGTCTTTTTTGGGCACGGGAACAACATTGGCAACCCATTGGGGGTAAGAGGTGACAGCCAAGAACCCAGTGTTGAATTGTTTCATGACCTCTACTTTAATCTTTTCTGACATATCAGGCCTCAAGTGGCGAACCTTTTGCTTTACTGGCGGACAATCTTCTCTTGTAGGCAGACGATGTACCACAATATCTTCATCAAGTCCTGGCATGTCTTCATATGACCAGACAAAGACTTCGACATAATTATGCAACAACTGAATTAGACGCTTCTTGATACTGGGTTCCAGATTGGCACCCAGTTTGACCTCCTTTTTATCTTCTTCGGTACCTAGGTTGATCGTATCCACGGGTTCCTCGTGAGGCTGAATGGTTCTCTCTTCTTGTTGTAGCAATCTGGAAAGTTCCCCTGGTACTTCACAATCTTCCTCACTTTCGTCTTCGGCTTGGTAGATTAGATTCTCATAGTCATAAAAGGCCATAGCAGTATCGTTACCCATGGGATCCTGAATGGATGGATACCTGCATTGTGAGTGTGGGTGTGTATAAGGATATAACTATCTTTGAAAGAAAATAAAAATGTAAAAGAAAAACAATTAGCACAAAAGTTTGTATGCAAAAACGTCCATGGTTCATTAATGTCATATGAAGATGAAATAATAACCCTTACAAATGGACCATTGTGCCTCGGGTAAGACACAAGGTTTTAAGAGTGCGAATTGTTTTCAATATTACAGATCCAATAAAATGTAAAGATAAATTACTGAGGGATGAAATTGATTGGGATGAAGTCTCTAGCCTCCCAATTGTTGAGCCCTCCATTGACAGTCGGAAAGATCCATTCCTCCAGGTTGCAACCATCTTCACCATCTTCTACCGCGTTGACCTCACGGTTGCTGATCTTCAAGGGTGGCCCTCCAGCACGGGCATGGCGTACAACATTTTGAGCACTTGAAGTGAAACCTAAGCCAAACTTGTCAGATTTATATGGGATATCTGGGAGTTATCCCCAGATAGTGCATCCACCTTCTTCCACCACTACTTTGGCATCCTTCAGAGATGACATCCGGAGTGGAGGCCTTGTAATCTTGGGAGCAGCCTTGGTCACTGCCACCTCTTGGGGGACCTCTTCAAAGTGTTGAATAGGAGTTTCAATGAATTTGCCGTCCAATTCCACATATCTAAAGGAATTGAGATGGCTAATCATGTATTCTTCTTCTCCATGTAGGGTGATAATCTTCCCTTGAACCAGATACTTCACCATCTAGTGCAGTGTAGAGGTAATAGTGCTAGCATTGTGGATTCATGGCCGGCCTAACAGACAAGAGTAAGAAGGACGGATATCCATTACATAAAAGGTTGAATTGAAAGTTTGAGTTCCAACCTTTATAAGGATATCCACTTCCACGTGCACCATCCTCTTCGAGCCGTCAAAAGCTCTTACTAATATGTTACTTGGCTTCAAAGTCAACCCCTCACAGTCAAGTCTGTCAAGAACTTTTTTGGGTAATACATTCAGAGATGAGCCAGTATCCACCAAAACATGTGCTAGAGTGGTGCCCCTACATTCCACTGAGACATGCAACACCTCATTATGCTTTCTACCCCTCGGCATTAAATCAGCATCTGAAAAACCTAAAAAATTATCTGCAGTTAGGATGGCCACGCAGTCTTGAAATTTATCAGCAGATGTCTCTTGCGGTACATGGCCTGTTTTTAAGAACTTTACCAAGGCTTTTGCATGCGCCTTGGAACACAGTAGTAATGCCAGCATGGAGATTTTAGAGGGAGTTTGCCCCAATTGTTCAACTACATCGTAGTCGCTCCTCTTTATAATTTTTAGGATCTCCTCCATTTCCTTCTTGGAGGTCTCAAGGATATTCAATGACTGAGCCTTTGTCTGGACAACCTCAACCATAACACCTTTTCCTCGAGCCTTGGTTAACTCGGCAGCAGGAGTGTCAGTAAGAATGATTACAGGGGTTGTAACAGATTTGTCAATTGGAGTACTTGCAGAGATGATTATGGGTGTAGGAGCAACCTTTGGAGCAGCCACAAGGATAATTACGGGTCCAGAAATTGCTTTTGGGGGAGCAATTTCTGGAGAAAAGATCCTACCACTTTGGGTAATTTTGCTAGTTCTGGCAATGTTACTGATGTCGAAATCTCCTTCTTCGGAATTTATCTCTTATGTGGCCGGCCAGTCTTGCTTGACGCCATGGTAATAAATTCCCCCTCCATAATTCCACGTCACGGTCTTGTCTGATTCATATGGTACTGGCCAAGGCATTGTGATTATTGAAGGAGCTGCTTTCAGAACCGATGTAATTCTAATGGGTCTTTTGGTGGAGACCTTGGAAGAATTGGCGGAAATGGTAATGATAGAAACATCTTCAACAGGAATAGGTGAAACAGGAGTCTTTTCAAACAAAATCTCTTTGTTATCTATCAGGCACTGAATGCCCGCCTTCAACAAAGGACAGCCAAATGGTGAGGATAAGCAGAGATGGAAAATTTCATTACAGCCCGGGAACACACCGGCATTCAACAAATTCATTTTAACAGTCAGAAGTGGGGTCATGAGTTCATCAACTGAGGTAACAAACAAATCTTCTTTAATGGCATTGGTATTGTGGCAATGTATGGGCATAGGAGCAGAAATGACATTTGGCTTCTCGGACGCATCAAACTCAATTTCTTTTGCTTTAATGAGGTCTTGTATTTTGTTTTTCAAGGCCCAACAGTAATTAGTATCGTGACCAGGACTTTCAGAGTGATATGCGCAACGGGCATTGGGATGATAATGAAGGGATGTTGTGTTGGGGTTTTTCGGAGCTTCTTTCAAGGTTTCCAAATTGGATCTTAGAAGATGCGGCAATACTTGAGACAGAGTCATATTGGTTCTGGTAAACTGCCTGACTGGCCTTTCTACCCTTGGTTGATTATTTCTTTGTTGATCAGATGAAGGCTTGGGAATCATAATATTCCCCACCATTGGTCGGTGTTCGACCCTATCTTGGTTCCTTTGTGGATATACAACTGCTACCTCTTTCTTCCCGATGAAAGGCTTCCTTACAACTGTAGAAGAAGATGTATCTTTCTGAATCTTTCCATTCTTTATACCGACTTCTATCCTCTCTTCGGTCAATATTAGTTCAGTGAAGCTAGCAGATGAACTTCTGATTAAATGATTGAAGAAGGGACCAGAAAAGGTGCCTAAGAACATGTCTACCAATTCTCTCTCAGATAGAGGGGGTTGAACTCTTCCAGCCAAATCTCTCCATTTTTGTGCATAGTCCTTGAAACCTTCATTGGAGACCATGGCCATACTCTGGAGTTGAGTACGGGTAGGCGCCAAATCAGCATTGTATTGATATTGCTTGTAGAAAGTTGCGGAAAGACCTTCCTAATTATAAACATTGGCTCTTTCTAATTGGTAGAACCAGTCAAGCTGTGTTCCAGACAAACGGTCTTGGAAAAAGTGCACCCATAAGTCTTTATCAGTGGTATGGGGTTGAATTTTCCTCACATATGATCGAAGATGCATTTTAGGGCATGACACTCCATCATATTTGGATAATATAGGCACTTTGAATTTCGGAGGAATCACAATCCTCGACACTAGTCCCAATTCCTCAAAGTCCAAACCTGGCACCTTTTGGATTTCCATCACGCTCAACCGCTCTTCAAGATGTTTATACTTATCATCAGCTGGAGGGTACTGTTCGTCACAATAGTCCTCTTCTTCTTCCTCTTCTTCCAATTCTGACGGGACAACTGTTTCCTTGCCTTTCCCCTCTCCTTCACCGGATGTTGTTGCAAAGTCCAAAGTCCTTCTTGTCTGCCCATGAAATCTTCTTCCCATGTTTAAGACTCTGGTTACCTTCTTTGTTTTCTTCTTCCTCTCTTCAGGCAGCAGAGTCTTCAACTCTTCTTGCCCCTTGGCTAGGGTCATGAGAAACTATTGAAACTGCGTATTTTGAGCTTGGAGATCTTTCACTGTTTGCTCGAGATCCATCTTACTGAAATAAATAGTAGAGAGATGAGGAGACTTGTTGCAAAAGACATGTTTATGTTATGATGAATGATATATGCATATGCAATGTTTTCAAGGATTTCAAAGATTCAAGTTTGTTTTAGACAAAAAGGAAACACACGTTATATTAATAAGATAAAGCTTGGGTATATCAATTCCCCTTGGGCAAAATAATACAAAACTTTAAGATAGAAAAGTAGTGCGCATCCTCTTTGGTGCAATGTAGGCATTCAGGGTCTGCTCCTCATGAAGTAGCCTAGTGAGTTCCAAAACCTTCTTCTCGCTTGCATATAATTGGGCTTCGAAATTATCTCGCTCTCCTTTGAGTTGTATCTAATCCCTTTGGAGGTCTTCAAGAGATATGGGCATGTCAGGATGTAGGATAGTGTATGGAACGTCTCCCTCCATGACAGGCTCGATGATTACCGGGAGAATAGAGGGGTAAGGCGTCATAAGACTCTGAGCGCGAGTTCGTACCCATTTGAGGTAAGGCTCAAGAGGGATGTAATTATTGGGCCCAAAAGTCTTGCTATCCACCTTTTTTAGCATCCTCCAAGCTCGGATAAATCTCTGGCGAAGACCTTGATTGTCGTTGTCGTAGTCAAATATGAAACCTTGAATCAGCATCTCGTGCGGGCCATCCCTTCGGGCATAACTAAATTGCCTTAAGGCTAAGCATGGGTTGTAGGTGATTCCTCCCATAATGCCAAGTAAAGGGACATTAGGAAATTCTCCATAACGGTCAACAATGATAACATTCTCTTTGGAACGAGAGCACCAATGAATGTCTGAATGTTTGAGCGTCATCAACCTTTGTAACCACCTTAAACCTTGCTCATTCTTTAAGACTTATTGGGGAAGATGAGAAATAAACCATATTGCCAAGAGAGGAGTGCAACACATAAGAACACATCTTTTCCTCATTGTGCGAGTGTGAAAAGAGTGTAGGATATCCCCTAGAAATGTAGGCACCGAGTTGCATGGTATGAAGATTTTGACGGTGTTCACATCTATGAGTTAGTCAGGATTTGGAAACAGAACCATCCCATAAATGAGGAGAGCCACAATTTCTTCAAAGGCTTGCAAGTCTAAGGAATTCCAACAGCTTTGGGCTTTCTCAAACAGGAACTTTGCTAAGAAACCTTTGACACCACTCCTTGTTTCCCAATGAGTTGTGACATCAGATGAGTGCAAGTGTAAAGCTTGAGAAATATCTTCTGGCTTTGAATCTCTTTTCGTACTATTGAAAGATAGTTGATTGAGAATGGGAATCCTCAAGAGTTGGGAGAATTCTTCCAAAGTAGGCACAAGTTGATAGTCGGGAAATGTAAAGCAATGGTGTAAAGGATAAAAGAACTGAAAGAGCACCTTCATCATATCCTTATATGTGTTGGAGGTGACCAAGTTGATTAGGCGACCATGTCTCTCGGTGAATGGAGAATTTTCAGGAATCCTTGAAGCTAGCTCCTTAAGTTGTGGAGGGATTCTCACAAGGTTGACTTGAATAGTTTTCCTGCGAAATGAATCCATATCCTAAAAAACAAGAACAAAGATGAATCTAAAAATCCTTGAAATGGTTAGTGGATGCATATGATGTTCATGATGTTATGTATAAGTATGCATATACAAGCAAAGCAAACAAGTCCTAGGTTTAGGCTTGCATGGAGTTTTATAGGTAAGTACCCTCTTGAAGTTTAGTTGGCTTAAACATGTCTGTTGTACCCCAAAATTTTCCCTCCCATATTTCTCAAAACATTTCAAGAATGATACTCAAGTTGCTCAAGGTAGTCCAAGGGTTGGCCAGACAAGCTCTCTCCTAAGACAGTCTACCTCAAATTAGGGTTTCATGTTGAATCAAGATACTTGATTCCAAGGGATCCCAAATGCTCACCAAGGTCCTAATATGTTCTCAAGATCATACATATCAAGTTTCAAGCCCTACAGAGGAAATTTTCTCAGTCAATTGCTTAAAGGCCTGAAAATCGTCTGTGCTAGGGCAAAAGTCAATTGTGGCCCACATACAGTCAAACTTCAAGATTTTTGGTCAACATTCTCATTTTGAAGGATATTTAATCATTTGATCAAGGGTTGATCATGATTCATCAAGGATTTCTCATAATTCATCAAGACTCAAAAGTTGCTAAATTAGGGTTTTGTAGGAAAAGTCAACTCAACTTTGACCAAGCATAACTTTCTCATACTTTATGAGAAATAACCCATCCAAATATCATTTTTAATAAGATGCAATTCCCTACACTCCATCTTCAGCTCCCAAGTTCAAAATATGCACTCACAAGAAGTTATGAATTTGGATATTATAGGTCTTTTTGAAAAGTCAACAAAAACACCTTTTTTGTCAAAGCTTCATACATGAGCATGGAATATCAAATTGAGATGAGACCAAAATTATTTCTTAGAGGACATTTCAAGCTTTCTGAAAAGTCAAAGAACACCTCCAAAGAGTCAAAATTGAGGAAGTTATGCATTGGTGAAGTTGACCCTTTTTGCAAAATTGCCAAAAGTCAACTATGCCTAAAACTTCAATTTTTCCAAATGGGCCCAATCTTTTTCACTTGTTTTGAGTTGGCAACATAGTCAAGGAGCTCTAGCCCTTGCCACTTGTCCTTATCATGTTTTTATTATTTATTTTGATTTTTATTTGAATTAATTCAATTTAAATCAAAACAAATCATATAAAATCCAAAAGATTTTGTGCTTATTTCAAGTTTCAAATTACAGCTAGCATCAAATCAAATTCGTTTCAAGGCATGGTGTGTAGAAAAAGATTGAATTAAGCCATTTTTGGAAATATTTTCAAGGTGTATCAAATCAAGATCCAATTCATTGATGGAGGAATATTGAGATCAGCTATCAACCCTAATCCATTCCTTGATACATATAGAGGCAATGCAGACCAAAAACGAGGTTGAAAAAGAGGCGCAGCATCAAGAACAAAAACTTGAAAAATCAAGAAAAAGTGCAAGATTGAATTCAGTGTTCCAGACATCCTCAAGGCCTTCTAGCTATCCCAATCGATTCCTGGGAGTGTCAGCAAGCCAAGGCAATCAAGAACCAAGCCTTTCCAGTACCCAAAAGCGCAGTAAGTCCATCACGATATCCATGAAATTTTGAATTCGGTTAGCATGATTTAGGCATTGTTAGGATGAATTAATCATATATTGTTGATCCATGGAACATTTGCAAGCTTCATGTATTGATTAATTGCATTTATATGGCCTGTGGTGGATTTCACCATTGTTAGGGTTTTGGATTCCGTTTTAGGGTTTTTGCTTGCAGGTGAAATTAGCTTTCATGAATGGTACCATCATGTTCAGGAGGACGAGACGAGTCCAACCATGGCATTAAATGTCATTCATATGGCCCATGGAAGATTTGGGAATGAACCTTGTTTATAGCAACGGACAAACGTCTGTAGGTAAAAGTATGGGACTTTTACCCACAGAGAGAGGAAGAAGATGACCAGTTGGCACCCCTCTATTGGCTTGTTCAAATTTCACGCGTTGAATTGATATATGTGGCTTTTTAATATTTGTTTATTGTTTTGTAATATTATTACAACAAGAACAATTGGCTCAGTGGTAGCCAGACAAGCTTTAAGGTGCTGGAAGCTTGAGGTCAGGGGTTCGACCCCTGCCTCCACCAAATGCATTTTTCTTAATTTCTTTCAGGTAATCTCATGTGCATACCAAGCCAAGGAGTATCATACGTCCCCATAATCCAGCGTGCCAAGTGGCTTGAGATCCAGATCTGAGGGCCACCAAGGGGAGAACACCATGAAGCCTAGTCAACTCAAAGCATGTGATTGTGCCAGTCAACGTGGACACCTTTGGGCCTGGGCTAAAAGCTTGCTATTTGCACCTCCTCAAACTACTGAATGCAGGCCCAAACTACTTTCTCTATTCTTTTCTTTTATTTATTTATTTCATTTAATTTAATTTACTTATTTACTAACCAATCAAATAATTTTCTTTTTATTAAAAAAAATCACAAAAATATTTTTCTATCCAATTAAATTTAAGATATTTATTTTTATAAAAAATTAATTAATTAGGTTTGATTAATTTAGATAACTTTGATTTCTTTTTGTACATAATTAAAATTAATTAGAACAAATAGGTTTTATTTCTAATTTAATTATTTTCTTTTCTTAAAAATAATCAAAAACATAAAAAATAGGTCTTGTAATTATTTTTATTAATTAATTTAATCACTAATTAATTTGTACATTTATTTTTAAAACCTAAATTCTTTTCTTTAAAATATTAAAAACAAAAAAAAAAGCAGTTTTCTTTTGATTAAGTTAGAAGGGTCAAAACCCTAATTTTCTTCCCGATCTTAATTTTTCTCGCGCGTTTTATTTTTATTAATTATCATATTGATGTAACTGCCTACAGTTTGTAATAGTTTAATTAGGACATTTATTTCCATTTATCACTTTACTTTTCAAGGGTTTGTTTTTGGCTATGTAAATACCCGAAGCCTTGTAATAGCGTAGTTTAATTTCCGCAAATTATTAACTGTTAGGTGTATGATATTAGGATGCATGACAAGAATGTATGTAAAGCTTTAAAGCAGTTAGATAACCCTAAATGTGCAAAGATAAATAAACTGAAATTGAATCACTCGCACATGCGCACTCCTAGGGTACACTTCCACTTGGTTGCCTTCGGTAAACGGTCATTGAGTATAGGATGCTTTAGTGGTCATCCTTTTGTCTAAACAAAGATCAAAGTCCCGATTCATAAAAGTTGCCTCAGAATGGTAGCCTCAGAATTGTTGCCTCGAATAAATTGATCTAAGACATTAGGGTTATTACTAAGACATCCTAACATTGCTTTAGTGACTGTACGTCCCTTTTGAATTGACCCTCAAAACTCCAACGACGGTGCTACCTACTCACTAATAGTGGGATAGCATTGTCTAAAGGAAACAAACATAGAACGATTCTTTTTTCGAGTAGGTAGATTAGTTCTTAGGTACTTGCTCAATCCAAACAATTTTTTTTTCACACTTACACTCCTTTACAAACAAAGTTTTCAAAACACTTCATTACACTCTTGAAGACAGAAGCAAGAGTTAAATCGAAGTCAAAACAAAAACTTTTCAAAGCACACAAACACAAAGAAAACAATTTTGAAAATGATGAGCAAGTACCTAAGAGCCCGTAGATAACTACGGATAGAAAGTGTGCTAATACCTTCCCTTTCTATAATCTACCCCCCGTACTCAGAAATATCTCGAAAAAGGAATTTTTCTGTGCTTTTTTCCTTTCCTTGTTGGATAAAATAAAAGTCGGTGGCGACTCTTGCTTACCGCGACATTTTGCAAACAAAAACGCAAAACGCAAACCAGCAATTCCTTAAAAAAGGGGAAACACGTCCCGGTTCTGGCCACCGTATCACAGAACTGGCGACTATGCTAGGGATTATAAGTGGGGTATACCTTAGGATTAGTTCATCATATTTTTTCTATTGTTTGATTTGATTGCTTTATTTTTGTGGGCTTTGTATCGGAGTTACTATAGATCCTAACCCGGATCTGAGGGACACCTTTTAGGTAAGTAGCAATAGACTGTGAGGGAACTGTACGGCGTAGACCGATACGGCTGAAGTAGTAGCTACGTTGGTGTGACACATTAGTTGGTACCGATATCCCTTGTGGAGGAACAAGGAGAGTATGGGGCTGCTAATGGGTCATTAAGCATCAACTGACCTTAGAATCTATCATTGACCAACTTGGCCATAGAAAGTAGCAGTATGCTACACTCATTGAGACCATACTCTCGCGATGATTCCGGCTACAAGAAAAGATTGCTAAACTGGAAATATGACCGATGGAGGATGGTCAGTGATATTGAGAACCTCTAGAACCCGGTTACTATTACTAGGACAGGTTGAACCAACTAAACTGCAAGAGGGTAGTACCTAAACTCCATGCTAGCCTGAAATTTAAGGGCTATTGTGTGACTTGTTTGCCCTTACCATGTTTGCTATCTGGGATACCTATGGTGTGTTTTTATCATGACATCATGCATCATGACATAACATGCATATTTCATTAGAATAACCATTTCAAAGACCGAGGGGATTCATCTTTGTTCTGTTTTACAGATCGTGGCATCTATGCGTAGAAATACCATTCAGATCAGCTTCGTGCAGATACCTGCTCAGCTTAGAGAGTTGGTTACAAAGATTCCTGATACTTATTCCTTTGTTAGAAGACATGGTCACCTCCTTATCTTGGTCACTTCAAAGTTGGATGTGCAAATGATGAGCGTGTTGTTCCAGTTCTTTGACCCGTTGCATCACTGTTTCACCTTCCCGAACTATCAGTTGGTCCCTACTTTGGAGGAGTTTTCTGATTTACTTGGCATATCTATTCTAGAGCAGACACCCTTTACAGGTTTGGAGGTAGCTCCTAGGCCAGAGGATATTGCTTCATCCCTCCACCTAACAATGGCTGATGTAGTATCTAACTAGGACATTCGGAGTGGGATTAAAGGCTTCCTGGCTAAGTTCTTGATTGATCAAGCTCAACAGTTCTGGGATAGTTTGGACTTTCAAGCATTTGAAGACACCCTGGCTCTCCTCATCTATGGCCTAGTTTTGTTCCCAAATTCAAATTCTTTTGTCGATGTGAACACAGTCAAGATTTTCATGTCTCATAACCCAGTGCCCACTCTCTTAGGTGATATTCTACATGCTCTTTATACCCGTACTGTTCGGAGGAGAGGAACCCTTATGTGTTGTGCACCGCTGTTGGCGAGGTGGTTTATTTCTCACTTCCCCAAATCTGTATTGAATAATGAGGAAGGAATGGGTTGGGCTTACAGAATCATGTCCCTTGCTCATACGGACATCCTTTGGAGTACTAAGGATATGGAAAAGGTAGCTGTCATTGATCAGTGTGGGGAAAACCCCAATGTTCCATTGCTTGGAATTAGAGGAGGAATAACCTATAATCCTTGTTTGGCCTTACGACAGTTTGGACGAGCTCGGAGGGACGGTCCCCATGAGTTGCTGCTTATAGGCATTGTCTTTGACTTCAATGGGGATATTGAGGGACATTGCCGCAGGTTTATACGAGCTTGGGACAGGGTGAACAGGTCTGATCCACATGAGCTAGGAATGAAGACTTCTCTCCCGATGCAACCATACCTCCAGTGGGTTCGAGCTCGTGCTCAAAAGTTGGGGATGCCATACGAAGCTGTCTTGCCAGTGATTGTGGAGCATACTGATCAAGAAGGGGTTCCTTCTACGGTCATCCATCCATACATGCCTATTGATATTGAGGCATTGAAGAGGTCTTAGATCCAGTTAAGGGAAGAACGGGATACCTACAGAGAGAAATATCATGAACAGGAACGGAAGATCCTGAAGCTTACAAGGCAACTTGAGACTGAGAGGACAATCAACGATTATGTCAGCACGAAAGGAAAACGACCATGGGAGTTCTGATGTCTTTTATTGTTTATAGTTTAAATCTACTTTTCAGTATTTATTTTGTAACGCCTTAAAGCCATTTGTTAAACATTGTTTCAAGTTTTAATCTAATAAAAGTGTGTTTTATTTTGGTTTACAAATTTGAATCTCCCTAAGTATTTGAAATCATTTCATACGCATTCCATTACCATGTACCTCATTACAGGTACCATTACAGGTTTGTTATCTTCTTCGCTGTTTATTTCAGCACAACATGTCTTCTGAAACACCTACTGATCAAGCCATCAAGGCTCTGCAAGCTCATAATGCTCAGTTCCAGAAAATGTTCCTGAATTTGGCCAAGAGTCAACAAGATCTGAGGACTCTTATCTTGAAGGACAAGAAGAAGAAGAAGAAGAAGAAGGTGGTCCTCCTGAATATGGGTCACAAATTTGGGAACAGGTTGAGACAAGAAGCTGATTTATCTCACTCATCTGGAGGGGGAGAGAATCAAGAAGAAAGGAAGGTTCCTAGCCCTGTGGTTTCTAACAATGACACTGACTTTGATGAAGACCAGTATCCTCTTGCCGAGGATAAGTATAAGCAACTCGAAGACCGTTTGAGTGCAATGGAGATCCAGAAAGTCCCTGGTCTGGACTTTGGAGATTTGAGTTTGGCATATGGGGTGGTGATCCCACACAAGTTTAAAGCTCCTGTCTTTGCTAAGTACGATGAGGTCTCCTGCCCAAAGTTACACCTCCGCTCGTATGTCAGAAAGATTCAACCATATACTGCTGATAGGAACCTTTGGGTTTATTTCTTTCAAGATAGTCTGTCAGGGACTCAACTTGAATGGTTCTATCAACTAGAAGGAGCTAATGTCCGCAACTGGGAGGACCTTGCTGCTGCTTTTTACAAGCAATACCAGTATAATGTCAACCTTGCGCCCACGCGTACTCAACTTCAGGGTATGTCTATGGGTACGAACGAAGGTTTCAAGGACTACGCTCAGAAGTGGAGAGATCTTGCTGGAAGAGTACAACCCCCTCTGGATGATAGGGATTTAGTGGATATGTTTCTTGGGACTTTGTCTGGTGCATATTTCAATCATTTGATCGGTAGTTCATCGTCCGGATTTACTGAATTGATTATGACTGGGGAGAGAGTTGAAGCCGATATCAAAAGTGGCAAGATACAGAAAGGTGCTTCGTCAAGTACAGAGATGAAGCCTTTCAGAAAAGAAGCTAGCGCAGTTTACAGCTCGAGGAGCCAAAACCGTCCTTAACGCCGCCAAGCAGTTAATGCGGTCGTAATATCAAGACCTATTGTTGCCCCGTAATGCAACACTCAACAAAGAGTAAAGAGACTGCAAAGGCAGTATACTAGGCTCAGTATGACCAGTGGGTACGAACCCGCGCCCAAAGTCTTATGATGCCTTACCCCTACATTCTCCCAGTGATTATAGAGCCTGTTATGGAAGGAGAGGTTCCATATACCCTCCTACATCCTGACATGCCGACATCACTCAAAGATCTACAAAGGAGTTGGATACAGCTCAAGGGAGAGCGCGACACTTTCGAAGCCCAATTCTACACAAGCGAGAAGAAGGTTTTGGAACTCACCCGGCTACATCATGAAGAGCAGACTCTCAATACCTACATTGCACCAAAAAGGATGCGTAACATCTTTTTACCTTAGAATTTTGTATTATTTTGCCCATGGGGCATTGATGTACTAACAAATTCTATCTTATTAATATGACGTGTGTTTCCTTTTTGTTTAAAAAAAATTTGAATTTCTGAATCCTTGAAAGCATTACATGAATACATATCATTCATCATATGCATAAGCAGGTCTTCACACCAAGTTTACTCATCTCTCTGTTGTTTATTTCAGCAAGATGGATCTAGAACAAACGGTCAAAGATTTGCAAGCTTAGAATTCACAATTTCAAGAGCTACTCTTGACCTTGGCCAAGGGGCAGGAGGAGCTCAAGACTCTGCTAGAGAAAGAGAAAGAGAAAAAGAAGAAGAAGCGAGCCGGTGTGGTTGTCATGGGCAGAAGGTTTGAAGGACAAGCCAGACGGACTTTGGAATTCCCATCAACATCTGAAGAGGGGGAAGGAAAAGGAAAGGGAACGGCAGTTCCATGTGATTCTGAAGCAGAGGAAGAGGAAGATGAAGACTACTCTGAACAACAATACCCTCCGGCCGATGACAAATACAAGAACTTGGAAGAACGTCTAGCTGCTATGGAGATACAGAGAGTACCAGGGATGGACTTTGAAGAGTTAGGGTTGGTATCTAGAATAGTAATCCCTCCTAAATTTAAAGTGCCACTGTTTGCTAAGTATGATGGGTTGTCTTGTCCCAAGATGCACTTACGATCTTATGTCAGGAAAATTCAACCACACTCTGCTGACAAAGACTTGTGGGTCCATTTTTTCCAGGACAATTTATCAGGGACGCAACTGGATTGGTTCTACCAGTTGGAGAGGTCTGATGTGCATAATTGGGAAGATTTTGTAGATGCCTTCTATAAACAGTATCAATACAATGCCGACTTGGCGCCAACCCGTACTCAGCTGCAGAGTATGGCTATGGCTACCAATGAGGGCTTCAAAGACTATGCCCAGAAATGGAGGGATTTAGCCGGAAGGGTGCAACCACCTTTATCTTAAAGAGAGCTAGTGGACATGTTCTTAGGGACTCTGTCAGGTCCTTTCTTTAATCACCTGATTGGAAGCTGCTCTGCAGGTTTCACTGAGTTGATTCTAACTGACGAGAGGGTGGAAGCCGGTATTAGAAGCGGGAAAGTTCAGAAAGATGCGTCTACCTCTGCAACTGTAAAAAAGCCCTTCACTGGAAAGAAGGAAGTGTCTGATGTCTATGCACAGAGGAATCAAGGAAGAACCGAACGACGACCAACAGTGGAGGCCGTTATGATTCAAAAGTCTGCATCAGACCAGCCAAGAAACAACCAGTCGAGAAATGATCAGCCGAGAAATAACCAGCAAAGGGTGGAAAGGCCTGTAAGGCAATTCACCAAGATAAACATGACTCCTGCTCAAGTCTTACCACATCTCTTGAAGTTGAACCTGGCCATGCTAAAGGAAGCCCCTAAAAATCCTAACACTGCTTCTCCATATTACCATCCCAACGCCAGATGCGCGTACCATTCATGAAGTCCAGGGCACGACACCAACAATTGTTGGGCCCTGAAGAACAAGATTCAAGATCTGATTGACGCAAAGGAAGTTGAATTTGAAGCTCCTGAAAAGCCGAATGTTATCTCCGCTCCAATGTCGAGGCATGGACACAATATCAGTGTTGTGGAAGAAGATCTGTTTGTTTCTACTGTGGATGAACTGTTAACTCCTCTCCTAACCATCAAGTTGAATTTGTTAAAATTTGGGGTATTCCCAGGTTGTGACCAAGATTGCCATGCTTGCCTGTCCTCCCCATTTGACTGTCCTCTATTGAAGAATGAAATCCAACAATTGATTGATAACCAAGAAATTTTGTTCGAGAAAGCTCCCATTTCACCCATTCCAGTTCCAGAAGTTTCAATAATAACCATATACGCCAATCCTTCCAGGGTTCCTAAAAAACCCGTTAGGATTACATCCGTTGAAGATAACAATGCCCGAGCCAACCCCATACAAAACCGATAAAATGGTACCATGGAACTATGGTTGAGAAATCTACTACCATGGTGTCAAATAGATTGAACAGACCATTGAAGAAGAAAGCTCTGAGGAGGATAATCCCGACATCAGTAACATTGTCGGAACAAGCAAAGTTACCCGTAGTGGAAGAATATTTTCTCCAGAGATTGCTCCTCCAACAGCAGTCTTTGGACCCGCGGCCATTCCTAAGATTACACCTATACCAGTAATTGTACCTGCAAGTGTACCCGCCAACAAAGACAATGCAATTCCCATCCTTATTTCCGCTGCTGAGAAAAAAGAAAAGAATGTTCAAGAGGAGTCTGTCTTGACGAAGGCTCAATCACTAGTCATCCCTGAAACCTCTAAAAAAGAAATGGAGGAAATTTTGAAAATAATCAAGAAAAGTGATTATGATGTGGTGGAACAGCTGGGGCAGACCCCCTCCAAAATCTCTATGTTAGCATTGTTGCTGTGCTTTGAGGCACATGCTAAAGCTTTGGTCAAGTTTTTGAAGATGGCCCACGTGCCACAAGAAACCTCCGCTGATCAATTCCAGGAATGTGTGGCTAGTTTAACAGCTGGCAGTGGTCTAGGATTCTCCAATGCAGATTTAACTTCGAGAGAGAGAAATCATAATGATGCTTTGTATGTCTCGGTGGAATGCAGAGGGACAACCCTAGCACACATACTGGTAGACACTGGTTCGTCTTTAAACGTCTTGCCGAAGAAAGCCTTGGATAGACTGGATTGTGAAGGCTTAACCCTGAAACCCAACAATATAATTTCCAGAGCCTTTGATGGTTCTAAGAGGATGGTCCATGGAGAGGTGGACATCCCGATCAAGGTGGGTACCCAGACCTTCAACTCCATATTCTACGTGATGGACATCCGTCCTTCCTATTCTTGCCTGTTGGGAAGACCTTGGATCCACCATGCTGGAGCTGTCACTTCTACTCTGCATCAAATGCTCAAGTACCCCGTCCAAGGGAAAATCATAATTGTTCATGGCGAAGAGGAATACATGACCAGTCATCTAAATTCTTTCCGTTATGTAGAATTGGATGGCGAATTCATCGAAACTCCTTTCCAGCATTTTGAAGAGGTAGCTCAAGAGATAGCGGCGACCAAGACAATGTCCTCTGTGCCCATGATTACCTGACCTCCGCCTCGGATGTCATCTCTCAAGGATGCTAGGGCAGTTATGGAGGAAGGTGGGTCCACCATCTGGGGGCAGCTTCCCGATTTTCCTTTCAAATCAGACAAATTCGGCTTGGGATTTACTTCGACTGGTTAGAAGGCCGTGCGCCGCTCCCGTGCCGGAGGGCCACCTGTGAAGATCAGCCACCAAGGGGTTAATGCACTAGAGGACAGTGAAGAAGAGGGAAGCCTGGAAGACTGGATTTTTCCTACTGTTGATGGAGGACTGTGCAACTGGGAAGCAAAAGACTTTGTTCCGATTACTTTCATACCGCAGTAATTTATCTTTTCCATTTCTGTTGGATCTGTAATAATTCACAAAAAATTCGTACTTTTCAACCTTGTGTCTTACCCGAGGCACATAGGTCCATTTGTAAGGGTTCTTATTTCATTTTCATATGTCATTTTAATGAATCATGGACGCCTTTCATATTTAAACCTTTTGTGCTCATTGTCTTTCTTTTACATTTTGTTGTTTTAAGATGGCTATGCCCTTACACACACCCACACTCACAAATGCAGGTACCCTTCCATTCTGGAACCCATGGGTAACGATACTGCTATAGCCTTCAGTGACTCTGAAGATCTGATCAACCAAACCGAATACGAAGGTGAGGAAGATTGTGAGGTGCCAGGGGAATTGGCCAAATTACTACAGCAAGAGGAAAGAGCAATTCAGCCTCATGAGGAGTTGTTAGACACAATCAACTTGGGTACTGAGGAAGACAAGAAGGAAATCAAGATAGCTGCCAATCTAGAGCCGAGTGTCAAAGCGTGCCTAATTCAGCTGTTGCATGAGTATGCTGAGATCTTCTCCTGGTCATACGAAGACATGTCGGGACTTGATACAGACATTGTGGTACACCGTCTACCCACAAGAGAAGATTGTCCACCAGTTAAACAAAAGGTCTGCCGCATGAGACCTGACATGTCCGAAAAGATCAAAGCAGAAGTTATGAAACAGTTCAATGCTGGATTTCTGGTTGTTACTTCCTATCCATAATGGGTTGCTAACATTGTGCTCGTGCCTAAGAAGGATGGCAAAGTGAGGATGTGCATGGATTATAGAGACTTAAACAGGGCCAGCCCTAAAGATGACTTTCCACTTCCGCATATTGACATCCTGGTTGACAATACAGCTCAGCACAAAGTATTTTCTTTCATGGACGGATTCTCAGGCTATAACCAGATCAAAATGGCACCTGAGGACATGGAGAAAACTACTTTTGTCACACAGTGGGGTACGTTATGCTACAAAGCGATGCCATTCGAACTGAAGAATGTCGGGGCAACCTATCAACGCGCCATGGTAGCTTTGTTTCATGACATGATACATCATGAGATAGAGGTCTACGTAGATGACATGATAGCCCGATCACAAACTAAACAAGAACACCTTGATCACTTGCAAAAGTTGTTTGTCAGGTTAAAGGAATACAAGCTCAGATTGAACCCAAACAAGTGCACATTTGGAGTCTGGTCCGGTAAACTCTTGGGTTTCATTGTCAGCAACAAAGGCATCGAGGTTGATCCTGCCAAAGTCAAATCTATACAAGAAATGCCTGCTCCTCGCACTGAGAAGGAGGTCAGAGGTTTCTTGGGATGCCTAAACTACATTGCTAGGTTCATTTCTCACCTAACATCTACTTGTGAACCAATCTTCAAGCTGTTGAAGAAAGATCAGGTAGTTCGATGGAATGATGACTGTCAAATTTCTTTCGATAAAATCGAGTATTTGCTAGAACCTCCTATCTTGATTCCACTCGTCGAGGGAAGACCGCTAATCATGTATCTGACCTTCCTATAGAATTCAATGGGGTGCGTACTGGGGCAGCATAACGAGTCTGGACGAAAAGAGCATGCCATTTATTACCTTAGCAAAAAGTTTACCGACTGTGAGACCCGATACTCATTGCTCGAGAAAACTTGTTGCGCTTTGGTATGGGCTGCTCGCCGGCTAAGGCAATACATGTTGACTCATACCACTTTAATGATATCTAAGATGGATTCGATTAAGTACATCTTTGAGAAGCCTACTCTGTCCGGGAGGATAGTCAGATGGCAGATGATCCTAACGGAATACGACATACAGTACATGACCCAAAAAGCTATAAAGGGGAGTATGCTAGCTGACCATCTGGCTCATCAAGCTGTTGAAGATTACCAATCCATGAGGTTCGACTTCCCTGACGAAGACATCATGACATTGGACAACATTGAAGATTTCAGACCATATGACGGACCTGAACAAGGATCCCGATGGACCCTATACTTTGATGGGGCCTCCAATGCACTTGGAAACAATATCAGCGCGGTACTCATTTCCCCGGAAGGTTTCCATACTCCTTTCACAGCCAGACTTTGCTTCAATTGTACGAATAACATGGCAGAATATGAAGCATGCATCTTTGGACTCATGGTTGCCATAGACTTGGGAATCAAATCCTTAGATGTGTTTGGGGACTCAGTTTTGGTCATCAATCAGATCAAAGGAGAGTGGGATACTAAACATCCAAACCTCATCCCTTACAAAGAACATGTCTTGACATTGTTACCACATTTCGAGCAGATTACCTTCGAGCACTTCCCGCGAGAAGAAAATCAGTTGGCGGATGCTCTAGATACAATGTCATCCATGTTTAAATTTGATTGGGACAATGAGGCTCCCCAAATCTCTATTGAACGGATGGTCGAACCTGCACATTGTCACGAGATTAATACCCAAGAAGTAATGGACCAGCTGTGGTTTCACGAATTCAAAAGGTATCTCGAGGCTCAAGAATATCCTGAAGGAGCTTCAGTCAACGACAAAAAGTTCTTAAGGAGATTCTCGGATAAGTTCTTCCTAAGTAATGGCATCTTGTACAAGCACAATCACAATTCTGTTCTGCTTCGTTGTGTGGACAAGATTGAAGCTGAAAGGATTATGGCTGAATTGCATGAGGGCACCTTTGGCACTTATTCTAGCGGGCATACGATAGCCAAGAACATTCTACGGGCAGGCTATTACTGGTCTACCATGGAAGCTGACTGTTATCAACACTCCCTCACTTGTCACAAATGTCAAATCTATGCAGACAAGGTGCACGTACCTCCTGTTCCTCTAAATGTCTTAACAACTCCTTGGCCCTTCGCTATGTTGGGAATCGACATGATTGGAGAGATCAAGCCTACAGCATCCAATGGACACCGCTTTATTCTAGTGGCCATTGACTACTTCACCAAGTGGGTCGAAGCAGCTTCCTTCGCATCCGTTACTAAGAATGTTGTTGCCCGCTTCATCAAGAAGAACCTTATTTGCCGGTATGGTATCCCCGAAAGGATCATCACTGATAACGGTACAAATCTTAACAATACTATGATCACCGCTTTATGCGAGCAGTTCAAGATTCAACATCACAATTCATCTCCCTATAGGCCAAAGATGAATGGTGCGGTTGAAGCTGCTAACAAAAATATCAAAAATATCATACAAAAGATGACAGTCACCTACAAGGACTGGCATGAAATGCTACCGTTTGCTCTTCACGGGTACCGTACCACGGCTCGCACATCAACTGGGGCAACACCTTATTCTTTAGTTTATGGCATGGAAGTTGTCTTGCCTATCGAGGTTCAGATTCCCTCTTTGAGAATCATGAAAGATGTTAGTTTGAGTGAAGGCGATTGGATTCAGACCCGGCTTGATCAGCTAAACTTGATTGATGAAAAGCGACTTATTGCTGTTTGCCATGGTCAAACGTATCAAAAGCGGATGATCAAGGCTTTCAGTAAGAAAGTCAGACGATAGGTATATTAAGTCGGGGATCTGGTAATCAAGCGCATCATTTTGCCGCAAAGTGATCCCAGGGGAAAATGGACTCCTACCTACGAAGGACCATTTGTAATCAAGAACATCTTTTCTGGTGGGGCAATGATCTTAACCACCATGGACGGTGACGACCTGCCGCACCCTGCGAATGCAGACATAGTCAAAAGATACTACGCATAAATGACCCGCTAGGTTGACACACCCAGGCAAAAAAAAGGCATCCTGGTGAATCGAAAACCCGAAAGGGCGGTTCAGGAAAAAATTAGAGATAAATACAAACAAAAAATTATACACCCGGCAAGTTGAAAACCCGAAAGGGAGACTTGGGCAAAAAAGGGTTTCCTGGTGGACTGAAAACCCGAAAGGGCGGTCCAGGCAAAAGTTAGGGAATTAAAGCGTATGACTATGTCTCGTCGGATCACTTTAAGGACAATCTCTTCACTGACAAACTTGAAGCTTCTGATCAATCTAATCATCTTCGAACGAAGCAACAGATGGACAAGATATTTGGAGATACGAAGGCTATAGCAGAATGGGAACCCCATGGGATTTTTACACACATAGCTATCTTTCTTTGTATAAACTTTTCTTACTTTTATGACACCATTCTCTTACTAGTATGCCTGTCTCCTTTGTACAAAACACTTACTCAAAGTAAATACAAAGATGTCTCTTTCAAAGTGAAAAAATTATTTGTCTTTTTCTTTTACACTTGTGTTTTTATTTGCAAAAACGTCCAATGATTCATTGATGAACATAATTATTATTTACAAATAAACAGGATGGAAAAGAACAATTACTGACAGACTGAAAGGATAGGAAAACGTCTTTAGGCTATTCCAGGAGCAATCCCTACAGTACATTATCTAGATCCCCAGTGGAGCTAAAACCTTGAAATACATATCCCCAGCGGAGCTAAATTTCAAACACTTAATCCCCATCAGATTTCAAACTTTAAACTCCCAAACCCCAGCGGAGCAAAAACTTTGAGTTACAAATCCCCAGCGGAGCTGAAACCTTCTTCCTCAGTCAAGTCAAGACTTCTTACTATCTATCCCCAGCAGAAACCATTCAGTTCCTCCAATTTCCCCAGCAAGTTATCTTGAAGCCTGGAAATCAACCGGATAACAGTTAACTTTTGTTTATCCCCAACCTAGGATAACTCCCCAGTAGAGTGGCAGACGACCGAAAACTCTTGAACTTACTCCCCAGTAGTAAGCCTTCTTCCCCATAGAGTTTTTATTCCTCAACGGAATGAAGATTCTCATTCTTAATTCCCCAGTGAAGTTGCCAGAGTGTTCATTACTCCTCAACAGAATGAAGATTCTCATTCTTAAATCCCCGCAGAAGTCATCAGAGTCTTCTTTATTCTCCAGCAGATTAAGGATTTCCTTTGTATAATCCCTAGTAGAAGTCATCAAAATTCTCTGGATTCTCCAAGCAGATTTCTCCAGCAAGTCGGCATTGCTCGCAACAGATTTTTTGTCAATACTCCGACTTCAAGACATGAAGGACCCTCATGTCCCCACAGAAATTGTCAAGGATTCTCAATTCCCCAACAGTCACCCAGGTTTTCTTATCCTCGGCAGTCAAGGATTTATTTTCCCCGTCAGCATTCAAGGGTTTTTATCATCCCCAACCGTCAAGGATTTATTTTCCTCAGCAATACAACAAATTAGCTTACATGCGCATACATTACATTCATATATCATAAACATTGATAAAGCATATATATTGCATCATACATTTCATGCAACATAACTTTGTGTTTCAGCTAACATTTTACCCTTTTCAGGATAAGATTAACAAGCTACCATTAACAATATACAATCATGATACAGTACAGATACACTCCAGACACAAGTCATTTTGTTGCTCATTCAGATTCAGATTTCAGATACAGTTCAGATACGCTCCAGATACGGATGCCATCTTGATACTTATTCAGGTTTCAACTTTTAGATACAGATTAGATACGCTCCAGACACGGAAGCCATTCTATTTCTCATTCAGATTCAACTATCAATTTCAAATTCAGATACACTCCAGACACGGAAGTCATTATGTCACTTATCCAGATCCCAGATACAGTTCAGATACACTCCAGACACGGAAGTCATTCTGCTACTCATTCAGATCTCAACTTCAGATACAGTTCAGATACGCTCCAGACATGGTTGCCATTCTGTCACTTATTCTGATTTTTCCCAGCTCAGAGACGCTCTAGAAACGGATGTTATTCTATCACCTACTCAGATAACAAAGTTCAGATACAACTCGGATACGCTCCAAACACGGACGCCATTCCATTGCTCATTCAGATTCAGTCTCCAGATACAGTTCAGATACGTTCCAGACGCGGATACCATTCCGATACTTATTCTTCTGACTTCTAACTTACAACTCAGCAAACATTCTTGGATGGCATCTACAAGCCCATCTCCAACAAGATTCTATCACATCTCCAAATGGCATCTTTAAGCCCATTTCCTCAACTACACTTTGACGAGTGCAAATTTACGGGCACTCTAGTGTCCAATCATCTTTTACCCTCGAGTCACGAACGGAAAAACTGCCAATCTAACTCTTCAGGTTCAAGAAGATTGAACAGGGGAAGCATTTGCACCCCAAAATTATCCATCTTATTTATCAAGACTTTCCTCACAAGATTTCTTGGACTCAAGACAAGATTAGGGTTTGCTCAACTCAAGACCTCATCTTGCACTGATGACCGGTAATTAGGGTTTGAGTTTGCACAAGGATTTTTGGACCATCAATGCTTCATGTGACTTTCATACACCATCTTGGACCCCTAAGTTTGTTCATACCAAGTTTCAAGCCTTGAATCACATTTTTGCCCAGTCAATTGGACAGTTGACCTAAAAATCAGTTGTATTGGGGAAAAAGTCAACCATGGCCAACTTACAGTCAAACATCATAAATTTTGATCCACAACAACATTCTAGGATCCTATGTACCATTTGATCAAGTTTGGATCACAACTCCTCAAGAAATTTGATCAGATCATCAAAAGGGCAAAATGGTCAAAATTAGGGTTTTGACTGAGAAAGGGCAATTTCTGATTTTTAACCTAGCCAATGACCAATTGGGTTCAAACATGATTTCAAGGACGCAATAGCATCATCTTGACCTAATCACATAGTTCAAAAGATCTCAAATGCATAGGATTGACAGATGAATTTTGCAGTCAACTGATCAAAAGTCAACTGTGCACTGAAAACTCAAACTTTGACTTTTTGGTCAAAATCAAGTGCCAAGGGTCATAATTCATCAAGATATGACAAAATGTGAAACTTATTGATCAAGAAACCTAAAATTGAAAATTAGGGTTTGTTGTACCCCAAAATTTCCCCTCTCATTTTACCAACATTTCTCATCACAAGGCTCTTGGAATTCAAGATCACGCTAGGGTTTGCTCTGCTCAAGACACCTCCTTGCACTGTTGACCTAAATTAGGGTTTGAGTTTGCACAGGTATTTTTGGACCTTCAATGCCCAAATTGACTTTCATACTTCATGTTGGACTCATAAGTTTACTCATACCAAGTTTCAAGCCTTGAATCAAATTTTTGCCCAAGCAATTAGACAGTTGACCTAGAAATCAATTGTATTGAGGGAAAAGTCAACTGTGACCAATTTACAGTCAAACCTCATGAATTTTGACCCACATCAACATTATGAACTTATATGAACCATTTGATCAAATTTGGACCACAAATCCACAAGAAATTTGATCAGATCACCAAAAGGGCAAATGGTCATTTTTAGGGTTTTGACTGTACAAAGGCAATTTTTGACTGTTTGACCTAGCCAGTGGCAATTTAAGCTCAATCATGGTCTCAAGGACTCAATGAAATTATCTTGACCTATTCAACAAGTTCAAAAGATCTCAAATGCATGGCATTGACAAATGAATTTTTCAGTCAACTGATCAATATTTGACTGTACACTGAAAAGTCAAACTTTGACTTTTTGGTCAAAATCAAGTGCCAAGGGTCATTTTTCATCAAGATGTGTCAAATTATGAAAATTGTTCACCAAGAAACCCAAAATTGCAAATTAGGGTTTGAAATTGAAATTTTTTCATAACTTAGAATTTTTCTAAGTTATGAAATTTTCTTAATTTTTCCTAACTTTGCCCCACATTTTCACCATGATGCAAGTGGATTCAAACAAAACTTACAACATGAAAGTTGTAGTCCTCCACAAAGTATATAAATTTTATTCACAAAGTTTTCTCAAAATAATCTTGGATCTCAAGTTATGATTTTTGGAACAAGGATCCCTAAAACTTTTAACTTAGAGAAATTTTGCCCTAGTTTAGGTAGGATTTTGACCCATCTTCTTGGCCATTTTTCACATAGTTCCACTTGGAGTCTCAAGTTGCACTTCAAATATGGATTATATAACATGTTTCAAGCTTTCCAAATTGTCTAAGAACTCCTCAAACACATTTGTGGTTAGGGAGAATCGAATGCTTGAAGTTGGAAAAAACTCACTTTGTATCCATGGCCAATACATGTTCATACAAGTTACAAAATCTGTCCAAACTAGCTTTGTACTTGTTTACAGGTCCCTAAACCAATTCACACTCAAACATTAATTGCAAATACATTGGACATTGGTATTATTCTGATCAATGGAGCTTGGCACAATGAATAAATCCATTTATGGCATAAAGGTTGCAATACCATTTCCATAAAGCATACTTTTTGCAATTTTGTATTTCTTGAGCCTTGGACTTCTTTCTTTGCAGCAAACAAGTTCCACAAACTCAGGCAAAGGTACAAGAAACTTGTGCATGCTTGGAGATATCCTGTATAGGCCTAACTCATATCACTTCACACTTTTCCTTCAAAACCAAGTAATTGTGCAAAAGGTCAACAACTTGCATATCTGATATATTCAACTCTTGCCAACATTCAAAACAAGTTTTGTGCATTGCCTTGAGCCAAAAACACGAATTGTTGAGCCCTTAAGCCTTCCAAAACACCAAATCACATTCTTCTTGCAAAAACAGGGCACTCCCTGCAGATTCACATCCATCACACTAACCACTCGTGCGTTTGGCCTCAAACTTGTTCCAATATCTTCCATTCAACTCACTCAAGCTATCTCAAACCTCTATTGCCAACTGTAACTCCATTTACAGTGTTCACCATTTCTGTTTTGAAGCTTTGCAGGTTGAGTTATATAGAGAGATTCATACCATTTCAAAGCAAACTAAGCATTGGGAAAGGTCCAGGGAACATCAAGCAAGCTCAAAAGAACCTCAGGCCTCACAGAAAGTTGCTGCATTACCATACTCGAGCTTGACTGAAACAGGTATTTCTCAAACTTCTATCTCTCTATTTAGGAACATTTAGCCTTAGGTTTGTGAATGAAAGATGTAGTACTCATTGCCATGAAGCCATACATATGCTTAGTTTTCATTTATATTAAGCGTGCTAAGAGAATTTCATCCATGAACATGCTGAAAAAGTTAGGTCAGATTTTAGGGCCAGAGAAATTCTCTCTGGTCTTTGAGAGTTAGATTAAGTTTTTTATATGGTAAGAATCGTGGTTTAATGCTCTACAAGTTTCATGTTTTGAGTTTTGGCAAAAGATCACAAATACAGGAGTTAGCAGTTTGTACAGGGCGCGCGTTTTTTCTGTTTGAACAAGGAAGAAGATGAAGTGGAAATGGGCTGGGCTGGCTTGTTTCTACATCTAACACCCCCCATTTTAAGTTTTACACCCCCTGGCCCAATTTCTCTATATTTTGTTATTTTTGCATTTTTATTTCATTTCTGATTTTATTATTTTATCCCCAAATATAAAAAATGCTTAAAAATATTTTCACATTTTTTTTTACATTTTATTTAGCATATTATTCCATTTTTTCTAACATTAAAACATTTTAATACTTTTCATTATTTGTTTAATTTTAAAAAAACAATGAAAATAATACTTTTATTTTTATTTCTCATTTTTATTCACACTGAAAATATTCTCTTGAATATATTTTATTTTCGTAAATATTTTATTTTATTTTATACATACTTAATATATTTAATATATATATATATATATATATATATATATATATATATATATATATATATATATATATATATATATATATATATATATATATATATATATATATATATATATATATATATATATATATATATATATATATATATATATATATATATATATATATATATGTATATATATACATATATACTTTTATTTTATTAAATAATTAGAACAAAAATATAAAAATATTACCTTTTTATTTTTTATACTAAAAAACACCCTTTCTTCAATATATTTCATTTTTGTACATATTAATATATTTTTGTATGTAAATAATATATTATATTATTTTCTTAAGGAAAATTAGGGTTTACCCCTTTATTAAATAAAATCAACTTTTTTTTTAATTCTTTACACCTTTTTCACATTAAAAAATACTTTACATACATAAACAAATAAAACTTCTTTTTGCATAATACATTTTATTTAATATTTATTTATTTTGTTCATTTAAGTATTGTACATTTAAATATTGTGGCATTGAGATTCAATTTGGATGTAATAGTAACTACGGTTTATATTTCTTGTCAAATACCCCCCTATTCAAAATTGTACCCCCATCCCCATAATCATGTTGTAATAGCTTAGAATTTAAATTCTCGCACTTTTACGCTTTCAAATATGCCATGATTAGAGAATTAGGGTTTGTATGCCAAAATCAAATTAACAAATAGTTTAACCTAATCAAAGACAAAAATGCATGAAAAACAAACACAATGCACACTTGCACCCCTAGGGTTACAATCCACTTGTTGCCTTCAAAAATGAGCCATGATATGCATGTTAAGTACTTTGGCAAGACAAAAACAAAACAAAAGATCATAGTCCCTCGATGACGCTATCTTGGTTGCCTAAACAAAAATGATCAAGTCCCTCAAGAAAATTGCCAAAAATACTTGACACAATTGCCATCATGGTCTATACAATGACCCGCGCCTGTCCCGTTTAACATCCTAACACAAGGTTGTTCACCAAATGCAATGGTGAAACAATACTGTTAAGAGGGTTAAAAACATAAGAAAGATCTTTGAGTAAAATAGGGTAGATAGCTCTTAGTTACTTGATCAAAAGCTTGCAAAACATCCTTGCTATTTTCAAACACACCTCACAACATAATTTCAAAATCCAACTTTAAAACATTGAAAACTTTTCAAAAGACAAAAACACCTTTGTATACATTCAAACAAGAATCATTACAAAGGTTGCCACAATGATGGCCTCTTTTCAAAACATCTTTCAAAACCACACACAAAGCACCATTTCAAACAATTGAAAAGCAAAGCAAGTGATCTAAACAAGTAACTAAGAGCCCATGGATAACCATGGATGAAAAGGGTGCTTGTACCTTCCCTTTTCATAATCTACTCCCCGAACCCAAGAAAACATCTCAAAGGTCTTTCCTGTGCTTTTTGACCTTTCCTTAAGATAAAATAAAAAGTCGGTGGCAACTCTTGCTAAACCGAAACATTTGCAAACACAAAACACAAAACCTCAAGTCAGTTCTCCCACCGTATCATAGAACTGGCGACTCTGCTGGGGAAAGTAATTTAAAAGTGGAGTGACCTTAGGGTTTAGATCACCTTTGCATGTCTTGATTGCTTTGATTGCTTTACATTTGGTTCTCTTGTTTGGGTTTGATAGCAATATGTTGTGGAAACTGTGCAGGGTATATCGACATGGTTGAAGCAATAGCTATATTAGTGCGACATGTTTGTGAGTACCGGTAGCCTTTGAGTCAATCAAAGAGAATACGAGGCCGCTGAGTGATGTCATGAAGCACTAATGAACTCTTAGAACCTTACTTGACCATCTTGGCCTTTTTTAGGGGTAGTGAGATGACCGGCTTTGGTACAGTACGAAGTTGGTAGATACTCGATACTACACCCATTAAGGGTTGTTTTCTTGGAATATTTTAGTCGCCAGTTAAGTGGCTAAACCAAAACAATGAACACAGAAAATAATCCAGTGATATTGAGCTCTTTAGAACCCGGCTACTATTTATAGGACATGTTGAGCCAACTAGCTTCAAGAGGGTACTTACCTATGAAACCTCATGCAAGCCTGAAACTAGGATCTTGTGTGACTTGCTTGTACATGTGCTTGTGCATACATCATGAACATCATAAAGCATCATTTGCATCCACTAACCATTTCAAGGGTTTGGATCTTCATCTTTGTTCTTGTTTTGTAGGTCATGGAATCTCTTCGAAGGAAAACAATTCAAGTCAACCTTGTGAGAATCCCTCTTCAACTCAAGCAGCTTACTTCCAAGATTCCAGAGAATTCTCTTTTCAGTGAAATACATGGTATTCTTCTCAACTTGGTCAACTCCAACATTGAAGAAGACATGGTGAAAGTTCTCTTCCAGTTCTTTGACCCCCTACACCACTGTTTCACCTTCCCTGATTATCAACTAGTACCTACTTTGGAGGAATTTTCTCAACTTCTGAGGATTCCTATTCTTCATCAACTACCCTACAACGGTACGGAAAAAGAACCAAAGCCTGAAGATGTTGCTCAAGCCTTACACTTGCAACCATCTGATATCAAAGGTCATTGGGAATCCAGAAGTGGTGTCAAGGGTTTCTTGGCAAAGTTCCTGTTTGAGAAGGCACAAGACTGCTGGAATTCTCTAGATCTACAAGCTTTTGAGGAGATTGTAGCACTTCTCATCTATGGGTTGGTCTTGTTCCCAAACCCTGATCAGCTTATAGATGTGAATGCTGCCAAGATTTTCATATCTCGGAATCCTGTGCCTACATTGCTTGGGGACATCCTACACTCATTTTACACACGAACAATGAGGAAAAGAGGTGTTCTCATGTGTTGTACTCCTCTCCTAGCAAGGTGGTTTATTTCTCACCTTCCACAATCAGTTTTGAAGAATGAGCAAGGTTAAGGTGGTCACAACGGTTGATGACTGTTGTACCCCAAAATTTGCCCTCCCATATTCTTCAGAGTTTTGACAAGCATCACCTCAAATGGTTCAAAGTCTACTCAAAGGCTACACAGTCAACCATCCTCCTAAGCCAATCAAATTAGGGTTTTGGTTCTTGCAAGGAAATTGAGGTTTTCAAGGGCTCAATCAAGTCCCATATGCTCATATACATTGTCAAGCACCTACATGTCAAGTTTCAAGGCTCACAAGGTCAAGTTGCACAGTCAAAAACCCTAATTGCTCCACAGTCAACTGCAAGGGCAAAATTGTCATTTGGCAGTCAAAAGTCAAAATTTTTGGTCAACATCTTATTTTGAAGCCACAATCATCATTTGATCAAGTCTTGATCATGATTTCACAAGAATGGCTCAAAAATCATCAAGGTGTCAAAAGTTTCTATTTTTGGACAGCTGAAAAGTCAACTGTAACTTGACCAAAGCATAACTTTTTCATGGTTCATCAGAAAAATCCCATCCAATGCTCATTTTGAAGGGGATGACATTTCCTACAACTCATCTTCACATTCCAAGTCCAAGAAATTCTCTCACAAAAAGTTATCAATTTCAACATTATAGGTCATTTTCAAAAGTCAACAAAAAGGGACTTTAAGTCAAAGACCATAACTTAAGATTGGTAAATCAAAATGACATGGGACCAAATACATTGGTTATAGGACTTCAAGACCTTTCCAAAATGTTCAAGAACATGTTCATATCTTTAAAATTGAACAAGATATGCATTGGAGAAGTTGGGAAATTTTTGTGAAATGGCCAAAGTCAACTATCCTTGAAATTTCATTTTTGACAAAAGGGGCCCACTTTTTCCACTTGATTCAGCTTGGCCATGCTTCCCACGTGTCCCACAATTTATTTCAAGATTTAAAATTAATTTTTTCATTTTTATTTAATTTTATTTGATTTAATTCATTTTAAATCTTTAAAATTCAAATAAAAATCAAAGAAATTAATGGAGGGATATATTTTGTGTTGAATATCTTTGATACACCTTGAAATACCTTCCAAATTCGTGCAAGACCTATTATGGGCACAAAAATTCAAATTTTCACAAGAATGGAAAGTTGTTTCAATGGAGTTCATGGCATAATCCAAAACGTTATTGCAAGGCTTCAATGACCATTATTTGGATGGATACTCATTACATAACATATATGCAAGCTTCCCAATACAGATTCACGACCTAGAGAGCCATAGAGAGCATAAGCCATTTCCAAATTTTGAAAGAAAAAATCACAAACTGAAAACCTAGTTGCAGTACAATTCAAGCTTCCATTTTGATTCCAATACACTCCTTGCATCACCAGCAACCTTTGGCAATCAGAATCAAGTCCAAAACCTCAAGGAATCACGCCATACCACCCACACGGTTTTCATTTTTTCTCAAATTTACATATCACATTTCATGCATTTTTAACACTTTTTGTTGATAGCATTATGTTTACAGGATCAATACAAAGCTCTCCATGTGATTTAATTTGAGAATGAGGCTCTAAAACGAAAGTTACCATTAGAAATTTCTAGGTTTTTCAGAGCTTCGAATTAGGGGTTTTGTCATGCTGTAAAATTAAAACTCCACACACATATGGTTAAGCTCAGCATGATGAGACGATTGGAATGAGATACTCGCGCCCTTTTTATATTGTATGTGAAGCTAATCGCTATTTTCATATTGCCTGTATTTTGTGGGGGTTTAAAACCCCCGCTATGTATTCTTTATGTTACAGGGAAAGCTTGAAGACGATGGCGTGGCAAGCAGAGAGTGGCCAGTTCAAATTCACGCGCGCGTTTCAGCATATGACGCGTTTGTATTATATAATATTTGCTGCTTATTAAGTTTACAACTAAATGCGTTTGGTGTAGTGGCTGGCAGTGTGTTTGGTAAACATTGGGACCTGGGTTCGATTCCCAGGCCCCCTTATAATTTCCATATTGTTTTTTCAATTGCTTTCCTATGCAGCATTCCAAGCGCTGGACACCATGAGCCTCACCCATCCAACAAGCCAAGTGTCATTCAAGGCAGATCCAAAGGACAAAAAGCAAGGAACACCACGGTCTGGAGTCAAGCATGCTGTAGGCGATCCAAGAAAGTCAACGAGCTGAAGGTTCAATGGGCCCCCATTTCAGCAATGCATCCTCCATTTCAGCCCACACCCCCCTTGGTTTTATTTCTTTTTTATTTTGTTTTGTCATTATCTCTTATTTTAACTACTAACCTTTCATTTTTTTTATTATTAACAATTAATCATTTAACATTTTCATAAAAAATCCAAAAAAAGAATTAACATCATTATTTTATTATTATTTTATTTTGGTAAATAAACAATAATTGAATTAGTTTTTTTAATTAGGCCATTTTAACTCTTTTTTTAATAAATTAAAATAGATTTAGAATTAGGTTAACCTAGAATTTTATTTCTTTTTATTTTATTTCATAAAAACATAAAAAACAAAAAAAAATATTTTCTTTTAATTAAATTAATTAATTAGTCATTAATTAGCTTTAATTTCATTTTAATTACAAAAAAGACCAAAAAAATCAATTTCTTTTCTTAAAAGGGTCAACACCCTTAGAACATTCCGATTTAATTTTTATTCACGCACAGTTTATTATTATGTAATTGCTTCCAAGACATGTAATAGCTAATTAGGTTTACTGTTTTTATTTACTTTCCGTACTTATTTACTAAAAACGAGTCTTTATATTTTTGGCGATGTATAGACCCGCGCCTTGTAATAGCGTAGGATTTATGTTTCTGCAATTTACTTTCCGCACCCCCTTAACTGCTAAACTTGCATGAAAGAATGTATGTAAATAAAAACAACTCGTAGCTCACTAATAACAAAGACAAACATTAACTGAATACAACACACAATACACACACCACTTCTAGGGTACGCCTCACTCGTTGCCTTCGAAACGTGGTCGTCAAGTATATGACGTTTTAATGGTCGCTCTTATGTCCAAGATCCAGTTGCCTCGAAACAGTTGCCTCGAAACGGTTGCCTCAGATTAAAAAGGATCTAGGACATTAGGGTTACTTCTAAGGTGTCCTAACTGTTGCTTCGGTGACCACACTGTCCCTAAAATCGAATTGACTCGAACACCTCCAACGGTGGTGCTACCTACCCCTCAATGGTGGGATGACACTACCTAAAGGACACTTACACAGCTTAATTCCTTAGGGTAGGTAGATGACTCATGGGTACTTGCTCTTTTCAAAAACAAACAAAATACTTTTCACACCTTACACTTTCAAAAGCTTTCAAAATAAATTTTTTCAAACACTCTTGAGGACAGATACAAGAGTTATTCAGAAATCTTTCAAAGAAACTTTTTCAAGCCGACTCACATTTTAAAAAGCAAACATTTTGAAAACATAAGAGCAAGTACCTAAGAGCCCATGGATAACCACTGATAGAAAGGGTGCTAACACCTTCCCTTTCTATAAATCTACCTCCCGAACCGAGAAACATATCTCATAAGGAATTTTGCTGTGCTTTTGTCCTTTCCTTGTTGGAGAAAATAAAAGACGGTGGCGACTCTTGCTACCGCGACATTTCGCGAAACAAGCTAAAAACAGTCAGTTCTAAATCCACCGATCACAGAACTGGCGACTCTGCTGGGGAAATATAAAATAAAGTGAGGTGTACCTTAGGAATAGTTCATCATCATGTTTTCAATTGCTTGATCTGTTTGCTTTAAAATTGCGGGCCTGTTTTGGGAGTTTCATAGATCCTAACCCGGATCTGGGGGATACCTTTTAGAAAGTAGCAACAAACTGTGAGGGAACTGTGCGGGGTATACCGACACGCTTGAAGCAGTCTGCTACGTTGATGTGGCACTTTGGTGAGTACCGGTAACCCTTGAGTCAAGTCAAGGAGAGTACGGGGCCGCCGCGTGGTGTCGTGAAGCATCAACTGACCTTAGGAACCTTAATTGAACCATCTTGGCCTCTTTAGGGTAGTGAGATAACTGACTTTGGTGCAGTCTGAAGTTGGTTGATACTCGATACTACACTCAGTTGAGGGTTGTTTTCTTGGGATATTTTGATCGCCAGTTCAGTGGCTAAATCGAAACAATGAACACAGAAAACAATCCAATGATATTGAGATCCTTAGAACCCGGTTACTTTGATAGGACAGGTTTGAGCCCACCAACTTCAAGAGGGTAGTACCCCAAACTTCATGCTGGCCTAAACTCTAAGGGCTGTGGTGTGACTTGTATGCCTTATCATGTTTGCTTTTGTGAATACTTGTGGTGTGTTTTATCATAACATCATAACATCATACAGCATCATATGCATCCACTAACCACTTCAGGGGTTCGAATCTTCATCTTTGTTCTTGTTTTGTAGGACATGGAAACTATCCGCAGAAAGAAAATTTAGGTCAACCTTGTAAGGGTCCCTCCTCAGCTTAAGGATCTTACATCCAGGATTCCTGAGAACTCGTCATTCAGTGAAAGGCATGGTAGACTCATTAGCTTAGTCAACACCAACATTGAGGAGGATATGATAAAGGTCCTCTTCCAGTTCTTTGACCCTCTGCACCACTGCTTTACTTTCCTGGATTATCAACTGGTGCCTACATTGGAAGAGTTCTCCCAGCTTCTGAAGATCCCTATCCTCAGTCAACTACCCTACAACGGTACGGAAAGGGAACCAAAACTTGAAGAGGTTGCTAAAGCATTATGCCTACAACCATCTGACATCAAGGGACATTGGGAAGCCAGAAGTGGTATCAAAGGGTTCTTGGAAAAGTTTCTGTTTGAGAAGGCCCAAGAGTGTTGGAATTCCCTTGACCTACAAGCCTTTGAAGAAGTTGTAGCCCTCCTTATCTATGGGTTGGTGCTGTTCCCTAAGCCAGATCAGCTTATAGATATCAATGTTGCCAAGATCTTCATGTCCAGGAATCCTATACCTACGTTGCTTGGGGACATCCTTCACTCATGTTACACTCGAACCATGAGAAAAAGAGGTGTTCTTATGTGTTGCACTCCTCTCCTGGGAAGGTGGTTTATTTCGCACCTTCCACAATCAGTTTTGAAGAATGAGCGGGGTTTGAGATGGTCACAACGATTGATGACTCTTACGCATGCTGATATACATTGGTGTTCTTGGTCCAGAGAAGACGTCACTATCATTGATCGTTGCGGGGAGTTTCCTAATGTTCCTTTACTTGGAATCAGAGGAGGTATTACTTACAACCCATGCTTGGCTTTGAGACAGTTTGGATATGCTCGGAGGGATGGCCCCCACGACATGTTAATTCCTGACATAGTTTTTGACTTCGACAACGATGCACAAGGACTTCGCCAGAGATTTATCAGAGCTTGGAGGATGCCCAACAGGGTAGACAGCAAGACACTGGGGCACAAGAACTACACCCCCCTGGAGCCTTATCTCAAGTGGGTACGAGCCCGCTCCCAGAAGCTGGTGATGCCATATCCTCATGTTCTCCCCGTGATCAAAGAGCCAGTTTTGGAAGGAGAGGTGCCCTACACCATTCAACATCCTGACATGCCTACATCCTGGGAAGAAATGCAGAAAAGCTGGATCCAACTCAAGGAAGAACGGAATTCTCTTGAAGTCAGTCTACATGCCAGTGAGAAGAAGGTCTTGGAGCTCACGTGTCTACTGCACGAGGAAAAGACTCTCAACACTTACATTGCTCCAAAGAGGATGCGCAGTGTCTTTTGGGATTAATTATTTTGTGATGTTTTGCCCATGAGGCCCTGATGTACTGAAAAAATTATTTCCTAATAAAAAGTGTGTTCTTTTTTTTTGGCTACAATGAATTTGAACTTTCAAACCCTTGAATGCATTGCATAAATAGCATATCATGCATCATGTGCATAACAGGTACCCATTTTTCTACAGGTTGCTTAATCTTCTTCGCTGTTTATTTCAGCACTCAAGCCTCATGAATCCTGAACTCACTACCGAGCAAGCTATCAAGGCCCTCCAGGCCCAGAATTCCCAATTTCAGGAGATGGTCATGAACTTGGCCCAGGGACAACAAGAGCTGAAGGCTTTGCTCCTGAAGAAGAATAAGAAGAAGAAGAGGACTGTGTTGTTCAACACTGGGCGCAGACTCGGGAATACATTGCAGAATGAAGCTGAGAGGACTACTCCGTCTGTGGGGGAAGGCAGTCACCAAGGGAGAGAGGTCCATAGTCCTGTGGTCTCTGACACTGAGACAGAATTCAATGACGAACAATACCCTCCTGCTGAAGACTGGTACAAACAGCTGGAGGACCGACTGAATGCTATGGAGATTCAACGTGTGACTGGGTTGGATTTCGGAGACTTGGGGTTATCTTTTGGGGTGGTGATCCCGCACAAGTTCAAGGCGCCTGGCTTTGTGAATTATGACGGGGCTTCCTGTCCTAAGATGCACCTCCGTTCTTATGTAAGGAAGATCCAGCCTTACACAGCAGACAAGAACTTATGGATCCACTTCTTCCAGATGAGTCTTTCAGGGACTCATCTCGAATGGTTCTATCAGCTGGATGGAACCAACATTCGTAACTGGGAGGATTTGGCTACTGCTTTTTACAAGCAGTATCAGTATAATTCCGACCTCGCTCCTACACGTACCCAACTCCAGGGTATGTCGCTAGGATCGGGAGAAGGTTTTAAGGAGTACGCACAGAAATGGAGAGACCTGGCTGGCAGGGTACAACCACCATTGACAGATCGTGAGCTAGTGGACATGTTCTTGGGGACCCTATCCGGTCCATTCTTCAATCATCTCATTGGTAATTCCTCTGCTGGGTTTACTGATCTGATCCTGACTGGTGAGAGGATCGAAGCTGGTATAAAATCAGGGAAGATACAGAAGGGTGCATCCTCAAATACTGAAAAGAAGCCCTCCAAGAAGGAGGCCAGTGTTGTGTACGGTCCCAGGAGACAAAATAAACCAGAATGCCGCCAAGCTGTCAACGCGGTGGTTATTTCTAAGCCTGCTACTGCTCCTCAGCAATACAACCAGCCCAGAGCTGAGAGGCCCAAAAGGCAGTATACTCGGCTCAACATGACTCTCTCTCAGATCCTGCCGCAACTGCTGTCAACTAGCCTGGTAACTGTCAAGGAAGCTCCGAAGGTGGTAAACACAGCATCTCCGAAGTACAACCCCAACGCCCGTTGCGCTTATCACTCTAATAGCCTGGGACATTCTACTGATGATTGTTGGGCCCTAAGGAATAAGGTTCAGGATCTTATTGATGCTAAGGAAATACAGTTCGAGGCGGCAGAAAGGCCAAATGTTGTGACTGCTCCCATGCCCCAGCATGGAGTGAACGCTGTTGAGGAGGATCTGTATGTAGCTTCTGTGGATGATGTTGCTACTCCGCTGTTAACCGTCAAGAGGAACCTGTTACTAGCCGGTTTATTTCCGGGATGTAGTAAAGGTTGCCATTTATGTGTTGTTTCGCCTGTTGGTTGCCCTTTGCTGAAATCAGGCATCCAAAACCTGATGGATAGCAAGGAGATTTTGTTCAAAAAGACTGCTGTTCCTGCTTCCCCTGTTGAAGAAGTTTCAATTGTGACAATTTTCAACAACCCTTCCAAGGCTCCTTCAAAGAAGCCTGTCCAAATTTTGCCTGTTCACAAGATTGCTCCTGTAACCATTACTGTTCCGGGGCCCATCCCCTACAAGTCGGATAAAGTTGTCCCATGGCACTATGGGGCAGATGTTTATGTTCTGGGAGTGAAACAAGAGTTCAACACTGGTACCGGTGTCACCAACATCACCGGGCCTGCTAAGGTCACTCGTAGTGGAAGACTGTTCTCACCGGACATTGCACCTCCAGTAATTCAGAGGCCTCTTGTCATCACACCTGCCAGTGTGTCTGTTTCCCCCCCTGATCAAGTTTCTACCCCTGCTGCCGAGTCATCTGACACTCGGGGCAAGGGGATTGCTACTGATGTGCCTGCCCGGACGGAGGCACCAAAGACCATTGTTGAGGCTTCCAAGCAAGAGATGGAAGAGATCCTCAAAATTATAAAGAAAAGTGATTTCAACATCGTTGAACAGCTGGGGCACACCCCCTCTAAAATCTCCATGCTATCACTGTTGCTGTGTTCAGAGGCCCATGCCAAGGCCCTGATTGCTTTCCTGAAGACGGCCCACGTACCCCAAGAAACATCTGCTGATCAATTCACCAACTGTGTGGCCAACCTAACTGCTGATAATGGTCTGGGTTTCTCTGACGTTGATCTGACGGCCAAGGGGAAGAACCATAATGATGCCCTGCATGTCTCCATTGAATGCAGGGGCACTACTCTTGCTCACGTGCTGGTTGACACAAGTTCTTCGCTAAACGTACTACCTAAGAAAGGTCTAGACAGGCTAGACTGTGAGGGTTTAGAGCTCAAACCAAGTAACATCGTTGTCCAGGCCTTAGACGGGTCCAAAAGGATGGTACATGGTGAGGTTGACATCCCAATCAGGGTTGGTTCACAAGTCTTTGATTCAAAGTTCTATGTGATGGATATCCGACCGTCCTACTCTTGTCTGCTGGGTCGTCCTTGGATCCACAAGGCAGGGGCCGTGACCTCCACGTTACATCAGAAGCTCAAATACCCGGTCAGAGGGAAGATCGTAACAGTGCAAGGGGAAGAGGAATACATGGTCAGCCACCTCAACTCCTTCAGGTACGTAGAAATGGATGGGGAGTTCATTGAGACCCCCTTTCAACATTTTGAAGAGGTACCTCAAACATTGGCAGCAGCAGAGACAGTGACTGCAGAAGACTCTCCTTTGAAGATGGCTTCCTTGAAGGATGCCCGGGCTGTGATTGAAAAAGGTGATTGTGCAAACTGGGGCAGGCTCCCTGATTTTACTCCTAAGACTGACAAGTTTGGGCTGGGTTTCACTGCAGAGGCTCAGAAGACTGTGCGCAAGGAAAGGATTGGAAGACCTCCTGTATTCATCACCAACCCGGGAGTGAATGCTATTGAGGATGAAGCGGACGAATCTGAATTCGACAGCTGGATCTACCCAACGACCAACGGTGGACCTAGCAACTGGACTGCAAAAGACTTTACACCTATTACTTTTGTCACCCAGTAATGAACTTCTTTGTTTTGGATTTGTAATAAACAATAATTTGAAACTTTATGGCCCGGTGTCTTACCCGGGGCACCGTGGTTTTATTTGTGAGGCTTTTGTGTGTCACTTCCATATATCATGAATAAAAGCATTGGACATTTTTTACATTTCAAATCTTGCGCTCCCTTTCTTTTTTTATATATTGCAAAACAGCTATATTTACACACACTCACTCATACAGGTTCCAATCCACTATGGATCTCACTGGTAACGACTCTGCTATTTCCAGTTATGACTTCGAAAATCCGATCAACTTAGCCGAAGACGAAGGTGAAGATGATTGCGAAGTGCCTGGCGAGTGTGATACGGTGGGAGAATTGACTAGGGTTTTGCGTTTGTTTTCGCAAATGTTTCGGTTGAGCAAGAGCCGCCACCGACTTTTTATTTTATCCTAAGGAAAGGTTTAAAAAGCACAGCAAAAACCTTTGAGATTTTTCTTGGGTTCGGGGAGTAGATTATAGAAAGGGAAGGTATTAGCACCCTTTCTATCCATGGTTATCCATGGGCTCTTAGGTACTTGCTTAGATCAACTTGCCTTGGTTTTCAATTGTTTGAAATGGTGCTTGATGTGTGGTTTTGAAAATGTTTTGAAAAGATGCCTTGTATAGGCTACCCTTGTAACAATTCTTTACTCGAATGTTTTACAAGAGGTGTTTGTCTTTTGAAAAGATGTTTCAAGGTTTTTGAAAGTTTGTTTTGAAAGTGTTTGTGAAGTGTGTTTTGAAAATAGGCAAGTGTTTTCTTTGCAAATTGGCAAGTACTTAAGAGTTTATCTACCCTAAAGTTTTCTCAAAGATTTTTGTTATGTTTTAAACCTTTTGACAATTTTGTTCCACCATTGCATTTGGTAGACAATCTTGTCTTAGGAGGTGGAAGGGACGGGTGCGGGTCATCGTTTAGACCATAATTGCAATAGTGTTAAATGTCTTTGGGCAATTTTCTTTAAAAGGGACTTGATCATTCATTTAGGCAACATTTTGAGGGACTATGATCATTTGATTGTTTGTTTTACCCAAAGAAATTCAACATGAAATATGGCCCAATTTATTTGAAGGCAACAAAGTGGAATACCCTAGGGGTGCAAGTGTGAGATGTGTTGTCCATTTTCCATGCTTTTTTTGTCTTGTATTAGGTCAAACTACTTTTGTTCGTTTTATTCGCATACAAACCCTAATTCTAGCATAGTATGTTTAGAAAGCATTAAAGTGCGAAATTTAAATTCCTACACTATTACAACACAATAATATGGGGAGGGGGTACAATGTTTCAAATGGGGTATATTTAGACAAGAATTTAAACCTAACTATTACATCATTTTCTTTGAATATTTACAAGACAAATAATTGTATAATTAAATGGAAATTAAAATAAATATGCAAAATGTAAAAAGAATTTTTATGTGTATGGGAAAAAGAATATTATTTATGTGAAAATAAAAAGAGAAATAAAAGGTATTATTTTTGGAGTATTTTCAAATTTAGGGCAAAACCCTAATTTTTAACCAAAATGGTATTAGTTATTTAATATTTGTAATATTTACTATTTATATACAAAAAATAAGATAAAAATATAATATACTTATAAAAATGTATTTTCAATGTTAAATATTAATAAAATAAAAATATATATATTTTGGTATTTTATTCCAAGTATGTTAATGTATAAGTATATTTATTTACATTATTTACAAAATATGTATTATATTAGTAATTTTTAATATTTAATAATAATAATAATAATAATAAAAAGTATTTTTTCTATAAACTATTTTCAGAAAGTAGAATCAAAATAAAAGTGTGTAAAATGTATTTCCAATATTTAATATTTTAAACAAAACATATATATTTATTTATTTATGTTCAAACTAAGAGAAAAATCAACTAAATACCTAATAAATTCAAAAATGGTGAGAAAAAATATTTTTAAATTTTTAATATGCTGAGAAAAAATAAATGAGTTAATTAAAAAAAGAAAAAGTCAAAAAACATTAAAAATAAAGCAAATGGGCTCAGGGGGTTCAGAACAAATTGTATGGTGCAAAAAGAAAACACAAAGCAAGCCCAGCCCAATGCAACCTTTCTTCAACCTCTGAACTATGTTATTCAAAAAACGCGCGCCCTGTTCTCAATCTTCTAACTCCTGATTCCTGGCTTATTAATGAAAACTCATAACATAACAAATGTTCAGCATCAAGAGACTAATCCAACCATATGCAGAACTTGATCTAACTCTCTAAGATGAGGGAGAATTTCTTCTCCCCCAAATCCTAACCTAGATTTTCTGCCATTTTCAAACCTCAAATTCTCACAGCTCAAGCAAAAGAAATGAAAAGTAAAAACATGTACATGTTCAGTGGCATGAGTAGAACATTGTTTATTCACAAACTTAGAGCTAATGATGCTTAATAAGAGAGATAGAAGTTCACCAAAATACCTGTTCAGCTGAAGTTCTATCTGGCAATGAGGAAGCTTTCAGTGCAAGGTGATGATTGGAAAAGCTTCCTTGAGGTCCAGGGATACTATTCCAATGTTTACTTTGTCTTGAAAGCTTTTGAATCGTGCTAGAGCACTTCACCTGCAAAACAAGAAACTGAAAATGGTGGAACTGGTTAGAGGGATTAGAGGTCGTGTTTCAAGTCATGGTTAGCTTGCATAGATGCTAGGGAATGTATGTGAACTGGTTTGGGCAAGAATGCTTGAAAGGATTGAGAGTTGGAACTCAATCTGCAGAGGTTACTCTGTTTGAGCAGTTTCAAGGTGATTCTGAGTTTTGGGAGGGATTGGAGGTGAAAGGCTCGTGTTTTAGCTTAGGATCCATGTTTGGAATGTGTTTGATAAGTTTGTCTAAGTGTTTGTCAACTGATATGAGAGTTGTCCTAAGTTATGATGTGTTTCTTACACTTTAAGCAAGCAATGGTTACTCTGTGCCTCTAGCCTGTACATGCCCTCATACTATGCTGCATAATCCCTCCTTGATCAGTGTGATTAACTCATAAACTTGTGCCAATTAGATATGGACTGTACTTCTTGGATTTGTAATTGGACATAAAGCTACCTTTTGCAAAAATGGAAGAAATGCTTTATCTATTTTGGGATTAATCCTTTATGCAATGCTAGAACACAAAGAACATGGCCTTGGCACAAAGAATATGCATTAAATTTATGAGTGTTGGATGGTTTAAGGACCTGTAATCAAGATATGCAAGCTGAGATTGAAATGCATAGTGTTATGAACATGTACATGGCCAAGAACAAAAGTGACTTTTTCCCATTTTGAAAAATTTGATTCTCCCTAACCATGAGGTTGTTTGAGAAGTTCTTGGACATTTTGGAAAGTTTGGAATGTGTACTACAATCCATCTTTGAAGTGAAAATTGAAATTCCAAGTGGAAGTGTATGGAAAATGGCCTTGAAGTTGGGTAGAAAACCTTGTCAAAATAGGTTAAAATTTCACTAAGTTAAGAATGGTTTAATGCCCTTATTCAAAAATTTGTAACTTGAGATACAAGCCTCAAATGGGAAAACTTTGTGAATAAAAGTTGTAGATTATGCAACAAGATACAACGTTCATGTTTTGACTTTTGTTTGAATCCAAATGGGTCTTGGTGAAAAAGTGGGGCAAAGTTGGGAAAAAATTAGGGTTTTTTATAACTTAGAAAAATTCTAAGTTATGAAAAATTCTAATTTCTAACCCTAATTTGCATTTTGTGATTTCTTGGTGAACAAGTTTCATGATTTGGCATGTTTTGATGAAAAATGAATCTTGACTCTTGATTTTGACCAAAAAGTCAAAGTTTGACTTTTCAGTATACAGTCAAAATTGATCAATTGACTGGGAAATTCAACTGTAAATCTTGTGTACTTGGGATCTTTTGAGTTTGTTGAGCATGTCAAGATAATTCCATGGGGTCCTTCAGTCCATATATGAGCTTGGTTTGCCATTGGCTAGGTCAAACAGTTAAAAATTGCCTTTGTGCAGTCAAAACCCTAAAAATGACCATTTTACCCTTTTGGTGATCTAATCAAATTTCTTATGGAACTGTGATCCAAACTTGATCAAATGGTCCATATGAGTTCATAATGTTGATGTGGGTCAATTTTCATGAGGTTTGACTGTCAATTGGCCACAGTTGACTTTTTCCCCAATACAGCTGATTTCTAGGTCAACTGTCCAATTGACTGGGCAAAACTTGGAATCAAGGCTTGAAACTTGGTATGGATAAACTTGGGAGTCCAATATGAAGCATGAAAGTCATCTTAGGAATTTTAGGTCAAAACATCTTTGTGCAAACACAAACCCTAATTTGGGTCCATAGTGCAAGGAGAAGTCTTGAGCAGATGAAACCCTAACTGGATCTTGAGCTTAAAGGGCTTTGTGATGAGAAATCAATGAGAAATGGGAGGGAAAATTTTGGGGTACAACAGTTGCCCCTGTTCAATCTTCTTGAATCCGAAGAGTTAGATTGGCAAGCTCGCCTTTCGTGACTCGAGGGTAAAAGGAGATTGGACACTAGAGTGCCCGGAAATTTGCACTCGTCAAAGCAATGAATGCGGGAATGGGCTTAGAGATGCCATTTAGAGATGGGCTTAGAGATGCCATCTTGAGAGGGTAACAGAGATCCTGTCGGGGATGGGCTTAGAGATGCCATCTGGAAGGGAATATCAGGAAGGTGTCCAAGCTTTGGACCATCTCTGAACTTGGGGTTTGAACAAGCAATAGATTGACATCCGTTGTTATGAGGAATCCGTAAACTGTTTTCAGAAGTTTGAGAAGAGTCTGAACAAGCGATAGGTTAACATCCGTTACTTGGAGAACCCGTGAACTGTTTTCAGAAATCTTGAAGTTGAATAAGCAATAGAGCAGCATCCGTTGTTGGGAAGCGTCCGTAAACTGTTTTCAAAAGGTTGCATCCGAACAAGTGATAGATTGACATCCGTTGTTGGGAGGAATCCATAGACTGTTTTCAGAAGTCTGGAGAAGAAACTGAACAAGCGATAGGTTAACATCCGTTACTTGGAGAACCCGTAAACTATTTTCAGAAATCTTGAAGTTTAATAAGCAATAGAGCAGCGTCCGTTGTTTTCAAAGGTTGATCAGAGTCTGAACAAGTTGGTAGATTAACATCCGTTGTTGGGAAGAATCCGTAAACTGTTTTCAGAAGTCTTGAGAAGAATCTGAACAAGTGATAGGTTAACATCCGTTACTTGGAGAACCCGTAAACTGTTTTCAGATATCTTGAAGTTGAATAAGCAATAGAGCAGCGTCCGTTGTTGGGAAGCGTCCGTAAACTGTTTTCAAAGGTTGATCAGAGTCTGAACAAGTTGGTAGATTAACATCCGTTGTTGGGAAGAATCCGTAAACTGTTTTCAGAAGTCTTGAGAAGAATCTGAACAAGTGATAGGTTAACATCCGTTACTTGGAGAACCCGTGAACTGTTTTCAGAAATCTTGAATTTGAATAAGAACCGGTGCAGGGTTGCTTGATGATGAATCCGTGTAAAACTGCATCTGAAACTGTTAAGGATAGCTTTTTATTCTTATCCTGAAAAGGACAAAATGTCAGCTAAACACCAAATTATGTTGCATGAAATGTATGATGCAATATGTGTTATGTCAATGTTTATGATATGAATGTAATGAATGTGCACGTAAGCCGATGAGCTGTCTTGCTGGGGATAGATGAATCCTGGGTGGCTGAAGATAAAAGCATCGTGACTGCTGCCGGGAAGCATAATTCCTTGGCTGTGACTGGGGAATTCCTGATGACTTCTACTGGGGAGCACCAATCTAGCAGACTTATGCTGGGGATACAAGACCGGGAATCTTCAGTTCGGTGGGAAGTGTCTCTGGCGATTTCACTGGGGAACTCAAGATTTATTCTCCTAAAACTCTGTGGGGAGAAGGTTCATTAGTCTGGCTCCTCTGGGGATATTGAAACTTAAATTCTGAGGGAAATTGGATTCCTGAGGATCCTCTGGCTGGGGGATTGTAAAGATGAGTTACTGCTGGGGAATTTTGATGAACTCCGCTGGGGATAGGAAGAATTTTGGCGAGTGCGATCTTCCGTGGTTGTTAGCTGAGGATAACCCAGTTATAAGGCCTTGTGAGGAATAACTTTGAATAAATCTCAGGAGAGACGTCCGTTCTCCGCGGGGGATAAGCTTCCAGAATCTACTGGGGATGAGCTTCAAGACTTGCTAGGGATATGGATTCCAAATCTCCCGGGGGGTTTCCTTTAAAAGGGTATCAGGTTATCCAACGGTACCTTTGATTTATCAGTAATCCTCTTTCTTGGTTTATAAGGAAATGATTATGTTTCAAATGCATATGCCTATTTAACAAAACATTGGACGTTTCTCAAAATAAACAAATGGTGCAATAGAAAAGAAAAGGAAATGACACAAATTTCTGGGAAAAGTATTTGTATTGATTTTCTATGAGTATATTTGTACAAAGGAGACAATCATCCTAGTAAGAGGATTTTGTCGTAAATATTTGAAAGGTTTATACAAAATAAGGATGGCTATGTGAAATAATTCCATGGGATTCCATTCCGCTATAGCTTTCACAACCCTGAATATCTGTCCATTCAATGCTTCGTTTGATGATGACTGGATTGATCAAAAGCCTGGAACCGGATGATGAAGAGATTGTCTTTGAAGTGATCCGACGAGACATAGTCATACGCTTTAATTCCCTAACTTTTGCGTGAATCGCCCTTTCGGGTTTTCGATCCACCGGGATACCCATTCTTGCCCAAGCCGCCCTTTCGAGTTTTCAACTTGCCGGGTGTACAGATTTTTTTTATTTTTATCCCTAATTTTTGCCTGAACCGCCCTTTCGGGTTTTCGGCTCACCGGGATGCCCATTTTTGCCCAAGCCGCCCTTTCGGGTTTTCGACTTGTCGGGTTATTTTATGCGTAGTATCTTTTGACTATGTCTGCGTTCGCAGGGTGCGGCAAATCATCGCCGTCCATGGTGGTCAGAATCATTGCACCACCAGAAAATATGCTCTTGATCACAAATGGTCCTTCATATGTAGGAGTCCATTTTCCCCTGGGATCACTTTGCGGCAAGATAATCCACTTGATTACGAGATCTCTGACTTGATACACTTGACGTCTGACTTTCTTATTGAAGGCCTTGATCATCCGCTTTTGATATGTCTGACCATGGCATATAGCAGCAAGTCGCTTCTCGTCGATCAGATTGAGTTGATCAAGTCGGGTCTGCATCCAATCATCTTCATTCAAACCTGCATCCTTCATAATCCTTAGAGAAGGGATCTGGACTTCCATAGGCAAAACAGCTTCCATGCCATAAACCAAAGAAAATGGGGTTGCCCCAGTTGAAGTACGTGTCGTCGTACGGTATCCATGCAGAGCAAACGGTAACATCTCATGCCAGTCTTTGTAAGTGACTGTCATTTTCTGAATGATCTTCTTAATGTTTTTGTTCGCAGCTTCAACAGCACCGTTCATCTTCGGCCGATAGGGAGATGAATTGTGATGATAAATCTTGAACTGTTCGCACAATGCAGTGATCATTGTGTTATTCAGATTTGTACCGTTGTCTGTGATGATCCTGTCTGGAACACCATACCGACATATGAGATTTTGCTTGATAAAGCGGGCAACCACATTTTAGTAACAGAGGCGAAGGAAGCTGCTTCGACCCATTTGGTGAAATAGTCAATGGCAACCAGGATGAAGCGATGTCCGTTGGAAGCTGTGAGCTTGATCTCTCCAATCATATCAATCCCCCACATTGCAAAAGGCCACGGAGCAGTCAGGACGTTGAGAGGAACCGGAGGGATATGAACTTTGTCAGCATAGACTTGACACTTGTGGCAAGTACGGGAATGTTGATGGCAGTCAGCTTCCATGGTAGACCAGTAATAGCCTGCCCTTAGGATCTTCTTAGCCATTGTATGCCCGCTCAAGTGAGTGCCAAATGTGCCGCTGTGTATATCAGTCATGATCAACTCTGCTTCAGCTTTATCCATGCATCGGAGTAATACACAATCATGGCTTCGTTTGTAAAGGATGTCGTTGCTCAGGAAGAACTTAGCAGCGAATTTTCTTAAGAACTTCTTGTCATTTACGGAAGCTCCTTCAGGATAATATCTAGTCTCGAGATACCTTTTGATTTCATGGAACCAAGGTTGTTCCACTACTTCTTCGGTATTAATCTCGTGACAATGCGCAGGTTCATCCATTCGCTCGATGGTGATTTGGGGAGCCTCGTTATCCCAGTTGAGTTTAAACATGGAGGACATTGTGGCCAGAGCATCTGCTAGCTGATTCTCTTCTCGCGGGAAATGCTCGAAGGTAATTTGCTCGAAATGAGGCAACAATGTCAGGACATGTTCTTTGTATGGGATAAGATTAGGATGTTTGGTATCCCACTCTCCTTTGATTTGACTGATAACCAAAGTCGAGTCCCCGAATACGATCAAAGATTTGATCCCCAAGTCTATAGCAGCCTTGAGACCAAAGATACAAGCTTCGTATTCAGCCATGTTGTTTGTGCAGCTGAAGCAAAGTCGGGCCGTAAAAGGTGTGTGACAACCTTCTGGAGAAATGAGTACTGCGCCAATGCCGTTTCCAAGTGCATTTGAAGCACCATCAAAGTACAAGGTCCATCGGGATCCCTTTTCAGGTCCGTCATACGGTCCGTCACCTTTAATGTTGTCCAAATTCATGATGTCCTCGTCCGGGAAATCAAATCTCATGGGTTGATAATCTTCGATAGCCTGATGAGCCAGATGGTCAGCTATTACACTCCCTTTTATAGCTTTTTGGGTGGTGTACTGGATGTCATACTCAGTTAAGATCATTTGCCATCTAGCTATCCTTCCAGATAAAGCGGGCTTTTCGAAGATATACTTGATAGGATCCATTTTGGAAATCAACAAGGTAGTATGAGTCAGCATATACTGTCTCAGTCAGCGAGCAGCCCATTCCAAAGCGCAGCAATTTTTCTCGAGCAGTGAGTAGCGAGTCTCACAGTCGGTAAACTTTTTGCTAAGGTAATAAATAGCATGCTCTTTTCGACCATACTCGTCATGCTGGCCCAAAACACACCCCATTGAGTTATCCAAGACGGTCAAATACATGATCAATGGTCTTCCTTCGACGGGTGGCATCAGAATAGGAGGTTCTAGCAAATACTCCTTGATTCTATCAAAAGCAGCTTGACAATCGTCGTTCCATTCCACTACCTGATCTTTTTTCAAGAGTTTGAAAATTGGCTCACAGGTAGAAGTCAGATGAGAGATGAACCTGGCAATATAGTTTAAGCGCCCCAAGAACCCTCTAACCTCCTTTTCAGTATGGGGAGCAGGCATCTCTTGTATTGCTTTTACTTTTGCCGGATCGACTTCAATGCCTTTGTTGCTTACAATGAATCCCAGGAGTTTACCAGACCTAACTCCAAAGATGCATTTACTTGGATTCAGCCTGAGCTTGTATTCTTTTAACCTGGCAAACAGCTTCTCCAGATGTTCAAGGTGCTCTTCCTCTGTTTGTGACCGAGCTATCATATCGTCTATGTAAACTTCAATCTCATGATGTATCATATCATGAAATAAAGCTACCATGGTGCGTTGATAAGTTGCCCCTGCGTTCTTCAGCCCGAACGGCATCACCTTATAACAGAAAGTGCCCCACTGTGTGACAAAAGTCGTTTTCTCCATATCCTCGGGAGCCATTTTGATTTGATTGTAGCCCGAGAATCCATCCATGAAGGAAAACACTTTGTGCTGAGCTGTATTATTGATTAAAATGTCAATGTGAGGTAGCGGGAAATCATCTTTGGGACTGGCCCTATTCAAATCCCGGTAGTCCACACACATCCTGACTTTGCCATCTTTCTTAGGTACCGGCACAATGTTAGCGACCCATTAAGGATAGGACGTAACAGCCAGAAAGCCAGCATCGAATTGTTTCATTACTTCTGCTTTGATCTTTTCGGACATGTCAGGCCTCATTCGGCGAACTTTTTGCTTGATCGGTGGACAATCTTCTCTTGTAGGGAGACGGTGAACCACGATGTCTGTGTCTAAACCCGGCATGTCTTCATAGGACCAAGCGAAGATTTCATCATACTCATTCAACAACTGTACCAGGCGTTCCTTGACACTCGGTTTCAGATTGGCACCCACTTGCACCTCCTTCCGGTCTTCCTCGGTCCCTAAGTTGACAGTTTCCAATGACTCTTCATGCGGTAAGATGGCCCTTTCCTCTTGTTGCAGAAGTCTGGCTAGTTCCCCGGGTACTTCACAACCTTCGTCATCTTCATACTCGGCTAGATTGACCAGATCCTCAGAGTTATTGAAAGATATAGAAGAATAGTCACCCATGGAATCCGGGGTGGATGGGTACCTGCATTGGTGAGTGTGGGTGTGTGTAAGGGATAGCCATCCTTAAACAAAATGCAAAAGGAAAGAAAATGAACATAAGCAGTTTATCAAATGAAAAACGTCCAATGAATCATTAAACATGGCATATGGATATGAAAAATAATCAAAACCCTTACAAATGGACCTACATGCCCCGGGCAAGGCAGGAGGTGAAAAGATAGTGTACGGATTGTTTGAAAGTAAATATTACAGACCAAATAAGAAATGTTAAACAGATAAATTACTGATGAATAAAAGTGATGGGGACAAAGTCCTTAGCCTCCCAATTGCTCAATCCTCCTTTGACAGTTGGATAAATCCACTCTTCAATGTTGCTTTCTTTGTCCTCATCTTCCAGGGCGTTGATTCCGTAGGGAGAAATTTTGACTGGCGCCCTTTCAATCTTCGCACGACGCATAGCTTTCTGGCCAGCGGCTGTGAACCCCAATCCAAACTTGTCAGTCTTATGCGGAATGTCAGGTAACTGCCCCCATGCTGAATTCTTCCCTTCTTTTATTGCGGCCCTCGCGTCCTCCAGAGATGCCATCCTGGCCATCTGTCTCGGTGACTCAGCTGCCAACTTTGCTACTACTATTTCAGGAAGGACTTCTTCGAAATGTTGAAATGGTGTCTCGATGAATTCTCCTTCAACCTCCACATACCGGAAAGAATTTAAGTGGCTAATCATGTACTCTTCTTCGCCATGGACAGTGATGATCTTTCCCTTGACATGATACTTTAACATCTGATGTAAGGAGGAGGTGACTGCCCCAGCATGGTGTATCCAAGGTCTACCCAGCAGGCAAGAGTATGATGGGCGGATGTCCATCACATAGAAAGTGGATTTAAACACCTCGGTGCCTATCTTGATGGGAATTTCAACCTCTCCATGGACCATTCTCTTCGAACCATCGAAAGCTCTAACAACAATATCACTCGGCTTCAATTCCAACCCTTCACAATCTAGTCGGTCCAAGGCCTTCTTAGGCAAAACATTCAGCGACGAACCAGTATCAACCAAAACATGTGCAAGAGTGGTTCCGCGACACTCGATTGAAATATGCAAAGCATCATTGTGGTTTCTGCCCTTAGGGGTTAGGTCGGCATCAGAAAAACCTAATCCATTGTCCGCAGTCAGGCTAGCCACGCAATTTTGAAATTGATCCGCAGAGGTTTCCTGGGGCACATGAGCTGCCTTCAGGAATTTTATCAGGGCTTTAGCGTGCGCTTCTGAGCAAAGTAATAGTGCCAGCATGGAAATCTTGGAGGGGGTTTTCCCCAACTGTTCCACCACATCGTAATCACTTCTCTTGATTATCCTCAAAATCTCGTCCATTTCCTTCTTGGAGGTTTTCGGGATTACTAAGGGTTGAGCCCTCGTCCTGACGGGCTCATCTTGGATTCCCTTACCTTTGTCAGCAGCGGTAGGAGAGACAGTACTAGGAACAACAATGTCTTCAATCAGAGGAGTTCTAGCAGAGATTTTTATTGGTGCAGGGATGACTTCGTTAGCTGATGAGGGTCCAAAGACTGCTCTTGGAGGGGCAATCTCTGGAGAAAATATTCTCCCGCTCCTGGTGATTTTGCTGGTGCCCGCAATGTTACTAATGTTGGCTTCTTCATCATCCGAACTTTCTTCAATTACCTCGATTTGCTTGATACCATGGTAGTAGATGTCACCGCCATAGTTCCAAGGTATCGACTTCTCAGAAACATAGGGAACAGGCCCTGGCATTGTTATCTTCAAAGGAACAGATTTTGCAGCTGGTGTAATCTTAACAGGCTTTTTGACGGCCTTGGAAAGATTGGCGTGAATGGTTATGATTGAGACATCTTCAGTATGAACTGGAACAGCAGAAACTTTTTCAAACAAAATTTGTCGACTATCCATAAGGCTTTGGATGCCTTTCTTCAGTAGCGGACAATCAAACGGCAGAGAGTAGCAACAATAGCAGTCTTCCTTACATCCCGGGAAGATCCCGGCCCTCAACAGATTCAACTTAATGGTTAACAGTGGAGTAGTCAGATCACTGACATCAGCAACATACAAATCTTCTTCAATGGCATTGACATTTCGGCCGTGCTTCGTCATGGGTGCAGATATCACATTAGGCTTCTCTGGAGCGTCAAACTCTACCTCCTTTGCCTCTATCAGGTCTTGGATTTTATGCTTGAGTGCCCAACAATCATTGGTGTCGTGTCCAACACTGTCTGAATGGTAGGCGCATTTAGCATTGGCATGATAATGCGGAGAGGACGTATTCATATTCTTTGGAGCCTCCTTGATGGTGGCGAGATTCAACTTCAATAGATGGGGAAGCACTTGCGCTGGAGTCATGTTAATACGGGTGAACTACCGTTGTGGCTGTTCCACTCGTTGTTGATTTGGTCTGGACTGGTTATAGCGAGGCTGCTCACTTGGAGTATTTTGAATCATTACGGCCCCCACAGTTGGCCGACACTCCGTCTTCCCTGCTCTTCTCTGAGAATATACCATAGCTGTTTCCTTCTTAAAAGGCTTCTTTTCAACGCTTGCAGCAACACCCTTCTGAATCTTTCCTGACTTGATGCCAGCTTCTATTCTTTCGCCTGTTAAGATCAAATCGGTAAACCCCGCGGAAGAGTTACCAATTAGATGATTGAAAAATGGCCCAGATAGGGTCCCAAGAAACATATCAACGAGCTCACGATCGGTTAAAGGAGGCTGCACCCTGCCAGCCAAATCCCTCCATTTTTGTGCATATTCTTTGAATCCCTCGCTTGTTCCTAGTGACATACCCTGAAGTTGGGTACGAGTAGGAGCAAGATCAGAATTATATTGGTATTGTTTGTAAAAAGCGGTGGCCAAATCTTCCCAATTTCTGACACTGGTTCCTTCTAGCTGATAAAACCACTCCAACTGAGCTCCCGAAAGGCTGTCTTGAAAGAAATGAATCCAGAGATTTTTATCTGCCGTATAGGGTTGAATCTTTCTTACGTAGGACCTGAGATGCATTTTAGGGCAGGACAGCCCATCATACCTCACAAACACCGGCACTTTGAATTTTGGGGGAATCACAATCCCGGCCACCAAGCCCAAGTCTTCAAAATCCAAACTCGGTACTCTTTGTAGTTCCATGGCGGCCAATCTGTCTTCTAAACCTTTGTATTTATCATCAGCTGGAGGGTATTGCTGGTCAGAATAATCTTCATCCTCTTCAACCTCTTCTTCCTCCGCATCAGACTCAGAAGGCACCGCAACTCCATCTCTTTTACTAGTCCCTTCATCAGAAGTAGGAGGAAATTCAAGCACTCTCCGAGCTTCTCTGTCAAATCTTCTCCCTAAAGTAGCCACCCCAATCCTCTTTTTCTTCTTTTTCACTGGGTCCTTATTCCCCAATTGAGTCTTGATATCCTCCTGGCCCTTAGCCAAGGTCAACAGGAGTTGCTGGAACTGTGCATTCTGAGCTTGTAGGTCTTTGACTGTTTGCTCAAGATCCATCCTACTGAAATAAACAGAAGACAGATAAGGAAACCTGGAGTGAGACCTGCTTATGCACATGATGAATGGTATGCTTATGTATGCAGTGCATTCAAGGATTTAGAACATTCAAAATTGTTTCAGACAAAGAAGAACGCACGTCATATTAATAAGAAGAAATTTGTTAGTACATAAATGCCCCATGGGCCAAATATTACAAAATAAACTTCTTAAGGCAGAAAGACATTGCGCATCCTCTTTGGTGTGATGTAGGTATTTAGGGCCTCTTGCTCATGGAGTCGGCGGGTAAGCTCTAGAACCTTCTTCTCACTGGCGTAGAAGCTAGCTTCAAAAGTATTCCGTTCCTCCTTGAGCTGAATCCAACTTTTCTGCATTTCCTCCCACGATGTAGGCATGTCTGGATGTAGGATGGTGTAGGGGACCTCTCCTTCATTGACGGGCTCTTTAATCACTGGGAGTACATGAGGATAAGGCATCATTAGACTTTGGGCTCGGGCTCGTACCCACTTGAGATAGGGCTCAAGAGGGATGGAGTTCTTGTGTCCCAGAGTCTTGCTATCAACCTTGTTGAGTTTTCCCCAAGCTCTGATGAACCTTTGGCGAAGTCCTTGCGCATCGTTGTCGAAGTCAAAAACTAGGTTAGGAATCAACATGTCATGAGGGCCATCCCTCCGTGCATATCCAAATTGCCTCAAAGATAGGCAAGGGTTGTAGGTGATACCTCCCCTGATTCCAAGTAAAGGAACATTAGGAAACTCTCCGCAACGATCGACAATGATGACATTTTCTCTGGACCGAGAACACCAATGCACATCAGAATGAGTAAGAGTCATCAACCGTTGGGACCACCTTGTACCTTGGTCATTCTTCAAGACAGATTGCGGAAGGTGCGAAATAAACCACCTTGCAAGGATAGGAGTACAGCACATGAGAACACCTCTCTTTCTCATTGTTCGTGTGTAAAATGAGTGAAGGATGTCCCCAAGCAATGTTGGTATTGGATTTCTGGACAAAAAGATTTTGACGGCGTTGACATCTACCAATTGGTCAGGATTTGGGAACAAGACCAACCCATAGATAAGGAGTGCCACAATTTCTTCAAAGGCTTGTAGGTCCAATGAATTCCAACATTCTTGTGCCTTCTCAAACAAGAATTTTGCTAAGAATCCCTTGACGCCGCTTCTGGTTTCCCAATGCCCCTTGATGTCGGATGGTTGTAGATGTAATGCTCGAGCAACATCTTCCGACTTTGGTTCCTTCTCCGTACCGTTGAATGGTAGTTGATTAAGGATAGGGATTCTTAGGAGTTGAGAAAACTCCTCCAAAGTGGGTACCAACTGATAATCAGGGAAAGTGAAGCAGTGGTGAAGAGGGTCAAAGAACTGGAATAGCACTTTCATCATGTCTTCTTCAATGTTGGTGTTGACTAGGCTGAGCAGTCTGCCATGTCTTTCACTGAAGGATGAATTTTCCGGAATTCTTGAGGTGATCTCCTTGAGTTGAGGAGATATTCTCACAAGGTTGACTTGAATGGTATTTCTGCGAGGAATTTCCATGTCCTACAAAACAAGAACAAAGATGAAGATCCAAAACCCTTGAAATGGTTAGTGAATGCATATGATGTTTTATGATGTTTATGATGTATGCACAAAACATATGTACAAGCAAATCACACCAAACCCTAGTTTCAGGCTTGCATGGGGTTTCATAGGTAAGTACCCTCTTGAGTGTAGTTGGCTTAAAAACCTGTCCTATAAGTAGTAACCGGGTTCTAAGGAGCTCAATATCACTGGATTATTTTCATTGTTCATTGTTTTGGTTTAGCCACTTAACTAGCGACCAAAATATTCCAAGAAAACAACCCTCAATGAGTGTAGTATCGAGTATCTACCAACTTTGGACTGCACCAAAGCCGGTCATCTCACTATCCCAAATAAGAGGCCAAGATGGTCAATTAAGGTTCTAGGTCATTAGTGCTTAGTGACATCACTCAGCGGCCCCGTACTCTCCTTGATTGAACTCAAGGGTTACCGGTAATCACAAATATGTCGCACTAATATAGCTATTGCTTCGACCGTGTCGGTATACCCCACACAGTTTCCACAACGTATTGCTATCTATGAATGTTTCCCAAAATCCGGGTGTAGGATTGCAAACCCAAACAATAGAGCCAAAGTATAAAGCAAACAAATCAAACAATTAGTCATGCAAGAGGGTGATCTAAGCCCTAAGGTTACTCCACTTTTTATTTATCCCCAGCAGAGTCGCCAGTTCTGTGATACGGTGGGAGAACTGACTAGGGTTTTGCGTTTGTTTTTGCAAATGTTTCGGTTGAGCAAGAGTCGCCACCGACTTTTTATTTTATCCTAAGGAAAGGTTTAAAAAGCACAGCAAAAACCTTTGAGATTTTTCTTGGGTTCGGGGAGTAGATTATAGAAAGGGAAGGTATTAGCACCCTTTCTATCCATGGTTATCCATGGGCTCTTAGGTACTTGCTTAGATAAACTTGCCTTGGTTTTCAATTGTTTGAAATGGTGCTTGATGTGTGGTTTTGAAAATGTTTTGAAAAGATGCCTTGTATAGGCTACCCTTGTAACAATTCTTTACTCGAATGTTTTACAAGAGGTGTTTGTCTTTTGAAAAGATGTTTCAAGGTTTTTGAAAGTTTGTTTTGAAAGTGTTTGTGAAGTGTGTTTTGAAAATAGGAAAGTGTTTTCTTTGCAAATTGGCAAGTACTTAAGAGTTTATCTACCCTAAAGTTTTCTCAAAGATTTTTGTTATGTTTTAAACCTTTTGACAATTTTGTTCCACCATTGCATTTGGTAGACAATCTTGTCTTAGGAGGTGGAAGGGACGGGCGCGGGTCATCGTTTAGACCATAATTGCAATAGTGTTAAATGTCTTTGGGCAATTTTCTTTAAAAGGGACTTGATCATTCATTTAGGCAACATTTTGAGGGACTATGATCATTTGATTGTTTGTTTTACCCAAAGAAATTCAACATGCAATATGGCCCAATTTATTTGAAGGCAACAAAGTGGAATACCCTAGGGGTGCAAGTGTGAGATGTGTTGTCCATTTTCCATGATTTTTTTGTCTTGTATTAGGTCAAACTACTTTTGTTCGTTTTATTCGCATACAAACCCTAATTCTAGCATAGTATGTTTAGAAAGCATTAAAGTGCGAAATTTAAATTCCTACACTATTACAACATAATAATATGGGGAGGGGGGTACAATGTTTCAAATGGGGTATATTTAGACAAGAATTTAAACCTAACTATTACATCATTTTCTTTGAATATTTACAAGACAAATAATTGTATAATTAAATGGAAATTGAAATAAATATGCAAAATGTAAAAAGAATTTTTATGTGTATGGGAAAAAGAATATTATTTATGTGAAAATAAAAAGAGAAATAAAAAGGTATTATTTTTGGAGTATTTTCAAATTTAGGGCAAAACCCTAATTTTTAACCAAAATGGTATTAGTTATTTAATATTTGTAATATTTACTATTTATATACAAAAAATAAGATAAAAATATAATATACTTATAAAAATGTATTTTCAATGTTAAATATTAATAAAATAAAAATATATATATTTTGGTATTTTATTCCAAGTATGTTAATGTATAAGTATATTTATTTACATTATTTACAAAATATGTATTATATTAGTAATTTTTAATATTTAATAATAATAATAATAATAAAAAAAATTATTTTTTCTATAAACTATTTTCAGAAAGTAGAATCAAAATAAAAGTGTGTAAAATGTATTTCCAATATTTAATATTTTAAACAAAACATATATATTTATTTATTTATGTTCAAACTAAGAGAAAAATCAACTAAATACCTAATAAATTCAAAAATGGTGAGAAAAATTTTTTTTAAATTTTTAATATGCTGAGAAAAAATAAATGAGTTAATTAAAAAAAGAAAAAGTCAAAAAACATTAAAAATAAAGCAAATGGGCTCAGGGGGTTCAGAATAAATTGTATGGTGCAAAAAGAAAACACAAAGCAAGCCCAGCCCAATGCAACCTTTCTTCAACCTCTGAACTATGTTATTCAAAAAACGCGCGTCCTGTTCTCAATCTTCTAACTCCTGATTCCTGGCTTATTAATGAAAACTCATAACATAACAAATGTTCAGCATCAAGAGACGAATCCAACCATATGCAGAACTTGATCTAACTCTCTAAGATGAGGGAGAATTTCTTCTCCCCCAAATCCTAACCTAGATTTTCTGCCATTTTCAAACCTCAAATTCTCACAGCTCAAGCAAAAGAAATGAAAAGTAAAAACATGTACATGTTCAGTGGCATGAGTAGAACATTGTTTATTCACAAACTTAGAGCTAATGATGCTTAATAAGAGAGATAGAAGTTCACCAAAATACTTGTTCAGCTGAAGTTCTATCTGGCAATGAGGAAGCTTTCAGTGCAAGGTGATGATTGGAAAAGCTTCCTTGAGGTCCAGGGATGCTATTCCAATGTTTACTTTGTCTTGAAAGCTTTTGAATCGTGCTAGAGCACTTCACCTGCAAAACAAGAAACTGAAAATGGTGGAACTGGTTAGAGGGATTACAGGTCGTGTTTCAAGTCATGGTTAGCTTGCATAGATGCTAGGGAATGTATGTGAACTGGTTTGGGCAAGAATGCTTGAAAGGATTGAGAGTTGGAACTCAATCTGTAGAGGTTACTCTGTTTGAGCAGTTTCAAGGTGATTCTGAGTTTTGGGAGGGATTGGAGGTGAAAGGCTCGTGCTTTAGCTTAGGATCCATGTTTGGAATGTGTTTGATAAGTTTGTCTAAGTGTTTGTCAGCTGATATGAGAGTTGTCCTAAGTTATGATGTGTTTCTTACACTTTAAGCAAGCAATGGTTACTTTGTGCCTCTAGCCTGTACAGGCCCTCATACTATGCTGCATAATCCCTCCTTGATCAGTGTGATTAACTCATAAACTTGTGCCAATTAGATATGGATTGTACTTCTTGGATTTGTAATTGGACATAAAGCTACCTTTTGCAAAAATGGAAGAAATGCTTTATCTATTTTGGGATTAATCCTATATGCAATGCTAGAACACAAAGAACATGGCCTTGGCACAAAGAATATGCATTAAATTTATGAGTGTTGGATGGTTTAAGGACCTGTAATCAAGATATGCAAGCTGAGATTGAAATGCATAGTGTTATGAACATGTACATGGCCAAGAACAAAAGTGACTTTTTCCCATTTTGCAAAATTCGATTCTCCCTAACCATGAGGTTGTTTGAGAAGTTCTTGGATATTTTGGAAAGTTTGGAATGTGTACTACAATCCATCTTTGAAGTGAAAATTGAAATTCCAAGTGGAAGTGTATGGAAAATGGCCTTGAAGTTGGGTAGAAAACCTTGTCAAAATAGGTTAAAATTTCACTAAGTTAAGAATGGTTTAGTGCCCTTATTCAAAAATTTGTAACTTGAGATACAAGCCTCAAATGGGAAAACTTTGTGAATCAAAGTTGTAGATTATGCAACAAACTACAACTTTCATGTTTTGACTTTTGTTTGAATCCAAATGGGTCTTGGTGAAAAAGTGGGGCAAAGTTGGGAAAAAATTAGGGTTTTTTATAACTTAGAAAAATTCTAAGTTATGAAAAATTCTAATTTCTAACCCTAATTTGCATTTTGTGATTTCTTGGTGAACAAGTTTCATGATTTGGCATGTTTTGATGAAAAATGAATCTTGACTCTTGATTTTGACCAAAAAGTCAAAGTTTGACTTTTCAGTATACAGTCAAAATTGATCAATTGACTGGGAAATTCAACTGTCAATCTTGTGTACTTGGGATCTTTTGAGTTTGTTGAGCATGTCAAGATAATTCCATGGGGTCCTTGAGTCCATATATGAGCTTGGTTTGCCATTGGCTAGGTCAAACAGTCAAAAATTGCCTTTGTGCAGTCAAAACCCTAAAAATGACCATTTTACCCTTTTGGTGATCTAATCAAATTTCTTATGGAACTGTGATCCAAACTTGATCAAATGGTCCATATGAGTTCATAATGTTGATGTGGGTCAATTTTCATGAGGTTTGACTGTCAATTGGCCACAGTTGACTTTTTCCCCAATACAGCTGATTTCTAGGTCAACTGTCCAATTGACTGGGCAAAACTTGGAATCAAGGCTTGAAACTTGGTATGGATAAACTTGGGAGTCCAATATGAAGCATGAAAGTCATCTTAGGAATTTTAGGTCAAAACATCTTTGTGCAAACACAAATCCTAATTTGGGTCCATAGTGCAAGGAGAAGTCTTGAGCAGATGAAACCCTAACTGGATCTTGAGCTTAAAGGGCTTTGTGATGAGAAATCAATGAGAAATGGGAGGCCAAATTTTGGGGTACAACAGCGAGCTTGCAAGACTGCTACTCCAGGAAGAAAGCGCCATTCAGCCACATGAAGAGCCAGTGGAAACGGTAAATCTGGGTACTGAGACAGACAGAAAGGAAGTCAAGATTGGTGCCAATCTAGAGCTCAGTGTAAAACAACGGTTGATTCAGATGTTGCATGATTATGTGGAAATATTTGCCTGGTCTTACGAAGACATGCCTGGGTTAGATACCGACATTGTGGTTCACCACTTGCCTACCAAGGAAGATTGCCCTCCGGTTAAACAGAAGGTCTGCCGTATGTGTCCAGAGATGTCCGAGAAAATCAAAGCCGAGGTTATGAAACAATTTGATGAAGGGTTTCTAGCAGTGACTTCTTACCCTCAGTGGGTTGCCAACGTGGTTCCCGTGCCAAAGAAAGATGGTAAGGTCAGAATGTGTGTTGATTACAGGGATCTGAATAGGGCCAGCCCTAAAGATGATTTCCCCTTGCCTCACATCGACGTTCTGGTTGACAATACTGCGCAGCATAAGGTATTCTCCTTCATGGACGGTTTCTCCGGTTATAATCAAATCAAGATGGCTCCTGAAGACATGGAGAAGACCACCTTTATTACTCAGTGGGGCACCTTTTGCTACAAGGTCATGCCTTTTGGACTGAAAAATGCTGGGGCAACCTACCAACGTGCCATGGTTGCTTTATTTCATGACATGATCCACCATGAGATTGAAGTATATGTCGATGATATGATTGCAAGGTCTCAAACTGAGGAGGAACACCTTGACCATCTGCAGAAGCTGTTTGACCGTCTGAAGTTGTACAAGCTGAGGTTGAACCCGAACAAGTGCACCTTCGGGGTAAGATCTGGAAAGTTGCTAGGCTTCATCGTAAGTGACAAGGGTATTCAAGTGGACCCTGCCAAGGTTAAAGCCATACAAGAGATGCCAGTTCCCAAGACAGAGAGAGAAGTCAGAGGCTTTCTAGGACGTCTGAATTATATTGCCCGATTTATCTCGCATCTAACTGCTACCTGTGAACCAATCTTCAAGCTGCTGAAGAAAGATCAAGTAGTACGTTGGAATGATGAATGTCAGGCCGCTTTTGATAGAATCAAAGAGTATCTCCAAGAACCACCCATTCTTATGCCACCGGTTGAAGGGAGACCTCTAATACTATACCTGACGGTACTTGACAACTCAATGGGGTGTGTGCTGGGGCAGCATGACGAGTCTGGCCGAAAAGAGCACGCCATTTATTACCTTAGCAAAAAGTTTACCGACTGTGAGACCCGATACTCACTGCTCGAGAAAACTTGCTGCGCTTTGGTATGGGCTGCTCGCCGGCTGAGACAGTATATGCTGACTCACACTACTCTGTTGATTTCAAAAATGGATCCGATCAAGTACATATTCGAAAATCCTGCTCTGTCTGGAAGAATAGCAAGATGGCAAATGATCTTGACGGAATACGACATCCAGTACACGACTCAGAAAGCTATCAAAGGAAGTGTATTGGCAGACCATTTGGCACACCAGGCAGTGGATGACTACCAGTCAATGAACTTTGAATTTCCTGACGAGAGCATCATGGTAGTGACTGATTGTGAAGTACCTGGACCGGATGAAGGACCTGAGGAAGGATCCCGATGGTCTATGCACTTTGACGGAGCCTCCAACGCTTTGGCTAACGGTATCGGCGCCGTTATCATATCCCCTACAGGCACTCATACTCCACTTACTGCCCGACTATGTTTCAACTGCACCAACAACATGGCGGAGTATGAGGCATGCATCATGGGTCTTCAAGCTGCGATTGACTTAAGGATCAAGTTTCTGAGTGTCTTCGGAGATTCCGCTCTCGCGATCAATCAGATCAAAGGCGAGTGGGATACGAAACACCCAAACCTTATTCCTTATAAAGAATGTGTGTTGACGTTGATCCCCCATTTCACGGAGATAACTTTTGAACACTTCCCAAGAGAGGAGAATCAGTTGGCGGACGCGTTAGCTACGATGTCTTCCATGTTCAAAGTCAAATGGGACAACGAGGCTCCCCGAATCATTATCTGGAAGTTAGATGAACCTGCACATTGCTGCGATCTTGAGGCGGAAGAAGTAACTAAGAAACCTTGGTATCATGAAGTAAAGAGGTACTTGGAAGCTCAAGAATACCCTGAAGGTGCATCCATCAATGACAAAAAGTTTCTGAGAAGGTTCGCAGCAAAGTTCTTCCTCAGCAATGGCATTCTATACAAGCGAAACCATGATTCAACCTTACTGCGTTGTGTGGATAAGACTGAAGCAGGAAGGATCATGGCAGAGCTACATGAAGGTACCTTCGGAACCCATTCCAGTGGATATACTATGGCAAAGAAAATCCTTCGGGCAGGATATTTCTGGTCCACAATGGAAGCCGACTGTTACCAACATTCTCGGACGTGTCACAAATGCCAGATCTATGCTGATAAGGGGCACGTTCCTCCAGTACCTCTGAATGTCTTGACAGCACCTTGGCCTTTTGCAATGTGGGGCATTGATATGATCGGTGAGATCAGACCTACGGCATCCAACGAGCATTGCTTCATCCTGGTAGCGATTGATTACTTCACAAAGTGGGTTGAAGCAGCTTCCTACGCTACAGTAACCAAGAATGTCATGGCACGGTTCATTCGGCATAAACTGATATGTCGATACGGCGTCCCGGAAAGGATCATTACGGATAATGGTACCAATCTTTACAACAAGATGACCACTGAGCTCTGCGAGCAATTCAAGATACAGCACCACAACTCTTCCCCTTATCGGCCGAAGATGAATGGGGTTGTAGAAGCAGCAAATAAGAATATCAAGAAGATTGTGCAGAAGATGACAGTGACGTACAAAGATTGGCACGAGATGTTCCCGTTTGCTCTTCATGGGTACCGTACCTGAGCGCGGACGTTAACCGGGGCAACTCCCTTTTCCTTGGTCTATGGCATAGAGGCAGTCTTGCCTATAGAAGTCCAGATACCCTCTCTCCGGATAATGAAGGATGCAGGATTGAGCGAAGATGACTGGATCCAGACTCGACTTGATCAATTAAACCTAATTGACGAAAAGAGACTCATTGCTATTTGTCATGGTCAAACGTATCAAAAACGGATGATCAGGGCATTTAACAAGAAAGTCAGACCACAAGAGTATCAAGTTGGGGATCTGGTAATCAAACGCATCATTCTTCCTCAAAGTGATCCCAGGGGCAAATGGACCCCCACATACGAAGGGTCATTTGTGGTTAAACATGTCTTCTCAGGAGGAGCCATGATTCTATCCACCATGGATGGTGACGACCTTCCTCACCCCGCCAATGCAGACATAGTAAAAAGATACTACGCATGAATAAAAGACCCGCTAGGTTGACATACCTAGGCAAAAATTAGGGCTTCCCGGTGAACCAAAAGGGTTCGGGCAAAAATAAGGGATGAAATGAAAAAATCTGTACACCCGGAAAGTCGAAAACCTGAAAAGGCGGCTTGGGCAAAAATGGGTATCCCGGTGGACTGAAAACCCGAAAGGGCGGTCCAGGCAAAAGTTAGGGATTAAAGCGTAATACTATGTCTCATTGGATCACCTTGCATCTAGAATCCGGTATCAACATAAAGTTCAGACGACATCGATCAATCAGCTTCATCTTCAACTAAGCAACAAAGTGATGAGACGCTTGAAGACATAAAGGCGATAGCAGAGTTGGAACCCAGTGGGATTACTTTTTCACAGCTGTTTTGTTTTCCTTTCACAAAAGTTGTATAAACTCTGTTGTTCGGCGGCATTCTCTTACTAGGACGTCAGCCTCTTGTACATAAACGCCTATTTACAGGCCAATTCAAAAATCAATACAAATTCACTTTTCAGACAAATTGCCAATTATTTTTCCTTTTTCTGTTTTGTCTTGTGAAGAACGTCCAAGGTTCGATTGTGATATATGCATTTGACATTAATTGCTAACTCATAAATATTCGAATACGAAACAAAGGATTAATTACAGGTGACATTGGAAACAGGGGCAATAATGAGTTGTCTGAGCAATCTAGTTGCTCTGTCCACCAAGGTACAACGGCATGTTCAGCTGAAGAACGATCAGGATACCTTCACTCCCCGTAGAGTAAGTCAGGACTCAACAATACTCCCTGAGCAGAGTTGGTCTCCCAATCAGCCCTACAAGGCGCAGTATCTCCAGCAAGTCAGTGATACTCTCCCCAAGCAGAGTTAGTCTACTGTCAGCCTTAAGGAAGATGGGTATCCCCAGAAATCTCAATATTCCCCAGTAGAGTATACAGATGTTCCTAAACAAGCATCCTCGGCAGTCTTATTCTAAGATTGTTCCCCGGCGGAAATACCAGACGCCCCCGTGGAGCCACTTCCCCAATACAGTCCAAAAGTCTCCCCAAGAGAGTTCAATCAATCTCCCCAGTAGATTCAGGAAGCTTATCCCCAGTACATTCTAGAAGCTTATCACTTGCAGAGTACGAACGCTCCCCCGGATTTATTCAAAGGTTATTTCCCCACCAGGATATAACTGGGTTATCCTCAGCCAATTACTATGGAAAGATCGTCCTCGGCGAAGCTCTTCCTATCCCCCAGTGGAGTTCATCAAACCTCCCAACAAAGCTTAACAATGGTATCCCCAGCAGAGTTATCATCAACCTCAGCAAAGTACCTCTCTTTCCCCACAGAGTTCACTCCCCGCAGAGTAATTTATCCGCCAAGTTTATTCCCCAACAGAGTCATCTTCTCCTACCGGTATTCTTGCAACCATCACCCCTAGTGGAAATGAAGAACTTCACTCTTCAACATCAGCCCAGGATTCAACAAACTTCCAGGAATTCATCAAGGATTTATTTTCTCAGATGGAAATATAGTCATAAATATCATATCTTCATACATTATATCATGCACATACGCATCATAAACATACAATCTCATTTATTTTGAGAACATCACGCATTTCATACATCATGACATTGCATACAACTGATGTTTTACCTTTTCAGGAAAAAGATCAATCCAAGGATAATTACTATCAACTGTCACAATTCCAGATTCGATACCTGTAGCTAGCCAGGGCACATCTGTGAGCGATTATTTCCATACTCGATTCCTGTATCCTGCCAGGGAACGTCTGAAGAGTTTGAAGATCTGATTCCTGTATCTTGCCAGGGTGTATCTGTTGACGACTATTTTTCCGGACTCAATTCATGTATCCTGCCAGGGCACGTCTGAAGAGTTTGAAGATCCGATTCCTGTATCCAGCCAGGGCGTATCTATTGACGACTATTTCCGGACTCGATTCCTGTATCCTGCCAGGGCACGTCTGAAGAGTTTGAAGATCTAATTCCTGTATCAAGCCAGGGCGTATCTGTTGACGACTATTTTTCCGGACTCGATTCCTGTATCTTGCTAGGGCACGTCTGAAGAGTTTGAAGATCCAATTCCTGTATCCAGCCAGGGCGTATCTGTTGACGACTATTTTCCGGACTCGATTCCTGTATCCTGCCAGGGCACGTCTGAAGAGTTTGAAGATCCGATTCCTGTATCCTGCCAGGGTGTATCTGTTGACGACTATTTTCTGGACTCGATTCCTGTATCCTGCCAGGGCACGTCTGAAGAGTTTGAAGATCTGATTCTTGTATCCTTCCAGGGCGTATCTGTTGACGACTATTTTTCCGGACTCGATTCTTGTATCCTGCCAGGGCACGTCTGAAGAGTTTGAAGATCCGATTCCTGTATCCAGCCAGGGCGTATCTGTTAACGACTATTTTTACGGACTCGATTCCTGTATCCTGCCAGGGCACGTCTGAAGAGTTTGAAGATCCGATTCCTGTATCCAGCCAGGGCGTATATGTTGACGACTATTTTCCGGACTCGATTCCTGTATCCTGCCAGGGCACGTCTGTAAGCAACCTTTTGAAGTTCCAAATTCGACACCTGTATCTATCTAGGGCATGTCTGTGAACGACTGAGTGAAGATCAACACCTGTAACAGGCCAGGTAATTATCTTTCTTCCTTAGGTACACAAGTTCTCGCTAAGGAATCTCTTACGCGATCGACACCTAGATGGCATCTATAAGCCCATCCACTTACCAACAGTTCCAAATGGCATCTATAAGCCCATTCCCGACAAGGTTCTGTCACATCTCCAGATGGCATCTATAAGCCCATCCTCATATCCAACATCTCTCCAAATGGCATCTGTAAGCCCATTCCCGCTATCACACTGCTGATACTCAACTATGTGAGTGCAAATTTCTGGGCACTCTAGTGTTCAATCATCTTCCACCCTCGGATCACGAAAGGCACACAAGCCAATCTACATCCTCAGGTCTAAGAAGATTGAACAGGGGCAACTTCAGAGTTTTGACATGCATCACCTCAAATGGTTCAAAGTCTACTCAAAGGCTACAAAGTCAACCATCCTCCTAAGCCAGTCAAATTAGGGTTTTGGTTCTTGCAAGGAAATTGAGGTTTTCAAGGGCTCAATCAAGTCCCATATGCTCATATACATTGTCAAGCACCTACATGTCAAGTTTCAAGGCTCACAAGGTCAAGTTGCACAGTCAAAAACCCTAATTGCTCCACAGTCAACTGCAGGGGCAAAATGGTCATTTGGCAGTCAAAAGTCAAAAATTTTGGTCAACATCTTATTTTGAAGCCACAATCATAATTTGATCAAGTCTTGATCATGATTTCACAAGAATGGCTCAAAAATCATCAAGGTGTCAAAAGTTTCTATTTTTGGACAGCTGAAAAGTCAACTGTAACTTGACCAAAGCATAACTTTTTCATGGTTCATCAGAAAAATCCCATCCAATGCTCATTTTGAAGGGGATGACATTTCCTACAACTCATCTTCACATTCCAAGTCCAAGAAATGCTCTCACAAAAAGTTATCAATTTCAACATTATAGGTCATTTTCAAAAGTCAACAAAAAGGGACTTTAAGTCAAAGACCATAACTTGAGATTGGTAAATCAAAATGACATGGGACCAAAGAAATTGATTAGAGGACTTCAAGACATTTCCAAAATGTCCAAGAACATGTTCATAGCTTTAAAATTGAACAAGATATGCATTGGAGAAGTTGGGAAATTTTTGTGAAATGGCCATAGTCAACTATCCTTGAAATTTCATTTTTGACAAAAGGGGCCCACTTTTTCCACTTGATTCAGCTTGGCCATGCTTCCCACGTGTCCCACAATTTATTTCAAGATTTAAAATTAATTTTTTCATTTTTATTTAATTTTATTTAATTTAATTCATTTTAAATCTTTAAAATTCAAATAAAAATCAAAGAAATTAATGGAGGGATATATTTTGTGTTGAATAGCTTTGATACACCTTGAAATACCTTCCAAATTCGTGCAAGGCCTATTATGGGCACAAAAATTCAAATTTTCACAAGAATGGAAAGTTGTTTCAATGGAGTTCATGGCATAATCCAAAATATTATTGCAAGGCTTCAATGACCATTATTTGGATGGATACTCATTACATAACATATATGCAAGCTTCCCAATACAGATTCACGACCTAGAGAGCCATAGAGAGCATAAGCCATTTCCAAATTTTGAAAGAAAAAATCACAAACTGAAAACCTAGTTGCAGTACAATTCAAGCTTCCATTTTGATTCCAATACACTCCTTGCATCACCAGCAACCTTTGGCAATCAGAATCAAGTCCAAAACCTCAAGGAATCACGCCATACCACCCACACGGTTTTCATTTTTTCTCAAATTTACATATCACATTTCATGCATTTTTAACACTTTTTGTTGATAGCATTATGTTTACAGGATCAATACAAAGCTCTCCATGTGATTTAATTTGAGAATGAGGCTCTAAAACGAAAGTTACCATTAGCAATTTCTAGGTTTTTCAGAGCTTCGAATTAGGGGTTTAGTCATGCTGTAAAATTAAAACTCCACACACATATGGTTAAGCTCAGCATAATGAGACGATTGGAATGAGATACTCGCGCCCTTTTTATATTGTATGAGAAGCTAATCGCTATTTTCATATTGCCTGTATTTTGTGGGGGTTTAAAACCCCCGCTATGTATTCTTTATGTTATAGGGAAAGCTTGAAGACGATGGCGTGGCAAGCAGAGAGTGGCCAGTTCAAATTCACGCGCGCGTTTCAGCATATGACTCGTTTGTATTATATAATATTTGCTGCTTATTAAGTTTACAACTAAATGCGTTTGGTGTAGTGGCTGGCAGTGTGTTTGGTAAACGTTGGGACCTGGGTTCGATTCCCAGGCCCCCTTATAATTTCCATATTGTTTTTTCAATTGCTTTCCTGTGCAGCATTCCAAGCGTTGGACACCATGAGCCTCACCCATCCAACAAGCGAAGTGTCATTCAAGGAAGATCCAAAGGACAAAAAGCAAGGAACACCATGGTCTGGAGTCAAGCATGATGTAGGCGATCCAAGAAAGTCAACGAGCTGAAGGTTCAATGGGCCACCATTTCAGCAATGCATCCTCCATTTCAGCTCACACCCCCCTTGGTTTTATTTCTTTTTTATTTTGTTTTGTCATTATCTCTTATTTTAACTACTAACCTTTCATTTTTTTATTATTATTAACAATTAATCAATTAACATTTTCATAAAAAATCCAAAAAAAGAATTAACATTATTATTATTATTATTATTATTTTATTTTGGTAAGTAAACAATAATTGAATTAGTTTTTTTAATTAGGCCATTTTAACTCTTTTTTTAATAAATTAAAATAGATTTAGAATTAGGTTAACCTAAAATTTTATTTCTTTTTATTTTATTTCATAAAAACATAAAAAACAAAAAAATATTTTCTTTTAATTAAATTAATTAATTAGTCATTAATTAGCTTTAATTTCACTTTAATTACAAAAAAGACCAAAAAAATCAATTTCTTTTCTTAAAAGGGTCAACACCCTTAGAACATTCCGATTTAATTTTTATTCACGCACAGTTTATTATTATGTAATTGCTTCCAAGACATGTAATAGCTAATTAGGTTTACTGTTTTTATTTACTTTCCGTACTTATTTACTAAAAACGGGTCTTTGTATTTTTGGTGATGTATAGACCCGCGCCTTGTAATAGCGTAGGATTTATGTTTCCGCAATTTACTTTCCGCACCCCCTTAACTGCTAAACTTGCATGAAAGAATGTATGTAAATAAAAACAACTCGTAGCTCACTAATAACAAAGACAAACATTAACTAAATACAACACACAATACACACACCACTTCTAGGGTACGCCTCACTCGTTGCCTTCGAAACGTGGTCGTCAAGTATAGGACGTTTTAGCGGTCGCTCTTATGTCCAAGATCCAGTTGCCTCGAAACAGTTGCCTCGAAACGGTTGCCTCAGATTAAAAAGGATCTAGGACATTAGGGTTACTTCTAAGGTGTCCTAACTGTTGCTTCGGTGACCACACTGTCCCTAAAATCGAATTGACCCGAACACCTCCAACGGTGGTGCTACCTACCCCTCAATGGTGGGATGGCACTACCTAAAGGACACTTACACAGCTTAATTCCTTAGGGTAGGTAGATGACTCATGGGTACTTGCTCTTTTCAAAAACAAATAAAATACTTTTCACACCTTACACTTTCAAAAGCTTTCAAAACAAATTTTTTCAAACACTCTTGAGGACAGATACAAGAGTTATTCAGAAATCTTTCAAAGAAACTTTTTCAAGCCCACTCACATTTTAAAAAGCAAACATTTTGAAAACATAAGAGTAAGTACCTAAGAGCCCGTGGATAACCACGGATAGAAAGGGTGCTAACACCTTCCCTTTCTATAAATCTACCTCCCGAACCGAGAAACATATCTCATAAGGAATTTTGCTGTGCTTTTGTCCTTTCTTTGTTGGAGAAAATAAAAGATGGTGGCGACTCTTGCTTCCGTGACATTTCACGAAACCAGCTAAAAACAGTCAGTTCTAAATCCACTGATCACAATGACCCTCACACATTCTGATGTCCATTGGTGTTCTCGGTCCAGAGAAAATGTCATCATCATTGATCGTTATGGGGAATTCCATAATGTCCCATTACTTGGCATTAGGGGAGGCATTACCTACAACCCTTGTTTAGCTCTAAGACAGTTTGGATATGCTCGGAGGGATGGCCCTCATGACATGCTGATTCCTAACATGGTTTTTGACTTCAACAACGATGCACAAGGACTTCGAAAAAGGTTCATCAGAGCTTGGAGGATGCCCAACAAAGTGGATAGTAAGACACTGGGGCATAAGAATTCTATCCCCCTTGAGCCTTATCTCAAGTGGGTACGAACCCGCGCCCAGAATCTTATGATGCCATATCCTCACATTCTCCCCGTGATCAAAGAGCCTGTTATGGAAGGAGAGGTTCCATACACCCTCCTACATCCTGACATGCCAACATCATTGGAAGAATTACAAAAGAGTTGGATCCAACTCAAGGCGGAATGGAATACTTTTGAGGCCAGCTTCTATGTCAGTGAGAAGAAGGTTTTAGAGCTTACCCGCCGACTTCATGAGGAGGAAACTCTCAACACTTACATCGCACCAAAAAGGATGCGCAATGTCTTTTTGCATTAAGAATTTTTTAATATTTTGCCCATGGGGCACTTATGTACTAACAAATTTCTTCTTAATATGACGTGTGTTCTTTTTGTTTGTAACAAATTTGAATTTCTGAATCCTTGAACGCATTACATGAATAACATATCATTCATCATATGCATAAACAGGTCTTTACACCAGGTTTCCTTATCTTTCTGCTGTTTATTTTAGCAAGATGGATTTGGAGCAGACGGTTAAGGATCTGCAAGCACAAAACTCCCAATTCCAGCAACTCCTCATGACCTTAGCAAAAGGCCAAGAGGACCTTAAAGCACTGTTGGAGAAAGATAAAGAGAAAAAGAAGAAAAGACCTGGTGTGGTCAATATGGGAAGAAGGTTTGAAAACCATGCTAGAAAAGTTCTCGAATTCCCCTCGACGTCTGATGAAGGGGATGGTAAAGGAAAAGGAACTGCGATGCCTTCTGAATCTGAAGTTGAAAAAGAAGAAAGGGAAGAGGATGAAGATTACTCTGAACAGCAATATCCCCCGGCGGATGATAAATTTAAAAATCTTGAGGATCAGTTGGCAGCCATGGAGTTGCAAAGGGTACCCGGTTTAGATTTCAAAGAACTAGGGTTGGTCGTTGGGATCGTCATTCCTCCCAAGCTCAAAGTTCCTACATTTGCTAAGTACGACGGTCTGTCGTGTCCGAAGATGCATCTAAGGTCCTATGTCAGAAAGATCCAACCCCACTCATCTGATAAGGATCTTTGAGTCCTTTTTTTCCAAGACAGTTTGTCAGGCACACAATTGGACTGGTTCTATCAACTCGAGAGATCGGAGGTTCATAACTGAGAAGACTTAGTTGTTGCTTTCTACTGACAATACCAATACAATGCTTATTTAGCGCCTACTCGTACTCAACTACAGAGTATGGGTATGGCTTTTAACGAGGGATTTAAAGAGTATGCCCAGAAGTTGTGTGATCTGGCTGGAAGGGTGCAGCCACCATTGTCGGATAGAGAGCTGATTGACATGTTTTTAGGGACCCTGTCTGGCCCTTTCTTCAATCATTTAATTGGGAGTTCCTCCGCAGGATTCACCGAATTAATTCTGACCGGTGAAAGGGTCGAGGCCGGCATTAAAAGTGGTAAGATTCAGAAAGATGCATTCGCGTCCACTACTATTAAGAAGACCTTCCCAGCTAAGAAGGAAGCTTCTGCTGTTTATTCTCAGAAAAGCCAAGGAAGAACCGAGCGTCGGCCAACTGTGGGGGTTGTGATGATCCAAAACTCTTCAAATGGTCAACCTCGCAGCAATCAGCCAAGATCTAATCAGCAAAGGGTAGAAAGGCCACAACGGCAATTCACCCGAATCAACATGACGCCGGCTCAAGTACTCCCTCATTTGTTAAAGCTGAATCTTACCAATTTGAAGGAAGCGCCAAAGAACCCTAATACCTCTTCTCCATATTACCACTCCAATGCAAAATGTTCTTACCACTATGACAGTGTAGGGCATGATACCAACAACTGTTGGGCTCTTAAGAACAAAATCCAAAACCTGATCAACGCCAAGGAGGTAGAATTCGATGCGCCCGAAAAGTCGAATGTGATTTCTGCCCCAATGCCCAAGCACGGTCATAATGTTCATGCCGTTATGGAAGACCTTCATGTTACCAATGTTGCTGACCTTTTGACTCCGTTACAAGTGATTAAAGTTAATTTGATGAGAGCCGGGATATTCCCAGGCTGTGGAAGAGACTGTTACTTTTGTTTAAACTTACGAGCTGACTGCCCACTGTTGAAATCAGGCATCCAACGCCTGATGGATACCCAAGAGATACTCTTTCAAAAGACTCCTTTTGATACCTTCACTCCTGTTACTCCTGCTACCTTTGTTACTCCTACCAATGACATTGCAATAATAACCATCTCCGACAATCTTCCCAAGGCCTGCAAAAGGCCTGTCAAGATTACGCCTGATCCTAAGTTTGTGCCGTTAAAAATCACCATTGCGGGGCCTGTCCCGTATAAATCTAACAAGACGATACCATGGAACTATGGAGGAGAAATCTTCTACCATGGTGTCAAACAGATTGAATCAGTCCAAGAGAATTCTGATGATGAAACCCCCAATATAGGGAATATTGCGGGAACGAGCAAGATAACTCGCAGCGGAAGGATATTTTCTCCGGAGATTGCTCCTCCACGAGCAGTCTTCGGACCCTCGAGAGTTTCTGTGCCTACCAAGCCATCTGTGCAAAGCCCGATAATTGAAGAAGTTGATATACCCGAAGCTGGACCCTCTGATGTTACTTCCAATAAAGGTAAGGGGATACTAGAAAAGCCTGTCAGGACGAAGGCTCATATTGTGGTTATCCCCGAGACCGCCTAGAAAGAGATGGAAGAAATCTTAAAGATAATCAAGAAGAGCGACTACGATGTCGTGGAACATCTAGGGCAGACCCCTTCCAAAATCTTCATGTTGGCTCTCCTACTCTACTCCGATTCTCATGCTAAGGCCTTAATCAAATTTCTAAAGATGGCTCATGTGCCTCAAGAAACTTCGGATGACCAGTTTCAAGAGTGCGTGGCTAGCCTTACTGCAAATAATGGTCTTGGTTTTTCCGATGCTGATTTGACCCCTAAGGGAAGGAAGCACAACAACGCGCTGCATGTCTCAGTAGAATGCAGGGGAACCACACTTGCCCATGTCTTGGTGGATACCGGTTCATCTCTGAATGTACTACCGAAAAAGGCGTTGGATAGACTGAACTGCAAAGGTTTGACCCTGAAGCCTAGTAACATCGTTGTTAGAGCCTTCGACGGTTCTAAGAGGATGGTTCATGGAGAAGTGGACATTCCTATCAAAGTGGGAACAGAAATTTTCAACTCCACCTTTTATGTGATGGACATCCGTCCTTCATATTCTTGCTTGTTGGGAAGGCCGTGGATCCATAATGTTGGGGCAGTCACTTCCTCTCTGCACCAAATGCTAAAATATCCAGTTCAGGGAAATATTATAACGGTTCATGGGGAGGAAGAGTACATGATAAGTCACCTCAACTCCTTCCGCTATGTGGAATTGGATGGCGAGTTCATAGAAACGCCTTTCCAACATTTTGAAAAGGTTTCTCTTGAAGTCGCAGTTGCGAAGACAATGACTGATGTGCCTATTATTTCCAAGCCTGTGTCTAGGATGGCATGCCTCAAAGATGCAGAGGCTGTAATCAAAGAAGGAAGGAGTACAGTGTGGGGGCAACTGCCTGATTTTCCTCACAAGACGAACAAGTTCGGACTAGGTTTTACTGCTGCTGGCCAAAAAGATGTGTGTCGCTCTAGGGCCGGAGGACCACCCGTAAAAATCACTCACCATGGAATTAATGCCTTAGAAGATGATGATGAAGAGGACAACTTTGAAGATTGGATCTTTCCAACCGTCGAAGGAGGATTAAGCAATTGGGAAGTGAAGGACTTTATTCCCATCACTTTCATTAACCATTAATTTATCTTTGAATAATTTCCTATTTTGGTCTGTAATAACTAAACAATTCGTACACTATTTTCACCTTATGCCTTGCCCGGGGCATATAGGTCCATTTGTAAGGGCTTGATTTTCTTCATTATCATATGCCATATGTAATGAATCATTGGACGTTTTCATCTATAAACTGTTGTGTTCATTTTCTTTCCTTTTACATTTTGTTTTGTTTAAGGATGGCTATCCCTTACACACACCCACACTCACAAAATGCAGGTACCCATTGTGATCGGTGGATCTGGAACTGACTGTTTAACGCTGGTTCGCGAAATGTCGCAGAAGCAAGAGTCGCCACCGTCTTTTATTTTCTCCAAATGGAAAGGACAAAAGCACAGAAAAATTTCTTATTGAGATTAGTTCTCGGTTCGGGAGGTAGATTTATAGAAAGGGAAGGTGTTAGCACCCTTTCTATCCATGGTTATCCATGGGCTCTTAGATACTTGCTCATTTGTGCTTTCAAAATGGTTTGTTTGCTTTTCAAGGTGAGGTGGTTTGAAAAAAGTTCCGTTTAAAATTTCAGTTTGACTCTTGTATCAGTCCTCAAGAGTGTTTGAAAAGTTGTTTTTGAAAGCCTTTTGCAAAGTGTCGGTGTGAAAAGAAGTTTTTGATTTGTTTTGAATTAGAGCAAGTATCTACGAGTCATCTACCTACCCTAAGGAATTAGTCTGTGTAAATGTCCTTGAGGTAGTGCCATCCCACCATTGAGGGGTAGGTAGCACCACCGTTGGAGGTGTTCGGGTCAATTCGAGGATTAGGGACAGTGTGGTCACCAGAGCAATGGGAGGATACCTTAGAAGCTACCCCCATGCCATGTTCATGGACATGAGGACTTACTAAAACATCCTCTACTCGACGACCACGTTTCGAGGGGCAAGGCAACAGTGAGGCGTACCCTAAGAGTGGTGTGTGAATTGTGTGTCATTTTCAGTTATACTTGTCTTGATCATGCATTGAGTGTTCTACGCTTTGATTTTATTTTTGGCATACATTCTTTCATGTGATTATTAACAGTTAAGGGTGCGGAAATTAAAATGCGGGAAGATAAAAGTCCTACGCTATTACAAGGCGCAGGTCTACAACGCCAAATTAAACCAAGACCCGATTTGAATAAATAAAATGCGGAAAATAAATGTCCTAATTATCTATTACAAAGCTTTGGGGAAAGTACATAAATTTATAAAAGAAATAAAAAATAAATGCGCGAAAAGGAATTAAGAATCGAGAGCGAGGGCGTTGGACCCTTTGAGGAAATTGAATTGAAGTTACAAAATTAATTAAATTAAGTAAAGTAAAGAACTTATTTTTGGAGTTTTTGTATTTATGAAATTTAATGAGAAAATTAATTATTATAGGAAACCCTAATTCTAATTTGTTTTTTAATTAATTAAAGAAAAATGCTTAAGTTTGACCTAATTTAACCTAATTATTTAAATGTCATATTTATTCACAAATTAATTAAGAATTAATAATAATGATGATGAGGAAATTTAATTATTAAAAAAAAGAAGGTAAAATGCTATAAAACCTAATTTTTATGTGTTTTAATTTATTTAAGAAAAATGTTAAAGTTAAAACTAAAATTAAAACTAATTGATTATTAGAATTTTATTTACAAAAACATTAATGCCTTAAATAAATATTTTTTTATTTTTTTGACTTTCTGATTTTTTTTTTGTATTTTATGAAAATTAATTTTTATGGATTTAAATAAAACAAATAATATAATTAAAATAGAAGAAAAGAATAAAAATAGGGAAAGAAAAAGGCAAACATGGGGGGTTTTCTGACCCAATTAGGAGGTATGTGAGAAGCATTTTGGCCCAATAAGGGTGAGGCCCTTTTGACTTTTCAGGCTTGTGTGTGGAGGCGTTGACTGGTGCGTATGATGAGCCCCTTTGGTGGCCTTCAGATTGGAATCTCCAGGCGCGTGGCAAGCCAGATGGTGAGGCTGTATGGTAGGCCTTTGGAAGTGTGCTACACAGAATCACGTTAGAAAGAAAAATATTGAATAAAGTGGGGGGACCTGGGAATCGAACCCAGGTCCCAATGTTCACCAAGCGTGTCCTCTACCACCTGTACCAAGCAACGCGTTTGTATGTATTATGGAAAACACATATTATAAAATATAAACCACGCTAGTGATGTTAACACAAAAACGCGCCAGAAAATTTGAACGTCCCAATCATGTTACGCCACGCAAGCTTCATCTTCTTCTTCCTGCAAAAATGTCAAACAAGTAGCGGGGGTTTTAAACCCCCATTAAATAGTACAGGGAATAATAGCGATTAAGCACTGAGTAATGATAAATTAGGCGCGAGGTGTGGTTTTGAATCGTCTTGTTGTCACGATTCCAATGGTGTTATTCTTATGGTCTAATTTTTCCCCAGGCAAGAATCCCCAATTTCATACCTCTGAAACCCTAGGCAGCTTCCGTGGTGGATTCGTGCACAAGGCTTAAAAACTCAATCAAAGAATGCCAATAGCTTTAGAAAAATCAGCTTAGTACAAATCAATCATTAGAATGCATTAACATGGCATGAAAATATGAATACGAATATGCAAAAAAGTATGAACAGGGTGACTTCGTGCTACCAGTTCTTTGAGTATGGAGGCCTGAAAAGTATTGGAAAAGATTCCTGGCAGCCTTGGCAAGCTTATGGAACAGTTTTTAGGCTTTGAAACACACTGAAACTATGTTTTCAGTTTTGAACTTTTTAAGAAAAATGCAAGTTTTTGTTTTTGATTCTGAGTGCAGCTAGCTTGTGTTTGTGATTAGGTTTAGGTTCTGGCTTATATGTGGAATGAATTAGGGTAAAAAAGCAAGTCCAAAATCCATGGAATCAATGCTTTTGAATTTGTGATTTTGCATAATCTTTTTCAATCTTTTTGTTATGAAGAACATGCCAATCATGGAAGATTTTCCTTTTTTGGACATGAAACGAATTGCCACCTTGCATTAGTTGGATTTGCTGCATCAAAAAGATTTAAAAGCATTATTTTGTATTTTTCTCATATTTAACTTTAATTAAATGAATTAATAGATTTAAAAATTCAATTAATAAATTAAAAATAAGAAAATAACTCCCCTTTGGGTCAATGGGTCGTGCATAGCTTTTGGGTGATGATTCTTGGAAGAAATTGTGGCCCATTAGCAATTTTGAGGCATTTGAAGCAAAGTTGACTTTTCAAAATTCCCAAAAATTTCCCAACTTCCACAAGGCATATCTTGCTCAATTTTTAAGCTTTGATCATGTTCTTGGACATTTTGGAAAGGTCTTGAAGTCCTCTAACCAATTCCTTTGGTCCCATGTCATTTTGATTTACCAATCTCAAGTTATGGTCTTTGACTTAAAGTGCCTTTTTGTTGACTTTTGAAAATGACCTATAATGTTGAGATTGATAACTTTTTGTGAGAGAATTTCTTGGACTTGAAGTGTGAAGATGAGTTGTAGGAAATGTCATTCTCTTCAAAATGAGCTTTGGATCGAATTTTTCTGATAAACCATGTGGAAGTTATGCCCTGGTCAATTTGCAGTTGACTTTTCCAACTGTCCAAAAATAGAAACTTTTGCATCTTGAGACTTTTTGAGCCATGCTTTGAGAATCATGACCAAGAATTGATCAAATGATGTTTATGACTTCAAAATAAGATGTTGACCAAAATTTTTGACTTTTGACTGTCAAATGACCATTTTGCCCCTGCAGTTGACTGTTGAGCAATTAGGGTTTTTGACTGTGCAATTTTGTGCTGTAAGTCTTGAAACTTGACATGAGGATGCTTGACAATGTTTATGGGCATGTTAGACTTGATTGGGCCCTTGGAAACTTCAATTTCTTTGCTAGAACCAAAACCCTAGTTTTTGACTGTTAGGAGGCAATTGAACTGTGCAACCCTTGGGAGATTTTGAAGTTTGTAAATTGCAAATCTTGAAGAATATGGGAGGGCAAATTTTGGGGTACAACAGTTGCCCCTGTTCAATCTTCTTAGACCTGAGGATGTAGATTGGTTGTCGTGCCTTTCGTAATCCGAAGGTGGAAGATGATTGAACACTAGAGTGCCCAGAAATTTGCGCTCACATGTTAGCAGTGTGATGATGGGAATGGGCTTACAGATGCCATTTGGAGATTGATGGATAGGAATATGGGCTTATAGATGCCATGTGGAGAGGTGACAGATAGGTGGATGGGCTTATAGATGCCATCTGGGTGTCGATCGCGTAAGAGTTTCCTTAGCGATAACTTGCGTACCTGAAAAAGAAAATGATTACCTGACCTGTTACAGGAGTTGGTCTTCAGACTCTTTGTGTAAATGTGCCCTGACTGGTTACAGGAATTGACTCCTTAAACCTCTTCAGACGTGCCCTGGCGAGATACAGGAATCGAGTCTGGAGTTTCAAAAGGTGATGAATGAATCAGGGATGGTTACTACCTCAATGGGACGATGAGAGAACCTGGTGTGATTACTACCTCAACAGTAACGATGAGAGAATCTGGGACGATTACTACCTCAACAGTAACAATGAGAGAATCTGGGGCGATTACTACCTCAATAGTAACAACGAGAGAATCTGGGATGTCTTCTACTGAGTCTTTATTAGGAAAATCTTTAGGAATCGATTTAACTGGACTAGAGAAGGCCTTTGACTGGGTAAGAATCAGGGAGATCTTAGGGTCGATCTGACTGAACCAGAGCAAGGTCTTGGAATAACTTCAACTGGATAAGAATCAGGGAGATCTTAGGGTCGATCTGACTGAACCAGAGGAGGCCTTTGACTGGATAAGAATCAGAAAAATCTTAGGGTCGATTTAACTGAACCAAGCAAGGTCTTGGAATCTTCAACTGGATAAGAATCAGGGAGATCTTAGGGTCGATCTGACTGAACCAGAGAAGGCCTTTGACTGGATAAGAATCAGAAAAATCTTAGGGTCGATTTAACTGAACCAAGCAAAAGTATTGGAATAGCTGAGAACTTAACTGGATCTTTCCTGAAAGGTAAAGGTCAGTCATATGCAATGCATGATATGGATCAAGCAATGATGTTCTCAAAATAAATGAGATTGTATGTTCATGATGCGTATATGCATGCTATAATATATAGAAATGTGATGTTTATGAATGTATGCTTTCGTCTAGGAAAGTAAATCCTTGACGGGTGCCGGGAAGTCACATCCTAGGCTGATGTTGGAGAATCATGCTTTGTTGTTTCCGCTGGGGATGATAGTTGCAAGAATACCGGTAGGAGAAGATAACTCTGTTGAGGAATAAACTTGGCGAATGGATTACTCTGCGGGGAGAAAATTATTCTAGCTACCTTGCTGGGGGAACAGTACTCTGTGGGGAGAGAGGTACTTTGCTGGGATATTGATGGTAACTCCGCTGGGGATACCATTGTTACGTTGGAAGTGTTAATAGACTCCGTTGGGGATAAGAAGACTTTGCCGACGACGATCTTTCCGTGGCTTTTGGCTGAGGATAACCCAGTTATATCCTGGTAGGGAAATAACCTTTGAATAAAGCCGGGGGAAGCGTTCGTGCTCTGTAGGGGATAGCTTCCAGAATCTACTGGGGATAAGCTTCCTACTGGGGAGATGGATTCAAACTTTCCTGGGGAAATCTTGAACTATATTGGACTCTCCTGGGGAAATTTTTGAGATGTATTGGGGAAGTGACTTCGCTGAATGTCTGGTAGACCGACGGGGAACAATCTTAGATCAAGACTGCCGGGGATACTTGTTAAGAATGTCCGTATATTGTGCTGGGGAATGTTGAGATCTGCGGGGGATACCCAACTTCCTTAAGGCTGATTGTATAGCTCTGCTTGGGGAGAGCGTATTGACTTACTGGCTCACTCTCTGGGGAATTAAGATATCCTGGTTATGTTCTTCAGCTGAACTTACCTTGGTATCTTGGTGGACAGAGCGATTAGATTGCTTAGACAACTCATTATTGCCCCTGTTTCTAATGTTACCTGTAATTAATCCTTTGTTTTGTATGCAAATCATTTATGAGTTAGCAGTTATTGTCAAATGCATATATCACAAATTGAACCTTGGATGTTCTTCGCAAAACAAAACAGAAAAGGAAAAACAATTGGCAATTTTAACTGAAAAGTGAATTTGTATTGATTTTTGAATTTGCCTGTAAATAGGCGTTTTATGTACAAGAGGCTGACGTCCTAGTAAGAGAACGCCGCTGAACAAAGAGTTTATATAATTTGTACAAAATAAAACAGCTGTGTGAAAAGAAACAATCCCACTGGGTTCCAATTCCGCTATCGCCTTTATGTCTTCGAGCGTCTCATCACTTGATGACCTAGCTGAAGATGAAGCTGATTGATCAATGTCGTCTGAACTTGATGTTGATACCGGATTCTGGATGCAGAGTGATCCAATGAGACATAGTATTACGCTTTATCCCTAACTTTTGCCTGGACCGCCCTTTCGGGTTTTCAGTCCACCGGGATACCCATTTTTGCCCAAGCCGCCTTTTCAGGTTTTCGACTTGCCGGGTGTACAGTTTTTTTTTTATTTCATCCCTTCATTTTGCCCGAACCCTTTTGGTTCGCTGGGAAGCCCTAATTTTTGCCTAGGTATGTCAACCTAGCGGGTCTTTTTTTCATTCGTAGTATCTTTTTACCATGTCTGCATTGGCGGGGTGAGGAAGGTCGTCACCATCCATGTTGGTTAGAATCATGGCTCCTCCTGAGAACACACGTTTAACCACAAATGGCCCTTCGTACGTAGGGGTCCATTTGCCCCTTGGATCACTCTGAGGAAGGATGATACGTTTGATTACCAGATCCCCAACTTGATATTCTTGTGGTCTGACCTTTTTGTTAAATGCCCTGATCATCCGTTTTTGATACGTCTGACCATGGCAAATAGCAGCAAGTCTCTTTTCGTCAATTAGATTTAGCTGATCAAGTCGTGTCTGGATCCAATCATCTTCGCTCAGATCTGCATCCTTCATTATCTGAAGAGAGGGTATTTGCACTTCGATCGGTAAGACTGCCTCCATACCGTAGACCAAGGAGAAAGGAGTTGCCCCGGTTGACGTCCTGGATGAGGTACGGTACCCATGTAGAGCAAACGGTAACATCTCGTGCCAATCTTTATAAGTCACTGTCATCTTCTGCACAATTTTCTTGATATTTTTATTCGCTGCTTCTACAGCCCCATTCATCTTCGGCCGGTAAGGAGAAGAATTGTGGTGCTGTATCTTAAACTGCTCGTAGAGCTCAGTGATCATCTTGTTATTGAGATTGGTACCGTTGTCTGTAATGATCCTTTCAGGGACGCCGTATCGACAGATCAGATTGTGCCGAATGAACTGTGCCACAACATTCTTGGTTACAGTGGCGTAGGAAGCTGCCTCAACCCACTTCGTGAAGTAATCAATCGCTACCAGGATGAAGCGATGCCCGTTGGATGCTGTAGGTTTAATCTCGCCGATCATATCTATGCCCCACATTGCAAAAGGCCAAGGTGCGGTCAGGATGTTCAGAGGGACTGGAGGAACGTGCACCTTATCTGCATATATTTGGCATTTATGACATGTCCGAGAATGTTGGTAGCAGTCAGCTTCCATTGTGGACCAGAAATACCCTGCCCGAAGGATTTTCTTTGCCATAGTGTATCCACTGGAATGTGTTCCGAAGGTCCCTTCATGTAGCTCCGCCATGATCCTTTCTGCTTCAGTCTTATCCACACAACGCAGTAAGGTCGAATCATGGTTTCGCTTATACAGGATGTCGTTGCTAAGGAAGAACTTCGCTGCGAACCTTCTCAGAAACTTCTTATCGTTGACAGATGCACCTTCAGGGTATTCCTGAGCTTCCAAATATCTCTTCACCTCATGGTACCAAGGTTTCTCAGTCACTACCTCAGCTTCAAGATCACAACAGTATGCCAGTTCGTCCAGTTTCTAGATGATGATCTGGGGAGCCTCATTGTCCCATTTGACTTTGAACATGGAAGACATCGTAGCTAACGCATCCGCCAGCTGATTCTCCTCTCTTGGGAAATGTTCAAAATTTATCTCTGTGAAGTGGGGGATCAATGTCAACACACATTCTTTGTAAGGAATAAGATTCGGATGTTTCGTATCCCACTCCCCTTTGATCTGATTGATCACGAGAGCGGAATCTCCGAAGACACTCAGAAACTTGATCCTTAGGTCGATCGCAGCTTGAAGACCCATGATGCATGCCTCATACTCCGCCATGTTGTTGGTGCAGTTGAAACATAGCCGGGCAGTGAGTGGAGTATGAGTGCCTTGAGGGGATATGATTACAGCACTGATACCGTTACCCAAAGCGTTGGAGGCTCCGTCAAAGTGCATAGACCATCGGGATCCTTCCTCAGGTCCTTCATCCGGTCCAGGTACTTCACAATCAGTCACTATCATAATACTCTCGTTTGGAAACTCGAAGTTCATTGACTGATAGTCGTTTACTTCCTGGTGTGCCAAGTGGTCTGCCAATACGCTTCCTTTGATTGCTTTCTGAGTCGTGTACTGTATGTCGTATTCGGTCAAGATCATTTGCCATCTTGTTATTCTCCCAGACAGAGCAGGCTTTTCAAATATGTACTTTATTGGATCCATCTTTGAGATCAACAAGGTAGTGTGAGTCAGCATATACTGTCTCAGCCGGCGAGCAGCCCATACCAAAGCGCAGCAAGTTTTCTCGAGCAGTGAGTATCGGGTCTCACAGTTGGTAAACTTTTTGCTAAGGTAATAAATGGCATGCTCTTTTCGGCCAGACTCGTCATGCTGCCCCAACACACACCCCATTGAGTTGTCAAGTACTGTCAGGTATAGTATCAGAGGTCTCCCTTCAACCGGTGGCATAAGAATGGGTGGTTCTTGGAGATACTCTTTGATTCTGTCAAAAGCAGCCTGACATTCATCATTCCAACGTACTACCTGATCTTTCTTCAGCAGCTTGAAGATTGGCTCACAAGTAGCAGTTAGGTGCGAGATGAATCGAGCAATGTAATTCAGACGTCCCAGAAAGCCTCTGACCTCTTTCTCTGTCTTGGGAACTGGCATCTCTTGAATAGCTTTAACCTTGGCAGGGTCAACTTGAATACCCTTATCGCTTACAACGAAGCCTAGCAACTTTCCAGATCTAACCCCGAAGGTGCACTTGTTCGGGTTCAACCTCAGCTTGTACAACTTCAGACGGTCAAACAATTTCTGCAGATGATCAAGGTGTTCCTCCTCAATTTGGAACCTTGCAATCATGTCGTCGACATACACTTCTATCTCATGATGGATCATGTCATGAAATAAAGCAACCATGGCACGTTGGTAGGTTGCCCCAGCATTTTTCAACCCGAATGGCATGACCTTGTAGTAGAAGGTGCCCCACTGAGTGACAAAGGTAGTCTTTTCCATGTCTTCAGGAGCCATCTTGATCTGATTATATCCTGAAAAACCATCCATGAAGGAAAACACCTTATGTTGAGCGGTATTGTCAACAAGGACATCAATATGGGGTAGAGGGAAGTCATCCTTGGGGCTGGACCTGTTCAGATCCCTGTAGTCGACACACATTCTGACCTTTCCATCTTTCTTTGGTACCGGCACCACATTAGCAACCCATTGAGGGTAAGAAGTCACTGCAAGAAACTCGGCATCAAACTGTTTCATAACCTCGGCTTTGATCTTCTCAGACATCTCTGGACGCATACGGCGGACCTTTTGCTTAACTGGAGGGCAGTCTTCTTTGGTAGGCAAATGATGGACCACAATGTCGGTATCCAAACCAGGCATGTCTTCGTAGGACCAGGCAAAGATCTCCACATAATCATGTAACATCTGAACCAACCGTTGTTTTACGCTGAGCTCCAGATTAGCACCAATCTTGACTTCTTTCCTATCTGTCTCAGTACCCAGATTTATTGTTTCCACTGGCTCTTCATGTGGTTGAATTACCCTCTCTTCCTGGAGTAACAGTCTTGCAAGCTCGCCAGGCACTTCGCAGTCATCTTCACCTTCCTCTTCGGCTAACTTGATCGGATTTTCGAAGTCATAACTGGCAGTAGCAGAGTCGTTACCAGTGAGATCCAGAGTGGATTGAAACCTGTATGAGTGAGTGTGTGTAAATACAGTTGTTTTGCAATATATAAATAAAGGAAAGAAAGAAAAGGAGCATAAGATTTGAAGTGCGAGAAAACGTCCAAGGTCTTTATTCATGATATATGAAATGACAATTAATATGCCCTCACAAATGAAGCCACGGTGCCCTGGGTAAGACACCGGGCCATAGAGTTTCAATTCATTGTTTATTACAAATAACAAAAACAAAGGAATTCATTACTCCGTAACAAAAGTAACAGGTAGGTTGTCCTTTGCAATCCAATTGCTAGGTCCACTGTCGGCCGTCGGATAAATCCAGTTGTTGAACTCAGATTCTTCCACTTCATCATCCTCCCTGATAGCATTCACTCCATGATTAGGCATGGGAGCAGTCACTACATTGGGTTTCTCAGGTGCCTCAAACTGTACCTCCTTGGCATCAATAAGGTTCTGCACCTTGTTCCTTAAGGCCCAACAGTCATCAGTAGAATGCCCCGGGCTATCTGAGTGATAAGCACAGCGAGCATTTGGATTATATTTGGGAGAGGCAGTGTTCACAACCTTTGGAGCCTCTCTGACAGTCACCAAATTGGTGGATAGCAACTGTGGCAAGATTTGTGATAGGGTCATACTCAACCGGGTAAACTCTCTTCTGGGTCTTTCAGCCCTTTGTGGATTGGTTTGCCGAGGAGCGGCAGCAGGCTTAGCAATCACCACCGCATTGACAGATTAGCGGCGTTCTGGTTTATCATGTCTTCTAGGCCCATATACAGCACTGGCCTCCTTCTTAAAGGGTTTCTTCTCAGAACTTGAAGACGCACCCTTCTGAATTTTACCGGACTTCATTCCAGCCTCTATCCTCTCCCCAGTCAGAATAAGGTCAGTGAACCCTGCAGACGAATTATCGATAAGATGATTGAAGAATGGCCCGGAGAGGGTCCCCAAGAACATATCCACCAATTCACGGTCAGTTAACGGAGGCTGCACCCTGCCATCCAAATCCCTCCACTTCTGTGCATACTCTTTAAAACCTTCGCTTGATCCTAGCGACATACCCTGGAGTTGGGTACGTGTAGGAGCAAGGTCGGCATTATATTGATACTGCTTGTAAAAAGCAGTAGCCAACTCCTCCCAGTTACGAACCTTGGTCCCATCCAGTTGATAGAACCATTCGAGATGAGTCCCTGAAAGATTCTCCTGGAAGAAGTGGATCCACAAGTTCTTATCCACTGTGTACGGTTGAATCTTCCGCACATAAGATCTGAGGTGTAGCTTAGGGCAAGACGCCCCATCATACTTGGTGAAACATGGTGCCTTAAACTTGTGAGGAATGATCACACCAGTAGATAAGCCCAAGTCTCCGAAATCCAGCCCAGGAACTTGTTGGATCTCCATGGCATTCAGTCTGTCTTCCAACTGCTTGTACCGGTCTTCAGCAGGAGGATATTGTTCCTCATTAAAATCAGTCTCGTTGTCAGAGACTACTGGACTTAGAGCCTTTCCCCCCTGGGGACTGTCCTTGCCTACAGAAGAACTAGCTTCCTCATTCTGCAGAGTATTACCAAACCTCCGGCCCGAGTTGAAAAGAACAGTTCTCTTCTTCTTCTTCTCCTTCTTCAGGAGCAAAGCCTTCAGCTCTTCTTGGCCCTGAGCCAAACCCATGATCAGCTCTTGAAATTGTGCGTTCTGCGCCTGAAGGGCCTTGATAGACATCTCGGTTGATGATTCAGGGTTCATGATGCTGAAATAAACAGCGAAGAACAGTAAGCAACCTGAAAAGAAGAGTACCTGCTATGCACATGATGAATGATATGTGTTTATGCAATGCATTCAAGGATTCGAAAATTCAAATTTGTTGTAGACAAAAAGGAGCACACGTTATCATTAAGGAAATAATTGTTCAGTACATCAAAGCCTCATGGGCACATATTACAAAGCAAATCAATCCCAAAAGACACTACGCATCCTCTTTGGAGCTATGTAGGTGTTGAGATTCCTTTCCTCGTGCAGTAGGCGGGTGAGCTCCAAGACCTTCTTTTCACTAGCATGTAGACTGGTCTCAAGAGAATTTTGTTCTTCCTTAAGCTGGATCCAGCTCTTCTGCATCTCTTCCCAGGACGTGGGCATGTCAGGATGTTGAATGGTGTGGGACACCTCTCCCTCCAAGACTGGCTCTTTGATCACAGGGAGCACATGAGGATAAGGCATTACTAACTTCTGGGAGCGGGCTCGTACCCACTTGAGATAAGGTTCCAATGGGATGGAATTCCTGTGCCCCAGGGTCTTGCTGTCTATCTTACTGGGCATCCTCCAAGCTCTGACAAATCTCTGGCGAAGTCCTTGTGCATCATTGTCGAAGTCAAAAACTATGTCAGGAATTAACATGTCATGAGGGCCATCCCTCCGAGCATAACCAAACTGTCTCCAAGCCAGGCACGGGTTGTAAGTAATACCTCTTATGATTCCAAGTAAAGGAACATTAGGGTACTCCCCGCAACGATCAATGATAGTGACATCCTCTCTGGACCGAGGGCACCAATGTATATCTGCATGTGTAAGAGTCATCAATCGTTGTGACCATCTCAAACCCCGCTCGTTCTTCAAAACTGATTGTGGAAGGTGCGAAATAAACCACCTTCCCAGGAGAGGAGTGCAGCACATAAGAACACCTCTTTTTCTCATGGTTCGAGTGTAACATGAGTGAAGGATGTCCCCTAGCAACGTAGGTATAGGATTCCTGGACATGAAGATCTGGACAGCACTGATATCTATAAGCTGATCTGGGTTAGGGAACAACACCAAACCATAGACAAGGAGGGCCACAACTTCTTCAAAATCTTGTAAGTCAAGGGAGTTCCAACATTCCTGGGCCTTTTCAAACAGAAACCTGGCTAAGAACCCTTTGATACCACTTCTAACTTCCCAATGTCCCTTGAGGTCATATGATTGTAGGTGTAAGGCTTTAGCAATCTCTTCAAGCTTGGGTTCCTTTTCCGTACCGTTGTAGGGTAGTTGATCAAGGATAGGGATCTTCAGAAGCCGGGAGAACTCTTCCAATGTAGGTACCAGTTGATAATCCAGGAAAGTGAAATAGTGATGCAGAGGGTCAAAGAACTGGAACAAGACCTTTATCATATCTTCCTCAATGTTGGTGTTGACCAAGCTGATGAGTCTTCCATGCCTCTCACTGAATGAAGAGCTCTCGGGAATCCTGGATATAAGCTCCTTAAGCTGAGGAGGGATCCTTACAAGGCTAATCTGAATTGTCTTCCTGCGAACAGTTTCCATGTCCTACAAAACAAGAACAAAGATGAAGATTCGAACCCCTGAAATGGTTAGTCAATGCATGTGATGTTGTATGATGTCATGATGCTATGATTAAACACACCACAAATATCTACAAAGGCAAACATGATAAGGCACACAAGTCACACCACAACCCTTAGAGTTTAAGGCCAGCATGGGGTCTGGGTATTACCCTCTTGAAGTTGGTGGGTTCAACCTGTCCTATTAGAAGTAACCGGGTTCTAAGGATCCCAATATCACTGGATTGCTTTCATTGTTCATCGTTTCGATTTAGCCACTGAACTGGCAACCGAAATATTCCAGGAAAGCAACCCTCAATTGAGTGTAGTATCGAGTATCAACCAACCTCGGACTGCACCAAAGTCAGTTATCTCACTACCCTAAAGAGGCCAAGATAGTTCAATTAAGGTTCCTAAGGTCAGTTGATGCTTCACGACACCACATGGAGGTCCCGTACTCTCCTTGACTGAACTCAAGGGTTACCGGTACACACTAAAGTGCCACATCAACATAGCAGACTGTTTCAACCATGTCGGTATACCCCGCACAGTTCCCTCACAGCCTTGTTGCTACTTTCTAAGAAGGTATCCCCAGATCCGAGTTAGGATCTATAGAACTCCCAAGACAGTCCCACAATTTAAAGCAAACAAGTCAAAGCAATTGAAAACACAGTGATCTTAGTCCTAAGGTACACCTCACTTTAAAAGCAGTCCCCAGCAGAGTCGCCAGTTCTGTGATCAGTGGATCTGGAACTGACTGTTTAACGTTGGTTCGCGAAATGTCGCGGAAGCAAGAGTCGCCACCGTCTTTTATTTTCTCCAAATGGAAAGGACAAAAGCACAGAAAAATTCCTTATTGAGATTAGTTCTCGGTTCGGGAGGTAGATTTATAGAAAGGGAAGGTGTTAGCACCCTTTCTATCCATGGTTATCCATGGGCTCTTAGATACTTGCTCATTTGTGCTTTAAAAATGGTTTGTTTGCTTTTCAAGGTGAGTGGGTTTGAAAAAAGTTCCGTTTAAAATTTCAGTTCGACTCTTGTATCAGTCCTCAAGAGTGTTTGAAAAGTTGTTTTTGAAAGCCTTTTGCAAAGTGTCGGTGTGAAAAGAAGTTTTTGATTTGTTTTGAATTAGAGCAAGTATCTACGAGTCATCTACCTACCCTAAGGAATTAGTCTGTGTAAATGTCCTTGAGGTAGTGCCATCCCACCATTGAGGGGTAGGTAGCACCACCGTTGGAGGTGTTCGGGTCAATTCGAGGATTAGGGACAGTGTGGTCACCAGAGCAATGGGAGGATACCTTAGAAGCTACCCCCATGCCATGTTCATGGACATGAGGACTTACTAAAACATCCTCTACTCGACGACCACGTTTCGAGGGGCAAGGCAACAGTGAGGCGTACCCTAAGAGTGATGTGTGAATTGTGTATCATTTTCAGTTATACTTGTCTTGATCATGCATTGAGTGTTCTACGCTTTGATTTTATTTTTGGCATACATTCTTTCATGTGATTATTAACAGTTAAGGGTGCGGAAATTAAAATGCGGGAAGATAAAAGTCCTACGCTATTACAAGGCGCGGGTCTACAACGCCAAATTAAACCAAGACCCGATTTGAATAAATAAAATGCGGAAAATAAATGTCCTAATTATCTATTACAAAGCTTTGGGGCAAGTACATAAATTTATAAAAGAAATAAAAAATAAATGCGCGAAAAGGAATTAAGAATCGAGAGCGAGGGCGTTGGACCCTTTAAGGAAATTGAATTGAAGTTACAAAATTAATTAAATTAAGTAAAGGAAAGAACTTATTTTTGGAGTTTTTGTATTTATGAAATTTAATGAGAAAATTAATTATTATAGGAAACCCTAATTCTAATTTGTTTTTTAATTAATTAAAGAAAAATGCTTAAGTTTGACCTAATTTAACCTAATTATTTAAATGTCATATTTATTCACAAATTAATTAAGAATTAATAATAATGATGATGAGGAAATTTAATTATTAAAAAAAAAGGTAAAATGCTACAAAACCTAATTTTTATGTGTTTTAATTTATTTAAGAAAAATGTTAAAGTTAAAACTAAAATTAAAACTAATTGATTATTAGAATTTTATTTACAAAAACATTAATGCCTTAAATAAATATTTTTTTATTTTTTTGACTTTCTGATTTTTTTTTGCATTTTATGAAAATTAATTTTTATGGATTTAAATAAAACAAATAATATAATTAAAATAAAAGAAAAGAATAAAAATAGGGAAAGAAAAAGGCAAACATGGGGGGTTTTCTGACCCAATTAGGAGGTATGTGAGAAGCATTTTGGCCCAATAAGGGTGAGGCCCTTTTGACTTTTCAGGCTTGTGTGTGGAGGCGTTGACTGGTGCGTATGATGAGCCCCTTTGGTGGCCTTCAGATTGGAATCTCCAGGCGCGTGGCAAGCCAGATGGTGAGGCTGTATGGTAGGCCTTTGGAAGTGTGCTATACAGAATCACGTTAGAAAGAAAAATATTGAATAAAGTGGGGGGACCTGGGAATCGAACCCAGGTCCCAATGTTCACCAAGCGTGTCCTCTACCACCTGTACCAAGCAACGCGTTTGTATGTATTATGGAAAACAAATATTATAAAATATAAACCACGCTAGTGATGTTAACACAAAAACGCGCCAGAAAATTTGAACGTCCCAATCATGTTACGCCACGCAAGCTTCATCTTCTTCTTCCTGCAAAAATGTCAAACAAGTAGCAGGGGTTTTAAACCCCCACTAAATAGTACAGTGAATAATAGCGATTAAGCACTGAGTAATGATAAATTAGGCGCGAGGTGTGGTTTTGAATCGTCTTGTTGTCACGATTCCAATGGTGTTATTCTTATGGTCTAATTTTTCCCCAGGCAAGAATCCCCAATTTCATACCTCTGAAACCCTAGGCAGCTTCCATGGTGGATTCGTGCACAAGGCTTAAAAACTCAATCAAAGAATGCCAATAGCTTTAGAACAATCAGCTTAGTACAAATCAATCATTAGAATGCATTAACATGGCATGAAAATATGAATACGAATATGCAAAAAATTATGAACAGGGTGACTTCGTGCTACCAGTTCTTTGAGTATGGAGACCTGAAAAGTATTGGAAAAGATTCCTGGCAGCCTTGGCAAGCTTATGGAACAGTTTTTAGGCTTTGAAACACACTGAAACTATGTTTTCAGTTTTGAACTTTTTAAGAAAAATGCAAGTTTTTGTTTTTGATTCTGAGCGCAGCTAGCTTGTGTTTGTGATTAGGTTTAGGTTCTGGCTTATATGTGGAATGAATTAGGGTAAAAAAGCAAGTCCAAAATCCATGGAATCAATGCTTTTGAATTTGTGATTTTGCATAATCTTTTTCAATCTTTTTGTTATGAAGAACATGCCAATCATGGAAGATTTGCCTTTTTTGGACATGAAACGAATTGCCACCTTGCATTAGTTGGATTTGCTGCATCAAAAAGATTTAAAAGCATTATTTTGTATTTTTCTCATATTTAACTTTAATTAAATGAATTAATAGATTTAAAAATTCAATTAATAAATTAAAAATAAGAAAATAACTCCCCTTTGGGTCAATGGGTCATGCATAGCTTTTTGGTGATGATTCTTGGAAGAAATTGTGGCCCATTAGCAATTTTGAGGCATTTGAAGCAAAGTTGACTTTTCAAAATTCCCAAAAATTTTCCAACTTCCACAAGGCATATCTTGCTCAATTTTTAAGCTTTGATCATGTTCTTGATTTTGGAAAGGTATTGAAGTCCTATAACCAATGCCTTTGGTCCCATGTAATTTTGATTTACCAATCTCAAGTTATGGTCTTTGACTTAAAGTGCCTTTTTGTTGACTTTTGAAAATGACCTATAATGTTGAGATTGATAACTTTGTGTGAGAGAATTTCTTGGACTTGAAGTGTTAAGAGGAGTTGTAGGAAATGTCATTATCTTCAAAATGAGCTTTGGATGGAATTTTTCTGATAAACCATGTGGAAGTTATGCCCTGGTCAATTTGCAGTTGACTTTTCCAACTGTCCAAAAATAGAAACTTTTGCATCTTGAGACTTTTTGAGCCATGCTTTGAGAATCATGATCAAGAATTGATCAAATGATGTTTATGACTTCAAAATAATATGTTGACCAAAAATTTTGACTTTTGAATGTCAAATGACCATTTTGCCCCTACAGTTGACTGTTGAGCAATTAGGGTTTTTGACTGTGCAATTTTGTGCTGTAAGTCTTGAAACTTGACATGAGGATGCTTGACAATGTTTATGGGCATGTGAGACTTGATTGGGCCCTTGGAAACTTCAATTTCTTTGCTAGAACCAAAACCCTAGTTTTTGACTGTTAGGAGGCAATTGAACTGTGCAACCCTTGGGAGATTTTGAAGTTTGTAAATTGCAAATCTTGAAGAATATGGGAGGGAAAATTTTGGGGTACAACACCCATCCTCTCCAGATTCCATGGGTGACTATTCTGCTTTAGCCTTCGGTGATTCTGAAGATTTGGTCAATCATGTTGAGTACGAAGTTGACGAAGACTATGAAGTGCCGGGAGAGTTAGCCAGACTTTTGCAACAAGAAGAGAGGGATATTCTGCCCCATGAAGAGTTGCTAGAGACCATCAACTTGGGAACAGAGGAAGACAAGAAATAGGTTAAGATGGGTGTCAACCTGGAACCAAGTGTCAAGGAGCTCTTAGTGCAGTTGCTAAATGAATATGTCGAAATTTTTGCCTGGTCCTATGAAGACATGCCAAGACTAGATACAGATATCGTGGTTCACCGTCTCCCTACAAGAGAAGACTGTCCACTGATCAAACAAAAAGTTCGCCGAATGAGGCCCGACATGTCTGAAAAGATCAAAGTTGAGATGATGAAACAATTCAATGTTGTCTTTCTGGTTGTTACTTCCTATCCACAATGGGTTGCTAACATTGTGCCCGTGCCTAAAAAGGACGTCAAAGTCAGAATATGTGTGGACTATAGGGACCTTAACAGGGCTAGCCCTAAAGATGATTTTCCCCTATCACACATCGACATCTTAGTTGACAACACAGCTCAACACAAGGTATTTTCCTTCATGGATGGGTTCTCGGGATACAACCAAATCAAAATGGCCCCCGAAGATATGGAGAAAACTACTTTTGTCACGCAGTGGGGTACCTTCTGCTACAAAGTGATGCCATTCGGACTGAAGAATTCTGGGGCAACCTATCAACGCGCCATGGTAGCTTTGTTTCATGACATGATACATCATGAGATTGAAGTCTACGTAGATGACATGATAGCCCGTTCACAGACAGAAGAAGAACACCTTGACCACCTGCAAAAGCTGTTTGTCAGATTGAAGGAGTATAAGCTCAGACTGAACCCAAGCAAGTGCACTTTTGGAGTCAGGTCTGGTAAACTTTTGGGATTTATCGTCAGCAACAAAGGCATTGAGGTTGATCCTGCTAAAGTCAAAGCTATACAAGAAATGTCTGCCCCCACACTGAAAAGGAGGTTAGAGGTTTCTTGGGACGCTTAAACTATATTGCGAGGTTCATCTCTCACCTAACATCTACCTATGAGCCAATCTTTAAGCTGTTGAAGAAGGATCATGTGATTGAATGGAACAATGATTTTCAAGTTGCTTTTGATAAGATCAAGGAGTATTTACTGGAACCTTCTATTTTGATGCCACCCGTCGAAGGAAGGTCGTTAATCATGTATCTAACTGTTTTGGATAACTCAATGGGGTGCATATTGGGCCAACATGACGAGTCTGGCCGAAAAGAGCATGCCATTTATTACCTTAGAAAAAAGTTTACCGACTGTGAGACTCGCTACTCACTGCTCAAGAAAACTTGTTGTGCTTTGGTATGGGCTGCTCGCCGGCTAAGGCAGTATATGTTGACTCATACCACTTTGCTAATTTCCAAGATGGATCCGATCAAGTATATCTTCGAGAAGCCTGCTTTATCTGGAAGAATCGCTAGATGGCAAATGATCCTGACTGAGTATGATATCCAGTATACTACCCAAAAAGCTATAAAGGGGAGTGTACTAGCTGACCATCTAGCTCATCAAGTCGTCGAAGATTACCAATCTATGAGATTCGACTTCCTTGACGAGGACATCATGACATTGGATAACATTAAAGGTAATAGACCGTATGACGGACCTGAACAAGGATCCCGATGGACCTTGTACTTTGATGGTGCTTCAAATGCACTTGGCAACGGTATCGGTGCGGTACTCATTTCTCTGGAAGGTTGCCATACACCCTTCACTGCCCGACTTTGCTTCAGCTGTACCAACAACATGGCTGAATATAAAGCTTGCATCTTTGGTCTCAAGGATGCTATAGACTTGGGAATCAAATCTTTGGTCATATTTGGGGACTCGACATTGGTCAGTCAAGTCAAAGGAGAGTGGGACACTAAACATCCTAATCTTATCCCATACAAAGAACATGTCTTGACATTGTTGCCTCATTTCGAGCAGATTACCTTTGAACACTTCCCGCGAGAAGAAAATCAGCTAGCTGATGCTCTGGCTACAATGTCCTCTATGTTTAAACTCAACTGGGATAATGAGGCTCCCCAAATCACCATCGAGCGAATGGACGAACCTGCACACTGTCATGAGATTAATATCGAAGAAGTAGTGGAACAACCCTGGTTTCACGAAATCAAAAGGTATCTCCAGACTCGAGAATACCCTGAAGGAGCTTCCGTCAATGACAAAAAGTTCTTAAGGAGATTTGCTTCCAAGTTATTCCTGAGCAATGGTATCTTATATAAGCGCAGCCATGATTGTGTTCTACTTCGTTGTGTGGACAAGGTTGAAGCAGAGTTGATCATGACTGGAATACATAGTGGCACCTTTGGCACCCACTTAAGCGGACATACGATGGCTAAGAAGATTCTAAGGGCAGGCTACTACAGGTCTACCATGGAAGATGATTGTCATCAACATTCCCGTACTTGCCACAAATGTCAAGTCTACGCCAATAAAGTACATATTCCTCGTGTTCCTCTCAATGTTCTAACATCTCCTTGGCCATTCGCAATGTGGGGCATCGACATGATTGGAGAGATCAAGCCCACGGCATCCAACGGACATTGTTTCATCCTGGTGGCTATTGATTACTTCACTAAGTGGGTCGAAGCAGCTTCCTACGCCTCCGTTACAAAGAATGTGGTTGCCCGCTTCATTAAGCAGAATCTCATATGCCGGTATGGTATCCCTGACAGGATCATCACAGACAACGGTACGAATTTGAACAATACTATGATCATCGCTCTGTATGAGCAGTTCAAGATTTATCATCACAATTCATCTCCCTATCGGCCAAAGATGAACAGTGTTGTTGAAGCCGCGAACAAAAATATCAAAAAGATCATTCAAAAGATGACAGTCACCTACAAGGACTGGCATGAGATGTTACCATTTGCTCTGCATGGATATCGTACCACGGCACGTACTTCAACAGGGGCAACCCCATTTTCTTTGGTGTACGGCATGGAAGCCGTTTTACCTATGGAGGTTCAGATTCCTTCCTTAAGGATCATGAAAGATGTCGGTTTGAGTGAAGATGATTAGATTCGGACCCGGCTTGATCAATTAATTTGATCAACGAGAAGCGACTTACTGTTGTTTGTCATGGTCAAACGTATCAAAAACTGATGATCAAGGTTTTCAACAAGAAAGTCAGACGTCAAGTATATCAAGTCGGAGATCTTGTAATCAAGCGGATCATCTTGCCGCAAAGTGATCCCAGGGGAAAGTGGACTCCTACTTACGAAGGACCATTTGTGATCAAGAACATCTTTTCTGGTGGGTAAATGATTCTGACCACCATGGACGGGGATGACTTTCCGCACCCTGCGAACGCAGACAGAGTCAAAAGATACTACGCATAAAATGACCCGACAAGTCAAAAACCCGAAAGGGCGATTTGGGCAAAAATGGGCATCCTGGTGAATCGAAAACCCGAAAGGGCGGTTCAGGCAAAATTAGGGATAAATAAAAACCTGTACACCCGGCAAGTTGAAAACCCGAAAGGGCGACTTGCGCAAAAAAGGGTTTCCTGGTGGACTGAAAACCCGAAAGGGCGGTCCAGGCAAAAGTTAGGGAATTAAAGCGTATGACTATGTCTCGTCGGATCACTTTAAGGACAATCTCTTCACCAACAAGCTCCATGCTTCTGATCAATCCAATCATCGGCGGACGAATCAGCGAATGGACAAGATACTCAGAGTTGTGAAGACCATAGCAGAATGGGAACCCCATGGAATTATTGCACATAGCCATCTTTCTTTTGTATAAAAATTTTCTCAATTTACGACAACATTCTCTTACTAGAATGTCTGTCTCCTTTGTACAAAGATACTTACAAAAGTTAATACAAAAATACTTCAAAGTGCAAAAATTTGTTTTCCTTTCGTTTCTTTTTACACTTATGTTTTATTTGAAAACGTCCAATGTTTTCTTAAATAGGCATATGCATTTGAATATAATCACTGCTTATAAATAAAACGAAATTAAGAAAGGATAATTACTGATAGGTTGAAGGTGTAGGAAGATACCCTTGTGCTATTCCAGAAGAAATCCCCTGAAGTATGTCATTCAAATCCTCAATAAAGCTAAAACCTTGGAGTCTATATCCCCAGTGGAGTTATATTTCAAGATCCCCAGCGGAGCCAGTGTATTCTAAACTTTATTCCCGGGCGGGGTTAAGTTTCAAAGTTCTCATCAGAGTTCAAACACCCGACCCCCAGCGGAGCCCAAAAAACCTGAAATACCTATCCCCAACGGAGCTAGAATATTCTAAACCTTCTTCCCCAGCGAAGTCAAATTTCCAACTATCAATCCCCATTAGGAACCATTCAATTTTCCCCAACTTCCCCAGTAGATTGGCGTACAACCCAAGCTCCTGATTTCCCCGGCCGAGTAAACACTCTCCCCATAGAATTACTTCCCAACAGACCGAGGATTCTAGTTCCTGTTTCTCCATTCGAAGCTTCCCAGGTTTTGATTCCCCAGTAGAGGTCGTCAGAGTTTTCCTTATTTCCCAGGAAAGTCATGAAGGATTCTCGTTCCCCGCAGAAGTTGTCGAAGCTCTTGTTAAAACCCCACAAGTCACCAAGGATTTTCAATCCCCAGCGGTGGTCCCAGGATTTCTCATTCTCGACAATCAAAGATCTTTAATCCCCAAGCAGTCAGCAAGGATTTCTCATCTTCAACAATCAAAGATTTTGAGTCCTCATCATCGGTCAGGATTCACTTTCCCCGGAGGCAGCCAAGGATTTCATTGTCTCCAGTTATCAAGGATTTATTTTCCTCAGCAAGACAGCTATTCAGCTTACATGCACATCCATTACATTCACATATCATAAACATTGATGAAACATATTCTATTGCATCATCCATATCATGCAACATGACTTTGTGTTTAGCTAACATTTTCCCCTTTTTCAGGGTAAGATTAAAAAGCTATCATTAACAACTATTCAGAGATTTCAGATACAGTATGGATACACCCCAGACACAGAGTTCATTCTACTACTCATTCAGACTTCAGCAGTCTGATACAAACTAGATACACTCCATACACGGCAGCCATTCTATTTCTCATTCAGATTCGACTATCAGCTTCAAGTTCAGATACGCTCCAAACACGGATGCCATTCTGGCCCTTACACCAGAAGTTTGATTCTCCCCAGTGCAGTCGCCACGGAAGTCATTTTGTCACTTATTCAGATCCCAGTTACAGTTTTAGATACACTCCAGACACGGAAGTCATTATGCTACTCATACAGATCTCAATTTCAGATACGGTTCAGATACGCTCCAAACACGGTTGCCATTGTGCCACTCATTCATAACTTATCCCCAGCACCTAGATGCTCCATACACAGATGTTTCTCTGTCCTCCATTCAACTACAGTTACAGCTCGGATACGCTCTAGACACGAACGCCATTCCCTTGCTCATACAAACCCAACCTCCAGATACAACTCAGATACGTTCCAAATACGGATACCATTTTGATGTTCATTCTACTGATTTTCAACAAATAAATCTTAGATGGCATCTTTAAGCCCATATCCAGCAATATTCTACCATCTCCAAATGGCATCTTTAAGCCCATTCCCTCAACAATATTTTGACGAGTGCAAATTTACGGGCACTCTAGTGTCCAATCCTCTTTTACCTTCGAGCCACGAAAGGCAAACTTGCCAATCTAACTCTTCAGGTTCAATAAGATTGAACAGGGGCAACTGTTGTACCCAAAAATTTTCCCTCTCATTTTACCAACATTTCTCATCACAAGGCTCTTGTAATTCAAGATCAGGCTAGGGTTTGCTCTGCTCAAGACACCTCCTTGCACTATTGACCTAAATTAGGGTTTGAGTTCGCACAGGGATTTTTGGACCTTCAATTCCCAAATTGACTTTCATACTTCATGTTGGACTCATAAGTTTACCCATACCAAGTTTCAAGCCTTGAATCAAATTTTTGCCCAAGCAATTGGACAGTTGACCTAGAAATCAGCTGTATTGGGGGAAAAGTCAACTGTGATTAATTTACAGTCAAACCTCATGAATTTTGACCCACATCAACATTATGAACTTATATGAACCATTTGATCAAATTTGGACCATAAATCCACAAGAAATTTGATCAGATCACCAAAAGGACAAAATGGTCATTTTTAGGGTTTTGACTGTACAAAGGCAATTTTTTACTGTTTGACCTAGCCAGTGGCAATCTAAGCTCAATCATGGACTCAAGGAATCAATGAAATTATCTTGACCTATTCAACAAGTTCAAAAGATCTCAAATGCATGGCATTGACAGATGAATTTTTCAGTCAACTGGTCAATATTTGACTGTACACTGAAAAGTCAAACTTTGACTTTTTGGTCAAAATCAAGTGCCAAGGGTCATTTTTCATCAAGATGTGTCAAATTATGAAAATTGTTCACCAAGAAACCCAAAATTGCAAATTAGGGTTTTAATTTGAAAATTTTCATAACTTAGAATTTTTCTAAGTATGGAAAATTTCTTATTTTTTCCCAACTTTCCTCAACTTTTTCACTATGATGCAATTGTATTCAAAGAAAACTTCCAACATGAAAGTTGTATTACTCCATGAAATCTACAACTTTGATTCACAAAGTTTTCCCAAAAGATGCTTGGATCTCAAGTTATGAATTTGTGAATAGGGGTCCATAAACTTTTTAACTTAGTGAAATTTTGCCCTAGTTTAGGCAGTTTTTGACCTAACTTCATGGAAACTTTTAACCTAGATCCAAGAGGTATATCAAGTTTCATTTAAAATATGTATTGTAGAGCATGTTACAAGCTTTCCAAAATATCCAAGAACTCTCCAAGATCATTTGTGGTTAGGGAGAATCGAAGAAGAGAAAATGGCAATTTGTCACTTTTGTTCAAGCCAGGTTTATAATGCTTCAAGTTGCAAATTAGTTCCTAGCATGCTTGTACCTTGCATTACAGGTCCTAATCCCTTCTACACTCCATAATTAAATGCAAACTCATTGGATATTGGCTTTATTTTGACCTTTGGAGCATTGTACAAAGAACAATTCCATAAATGGCCAAAAGTGTACATTGCCATTTTCATAAAGCTAGCTTTTCCAACTTTACAATTCTTGAGCCATGGACCTTATCTTTTGTTGCAAGCAAGATCCATAAATATCAGACAATGTTTACCAACTCTCATCAGCCCTAGAACTAGCAAGTACAACACTTTGGCATGGTCACTTCAACCTTTCTTCAAAAGCAAGCAAATTGCATTGTACAAAGAACAATTCCATAAATGGCCAAAAGTGTACATTGCCATTTTCATAAAGCTAGATTTTCCAACTTTACAATTCTTGAGCCATGGACCTTATCTTTTGTTGCAAGCAAGATCCATAAATATCAGACAATGTTTACCAACTCTCATCAGCCCTAGAACTAGCAAGTACAACACTTTGGCATGGTCACTTCAACCTTTCTTCAAAAGCAAGCAAATTGGCAAAAAGGATCAGAACTTGTCCATCTGATAAAGAGAAGACTTGGCTTCATTCTAGACAACTTCAGAAACTTGTCACAAGCCAATACACGATTTCCTAACATCCCAAACACTCTCAAACACCAAAATCACATTTTTCTGTCCAAACAGGGCAGCTTCTGCAAAACACTTGCCAACTTGAAATTTGTTCGTGCGTTTTGCCTCTCAAGACTTCAAACACTTTACATACATCCTACCTAAACTATCCAAGCCATTGCACTGCAACTGTGTGCCCTGTTTCAGCCATCACCATTTTCATTTTTGAAGTTTGCAGGTTGGCTTCTACAAGGAGTTTCAAGCATCCTCAAGGCAAGCTAAGCATTGGAATAGCTTGAGGGAACTTCAAGGAAGCTCACACGATCTTCAGGCCTCACTCAAAGTCCCCACATTGCCATATCCAAACTCAGCTGAACAAGGTATTTTTCAAAACTCTATCTCTCTATTTAGGAATCCTTAAGCTTTGATTTGTGAAGCAAAAATGTAGCCCTTAACTTGCTTAAGTTGTACATATGCATAGTTGTCATTTATATTAACTGGGTAGTGAGAATTTGAAGCTTGAAGTTCAAGAAAAAATTAGGTCAGGAATTAGGGCCACTGAAATTCTCCCTGGTCTTTTAGAGTTAGGTTTCAAATCTTATATCATTGGAATCGTGATAAAAAATGCTACATGTTTCATGTTGCAAGTTTTTGTTTTTGTGCAAAGAATAGAGAGTTGCAGGTTTGAAAAAACGCGCGCTGGAAAGGAAGCAAGGACAGGGACGAAGATGTTGTCTTGGGCTTTTTTGCTTCTGACCTTTTTTGGTTTTGATATTCACACCCCATGTTTTGCTTTTACACCCCACTTGACCATTTTCTTTTATTTTTTATATTTTCTTGCATATTTTATATTTTGACTTGCATTTATTTTTTTCTGAACATTAAAAAATCACAAAAAATATCTTCTTTATTTTTGCATTTTATTTTATTTTTATTTTATTTATTTTTTACATAATATATAGTTTGTTAGGATTTTATACTTTATTTTCTTCAATAAAACTTGTAAATAATATAAAAATACTATACATTTTTTATTTTTATTATTCATATACATAAAATATTATTTTCATACATATTTTATTTTTTAATATTTGTAAATAATTTTGTTTATTTTTTCTTATACATAAATAAATAAAATGAATAATATAGAAAACATATATTTTCTTTCTAATCAAAATTAGGGTTTCCCCTTTCCAAAATAACATTATTATTTTTCTTATTTTTAGGACTTAAATAACTTTGTTTTTTCATACATAAATCAAATACAAAATATTTTTTGCATATTTACATTTTTATTGCATTTTTAATAATTGCTTTTTTTTTTATTGTACCAAAATTCAATTGGATTGTAATAATTTCTAGGGTTTTATTTTGAGCAATATCCCCCATTCAAAACTTGTATCCCCCCTCCCATAATATTGTTGTAATAGCTTAGATTTACTTTACGCAATTTATCGCATTATATACATGTTTAGTAAAGTTAGGGTTTGTATGATAAGACGAAAATCAAACAAATAGACATGACCTAATACAAGAGAAACAAAAGCATGAAAATGACCACACATTGCACACAAGCACCCCTTAGGGTTTCACCCACTTGGTTGCCTTAAAATAAAATGGCCATGGTATGCATGCTAGGTATCTTGGCAAAATAATACAAAAAAACATCATAGTCCCTCGATGACGCTATCACAGATTGCCTAAACAAATGATCTTAGTCCCTCAAAAATGCTAAAGATACTTGGCAAGATTGTTATCATGGTCATACGATGACCCACTCCCGTATCGTTTAACATCCAAAGATAGGGTTGTTTACCAAGACAATGGTAAATCAACAATGTCAAAGGAATAAAAATGTAAAAGAAAGACTTTTGAGTAGGTAGATAAGCTTCTAGTTACTTGATTAATTTGCAAACAATCCTTGCTATTTTCAAATAAACACACACATTTAAAAACATTTTCCAAACAACTTTCAAAACATTGAAACATTTTTCAAAAGACAAACATCTTTGTATACATTCTTACGAATGAGAATCATTACAAAGATTGCCTAAACAAATGCCTCTTTTCAAAATACTTTCAAAACCACACAAAGCATCATTTCAAACAATTGCAAAAGCAAAGCAAGTGATCTAAAACAAGTAACTAAGGGCCCATGGAAAACCATGGATGAAAAGGGTGCTAGCACCTTCCGTTTTCATAATCTACCCCCCAAACTCAAGAAAATATCTCAAAGGTCTTTCTTGTGCTTTTTTACCTTTCCTTTTGGATAAAATAAAAAGTCGATGGCGATTCTTGCTAACTGCAACATTTGCAAACACAAACGCAAAACCTCAAGTCAGTTCTCCCACCGCATCACAACATCATATGTTCATTTTTAATATATGCTTTTGACAATAATTGCTGCTCATAAATATTTACATGCAAAATAAAAGACGATTACTCGTAATATCAGGAACAGGGGAAAATAAGAATTGTCCAGATCTTACAGTTGCTCTGTCCACCAGGTACATGGATAAATTTAGCTGAAGAATATGACTAAGGTACATTCACTCCCCGCAGAGTAAGGAGAAAGCAGTGGCGTTAATTCTCCCCAGCTGAGGCTCACAACCGCGAGTAAGTCAGTGATATTCTCCTCCAAGCAGAGTTTATCTATCACCAGTACTAGAAAATTATCCCCGGTGGAGTTTGGAGAATTATCCCCAGTAGACTCTGGAAGATTGTCCCCAGTAGAGTCTAAAAGGTTATTCCCAGTGAAGTCGCAACTGGAAAATCATCCCCAGCGGAGTTCATTCCTTTCACAAATAGAAACTCAATTCCCAACAGAGTTTATCATCGCCGGCAATGATGATTCATCCTCATCCGAGGTTACTTATCCAAATCAACAGGTCCTCTAGCAGAATATGTCCTCCCCATAGAGTTGTTTTCTCATCAGTTTATTACCCAGCGGAGTTATTCTCTCCTACATGATCATTCTCACAAACATCTTCATTCACTATCCCCAGTGGAAACGGAGAATTCAACTCTTTTCTCCAGCAGCAATCCGGGATTTATTTTCCCCAGCTAAAAATATCACATTTCCATACATCATGACACATGCATATACGCATCATACAAATACAATCTCATTTATTTTGAGAACATCATTGCTCAATACATATCATGCATTACATACAGCTAACCTTTACCTTTCAGGAAAGATACAAACAAATTCTCACAAAATTCAAGATGTGAAGCCCGGGTATGACTGGATAATAGTTTAATCCCCAGTTAAATAACGGACGATCGAAGCTCCTAAAATTCAAATTTCCTCTTCAATAGAGATGATTCCTCAGTCGAATGGACGACCGAAGTTCCTAAAATTCAACAGAGATGTTTCCTCAGTCGAATACGGACGACCGAAGTTCCTAAAATTCAACAGAGATGATTCCTCCGTCGAATACGGACGACCGAAGTTCCTAAAATTCAACAGAGATGATTCCTCAATCGAATACGGACGACGGAAGTTCCTAAAATTCAACAGAGATGTTTCCTCAATAGAATATGGACGACCGAAGTTCCTAAAATTCAACAGAGATGATTCCTCAGTAGAATACGGACGACCAAAGTTCCTAAAATTCAACAGAGATGATTCTCAGTAGAATACGGACGACCAAAGTTCCTAAAATTCAACAGAGATGATTCCTCATTAGAATACGGGCGACCGAAGTTCCTAAAATTCAACAGAGATGTTTCCTCAGTAGAATACAGATGACCGAAGTTCATAAAATTCAAACAGAGATGACTCACCAACAAAATAACAGACGACGAAGCTCCTAAAATTCTACTTCTCTCAACAAAGATCATCCTTCCCCAGCGGAATCTTCCTCAACGACAGGTATACAAGCTCTCGCTAAGGAATCTCTTATGCGATCGACACTCCTTCGGATGGCATCTTTAAGCCCATCTCTTGTCATCAGTTTCCAAATGGAATTTATAAGCCCATTCCCGACATCACAATACAATTACCACTACATGCGAGTGCAAATTTCTGGGCACTTTAGTGTTCAATCATCTTCCACCTTCGGATCACGAAAGGCACGAAGGCCAATCTGCCTCCTCAGGTTTAAGAAGATTGAACAGGGGAAGTTGTTGTACCCCAAAATTTTCCCTACCATATTTCTCAAAACATTTCAAGAATGATACTCAAGTTGCTCAAGGTAGTCCAAGGGTTGGCCAGACAAGCTCTCTCCTAAGGCAGTCTACCTCAAATTAGGGTTTCATGTTGCATCAAAATACTTGAGTCCAAGTGATCCCAAATGCTCACCAATATCCTAATATGTTCTCAATATCATCCATGTCAATTTTCAAGATCTGCAGAGGAAATTTGCTCAGTCAATTGCTCAAAGGCCTGAAAATCGACTATGCTAGGGCAAAAGTCAGCTGTGGCCCACATACAGTCAAACTTCAATATTTTTGGTCAAAATTCTCATTTTGTAGGACATTTCATCATTTTATCAAGGGTTGATCATGATTCATCAAGGATTGCTCATAATTCATCAAGACTCAAAAGTTGCTAAATTAGGGTTTTGTAGGAAAAGTCAACTCAACTTTGACCAAGCATAACTTTCTCATACTTTATGAGAAATTACCAATCCAAAGCTCATTTTGAAGAGGATGCAATTCCTTACAATCTATCTTCAGCTCCCAAGTTCAAAATATTCACTCACAAGAAGTTATGAATTTGGACATTATATGTCATTTTGAAAAGTCAACAAAAACACCTTTTTTGTCAAAGCTTCATACATGAGAATGGAATATCAAATTGCGATGAGACCAAAAGGGTTGCTTATAGGACATTTCAAGATTTCTAAAAAGTCTAAGAACACCTCCAAAGAGTCAAAATTGAGGAAGTTATGCATTGGTGAAGTTGACGCTTTTTGCAAAATTGCCAAAAGTCAACTATGGCTAAAACTTCAATTTTTGCCAAATGGGCCCAATCTTTTTCACTTGTTTTGAGTTGGAAACATAGTCCACGAGCTCTAGCCCATGCCACTTGTCCTTATCATGTTTTTTTATTTATTTTGATTTTTATTTGAATTAATTCAATTTAAATCAAAACAAATCATATAAAATCCAAAAGATTATGTGTTTGTTTCAGGTTTCAAATTACAGCTAGCATCAAATCAAATTCGTATCAAGGCATGGTGTGTACAAAAAGATTGAATTAAGCAATTTTTGGAAAGATTTTCAAGGTGTATCAAATCAAGATCTAATTCATTGATGGAGGAAGATTGAGATCAGCTATCAACCCTAATCCATTCCTTGATACATATAGAGGCAATGCAGACCAAAAACGAGGTTGAAAAAGAGGCGCAGCATCAAGAACAAAAACTTGAAAAATCAAGAAAAAGTGCAAGATCAAATTTAGTGTTCCAGACATCCTCAAGGCCTTCTAGCTATCCCAATCGATTCCTGGGAGTGTCAGCAAGCCAAAGTAATCAAGAACCAAGCCTTTCAAGTACCCAAAAGCATTGTAAGTCCATCACGATATCCATGAAATTTTGAATTCGGTTAGCATGATTTAGGCATTGTTAGGATGAATTAATCATATATTGTTGATCCATGGAACATTTGCAAGCTTCCTGTATTGATTAATTGCATTTATATGGCCTGTGGTAGATTTCACCATTGTTAGGGTTTTGGATTCCGTTTTAGGGTTTTTGCTTGTAGGTGAAATTAGCTTTCATGAATGGTACCATCATGTTCAGGAGGATGAGACGAGTCCAACCATGGCATTAGATGTCATTTATATGGCCCATGGAAGATTTGGGAATGAACCCTGTTTATAGCAACAGACAAACGTCCGTAGGTAAAAGTCTGGGACTTTTACCCACGGAGAGAGGAAGAAGATGACCAGTTGGCACCCCTCTATTGGCTTGTTCAAATTTCGCGCGCTGAATTGATATATGTGGCTTTTTAATATTTGTTTATTGTTTTGTAATATTATTACAACAAGAACAATTGGCTCAGTGGTAGCCAGGCAAGCTTTAAGGCGCTGGAAGCTTGAGGTCAGGGGTTCGACCCCTGCCTCCACCAAATGTATTTTTCTTAATTTCTTTTAGGTAATCTCATGTGCATACCAAGCCAAGGAGTATCATATGTCCCCATAATCCAGCGTGCCAAGTGGCTTGAGATCCAGATCTGAGGGCCACCAAGGGGAGAACACCATGAAGCCTAGTCAACTCAACGCATGTGATTGTGCCAGTCAACGTGGACACCTTTGGGCCTGGGCTAAAAGCTTTCTATTTGCACCTCCTCAAACTACTGAATGCAGGCCCAAACTACTTTCTCTATTCTTTTCTTTTATTAATTTATTTCATTTAATTTAATTTACTTATTTACTAACCAATCAAATAATTTTCTTTTTATTAAAAAAAATCACAAAAATATTTTTCTATCCAATTAAATTTAAGATATTTATTTTTATTAAAAATTAATTAATTAGGTTTGATTAATTTAGATTACTTTGATTTCTTTTTGTACATAATTAAAATTAATTAGAACAAATAGGTTTTATTTCTAATTTAATTATTTTCTTTTCTTAAAAATAATCAAAAACATAAAAAATAGGTCTTGTAATTGTTTTTATTAATTAATTTAATCACTAATTAATTTGTACATTTATTTTTAAAACCTAAATTCTTTTCTTTAAAATATTAAAAACAACAAAAAAAGCATTTTTCTTTTGACTAAGTTAGAAGGGTCAAAACCCTAATTTTATTCCCCATCTTAATTTTTCTCGCGCGTTTTATTTTTATTATTTATCATATTGATGTAACTGCCTACAGTTTGTAATAGTTTAATTAGGACGTTTATTTCCATTTATCGCTTTACTTTTCAAGGGTTTGTTTTTGGCTATGTAGATACCCGAAGCCTTGTAATAGCGTAGTTTAATTTCCACATTTTAAATTCCGCAAATTATTAACTGTTAGGTGTATGATATTAGGATGCATGACAAGAATGTATGTAAAGCTTTAAAACAGTTTGATAACCCTAAATGTGCAAAGATAAATAAACTGAAATTGAATCACTCGCACATGCGCACTCCTAGGGTACACTTCCACTTGGTTGCCTTCGGTAAACGGTCATTGAGTATAGGATGCTTTAGTGGTCGTCCTTTTGTCTAAACAAAGATCAAAGTCCCGATTCGGAAAAGTTGCCTCAGAATGGTTGCCTCGGAATTGTTGCCTCGAATAAATTGATCTAAGATATTAGGGTTATTACTAAGACGTCCTAACATTGCTTTAGTGATCGTACGTCCCTTTCGAATTGACCCTCAAAACTCCAACGACGGTGCTACCTACTCACTAATAGTGGGATAGCATTGTCTAAAGGAAACAAACATAGAACGATTCTTTTTTCGAGTAGGTAGATTAGTTCTTAGGTACTTGCTCAATCCAAACAAATTTTTTTTTCACACTTACACTCCTTTACAAACAAAGTTTTCAAAACACTTCATTACACTCTTGAAGACAGAAGCAAGAGTTAAATCAAAGTCAAAACAAAAACTTTTCAAAGCACACAAACACAAAGAAAACAATTTTGAAAATGATGAGCAAGTACCTAAGAGCCCGTAGATAACTACGGATAGAAAGGGTGTTAATACCTTCCCTTTCTATAATCTACCCCGTACTCAGAAATATCTCGAAAAAGGAATTTTTCTGTGCTTTTTTCCTTTCCTTGTTGGATAAAATAAAAGTCGGTGGCGACTCTTGCTTACCGCGACATTTTGCAAACACAAACGCAAAATACAAACCAGCAATTCCTTAAAAAAAGGGAAACACGTCCCAGTTTTGGCCACCGTATCACACTGTCCTAGTAATAGTAACTGGGTTCTAAGGAGCTCAATATCACTGGATTGTTTCCTTGGTCATTGTTTCAGCTCAAGCCTCTTTAATAGCGACCGAAATATCCTAAGAAACCAAACCTCAATGAGTGTAGTATCGAGTATCTACCAACTTTAGACTGCACCAAAGCCGGTCATCTCACTACATCCTAAAGGCCAAGTTGGTCAAGTAAAGGTTCTAGAAGTTCATTAGTGTTCCATGACATCACTCAGCAGCCCCGTATTCTCTTTGATTAACTCAAAGGCTACCGGTACCCACAAATATATCGCACTAACGTAGCTATTGCTTAGACCATGTTGGTATACCCCGCACAGTTATCACAATGAATTTCTACTTACCTATAGTGTATCCCAAATCCGGGTAGAGGATTCAAATCCAAATAAAGAACCATAATGTAAAGCATACAAGTCAAACAATTTAAGCAATTAAATATGATCTAAACCCTAAGGTAACCACACTTTTAGAATTTTCCCCAGCAGAGTCGCTAGTTCTGTGATGCAGTGGGAGAACTGACTTGAGGTTTTGCGTTTGATCGCAAATGTTGCAGTTAGCAAGAGTCGCCACCGACTTTTCTTTTATCCAAAAGGAAAGGTGAAAAAGCACAGGAAAGACCTTTGAGATTGTTTCTTGAGTTCGGGGGGTAGATTATGAAAAGGGAAGGTATTAGCACCCTTTTCATCCATGGTTTTCCATGGGCTCTTAGTTACTTGCTAGATCACTTGCTTTTGTTTGAAATTATGCTTTGTGTGGTTTTGAAAGTATTTTTGTAAAAGAGGCCATTGTTTAGGCAATCTTTGTAATGATTCTCGTTCGGAAAAATGTATACAAAGATGTTTGATCTTTTGAAAATGTTTTCAAGTTTTGTAAGATGTTTTGAAAGTGTAAGTGTTTGTTTTTGAAAATAGCAAAGATATTTGTTTTGAAATGGAGCAAGTAACTAAAAGTAATCTACCTACTCAAATTTCTTTCTTGTTCATTTTCTTTTCCTTTGATATTGTTGTCTTACCATTGATTTGGTAAGCAATCCTATCTTTGGATGTAAACGGGATGGGTGTCGGGTCATCGTATAGCCATAATTAACAATGTTTGTAAGGTATCTTAGCATTTTTGAGGGACTAAGATCATTTTATAAGGAAACTTTGAATAGCGTCATCGAGGGACTATGATCTTGTATTTGTTTGTTTTTTCTAAGACACTTTACATGTATAATATGGCCATTTTTGTAAGGCAACCAAGTGGGTAACCCTAGGGGTGTTTTGTGTGCAAGTGTGTCATTTTCATGTTTGATTTTGTCTTGGATTAGGGTTTTCTATTTGGTTGATTCTATCTTGCCATACAAACCCTAATTACTAGCAGGTTATATAAAAGCGATAAATTGCGAAATTTAAATGTCCTACGCTATTACAACATTTGTGGGAGGGGAAATACAATTTATGAATGGGGATCGCAATAATATAAACTTAATTAATCTATTACAACCAAATTGAATATGTACAAATATTGGGATAAATAATATACAAGATAAATTAAATATGCAAAGATGTATGAATGCAAAGAAGATTTTGTTTGGTTTTTTATGTGAAAAAGTTTTAACCTAAACCTAATAAATAAATCAAGATTAAACTCAAATTAATTAGGAAAGGAAATTATTTTTTAGAGAAGGTTTTTTAATAAACCCTAATTCTAATTTATCAAAAGGAAATAAATTTCTTTAAGAAAAGTAAGTATTTTTGTTTTTTTTTTGTCTTGAAAAATAATATATGGTATTTATGAGGTACTTTGGTCTTTTTGTATTAAGATAATATGTTTAATAAATGTATAAAAAGAAATATATATCAAACTAGTTATAATTTAATTTACAAGTTTATTATAAAAAAAAAGGTTATATATATATATATATATATATATATATATATATATATATATATATATATATATATATATATATATATATATATATATATATATATATATATATATATATATATATATATATATATATATATATATATATATATATATATATATATATATATATATATATATATATATATATATATATATATATAAAATATTTTTTGTGAGGAAAAATAAAATAAAATAAGCTAAAATATGAATCTATCATTTTTATATTTTTTATGATTTTTAATATTAAGAAAAATATATTTAATAAAATAGAAATGAAAATAAAATGAATGATAAAAAATATATGGGCCAGGGGTGCTGCAAGCAAACAGGGGGGAGAGGTTAGAAAAAATCACAAAGCCCAACAATCAGAAAGCCCACGCTGCAAGAAACCAAAAAAATGGAAAAAACGTGAGAAAAATTGAAAAAGGGAGCGCTAAGGCTCGAACCCGTGACCTATAGCATTTTTGTGCGTTGCCTTACCACTGGGGTGGCTGTACATCCGTTCATATAAACAAAGGCATAAATATATATTATAAAACACCCCCTGAAGGCAACTTCATCTTCAACCTTGAGCCATGGCCGGACCACTTGTATCTCTCTCATTTCTCCATGAAAATGGAAAGTCCAAACATGAAAATTACAGTGTTTCTTCTCACGAGTTCAACCATATATCTCATATAAACTAAAAGTCAAAGATTAAAGTTAATTTTGCTTTCCCTAATTTAAATACTAATTTTTATAGAAAATTCAAATCCAAAATTCTCTATATACAATGAATATAAATGAAATCTATGAATATGGTTGACTTTAGTGCAAGGACATCTACATTTTGTTTTCACAAATCAAGACCAAAGGATGTTTGTATGCAGAGATAGAGGTTTGAGTTTTTATCTCTTTCAGTGGAGATCGTGAATGGAGTTTGATCAAGTTTTGAGAAGGCTTGGGGGTCTGTTTAGCTTGATTGGACCTCCCTGAGTGTATTCTAATCCTTACTTTGTCCTGAAAGTCTCTGAATCTCCCTACTCAAGTCAACCTGCAAGCTTGAAACTTGAAAATGGTGGATGGAGGAGGAGGAGTTACAGTGAGGGAACAGGGGTCTGGAACACTTAGTTATGATGTATATTAAGTGTTTAGGTGGTTAAAACTCAAAACGCACGAGTGGTTCTTGAGATTGCTATCTAAGGTGCAAAACTACAAGTTATGGCAGATTTTCAGTGGTAGAGTGTTTGGAAGAGTTTCTGAGCCTTAGCATTCGTCCTCTAGGTTGCAATACATTTGTGTATAAGTATAGAAAAGGTTTTTTGATCAATTCCACACCGGGTTTTTGAGTTATAGCCTTTTGGCTCTATAACTTGCTTTTGAAGCAAAGTGAGGAGACAAACCTCTATGTGTTTGTACAAGCCTGATCTGAGTTGGTAGAGGTTCTAGACACATTGCTTTTGGTTTATAGGGTTTGTGTGTGCAGAAAGAACAAGTGCAAAGCTTAAGGAGTTGACAATTGCAAAAGTTATGCTTTATCAAAATGGAAATGGCAACTTTGTGCCATAAATGGAATTGTAGCTTGGAAAAAGGCTCTAATGCTTGGATTAAAGCTCTATCAGCTGTGTAAACATTTAATTATGGAGTTAGAAACAAGTTTGAGGCCTGCAAAGAAAAGATTATTCAGCCTAGGCTTGAATTTGAATTTTGGTTCATCATGAAATGGCTTGAAATCAAAGTGAGAAATTGCCAACTTCATCTCTTCGATTCTCCATACTCAAGAATGATCTCAAGGAGTTCTTGAACATTTTGGAAATCTTGCAATGTTCTCTACAACCCATATTTGAATTGCTTTTAAATATTACCCTTGTAACTATGTGAAAAATTGGCATGAAGTTAGGTCAAAAACCAGCCTAACTAGGGCAAAATTTCACTAAGTTATTTTAGTTCATGAGCATGTATTCACAAAATTATATCTTGAGATCCAAGCATATTTAAGAGAAATTGTGTGAAGCAAAGTTGTAGATTTCATGGATATCTACAACTTTAATGTTGGGAACTTACTTTGAATCATCTTGTATCATGGTGAAAATTTGGCTTAAAGTTGAGAAAAAACAAGAAATTTTCTATACTTAGAAAATTTTCTAAGTTAAAAAAATTTCAACTTTTCAAAACCAAAACTTAAACCCTTGTTTTCTTGATGAAAAAGTTTCACATTTTGACATATTTGGATGAATTATGATCTTTGGCACTTGATTTTGACCAAAAAGTCAAAGTTTGACTTTTCAGTATACAGTTGACTTTTGATCAGTTGATTGGAAAATTCATCTGCCAATCCAATGGATTTGCAATATTTTGAACCATGTACTTAGGTAAAGATGGTGCAATTGAACTCTTGAAATCATGCTTCAACCCAATTGATCATTTTCTAGGTAAAAAAAAATCAGAAATTGCCCTTTCTCAATCAAAACCTAATTTTGACCATTTTGCCCTTTTGATGATTTGATCAATTTTCTTGAGGAATTGTGGTTCAAACTTGTTCAAATTATACATATGAGTCTAAGATGTTGATGTGGATCAAAATTTATGAAGTTTGACTGTAAATTGGCCATGGTTGAATTTTTCCCCAATACAATTGATTTTTAGGTCAACTGTTCAATTGACTGATCAAAAATGTGATTCAAGGCTTGAAACTTGACATGAGTAATATTATGGGTCCCTAATGATATTTGAAAGCCATATGAAGCATTGATAGTCCAAAATCCTTGTGCAAACTTAAACCCTAATTTTGGTCATCAGTGCATGAGGAGGTGTCTTGAGCTGGTCAAACCCTAATCCAGTCTTGAGTCAAAGAGATCTTGTGAGGAAATTCTTGATACGTGAGAGGGAAAATTTTAGGGTACAACTCACATGGACTTGAAATAATGAAGTATTAATTAAATCATGCTCGCACCTGTCTGGACTTGATATTATTCATCAAATAAGGCATGGAAATAAACACATTAACCTATCTCGAAGAATTCCGAGAATTAAGCAACCAAACTCGCCTTAATTATGCTGAATGAAGCTTAAGGATAATGTGACCTAAGATTATAGATCACCAATATGAAACATAGTATTTTGGGAACCATATTTGGCCTGAACAAAACACAACCCTAATTGGAGAACCATCACCTGAATTTCTTGATCGGAAACCTTGTCTTATAAGAAATAAATAAACAAGACATATTTTTGGATTTTGGTTAGAGGTCAGTAAAATATAAAACACATATATATAATATACATGATCCATGGTGCTTGGTAATCCCTCAAGAGAAAACTTAAAGTTGGGATACAATAGAAAAAAATATCCAAACCCTAATGCACGATCTCGGTGTATTGATGGTATGAGATGATATAGGGATCTTAGGGGCAAAAATTGGGGTATAACAGTAGGCATTTGACTAGAATCGTGGCGAGTTCCCCTAATAAAAATTAAAATCCTATTTATCAAAGACCGTGCTTCTAAACCCTAGTATCCTTGTGAACAAGGTAGATGAGGGATTCCTAATAGCTTCCCTTCGTCTAAGAATGAGTCCAACAACTTAGAATGTCTTACCATATTAGGGTTATCTTTTATATTCCCTTATTTAGGATAAAAATTAAGGGTGGTGACTCTCAATTTCAAACCGGTTACAACAATATAACCCAAAGTATTTCACATGCACAAACAATTAATGTAAGTTCTATAATTTCAATGGGCACCACACATAGGACTGATTAAAGCTAAATAAGGAGATATAACGCCCAATTCAATAATGACATTTCAAGAAATACGTTAAGCGTAGCCTAGTGGAGGAGTAAGAGGGTATATTTCCAAGGGGAGATATGGCCACGAGAGTCCCAAAGCTAGTAAGTGAAAAGAGCCAAGTGGGATGGAGGGTGGCATGATTCTTCACAAAATATATGCCAGCTAAATCCTAACAATCGATAGTCTTCCCGGTTGATTAAAGCAAACAACACTGCCACTCCAGAGCCCAAGATCACCTTCTATGAGGAAGATGAAGTCTCCATTAACCCACCTTATCCGTGGACATCCACTATCAAGATGCATTTTACCAGTTCCTCCTAGATTTGGATGTGTCTCTAGAGTTTTCAAGGATCTTTGGTAGGGTTCTTGGGCGATCTGGTGCACGCGAAGGGGTGCATAACATTGAAGATCATTTTTAGCATAGAGGAAAACACTAAGCATGTCAAGGTAAGATATTTATCCATATGATATGAACATAAGGCGACCATCCTTTAACTAGCTAGAGGCTTCCATATCCATGATGTATTTATGTTTGATGTACCCTCTTGATCGCGACTTTATCGTCTAAATTAATCGGGAGACTGCAAGTATACAACCCTATCGCGTAGTTTTAAAAGATATCAAACCTAAGGGACTATAAATCGAACTAACGTAACCTAAACTACTGTGTAAAGCTATAGCTATCGAATAATTAATTAGGGGAATTTTTGGGTAATAAAACTTAATTCTAATTGAAATAATAATAATGCGAATATCGGTATGTACTTCGTTAACATTAAAGAACCCGGCTTTCCACTGGCTTATTTTCTAAAAATGATAATAATATCTTTTTCAGCAAAAAGTATTTATTCAAAAATCTATTCTCAAACTTTCGCTCTATTGAAGTAAATTATAATTTTAAACTCTGATGTATGCTTTCGCTATCCCATTGATTTTAAAATTACTTTTTGAAAATAAATAAAGTTTAATTGGTTTTAAAACGCTGTCGCAGTCTTTAAAAACAACACCTAGTATCTACTATCTGATTTTAAACCTCAAACTGTCGCTCTATTGGTTTCTAATCTTAGCCAGTTTATTAGCCTCAAACTTTCGCTCTGTTGGTTTCTAAACCTTTTTTAACAAAATAAATTAGATAACTAAATCAGAAAAAGTGTTTATTTTATAAAATATAATCAAGCCTGTTTGTTCCGGATCCATTCAAATTAACTCGTTACATACCGATATTTAAATAATTTAGCCAGACATACTCATAAAAGCAGACATGAATACATTAAAGGAATTAACATTCGTAAATAAATTCATGGCTAAATAAATATCTCTCATGCAAATAATTAATTAAATAAATTAAAGCGATGTAAATAAGAAACCTGAATTAAATAAATGCTGGAAATAATTCTTGAAGCTTGAATCAATTCGTACAAAATCCCGATTCTTCAACAGAAATAAATTTTAAGTATTTGAAAAGGAACTGGCTGGAAAATAACTGCTGGAAACTGAATTACAATGGAAAATAATAATGCGGGAAGGTAAATTCTGAAACTGGAAAATAATGCTAAAAAACGTCCTCCCGATTTTGATTTCCTGATGTCCTTTTATAGTCGTAGAATGTAACCACGTTTTGAGATATTTTTGTACCACTTTTCCCCAAATTTCTCGTTCTAACTGCTTTGAGTGGAGGTGGTCGTTCTAACTGCTTTGACCTCGTTGAGACGGGCGCCTCATGTATCATCCTAGGGCCTACGTGGCAGTTGAGACGGACGCCTCCCACTAAGGGGAGGGTCCGAGGCGGGCGCCTCAATTGTAGGAGAAGAGTTGAGACGTGCGTCTCACTCTTGCACGTGCCTTTAGGGCTCTCTTGCTTGCGTGGGCCTGAATTCGTTTGGGCCCAGTTTGGAGATAATAAACCTTTTGATCCATCATTTTTGCTTTGCACACCCCTTTTCTTCATTTCTTGCATATTTAGTCCAATAACTCTCTTAATTTCTTCACTTTGCTCAATTTGTCTAATTAAAATAAAATACCTGAAACAATAAAAATACCCGCGTAATATGGAAATAAAATGAAATAATTAAATAAAAATACTAACATTATTTATGAAAATTAAATCAAATATACTATATAAAATTGTGTTATCAAACTCCCCTATACTTGAACCGTTGCTTGTCCTCAAGCAAAAGTAAAAAATGAAAATCACTGACGCACAGTTAAACACAGATATAAGAACATACATCACTTCGTACCAGGTTGCAAGTTGAATTTTTCGTTAGAGAATTTAAGTCGAACTTAAACACCAAAGTTACCATAGGAACACTGGACAACCCCATTTAAGCAGACCAATTTAAGTCATGTCATTATAGCTTAACCTAATACTACGTTTTACTTCACCCGTTTTCATTCTAGTGCAATCACATTAAGCCCTTTACCTTACACGCACATAATGGAGTAACTGGTTAGTGAATTTGATCTTAGTAAGCCAGCTAGGAGTTCTGGTAATTTAATCATATGGTACTCCCTTTTTCCAATTAAAAATTGCGGGGGATCAAACCGTAATTCGCCCTACCAAGTTCAGCACCAGGGACCACTGAACCAATTTATAATGGATTATTTTGCATTTAAATTTATAGTTTCTGCAACTGTTGGATTAAATGATCTGGTAAGGACCATCTAACTTAATAAGTGCATCTTCAGATAAAAGCAATTTCTTAAGAATATTTGATCAATCACTTATATTCATCAGCTATCCACGTAGTTTGTGTTTATGGCGGTGCCGACTGCTTAATAAACTACTCGGGGCTAATCTAAAACTAAGTTTTAAAGGTTTTGGTATAATAAGTACTTAAATCGATCCAACACATCGGGGGTTTTGAAGTGTTAAGACGATAGCAATTTTGCTAAGTTGCTCGAATTCTTATTTATAATAGGCAACCTTAATACTAGTTGAATAATGTTTATAAATGCGTGTTAAAATTGTTTTATTTTATTCGTTATGGCTCAAGAAATAGGGGGAATTCGAGTAAGCACAAATTTTTGCATAAGAGATTAAAATTTGCATAAATAAGTATTTTATTGAATTGAAATTTTGCAATACAAGAAAAGAAATAAAAGGAAAAATACTACAAAGAGAGCAAAGGAAATAGAAATGAACAAGGAAATGATCTGACTCCCCTATACTAAAAAGGAGCAATGTCCTCAATGCGATAAAAACAAAGGAGAATCAGATGAAAAGAGAAAGGCGATCACTCGTTGCTTTGAGAATCATGATCTCTTGTTCTTCGTCCTCTAGTACGAGGTCTTCGTCGTACGTCAGAATCAGAATCATTAAGATGAAGTGCGTCTGCTATGCGAGCTTGCAAAGATTCGAGGTTACGATCATGGCGAAAGGCATATTCTTGTTGTTCGCGTCGCATCTCTTGTTGGTGGCGTTGTACTTCAAGTACGAGACGTACAGTCTCAGCTTGGTTTTGTTGCATGGCATGGAACAACTGATCTTGACGAAGCATATGAGCATGCATAGCTGCGAAATTTGCAGCGGGATTATTTGGTTGTTGGGCGGCAGGTGCATCAAGAGCATAACGCCAATTGGCGCGGACTCGGACGTCGATACGATTCGGACAAGGTAACACAAAATCAGGAATTTGACGATGATTTATCACTAATGTAAACCGGCCATCATGTCTTGGAGAGATTATATGGGAATCTCGGCAATAGATGACATCAAGAAGAGTGGCTGGCATCATATATTGTAACAAAGAAAATAGCTCGGCGGAAAGGCCTAAAGCATATGCTAAAGATGTGATGATGCCTCCAAAACAAAGAAATATAATGAATAGATAAAGAAAAGAAATAGATATATTTTTGTTTTTGTTTTTGTTAAAAATAGACTAAAGAAGAAATGAAAAATAAGAAGAAGGAAATATAAAAAACGGTGGGTTGTCTCCCACAAAGCGCTTTGTTTTATGTCGTAAGCTCGACAAATAAAACTAAAGACTAGGCTTCTAATCGAGCGTGTGGCTCGTCTAGATTTATCGTTTGAGAATTTCCCTCGAGTTCAGTTAGATGGTAATGTTTTAAACGCTGCCCGTTTACTATAAATGGTTCAATCGAAGGTCCCTTAATCTCTATTGCACCACTTGGATAAACTCGAGTAATTTCAAAAGGTCCGGACCACCTAGATCGTAATTTTCCAGGAAATAATTTTAATCGTGAGTTAAATATTAATACCAAGTCACCTATGTTAAAATTCTTCCTAGATATATGCTTATCGTGCCATTTCTTTGTGCGCTCTTTGTAAATCCTAGCATTTTCGTACGCATCCTGTCTAAGTTCTTCCAATTCATTAATATCCAGGATACGCTTCTCTCCAGCGGCAGTGTAACTTAAGTTCAGATTCTTAATGGCCCAATAGGCCTTGTGTTCTAACTCAACTGGGAGATGGCATGACTTACCATAAATAAGCTTGAAAGGAGTAGTACCGATGGGAGTTTTATAGGCAGTTCTATAAGCCCATAAAGCTTCGTGAAGTTTAAAGGACCAGTCCTTTCTGGACGTAGCGACAGTTTTTTCAAGGATTTGTTTTATCTCGCGATTTGAAACTTCAACTTGTCCGCTAGTTTGAGGATGGTAAGGTGTAGCTATGCGATGTCGAACTCCATATTTTCCTAATAATTTTTCAAAGATTTTGGAAATGAAATGAGATCCACCATCACTTATAACGAGTCTGGGTACACCGAACCTAGGAAAGATTATGTTCTTGAACAGCTTAAGTACCACTCAGGTGTCATTTGTTGGAGAAGCTATAGCTTCGATCCATTTTGAGACATAATCCACAGCCACGAGTATATACTTGTTACCGGATGAAGATGGAAAGGGTCCCATAAAGTCTATCCCCCACACATCAAAGATTTCGACTTCTAAAATGCCTTTTTGTGGCATTTCGTCACGTCTAGATATATTACCGGTGCGTTGACACCTGTCGCATTTTAAGATGGTGGCATGTACGTCTTTCCATAAATTAGGCCAATAGAGACCGGATTGTAAGATCTTTGCACAAGTTTTGGATGTACTCGCATGTCCTCCGTAAGGTGCAGAATGACGGTGTTTTATAATGTTTTCAATCTCTTCTTCTGGCACACATCGGCGGAAAATTCCATCGGGACCTCTCTTGAAAAGTAAAGGTTCATCCCAATAATACTGTTTAAGATCATGGAAGAATTTCTTCTTCTGTTGGTAGGTAAGTTCATGTGGTAAAACGCCTGCAGCGAGGTAATTTACGAAATCAGCATACCAAGGCACCGAGGAGACGGCTAAGGTGGTTTCCATGAGTTTATCTGGTTCTGGGTCTTCCAAGTGGGCAATCAGTTTATCATACTGGAATTCATCATCGATCGGCACTTGTTCATGTTTAAGATTTTCTAGTCTAGAGAGATGATCTGCTACCACGTTTTCGGTTCCTTTCTTATCTTTGATTTCTAAATCGAACTCTTGCAGTAGCAATATCCATCTCAGGAGTCTAGGTTTAGCGTCCTTTTTGGTTAGGAGATATCTAATAGCAGCATGATCAGTGTATATGATTATTTTGGATCCTACTAAGTAGGAACGAAACTTGTCTAATGCGAAGATCACTGCTAAGAATTCTTTCTCGGTTGTAGCATAATTCATCTGCGCTTCGTCCAGGGTTCTGCTTGCATAATATATGACGTGGAGTCTTTTATCCTTTCGTTGTCCTAAAACAGCTCCTACGGCATAGTCACTTGCGTCACAGATTATTTCAAAAGGTTCATTCCAATCTGGAGTTTGCATGATAGGCGCAGAAATTAATGCTTTCTTAAGTGTTTGAAATGCTTCTAAACATTTTTCGTCGAAGATAAATTCAGCGTCTTTCATTAATAGCTCAGTTAGGGGTTTAGTTATCTTAGAGAAATATTTAATGAATCGTCGATAAAAATCGGCGTGTCCCAAAAAGCTTCGGATTTCTCTAACAGTTTTTGGAGGTTGAAGGTTCTCAATAACTTCAATTTTAGCAGAATCGACTTCAATTCCTCTTTTGGATATAATGTGTCCTAAAACAATTCCTTCTTGTACCATAAAACGGAATTTCTCCCAATTAAGCACTAGATTAACCTTCACACAACGTTCTAATACCCTTTCTAAATTTTCTAAACATTCTTCAAAGCTTTGTCCACAGACGGAAAAATCGTCCATGAAGACTTCCATAATATTGTCCAGAAAATCAGCAAATATTGCCATCATACATCTTTGAAAAGTTGCAGGAGCATTGCATAAACCAAATGGCATTCTTCTATAAGCAAAGGTTCCAAAAGGGCATGTGAGAGTTGTTTTCTCTTGGTCATTAGGATGAATAGGTATCTGAAAGAAACCTGAATAACCGTCCAAGAAACAGAAATGAGAGTGTCTAGCTAAACGTTCCAACATTTGATCAATAAATGGTAAAGGGAAATGATCTTTTCTGGTGGCTTTGTTAAGTTTTCGATAATCGATGCACATTCTCCATCCAGATTCGACTCTTTTAGTTATGATTTCTCCTTTCTCATTTTCGACTACTGTGACACCTCCTTTCTTAGGTACAACATGCACAGGGCTAACCCATTTGCTATCAGATATAGGATATATGATTCCTGCTTCTAACAACTTCATAACTTCCTTTTTCACAACCTCACTCATAATCGGGTTTAGTCTCCTCTGGTGTTCTCTTGAAGTTTTACAATCTTCTTCTAGCATAATGCGATGCATACAGATAGAGGGACTTATTCCTTTAAGATCAATGATATTATATCCTAAGGCTGTTGGATATTTTCTCAGAATTTGTAAAAGTTTTTCAGTTTCGGGTTCGCCAAGTTCTGCGTTGACTATCACTGGTCGTTCGAGTTCGGAATCTAGGAATTCATACCTTAGATTTTTAGGAAGTGTTTTGAGTTCTAGGGGTGGTTTCCTTAAACATTGTGTAGGATCTGGTTCTATAGCTAAGCATTCACTTAGATTACTACTCAGATTTTCATCGAGATTGTCTTCATTTTCAAGCTCAGCTTCTTTTCTACATTCATCGATGATATCCATGAAGTAACAAGTATCTTCAATTGCAGGTGCTTTCAGGAATTGAGAGAGGATAAATTCGATTTTCTCTTCACCTACTTCAAAAGTAAGTTTTCCTCTTTTTACATCTATAATTGCACCGGCTGTAGCTAAGAAAGGCCTTCCAAGAATGATTGGGGTAACTTCGTCCTCCCTTATGTCCATAATAATGAAATCGGTTGGTATATAGAATTGGCCAATGCGTACAGGAACATTCTCGAGAACTCCTGCAGGATATTTAATTGACCTATCTGCTAACTGAACGGACATTTTGGTTGGTCTGAGTTCTCCCATTTCAAGTTTCTTGCATATAGATAACGGCATCACACTTATACTGGCTCCAAGATCACATAAAGCTTTATCTATGACAAATTTGCCAATTACACATGGAATAGAGAAACTTCCAGGGTCTTTGAGTTTAGGAGGCATTGTGTCTTGAATAATTGCACTACATTCAGCAGTAAGCATGACAATTTCATTATCCTCTAGCTTTTTCTTATTGGATAGAATCTCTTTAAGGAATTTAGCGTAGGATGGCATTTGAGTTATAGCTTCGGTAAAAGGAATTGTAACATTAAGTTGTTTCAGAAGATCCACGAATTTCTTGAATTGACCCACATTCTTAGTTTTAGCTAACCTTTGAGGGTATGGGATATGAGGCTTATAAGGTGGTGGGGGTACATAAGTTTCATCTTTTTGCGTGGTATCTTCATTATTATCTCTCTGATTTTCCTTTTCTTCTTTATCTTTAGTTTCAGATTGTTTAACAGAATTTTGTTGCATAGCTGGGCTATTGTTTCTGGGATCTACAGGTCCATCATACTCTGTTCCGCTTCTTAAGATAACAGCATTTGCATGTCCTTTGGGATTAGGTTGAGGCTGTCCAGGAAATGAGCCAGCAGGAGCAGCAGAAGCCGCTTGTTGTTGAGCTACCTGAGAGATTTGTGTTTCTAACATTTTATTATGTGTAGCTAAAGCATCAAGCTTGTTAGATAATTGCTTAATCTGCTCATTAATGTGTATATTCTGATTTTGAACATCCTTATTAGTCTGGGATTGAGTATTATTGGTTTGGGATTGAGTAGCGATGAAATGCTCTATCATGACTTCCAAATTAGACTTCCTAGGAGCATTAGACGTGTTAGGGCCATTATTAGGATGATTTGGAATAGCCTTAGGATAACCAGGTGGTGTAGCAGGAGCTTGTCCAGGTGCGTATAACGCGTTGTTACTCTTGTATGAAAAGTTAGGATGATTCTTCCAGCCAGGGTTATATGTGTTGCTGTAAGGATTACCCTGTACGTAATTCGCTTGTTCAACTGGAACTCCTGTTAAAAGTGGGCATTCTGGAGCAAGATGTGATTGAATGCCACATAAGTCGCAAGTTTGAGCAATTGCAGCAACAGTAACTGCGGGAGCGGTGGTAAGATTCTCGAGCTTTTGAGTGAGAGCTTCCACTTTAGCGTTGACTTGATCCAGACTATTCACTTCAACCATGGCACCTTTCGTTTGAGATTTCTCTACACTAACTCTCTCCGTACCCCATTGGTAATGGTTTTGAGCCATGCTTTCGATAAGTTGTCTTGCTTCAGTATATGGTTTATTCATCAGTGTGCCACCAGCTGCGACGTCTATAGTCAATCTCGTATTATACAAGAACCATTGTAGAACGTGTGAATGATCAGCCATTCTTCTAAACCATGATGAGGACAAAGTCTAAGCATGTCTTTATAATGTTCCCAAGCTTCAAAGAGTGATTCATTGTCTTTTTGTCTGAAACCATTGATATTGGCTCTGAGCATAGCAGTTTTGCTTGGAGGAAAATATCTATCCAAGAAGACTTTCTTCAACTCATCCCATGTGGTGATTGAGTTGGAAGGAAGAGATTGGAGCCATGCGCGAGCTCTGTCTCTGAGAGAAAAAGGAAATAGGCGCAATCGTATCGCCTCAGGGTTAACACCATTCTCTTTCACAGTGTCTGCGTACTGCACAAACACTGACAGATGAAGATTCGGGTCGTCAGTAGGAGCTCCAGAAAACTGGTTCTGCTGAACGGCGGAAAGAAGCGAAGGTTTTAGCTCGAAATCGTTTCGAGCGATAGCAGGAGCAGCAATACTATTATGAGGCTCTGCTTGAGAAGGAACAACGTAGTCCTTAAGAGGACGAGGAGCAGGAGCAGGTGGATCAGCCATCTTCTTGAGTTCTTCAACGTCAGGAAGTTTGGTCGAAGGAAGGTTATTGCGTTCTAAATACTCTTGAATTCGTCTTCTTAATCTAAGGTAACGCTCGATATCGTATATAGGTATATGCAAAGGCGCGCCTTGAGAGCGAGTATTTGGCATACACAGAGGGAAAAGAAATAGTTGCTATAGTCTATACTTCGTAATAAAATTACGATATCAACTTAAATAATCCCCGGCAACGGCGCCAAAAACTTGATCGCAGACTTTATCGTCTAAATTAATCGGGAGATTGCAAGTATACAGCCCTATCGTGTAGTTTTAAAAGATATCGAACCTAAGGGACTATAAATCGAAGTAACGTAACCTAAACTACTGTGTAAAGCTATAGCTATCGAATAATTAATTAGGGGAATTTTTGGGTAATAAAACTTAATTCTAATTGAAATAATAATAATGAGAATATCGGTATGTACTTCGTTAACATTAAAGAACCCGGCTTTCCAATGGCTTATTTTCTAAAAATGATAATAATATCTTTTTCAGCAAAAAGTATTTATTCAAAAATCTATTCTCAAACTTTCGCTCTATTGAAGTAAATTATAATTTTAAACTCTGATGTATGCTTTCGCTATCCCATTGATTTTAAAATTACTTTTTGAAAATAAATAAAGTTTAATTGGTTTTAAAACGTTGTCGCAGTCTTTAAAAACAACACCTAGTATCTACTATCTGATTTTAAACCTCAAACTGTCACTCTATTGGTTTCTAATCTTAGTCAGTTTATTAGCCTCAAACTTTCGCTCTGTTGGTTTCTAAACCTTTTTTAACAAAATAAATTAGATAACTAAATCATAAAAAGTGTTTATTTTATAAAATATAATCAAGCCTGTTTGTTCCGGATCCATTCAAATTAACTCGTTACATACCGATATTTAAATAATTTAGCCAGACATACTCATAAAAGCAGACATGAATACATTAAAGGAATTAACATTCGTAAATAAATTCATGGCTAAATAAATATCTCTCATGCAAATAATTAATTAAATAAATTAAAGCGATGTAAATAAGAAACCTGAATTAAATAAATGCTGGAAATAATTCTTGAAGCTTGAATCAATTCGTACAAAATCCCGGTTCTTCAACAGAAATAAAATTTAAGTATTTGAAAAGGAACTGGCTGGAAAATAACTGCTGGAAACTGAATTACAATGGAAAATAATAATGCGGGAAGGTAAATTCTGAAACTGGAAAATAATGCTAAAAAATGGCCTCCCGATTTTGATTTCCTGATGTCCTTTTATAGTCGTAGAATGTAACCACGTTTTGAGATATTTTCGTACCACTTTTCCCCAAATTTCTCGTTCTAACTGCTTTGAGTGGAGGTGGTCGTTCTAACTGCTTTGACCACGTTGAGACGGGCGCCTCATGTATCATCCTAGGGCCTACGTGGCAGTTGAGACGGACGCCTCCCACTAAGGGGAGGGTCCGAGGCGGGCGCCTCAATTGTAGGAGAAGAGTTGAGACGTGCGTCTCACTCTTGCACGTGCCTTTAGGGCTCTCTTGCTTGCGTGGGCCTGAATTCGTTTGGGCCAAGTTTGGAGATAATAAACCTTTTGATCCATCATTTTTGCTTTGCACACCCCTTTTCTTCATTTCTTGCATATTTAGTCCAATAACTCTCTTAATTTCTTCACTTTGCTCAATTTGTCTAATTAAAATAAAATACCTGAAACAATAAAAATATCGGCGTAATATGGAAATAAAATGAAATAATTAAATAAAAATACTAACATTATTTATGAAAATTAAATCAAATATACTATATAAAATTGTGTTATCACCTCTCTCGGATGGGCGAGTGAGGGTTATACAAGGGATCAGAAGATCACTAGAAAATGTTATATGGATAACTTGAAGCTAGAGAAGTTTAATTTAGTAAGGGTGAACATGATGGATATGAAGGCAAAGCCGCTATGAGAAACTCCTGCAAAATAAGGCCTTATCGTTCCAGAAGAGGAGAATATGAAAGTTGGTGAAGAAGACCCCCTAGCAAGGAGTGACGACCAAAGTAGTGAATCTCATTTACTTTAGTTTATTTGATGTATGTTTTAGGAGAGTTATACTCTCGGTCGTATTTTGTATGAACAATGACATATTCGTGAAGGTATTTTTTCTTGTTCTATTAAAGTGTTACATGGATTTTAATGAGACCCTTACTTGACTTACGTAAGCATTTGTATTATTGTTGATTTACACACATGTCATCCTGGAGAAAGCCAATGTTATCAAGGTTTCCCTCGAGGCGATTACATGCTGGATCCTCACATAGGAATCCTTGATGCCCCTCGAGGTGATTACATGCGGGATCCTCACGTTGTAATCTTTATCGTCCCTCGAGGTGATTACATGTTATATCTTCATATAGAAATCCTTGTCGTCTCTCAAGGCTATTACATTCTGGATCCTCATGTAGGAATCTTTGCCTCGCCTTGAGGGAATTACATGTTGTATCCTCACATAGGAATCTTTGCCGCCCCTCGAGGAAATTAAATGTTAGATCCTCACGTGGAGTATTTTCCACCACTCAAGGAAATTACATGCTAGATTCTCACATAGGAACTCTTTCTGACCTCAAGGCAATTACATACTAGATTCTTACGTAGTAATCCTGGTCGCCCATTAAGGCAATTACATGATGGATCCTCACATAGGAATCCTAGCCACCTATAAAGGTGATTACATATTACATCCTCATGAAGGAATCCTTGACACCTTTTGAGGCGATTACATGATGCATCCTCGTGTAGGAGTCCTTGTTGCCCCTCAAGGTGGTTATATACTAGATCCTCATGAAGAAATCCATGGTTTCTTTCTTGATGAGTATATTGAATAGCCACAAAGGAGGGCCTACGCAACAAGCCGGACCCCTTGAGGGAAGCCCCTTGACACCTTTGGAACAATAAGGGCATCTAAGAGGGGACCTTTTCCCCAAAAGTAAAATAAATAAACATTGGTGAATTCTTTACAAAGTAATATAAATAGACAAATTACAAGAATACTATTGATTAGAGACCCAAAGACGAGCAACAAATTATAAAAAATGTAAAAAAGATGTTGGCAAGACCCTGAAACCGTTAGTCCTCTAGAGGATCGTCGAGGCAGAGAATGCATCCTTTATGGGATCCATCTGGTGGGACGTACTCGTCGAACACTAGCTGGTCTCGCTAAACTACTTAAATAAATCCATTCGGCTTAAGTCCAGTCTTGAATAGAGAAAAGATACTCGCTCCTTCACCCGCTCGTATAGATTAGAAGTCTATACTAAGTCCTCTTTGAGAGTAGATACTTCTTACTTAAGCTTCTTGATAGAGCTAAGTGCATCATTTAAAGATCAATTTGGTCTTGTGGCAGCAAGAGCGTGAGTTCACGCCTCTAATGCCACCATATTGAGTAAGACCTTTAAATCATCTCTTTCAAGTACCAAGATCTTTACTGTCTCTTCATGTTGAATGATGGGTTCCCGTGGCTTATAGAGTTTGGACTTCAGGTCCTCAATAGTTCTAGCATGCTTCACCCGTTGAACCCGCTTGATTAGAAGAATCCTTAACAAGTGTGCCTATGCCTCATTGGACAATTCTTGGATGATTTATTATGGAGTTCTGACAATCTGAGGTTAAATCCTCAGGGAAGAGGAGGCGACTCTCAATAAACTTGATAACATCAAACCTAACTCCCCTCTAGAGGGATGAGAAAGGGAGGTAACCATCCCTAATTAGCCGGATCTTGCCTCGACCTCTACTATCTTGAGTAACCGTTAATTGTTCGCCCCCAAGAACTTGAGAAGTAACTTCCCCTTTCCTAATAATCTTGGAGGGAGCTTCATTAAAGACATGGAAAACCTCTATACGCTTTCTGGTCTCTTGAAACTTGATCAGTCGGGCGGGAGGGAAGGACGATGGGTGGTTAACTTTCAACCTTCCTCCTCACCAGACGCTCATTTCTTTAAGCTAAAGGGCCTGTTAACATTTTTCCTGGGAGAAGGATATAGAGAAAAATAGTTAGAAAAATATTCAATGAACAATTTAAAATAAAAAGGATATCCAATAACATATTCACCTATATATTCATATATCTCGGTATCATCCTTTAGACCCAAGGAGATCAAGTATGAGAACATATAAGCTTGAAGCTTAATAATTCCTAAACCACCTCTTTTCAAATGAGGTAAGATCGTCACAAGAGAATTCAAAGGGAGCCTTTGAATTGCCCTTTCAGGACAAATAAAAGTGGAGGGTGACTGTCACCCTAGTCGTAACAAGCAAATCGCCAACATCGCCTTTGACTCTAACAAACTTATCCTTCCAATCAGGATATGGGTTGGCATAAGGCACCAATAGATTTCTTCATGACAGGCTGAATAAGGTCACTCAACCGCTTGCAGGGGTCGGCCTGACACTAAAGAAAGAGAAGAATATCCCAACAATAAGAGTAATCTCCAGCCGAGGATAAAGAATTTCAAAGGCTTTATTATCCTAAACATTGAGTGTAATTTTGAAAGGGGCGATATTGGCGGTCAACAAGACTTCAACCTCAAACTGTGTGAAAGGGATTAAGACATCCAAATAAAAAAAATAACAAAAAGACAAAAATAAAAATATGGAATAGGTGATCCACCCCGATGAGTATGTTAGCTATATCCTTTTTGAAATAGGGTTTCAAAATCACATATTCTTCGTGTCTCGTATCGTAAAGTCTAATCTGCCACTGAAAGTCCGAAACTCTTTCTCGTCAAACTACAAGGATGGAAAATTCGACACTTTAACGCATTTATCATATTTCCCCATTGTTCCATGATAAGAACTAGAGAAACATGAATGTTACTAACAAAGATACTTGGGTTATAATCTTTAACATTAAAAGTGCAAGTGTTTTTTATGAGCATCCCAAAAGAAATTAAAGACAACATGAAAATCATACCAGTAAAGACCAAGTCAAACTTTTTTTTAAAGTAGAAAATATCTTAGCTTTTATATAAATTTATTTAATTAAAAAGGGCAAGAATACATGCCATAGAAAAACATTTTAAGACCATTAGACTTATATATTTAAAAAAATATTAATAACTTTATTATTATTATTATTATTATTATTATTATTATTATTATTATTATTATTATTATTATTATTATTATTATTATTATTATTATTATTGTTATTATATTTTGAATTAAAATACAAAAAATAAAACTTAGTTATCATGAATAATTTATAAAAATAAGTCGAATTTTTTTTTTTATGAACAACGTCATAATTTTTCTCAAATAAATAATATCACAAAAATTATACTATTAGATAAATTCAAATAAGTCATATAAATAAATATTTAATTTCATTTGTTAAACTATTTAAATATTAATTAATTTTTTTATTTAAAAATATTCAAATAAAATAAACTTTTAAATATTCTAATGAATCCGTCCATCAAAAAATTAAATTTAAATCTTGAAAATAAGTCTATAATATATTAAAGATCATACTTAAGTTAGATTAGATAAAGTCTAATTTAACTTAACTTATTTTCACCCTTATTTGAGGGTGTACTATTCTTAAAATCTCATATTCAAATCTTATTAAATACAAACAATATATGAATTCGGCTAATTAATTTTACTCGGATAGACAACTCATTAGATTAGTCGGTTTCACAGTGGAATACCAAACTTTAAAAAATAGTAATAAAACAAAACATTCAAAGATGCTAAAATTAATTTGCTTCTGTCCAAAATTGAAACTCAAACATAACAACCTAGTCTATGTTTTCATTTTCTTCTTCCCTAAATCCCTACCCAACCTTGTCTGCCATTTTTTTCTCTTTCTTTTAGATCCGTTGTTACTTTACCGTCGTTTCCCATACTTCTCACATCTCAACTCAACTAGGTCAGCGCTAGTCATCTGGTTTTGTCACACCTTCTGAGCTGGAACACACATATATTTTTCCACGTCACCAAAACATTCATTTTCTTACTTCACTATTCACTACAGAATCTTTGTTTCTGCTGTGTTCCTACAGTTACAACAATGAGTAATAAACATCTCTAATGACCAAAATGAATTATAGAAAACTAAATTTTTTTTTTTTATGTAAAATCAATTCTTCAAATATTCATGCCCTACATTTTTCATCTGTGATTCCATCCAATAAATTAAAAAGCAGTAATTTAGTATGAGTGTATTTTTTATATGATACGAAAATCTTTTTTCCCTTTGAATCCCAAACTGGATTTCCTTGGACACTTTGAAGACTCCTCAAAGCCATTAAATTGAAGAACACATTCAATTCAATTGAAATGACAACTCATACCTGTAACACTAATCAATGATAACTATACTATTTTTGTTATCACTTCTATATTTTATAACTCACTACTTCATTGGGCTTCTCAAAGTAAAATAAAGTTTTGTTTGACATTTCAAAGTTAGAATATTTAAAACAAGATTATATATATATATATATATATATATATATATATATATATATATATATATATATATATATATATATATATATATATATATATATATATATATATATATATATATATATATATATATATATATATATATATATATATATATATATATATATATATATATATATATATATATATATATATATCAGATAAACTAGTAACAATTATCTTTTTGAGAAATTATATTGAAGGATTTCTTACCCCGTCTCATGTTCTTCTAAAATTAATTTTCGGTGTAATTTTTTTTTGGAAAATTTGACTTAAAATCCGAAGTATATTTTCGATTTTAAACTGGTAATATATTTTCGATTTTGAGAGTCGGCCTGTCACCCTCGAGGCGTCCCTCAGCTGCCTTCTGTAACAGAGAGTCTCCTGAGCTTCTGCCATGATGGCATCCAAAACACATCTAACATCAGATCCATCAAGAAACAACCCTCTGTTAATATCATCATGCGCAAGTTCCATGATACGACGACACCTAGGCAACACGTCATGAGCATGATCCCTCTTAGTCTGCTCCTCCTCTAGGATCTCCTGATGAACTGGCCTCGGTGGGTTCTCTGGAGCATCCACTACCATGTATAGATGAGACACCTTGAAGAACTATATCATGTATCCGTACTCGTAAGTCCAGTCGTCTGGTGCTACGGTACTTCTGGCCTCATCAGAAACATGATGATTCTCACAATCATCAAACATAGTGTTGAGGGGAGATACTAGGAGCATCGATACATAGTGTATGAATAAGCACCTTTTGTGAGAGACACACCACTTGTTCCTCCGTTTCACAATCGAAGGAGCAGATACAGCAAGATCCCGATAAATGGTATGGGTAAATCTGAACAGATGCATCACCTGCTCAGGCATCTAAGCAGCAGTCTTGTGAATCCCGCAAGCCAACCAACATGTAAACAACACAACCTCGTCAAACGGTATCGTGACACGGTGGTCGACGTATGAACTGAAGTGAATGTCCTCATGCACCAGCCGGTTAATGTAAACCTGAAATGAATCTATTGCCTGGTTCCCTCGGAGCGGGTTGTATGCACAAGCACGCAACTTATCTTTAGTATAACTCGTAACATATGACTAACCCGAGATGTGGGGGAAGTGCTGTAGGATCCACCCTTGAAATAACAAAATTAAATAGTTAGTTCCGGAATAAAAATAATTAACAAAGGTCACAAAGACAAAGAATTTATACCGTCATGAGTGACATTTTGTCGGTCATCAGCTTCATATCCCAATTAATGGTGTCATCCAACTTGGTATACAAGTAAACCAAGCAAGCAATCTCCCGGTTCCACTGGTTGATCGTCTCAAAATCATCAAAGTACTGCATGTACATGATATCGGTGTAAGTGGCACTGATGTCCATAAAAATCTATGTGCCAATAAGATACAAAATGTATGCTCTCGGCAAACCCCCTATGAATGGTAACTTGCTCGGGATCACCATGAGCCTCTCGTGCACGCATAATCTCATATGCGAACACCCTAGACAAATAGCTATACCTGATGTGGCAACCACGGGTCTTATCAATTTCTCTCAGGCCACTCTCAGGGGTAACTCCCAACTTCTGAACCAACAAATCCAACGCCTCCTCTTTGCTGATCCTATCATAATCCAAGAAAGTCCCTCTGATCGGAAAATGAAGCAGACACGTGACATCATCGAGTGTGATCATCATCTCACCATGTGGTAGATAAAATAACGATGTTTCATGGTGCCACGTCTCAATAAAAGTGTTGGTCATATCCCAGTTGACCACGATGTATCCACACAAAGCCAAATCTTTCAATCATGTAAGCCGTAAAAGCTCGTCAAACCATGGCTTAACAGGCGACACGAGTCTACTGATCTTTCGCCCATGGCTAATGACCTTGAGCATATCACGTTCCTGCATAATAAAATTCAAGTCAAAATTCATAACAAAATTCACAATAAAATTCATAATAGAAATAAAAATGCAAAATTCATACTTGTCCGTCCCAGATATGTCTAGCAACATGGTTGAGATAAAGAGGCCGAAGTTATAAATCAGACAGTCCTCCTCCAAAAGCCCGAGGGGCCGCAGGTGCAGGTTGAGTTGGTGCGGCCTCAAGTGTCGCTAGTGCGGCCTCAGGTACCGCTGGTGTAGCCTCAGGTGCCGCTGATGTAGCCTCAAGTTCCTGGGATGACTGAGGAACCGCCTTAGGTGGCGTCTGGGGCTAAGGTTGTGATGATGTCTGGGTCTCTGGTGTCACCTGGATACCGGATGTGGATCCCGCCTCAAATACGCTAGGTGAGGAAGTGCGTCTGCAGGAGGACAGAGGTGGCGAAGGATGAACTGGAGAATCTCGCCTGCTGCGGAAGGACGATGTAGAAGGAGTAGAAGCAGACACACCAGAAGCTGAAGCAGTAGGAGATACATCTGGTATGGCCTGTCTAGAGGCAAGAGAAGGTTGAGTTGCTGTAATGGGAGGGAAAGAGACAACACGTTGTATAATTCCTCCAGAAATCAGAAGTATATTTTCGGTTGTAAACCGTAAGTATACTCCCGGTTTACATCCAATCCTTCCAACATAATTCATGTATAACATAGTGCAAACTAGAAATATACTTCTGATTTTGAAAAACATTTATAGAATTTCATATGGTGTGTAAGAAAGTCATATGATGAATTAAGAAATTATCATTATATTAACACTTTTTAAACATTGAATACCATATATATTTATAAAATATGTATATAATTTTGATTTTTTTATCATCTCTTTTCTTTTCGGCATACATATATCACATCAATAATTACTAATAATGCATTTTTATATAATGTTGAAATACAGTGTCAATTTTTAAATATTCAAATAACACTATTCTATTTTTTTTAAATAATAAAATCAATCGTCTAAAAAATTATATTTTTTATCTTAGAAAAGACATTCTTTTTATATTAATAACTCTTTAAAAATTTCAAATAAAATAATATTGTTTAAAAAAATTAATAATTTTAATTTCTAATTTTTTAAATATACAAATTTAAAAATACTTACTTTTAAAACTCTTTAAAAGTGCTTTAAAATACTGGTTAACATTTCTCTTAATAAAAAGTAATACATAACCATATTATTGGCAACAAAATTGATGGTTTGAAAAACCATCCCAAGATGCACATACCATAACTTGAGAGAACATACAATATATAGCATATATTTAAATAATAATAAAAAGTGATGATGAAATACTTATTTAGCAATAAAATAAAAGGTTGAAACAAAATATTTATTATTAATAATAAAAATTGAATGAAGATGGATAATCAGGAGAGTGGGGCCCTTTGAGGAGCACCTTTTCTTCTGCTACCAAGAGAGAGGACAATGGCAGGAAGAGGGAGGAATCTATTGTTGCTGGTGGCCTGATCTTCATTGATGATGGAGTAATTTGAAGAACTTGGGCCTATTTGGTTGTTATCTTCATCAATTACCTCAGATCCTTCTGCTCTTAGTCCCTCGAATTGCGATATTGCAAAGTCTGACTCATCAAATCGATGTAAAATGTTCGACAAACTTTCACCCTCGTACACCATGTATTCTACCTGCAATTATGTCTTTTTTTTATCAATAAATTACTCATAACATAACAAATTGCTTATCACTGTCATATATTTCTCAAACATCTAAAGTTTTGAGACTTTTTTTAATATAAGTGTTAAATAGTTAAATATAACGAAACTTAACTATTTAGTACTTTATCAAATCACTGAATACGGTCAAGCCAACAGTGTTCTAGAAATATTCTGAGAATTTTAGATAAAAAAGATTATTTAAAAAAAAGTTAATTATTTCAATTTTTAATATATGAAATTTAATGTATTAAATACTCAAAATAAAAAAAAAATATCATTTTTTTTAATCCTTAAAGAATACACTCGTTAGTATATTCCAAAAATATATAAAATATATAGTAGTTAAATTTAGTTATTTAAAAAACATATTTAATTGTATACACTAACCATTTAAAAAGCATATTACATAAATAGTAATTATGTCTCATCACATATATTTAGTAAAAAATCACTAAATATTTTTTTGGTTAACATATTATAAAAATAATTGCAAAATTACAAAATTATTATTCCATCCGTTTCAAAATAAATGCCGCGTATTTGTAAAAAAAATTGTCCTAAAATAAATAAGAGACTAATTTTTCACATTGCAAATATTTTAGGCAATCTATTAGTCCATAATAATTATTAAAAAAACTTATTTTTAATAAGAAACTAATTTTATGCAAATCAATTTAATTAAATTACATCAAAATACTACTGTAATTTATGATACATTCGTGTATTGAATTATTGTTGAGGAATGAAAGTAGTTAAGTTTGCTTTTATAAATAAAAAAATTACATCATAATACTGCTGTAATTTATTATATTATCGTCTAAAATATCTCTAACTACTTAAATAATCTAATATTATTTGTCTATATGTGCAAAAAAAATTAACAGCAACAATCTTTACAAACTAAATTCTTGTAATAGTAAAGATAGTATAAAATTTTAGCCACTACATATTTCAATGAATTTATTTTGATGGTGACTTAAAGCTGTGAAAGTAATAAATAGTTTTATGAATTCTATAAATGGTAATTTCAAGTAGTTGGAAAATTTAATTTTGCCAAACAGGGGTCCTCACACAATTTGAACCTGTCATACTCATATTATATCATCCTCTATTATTTTTTCCCAGTCCTTCTCTCCGTTCTCACCTTTTGTTTACCTGTGTCCTTCTTGGTTCTGAGGTTTTGGTGTGAACAAAGCCTAAACATACAATAATTCTAGTTCTAATATTAATTAATACTCTTTCCTCCATCTTAAATATAAAATCTTCTCAGAAAAATCATAACAATTACAAAAGTGTATTATTTTTTAAGTTAGTTAAATTTTCATTATAGATTGAAGACAAAATATAATATAACTAAGAATGATCACTATGGTGAGACATTATTGGATGACTATGTAAAAGTGTATTAAATTATAAGTTCAAGAAATTATTTTATCACTACTTTTTTTATGTATACAAGTGTTATAAGTTTTTTTAAAGCTAAATGTAAGTGTTTTCTATTAATTTCTATAAACATTATTGGTATATATTAATTTCTATTAATTTATTAGCACAATACTATTTATGTTTAATTGTAACTTTGATCTTTTTATTTAGCTTTTTCTTGATTTTGATCGGCACATTTTAAAAATTATCATTTTAATTTCTTTTTTAAGTTTTCTTTTAAATTTTCGTCCTCTCAATTTAAAAATCATGATTTTAGTCAATTGTTTAAGTTTTAAGTTGTAATTTTAGTCTTTTTTTTAAATTTTATTTTGAATTTTAGTTCCTTTTTCATCATCACCAAAATTAGAAAGAGGACTATAATTGTAACTTAAAACTTAAAAAGAGATCAAAAATCATAGTTTTTAAAATGAGGGAACGAAAATAAAAAAAAAAAACTAAAATAATAATTTTTAAAATAAAAGAGTCATAATAAAAAAAAAATAAAGAACCAAAATTACAATTAAACCTATTACTTAAAATAATATTTGATCTTAGTAACTATACTGGCAATAAAAATTATTGGCATACAATGATTTCTATTAATTTATTAGCACAATACTATTTGAAATAATATTTTATCTTAATAACTATATATATAATTTTTGTCTTTTAATTCTTATTTGATATAATAAAAATTTCAAAATTAATAATATGAATAATAATATAGTCTTAAATATAATATTATAACAAATTCATATAATAGATCCAATTTAGTGGGATATAGCTTGTTGTTATTATTTTTATATTAATATTTGTTTTAGTTATTTGTCATTCTTAAATGTTGAATCTTAATTTTTTTTTTTATACATAAAGTTCTTATACGATATATATTTGTTGAGAAGCTTTGCACATTATGTTGTTCATTTTCAATTTCTTTTTTACAATAATTTTCACCTTTGTTTATTTATTCTTTACCATAAATATATTACCATACAAATATTTTTAAAAATAATATAGTATTTTAAAACTAATATAAGAAATTTATCTAATTTTCTTCCTTCATTTATTTTTATACTACTTTATAGCTTTTAAGTCTCCAGTCAACTTTAAGTTAAGAGGTTCAGTTCTCAACTAACTTACCAGTTTTAGTTTAGCAAGAGAGGATGCTAAGAAATAAATTAATATCAACAAAAATGAACAAATAAAAAAATTGTGACGTTGTAGAGTAATATATTTATATGAATCAAAACTAGATACTATTAAATTGGTTAATTAAATTGAGTACCAAAACAAGAAAGAATAAGATAGAGAAATGAAAATTAAAAAGAACCTTGCATGAGAGAGAACAGAAATGGAATGGATCCTGAAGAATTCTGTCACAAGTGAAGCAAGCATTGGCTGTAACTTTGCATGACCTTGATTGTGGCCTCTGATTTAAAAATATCACTTTCGCACTGTTAATAGTATAGGGCTACAATCAAATACAAACATTAATCAATAACTTTATAACCAATAAATTAATACCTTATATAATTATTATCACACGTTAAATTTATTGATCTTGATACTATATAGTTTTTTCTTTATATGATTTTTTCTAACCTGAATATTGGAACAATCTATAAGCTTTTCCATATCATCCAATCGAATTACATTGTGGTAAACATACCTTCTCACCTGCATCACACAGTCAACCAAATGTTACAAATGAACTCAATAGTAAACAAATAAAAAGAAAAATAACTTTCCATTCTTATTTATCTCTTAAAAATATGAATAAAATATTCATTATTTTTTACCATTAATCTCTCATTATTTTTCATATAAGAATGTTGAACCTTGACATAAATTTTGTCTTAAATGAAACACAACAATATTTTTGGGAGAAGCAAAAGTAAAATTGAGAGGATTTAAGTTGGACAACCAACCCTTGGTCATGTAGAAGGCTTCAATAAATTCAAGAGCAAAAACAATTAAATGAAGTGTGAAATGAGGAATAATTTAAATAGAAGTGGTGGGTTCTTGTGCAAATTAAATTATAATTAAATAAAGGGACATGAATTGGGAAATCAATGGGTCAAACTTTTCGCTTTCAACGAAGGGTACATATGATAACCCTTTGCAGAAGAAAATTGGATAAAAAAGAGATGTTCTATTAATGGGAAAAAAACCAAAACCCAAAAGTAAGAAACAATCAAGACATATAGTGAACCCTTTTGGAAACCATATATAAATATACATAAACATAGATATGGGTAAACACCAAATACAATGAGACAATGCTGCTGAATTTTCATTACACAATTATTTACCACTCTATACCTTCCATATAGCATTTACATTTTTTTTATTTGTGTAATATGATAATTATCACTTGAAACATATTATTTTATTACATTTTATATATAATTTTATTTCAATTAATTATAGTTAAGAATAATATTTTCACAAATTCTAACAATTTTATTTTTGAAACCAATTAAATTAATTATTTTCTTTTGATTGTGTCTTTCTTTAATTAAAAATATTAATTCCTTGAAATTAAATATAAGACTAAATTTTGCATATGAAAAACTATAATTGATCATATTTAATATATGCAATTCTAATAAAAAATTTAATTCAATTATCTAAATTATTCTCCATGAGTATTGATAAGTTGATTTATTGAAAATATAAAAATTGAATTAAATGAATTATATTTTAGAATTACTATCATTAAGTAAATAATAAATTAGTTAATTTCTATTTATTTATAATTTATACCAAAAAAAATTGAGACAAAATTTGTTTATAATTAATTGGGATGGAGTATATAGAAAGAATCCAGCAGAAACAACCCTGAAACCCCATTAATTGACATAAAATTGGAAAGTTTTCTAAAGAGAAAATTGCATGGACCAAATTAAACCCCAACAATTTTAACTTGACAACATTTTTACCTTCTTATTTCTTCATCTGAATGAAATAAAAAAAATACAAAGTTACAGTACTTTTTCCCCCATAATTCTTCCCAGATTGCAAGAATCCATTAGAGAGATAATTTGAGTGAAGTGTTTGTGGATTAAAATTGTTACCAGTATGGTTTTACAACAATTACATGTGAAATTGCTTTGAAATTCACAAACTGATTAAAACATCTTGAGCTTTCCAAAAGAATTAATAATATTTGTACTTATCAAAAAAATAAAAAAAGGATTAAAAAAACCTTGAAGCTATCACCAAGGTAAATCCTCCAAAATTGCATGTCAGAGAGAAATTATAATGAAAGAAGGTCACCAGAAAATGAATTTAAAAAAGAGAATTTTTAATTTAACAAATCAAATCCAAAAGAGATCTAAAAAAAAAACTCTCAAAAGAAAAAATTTCAAAAAGTAAATAAATAAAAAGCCTAGCTATAGCTAGTTAGCTAGGAACAAGTGAAAATCCAAGAATCTCCAAATATCCATGAAAAAACAAAAGAACCTAAAGATAACAGAGTGTTCCACAACATGAAAAGATGAACAAAATAATTATTTCCAATTACTACTATTTTAATCAATTGAAATTGACAAGATGAAAGACATAAAAAAAAAGTTGAAAATTAAAGTAATTAATTAAGAAAGAATAGTTGAAAATTGGAATAGTAATAATAATTGAAAAAATATATAATACCTGGAGAAGAGGATGAGAGGTATGAGAAGATAAGCAGTGGGGGCAGATGCTAAGACAACAGTGTAAGCAAAAAATGTTCTTCTCGTTCTTCCTTCGATTTTTGTGGACCCCACAATCACCAAAGAATGTTTCATCCATCAACCTCTCTAGCCATGCAGGTTTCATATTCATCATGTTCATGTCTATGTCCATCTCTCCACCACCTCTTGATGATGATGATGAATATATACTACTTCCCATCATCATATCTCTCATCATATATAATTCTTTCTCTCTCCCTCTCTCTCTCTATATATATATATATATTCTTGAAACCCTAGCTATTAGCTAGGGTAATTTTTCAAATATATTTATTGGAATTATGAGATGAGATGAATTTGGTTTTGTGAAATGGTTTTTTAATATATTTTTTGGGGGTGATGATGATGAAGAGTGATGAGTGATGAGAGTGATGAGAGAGTGAAAGAAAGTTAAGTATATGAAGAAGAAAACCCTAGTAAAAATATAAAACACAGGACCTCTCTATTATTCTGGCTATTTATAGAAGAGAAAGGTAAAAAAGAAAATGTTATTGAAAAAAGAAAGAGAAGAAATAATAATAATGGTGATGATGTGGTATAGAGAGAGAGAGAGAGATGAGTTTTAATTTAATGGCGGGAAGGAAGAGAGAGGCCACCACACACACCAATATGTACTGTCTGTGGATACTAACAATTTTTTGGTCTCAGTAGTCATCTGATCATCTGAGCACTCCACTATGACACATTCATTTATTAAGGTCTCCCACCTTCACATTTGACCAAATGTCCTTCACTCTTTTCTTTTTTTTACAAACTATAAATAAACAGTGTGTTTTGTTTGATATCTTTTGGTCTATTTGGGTAAATGTTTCCTAGTTTTTCTTTATAACCCTAACTTATTTACGCACACCAAAATCAATATCATTCTTTCATTTCAAATCAAATATAATTTGAATTGAGACCAACATTAGTCCCATATATGTGCTGTTGATCATATTGAAAAGTATGTCTAAATAACATTTATCATAATCTTTGGTATGTAAGGGAAGATGTTAAAGCTTCTACAATGTGGCCAATAAGTGTTTGAATTTCAATTGAAAGAAAGTGTCCACATATATAGTGTTTCTCATTAAATTCAATAAGGTTAAATTTAATGGAGAGAACAAATGAAAAAATTGATTTGTTTGCATCTTTTATTTATCATAATGAATATATTTTGAGGATTCAATGAGGACGATCAGGAGCAGAGGATGTATTTCTTTTCATTTTTGCTTTTAAATTTATTTTTCATTCTGATTTTAATCTCAACCATCAAAATTATTTTTCATTCCATCTCCAATCTCCACTCTGTTTATGCAAATTCCAATAGTTACGGTAGATACACAAAAATATAATAAAAATTGATTACTTTTAATAAATTTAATAGTAAAAAATGTATAAATTAATTATCTATAATAAGTTTATCATTTTAAAATACTTAATTCATGTTTATGATAGTTTTGATCACCAAAATATTAAACTTTAACAAATTTAAAATAATCATTATAATATAGACAGTATTAAGACTCTATGGAACATAAATATCTTCACTGTTGTATCTCATTTATATATTTAAGACTCATTTTTAAGGTCAATTTTGATGAAAATATGCACTATTAAATGAAAATTGATATATATATATATATATATATATATATATATATATATATATATATATATATATATATATATATATATATATATATATATATATATATATATATATATATATATATGAATCTGTACAATTTAAATAAATGTGTATTTCAATTCTCTATCGATAATAAATACATACATGTGACCATTATTAAAATATTATGTTTTTAAAATATAAATTGCATCTCATAAAAAATTTATTTTAATTATATAATTTATATTTATTATTAAATTAATAATTTTGTTAAGTGATATTAATACTCGTTTGTATTGTTGAAAGAGGAAAAAGAAAATTTCAATAACCATCAATTTTTTTTTGAAAATATTAATATCTATATCTCCACTTATATAAGATAATATCATGATAACAATATAGCATTTTAGAATTATAATTGGACTAAACTCAATTTTATAAATTTAATTTTTTAGATAAAAATTACGCTCAGTTATAAATATATGTTTGAAACACATATTATCTGACGTAGGACTCTTAATATTTAACATAAAAATGATTTAAAATTGTTACACCTGCTATTTAAAAATAAAATAATTAAAATAAATAGTATAGTAATTTTATTTAAGTAAAATAAATATTGATATGTTTGTAACTATCATAAATACAAAGTATATAATACTTTGAAATTACTAATATACATTGTATTATGAATTATAATATATAATTAAGAATATAAATAATAATAGTAAAAATAATTTTGTTTTACTAGTATTTATTGTGAAACGAAATGAATATAATTGTCTGAATTTATTTGGAGTTCTCTATCTGATAGATGGGACAAGGACAATGGGTCCTCTATATATGCTTTGGACATGGTACACTTTACAGCATTCATGAATGGCAACTCTAAATGATGAAGAATGGGTTTTGCTAGCTCCTTTGTGTAAAATCGACCAACAAGATTGGTATAGTGGATGTCCTAGGAATTTATTTTAACAGCAGAATATATCTTAATAAACAAAAAAGAAATATAAGATGTACTATAGCTTAAGAGTGTGTGTACATGGAAACTGTTTTAAAATAAAGGAATTTGCTTAACAATTTTTTCTTATCGATCACATAATATTGTTAACAAAAGTAAATATACAAAAACATAGAGAAAAACTCTTTAACTTAGGATTTCAATAGAATAAATAAAACTTAAAAAGTAAAGGTTATACTAGAGTAGAAATATTTAAAAAATAGGAAAAATCGAACTATTCTTATAAGAATATAACAAAACAATATAATAATAATTATAATTATAATAACCAACATCTTTTCTCAAACTCAAGATGCATTAGCTGAGAGTATCGAGAGTTTGTCAATCATAAAGTGAAAATGTTTAAAGGAAATATACTTGGATTGTGAGAGAAGATAATCTCTAGAAGAGTAGGCAACTTCAATGCTCAAGAAGTAGAAAAGAATGCTGAAGTCCTTCATCTCAAACTGTTTGGCTAACATTAATTTCAAATAATTAATTTCATCCATATCATCATCTGTAATAATCATATCATCAACATATAATGATAGTAAAATACAATCATGATAAGTGGTCTTGACAAACAAAACAAAATTATGATCACTAGAGCGAAAGCCAATAGATGTAATCACAGTAGTAAACTTCTCAAACAAAGCTCGTGGAGCTTGTTTCAGATCATATAATGCCTTATTCAACTTACACACTTTTCCTTGATTATGAGAAACACCTTCTGGAGGTACCATATAAACTTTCTCTTTAAGATCACCATTTAGAAATACATTTTTAACATTCATTTGAAAAATATGCCACTGACGAACATATGCAACTACAATAAGAGTGTGAATAATAGTCATCTTGACAACAAGAGCAAAAGTTTCTTCATAATCCATACCATATTATTGAGAGAATCCCTTAGCAATAAGACGTGGTTGTAGCGCTCAACTGATCCATCTGACTTAGTTTCGATCTTGTCTATCCAACGAGACCAAATAACACATTTTTTAGGAAATGTTGGTTATTATTATTATTATAATTCTTATTATATTATTTTGTTCAAAATCCAGTAGCAGACAAGCTTGAATCATCGCCAAAATTCAATCAATTAATAGAGAAAAAATTATTGCTCCAAGCCGTAAAAAAAAGTGGACCACCTTAGGATAATTCGCAAAATCAAATCAAGCTTTGATACCATATTAACATAAGTGAACATACAAAAACATAGAGAAAGACCCTTTGACTTAGGATTTCAATAAAATAAAAAACTTGAAGAGTAAGGGTTACACTAGAGTATAAATACTAAAAGTTAGGAAAGATCGAACTACCCTTACAAGAATATAAAAAACAATATAATAATAGTTATAATAATAACAACTAACAAATATAAGTTAAAGTTATTCGAAAAGAGCAGAAAGATAATGGTGTGCGTAAACAGACTCCGACCAGTCTTTTTTTAAAATAGAAAAGACCTAGATTTTTTTATAAGTTTATTTAGCTAAAAAGATTTGGTCATGAGCCATATAAAAGTTTTTTTAGTCTATTAGACCGACCTACTTAAGTAAATATGAATAATTTTAGTATTATTATATTGTATTTTGTATTTTAAATTAAAATATAAAAATAAATCTTAGTTATCCTGAAGAAATTATGAAAATAAGATGAAAAAAAAATCTTATGAACAATGTCATAAGTTGCTTTCATAAGTTCTCTCAAACAAATAGTATCATAAAAATATAAGGTGAATGAAACAAGTTAACTCAAGAAATCTTATACTATGAGCGTGGTTCACAAATGATTTGTGTTGCTATGAAGAAAAAATATAAGGAGGGTGAAGCTAAAGTGAGTGCTACAAACTTTTGTAAAAGACCCAGAATAACATCTAATCAAAATTAACACAAGTTTATAGCTCTCACTTCAGCTTCATCGTCCTTTTATTGTAGATGTTATTCTAGGACATATACGCTCATGAAACATTTTATGAGTTGATATGTTGTTGTTGATAAAAAATATTTATTTTTAGTAATAAAAATTGTATGTTATTTATGGCATATTGTTGATGATTTTGTTGTTGTTAATAAAAGTTGTTTGTTGTATCTTGTATATTGTTTTAAGGATTGTTGTAGATGAATGTTGTTGTTAAAGTTTGTTTAGAATATGCATTTATTATATCTTATGTGATTTGGTTATTTTTTCCAATCCCTTATAGAATATATAACTTTTAAGATTGAATTATAAAATTATAGTATGAGATATTGAGTTATATTAGGAAAAAATTATACTTATCAATGTTATACAAGATTTATTCAGTCTATTGTCTGTATTTCTCTCTTTAACGGTTATAACTTGGTTTAATACTTCTATTTATTCGACCACTCATTCCTCCACCTCTAATTTCATTTGCAAAGTAAATAATATTTTGCAAAATGAACAAGAGGTGAATTAATGAGAGATTGAAGAACTAGGAGCATTGAAGCAAAATTTAATCGTTAAAGAGAGAAATACGGATAATGGACTGAAGAAATCTTGTATAACATTGATTAGTGTAACTTGTTCTTCTAATATAACTTATTTGGTCATATAATTAATTTCTAGATCAAATAGAAAGATTATATATTTAATGAATATTGTCAAAATAAGCATTCCACATAATTTATAATAAACTCAAGCGTATATATCACAACGGTTATTTAACACAACCATTGTTACATGTTAAGCGTTAAAAGTTTCACTATGGTTGTTTAATGTAATCATTGTGATAGGTAGTGCGCCACCTTATTTATAGTTAAAATCACTATGGTTGTTTAATATAACCGTTGTTACATGACCGTGGTGGAAAGTATCATTACTTACAACCACCCCTACCTCACCACGGTCGGTCAACCGTGTGGTGGTATTTCTTTTTCAACCGTGGTGAAATGGCTTTTAAATAATAGTGTAGTAAGGATATTTCCAATTTTGTTCCTAGCACCAGTGAAACTAACATTTCCATTGAGGATGATAATCCTCCTCATGTCAATAAAGATAGTAATTCAGGTCATGTTGATCATTTTAAGGGTGTGAAACCTTCTTATCCAGACAGTAGTGTCCTCAATGAATGTGAGACTCATGATAAAGGTTATAGAAATGTTATACTAGCCAACAATAATAAATATGATGCTAGTTCCATAAACTATGAGTTTGTGGTCAATACTTAACACGAGGAAGAACATATTGATGAGGAAATTATTGTTAAAGAAAACATTATTGTGGTGCCTGCCAATAATTCTAATATACCTAATATGGTTCAGAATGATACGAGTGATTCTAAAAAATATAACTGGAAATAAATGATAGATGAGGAGAAAATTCTTAATCATGAGGAGAATGTACACTTTGTTTCTCTCTAAGAAAGATAGAAGGAAGACATTTAAAGAGAAAAAAAATGCATACCCTTTGTAGGGAATGCATAGTAATATGTTCAAATGAGGTGTACTTTTTGAAATATTATGGTGATATACAACCATTCTTTTTCTAAATTGGATTTAAAAGGATTTTTCACCATCACAAGCTTGAATTTTTTTATATTATTTTTGACCCTTCGGTGAATTATAGTTGTTGCTTTAAGAAGTTACTTAAGAATCTTCACTTGAAGATTTTTGCAGTTAATAATATGATTTCCATTAAGCCTAACTTATGATATCTTTATTATGATCTTATTAACCTTGTTGTTATACAAACCTATGACCAACATGTCACCTTCCAGGTTAGTCATAATGAGTCATATTATAGAATTAGTGTCATCTATGCAAATAATAATTATAATAAAAGGAAAGAGTTCTAGCAAAACTTAAGTGACAAAATTTAGATAACAACTATTTATATTTAATTGTAACATTTAAAGAGAATGAGAACTACACTTTGTTTCTCTCTAAGAAAGATAGAAGGAAGACATTTAAAGAGAAAAAAAATGCATACCCTTTGTAGGGAATGCATAGTAATATGTTCAAATGAGGTATACTTTTTGAAATATTATGGTGATATACGACCATTCTTTTTCTAAATTGGATTTAAAAGGATTTTTCACCATCCTTGAATTTTTTTTATATTATTTTTTACCCTTCGGTGAATTATAGTTGTTGCTTTAAGAAGTTACTTAAGAATCTTCACTTGAAGATTTTTGCAGTTAATAATATGATTTCCATTAAGCCTAACTTATGATGTCTTTATTATGATCTTATTAACCTTGTTGTTATACAAACCTATGACCAACATGTCACCTTCCAGGTTAGTCATAATGAGTCATATTATAGAATTAGTGTCATCTATGCAAATAATAATTATAATAAAAGGAAAGAGTTCTAGCAAAACTTAAGTGACAAAATTTAGATAACAACTATTTATATTTAATTGTAACATTTAAAGAGAATGAGAACTACACTTTGTTTCTCTCTAAGAAAGATAGAAGGAAGACATTTAAAGAGAAAAAAATGCATACCCTTTGTAGGAAATGCATAGTAATATGTTCAAATGAGGTGTACTTTTTGAAATATTATGGTGATATACAACCATTCTTTTTCTAAATTGGATTTAAAAAGATTTTTCACCATCACAAACTTGGATTTTTTTATATTATTTTTTACCCTTCGGTGAATTATAGTTGTTGCTTTAAGAAGTTACTTAAGAATCTTCACTTGAAGATTTTTGCAGTTAATAATATGATTTCCATTAAGCCTAACTTATGATGTCTTTATTATGATCTTATTAACCTTGTTGTTATACAAACCTATGACCAACATGTCACCTTCCAGGTTAGTCATAATGAGTCATATTATAGAATTAGTGTCATCTATGCAAATAATAATTATAATAAAAGGAAAGAGTTCTAGCAAAACTTAAGTGACAAAATTTAGATAACAACTATTCCATGATGTTTGTATAGGAGACTTGGACATTATTCTTGGAGTGATGTCAATTATATCACTCCTTCCAAACTAGAGGTTCTTTCTTCAATTGGTTCAATAAAATAATAGGTAACACATTGATTGAAAATTACTTGATAAATTCATTTGCAATCATCGTTGGATTGAAAATTGGACTTTCATCACTTGTTACACCCTTACTAAAAGTAGATATGATCATTTTTATCTTATGCTTAATTATAAATCTAATAATATTAGGCATGCTTCTTCTTTTAGATTTATGAAAATGTGGCCCACTCACCCTGATTATTCTAAGGTCAAACAAGACAATTTGAATAATCAATATTATGGTCATCCTATGTCTATTATTTTTTCCAGAACTTGAAGAACCTTAAAACCATTCTTAAAGATATGAAGATTATGGGGAAATGATTGGATTCAATGATGGGTATTTGACTCTATTAATAACATTAGAGGTATCCAGATCCCTTCACATGTGTAATGTAAGGATAATGTCATTATATTTTGCAAGGATATTATCATTAATGTAAGAAGTCTCATTGGCTTGTTCACCAAGTATGGAGCAATCTCAAGTCAACTTACTAATCCATCTAAGTCCATTTTATTTTGAGGATCCATCGACCATAATAGATAAAGCAGACTAGCTGAGATGTTTGGATTCAAAGTTTGTATTTACCCTTTCAATTATCCAAGTGATATTAATAACAAGAAAATTGTCATTGCTGATTGACATAAGATTTGTATTCCTACTCTTGAAGGAGGTTTTGGAAATAGGATTTTTGTAGACATCAATGAATCAAGAATGATTAAGCTTTAGTTGGAGCTCCTTAGTTCCTAAAACCAACAAACTTTCTTTCTTAGAACTTTAATCATTAGGAAAATATGTTTTATTCACTACCACATTCACTATTCTATTTCAAAGGAATTAAAAAAAATATTTCATATGTAAAGGGTAACTCCATATGGTAAATTGGTGATGTAAGTCTTCTTAATATTTGGTTTGATAACTAGTTAGGGGATGCTCATTTTACTAACTCTAGCCCAACCCTCAATGCTAAGGTGAAAGCTTCATACTCAATGATCTATTTCACATTCCTACTTCTACTATGCACACCATATCTAATTTGTGCAATCTAATCAATAATATAACTATTCCTACGTGTTGTAATATGCCTAAAAACCTCAAGTGAGAAAAGAAAAAAGTATTTTGGTACTGTTAATTATTCTGGCTTGTTTGTGTATTCATCCGTTAATATTTCATATCTAGGGCCCGTTGGTTTTGGCAGTTATAAATATGGTATCTCTCATTTGTCTTAACACAATTTACAGAATATGTATAAAGAAGTAATCCTAGTGAAAAAAGGTAAAAAATTTAGGATTGTATTATTGCGACTTGACTGTCTCTTGGGGTTATCAAAGGGAATTGAAAGACACTTTAAACACCTTGGGTTTATGTGATTCTTATATTGAGAAATGGAGAAATTGTGAAACACTTGGGCAAAAAGTAGGGTTTAGTTTGGGAAATCCAAAAGCTATTTTCTGGTAACTCATATTCAAATCTCTTGTAAAAACTTTTAAAGTTTAGTGACTCATAGAATGACTCTCTCCCTCGAACGTATATTAATTTGATCAAACTGGGTAAATAATTTCTTGCTGTTCTCTCTTATTAATTTTTTTTGAAGAAATTTGGTTGATTTCCATTTTTCTTTGTCCCACACATCAAAGTCTCAGTGTTTTGAAAATAATCTATACTTATTTTCTCAACAATTTTCCCGAGATAATGACTTCAGATTATGGAAAGTGAAGATGCAAGCAATACTAATTCAACAAATGAATGTAGAAGCGCTGAAGAGAGATGCATTGATGTTTTCAAGCCTTATACAAGCTGATAACATCTAAACGGTGGATAAGACCAGAAGTTCCATTATCTTGTGCCTTAGAGATAAATTATTAAGGGAAGTTGCGGAGAGAGAAGACTGTAGCTGATATGTGGGTCAAACCTGAATCATTATATATGACAAAGTCTTGATCACATATTTTGTCTAAATCAACAACTTTATTCTTTCCATATGGTTAAGAATAAATCTATTGTGGAACAACTTAAAGAATATCCCAAGATCATTGATGATTTGCAAAATATTTAGGTGAAAATTAAAGATGATGACAATGTTCTACTCATGTTAAACTCATTAGCGAGATCTTTTGAGAACTTTAAAAATGTCCTTATTTTTGGAAAATAAGGTACTTTAACTTTGAATAAAGTTCAAATGGCCATAAGATCAAAGGCTTTATCAAAGTTGAAGATTTGAAGGTTAATGATAATGGTGAAAGCTTAAGTGTCTAAAGAAGAAAGAGTGAGAGTAAAGGAAACGAGGAAGTGAAGAGATCCAAATCAAATTTTAAGTCCAAGTTTTTATAAGTAAAAGTTTTAATTTTTCACTTTTCAGAAAATCGGTCCATTCAAGAAGTATTATCCCAAAATAGGGAACATAAGAGTTTTTATTAAGATTGTGATAACCTAAGGCGAAGATGGTTATTAAAGTGATGGCGCACTAGTGGTAATAAGTTTAGAGACAAAGAAGACTTGGGTTATGAACTCAATTTTCTCTTATAACATGTGTCCAAGGAAAGAATAGCTTGAAATATTGAAGTTGGAAGAAGGCGGAGTCATTCAAATTGAAAATAATAAGGTTTAAAAAGTTCATGAAATTGGTACAGTCAGACTAAAAATGTCTGATGATAACGAGTTCTTTCTACACACTATAAGGTATATTCTGATGGGAAATTCAACAATAATTAACAGTAACAACTCTAATAGAGAAATACTCAGCGGATATAATTTTCCCAACTTGTTGAATCTGTGAGGAGCAACAACAAATAATGCAGCAACTAAAAATCAACAACACAAAGAGACACCAAGATTTTTAATATGGAAAAAACCTTCTCAAAGTGAGAAGTAAAACAACCACGGGCACAAGCCAGTAAACAAGCTCCACTATAATCAATGTATGGGTACAAGAGAGTCTCAAATGTAGCACAAATCGTGCTCAACAATCAGCCAAAACAATAAGGCAACAAAACATGAAATAGAGAACAAAGAAGAACCAGAAAACTCCAAAGGGCTGCTACTGTGCATGGCCAATATCTCCCACCTCAGACCTCTGATCACCGATCACACCGTTCAGATTGAAGAACCGGATGTCAGGAACCTGCAGTTTAAATTTCGGACAAATCGGACGGTGAACGAAGGAGATATCGTGATTCTAGTGAAGCTACTATGTGTATGTGCGAAAATCTATTTCTCTTCTCTTTGCCTCTCTTGCCTAAATCAGACAGCTCCCTCTTACCCTAATCGACCCCTCTCCACTTAGATAAGTGAGACACTTGGGCTTGCACATATTGGGCCTTTCTCCACATAGGATGGGAGCCCAAAACCCAACATATCTCCCCCTCACAACTATGTGGAGGTGACCGCCAAACCGGCGATCTCACAACAAGTTTCAAACTTGCTTCTCGGTAATGCCTTGGTCATCATATCAGCACCATTATCATCTGTATGAACCTTGGCCAATTCCGACAACCCAGCATCCAAAGCATTACGTATCCAATGATACCTAACATCAATGTGCTTGGACCTAGAATGAAAAGTTGAATTCTTACCAAGATGAATTGCACCTTGACTATCACAAAATAGCAAGTATTTGTCCTGCACAAAACCAAGCTCCTGCAAGAATTTCTTCAACCAAATTAACTCCTTGCATGCTTCTGTAATGGCAATAAACTCTATCTCAGTAGTGGACAATGCAACACATCTCTGCAATCTGGATTGCCATGCCACAGCTCCCCCTGCAAACTTAATCAAGTAGCCTGAAGTAGACTTTCTGGAATCAATGTCTCCAGCCATATCAGAATCAGTATAGCCCACAAGAGTAGGTATATCACCTCCAAAACAAAGCCTCAAACTGGTAGTACCATGAAGATACCTCAAAATCCATTTCACAGCATTCCAATGCTCTCTACCTGGATTAGACAGAAATCTAATGACTGTACCAAAAGTATGTGCAATATTAGGTCTTGTACACACCATTGCATACATCAAACTCCCCACAGCAGATGCATAAGGAACCTGTTGCATATCTAATTTTTCAGCTTCATTGGAAGGACTCTGATTAACACTCAATTTGAAATGAGCAGCAAGAGGAGTACTTACAGCCTTAGCATTTTCCATCTGGAACCTCTGAAGCACCCTTTTAACATAGTGTTCCTGTGACAGCCAAAGTTTCTTCTTGTTCCTGTCACATATGATTCTTATACCAAGAATCTGATTAGCAGCTCCCATGTCTTTCATGGAAAATGACTCGCCCAATTGCTTCTTCAACCTGTCAATCATGGAAATATTTTTCCCAATAATAAGCATGTCATCAACATACAATAACAGGATAATGAAATTATCATCAACAAACTTTTTAACAAAGACACAGTGATCAGAAGTAGTCTTCTTGTAGCCTTGCTCACACATAACAGACTCAAATTTCTTGTACCACTGACGCGGGGCTTGCTTCAAGCTATATAGGCTCTTTCTCAATCTGCACACATAGTATTCCTTGCCTTTAACAAGAAAACCATCAGGTTGCTTCATGTAAATCTCTTCCTCTAAATCACCATGAAGGAAAGCAGTTTTTACATCCATTTGCTCTACCTCTAGATCAAGAGTAGCAGCCAAACCCAATACGGTTCTTATGGATGACATCTTCACCACAGGAGAAAAATCTCATTGAAATCAACACCCTTTCTTTGTCTGAAACCTTTCACCGCCAATCTGGCTTTATATCTTGGAGATGTAGAATTGTTTTCTTGCTTTACCCTGTAAATCCACCTATTTTCCAAAGCCTTCTTTCCCTTAGGCAATTTCACCAAATCAAAAGTGTGATTATCATGCAAAGACTTCATTTCATCTTGCATAGCATCCAACCACTTCTTGTTTTCATCACTCTCCATGGCCTCATTAAAACACTCAGGTTCTCCTTCATCTGTCAAGGTAGCATAGTCATCAGAAGGATACCTGGTAGATGGTTTCCTCTGCCTATTAGACCTCCAAAGTTGAACTTGAGGTGGTTCAGGAGCATCACCAAGATCTTCATCTTGTGATATCTCATGTTCCTCTTCAGCATCATCAACATGAATATCTACATCATCTCCAAGATGCTGGTCACCAACATCATCATGTTGCTCATCATTCTGAACATTATTTTCAGTAGTATCCAGATCATGTACAGGCCTCCAAACTGGATCAACATCAGACAAACTATTATCAATCTCTGGTGTAGTCTTCTCCATCTTATCAATGTCTTCAATGGTTTGGTCTTCCATGAACTTCACATCACGGCTTCTAACAGCTTTCTTCCCAACTGGATCATATAGCTTGTAGCCAAATTCATCCTGACCATACCCGATAAAAATACACTGCCTTGTCTTCGCATCCAACTTGGATCTCTCATCCTTTGGAACATGAACATATGCTTTGCAACCGAAGACGCACAAATGATCATATTTGACATTCTTGCCAAATCAAATTTTGTCTGGCACCTCTGCGTTCAAAGCAACCGCAGGACTCAGATTAATAACATGCATTGTCGTGTACAATGCTTCACCCTAGAAATGTTTAGGCAACTTTGCTTCAGAAAGCATACACCTAACTCTTTCAATCAAAGTCCTATTCATCCTCTCCGCTAAACCATTCAGCTGAGGAGTTTTAGGAGGAGTCTTTTCATGTCTGATACCGTGCTGCTTGCAATAAACATCAGATGGTCCACAATACTCACCACCATTGTCAGTATGAATGCATTTCAGCTTCTTACCTGACTGTCTCTCCACCATAACATGGAACTCTTTGAATTTCTCCAGAACTTGGTCTTTTGTCTTCAAAGCATAGACTCAAAGCTTCATGGAACAATCATCAATAAAGGTAACAAAATAAAGTGAACCACTAAATGACTTTACCTTCAACGGGCCACAAACATCAGAATGCACCAATTCAAGCAACTCTGACTTCCTTGAGGGAGGATGCTTCTTGAAGGATACTCTAGTCTGCTTACCAGCCATGCAATGAGAACATTTCTCCAACTCTGCACTCTTCAATCCCGGAAGCACATCCTTTTTAGCTAAACAATTCAGCCCCTTTTCACTGATATGACTAAGCCAGCGGTGCCACAAAGAAGCCTCCATATCCATGACATTCACACTGTCTTTAGCAATCAATGCTTTAGTCCAATACAGTTTATTATCTTTCTCCCCTCTAGCCACAACCAAGTTACCTCTGGTGAGTTTCCATTTTCCAGAACCAAAGTGATTATCATAACCACCTTCATCAAGCATATGCACAAAAATCAAATTGAAGCAAACATCTGGAGCATGTTTGACTCCTCTCAGCAACAACTGCACTCCCATGTTGGTCTGCAAACAAATATCACCAATACCAACTACCTTGGACACACCATCATTACCCATCTTCAACACTCCAAAGTCACCAGCAGTGTAAGATGTGAAGAACTCCTTCCTTGGTGTAACATGCAATGTAGCAGAACTATCAACAACCCACATGCTCTCATCTGATACAAGATTGACTGAATCATGGTCACGGAGAATAATCAGATCATCACAAGTAGTAGTAGTAACACAGTCATCATCATCATGATTCTTATCTCTCTGCTTACTATTATTGTTTCTATTCTCCCTTTTCCATATGAAATAGGTTTTCTGTATGTGCCCCATTTTGTGACAATGATTGCACTCAACATTCTTGTATTTGGACTTGGACTTACTTCTGTTGTTATCTCTACTCGCACTCCTGCTATTCTGCCGGTTCCCTTTCGGTTCCTTTTTCTGACTCCTGCCTCTGTTCTCAGTGACAAGTACCTTAGAATGAGATGAAGTACCCTGTGCCTTCCTTCTCATCTCCTCATTCAAAACACTTCCCTTTACACTTTGCAAAGAGACAACACCATCAGAAGCTGAGTTTGTAACTGAAACCCGAAAAGTTTCCCAAGAATCTGGTAGAGTATTCAGTAGCCATAGTCCCAAAATTTCATCATCAAAATTGATACCCATACTTGACAATTGATCTAAGAGCCCTTGAAAATCATTCAAGTGATCAGAAATAGAAGTTCCCTCCTTGTACCTCAAATTCATCAAGGAATTCAACAAATACAACTTATTATTCCCTGATTTAGAAGCATACAAAGATTCAATCTTCTTCCACAAGGATTTGGCATGTTCCTCATTAGCATGTGATTATAAACATTGTCTTCTACAAATTGCCGAATAAAACCACAAATATGCTGATGTTCAAAATTCCACTCTTCATCAGTTTTGAATTCCGACTTCTCACTAGCAAACACAAGAAGATGCATATTTTTCACAAATAACAGATCCTTCATTTTTCCCTTCCACAAACGATAATTAGTGCCATTCAAAGAAATCATTCTATTTGTATTTGCCTCCATCATTCAAACAAGTCAAACAACCCCTTAACCAAAGAGCTCTGATGCCACTCTGATGGGAAATTCAACAACAATTAACAGTAATAACTCTAATAGAGCAATACTCAGTGGATATAATTTCCCCAACTTGTTGAATCTGTGAGGAGCAACAACAAATAATGCAGCAACTAAAAATCAACAACACAAAGAGACACCAAGATTTTTAACGTGGAAAAAACCTTCTCAAAGTGAGAAGTAAAACAACCACGGGCACAAGCCAGTAAACAAGCTCCACTATGATCAATGTATGGGTACAAGAGAGTCTCAAATGTAGCACAAATCATGCTCAACAATCAGCCAAAACAACAAGGCAACAAAACATGAAATAGAGAACAAAGAAGAACCAGAAAACTCCAAAGGGCTGCTACTGTGCATGGCCAATATCTCCCACCTCAGACCTCTGATCGCTGATCACACTGTTCAGATTGAATAACCGGATGTCAGGAACCTGCAGTTCAAATTTCGGCCAAATCGGATGGTGAACGAAGGAGATATCGCGATTCTAGTGAAGCTGCTATGTGTATGTGCGAAAATCTGTTTCTCCTCTCTTCTCTCACTTTTCTCTTGCCTCTCTTGCCTAAATCAGACAACTCCCTCTTACCCTAATTGACCCCTCTCCACTTAGATAAGTGAGACACTTGGGCTTGCACATATTGGGCCTTTCTCCATATAGGATGATAGCCCAAAACCCAACATATTCTTGAACTTAAGCAAAACATTTACATACGCATACTTGATGATCTAGACTACCGTGTCATACCCTAATATTTAATCCTAAGATTCTATCTCGTTTGCATCTTTACATTGTGTCAAGATAAAAAACTTGGTTGTCTCCTCAACCCTCTCATCTTTGGGTTTACTTTTGCAGAGATCATCAAGCATCCTTTTGTGTATATTTTACTTTTGTTTTTATATGATCTATGCTTTACTAACCATAATGAAATACAAAAATATGCCTTGTTGCTTTTTGTCGTAACCGACAAAAAAATACGAGAGTCGCCACCACTACTTTTTGTCCTAAGGACGGGAAAAAAACGAATAACCCTAAATTTTTAGAGATTCTAGATTCACGAGTTGGTTAGATAAAGGAATCGTGTTAGACAACCTTTATATCCCTTATTTTCAAGGGGCTCCCTACTTAGGTTTATGACGTATTGGTAATTTTCTATTTAAAAGTGTTTTTTCAATATATATATATATATATATATATATATATATATATATATATATATATATATATATATATATATATATATATATATATATATATATATATATATATATATATATATATATATATATATATATATATATATATATATATATGCGCGTGTGTGTGTGTGTGTGTGGTCTGTGTGTGAAAAAGTTTAATTTTTTAGTTATGGGTCTCGCCTTGGTTTTAACCAAATGCCTACGTATCCTCTTGCGATGAAATCAGAGTCCATTTCGTAGTTCTCATGTGTTTAGTTAGTTTTTTTATAAGATTACATAGAATTGCTTTCGAATTATCCTTGAGCCTTGTATGAGTTCGAAAAAGCGAGTGATTGTTGACGCAATTCGCAGTTAAGTTTGATAACAATTCTATTTAATCCTTTTTTTTAAATATTCTTGAATTTTGTTAAGTTAGTAAGAAAAATAGTTTTAAACTAGTTATCTATTTTAATGCATGCTTGATAAAAAAGTTTGAGGTTAGTAAAAATTATTTAAATAAGTTAATAAAAATGGTTAGTAATTTAAGAGAATAAATACTAATATTATAATTATAGTTAAAATAAGAAAACTTGTTATTATATAATATATTTATCAAAATAAACTATCATTTATAATAATAAAAAAAATGTTATTTTAATGCAAAAAGGAAAAAAATGAATAAATACCAAAATAAAAAAATAAAAATGAAATTATAAATAAATAACAGGGGGTGTAATTTATTCTGGCATAGAAATTAAAGGGCCTACTGTTAGCAATGGGCTAAGCCCATAAAGAAATCTGAGCTCAATAGTGTAGGGGGTGCATTTTTGTTTTGAGGAAGTAAATCAGGGGGTGTGTTTATTAGTGGGCTTGGCCCAGATGGATGTTAAACCCATCTGGACATGGTATGCGTTTACCATGGAAATTATGGTGAACTATGTGATTTCAGACGTTAGATCTGGATCATACAACCACACAGAAGTCAATTATGGAGCTTTGATCAGGAGTATTGCAAAAGGACAACTGAGATATGGAGTTTGACTTGGGCTTAGCGTGGGTACTTCCATGGGGAATCAGTAAAAATATATTAATCGCATGGCCATCGGAAAGCCACACGTCCCTCATTGAACGAGGCTTAGGGAGAGTATTTGAGTAGAGTTCTCTTTGAAACTCTCTCGTTACACTCGTTCTACTCGTTCTATTCCCTTTACTCTCTCTCAAACAACACAAAACCTTGTCCCACCGAAAATCACTCTGCCGCCGGCGCCACCCTAAACCTCCCCAACTTTCCTAGTTTCCAGTTGAATAATAAATGGAAAATTCATAGGTTTACCCATATTTAATTAACCATAGTCCATAAAGGATAAACCCTAACCCTTATACCATGAACCCTAACCCTAACACCATGGGCGACCGTGAAGGCCATTGTCTTAGACGGAAGTTCGTCAAGAACTTCATCTGTTTTCCAACAATGCTATGAACCCAAAAAAACCCTTAGAACCTTAACCTAGGTTACAAAGAACCCTAACCCTAATCTTAGAACCATAATTCCCCAGAAAACCCTACTTCCAGAAATCAAATAACACATCAACGATTATGACCCTAAGCTAAGTGTTTCAAGCTTACCTTTCCTTGCCGTGAAACTTCTCGTAATTTGATTTATGTTCTTATTTCCTAATCTATGCATTTTCAGTTTGCAGGTTTCAAGGATTTTGAGGAAGCAACAAGGATTCTTCAAGCCTTTCTCCAGCTTCTGCTCTCTAATTTCTTCTTCTCCTTAATCTTTCTTTTCAAGTTTTTCGGTCCCTCCTTAGTTTTAGACTTTTGGTATTTATAGGTTTTTAGAATAAATTGAATTAGGAAAATTGTTTATGTTAATTGCTGTTACAAATCAATTACAGATTTGATTGAGTCTTGTAATACTTAGGTTGATTTTAGAGTTAGAATTAGGGATTTGATTTAGATTTGGTTTCAAGTTAGAATTTTTGTACTGTAAATTCATTCGATCAATAGAATAAAATTCAATCTTTGATTCTAGTTTGATTTACAAAAATCTTGACTTTTGGGATTTTATTGTTTCTTTGGGAGAAAGAACAAATCTGGGCGTAATAGGGACTTAGGGTTTGTAAACCCTTGGTTGATTTCCAGTCAACCAACAATAATAAGTAAAAATAATTAAAAAAATAAAATGATTAATTAATTAAAAAATATAAGATGTTGACTCCCCGGTCAACTTAGGTAATAGTAATAAAAATAATACTAAATAATACTAAATAATAATAATAATAATGATAATAATAATAATAATAATAATAATAATAATAATAATAATAATAATAATAATAATAATAATAATAATAATAAAATAATGACAAATATTACACATAAAGGGTGTTGACCCTAAGTGAACCTGATCAAAACAAAAAAAAATTATAATAAAACTGAATAATTAAAAGTGCAAACAAAAATAATTAGAAAAAATATGTTGACTTTAGTCAACTCCAAACATAAAATAATTACATTTTATTTAAAATCATACCCCCTAATGGATTTGACAAATTTAAATAGGCTCTTTTCTAGCTGAATGATGAACCCAATAATAATAAAAGGTGACAATAATTTTATAAAAAACCTAATTTTATTTTGTTATCTTTAGAGCACTAATATGATTAAATATGCATGATAATATAATTTATAACAAATGCAATAATACAAAAATTAACATAGAAATGACCTAATGGAATAAATGACTATTAACACTAATGCGGACAAATTTGAAGTATGACAGCTGCCCCTATTTAATTATCCTTCGATTGAAGGATGCGATAATTCGAAGTTCTCGCATGTTCATATCAGAGGGTTATTAAACAATGGAAGACCCCAAATTTTGACTGAAAATATCTGAAAGATAAATTGTACAATAAACCAAAAAGTGAAAAGGTCAAGGATGACATCATTAACTCATCAATGCCTAGAGCGCAGGTTCACATATCCATTTTTTCTAAGGGACTAAATCAACAGATATTAAAAGGGACACTATTACATATTCCACATTTTTACCACAACCTAGGGGGTAAGTAACGCGGGTGCCAACTCCATTTATGCCTAGGGACTAAACCAATGGAGCTAAAAAAAGATCTGATAACAAACTTACTAAAGCTTCGGGACTAACATAGTAAGTTGAGACGAAGATTTGCAACATCTATCACAACCTAGGGGACAAATGACGAAATATAAATCTTATTTATGCCAAGGGACTAAACCAATAAGATCGAAAATTTGGAAAATAACCTATCATTGCTCAGGAGCCTATAGTTATGATCAGTTTGCATATCTATCACTACCTAGGGGGTAGATAATGAAGGTGTCGACTCTATTTATGCCAAGGGACTAAGCTATAGAGTCGAAAAAGGGTTTGAAGAAAAACTAGCTAAAGCTTCGAGACTAACATAGCAAGTTGTATTGCAGGCTTGCATATTAATCACAACCTAAGGGATAAATAATGCGGGTTCAAAGTTTGAAATTTGAAATTTGAAAGTTTGAAAATTGAATAACTAGGCTATGAATATGATTCATAGATATGCCACCTAGTGTAATTCTTGGTTTGTAGTACCTCCATGTTGTGTCTGTTCTCAACCAAGGTATTTGTCAGTGTAAAAAGTGCTAATATTTGAATTTTGGATTTGTGTAGGTAACTTAGCTGGTAAATAGGCCTTAAGATGTCTCACAATATTCTTGGCCTTTGAAAATTTGAAATGCAATGTATGGCTAATATTTATACTGCCCAATTAAAATTTTGTTGATATGTTTATATATGATGCCCAAATTTATTTGATATGTACTTCGTATGTATATGCACCAAGTGCTTATGAATGTTTTTGATAATTTTCTCATTTTAGACCATTGGGTTCTTAGAGTCACTGACTTCCCTAACATTGTTTGTTGCTCTGTTGTTTTGTCGTGGCGTCCCCCAAGTTGATTTGTATCTTGATATATTATTGTGAACAATGTCAATGTGATGTTGGTGATTGTATCATAGGCGTAGGCTTGGATATCTTTTGACATTTTTCTAACCAAAATGCTTTTTGATGTTTTGTCAATTCTTTTTATGTTCTCAAATACCAAAATAATCTCGACACAGTGTTTACAAGAAATAATCGTAGTATTTTGCAAATAAGTCAGAAAAAGAAAAACACAATTGAAAAAGATTTGAAAAATGAATTATTTTATTAATGAAAAATGCCCCTGAATAGGCCAAAGTACAAGATGCAATCCCTAAAAGAGGTTATTACAAAAGATAAACAAAACTGAAAATGGCAATGAAAAATGATAATCAATACTGCTATTTCTCCAAAGTCCTTTGATAACTCCAATCTCCTTGCTTCTGAGAAAGATAATTTTATCAATTCTTCCCCTTCATAGTTATAGATAAAATAAATCCTTGAACCACAGTCTATTTGTTCATTTAAAAAAATAATCCCTAACTTTTGCATGGAGCGCACTTTCGGGTTTTCAATCCACCAGGGTGATGGTTTTGTTTATATGTCCCTAATTTTTGCTTGGATCGCCTTTTAGGGTTTTCAATCCATCGAGACGCCCCTTTTTTCCTAAGTCGCCCTTTTAGGTTTTCGACTTAGCAGGCTTCTTATACATATTATTTTTGACTGCGTTGGAGTTCAAAGGGTGTGGTAGTTCTTCCCAATCTATTGTTGTGAGGATAAGAGCTCCTTCAGAGAAAGCAGTTTTTTTCACATATGGACCTTCGTAGTTAGGTGTCCATTTATCACGTGAATCTAGGAGAGGTAGCAGAATCTTCTTGAGAACCAGATCTCCTTCTTGGAACACTCGAGGATGAACCTTTTTGTAGAATGATTTCTCCATCCTGTTTTGATACAATTGGCCGTGGCACAAAGCTGTTAAGTGTTTTTATTCAATGAGGTTGAGTTGATTGAGTCATGTCTGGACCCATTCTAATTCTTCAACTTGGTTTCCATGAGGACTCGTAATGATGGAATTTTCACTTCAACAGGGAGTACTACTTCTATACCATAAACCAAAGAGAAAGGAGTTGCACCCGTTGAAGTACGTACCGAGATGCGGTAGCCATGTAGCACGAAGGGAACATTTTGTGCCAATATTTATATGTCTTCACCATTTTCTGGATGATCTTCTTGATCTTTTTATTGGCAGCTTCAACGGCCCCTTTCATCTTGGGCCGGTAAGGTGGTGAATTATTATGCTCGATCTTGAAATCATCGCATAACTCCTTCATCATTTTATTGTTCAGGTTGGACCCATAACCTATAATGATTATGCTAGGAACTCCATATTTGCAAATGATATTTTACTTGATGAATCGGGTGACAACTTGCTTTGTCACATTTGTATAAGAGGTGACTTCAACCTACTTGGTGAAGTTATCAATGGCAACTAATATGAATCGATGTCCATTAAAAGCCTTTGGTTCAATAATTCCTATCATATCAATTCCCTGCATCGAGAATGACCATGGTGAGCTTAGGGCATTTAGAGGAGTTCGTGACACGTGTGTTAGAACATAGTTTAATTCTACAACCCTCATAAGAGTTTTGATGATAACAAACACAAAGAACAAATATACACTCTAAATTTGTGTTTTATGTTGTACAAAAGTTCTGACTGAAACGACATCAGAAGTTAAGCCACAGAGGCAGTCAAGCTGAGTAATCAGAATGTTCTGAAGTATGATGATCAGAATCTATGCTAAAGAGAAAGATATCCTAATTTTGAATGGAAGTCCAACACGCTAACTGAATCTTCGTTTCTGGCTTCCCAAGTTCTGAAGTAAAGCAGCATGCAAGATTCCTAAGTTCTGAAGCGTTACTTTTTCATTAAGGCAGTATCATGTGCAACGACTTCATTCAGACAAGAATCTTCTCAATATGGAAAGTGCATTAAGTGTCCATTATCACATTTCAATTTGGACAGATTTCCACTTCTATATAAACAAGCTCAAAGGTTAAATCGTTCACGATTTTTCACACGACTGCTCCATACAATCTCAGAAAGGCTGCAAAAAATTCATATTCATTCTACATTCAATTTGTGTAATACATCACAGATGTGATACAATTTTTGTAACGAAAAACAAACCGTACACAATAAACCTTTTCTCTTGATTTAGTTGTTTTCCTTGAGATAAACCGGTTTATGGTTGTACTCAAGAGGACTTTGGCAGTTGTCAAAGTAGAATTGTAATCAGTTTGATTAGTGAATTAAGTCCTCATTGGAGAGAGGCGAAATCACCTTGGCGGGTAGATTGTAGTAGTTTGAGATCAAGCGAACCAAGATAAAAATCTCATGTCTATTGCTTTTGATTTTTAAAGTTTCAATTCAACCCCCCTTCTTGTGTTTTTCACTTCTTCAATTGGCATCAGAGCGTCTGGTTCTGAGTTCATACACTTAACTGTGTCAGTACACGATCCAAGCTTTAGAAAAACACTATGGTGGGACCAAGCCAAAACATCAGCAATGAGTATCACGATGACAAGGACAGAATCAACGGTAAACCTCCAGTCTTTAATGGAGAAAATTTTGACTACTGGAAAGACAGAATTGAGAGCTTCTTTCTGGCTCATGATGCTGACTTATGGGATATGTTAATTGATGGATACATGCATCCAGTGGATGAAAGTGGTCAGAAGATAGATAGAAAAAGAATGTCTGACCAATAAAAGCGTGATTTCAGAAACCATCATAAGGCCAGAACAATTCTTCTCAGTGCCATCTCTTACTCAGAGTATGAGAAGATCTCAAACAGAGAGATAGCTAAAAACATGTTTGACTCTCTGAGAATGACGCATGAAGGCAACACACAAGTTAAAGAAACCAAGGCCATTGCGCTCATTCAGAAATATGAAGCTTTCAAGATGGAGGATAGTGAATCCATAAAAGCGATGTTCTCAAGATTCCAGATTCTAGTTGCTGGGCTGAGAGTTCTTGACAAAGGGTATTCCACTACTGATCACATAAAGAAGATCATCAGAAGTTTACCAAAGCAGTGGAGGCCAATGGTCACGGCTCTTAAGCTGGCTAAAGATCTCAACAAGATATCTCAGGAGGAACTTTTTAGTTCCCTCAGTAGCCATGAGATAGAACTAGAAGATGATGAGCCTCAGAAGCAAGGTAAGCCTTTAGCTTTAAAATCTAACAAAAAACTTAATTCTAAGGTTTTGCAGGCTATGGAAGAAACCTCTGATGGATCCTCATCAGAAGAAGACGAATTGTCTCTTCTCTCTAGAAGGGTCAATCAGCTGTGGAAGCAAAGGCAAAGAAAATTCAGAAACTCCAGAAGATCAGGGAATCAAAATGAATCCTCCTCCGGATACAAAAATTCCGAGCCCTCCTCTGGACACAGAAGGTCTAAAGTTTTGTCTGGTCACAGAAAGTCAAACAACAGAGACATCATCTGCTATGAGTGCAATGAACAGGGGCACTACAAAAGTGATTGTCCAAGGCTTCTGAAGGAGAAGCCCAAAAAGAAGTTCTTCAAGGAGAAGAAGAAAAGTCTCATGGCAACATGGGATGATTCAGACACTTCCGACGCAGACTCAGAATCAGATGATGAAAGAGCCAACATTGCTCTTATAGCAAATGTCACAAAAGACAGCGAAGCATCTGGGCCAGACTCAGAATCAGACACAGAAGAGGTATTTCTTGATTTTACTGTTAATTTTTCTAAAGCTGAACTAGAAGAAAGTCTGAATGAGATTCTGGAAAGGTATCAGCAGATCAGAGTCAAATTCAAGAACCTGAAAAAGGATCTTGTCTCTGACTCCAAAGAAACTGTGAGTCTTAGATTAGAAAATTCCGAGTTAAAAGAAAAGATTTCAAAATTAGAAAATGATTTACAAAACTCTCATAAATAAATAATCTCAGAGGCTCCCAGTAATGCTGATAAGATCATAAAAGAATATGATCACAACTTTCAGAAGTTTCTGGCTAAAAACATAGATAGAAGCAAGATGGCTTCAATGATCTGTGGAGTTAGAAGAAATGGCAGAAAAGGAATAGGATGCCAAGGTAAGGTATCTCCACCTAAGAAATTCATGGACCTAGTAATTAAACACACACAACTAAAATATCACTTCACCTATGGGCACAAACATGATCTGAAATACACTAGCAATGATTATTCTGCCAAACCAAAATTCAAACAGAATTTTGGTAAAACTAACAAACCAGGACCCAAAAAGATATGGGTACCTAAGGAAAAAATTATATATGTAGCAGATATCTTTAACAGCAAGGCTAAAACACCAGTCATGGTACTTGGACTCTGGATGCTCTCGGCATATGACGGGAAGAAAGCATATGTTCCAAAGCCTGGAACTTAAACTTGGAGGCTACTTGGGTTTTGGAGGAAACCAAAGAGGGAAGGTTATTGGCTCTGGAACAGTAGGTAATGGTAACCTTCCTTCTATTAATAATGTGTTGTTAGTTGATGGATTGATGCATAAATGTTATCCATAAGTCAATTAAGTGATAATGGTTATGATATAATCTTTAATCAAAATTCATGCAAAGCTGTTAGTTAGAAAGATGGAACTATCCTGTTTAATGGAAAGAGGAAAAACAACATTTATAAGATAAAACTTTCTAAACTAAAGAGTCAGAATGTAAAATGTCTTCTTTCTGTTAACAACGAGCAATGGGTCTAGCACAGAATATTGGGGCATGTTAATATGAGAAGAATATCTCAAATTAACAAACTCAATCTGGTCAGAGGACTTCCTAATCTGAAGTTCAACTCAGATGCTCTGTGTGAAGCATGCCAGAAAGGAAAATTTGCAAAACCTGCTTTTAAAGTTAAAAATGTTGTTTTCGCCTCTAGGCCATTAGAACTTCTTCACATAGATTTATTTGGACTAGTGAAAACTGCGTCTGTTAGTGGCAAGAAGTATGGGTTAGTGATCGTAGATGACTATAGCATATGGACATGGGTAAAGTTCTTAAGACACAAGGACGAGACACATTCTGTGTTTGTTGCTTTCTGTAACCAAGTTCAGAATGAAAAGGATCTTAGAATTGTCAAAGTCAGAAGTGATCATGGTGGAGAGTTTGAAAACAAAAATTTGAAATATTTTTCAATGAAAAAGGCATTTCGCATGACTTCTCTTTTCCTAGAACTCCCCAACAAAATGGAGTTGTAGAATGAAAGAACAGAACATTGCAAGAAATGGCCAGAACCATGATTAATGAGACTAACATTGCTAAGATCTTCTGGGCAGAAGAAATTAACACGGCATGTTATATTCAGAATAGAATCTCTATAAGACCTATTCTTGAAAAGACTCCATATGAATCATGGAAGAACAGAAAGCCCAACATTTCTTATTTCCATCCTTTTGGATGTACATGTTTTATTTTGAATACTAAAGATCATCTGTTCTTGCTGAACATGTTTTATTTTGAATACTAAAGATCATCTGTTCTTGCTAAAGATCATCTTTCTAAAGCCCAACATGTTTTATTTCCATCCAAATGTTGGTAAGAACTTGCTGATTTTTGAAACAGAAATACAGGAATGGGTTACTTCTTTAAAGCAAGCAAGTTAGGAGAATTCTAATCCTGTTGCTTCTGATTCTCTTTGGGATAGATTCAGAAAATGGCTAATCTCTGAAACCCAGAGGTTGAAAGAATTGAGTTATGAGATGGCTCAGCAGAACTTCAGTGATCAACTGAAAGCCTTCAAAGACCAAGTTCTGAGTCACTGGGACAAGAAATAAATTCTTCTGTTGGAAAATGCTCCCTAGAAAGAGCACAAACCTTCAGAAGCCACTGAAGCAGGTTCTGATAGTCGCCCTCTAACTACTGCTCTAGAAAAGGAAATTGCAACAGAAGAAGTAGTTTAATCAGAAGATGCTGCAGAGTGTTCTGAACGACATGCAACCTTTGAGGATACACCAGCTACATCTCTAGTCATGCAAACTCTGGAAGAGTTGAAGAAGGAGAATACTTTAATCCATGCAAGGTTGGATAAGCAAGAATACACAAACAAAGAAATAAGGGATATATTGGATAAACACGAGGACACTACCAAAGAAATCAAGGATATTCTGGGAAAGTAGGAATAATCAAGCACTCAGATTAAGAGCTTGCTGGAAGCGTTGTTCACACGACTTCCCCCTCCATCTTAGATTTTCTTTAACTTGTTTTCTGTATTCTTCATCTTATCTTCTTTGTTTCTGAAAGATGTAATTACAATCTGTTTTTCAATACAAATCATCATTTTTTTACTCTGACAATTTATGATTATATTGATTTTTTGATACCTGACAAAAAGGGGGAGAAGGTAAGATATTTTCAATAACAGTTTACCGGGACTTAGTCTCAAACATTCTGAATATCTTAACTTCTTATTTGTTTTCTGAAAGCTTAAATAGGAACAAAATCTGAAGGAGATGCAACAAAAGCTCTGGAACGAAGGAACTTCAGGGAAGAATCTCATATCTATCTGAGTACTCAACTCGAGGGGAGACTCTCTTAAGTTTTTGTTATGTAATTTTCTATTGAAAAATCCTAGTTTTTTTCATCATCAAAAAGGGGGAGATTGTTAGAACATAGTTTGATTTTACAACCCTCATAAGAGTTTTGATGATAACAAACACAAAGAACAAATATGCACATTTGTGTTTTATGTTGTACATAAGTTCTGACTGAAACAACATCAGAAGTTAAGCCACAGAGGCATTCAAGCTGAGTAATCAGAATGTTCTGAAGTATGATGATTAGAATCTGCGCTAAAGAGAAAGATATCATGATTCTGAATGGAAGTCCAACATGCTAACTTAATCTTCGTTTCTGGCTTCCCAAGTTCTAAAGTAAAGCAACATGCAAGATTCCTAGGTTCTGAAGCATTACTTTTTCATTAAGGCAGTATCATGTGTAACAACTTCATTCAGACAAGAATCTTCTCAGTATGGAAAGTGAATTAAGTGTCCATTATCACGTTTCAATTTGGACAGATCGCCACGCCTATATAAACAAGCTCAAAGGTTAAATCGTTCATGATTTTTCACACGACTGCTCCATATAATCTCAAAAAGGCTGCAAAAAATTCATATTCACTCTACATTCAATTTGTGTAATACATCACAGTAGTGATACCGTTTTTGTAACAAAAAAAAAACAGTACACAATAAACCTTTTCTCTTGATTAAGTTGTTTTCCTTGAGATAAACCGGTTTATGGTTGTACTCAAGAAGACTTTGGCAGTTGTCAAAGTAGAATTGTAATCAATTTGATTAGTGAATTAAGTCCTCGTTGGAGAGAGGAGAAATCAATTTGGCGGGTGGACTGGAGTATTTTGAGATCAAGTGAACCAGGATAAAAATCTCGTGTCTGTTGCTTTTGATTTTTAAAGTTTCAATTCACCCCCTTCTTGTGTTTTTCACTTCTTCAACGTGCACCTTGTCATCGTAGATTTAACACTTGTGGCATGTCTTCATATAATGGTAACAGTCAACTTCCATCGTCAACCAATAGTAACATGCTCTTAAGATTTTTCTATCCATGGCATGCCCGTTTTCATGAGTCCCGAAGGTTCCTTCATGGACCTCTTTCATAAGCGTGTATACTTCGTGTTTCTCCATGCACCTGACTATTACCATGTCGTAGTTTGTTTTGTACAACACATGTCCATTTAATAAGAACTTTGCTTCTAGATTTCATAGAGTTCAGTTGTCTATTATTGAGGCACCTTCTAGATACTCTTGATTTTTTAAATACCTCTTGATGTCGTAGAACCAAGGCTTGTTATCCCACCCTTCTTAAACTGCAAGGCATTGTGCTGGCTCTTAGAAATGTTTGATCGTGATGCGTGGTTCATGATTAGGCCAAATTACTTTGAACATGGATGACAAAGTTTCTAAGACATCTTCCATCTGATTTTCTTCTCGGGGAATGTGAGTGACGTAACACCCCAATTCTACCCGGTAATTACGAATGTAAATCAGAGTTTTAAAATTCATACAACTGAATTAGGATGCCACAAATTCAACTCAAAAACACATTGCATTCAACGTGGATAAATAACACTTTAAAACTTCGGATAAACCATCAACATAATAATTTAATCTCTTAATTCAACAGCTTGAACATCTACGCAGCCGAACTATAATAACATCTTTGTCTAACAATTACAACAACTTCAAAATAACACACACTTAGCAACATTCAAATTAAAGTTCAACAACTGAAACAATCAATAATTAAAAGCAACAAGCGTTCATCCCCCGAGTGTTATGTATAAGAGAAATGACACCGACTCGAACTACTGAAGGTAGACCACCTTCACTCTGGAATACCTGCACATTACTAATATAAGGGTAACATTCAAACAGAAGGGGTGAGATATCTATCAATATAATAAAACATATGATAAATAATATGTTAGATCATCTCATATAATAACACCACATCCCATCTCATAAATAACAATAATCGCAACAGAATACCAACAATATACACACTTACATCTTCTTTATGCAATCATAAAATGTGACTCAATACTATGCAAATGCATGTGGTACCATTGGAGCAGAACTCCCATCTCAAATAATTTCCAATAAATAGAGGCATCAACAAGGCATAAGCCTTCATCTTAATATTCTCCAATACATGCCATCTTAATGAGAATCAGCTCCATCTTGTTATGCAATGTATGCGACACAATCATAAATGTAGTAACAACAACCATAATTAACAACATCTAAACACAACATCATCATTGGCCAGAAACCTACATCTTAATAGCTGCCAATTATTAGAGGCATCTCAACATCATTCATCAACATAATTCATGAACATAATTCATCGACATAATTCATCAACACAATTCATCAACATCATTTATCAACATAATTCATCAATATAATTCATCAACATAATTCCACAGCAACTCAGCCATCACAACAATACAATGATAAATCAAAAATCCCTCAATGTTGGCCATAGGCCTATAATATGAAAATGCCTATAATTAATTAATCATATAAGGCTTATCTTTAATTACCAAACCTCTACATATTACTATTCTGTAATACTACCTCATTATCATCATTAATCTTACTGTTATGAACCAAGCAATAATCTATAATCATCTTATCCTCATCATACTTCACAAAATCATCGTAGAGATTAACGCGGGAAGCTACTCTAATCCTAATTTAGGTAATAGTATTATTCTTCTTATCCTTCATTTAAATCCTTAAGAATGAATTTTATCGTATTAGCTATCCAACACTTCAAACGACACCTCAAACGGAGTCCGGAAACTCAAGTTACAGCCTTTGGAAGAATTGTCAAAAATTAGACTGCATGAGTCAACGCATAATGTTTTGAGTCGATGCATACTGGGTTAAAATCCTGCATGAGTCGACGCATAATCCTCTTGTGTCGACTCATACTGAGTCTGCAACACTTCATGTATCGACGCATACTCCTATGTATAGACTCATCCCGAATCCAAAAACCTGCACGTGTCGACGCATGGCCTTTGAGGTCGACTCATACTGACCTGTCATGAATATTTTATGCGATTTCACTGTGTTTTCACTGCGATTTCCCTGCCTTAGGCCCTAAAAAATCCTCTAATCATAGGTAATCATCATAATAATAATCCTGTGTTTCTACATCAATTATACAGCATTAGGGCATCATTATTCATCTCTAAATCACTGATCCTCATCACGCAACAATATATATATATATATATATATATATATATATATATTTCAATCATAAACAAAACAACCTTTCATATCTATCCCCACATACTACTCACCATAAACCCTATTATAGAGTCAGAACCCCACCCTTACTTTGGATTGAAGGTTGCTCTATAACTTTTCCGGTTGAATTCCATTCTGGCTCTTTTCCTTCTTTTATGCAACTTTCACGTTCTCTTCAAACCTTATTTTCTTTCTCTTCTTACTGCTACTTCCTTTCCATATTAATTCTAAATAACTAATATAATAACCCTATAATTCTCATTATATCTTAATGGGCTTAAAACTCCTACACCCCTTTCTACTACTTCTAGTCCTTAAAATAAGCCCACATCAAATTATATTATTATTCTAATATTATTCCACAACTTAATAGAATAAATAAATTCAATAACAACAACACATCAACTATCATCATAACACAACTTCACAAATAATCCAAAAATAATTTACTTAAATAATTAATTAAATTACGGGCGTTACAACTATCCCCCACTTAGAATATTTCCGTCCTCGAAAATTTACCTCAATCAAACAACTCATGATAGGAGTCCCACATCTTACCCTCCAACTCACCAATCATGCTTTCTCTGGCAGCTCCTAGTCAAACCACTTTAACCAAAGCAATCTCTTTGCCCCTCTGTTGTACCCCAAAATTTGCCCTCCCATATTCCTCAAGATTTGTCAAGAATCATCTTCAACTGGTTCAAGATTGCTTAAGAGGTTGCACAGTCAAACCACCTCCTAAGCCAGCTGAAATTAGGGTTTTGGCTCTTTCAAGGAATTTGGAGTTTTCAATGGCTCAATCAAGTCTCATAGGCCTATATACATTCTCTAGCATCTACATGCCAAGTTTTAAGACTCACAGTGCCAATTTGCACAGTCAAAAGCTCCATTTGATCCACAGTCAACTGCAGGGGCAAAATGGTCATTTTGCAGTCAAAAGTCAGAATTTTTGGTCAACATCTTATTTTGAGTCCACAATCATCATTTGATCAAGCCTTGATCATGATTCCACAAGGATGGCTCAAAAATCATCAAGATGCAAAAAGTTGCTATTTTTGGAAAGTAGAAAAGTCAACTGTATCTTGACCAGGGCATAACGTTTTCATGGTTCATCAGAAAAATCCCATCCAATGCTCATTTTGAAGGGGATGACATTTCCTACAATCCATATTCACACTCCAAGTTCAAGAAATGCTCTCACAAAAAGTTATCAATTTCTACATTATAGGTCAAATTCAAAAGTCAACAAAAGTGCACTTTAAGTCAAAGGCCATAACTTGATATTGGTAAATTCAAATGACATGGGACCAAAAGCATTGGTTAGAGGACTTCAATACCTTTCCAAAATGCCCAAGAACATGTTCATATGATCAAAATTGAGCAAGATATGTATTGGAGAAGTTGGGAAATTTTCATGAATTTGCAAAAGTCAACTTTGCTCAAAACACCTTATTTTTGCTAATGGGCCTCAAATCTCTTCTTGAAACTTCATCCATGGCCTATGCACGAACCATCAAGCTTAATTGAATTTATTTTCTTATTTTTTATTAATTAATTGGATTTTTAATCAATATTAATTCATTTAATTAATTTAAATTGTAGGAAAATACAAAGATGTGGTTTTTCAATCTTTTTGTGAAGCAAATATGGTCAAGATATGCTGGCAATTTCGTGTACAAATCAAAGATGCAAAAATCTCCAAATTTGGCAACTTTTTCCAATCATGAAAATGCAAAAAGATTTGATTTTCAATCAAATATTCAATCATCATTCCAATGGATTTTTGTTCAAGATCTTGACCTAATTCCATTCCTCTATATATACACAAGCAAATCCTGATGCCATACACGTGAGAAAGATGCAGACAAAGGCCATAGCATATTGAAAAATTCCAAGAAAAACTCAAAACTCATTTCTATATTCCAGGGCGATTCAAAGCTTTTTGTTGATTCTAATACCTTGCAGGAGTTCCCAGGAGTGTGTGGCAATCGAATTCAAGCCTTGAAGCTCAAAGAATCACCCTATACAGAGTCACGGTTTGCATCTTTTATTCATAATCGTATATCGTGATTCATGCATCTTTAATATGTTTTCATGATCGTTTTGTGTTGCTAGGGACTGTACAAAGCTAATGGTATAGTTTAATTGCATTAAAACGCCATAAATCAAAAGATGCCATGGTTGAATTTTAGGGTTCCTAAGCTTTAAATTTGGGGATTCCTAAACCAGGAAAAATTGAAACCACTAAGGCACATGGTTGGAATCCTGAGAACAAGAAGAACCTGACCAAACCCTCGCGAAAAATTTATATAAGCCACAGTTCTATTCGCTATTTTTCGCCACACTGTTTAGTGGGGGTTAAAAACCCCCGCTATCTAATGTTGTTCTTTGCAGGTACAACGAAAAAGATGATGAGCTGTTGATATACCATTGGACAGTTTGAAAATAAGCGCGCATGTTTTTTTGTTTTACTGCATGTTGATTATTTTCTTATATAATAATTGTCACCTATTTCACTAATGACTAAAGCAAGTTGGTGGAGTGGTTAAGTGTGTTAGCCTATGAACGCTGGGACCTGGGTTCGAATCCCAGGTCCCCCAAAATTATTATTGCTATTTTCTTGCAGCTTATCCAGTATACCTTATGCCTTGAGGTCCACCATGTACTTCATCTTTCCAAGCGCCAGATGTCTACAGGCACAAATCCAGTGGTCAGAGGTGAATGATCATCATACTCCCAGTCAACCATGCGCATGGAGGAGCCAAAAAGTAAAAGGGGCTTGAGGTTAATGGGCCACAAAAAATCCAAACTTACCTCCTAAATGGGCCAGCACCCCCCTTGGTTTATTCTTCTTTTAATTCTTTTTCTTTTTTCTTCTTTATTCTAATTATTTACTATAATTATTATTATTACTTAAATTAACCAAATTAATTTTTCATAATAAATTCAGAAAACTAAAATATTTTTATTTATTAATTTCACCCTTTATTATTTTTGTAAATAAAAACTAACATCATTAATTTAGTTTAATTAGGGTTAATTTTAACTTTTTTTTCAATAATTTAAAATCAACATAGAATTAGGGTTTTGACAATTTTAATCCTTTTCTTTTTATTTTATTTTTATTTTATTTTCCTTAAAACATTAAAAAACCAAAAATATTCCTTTTTATTAATTAGTTTTAGGTTTAATTTAATTCAATGCAAAAAGGACAAAAAACTTCTTTCTTTCTCAAAAAAGGGTCAAGACCCTAAGGACTTCTCCGATTCAATTTCTATTCGCGCACATTATTTTTTGATCATTATTATGTAATTGCTCCGAGGATGTAATAGCGTTAATTAGGATTTTTATCGCTTTCCTTAATTTCCTGCAATTTACTTTTTCAAAGGGTTTGTTTTTGGCGATGTAAATACCCGACGCCTTGTAATAGCGTAGATTTACTTTCCGCAACTATTAACTGCTAGATGTATGTTAACTAGGCTATGCATGACAATACTTATCTCTGAAAATAAAATCAACCCGTAGCTCACCATAACATGTGTAAAGATAACATAAACTGAAACCTGACACACTCGCACATGCCACTCTTAGGGCACGCCTCACTTGGTTGCCTCAACGTGGTCATTGAGTATAGGGTGTTTTAGAGGTCGCCCTCTTGTCTAAAGATCCAAGTTGCCTCGAAACGGTTGCCTCGGATAAAAAATGATCTAAGACATTAGGGTTACGGCTAAGGCGTCCTACTATTGCTTTGGTGACCACATGTCCCTATAATCGAATTGACCCGACAAACTCCAACGACGGTGCTACCTACTTCTCAATAGTGGGATAGTACTGTCTAAAGGACATTTACACAGCTTAATTTCTTTGAGTAGGTAGAGGTTCTTAGATACTTGCTCTTTCAAAACAAAAACAACTTTTCGCACTTACACTTTTCTGACAATTGTTTTCAAACAAACACTTCATACACTCTTGAGGACAGATACAAGAGTTAAATTGAAGTTTTCAAACAAACTTTTTTCAAACCCACAAACACAAGGAAAGCAAAACATTTTTGAAAACATAGTGAGCAAGTACCTAAGAGCCCGTGGATAACCACTGATAGAAATGGTGCTAACACCTTCCCTTTCTATAATCTACCTCCCGAACCTGAGAAACATCTCGAAAAGGAATTTTGCTGTGCTTTTGTCCTTTCCTTGTTGGAGAAAATAAAAGACGGTGGCGACTCTTGCTTACCGCGACATTTCGCGAACCAGCATTCCAAAACAGTCAGTTCTATTTCCACCGATCACAGAACTGGCGACTCTGCTGGGGAGCATTAATAAGTGAGGTGTACCTTAGGATTAGATCATTCTATGTTTTCAATTGCATGCTTTGTATGATTTATATTTGTGGGCTTGTATTGGAGTTTCATAGATCCTAACCCGGATATGGGGAATACCCTTTAGGTAGCAATAAACTGTGAGGGACCTGTCCGGCGTAGACCGACACGGGTGAAGCAGTAGCTACATTGGTGTGACACCTTGGTCTGTACCGATATCCCTTGTGTTGGAACGAGGAGAATATGGGTCTTCTGAGGAGTCATTAAGCACCAACTGACCTTAGAACCTTAAATTGACCCAACTTGGCCATAGAACAGTAGCAGTATGCTACACTCATTGAGGCTAAACTCTCGCGATGGTTCCGGCCGCAAGAAAAGGTTGCTAAGCTGGAGTTATGACCAATTAAGGGTAGTCAGTGATATTGAGATACTCTAGAACCCGGTTACTATTTTCTAGGACAGGTCTTAACCAACTGAAACTGAAAGTGGGTAGTACCTAAACTTCATGCTGGCCTGAACTCTAAGGGCTGTCTTGTGTGACTTGTGTGCCTTACCATGTTTGCCTTTTGTGAATACTTGTGGTGTGCCTTTATCATAACATCATGCCATCATACCATTGCATGCATCCTGCATAAGGACTGACCCATTTCAAAGACAAGAGGGTTTCATCTTTGCTCTGTTTTGTAGGACATCATGATGCCCATGCGAAGGATACTATCCAGCTCAACTTTGTTCAACCACCTGCTTTGCTTACAGAATTGGTTGATAGGATTCCAAACACTACTTCCTTCATCAAAAGGCATGGTTCTCTTCTCGGTTTAGTCACTTCAAAGTGGGACCAACAATTGATGAGCGTCCTGGTCCAATTTTATGATCCGCTATACCATTGCTTCACCTTTCAAGACTTCCAGTTGGTCCCTACCCTGGAAGAATTCTCTGATTTGCTTGGTATCCCTGTTTTGGAACAAACTCCATTCACCGGTTGGGAAAAGACTCTTAGGCCTGAAGAGATTGCTACAGACCTTCCCTTGACCAAAGAAGAGGTAATGGCTAACTGGGAGACAAGAAGTGGAGTTAAGGGCTTTTTGGCTAAGTTTCTGATTGGCAAAGCTAATAGTTTCTGGAATGACTTAGACTTCAGGGCGTACGAAGACATTCTGGATCTCTTAATCTATGGTCTAGTATTGTTTCCAAATCCTGATACCTTTGTTAATGTCAACGCAATAAGGATCTTCATATCTCGGAACCCTGTACCCACTCTCTTGGGTGATATCCTGCAACAACTCTATGCTCGTACTTCCCGAAGACGGGGAACTTTGTGGTGTTGTGCTCCTTTATTGGTGAGGTGGTTTATTTTGCACCTCCCTAAGTTCGTACTGAAGAACAAAGAAGGAAGAGGCTGGGCTCATAGGATAATGTCTCTCACTGATAATGACATCGTTTGGACTCTCAAAGGTTTAGATGAAGTAGCCGTTATTGATCGTTGCGGAGAGTATCCTAATGTTCCATTGATCGGTACCCAGGGAGGAATCTCTTATAACCCATGTTTAGCTCTCCGTCAGTTTGGAAGAGCCAGAAGAGAAGGGCCTCATGAGATGTTGATACCTCACATCAGTTTTGAGTTTCAGGTAGATAGTGACGAGCTGCATCGTAGATTCATCTGGGCTTGGGACAGAATTCACAAAGCTGACCCACATGAGTTGGGACCAAAGACTTCTCTACCAATGGAATCCTACTTCAGATGGGTCCGCATCCGTGCGTAGAAGTTAGGTATGCCATACGAAGCTGTCAGACCTATTACTCTTGAAGTTCCAGATAAAGACGGGGTTCCTCCAACTGTTCTCCATCCTCATATGCCCACTGATGTTGACACGCTGAAGAGGTCTTAGGCCCAACTGTAGGAAGAACGAGATTCTTATCAGGAAAGGTTCAATGAACAGGAACAGAAAATCCAGAAGCTGACTAAACAATTGGAGAATGAGCGGATCCTGAATGACTATATCCGCACTGAGAAGAAGAGGCCATGGGAGCATTGATGGACCTAGGATGTTTCTTTTACAACTCTTATTTACTTTTCAGTTTTCATTCTTGTAACGCCTAAAGGCGATTTGTTGAACAATTTAAAAGTTGAATCTAATAAAGTGTGTTTCCTTTTTTGTCTACAAAGTTGAATCCCGATTGTCTTTGAAAACATAAATCATACGCATTTCATTTCATCATATGCATAACAGGTACCCCTTTTACAGGTCACTTATCTTCTTCGCTGTTTATTTCAACAATCATCATGTCTTCTGAACCTACTACTGAACAAGCTATCAAGGCCCTCCAGGCCCAGAATGCCCAGTTCCAAGAGTTGGTTATGAGCCTAGCCAAGGGTCAACAGGAGTTGAAGACTCTGATTCTAAAGAAGAAGAAGAAGAGGACCGTCTTGTTCAACACTGGACGCAGATTTGGGAATGGACTACAAAATGAGGTTGATCTGACTATTTCCTGTGTAGGGCAAGACAGTCCCCAAGAGAGAAGGGTTCCTAGTCCCGTGGTCTCCGATAACGAGACAGATTATAATGATGAACAGTACTCTCCTGCTGAGGACAGGTACAAATAGCTGGAGGACCACTTAAGTGCTATGGAGATACAAAATGTGCCCGGGTTGGACTTTGGAGACCTAGGCTTATCCTCTGGGGTGGTGATTCCCCACAAGTTCAAGGCACCTGCTTTTGCCAAATACGACGGAGCTTCCTGTCCTAAGCTGCACCTCCGGTCGTATGTAAGGAAGATCCAACCTTACACTGCTGACAAGAATTTGTGGATCCATTTCTTCCAGGATAGTCTTTCAGGGACTCAACTCGAATGGTTCTATCAGCTGGATGGAGCCAGTATTCGTAACTGGGAGGATTTGGCTACTGCGTTTTATAAGCAGTATCAGTATAATTCTGACCTCGCTCCTACACGTACCTAACTCCAGGGTATGTCACTAGGGACGGGTGAAGGATTTAAGGAGTATGCTCAAAAGTGGAGAGACCTTGCTGGAAGGGTGCAGCCACCTTTAACTGACCGTGAACTTGTGGATATGTTCTTGGGGACCCTGTCTGGCCCGTTCTTCAACCATTTGATTGGAAATTCTTCTGCCGGGTTTACAGACCTTATCCTGATTGGTGAGAGAATAGAAGCTGGTATCAAGTCTGGGAAGATACAGAAGGGTGCCTCCTCGAGCACTGAAAAGAAACCGTTCAAGAAGGAAGCCAGTGCTGTCTATGGTTCAAGGAGACAGAATAAACCGGAACGCCACCAAGCTGTCAACACGGTGGTTATTTCAAAACCCGCTGCTGCTCCTCAGCATCACAACCAGCAAAGGGGTGAGAGACCTAGAAGGCAGTTCACTCGACTCAGTATGACCTTGTCCCAGATATTGCCGCAGTTACTGACAACCAATCTGGTGACTATAAAAGAAGCTCTGAAGGTTGTAAACACAACATCTCCAAAGTACAATCCAAACGCCCGCTGCGCTTATCACTCTGATAGCCCAGGGCATACTACAGATGATTGTTGGGCTCTGAAGAATAAAGTCCAAGACCTGATTGATGCTAAAGAGGTTGAGTTCGAGGCGCCCGAGAGGCCCAATGTTGTGACTGCTCCCATGCCCAAGCATGTAGTAAATGCCATAAGGGTTGAAGAGGACGCGGAGGAATCTGAATTCGACAGCTGGATCTACCCTACGACCAACGGTGGACCAAACAACTGGACAGCGAAAGACTTCGTCCCTATTACTTTTGTGACTCAGTAATGAACTCCTTTGTTTTGAATTTGTAACAGACAATATTGTGAAACTTTATGGCCCGGTGTCTTACCCGGGGCACCGTGGCTTCATTTGTGAGGGCTTTTATGTTTCATTTTCATATATCATTAATAAAAGCATAGGACATTTTTTTTTGCATTTCAAATCTTGCGCTCCTTGTCTTTCTTTATTATATATTGCAAAACAGCTATTTACACACACTCACATATACAGGTCCCAATCCACTCTGGATCTCACTGGTAACGACTCTGCTACTGCCAGTTATGACTTCGAAAATCCGATCAACTTAGCCGAAGATGAAGGTGAAGATGATTGCGAAGTGCCTGGTGAGCTTGCAAGACTGCTACTCCAGGAAGAGAGGGCCATTCAGCCACATGAAGAGCTAGTGGAAACGGTAAATCTAGGTACTGAGACAGACAGAAAGGAAGTCAAGATTGGTGCCAATCTGGAGTCTAGCGTGAAACAACGGTTGATTCAGATGCTGCATGACTACATGGAAATCTTTGCTTGGTCTTACGAAGATATACCTGGGTTAGATACCGACATTGTGGTTCATCACCTTCCTACCAAGGAAGAATGCCCTCCGGTAAAATAGAAGGTCCGCCGTATGCGTCCAGAGATGTCCGAGAAAATCAAAGCTGAGGTTATGAAACAATTTGACGCCGGTTTTCTAGCAGTGACTTCTTACCCTCAGTGGGTTTCCAATGTGGTTCCGGTGCCGAAGAAAGATGGTAAGGTCCGAATGTATGTTGACTACAGGGATTTGAACAGGGCGAGCCCTAAGGATGACTTCCCTCTGCCTCACATCGACGTTTTGGTTGACAACACTGTTCAACATAAGGTATTTTCCTTCATGGACGGGTTCTCCGGTTATAATCAGATCAAGATGGCTCCTGAAGACATGGAGAAGACCACTTTTGTTACTCAGTGGGGTACCTTTTGCTACAAGGTAATGCCGTTTGGGTTGAAAAATGCTGGGGCAACCTACCAACGTGCCATGGTTGCTTTGTTTCACGACATGATCCATCATGAGATCGAAGTATACGTCGATGATATGATTGCAAGGTCCCAAACCGAGGAAGAACACCTTGGCCATCTACATAAGCTGTTTGACCGGTTGAAGTTGTACAAGCTGAGACTAAACCCGAACAAGTGCACCTTCGGGGTGAGATCTGGAAAACTGCTAGGCTTCATCGTAAGCGACAAAGGTATTCAAGTGGACCCTGCCAAAGTGAAAGCCATACAAGAGATTCCAGTTCCCGAGACAGAGAAGGAAGTCAGAGGCTTTCTAGGATGGCTGAACTACATTGCCCGATTCATCTCACACCTAACTGCTACCTGTGAGCCAATCTTCAAGCTACTGAAGAAAGATCAAGTAGTACGTTGGAACGATGAATGTCAGGCCGCTTTCGAAAGAATCAAAGAGTATCTCCAAGAGCCACCTATTCTTATGCCACCGGTTGAAGGGATACCTCTAATCTTATACTTGACAGTACTTGACAGCTCAATGGGGTGTGTGCTAGGTCAACATGATGAGTCTGGCCGAAAAGAGCACGTTATTTATTACCTTAGCAAAACGTTTACTGACTGTGAGACCCGATAATCACTGCTCGAGAAAACTTTCTGCACTTTGGTATGGGCTGCTCGCCGGCTGAGACAGTATATGTTGACTCACACTACTCTGTTGATTTCAAAAATGGATCCAATCAAGTATATCTTCGAAAAGCATGCTCTGTCCGGAAGAATAGCAAGATGGAAGATGATCTTGATCGAATATGACATCCAATACACGACCTAAAAGGCAATCAAGGGAAGTGTGTTGGCAGATCATTTGGCACATCAGGCAGTGGACGATTACCAATCTATGAACTTCGAATTTCCAGATGAGAATATCATGGTAGTAACTGATTGTGAAATACCTGGACCGGATGAAGGACCTGAGGAAGGATCCCGATGGTCTATGCACTTTGACGGAGCCTCAAACGCTTTGGGTAATTGCATTGGCGCTGTGATCATATCCCCTAAAGGCTCTCATACTCCACTTACCGCCCGACTATGCTTCAACTGCACCAACAACATGGCGGAGTATGAAGCATGCATCATGGGTCTTCGAGCTGCAATTGACCTAAGGATCAAGTTTCTGAGTGTCTTCGGAGATTCCGCTCTCGTGATCAGTCAGATCAAAGGCGAGTGGGATACGAAACACCCAAATCTTATTCCTTACAAGGAGTATGTATTAACGTTGCTTCCCCATTTCGAGGAGATAACCTTTGAACACTTCCCAAGAGAGGAGAATCAGTTGGCGGACGCGCTGGCTACGATGTGTTCTATGTTCAAATTCAAATGGGACAACGAGGCTCCCCGGATCATTATTTGGAAATTGGACGAACCTGCACATTGCTGTGATCTTTAGACCGAAGAGGTAACAGAAAAGTCGTGGTATCACGAAGTAAAGAGGTACCTTGAAGCTAAAGAATACCCCGAGGGCGCATCTGTTAATGACAAGAAGTTTCTGAGAAGGTTCGCGGTAAAGTTCTTCCTCAGCAACGACATTCTGTACAAACGAAACCATGATTCAACCTTACTGCGTTGTGTGGATAAGACTGAAGCAGAAAGGATCATGGCAGATCTGCATGAAGGTACCTTCGGAACTCATTCCAGTGGACATACCATGGCAAAGAAAATCCTTCGGGCAGGATATTACCGGTCCACAATGGAAGCCGACTGTTATCAACATTCTCGGACATGTCACAAATGCCAGATCTATGCTGATAAGGTGCATGTTCCTCCAGTTCCTTTGAACGTCTTGACAACACCTTGGCCTTTTGCAATGTGGGGCATTGATATGATCGGCGAGATCAGACCTACGGCATCCAATGGGCATCGCTTCATCCTGGTAGCAATTGATTACTTTACGAAGTGGGTTGAAGCAGCTTCCTTTGCCACCGTAACCAAGAATGTCGTGGCACGGTTCATTCGGCATAACCTGATCTGTCGATACGGTGTACCTGAGAGGATCATTACGGATAATGGTACCAATCTTAACAACAAGATGATCACTGAGCTCTGCGAGCAATTCAAGATACAACACCACAACTCTTCTCCCTACCGGCCGAAGATGAATGGGGCTGTAGAAGCGGCTAATAAGAACATTAAGAAGATTGTGCAGAAGATGACAGTGACCTACAAAGATTGGCACGGGATGTTACCGTTTGCTCTTCATGGGTACCGTACCTCAGCACAGACGTCAACAGGGGCAACACCCTACTCCTTGGTATATGGCATGGAGGCTGTCTTACCTATCGAAGTCCAGATACCCTCTCTTCAAATCATGAAGGATGCAGGTTTGAGCAAAGACGACTGGATCCAGACCCGACTTGATCAAATGAACCTAATCGACGAAAAGAGACTCAATGCTATTTGTCATGGTCAGACTTGCCAAAAACGGATGATCAAGGCATTTAACAAGAAAGTCAGACGACAAGAGTGTCAAGTCGGGGACCTGGTAATCAAGCACATCATTCTACCTCAAGGTGATCCCAGGGGCAAATGGACCCCCATGTACGAAGGGCCATTTGTGGTTAAGAACATCTTCTCAGGAGGTGCGATGATTCTAACTACCATGGATGGTGACGACCTTCCTCACCCCGTCAATGCAGACATAGTAAAAAGATACTACGCATGATTAAAGACCCGCTAGGTTAACTGGCCTAGGCAAAAATAAGGGCTTCCCGGCGAACCAAAAGGGTTCGGGCAAAAATAAGGGATGAAAATGAAAAAAATCTGTACACCCGGCAAGTCAAAAACCTGAAAAGGCGGCTTAGGCAAAAATGGGTATCCCGGTGGACTGAAAACCCGAAAGGGCGGTCCAGGAAAAAGTTAGGGATAAGCGTAATACTATGTCTCATTGGATCACCCTGCATCCAGACCTTCGGTATCGACCATCAGGCTCGGACGGCACCAATCAATCAGATTCCTCTTCAACTAAGCAGCAAAGTGATGAGACGCTTGAAGACATAAAGGCGATAGCAGAGTTGGAACCCAGTGGGATTTTTCACATAGCTGTTTTGTTTCCTTTTCACGAATTGTATAAACTCTATTTTGTTCGGCGGCGTTCTCTTACTAGGACGTCAGCCTCTTGTATACAAAACGCCTATTTGCAGGCAAATTTCAAAATCAATACAAGCTCATTTTTCAGACAAATTGCCAATTGTTTTTCCTTTATCTGTTTTATTTTGCAAAGAACGTCCAATGTTCATTTTTGATATATGCATTTGACATTAATTGCTACTCATAAATATTTGCATGCAAAACAAAGGACTAATTACGGGTGACAGCAGAAACAGGGGCAATAAGCATTGTCTAAGCGATCTAGTTACTCTGTCCACCGAGGTACCAAGGTAAGTTCAGCTGAAGAACATGACCAAGATACCTTCACTCCACGCAGAGTAAGACAAGAATCAACAATACTCTCCCCAAGCAGAGTTGGTCTCCCATCAGCCCTAAAAAGGCACAGTATCCCTAGTAAGTCAGCAATACTCTCCCCCAAGCAGAGTTGGTCTCCCATCAGCCCTAAAAAGGCACAGTATCCCCAACAAGTCAGCAATACTCTCCCCCAAGCAGAGTCCTGCTACCATTAGTTCTGAAAAGTTGGGTATCTCCAGAAGATCTTAATATTCCCTAGCAGAGTATACAGATATTCCTCAGAAAGCATCCCCGGAAGTCTTAATATTCCTCGACAGAATATAAGAATGTTCCCCGGCGGAATACAAGATACCCCCAGTGGAGTCATTTCCCAACACAGTCTGAAAAAGCTTCCCCGCCAGAATTGAATCATCTTCCCCAGTAGATTCTGGATGCTTGTCCCCTGTAGAGTACAAATGCATCTCCTCAGCCATATTCAGAAGGTTATCCCCACGAGAGTCTAACTGGGTTATCCTTAGCAAGTTGCAACGGAAAGATCATCCTCAGCAAAGTTCTTTCTATCCCCAGCGGAGTTCATCTTCAAAATCCCCAACAGAGCTTATCAACGGAATCCCCAGCGGAGTTTATCGTTCAAATCTCAGCAAAGCATCTCTTCCCACAGAGTAATTCCCCGCAGAGTAATCTCTTTGCCATGTTTATTCCCCAACAAAGTCATCTTCTCCTACCGGTTTATTCTTGCAATCATCATCTTCATCAAGCAAGGAATTCAACTCTATTCTCCAGCAGCTCCGGGATTTATGTTCCCCAGCTAAAACATTACATTTCCATACATCATAATACATGCATATACGCATCATACCACACAATCTCATTTATATTGAGAGCATCATCGCTTGATCCATATCATGCATTGCATATGACTGATCTTTACCTTTCAGGAAGGATGCAGTTAAATTCTCAGCCATATCAAAAGGCCTTCTCTGGTCCAGTTAAGTCGATTCCTAAAGATTTTTCTGATGCCGATCCAGTTGAAGATATTCCAAGACCTTGTCTGGTCCAGTTAAGTCGATTCCTAAAGATTTTTCTGATGCCGATCCAGTAAAAGGCCTTCTCTGGTCCAGTTAAGTCGATTCCTAAAGATTTTTCTGATGCCGATCCAGTTGAAGATATTCCAAGACCTTGTCTGGTCCAGTTAAATCGATTCCTAAATATTTTTCTGATGCTCAGCATGTCAATGGAGAAAAAGTCGGTTAAATCGATTCCTAAAGATTTTTCTGATGCTCAGCAGTCAATGGAGACAAAACTAGTTAAATCGATTCCTAAAGATTTTTCTGATCCGAACAACAATCAATGGAGACAAAACCAGCTAAATTGATTCCTAAAGATTTTTCTGATACTCAACCCGTCAATGGAGACAACTCGTCAAAACAGACAACCCGTCGAAGAAGACAAAACCTCCCCTGGTTCAGTTAAATCGATTCCTAAAGATTTTTCTGATACAACCGGTCAATAGAGACAACCCAATCACTTTTCTTAAGTTCCAGATCAACACCTGTAACCAGCCAAGAAATATCTGTGAGCGATTGATTGTAGATCTATACCTGAAACCAGACAAGAAAGTTATCTACATGAAGAGACTGAAGATTAATACCTGAAACCAGACAGGAAAACTATCTTTCTTTCTCAGGTCAGAGATTAATACCTGAAACCAGATAGGACAACTATCTCCTCGACCACCCTTTTTTAAGTTCCAGATCAACACCTGTAACTAGCCAGGAAATATCTGTGGACGACTGATTGTAGATCTATACCTGTAACTAGCCAGGAAAGTATCTACATGAAGAGATTGAAGATTAATACCTGAAACCAGACAGGAAAACCATCTTTCTTTCTCAAGTCAGAGATTAATACCTGAAACCAGACGGGAAAACTATCTCATCGGCAAACATTCTTAAGTTCCAGATCAACACCTGTAACTAGCCAGGAAATATCTGTGGACGACTGATTATAGGTTAACACCTGAAACCAGACAGGAAAACCACCTATATGAACTAAATTGTAGGTCTATACCTGTAACTAGCCAGGAAAGCTATCTACATGAAGAGACTGAAGATCAACACCTGTAACAGGCCAGGAAACCATCTTTCTTTATCAGGTCAGAGATTAATACCTGAAACCAAACAGGAAAACTATCTCACCGGCCAGCCTTTTCAAATTCCAGATCAACACCTGTAACTAGCCAGGAAATATCTGTGGATGACGGATTATAGATTAATACCTGAAACCAGACATGACAACTATCTACTTGACCATAATGAAGCAACCCTACACCGGTTCCTTCTCTCTTTCAGATGCAGTTTTATACGAACTCATCATCAGGCAACCCTACACAGGTTCCTTCTTTCAACTTACAAAGTTACAATTCTACAAACTACAGGTATGCAAGTTCTCGCTAAGGAATCTCTTACGCGATCGACACCCATGGGTGGCATCTATAAGCCCATCTCCACAACTATCCATTACATTTCCAGATGGCATCTATAAGCCCATCCCCCGACAAGATTCTGTCACATCTCCAGATGGCATCTATAAGCCCATACTTCTATCCATCATATCTCCAAATGGCATCTGTAAGCCCATTCCCGACATCACATTGCTGATACTACACCATGCGAGTGCAAATTTCTGGGCACTCTAGTGTTCAATCATCTTCCACCTTTGGATCACGAAAGGCACGCAAGCCAATCTACATCCTCAGGTTTAAGAAGATTGAACAGGGGCAACTATTGTACCCCAAAATTTTCCCTCCCATATTCCTCAAGATTTGTCAAGAATCATCTTCAACTGGTTCAAGATTGTTCAAGAGGTTGCACAGTCAAACCACCTCCTAAGCCAGCTGAAATTAGGGTTTTGGCTCTTTCAAGGAATTTGGAGTTTTCAATGGCTCAATCAAGTCTCATAGGCCTATATACATTCTCTAGCATCTACATGCCAAGTTTCAAGACTCACAGTGCCAATTTGCACAGTCAAAAGCTCCATTTGATCCACAATCAACTACTGGGGCAAAATGGTCATTTTGCAGTCAAAAGTCAGAATTTTTGGTCAACATCTTATTTTGAGTCCACAATCATCATTTGATCAAGCCTTTATCATGATTCCACAAGGATGGCTCAAAAATCATCAAGATGCAAAAAGTTGCAATTTTTGGACAGTAGAAAAGTCAACTGTATCTTGACCAGGGCATAACTTTTTCATGGTTCATCAGAAAAATCCCATCCAATGCTTATTTTGAAGGGGATGACATTTCTTACAATCCATATTCACACTCCAAGTTCAAGAAATGCTCTCACAAAAAGTTATCAATTTCTACATCATAGGTCAAATTCAAAAGTCAACAAAAGTGCACTTTAAGTCAAAGGCCATAACTTGAGATTGGTAAATCCAAATGACATGGGACCAAAAGCATTGGTTAGAGGACTTCAAGACCTTTCCAAAATGCCCAAGAACATGTTCATATGATCAAAATTGAGCAATATATGTATTGGAGAAGTTGGGAAATTTTCATGAATTTGCAAAAGTCAACTTTGCTCAAAACACCTTATTTTTGCTAATGGGCCTCAAATCTCTTCTTGAAACTTCATCCATGGCCTATGCACGACCCATCAAGCTTAATTGAATTTATTTTCTTATTTTTTATTAATTAATTGGATTTTTAATCAATATTAATTCATTTAATTAATTTAAATTGTAGGAAAATACAAAGATGTGGTTTTTCAATCTTTTTGTGAAGCAAATATGGTCAAGATATGCTGGCAATTTCGTGTACAAATCAAAGATGCAAAAATCTCCAAATTTGGCAACTTTTTCCAATGATGAAAATGTAAAAAGATTTGATTTTCAATCAAATATTCAATCATCATTCCAATGGATTTTTGTTCAAGATCTTGACCTAATTCCATTCCTCTATATATACACAAGCAAATCCTGATGCCATACACGTGAGAAAGTTGCAGACAAAGGCCATAGCATATTGAAAAATTCCAAGAAAAACTCAAAACTGATTTCTATATTCCAAGGCGATTCAAAGCTTTTTGTTGATTCTAATACCTTGCAGGAGTTCCCAGGAGTGTGTGGCAATTGAATTCAATCCTTGAAGCTCAAAGAATCACCCTATACAGAGTCACAGTTTGCAGCTTTTATTCACAATCGTATATCGTGATTCATGCATCTTTAATATGTTTTCATGATCGTTTTGTGTTGCTAGGGACTGTGCAAAGCTAATGGTATAGTTTAATTGCATTAAAACTCCATAAATCAAAAGATGCCATGGTTGAATTTTAGGGTTCCTAAGCTTTGAATTTGGGGATTCCTAAACCAGGAAAAATTGAAACCACTAAGGCACATGGTTGGAATCCTGAGAACAAGACGAACCTGACCAAACCCTCGCGAAACATTTATATAAGCCACAGTTCTATTCGCTATTTTTCACCACACTGTTTAGTGGGGGTTAAAACCCCCCGCTATCTAATGTTGTTTTTTGCAGGTACAGCGAAAAAGATGATGAGTTGTTGATATACCATTGGAAAGTTTGAAAATAAGCGCGCCTGTTTTTTTGTTTTACTGCATGTTGATTATTTTCTTATATAATAATTGTCACCTATTTCACTAATGACTAAAGCAAGTTGGTGGAGTGGTTAAGTGTGTTGGCCTATGAACGCTGGGACCTGGGTTCGAATCCCAGGTCCTCCAAAATTATTATTGTTATTTTCTTGCAGCTTATCCAGTATACCTTATGCCTTGAGGTCCACCATGTACTTCATCTTTCCAAGCGCCAGATGTCTACAGGCACAAATCCAGTGGTCTGAGGTGAATGATCATCATGCTCCCAGTCAACCATGCGCATGGAGGAGCCAGAAAGTCAAAGGGGCTTGAGGTTAATGGGCCACAAAATTCCAAACTTACCTCCTAAATGGGCCAGCACCCCCCTTGGTTTATTCTTCTTTTAATTCTTTTTCTTTTTTCTTCTTTATTCTAATTATTTACTATAATTATTATTATTACTTAAATTAACCAAATTAATTTTTCATAATAAATTCAGAAAACTAAAATATTTTTATTTATTAATTTCACCCTTTATTATTTTTGTAAATAAAAACTAACATCATTAATTTAGTTTAATTAGGGTTAATTTTAACTTTTTTTCAATAATTTAAAATCAACATAGAATTAGGGTTTTGAAAATTTTAATCCTGTTCTTTTTATTTTCTTTTTATTTTATTTTCCTTAAAACATTCAAAAACCAAAAATATTCCTTTTTATTAATTAGTTTTAGGTTTAATTTAATTCAATGCAAAAAGGACAAAAAACTTCTTTCTTTCTCAAAAAAGGGTCAAGACCCTAAGGACTTCTCCGATTCAATTTCTATTCGCGCACATTATTTTTTGATCATTATTATATAATTGCTCCGAGGATGTAATAGCGTTAATTAGGATTTTTATCGCTTTCTTTAATTTCCCGCAATTTACTTTTTCAAAGGGTTTGTTTTTGGCGATGTAAATACCCGACGCCTTGTAATAGCGTAGATTTACTTTCCGCAACTATTAACTGCTAGATGTATGTTAACTAGGCTATGCATGACAAGACTTATCTCTGAAAATAAAATCAACCCGTAGATCACCATAACATTTGTAAAGATAACATAAACTGAAACCTGACACACTCGCACATGCCACTCTTAGGGTACGCCTCACTTGGTTGCCTCGACGTGGTCATTGAGTATAGGGTGTTTTAGAGGTCGCCCTCTTGTCTAAAGATCCAAGTTGCCTCGAAACGGCTGCCTCGGATATAAAATGATCTAAGACATTAGGGTTACCGCTAAGGCGTCCTACTATTGCTTTGGTGACCACATGTCCCTATAATCGAATTGACCCGACAAACTCCAACGACGGTGCTACCTACTTCTCAATAGTGGGATAGTACTGTCTAAAGGACATTTACACAGCTTAATTTCTTTGAGTAGGTAGAGGTTCTTAGATACTTGCTCTTTCAAAACAAAAACAACTTTTCGCACTTACACTTTTCTGACAAAAGTTTTCAAACAAACAATTCATACACTCTTGAGGACAGATACAAGAGTTAAATTGAAGTTTTCAAACAAACTTTTTTCAAACCCACAAACACAAGGAAAGAAAAACATTTTTGAAAATATAGTGAGCAAGTACCTAAGAGCCCGTGGATAACCAAAGATAGAAAGGGTGCTAACACCTTCCCTTTCTATAATCTACCTCCCGAACCTGAGAAACATCTCGAAAAGGAATTTTGCTGTGCTTTTGTCCTTTCCTTGTTGGAGAAAATAAAAGACGGTGGCGACTCTTGCTTACCGAGACATTTCACGAACCAGCATTCCAAAACAGTCAGTTCTATTTCCATCGATCACACCCTCAGAGTCTTTATTTCACGATCCGCGATCCGTACATGCATCGTCTCCATTGTAAGGTTATCCCGTACTTGAACATCATCCATTTGAATCGCATGAGATGGATCTGAAATATACTTCCAGAGTTGCGAAACGTGAAACCCATCATGCAAATTCGAAAGATTAGGCGGTAAAGCCACTCTATAAGCCACATTCCCAACTCTCTCTGAAATCTGATATGGACCAATAAAACGAGAAGTGAGCTTCTTAGACTTCAATGCTCGCTCAATACTAGTCACATGTGTAACTCTCAAAAACACATGGTCACCCACTTAAAATTCTAAGTCTTTCTTTCGCTTGTCATGATAACTCTTCTGTCTACTTCGGGAAGCTTTCATCTTTTCTCGAATCAACTTCACCTTCTCAGTAGTCTCACGAACAAGTTCAGGTCCAAGTACTACACTTTCACCAGATTCATGCAAACATAAATGAGTTCTACATCTTCGACCATACAAAGTTTCAAAAGGTGTCATCCCAATACTAGAATGGTAACTGTTATTATAAGTGAACTCTATCAAAAGAAGATAAGTATCCCACGAACCTCCCTGCTCAAGAACACATGCCCTCAGCAAGTCTTCCAACGATTGAATAGTTCGTTCAGTCTGACCATCTGTATGAGGATGATACGCCGAACTCAACCTCAACTTAGAACTCAACTCTTCTTGCAAACTCTTCCAAAAATCAGAAGTAAATCTTGGATCTCTATCTGACACAATGCACAAAGGAACACCATGCAGCTTCACAATCACACTAGTGTAAATCTAAGCCAACTTCGACACTGGAAAACTGATGTTAATAGGAATAAAATGAGCCGACTTTGTAAGCCTATCAACAATCACCCAAATCGAATCATGTCCTCTTAAAGTATTAGGTAACCCCGTCACAAAGTCCATCGAAATGCTATCCCATTTCCATTCTGGAACTTCTAACGGTTGCATCAACCCTGCAGGCTTCTAATGTTCAACTTTCAACTTCTGACAAGTCAAACATGCATACACAAACCGATCCACATCACTCTTCATTCCAGGCCACCAAAACAAACCTTTTAAATCTTGATACATCTTTGTAGCTCCTGGATGAATACTCAACTTGCTTCTATGGCTCTCTTCGAGAATCACTTTCTTCATCTCCGCATCATCAGGAATACAAATTCGATTATAGAATCTCAACACACCTTGCGCATCTAACTTAAAATCATTATTCTCAGACTGATCGATTCCAACCATCGAATTTACCAATTTCACATCCAACTTCTGAGCTTCTCTGATACTGTCTAGAAATTCATTATTAATCTTCAACATACCTAACATAACACTCTGCGGTGTCACCTCGCAAACTAAGCTCATATCTCTGAACTGTTCAACTAATTCCGACTCTTTAACTATCATTGTCGACATATGTAATGTCTTTTGACTCAACACATCAGCTACCACATTCGCTTTTCCTGGATGATAATTCAAACCGAAATCATAATCCTTCAACGATTCCAACCATCTCCGCTGCCTCATATTCATCTCCTTCTGATCGAATACATACATTAAGCTCTTATGGTCACTAAACACTTCAAATCTAGAACCATAAAGATAATGCCTCCAAATCTTCAACACAAAAACAACTGCAGCAAGCTCTAAATCATGTGTAGGATAATTCTTCTCATGGGTCCTCAACTTCCTTGACGCATAAGCAACTACCTTGTCATTATGCATAAGCACACCACCTAAACCCATCTTAGAAGCATCACAATATACCACAAAAGGCTCTCCTGGATTAGGTAATGTCAAAATCGGAGAGGATGTCAATCTCTTCTTCAATTCTGTAAAACTTTCTTTGCACTGAACATCCCACACAAAAGCTCTACCTTTACAAGTCAACTTAGTCAACGGAAGTGCCAACTTAGAAAAACCTTCGATAAACCTTCTATAGTAACCAGCTAATCCCAAAAATCTTCTAATCTCAGTAGCTGACTTTGGAGTTTCCCACTGCAACACCGCATCAACCTTCGATGGGTCTACAGCAATGCCACTACCTAAGATCACATGACCAAGAAAACTAACCTCCTTTAACCAGAACTCACATTTAGACAACTTTTCATACAACTTCTCCTCTTTCAAAACTTGCAATACTACTCTTAAGTGTTCTGCATGCTCTTCTTCTAACTTAGAGTAAATCAAAATGTCATCAATGAACACCACCAAGAACCAATCCAAATAAGTATGAAAGATAAGATTCATGTATTCCATGAATACTCCCGGCACATTAGTAACACCGAAAGGAATCACCAAATACTCGTAATATCCATAAAGCATTCTGAAAGTCGTCTTTTGGATATCTTCATCCTTCACCTTAATCTGATGGTAACCCGACCTCAAATCAATCTTATTGAACACACGAGTATCCACCAATTGGCCCATCAAGTCATCTATCCTTGGAAGCAGATATTTGTTCTTAATCGTCACTTTATTCAAATGTCTATAATAAACACAAAGCAACATACTTCCATCTTTCTTCTTTACCAACAACACTTGAACTCCCCACGATGATACAATTGGTCTTACAAACTTCTATTCAAGTAACTCTTCCAATTGCTTCTTTAACTCTTACAATTCATATGCAGATATCATGTATGGTTCCATAGACACAGGTCTGGTACCAGGTACAAGATTAATTGCAAATTCAACTTCCCTCTCCAATGGTACATAAGGAATTTCATCAGGGAAAACTTTAGGAAATTCACATACCACCTGCAATTCCTCAATTATAGCTTGAGTCTCTACAGATAACAACGTCATCAACGAGAACTTATGTACTTCTTCTTGCATCAACTTCCTCAACTATCTAGTAGACAATAGACTATCTTCCTCTTCTTCAGGAGTAGAAAACATCATAGCCTTGTCATAATAGTTAATAAGAACATAGTTATACTCTAACCAGTTCATATCCAAAATCACATCTAACCCTCTTAACGATAAACAAACCAAATCAACAACAAAGTCTCTGTCGAAAACCGACAAGGGACACTTTAACCACACAAAAGAAGTAGTCACCGACCCGTTGGCTGGAGTGTCGACAACCATTTCTCCATTCAAAGAAGACAACATGAGAACCAATCTTTCAACACAATCAACATCAATAAAGCAATGAGTAGCACCAATATCAATAATAGTAATTAAAGGAGTACTATTAATGAAACACGTACCTCTGATAAGTCTTTCCCTAGCAGCTGCCTGATCCTCAACCAAAGCGAACACGTTACCACTTGTTTGCACCCACTTTGGTTTCTAACACTGACTACCAATGTGCCCTTCTTCACTATAATTGAAACATATCACCTCCTTATGCTTGCACTCAGATACAACATGTCCAGTCTTACCACAATGGAAACACCTCTTTACCTCAACAATACACACATTACTCTTATGCCCAGGTTTTCCATATTTGAAACAAACCACACCAGCAGGAGAATCTCCCCCACTAGTCCTCTGACCCTGAGCAGCTTTCTGTTTACCTTTACCAGCTGGGGTGTCATAAGGCTTACCACGATTCTGTTGGTGCTTACCCCACTTCTAGATGATAATCTTGTAATGAGCATTATTATCCTCTTCATAAATCCTACAACTATCAATCAAATCAGCAAAGACACAGATCTTTTGGTATCCAACTGCCTTTTTGATCTCTGGGCGCAACCCGTTCTCAAACTTCATGCACTTCGAAAACTCAGCATATGCCTCACTGTAGTGCGGATAAAACTTAGCCAACTCAGCAAACTTTACAGCATACTCAACAACCGACATATTCCCTTGCTTCAGCTCAAGGAATTCAATCTCCTTCTTACCACAGACGTCTTCAGGAAAGTACTTCCTCATAAATTCTCTACGGAACACAGCCCAAGTGACATTTTCACCTACAGCTTCTAACCTTTGGCACGTCTCTAGCCACCAGTCATCAGCCTCGAATTCTAGCATATGAGTACCATATCGAACCTTCTGCGTTGGAGTGTAGTCCATCACACGGAAGATTCTCTCAATCTTTTTCAATCAATCCAATGCTCCGTCAGGATCATACTTTACCTTTAAGGTAGGCAGATTCTCTCTCTGGAAAGTCGCCAAACTACGAGATCCATCATTCCCGTCAGCATTCAGATGATTCTCCATCGCATACGCCATTGCTTCTAAAGAAGCAACAAGTGCAACATCATTCCTTCCATCCATCTCAACTTATCACGACAACATAAACATCATTTAGAACTCAAATTAACTATACTCGATTGTTAGATAACTACGACTCGATAACTTGGTCAGACGGACCAACCTTTGCTCTGATACCAACTTTGTAACACCCCAATTTTACCCGGTAATTATGAATGTAAATAAGAGTTTTAAAATTCATACAACTGAATCAGGATGCCACAAATTCAACTTAAAAACACATTTCATTCAACGTGGATACATAACACTTTAAAACTTCGGATGAACCATCATCATAATAATTTAATCTCTTAATTCAACAACTTGAACATCAACGCAACATAATCATAATGACATCTTTGTATAACAATTACAACAACTTCAAAATAACACATACTTAGCAACAATCAAATTAAAGTTCAACGACTGAAATAATCAATAATTAAGAGCAACAAGCGTTCATCCCCCCGAGTGTTACGTATCAGAGCAATGACATCGACTCGAACTACTAAAGGTAGACCACCTTCACTCTGGATTACCTGCACATTACCAACATAAGGGTAACATTAAAACAGAAGGGGTGAGATATCTTACAATATAATAAAACATATGATAAATAATATGTTAGATCAACTCTTATAATAACACCACCTCACATCTCATAAACAACAATAATCGCAACAGAATACCAACAATATACACACTTACAGCTTCTTTATGCAATCATAAAATGTGACTCAATACTATGCAAATGCATGTGGTACCATTGGAGCAGAACTCCCATCTCAAATAATTACCAATAAATAGAGGCATCAACAAGGCATAAGCCTTCATCTTAATATTCGCCAATACAGGCCATCTTAACGAGCATCAGCTCCATCTTGTTATGCAATGTATGCGACACAATCATGAATGTAGTAACAACAACCATAATTAATAACATCTCAACACAACATCATCGTTGTCCAGAAGCCTACATCTTAATAGCGTTCAATTATTAGAGACATCTCAACATCATTCATCAACATAATTCATCAACATGATTCATCGATATAATTCATCAACACAATTCATCAACATCATTTATCAACATAATTCATCAATATAATTCATCAACATAATTCCACAGCAACTCAGCCATCACAATAATACAACGACAGATTAACAATCCCTCAATGTTGGCCATAGACCTACAACATGATAATGCCTATAATTAATTAATCATCTAAGGCTTATCTCTAATTTTCAAACCTCTACATATTACTATTCTATAATACTACATCATTATCATCCCTATCTTACTGTTACGAACCAAATAATAATCTATAATCATCTTATCCTCATCATACTTCACAAAATCATCATAGCGATTAACGCGGGAAGCTACTTTAATCCAAATTTCGGTACTAGGATTATTCCTCTTATCCTTCTTTTAAATCCTTAAGATTAAATTTCACCGTGTTAGCTATCCAACACTTCAAACGACACCTCAAATCGAGTCCGGAAACTCAAGTTACAGCCTTTGGAAGAATCTATTAAAAATCAGACTGCATGAGTCGACACATAATGTTTTGAGTCGACGCGTACTGGGTTAAAATCCTGCATGAGTCGACGTGTATTCTTCTTCTGTCGACTCATACTGAGTCTGCAACACTGCATGTATCAATGCATACTCCTATGTATCGACTCTTCCTGAGTCCAAAAACCTGCATGTGTCGATGTATGGCCTTTGAGGTCGACTCATACTGACCTGTCATGAATATTTTCTGCGATTTCACTATGTTTTCACTGCAATTTCCCTGCCTTAGGCCCTAAAATCATCCTCTAATCATAGATAATCATCATAATAATAATCCTATGTTTCTACATCAATTATACATCATTAAGGCATCATTATTCATATCTAAATCATTGATCCTCATCACACAACAATATATATATATATATATATATATATATATATATATATATATATATATATATATATATATATATATATATATATATATATATATATATATATATATATATATATATATATATATATATATATATATATATATATATATATATATATATATATATATATATATATATATATATATATATATTTCAATCATAAACAAAACAACCTTTCACATCTAACCCCATATACTACTCATCATAAACCCTATTATAGAGTCAGAACCCCACCCTTACCTTGGATTGAAGGTTGCTCTATAACTTTTCCGGTTGAATTCCGTTCTGGCTCTTTTCCTTCTTTTCTACAACTTTCACGTTCTCTTCCAACCCTTATTTTCTTTATCTTCTTACTGCTACTTCCTTTCCATATTAATTCTAAATAACTAATATAATAACCCTATAATTCTCATTATGTCTTAATGGGTTTAAAACTCCTACACCCCCTTTCTACTACTTCTAGTCCTTAAAATAAGCCCACATCAAATAATATTATTATTCTAATATTATTCCACAACTTAATAGAATAAATAAATCCAATAACAACAACACATCAACTATCATCATAATACAACTTCACAAATAATCCAAAAATAATTTAGTTAAATAATTAATTAAATTACGGGCGTTACAACTCTCCCCCACTTAGAATATTTTCGTCCTCGAAAATTTACCTTAATCAAACAACTCAGGATAGGAATCCCGCATCTTGCCCTCCAACTCCCAAGTCATGATTTCTCCGGCAGCTCCTAGCCAAATCACTTTAACCAAATAAATCTCTTTTCCCCTCAGAGTCTTTATTTCACGATCTGCGATCCGTACAAGCATCGTCTCCACCGTAAGGTTATCCCGTACTTGCACATCATCCATATGAGTCACATGAGATGGATCTGAAATATACTTCTGGAGTTGCGACACGTGAAACACATCATGCAAATTCGAAAGATTAGGCGGTAAAGCCACTCTATAAGACATATTCTCAACTCTCTCCGAAATCTGATATGGACCAATAAAACGAGAAGTGGGCTTCTTAGACTTCAATGCTCGCCCAACACCAGTCACAGGTGTAACTCTCAAAAACACATGGTCACCCGCTTGAAATTCTAAGTCTTTCCTTCTCTTATCATGATAACTCTTCTGTCTACTTTGGGAAGCTTTCATCTTTTCTCGAATCAACTTCACATTCTTAGTAGTCTCACAAACAAGTTCAGGTCCAAGTACTACACTTTCACCAGATTCATGCCAACATAAAGGAGTTCTACATCTTCGACCATACAACGCTTCAAAAGGTGCCATCCCAATACTAGAATGGTAACTTTTATTATAAGTGAACTCTATCAACGAAAGATAAGTATCCCACGAACCTCCCTGCTCAAGAACACATGCCCTCAGCAAGACTTCCAACGATTGAATAGTCCGTTCAGTCTGACCATCATTCTGAGGATGATATGCCGAACTCAACCTCAACTTAGAACCCAACGCTTCTTACAAACTCTTCCAAAAATCATAAGTAAATCTTGGATCTCTATCTGATACAATGCACAAAGGAACACCATGCAGCTTCGTAATCACACTAGTGTAAATCTCAGCCAACTTCGACACTAGAAAATTGATGTTAATAGGAATAAAATGAGCCGAATTTGTAAGCCTATCAACAATCATCCAAATCGAATCATGTCCTCTTAAAGTATTAGGTAACCCCGTCACAAAGTCCATCAAAATTCTACCCCATTTCCATTCTAGAACTTCTAACGGTTGCATCAACCCTGCAGGCTTCTGATGTTCAACTTTCGACTTATGATAAGTCAAACATGCATACACAAACCGAGCCACATCACTCTTCATTCCAGGCCACCAAAACAAACCTTTCAAATCTTGATACATCTTTGTAGCTCCTGGATGAATACTCAACTTGCTTTTATGACTCTCTTCGAGAATCACTTTCTTCATCTCCTCATCATCAGAAATACAAATACGATTACGAAATCTTAACACACCTTACGCATCTAACTTAAAATCATTATTCTCAGACTGATCGATCCCAACCATCGAACCTACCAGTTTCACATCCAACTTCTGAGCTTCTGTGATACTGTCTAGAAATTCTTTATTAATCTTCAACATACCTAACATAACACTCTGTGGTGTCACCTCACAAACTAAACTCATATCTCTGAACTGTTCATTTAATTCCAACTCTTTAACCATCATTGTCGACATATGTAAAGTCTTTCGACTCAATGCATCAGCTACCACATTCACTTTTCCTGGATGATAATTCAAACCGAAATCATAATCCTTCAACAATTCCAACCATCTCCGCTGCCTCATATTCAACTCCTTCTGATCGAATAAATACTTTAAGCTCTTATGGTCACTAAACACTTCAAATCTAGAACCATAAAGATAATGCCTCCAAATCTTCAACACAAAAACAACTGCAGCAAGCTCTAAATCATGTGTAGGATAATTCTTCTCATGGGTCCTCAACTTCCTTGACGCATAAGCAACTACCTTATCAATCTTACTGATCACACGAGCATCCACCAATTGGTCCATCAAGTCATCTATACTTGGAAGCGAATCCTTATTCTTAATCGTCACTTTATTCAACTATTTATAATCAACACAAAGCCTCATACTTCCATATTTCTTTTTTACTAACAACACTAGAGCTCCCCACGAAGATACACTTGGTCTTACAAACTTCTTTTCAAGTAACTCTTCCAATTGCTTCTTTAACTCTGACAATTTAGATGTAGACATCATGTATGGTGCCATAGACACAAGTCTGGTACCAGGTACAAGATCAATTGCAAATTCAACTTCCCTCTCCGGCGGTATATCAGGAATTTCATCAGGGAATACTTCAGGAAATTCACACACCACCTGCAATTCCTCAATTATAGCTTGAGTCTCTACAGATAGCGACGCCATCAACGAGAACATCTGTGTTTCTTCTTGCATCAACTTTATCAACTGTCTAGCAGACAGCAGATTATCTTCCTCTTCTTCAGGAGTAGAAAACCTCACAGACTTGTCATAACAGTTAATATGAACATATTTATGCTCTAACCAGGTCATACCCAAAATCACATCCAACCCTCTTAACGGTAAACAAACCAAATCAACAATAAAGTCTATGTCGAAGATCGACAAGGCACACTTTAAACACACAAAATAAGTAGTCACCGCCCTCTTGGCTGGAGTGTCGATGACCATTTCTTCATTCAAAGAAGACAACATGAGACCCAATCTTTCAACATAATCAACAATAATAAAGCAATGAGTAGCACCAGTATCAATAATAGTAATTAAAGGAGTACTATTAATGAAACATGTACCTCTGATAAGTCTGTCCTCAGCAGCTTCCTGATACTTAACCAAAGTTAACACTTTACCACTTGTCTGCGTCCTCTTTGGTTTCTGACATAGACTACTAATGTGCCCTTCTTCACTATAATTGAAACAGATCACCTCCTTATGCTTGCACTCAGATACAACATGTCCCATCTTACCCCAACAGAAACACCTCTTTACCTCAGCGGTACACACATTACTCTTATGTCCAAGTTTTCCACATTTGAAACAAATCACACCAGCAGGAGCATCTCCCCCACTAGTCCTCTGACCCTGAGCAGATTTCTGTTTACCTTTACCAGCTAGGGTGTCATAAGGCTTACCAAGATTCTGTTGGTGCTTACCCCTCTTCTCGCTGATAATCTTATAATGAGCATTATTATCCTCTTCATAAATCCTGCAACTATCAATCAAATCAGCAAAGACACAGATCTTCTGGTATCCAACTTCCTTCTCGATCTCTTGGCGAAACCCATTCTCAAACTTGATGCACTTCGAAAACTCAGCATCTGCCTCACTGTAGTGCGGATAAAACTTAGCCAACTCAGCAAACTTTGCAGCATACTCAACAATCGACATATTCCATTGCTTCAGCTCAAGGAATTTAATCTCCTTTTTACCACAGACGTCTTCAGGGAAGTACTTCTTTATAAATTCCCTACGGAACACAACCCAAGTGACATTTTCACCTGCAGCTTCCAACCTCTGGCACGTCTCTAGCCACCAGTCATCAGCCTCGACTTCTATCATATGAGTATCATATCGAACCTTCTACGCTAAAGTGTAGTCCATCACACGAAAGATTCTCTCAATCTCTTTCAACCAATTCAATGCGCTGTCAGGATCATACTTTCCCTTGAAGGTAGGTGGATTCTCTCTCTGGAAAGTCGCCAAACTACGAGATCCAGCATTCTCGTCAGCATTCAGCTGATTCTCCATCGCGTGCGCCATTGCTTCTAAAGCAGCAACAAGTGCAACATCATTCCTTCCAGCTATCTCAATTTATCACAACAACATAAACAACAGTTAGAACTCAAATTAACAATACTCGATTGTTAGACAACTACAACTCAACAACTTGGTCGGATGGACCAACCTTTGCTCTGATACTAACTTTGTAACACCCCAATTATACCCGGTAATTATGAATGTAAATCCAAGTTTTAAAATTCATACAACTGAATCAGGATGCCACAAATTCAACTTAAAAACACATTGCATTTAACGTGGATACATAACACTTTAAAACTTCGGATGAACCATCAGCATAATAATTTAATCTCTTAATTCAACAACTTGAACATCTACGCAACGTAATAATAATAACATTTTTGTCTAACAATTACAACAACTTCAAAATAACACATACTTAGCAACAATCAAATTAAAGTTCAACAACTGAAATAATCAATAATTAAAAGCAACAAGCGTTCATCCCCCCAAGTGTTACACATCAGAGCAATGACACCGTCTCGAACTACTGAAGGTGGACCACCTTCTGGATTACCTGCATGTTACCAACATAAGGGTAACATTCAAACAGAAGGGGTGAGATATCTAACAATATAATAAAATGTATGATAAATAATATGTTATATCAGCTCATATAATAACACCACCTCACATCTCATAAACAACAATAATCGCAACAAAATACCAACAATATACACACTTACAACTTCTTTATGCAATTGTAAAATGTGACTCAATACTATGCAAATGCATGTGGTACCATTGGAGCAGAACTCCCATCTCAAATAATTTCCAATAAATAGAGGCATCAACAAGGCATAAGCCTTCATTTTAATATTCGCCAATACAAGCCATCTTAACGAGCATCAGCTCCATCTTGTTATGCAATGTATGCGACAAAATCATGAATGTAGTAACAACAATCATAATTAACAACATCTCAACACAACATCATCGTTGGCTAGAAGCCTACTGTTGTACCCCAAAATTTTCCCTCTCATGTTTTCAAAGGTCTTCCCTTACATGGTTGGTCAAAAACCCTTGCCTAAGAAAAATAAAGTTTTTGAAGATGAACAAAGTGTCTTTCGATTGGCATCTGGGAAAAGTCTTCGATTGGGCATCCAAAATCCTTCGATCAGGCTTGGTTCACCAGTATTCGATTGGGCATTTGGCACTTTTCGATCAGGTTTTGGTTCACCAGTCTTCGATTGGGCATTTGGCACTCTTCGATAAGGCTTTGATTAGTAGTCTTCGATTGAGCGCTGGACCTCCTTCGATCAAGATTTTGTCTACAAGTCTTCGATTAAGCGCTGGACCCATTCGATCAAGTCAATTTCACAATGCTTCGACTAGCACTTCAGAGGGTCCTTCGACTGGAACCTCATACTTTACCTCAAGCAGAACATCAGAATGAAATGACCTTCGAATGTCATTTCAGTGCAGAGTTTCTCTTAATCTAAGATGCTCTGATGAAGGAAGTTCTGGACACTTCGAATCAGAACTTAGACTCATCACAAGGCCAAGGGCTGGGCGAAGTTGTCTAATAGGGAATGTTCTAAATAGATTCGAATTGGACTTTGAAGCTGGCAAAGAAGGCAGTTTCGAAGGAATGAAGTAGGCTGGCATGACTAAGCAAAAACACATATCCTAACCTGTCCAGAATACCCAAAGTTCACAATGGCATGTGCAATTGAAGCAGGGGGAGTCTCAATCGAAGGGGCTGTGATTGGAGTAGTTCGAATTGGGACTTTGAAGCAATCGAAGAGAGAAAATTCGAAGGGGCAAGTCAGCTTTTGATTTCCATCATATTGGAGGCCCAAACAGCTCATAACAGGCTGGCAGTAACGCCTGATAATAGATTGGTAATGATTGAATCAAATATAGCAAGTCTTTATGAAGAAATCAAATCAAATATCTTCATCATAATGGATCAAGATTTGATACACAAATGTTGACCTAATTTCCTTGTCTATATAAACCTCATGCTCATAAACAAATCACACACGAAACCCTGCTGCAGACGAAAGGAAAACGCACAAAAACTCTATGGAAACGGCCAGAACAGTTTTGCACAAAAACCTTGAGAAAGTGGTGATTGGATTTTGGTTTAGAGGTAAATTTAGACCAAAAGCAAAACACAGCTCTCTTCCTTGACACCCAGTGGAACTACACTAATCAAGACCAAGCCCTAAGGCAGTCTAAAACACGCTGTAAGTATTCTTGAAATCACCTCTGCACAAGAAATCATGAACCACTTTTCTTGCATATTTTTGCCAAACGGTTTGCATAATCATACCGACCATGTAATTTACATTGATTCTGCATTATTTGATTTGATTTTCGTGGCCTCTAACCCCCTACCCAGAACCTAGGTTTCTTGTATACGTTTTTTTAGGCGTTTTGTGTGCAGGAAAAATCAAGGCCAACAATGGCCATGGATGAATTCAGGGAGGTGAGACGAGTACAGTGGTACTCTTAGCTTCCATTTTTGGGGGCTAGGGAGAATTTTTTAGAGAGGCTACGAAACTTCCTGCAGAACAAAATCTGCAGGTAATCTAACCAGGTTTTGTGAAGAAGATGAAGAGGTGTCATAACGTGATTGGCCAATTTGAATCAGTGGCGCGTTCTTTTATTTTGTAGGCTTAGTATTTTGTTTCTTTATTTGATATTTATTCCTTATCATCATAAAAAATTGAACAAACTGGCTGGTTGGTGAACGTGTTAGTGCAAGACCCCCTGGGACCTGGATTCGAATCCCAGGTCCCCCAAAACTTTGTTGTGTTTTTCCTTCAGGTATTCAAGCGCAACATCCCAAGCGTGGACTACCATGCATCCTCAGATCTCAACGTGCCAGGTGGTTCCAGATCCAGATCCAGTGGTCCAGGATGGAGGTTCATCATGAACCTTGGTCAACAAGCGCATAGGAAATCTGAAAGTCAAACGAGGCTGTTCGAATCTGGGCCTGGAATTGCTGAATCAACCTCCCTTCTTCAGGCCCAGCGCCCCCCAAAGTTTGCTCATGTTTTTATTTTTCTTTTCATATTCTTTTGCTTTTTATTATTACTATTAAAAACTAACTAATTAATTAACAAACTAACCTTTTTTCCTAAAAAATCAGAAAACACAAAAAAATAATATTTATTAACTTCACTATTTTATTTTTGTAAATAAACCATTAACCAATTAATTTAATTTTAATTAGGTTTAATCTTAACATTTTTGCAATAAATTAAAATTGATTTAGAATTAGGTTTTTTTCAATATTTTTAATTTTATTTCCTTAATCAAAATAAAAACTCAAAAAAATATTTTCTTTTAATTAATTAATTTCATTATTAATTTGGGCTTGATTCTTAATTAAAAAAAAAAGACCAAAAATATGCTTTCTTTAAAAATGGTCAAAACCCTAAAGGACAATCTGATTCAACTTTTCTCACGCATATTATTTTTGATCCATAATTGTAATTGCTCCGAGGATGTAATAGTTTTAACTTAGGACTTTTATTTACCGCTTTTATTTATTTTTCCGCATTTAATTTCAAGGGTTTGTTTTTGGCGATGTAAATACCCGACGCCTTGTAATACCTTTGCTTTATTTTCCGCTATTTATTTTCCGTAACCATTAACTGCTAGATGTATGCTAACTAGGCTATGCATGACAAGATTAACTCTTAACTTAAAATCAACAGTAGCTCACCATGACATGCAAAGATAATATAAACTGAAAATTGGCACACTTGCACATGCCACTCCTAGGGTACACCTCACTTGGTTACCTCGAATGTGGTCATTGAGTATAGGATGTTTTAGAGGTCGCCCTCCTGTCCAAAGATCAAAGTTGCCTCGAAATAGTTTCCTCGGAAAAAATGATCTAAGACATTAGGGTTACCGCTAAGGCGTCCTAACGTTGCTTTAGTGACCACACATCCCTAAAATCGAATTGACCTGAAAACTCCAACGATGGTGCTACCTACTCCTCAATAGTGGGATAGCACTGTCTAAAGGACATTTGCACAGTTTAATTCCCTTTTGAGTAGGTAGAGGTTCTTAAGTACTTGCTTCTTTTAAAACAAAAACAAACTTTTGGCACTTACACTCTCTTCAAAAAAACGAAAACTCTTTTCAAAACCCACAAACACAAAGAAAAGCAATTTTGAAAACACTTTGAGCAAGTACCTAAGAGCCCGTGGATAACCACAGATAGAAAGGGTGCTAGCACCTTCCCTTTCTATAATCTACCTCCCGAACCTGAGAAACATCTCGAAAGGGAATTTTTCTGTGTTTTTGTCCTTTCCTTGTTGGAGAAAATAAAAGACGGTGGCGACTCTTGCTTACCGCGACATTCTGCAAAAACAAACGCAAACGCGAACCAGCATTCCAAAACAGTCAGTTCTATTCCCACCGATCACAGAACTGGCGACTCTGCTGGGGAAATATAAGTGAGGTGTACCTTAGGATTAGATCACTTGTGTCTTCAATTGTATGCTTTGTATGCTTTAAATTTTGTGGGCTTGTATTGGAGTTCTATAGATCCTATCCCGAATCAGGGGTACCGATATCCCTTGTGTTGGAACAAGGAGAATATGGGTCTTCTGAGGAGTCATTAAGCACCAATTGACCTTAGAACCTTATATTGACCAACTTGGCCATAGAACAGTAGCAGTATGCTACACTCATTGAGACTAAACTCTCGCGATGATTCCGGCCGCAAGAAAAGGTTGCTAAACTGGAATTATGACCGATTGAGGGTAGTCAGTGATATTGAGATCCTCTAGAACCCGGTTACTATTTCTAGGACATGTTTGAACCAACTGAACTGAAAGAGGGTAATACCTAAACTCCATGCCAGCCTAAACTTAAGGCTATTTGTGTGACTTGTGTGCCTTCAAATCTGAACTACTTGCACATTCTTGTTATCTGACAACATGGGTTCTTTGCAGGTTTTGTTTACAGTCCTTATCCAATAATCTGGATTCATTGCAGGGCTTACTTACAGCACCTCACACTTTTGCTTAAACGCATAGCATACACATCATAACATCATGCCTTAACATTTCCTTAACCATTTCAAGGATCTCAAGGGTCTGTGATGCAGGTTATGGTAAATCAGATGTCCAACAAGGGGCAAAGGGGATTTATTTTCCTCTAGCCAATGCCATCTAGAGATCAAAACACGATAACTTGAGTCGGGGGCTATGACCCACTCGATATGGTGAGCTTGACTCTTGAAGAAGGACTCTCAGCAACATGAAGTTCCTTCAATCAAGCTACCAGATTTAGATTCTAACAGTTTCTTGTTTACCCCGCGAGATCCTTGAAAACATTGCATACATATATTATACATATCATTGCATAACAGGTCTCCCAGTACAGGTCTCTTATCTTCTTCGCTGTTTATTTCAGCAATCATCATGTCTACTGAACCTTCCACTGAGCAAGCTATCAAGGCCCTCCAGGCCCATAATGCCCAATTTCAAGAGTTGGTCATGAGCCTAGCTAAGGGTCAGCAGGACCTGAAAACCCTGATTCTGAAATAGAGGAAGAACAAGAAAAAGAAGAGGACCATCCTGTTCAATACTAGATGCAGGTTTGGAAACGGGCTGCAGAATGAAGTTGATCTGACCACCTCATCTGGAGGGAAAGACAGTCCACAAGAAAGGAGGGCTCCTAGCCTTATGGTCTCCAACAACGAGACAGACTATGATGAAGAACAGTATCCTCCTGCTGAGGATAAGTACAAACAGCTGGAAGACCGTTTAAGCGCTATGGAAATACAGAAGGTGTCCGGTCTGGACTTCGGAGATCTAGGTCTATCCTCTGGGGTGGTGATTCCCCATAAATTCAAGGCACCTACTTTTGCCAAATACGACGGAGCTTCCTGTCCAAAGCTACACCTCCGGTCATATGTGAGGAAGATTCAACCCTATACTGCTGATAGAAATCTCTGGGTTCATTTCTTTCAAGATAGTCTGTCAGAGACTCAACTTGAATGGTTCTGTCAACTGGAAGGAGCTAACATTCGCAACTGGGAGGACCTTGCTGCTGCTTTTTACAAGCAATACCAGTATAATGCCGACCTTGCTCCCACGCGTACTCAGCTTCAGGGTATGTCTATGGGTACAAGCGAAGGCTTTAAGGACTACGCTCATAAGTGGAGAGATCTTGCTGGAAGAGTCCAACCCCCTCTGTCTGATAGGGAGTTGGTGGATATGTTTCTTATAACTTTGTCTGGTCCCTATTTCAAACACTTGATCCGAAACTCTTCAGCCGGATTCACCGAGCCAATACTGACTGGCGAAAGGGTCGAAGCTGACATAAAAAATGGGAAGATTCAAGAAGAATCACCTTCTGATGCTCAGAAAAAGCCCTACAATGGGAAGAAAGAGTCCAATGCTGTGAACAGTCAAAAAGGTCACCGTCACCAACACGTAGGGGCAGTCCTGGTCTCTTTTGGTTCTGCGTCACACCGACAATAGCAAAAGGGAAATCAACGAAAGCCAGATGAGCCTAAAAGACAGTTCACCAACATCAACATGCCGTTATCTCAAGCGTTGCAACAATTGTTGAAGATGAATATGATTACGGTGATAAACCCTCACCCAAACCCCAAGACTTCTTCTCCTAACTACAATCCTAATGCGACTTGCGCTTATCATTCTGACAGTCCCGGGCATGATACTAACGATTGTTGGGCATTGAAGTACAAGATTCAGAATTTGATTGATGCCAATGAGATTGAGTTTGGTCCTCCAGAGACTCTAGCATAATCACTGCTCCTACGCCAAATCACTGAGAATGTCTTTGTTTCATTTGAAAGTTGTAATCTCTTTGTTATTCAAACAATTATCTATTAATGCCAAACTTTGTTTCATTAATGCATTGCATATGTTTGTCTTGATTTGATCCAATCATTTTAATTACATTTAAATTATGCTTTTTACTCACTTTATGACATTCTACTCTTGCTAAAAGTTACAAGCCTTTAGAGGGAGGATGACGAAACAATGCCATAATCTCATACAGTATGCTTTTGGACAGACCTTGCTGACGATGTACAGGCGTTTCTTTCAAATCCTAAACACTGGAGTTATAAGGAAGATAATCCCTAGTCGACCCCTTCGAGCCAAAGAAGTAGGAGTTTTCTGTTTTAAACACAAATTGAAACCTTTAATTTAAACCTGGGGCAGGGTAGTCTCTCAGTTAATTCAAAAAGATGCACATTGAGGTCGCAAAACTATCAGTTCATAATACAACGAACGACATCAAAAGAATTCCTCTGGAATCAAAAGACAATGGTGGTTCCTTATCTCATAGGCAGTCAATCTCTCAAAAGAAAAAAGCCCACTGAGCCAAAACCTATAAAGGAGGCTTAAGAAAGCTGGGGCATCCGCTGACTGTAATCTCGAAAACAGGAACAGTCAGGCAAAAGTTAGGGATAATAAATCAAAAGAACGAGGTCGCTAAAAATCCTCAACAACATGAAAAAGGTTGCAAAAATGACTGCCTTCCAACAAATTCAACTTGTGTGAACCATCACCAAAAACGTCGTTCCAAATTCGAATAGGGTTCGACGCACAATTAACTGAGTTTAGGATTGAAGAACATCACGAAGAGCGGGTGGGTACAAATATACTCTGAGCCTTTATCCTTTGTTTCTTAAACCGCGAACCAAGCTACGTTACAACCCTTCAAAAGTCCTAACTGAAGCATGGGTTAGTTCGAAAGCATACTGTTACAAAAGGTATCGTGACTCCTGTAAGGCTTTGCCCTAAATCTTGTGTTGAATTTGTCTTATAAAAAGTTTTCTGCTAAAAAACGCATTTTTCAAAAACTTCGAGACAAGCATAAACTTTGCATTATTTGAATATCACTGTTTGCATTTGGCTATTTGTTTGACAGCGGAGAAATTCACACGATGAATATCCGATGAACGAAAGCCCTCTCAGTGAACAAAATCACTTCAAAAAGGACGACACTTCCATTGACAAATCTCCTATCAACAAGGGTACTTGACATGTCACTATCCAGCACACCTGGAGCAGTCCAGTCAAGATTCCAGGAAATCTCCAAAGAAGTGCAGAGCAACCAGGGGCAAGTCTCCATCTCCGTCACTTGGGGAATTGAACATCAATCTCAGTGAAGGGTTACGTACAATTAAACATCTTCTGGCAATGTCACAAACACTTGCTACTAGGGGCAATGACAAATCTCCCCAAAATCCTTCTCATAGGATGACTCCCAGCAAGGGTTAATCTCTGGCCCCTTTCCCCAGCTGAGACAACTTCAACGAAGATATCCCCTCTCTAGTAGACTGAAGACAGGGTTTATTTCCCCAACAACACCAGGATTCCCCAATTGAGTTTTATTTCTCCAAATCAGCAGATCTTCTAGCAGAGTATATACTCCCCACAGAGTCATTTCCTCGTCAGTCCATTCCCCAGCAGAGTTATTCTCTCCTGCAGGATTATTCTCCCAATCATCTTCGATCGTTATCTCCAGCGAGTGAAACTCTTTATTCTCCAACAACAGTCGGGGATTTATTTTCCCAAACTCGGACGTACCACAATAGCATTTCATGTTCATACATCATGACGTGCGCATACATATTGCATACAACATAATCTCATTTATTTTGAGAACATCATCATACAAGGCATGTCATGCATCATATACGATTAATCATGTACCTTTTCAGGAAAGATGGTTATCATCAACAACTTCCAGTAAGTTCAAGATTAACTCCGGAAACTAAACAGACTTCACACGGGTCTATCCTGAAAAATCCTACACGGGTCCTTTATCATATATTTCTGAATGAAGTAACCTTACCCCGGTTCCTCCTGAAGTTTTATACGAACTTATCAAAGAGCAACCTTACCCCGGTTCATTATGAAGTTTTACACGAACTTAGCCCGAAGTAACCTTACCCAGGTTCCTCCAGAAGTTTTACACGGACTTATAAAAAAGTAACCTTACCCAGGTTCCGCTTGAAGTTTTACACAAATTTATCTCACAGTAACCTTACCCAGGTTCCTCCTGAAGTTTCACACAAACTTATCTCACAGTAACCTTGCCCAGGTTCCTCCTGAAGTTTTATACGAACTTATCCCGAAGTAACCCTACACAGGTTCCTCCTTTCCAAAGATGAAGTTTTACACGGACTCGTCATCAGGCAACCCTACACTGGTTCCCTCTCTTTCCAAGATGCAGTTTTACATGGACTCATCATCAGGAAACCCTACACAGGTTATCTTTTTCCAAGGATAAAGTTTTACACAGACTCATCATCAGGCAACCCTACACAGGTTCCTCCTTTCCAGATGAAGTTTTACACGGACTCGTCATCAGGAAACCCTACACAGGTTCCTCCTTTCCAGATGAAGTTTTACATGGACTCATCATGAAGTAACCTTACCCAGGTTCCTTCTCAGTCTCCGATACAGTTCAATGGCATTCCACACACGAATACCATTTCGATACTCATTCTTTTGGCCTACAGCATTGCGGGTCAACAAACATTCTTGGATGGCATCTTTAAGCCCATCTCCAGCAAGACTCTACCATCAACCTTTTCAGGTCCCAGTTGAATACCTGTAACAAGCCAGGAAAAATATCTGTGGACGACTGATTGCAGTTCAATACCTGTAACAAGCCAGGAAAACCATCTACACAAAGAGATTGAAGATTAACACCTGTAACAAGCCAGGAAGACCATCTTTCTTTCTCAGGTATGCAAGTTCTCGCTAAGGAATCTCTTATGCGATCGACACTCCTGCAGATGGCATCTATAAGCCCATCCTCCTACTAACAATCTCCAGATGGCATCTACAAGCCCATCCTCATACCAATAATCTCCAAATGGCATCTGTAAGCCCATTCCTGACATCACAATGCTGATACTACACCATGCGAGTGCAAATTTCTAGGCACTCTAGTGTTCAATTATCTTCCACCTTCGGATCACGAAAGGCACGCAAGCCAATCTACATCCTCAAGTTTAAGAAAATTGAACAGGGGCAACTGTTGCACCCCAAAATTTGCCCTATCATGTTTTCAAAGGTCTTCCCTTACATGGTTGGTCAAAAACCCTTGCCTAAGAAAAATAAAGTTTTTGAAGATGAACAAAGTGTCTTTCGATTGGCATCTGGGAAAAGTCTTCGATTGGGCATCCAAAATCCTTCGATCAGGCTTGGTTCACCAGTATTCAATTGGGCATTTGGCACTCTTCGATCAGGTTTTGGTTCACCAGTCTTCGATTGGGCATTTGGCACTCTTCGATCAGGCTTTGATTAGTAGTCTTCGATTGAGCGCTGGACCTCCTTCGATCAAGCTTTTGTCTGCAAGTCTTCGATTAAGCGCTGGACCCCTTCGATCAAGTCAATTTCACAATGCTTCGACTAGCACTTCAGAGGGTCCTTCGACTGGAACCTCATACTTTACCTCAAGCAGAACATCAGAACGAAATGACCTTCGAATGGAATTTCAGTGCAGAATTTCTCTTAATCTAAGATGCTCTGATGAAGGAAGTTCTGGACACTTCGAATCAGAACTTAGACTCATCACAAGGCCAAGGGCTGGGCGAAGTTGTCTAACAGGGAATGTTCTAAATAGATTCAAATTGGACTTTGAAGCTGGAAAAGAAGGCAGTTTAGAAAGAATGAAGTAGGCTGGCATGACTAAGCAAAAACACATATCCTAACCCGTCCAGAATACCCAAAGTTCACAATGGCATGTGCAATCGAAGCAGGGGGAGTCTCAATCGAAGGGGCTATGACTGGAGTAGTTCGAATTGGGACTTTGAAGCAATCGAAGAGAGCAAATTCGAAGGGGCAAGTCAGCTTTTGATTTCCATCATATTGGAGGCCCAAACAGCTCATAACAGGCTGACAGTAACGCCTGAAAATAGATTGGCAATGATTGAATCAAATATAGCAAGTCTTTATGAAGAAATCAAATCAAAACTCTTCATCATAATGGACCGATATTTGATACACAAATGTTGACCTAATTTCCTTGGCTATATAAACCTCATGCTCATAAACCAATCACACACGAAACCCGGCTGCAGACGAAAGGAAAACGCACAAAAACTCTGTGGAAACGGCCAGAACAGTTTTGCACAAAAACCTTGAGAAAGTGGTGATTGGATTTTGGTTTAGAGGTGAATTCAGACCAAAAGCAAAACGCAGCTCTCTTCCTTGACACCCAGTGGAACTACACTAATCAAGACCAAGCCCTAAGGCAGTCTAAAACTCGCTGTAAGTATTCTTGAAATCACCTCTGCACAAGAAACCGTGAACCACTTTTCTTGCATAATTTTGCCAAACGGTTTGCATAATCATACCGACCATGTAATTTACATTGATTCTGCATTATTTGATTTGATTTTCGTGGCCTCTAACCCCCTACCCAGAACCTAGGTTTCTTGTATAGGTTTTTTTAGGCGTTTTGTGTACAGGCAAAATCAAGGCCAACAATGGCCATGGATGAATTCAGGGAGGTGAGACGAGTACAGTGGTACTCTTAGCTTCAATTTTTGGGGGCTAGGGAGAATTTTTTAGAGAGGCTACGAAACTTCCTGCAGAACAAAATCTGCAGGTAATCTAACCAGGTTTTGTGAAGAAGATGAAGAGGTGTCATAACGTGATTGGCCAATTTGAATCAGTGGCGCGTTCTTTTATTTTGTAGGCTTAGTATTTTGTTTCTTTATTTGATATTTATTCCTTATCATCATAACAAATTGAACAAACTGGCTGGTTGGTGAACGTGTTAGTGCAAGACCCCCTGGGACCTGGATTCGAATCCCAGGTCCCCCAAAACTTTGTTGTGTTTTTCCTTCAGGTATTCAAGCGCAACATCCCAAGCATGGACTACCACGCGTCCTCAGATCTCAACGTGCCAGGTGGTTCCAGATCCAGATCCAGTGGTCCAGGATGGAGGTTCATCATGAACCTTAGTCAACAAGCGCATAGGCAATCTGAAAGTCAAACGAGGCTGTTCGAATCTGGGCCTGGAATTGCTGAATCAACCTCCCTTCTTCAGGCCCAGCGCCCCCAAAGTTTGCTCATGTTTTTATTTTTCTTTTCATATTATTTTGCTTTTTTTTATTATTATTAAAAACTAACTAATTAATTAACAAACTAAACTTTTTTCCTAAAAAATCAGAAAACACAAAAAAATAATATTTATTAACTTCACTATTTTATTTTTGTAAATAAACCACTAACCAATTAATTTAGTTTTAATTAGGTTTAATCTTAACATTTTTGCAATAAATTAAAATTGATTTAGAATTAGGTTTTTTTCAATATTTTTAATTTTATTTCCTTAATCAAAATAAAAACTCAAAAAAATATTTTCTTTTAATTAATTAATTCCATTATTAATTTGGGCTTGATTCTTAATTAAAAAAAAAGACCAAAAATATGCTTTCTTTAAAAAGGGTCAAAACCCTAAAGGACAATCTGATTCAACTTTTCTCGTGCATATTATTTTTGATCCATAATTGTAATTGCTCCGAGGATGTAATAGTTTTAACTTAGGACTTTTATTTACCGCTTTTATTTATTTTTTCTGCATTTAATTTCAAGGGTTTGTTTTTGGCGATGTAAATACCCGACGCCTTGTAATACCTTTGCTTTATTTTCCGCTATTTATTTTCCGTAATCATTAACTGTTAGATGTATGCTAACTAGGCTATGCATGACAAGATTAACTCTTAACTTAAAATCAACAGTAGCTCACCATGACATGCAAAGATAATATAAACTGAAAATTGGCACACTTGCACATGCCACTCCTAGGGTACACCTCACTTGGTTACCTCGAATGTGGTCATTGAGTATAGGATGTTTTAAAGTTCGCCCTCCTGTCCAAAGATCAAAGTTGCCTCAAAACGGTTGCCTCGGAAAAAATGATCTAAGACATTAGGGTTACCGCTAAGGCGTCCTAACGTTGCTTTAGTGACCACACATCCCTAAAATCGAATTGACCCGAAAACTCCAACGACGGTGCTACCTACTCCTCAATAGTGGGATAGCACTATCTAAAGGATATTTGCACAATTTAATTCCCTTTTGAGTAGGTAGAGGTTCTTAAGTACTTGCTCCTTTTAAAACAAAAACAAACTTTTCGCACTTACACTCTCTTCAAAAAAACGAAAACTCTTTTCAAAACCCACAAACATAAAGAAAAGAAATTTTGAAAACACTTTGAGCAAGTACCTAAGAGCCCGTGGATAACCACGGATAGAAAGGGTGCTAACACCTTCCCTTTCTATAATCTACCTCCCGAACCCGAGAAACATCTCGAAAGGGAATTTTTCTGTGTTTTTGTCCTTTCCTTGTTGGATAAAATAAAAGACAGTGGCGACTCTTGCTTACCGCGACATTCTGCGAAAACAAACGCAAACGCGAACCAACATTCCAAAACAGTCAGTTCTATTCCCACCGATCACACCTACATCTTAATAGTTCCCAATTATTAGAGGCATCTCAACATCATTCATCAACATGATTCATCAACATAATTCATCGACATAATTCATTAACACAATTCATCAACATCATTTATCAACATAATTCATCAATATAATTCATCAACATAATTCCACAACAACTCAGCCATCACAACAATACAACGAAAAATCAACAATCCCTCAACGTTGGCCATAGGCCTACAACATGATAATGCCTATAATTAATTAATAATCTAAGGCTTATCTCTAATTAGGGATGGCAACGGGGTGGGTCGGGGGCAGGTTTAAGCACACCCAGACCCGCACCCGCCACCCAGACTCAGACCCGTCCCCGCCCCCAAACTCGGTCGGGGCTAATATTTGTTCCCCACCCCCGCCCCCAATAAGAAACGGGTTTCCCCGCACCCACCCTACACCCGCCCGAATAAAATATTAATTTTTAAAAATTTATATTTTTTTCAATAAAAATAAAAATCAATAATTAAACTAAATAGTTAATTATTTTAAAAGAATTTTTATGTTTTACATTTTTATTTAAATTGTATTTTCAAAAAAAATTAATAATTCTAATAAACATGATATTATAACATTAAAAAGTGTAAATGAGTAATAAAACTATTAAAAAATAAATGAAATAAATTAAATTTGGTTGGCAGGTGCGGGGCGGGTGAGGGTGTAGGGTGGGTACTAGCATCACCCGTCACTCCATCCGCACCCGTAAATAAAAATCGGGTTTTCCCCGCCCCCGCCCCCAGTTAAACCGGGTTTTCCCTGCTAATTTCGGGGCAGGGGCGGCCGGGGCCCGACAGGGGCGAGTTTATTTGCCATGCCTATCTCTAATTACCAAACCACTAAATATTACTATTCTGTAATACTACATCATTATCATTATTAACCTTACTATTATGAACCAAGCATTAATCTATAATCATCTTATCCTCATCATACTTCACAAAATCATCATAGCGATTAACGCGAGAAGCTACTCTAATCCTAATTTGGGTACTAGGACTATTCATCTTATCCTTCATTTAAATCCTTAATAATGAAGTTCATTGTGTTAGCTATCCAACACTTCAAACGACACCTCAAACGGAGTCCAAAAACTCAAGTTATAGCCTTTGGAAGAATCTGTCAAAAATCAGACTGCATGAGTCGACGCATAATGTTTTGAGTCGACACGTACTGGGTTAAAATCTTGCATGAGTCGACGCGTAATCCTATTGTGTCGACTCATACTGAGTCTCCAACACTACTTGTATCGATACATACTCCTATGTATCGACTCATCCTGAGTCCAAAAACTTGCATGTGTCGACGCATGGCCTTTGAGGTCGACTCATACTGACTTGTCATGAATATTTTCTGCGATTTCACTGTGTTTTCACTGTGATTTCCCTGCCTTAGGCCCTAAAAACATCCTGTAATCATAGGTAATCATCATAATAATAATCCTATGTTTCTACATCAATTATACACCATTAGGGCATCATTATTCATCTCTAAATCATTGATCCTCATCACACAACAATATATATTTCAATCATAAACAAAACAACCTTTCACATCTAACCCCTCATACTACTCATCATAAAATCTATTATAGACTAAGAACCCCACCCTTACCTTGGATTGAAGGCTGCTCTATAACTTTTCTGGCTCTTTTCCTTCTCTTCTGCAACTTTCACGTTCTCTTCCAACTCTTATTTTCTTTCTCTTCTTACTGCTACTTCCTTTCCATATTAATTATAAATAACTAATATAATAACCCTATAATTCTCATTATGTCTTAATGGGCTTAAAACTCCTACACCCCCTTTTCTACTACTTCTAGTCCTTAAAATAAGCCCACATCAAATGATATTATTATTCTAATATTATTCCACAACCTAATAGAATAAATAAATCCAATAAAAACAACGCATCAACTATCATCATAACATAACTTCACAAATAATCCAAAAATAATTTAGTTAAATAATTAATTAAATTACGGGCGTTACAAGTGAAAGTAATATCTGTAAATTCTGTAGCTAACTCTAACCCATAATCTCTGTATGGAATTAATTTGGGATGTCGGGTGTCCCACTCACTGTTGACTTAGAATATGGCTAATGTTGAGTCTCCATATACTTCAAGGTATTTAATCCTTAGATCAATAGCAACTTCTAAACCTAATATGCAAGCTTCATATTCAGCAATATTGTTGGTGCAATAAAAACATAACCTTGCAGTATAAGGTTTATTAAAATTCTTTGGAGAGGTCAATACTACCCTAATACCATGTCCTAGGGAGTTTGAAGCACCGTCAAACATAAGTGTCCATTGTGCCCCTGGTTCAGGTCCTCCGCCGGGTCCGGTATCTCGTAGTCTCCTATAACCATGATGTCTTCATTCGTAAAGTCAAACTTTATTGGCTGATATTTTGCTAATGGTTGATGAGCTAGCTGATCAGCTAGTACACTGCCTTTGATGGCCTTTTGAGTAACATATTGGATGTCGTATTCTAATAACAACATTTTCCATATGGAAATTCTTCATGTGAGAGCTGGCTTTTCGAACACATACTTCAAATGATCCATTCTTGCTATTAAACACATGTTGTAGGTTAACATATAATGTCTCAGTCGTCTAGTGGCCCGAGCTAGAGCATAACAAGTATTCTTAAGGAATGAGTACCAGGTTTCACAATCAGTAAATTTCTTTCTTAGGTAGTAGAGAACATGCTCTTTTCTACCTGTTTTATCTTGTTGACCCAATACACATCCCATAGATCCTTCAAGAACTGTCAAGTACATGATAAGTGGTCTTCCAGGAACAGGTGGCATTAGAATAGGTGGTTCTTGTAAATATTGCTTTATTGTTTCAAAGTTTGTTTAACAGTCTTCATCCCACTCCTCAAAGTTTGAATATAGGCTCGTAAGTGGCAGTTAGGTGTGATATGAATCTTGAGATGTAGTTCAATCGTTCTAAGAAACCACAAACATATTTTTTTGTTCTTGAAGCTGGATTTTCTTGTATGTACCTTACTTTCTCAGGATCCACCTCAATACCTCGTTGGCTTATAATAAAACCCAATAGTTTACCTGACCTGACACCAAATGTACATTTGTTCGGATTCAACCTCGGTCTGAATTTTCATAGACGTTTGAATAGTTTATATAAGTGAATGATATGATCTTATTCTGTATGGGATTTAATAATTATATCGCCTACATAAAATTCGAGTTTTTGTGGATCATGTCATGGAATAGTAAGACCATTGCTCATTTATAGGTTGCCATTGTGTTCTTTAGACAGAAGGGCATTACTTTGTAGAAGAAGGTTCCCCAAGGAGTCATGAAAGTAGTCTTTTCCATATCCTTGGGAGCCATTTTGATTTGATTATATCCTGAGAAACCATCCATGAAATAAAATACCGAAGCTTGAGCTGTATTGTCCACCAAAACATCTATGTAAGGTAACAGGATATTGTCTTTAAGACATGTGTTATTTACATCCCGATAGTCCACATACATACGCACTTTACCATCCTTCTTGGGTACCAACATGATGTTAGAAATCCAAGGTGGATAGTCTACCACGACCAAGAAACCTACATCAAGTTGCTTGAGGACTTCTTCTCGAATTTAGCTTGCGATGTCTGGACGAGTTCTTCTGAGCTTTTGTCTAACAGGAGAACAACCTTCCTTGAGTGGTATTTTATGTACGACAATATATGTATCTAAACCTGACATATCTCACTAAGACCAAGCAAATATATCCACGTACTCGTGCAGGAGCTTGATCAACCTTTCCTTCACGCTTTCTTCCAAGTGTTCCCCTATCTTGATCTCTTTCTTATCTTTCTCTATCCCAAGATTGATGATCTATATAGGTTCCTTGTACGGTTGTATGTCATTTGATTTCTGCTCTAGTAACCTTTCTAACTCTTCAGAGAGTTCATGATCTTTCTCATCCTCCTCTCTAGCTTGGTTAATTGATGCAACAAAATTATATTGAATTATAGTAGTATCAGTGAGTTTAGGTGTGGATCTTCACATTTTATCATGTTTTGGTTCTTTTTAGAATGGTATGTTGGAAAATGCGAATGAAGAAAAAGTATTTCCATTTTGAAAAAGGTAGTAAATAAAAGAGAAAGACATTGATCTCAATTGAATGAAAAATAATGACTTTTATTAATTGAAAATGCTGTTTGAAAATAAATGGGGGCCCTTACAAGCTTCCCCTATGCCTCGGGAGGGACATAGGTTCTTTTAAAAAAAACAAAAATTACTTTGGAAAGAAAGAGATCTCCAGAACCTCCACAGTTGTCCAATTCTTGAGCTCTTCGCCTTAAGCACATTCATGGATGAAGTTGGATGCCCATTTGTTGTTGCTTTTGTTGGATATCATTGACACTTATCCACCATGCTCTACTCCTTTGTTGATGAAGGTTTACTTGATGGGAGGAAATTTCCCTTTATCTTTCTTAGTAGCCTTTGACGGTTGATAGCGCAAACCAAAACAATATTTCTTTTCAGGTATCTCCACAAGCTTGCTCTAACCTTTAGATGTTCGGCCTTCCCTAACTATTTGTAGGTCTCTCCATGATGTCATGGTAGTTTCAAGTTTCTTGACTTTCTCTACCAGGAAGGTAACTATTGTAGCCATTTCCAAGACATGGAATGGCGTCTCCACACAATCTTTTTCCACACTGATGTATCTATATGACTCCAGGTGACTTACAAAGATGTCATCTTCTCCATCAATCACAACAAATTTTCCTTCGACTAGGAATTTTAACTTTTGTTGCAGGGTTGAGGTGACAACCCCCGCTATGTGAATCTAAGGTCGCCCAAACAGGCAAGTATATGTCGGTTCTATATCCATTACCTGGAAGGTAATATATAAAATATGCGGTCCAATCTTTATTGGAATATCCACCTCTCCAAATAATATTCTTATCAAAATCTTTAACCACCATAGAACTTGGTCTTAAAACTATGCCATCCATTGTTAATTTCATCAGGCCAGTCTTAAGCAACATGATTAGGGAAGAACTAGTATCAGTGAGTAAGCTGGATAGACTAGTGTTTCTGTATTGGATTGAAATGTGCAGTTCCTTGTTGTGAGCTATACATTATGGAGGTAACCACTATCATTGAAGCCTATGCGTGTTCCTGATGTCAGATTGGCCATAACTCCATCAAATTGATCCACTGTGGTCTCCTTTGTTACATGAGCTGCACTCATTATTTTCATAAGAGAATCTCGGTGCCCTTTTGAATTCAATAGTAATGAGAGTATTGACAGCTTGGACGGGGTTTGGTGAAGTTTATCCACCACCCTATAGTCACTCTTCTTGATCATTTTTAAGAAATCATCAGCCTCTTGGTCAGTGAAGGCTTTTCTTGGAGGCTCTCGCCCGTGGCTAGTTTCAGCCACAAATTTTTCTTTATCTTTAACCAAGGTGTCATCCTTCTTTTGTTAATCTGGAGCATATATGTGACCACTGCGAGTTATGCCCATTGTTCCTGCTATATTTGTAATTATAGGGCGTTGACTTGTTGAGGGCTCACATTCTTGTTTCAACCTACTAACATAAACAGTAGTGTCGTGATTCCATGGCACAACTTTATCACTTTCATAAAAGGAGTGGGAGATGGCCCCCTGATCACTATTGTACTCTTAGGAGGCATCAATATCTTCAAATTTTGACCTCGGCATAGTATTGTTACTAGTGTTTTTGTTGAACTTGGCTCCCCACAAGGAATTACAAGTGGTTTCTTTGCACAGTTTAGACCTTGGTAAGGGATCACCAATGGTCTTATTGTATTTCCATTAATCGTTGCTACATATTCTTCTTCAGGGTAATGCCCAAATTGGACTATCCCTTGATCCACAAATTTTTGCAAAGTGTTCTTGAAAGCGTCATTGTGTTCCAAAAGAAAGCCTTGTTCCAATAAATTCTCCTTCAGGATATCTATCAGAGCTTTTACTCGTTTAGTCTTTTCATGATTAGTGATTATCTCAATTACGTTCACAGCCGGATCACCATGCAGAGGCATGAGGTTTGTCTTAATGTTCGGCTTATAAAATGTGATATCTTGGGAGTCTATCAGATCTTGAACCTTGTGTCTAAAGGCCCAACATTTTTCTATTGTATTCCCTGGAGAATTAGCATGATATTGACACCTTGCATTCACATCATATTTTTGTGGGAGTGCCCCAATTGGAGGAGCAAGTGGCTTCAGCTCAACCAAGGATGCCTTGAGCAAGTGTTGTAGTATTTGACCGTGTGTCATATGGAGAGGATCAAATATTCTTGGAGGTCTTTCAAATATTCTCGGAGATCACTAATGGTTGTTGTCGAAAACATTAGTTTCTCCGTCCTTATTTTTTGAGAAGTTAGGAATATGCTTCTTTGAGTTGTAAGGAGTACTAGATGCCCATTGTATCTTGCCACTTTTAAAACCAACTTCAATTTGTTCCCTAATTATCACCAAATCGGAGAATCCTGAGGAGACGCTTCCTACCATCTTCTCATAATATTGACCTTGTAGAGTACTCATGAACACGTCTACTAATTCTCTTTCAAGGAGTGGTGGTTGTACACAGGCTTCCATTTCTCTCCATCGTTGAGCATACTCTTTGAAAAATTCATCTTTCTTCTGAGACAAGTTTTGGAGTTGCATGCGGTTAGGAGCTATATACAAGTTGTATTTGTACTGCCTTAAGAAGGCATTAGCAAGGTATGCCCATGATCATTTATATGCTCATTCCAACTGTATATACGAGTTCAAAGATTCTCCACTTAAACTGTCTTGGAAAAAGTGGATCATCAGCTTTTGATCGTGAGCATAGGCCGCCATTTTCCTATAAAACATGCGTATATGATTCCTTGGGAACGTGAGTCCCTTATATTTCGCAAAGTCAAGTACTTTGAATTTAGGAGGAATCACTACATCCGAGACCAGACACATTTCTAGAGCACCAACGTTGAAAGCATCATAACCCTCTACAACATTTAATCTCTCTTCAATGGCTTTAAATTGATTAACCGCCATAGGATCTTCATCAATATTTGTGCGAAGTACCTTTTGCTGAGGCACTTGAATTATACCCTCTAAGTCATGGTCTCCATATTGTAGGTCCAAATAATTATCCACGTTGGGAGGGTTGTTGTTTGGAATCTGCAAAGTGTGGGATGCCCCCACCTTCGGAGGAGGTGGAACGAAACCTTCAGTCATAATGGTTTCTTATTGGGAAACACATGTCTTGACGACACCAAATTCTGGCTCATGACTTGTTTGGTGACTGCTCGATGAACCAATAGTTTGGGCTACTGTTTCAAAAGCTACCTTGGGAATATCATCTTGTCTTGCTATGATGTTTTTTAGGGCGAGCGAGACTTGACTCATATCTCATTTCATTGATTCGATGCTTCCTTTCACCTGTTCAAAATCTTCTTGGAAGACAGCTTGGTTCTGCTTGATTTGTTCCATTATTTTTTTGATGAGCTCTGGTCTGATATGGAGGTCGGGAAGTTAGTTTGCCTTTCCCGACGAGTTAACTGGAGATGATGTAAAAAATGAGTTTTCCTATGAAATGTAGATGTGATGTTTGTGGTTGGATGAATGCGTACGAAATGATAAGAATTTATTTAATGTCTTATTCACTTAGAATTTATTTTATTATTCATTATATTTCTTTTTCAGGTTTTTATTTTTATTGGTGAGCATCCCCAAAAAATACATAGGTAAATACTGAAACAAAGTACTTTTTATTGAATAAGAAAAACCATAATCCTATCAAGGGAAATACAAATTGAACGGAAACAAGTACTGAATGAAAAGACTAAATAAAGGAAATCAAAACAAATGCCAAATACTAGAAACAATAATAAAAGGGAAACTAAAACTCCTATGAAAGCTTGCAAACTTCTACCATAAAACCATCAACCATCTTCCTACAAAGCTTGAGGTAGTCTTCAACATCCTTCGAGAGAGGAACCATTGTAGCTTTTGTATCCTTCAAGCTCCTAGGAATATCCTTTATCAGATTGTTTTCTAATAAGGCGAGCTTTGCATGCTTGTCTTTATACCTCAGATACTCCTTGTAAAGTGTCGAGATTATGATCTTGTTATCTTCTCCCGCTTGGGAAATCTTGGTATATTGTTCTTCCAAATATTTATTTTCAGCTCTCATCTCCTTATAGAATTCCCTTTGTATCAGGAAATATTTTCGGAGGCCTTCTAACTCTTGGCAGACTTCTTCACACTCCTTTACTTAATGGGAAATGAGTCTTTCTTCTCTCATCCATCTAAGACATTGCCTCACCTCTAACTCTTGGCTTTCTTGGGGACCCGTGACAAGGTTTTGGATATGCTCCTCTTGATCTTGAGCACCTTCCTCTAATCCTTGGATTTGGATTCTCAGAACCTCTTCCGGCTCCCTTTTGTCTTGTAGTGCTTGATTTTACCAACCCTTTAGTCTTTCGATTTCTTTAGTAGCATCATCTAACCGTTGATTATGGGAGTCAAGATTGAAAGTAGCACTTAGCAACCCTTCAGTCGTACACTTTCGTTTAAGCCTTTCTTTTTCAGCTAATTCATGACCTTTTTGAATCTGTTGGTCTTTTAGCTCGAGCTCTTCTTGCAACTGATTCTTCTCATAAGCAAGGTCATAAAGGCTAACTCTAATCCCTCCTTTTCTATTTGGGCTTGTTCAAAGGCATGCCATAGTTCTTCCACTTCTTCTACTGATATTAGAAGAGGATCAAGTATGTCTGGCATATATGTAGGATCAATGTCAAATAGTAGTTTGTTGATTCGTACTCTATCCAAAACCTATTGAGTATAGGGATCTCTTACCACAACATTGTTCCTTCCAAATTCAGATCCTTTTTTATGAAGTTTTCCCCATGCTTGGATGACTTTCTTGAGTAACTCATTGTCACTTCTATCAATATCATGAAGGGCTAATTGTTGAAGTTACTCGCCGGAAAGTTTATCTTCCAAAGGGTACCCAAGTTGACGTAAATCCAAAGTGGGGTTATAATTAATGCATCCTCTTGTCCCAATAAAATGAACATTCAGAAACTCTCCACAACTATAAACAATTTTTCTTTATTCAACTTTCTAGCATACCACAAGATAGAATCAACGCTAAGAGCTCTCAATTTTTTAGACCATTCATTCTTAGTTAGATCCTTGACCATGTAACTTTCTTTGTAGAGGTGAGAAATGAGCCAAGAGTATAATAGAGGAATACAAAAAAGTAATACACCTTTCCCTTTTTCATCACATATATAAAGGGAGTAATGCACATCAGCAAGTAAAGCAGGAGTAGGATCAACATTTAATACTTTCATGACCCAAAATACATTAATGGCTGCATAATCTATATAGTCCACAGTATTTGGGAAGAGAATTAAACCAAATATAAGTAGAACCAAACAATCTCCACAAGCCTCCCATTCTTTCTTATATGCAAAAGAAAGAGCCTTAGATTCTAAGTGTTGTCTTTTGATACCATGTACTTCACCATCTTTCTTGTAAATGAGTACTAGGTTAGTGAATAATATCCCCATCTCCTTAGCCAAGTCTCAGACATTAATGGTATTCCAAATTCCTATGTAAGCTTCATCCTTAATTTTGGAGAATCCCAAAATCCTATCAAATTCCTCCAAAGTAGGTGCCAATGGAAATTTCTTGAAAGTGAAACACCTTATTGGTATTCTGGTGGGCTGAAAACCCAAAAGGGCAGTCTAGGAAAAAGTTAAGGATTGAAAGCGTATGACTATGTCCCATGGAATCACCATAGTCAACTTTATCACCAAGGTCCTAGTTCAAACGGTCCAAGATCAATCCAATCAACTTCTGTCAACAACAAGGGGAATTCGAAGACATTAGGGCAATAGTGGAGTAAGAGTGCAATGAGATCATTTCCACATGGCTATTTGTTTTTTTTTTCAATCTTTGTTTCTCCTTTAGACGATTTCCTCTTACTAGGATCTCCGTCTCTTTGTACAAAAAAACGCCTTGGGCAAAATATCAATACAAATATACTTTCAAGTGCAAACCTTCTGTTTTCATTTTGAATGCAAAATTGTCCAATGACTAAAATTGAACAAACATATGCATATGAACATAATCAAGCATCTCTTTAATGTATATGGAATATCCCCACAGAGTTATTTCATTAGAATTATCCCCACACGGACGGCTACAATAAACCAATCCTCAACATAGTTACCCATGAAGTTTCTTTGCATAGGTTGATATCCAGCCAGAGTCTTAATCTCTTGGAAGCTCTCTCCCCAGCTAAGTGGATCCTACAAGAAGAAGCCTTATGTATCTCTTCCTCAAAGAACTTACCTCGTCAACAGTTCATCGAGTACTCATCAACAGGGTTTATTTCCCTAACAAACAACGAGTAGCATAACTCCCCAGCTGAGTTTGATTTCCCCCGACATAGTCTATCTTCCACAGCTGAGCCTGCCTTCCCCAAGCTGAGTCTGTCTTCCCCAGCCGAGTCTGTCCTCCCCAACTGAGTTTTATCCTCTCCAGTTTGAGTTTGCCTTTCAGACTATTGAAAATCATAGGGGCCACAACCCCTAATCCCCAGTAAAGTCGTCAATAAAGCCTTTACTATCTCCAAAAGATACTATGAAACCTGGACCCGACCAGATAATAGTACAACTTTCAAGCCGCTATGAAGCCTGGACCCGACCATATATTAGTCAATTTCTCAAGTCACTATAGAGCTTGGACCCGACCAGATAATAGTACAACTTTCAAGCCGCTATGAAACCTGGACCCGAACATATATTAGTCAATTTCTAAAGTCACTATAGAGCTTGGACCCGACCAGATAATAGTACAACTTTCAAATACTATGAAACTTGGAACCGGCCAGATAATAGTTTAACTCTTCAAGATGTAGAAGAACCTGGACTCGACCAGACCAAGGTTTAATTTCTTTTCCCCAGTAGAGTTTGCCTCTACCCCAGCAAGTTACTGTGAAACCTGGATCCGACCAGATATCAGTTCAACTTCATCTTGTCAAGTAAGTTATTGCAAAGCCTGGATCCGACCAGACAACAATCACCCTCAGAAGTTCATTGTGAAACCTGGAATCCGACCAGCTAACAACTAAGCAAGTTGCTGTAAAGCCTGGATCTGACCAGATACCAATTCAACTCTATCTCTTCAGACAAGTTTATTGTGAAGCTTGACCCGACCAGATAGCAATTAACCTCATCCACCTCAGAAATCTGCAGAGCCTGGAATCTGACCATATAGCAGTTTAATGTTACTAAGTTACTGTAAAGCCTGGATCTAACCAGATATCACTTCAACTTCGTCTATTCCAGCAAGTTATTATGAAGCCTGGAGTCCGACCAGATAACAACTAGCTATAATTCCAGCAAGGCACTGTGAAGCCTGGACCCGACCAGATAATAGTATAACTTTTCAAAAACTATGAAGCCTGGACTCGACCAGATAGTAGTTACCACTTCAAGTTACTAGGAAGCCTGGACCCGACCAGATATCAGTTAAACTTCATCATTTCTAGCAAGTTACTGCAAAGCCTGGAATCTGATCAGATAGCAGATAACTTTCGTATCCCCAGTAAGTTGTTATGAAGTTGGGAATCCAACCAGATAACAACCTAACTTCACTCTCCTAAAGAAATCTTATGTGAGGCCTGGATCCGACCAGATAACAGTTAATTTATTCTTCCCCAGTGAGTTACCGTGAAGCCTGGATCCGACCAGATAGTAGTTGACTTCCTCATCCTCAGTAAATTATTGTAAAGCCTGGATCCGACCAGATAACAACTATTATTCAAGAGATAATCTCCAACAGCAATCCAGGATTCAAAATTCCTCAGTAGCAGTCAGGGATTTATTTTCCTAGACAAACATGCATCCCATATTCATACATCATAGCATATACATACAAAATGAATTTAGCAAAATACCACATCTTGTGAACATCATGCATGCATCTGCATTTTACTAACCCTTTTTTCCACAGGTAAAACTTCAAGTTTTAGTATAAATCAACCAAAGATTTATGCTGATACTTCTTCCAGTATTTACCATCATTCCTCCAAATGGAATCTATAAGCCCATTCCCAATCCATCTTCGAGTGCATATTTCTGGGCACTCTAGTGTTCAATCATCTTCCACCTTCAAGTCACGAATGGCGGATCCACCAATCTAAATCTTTAGGTTTAAGAAGATTGAACAGGGTCAGCTGTTGTACCCCAAAATTTCCCCTCTCATTTATCAAGTAATCTCTTATAAGATCTCCTTTGGTTCAAGACTGCACAAGGGTTGATCAGCTCAAGACACCTCCTTAAGCACCGATGACTGAAAATTAGGGTTTGAGTTTGCACAAGGACAATTGGACTTTTAATGCCTCATATGACTTTAATGGATCATTTTGGACTCTCAAGATTTCTCATGTCAAGTTTAATGTCTTGGATCACATTTTTGCTCAATCAATTGATCAGTTGACCTAAAATCAGATATATTGGGGAAAATGTCAACTATGGTCAATTTACAATCAAACTTCATAATTTTTGATCCATATAAACATCATGAACTCATATATGTCATTTGATCAAGTTTGGATCATAATGCCACAAGAAACTTGATCAGATCATTAAAAGGGCAAAATGGTCAAAATTAGGGTTTTGACTGAGAAGGTGCAATTTCTGATTTTTGACCTAGCAAATGACTTGTTGGTTCAAGGCATGATATCAAGGATTAAAATACTTTACTTTTAACTAATGTCATGGCTCAAAACATCTCTCAAGATTAATTGATTGACAAATGAATTTTAGTCAATTGATGAAAAGTCAACTGTACACTGAAAAGTCAAACTTGGACTTTTTGGACAAAATCAAGTATCAAAGATCACAATTCATCAAGACATGTCAAAATATGAAACTTGTTCATCAAGAAATCAAATAGTCAAGGTTTTATTTTGAAAATTCAAAGTTTCTAAACGTAGAAATTTTTCTAAGTGTTGGAAAATTCATATTTTTTCATAACTTTGAGCCAAATTTTCACCATGATGCAAGATGATTCAAAGGAAACTTCCAACATGAAATTTGTAGATCTCAATGAGATATAAAACATTGTAGAACAAAACTTTTTCTAGAAATACCTGGATTCCAAGTTATTATTTTAAGAAGACATGTTCATGAAACTTGAAAACTTAGTAAAGATTTTGCCCTAGTTTAGGCAGGATTTTGACCTAACTTCATGGAATTTTTTCACATAGTTCCAAGATGAATCTTTGAAAATTTCCAACATAGAGGTTGTAGAGGATCTTAAAATATTTCCAAAATGTCCAAGAACTTATTGAGATCATAATTTAGCAAGAGGAGTCGGAGGCAAGAAGTTAGGGTTTCATTCTTGAATTATAAGTCATTCCTTGATGAACAAATGATTCAATTTCAATGTTAGACTGCATAATCTTACTTTTCAGGCCTTTTAACTTTTGTATCTATCCATCATTAATAGATTACACAAACTTTTGAGCTATAATCCAAGTGGTTTAAGCTTTATCCAATTCAAATTTCCATTTTGGGAAGAAAGTGAAAAATGCCATTCTTGAAAAGCAAGCTTTATGCACAAAGTCAATTCTGATCAACAACAAGTCTCCGAACTTGTTGCTTATAAATAGAGGAACTATTTGTGAGCTAAGACATGAGAATTAACACCCTGAAACTCTCCCAAACTCCCTCAATCCAGAAATTGCCCAAAAATTCCATTGTTGCACAGTTTCTGACCTTGGACTTGTAACTCCCATTTCCCTCGTGCGTTTCTTGTAATTTTAGTTCCTAAAGCTCCTATACATAAAATATAACCTATCCCTATCTCTGTTTCATCATGGTAACACCATTTGCACCAAAATCCATAACCAAAAACAGAGCATTGCAAGTTGACTTCTCCGAGCCATTCCAACCATCCATTGCTCAAGCTAATCATTGCATTAGCTTCCTGGAAACTTGGGGAAGCTAACCAGATCATCACAACTCCTTGAAAGCAGCTCAAACTCATTTCGCGATTTCCAGTTTTGAGGTATATTTTTTGAACTTCTATCTTCTCATTTAGGCATTGTTAGGCTTACATTTGTGAAGATAAAATGTAGACATCATTGCCCTAAAACTGTACATGTCCATAGATTTCATTTATATTGATTTAGCTAGGAGAATTTTAGGTTTGAATATTTGAAAATAATTAGGTCAAAATTTGGTACTTTTAGAAATTCTCATTCATCTTTGATTTATAGCTTATGATATTTATATGGTTGGATTCATATGGAAAAATGGAGCAACTTTCATGTTTGCATCTTTCATTTTTGTTGAGAAATGGTGAAGGTACAAATGTTCAGGCTGGAAGTTGAAGATGAAGTCATATTCAGGACTTGATTTATGTTATATGTTTATTGTTTCACCAATGTTACCGAATGTACAACCACCCCAATGGCAAAGGTAGCGTGCGTGTATATGGGAGGTACTGGGTTCAACACCCAGCGCACTATCTTTTGTTCATTTTTCATATTTTCTCTTCTTTTTAGTTCCAGCAAGCAGGCGCATGGGCTTCCCCCTTTGGGCTTTTGTTTTTTTGCTGACCTCTAACCCCTGCCTTACTTTTGCACTCCTGGCCCAACTTTTTTATTTTCTTTTTCTTATTTCATTTTATTTATTTTTTTCTTTATTATATTTTTATTACTATTATTATTCTTATTATTTTTTATTTTTATTACTAAAAATATAAAAAATATTTTTATTTATTATTTACACTTATTTATTTTATTTTCTTATAAAACAAAAAAAAAAGACTAAAAACATTTTTCTTAAACAAATTAATTTCTTTTTTTCTTAAATAATTAATATTTAGATTTAAGTTTAATTATTATTTTATTTTATTTTAAATTAAAATTAACTTAGAATTTAGGTTTCTTTTAATTATTTAATTTTTATATTATTTTCATTAACTTAAAACCTTTTTTTATGAAAAACCCTAAAAAATAATTCAAACTTAATTTCTTTTCTTAATTAGTTTAGGTTTAATTTTGTTTAATTTTGATTAATCATTTTCTAAATTAGGTCAAGACTAAACCCTTTTATAAAAAACCAAACGAAATCATTTCTTTTTCCATTTGCATTTGTACATTATATTTTTCAAGTCTTGTACCTTATTCAATATGGTTGTAATAGTTAATTAGGTTTCATTTTCTTGCAATCCCCATTTGTAAATTTGTATACCCCCTCCCCTAATAATGTAATAGCGTAGTAATTTTAATTTCCGCAATTTATCGCTTTATATAAATGCTAGTAATTAGGGTTTGTATGGAAAGATAAAATCAACAAGTAACAAACCCTAATTCAAGATAAAACAATGCATGTAAATCTAATACACTTGCACACTTGCACCCTTAGGGTAATTCCACTTTGTTGCCTTACAAAAAGTGGCCATGTTATGCATGTGGGATATCTTAGCAAAAAGTAATAAAAAATACAAGATCATAGTCCCTCGATGACACTATCAAATATTGTCTTTCAAAATGATCTTAGTCCCTCCAAGAGAAAATGTTAAGATATCTCACAACATTGCTATTATGGTTATACGATGACCCACGCCCATCCTTTTACATCCAAAGATAAGGCTTCTTACCATATAAATGGTAAGATAGCAATATCAAAGGAAAGGAAGAAATGAATAAAGACTTTTGAGTAGGTAGATTGTTCCTAGTTGCTTGCTCATTTTCAAATCAAACATCCAAACACGAAATATTTTCAAAAACACTTTCAAAACACTTTCCAAACATGAAATATTTTTAAAACCTCAACACTTTGTATACGTTCTTACGAACAAGAACTATTTCAAAGTTTACCTAAAAGAAGGTGCCTTTTCAAAATACTTTCAAAAACCACACAAAGTACATTTTCAAACAAAAGCAAGTGATCTAGCAAGCAACTAAGAGCCCATAGATAACTATGGATGAAAAGGGTTCTAACACCTTCCCTTTTCATAATCTACCCCCCGAACTCAAGAAATAATCTCAAAGGTCTTTCATGTTCATTTCAGCTTTTCTTTTTGGATAAAAGAAAAGTCGGTGGTGACTCTTGCTAATCGCAACATTTGCGATAAAACGCAAAATATCCCAAGTCAGTTCTCCCACCGTATCACAAAATTGGAGACTTTGCTGGGGAGAAACTTAAAAGTGGGGTTACCTTAGGGCTAGATCACCTTTATTTGCTTTCATTGGTTGACGTGTTTGCTTTACATTTTAGTTTCTTGTTTGGGTTTGTTTTAATCCTCTACATGGATTTAGGATACCTTATAGGTAAGTAGCAATACGTTGTGGAAACTGTGTGGGGTATACCGACATGGTCTAAGCAATATCTACGTTAGTGTGATATATTTGTGGGTATCGGTAGCCCTTGAGTAGTCAAGGAGAATACGGGGCCGCTAAGTGGTGTCATGAAGCACTAACTAACTTTTAGAACCTTTACTTGACCAACTTGGCCATTAGGACGTAGTGAGATAACCGGCTTTGGTGCAGTCCGAAGTTGGTTGATACTCGATACTACACTAATTGAGATTCGACTTCTCGGGATATTTCAGTCACCGTGAAAGAGGCTTGCGCTGAAATAATGCCCGATAAGACAAATAAATGATATTGAGATCCCTTAGAACCCAGTTACTATTTCTAGGACAGGTTTGAGCCAACTAAACTTCAAGAGGGTACTTACCTATGAGACTCCATGTAAGCCTAAACCTAAGGACTTGTTTGCCTTGTTTGTATATACTTACTTGTATATAACATCATAAACATCATAACATCATACTCATTCTCACTAACCATTTCAAGGATTATTGGGATTTATCTTTGTTCTGTTTTGTAGGACATGGTGTTGCACCCCAAAATTTGCCCTCTCATGTTTTCCAAAGTCTTCCCCCTGCATGGTTGACCAGAAACCCTTGCCTAAGGAAAAAGAAATTTTTTGAGTGGTGCTTTAAGTACCTTTCGATTGGCATTATGGACAAGCACTTAGATTGGCATTATGTCAAGGACTTCGATTGGAATTCTGAAAGACCCTTCGATTGGTATTCTGAAGGAGCCTTTCGATTGACATTATGGACAAGCACTTCGATTGGCATTATGTCAAAGCCCTTCGATTAGAATTCTGAAAGACCTTTTCATTTGGCACCCTGGGCCAAGCCTTTCAATTGGCATGCCAAGGGATCATTTGATTTAGCATTGTGTCAAGGTAGCTTCGACGGGCATGTTAACTATGTCCTTTGATTAGCATGAACAACACCTTTCGATTGGCCTGTTAACAAAGCCTTTTGATTGGAATTTAATTAGTACCCTTCGATTGGTATCTGAACAAGATCTTTCGATTGGCGTAGAAAAGGACTCTTCGATTGATATTTCAATAAATACCCTTCGATTGATGTTTGGACAAGGGCCATTTGAAGAACTCCTTCCAGGCCATTCGAAGAGGCCATCAAGAGGGCACTCAAAAAACATGTCCAGGTACACTGAACATGAGAAAATGGCATGTTTTCCTTGCAAATATAGAAATAATTAAATGCTGATTGTGGATTTAATTCCTGAGTTAAAGGCCAAATTCTTGCCTTTTCTGTTCCTAAATAGCTGATTCGACCAGAGTGATTCTGTTCAAATCAAGACCAATCGAAGAGCAGGGCCTGAAGGCATTCGAAAATCAAAAGTGTCCAGGTTCATTCAAGATTCCAAAGAGACATGCATATTTCAAAAAAGGAAAACTTTTAATGTGTCTGATTCTTGTCTCATGGCTTTAAAGGCCTGTTTAATTGGTTGTCTCTTGCCGTTACTAGACCCCCACACTCCTATAAATACAAGGGCCAACATGCATATCCAGGGAACACGGACAAGAACGAACAGGCCAGAAAAAACAGACAGAGAACAAAAAAGAAAAGGAGAACAAAAAAACATTGGAGAGGCGCTGCCCATACAATCCATCAAAGGTTGTCAGAATTTTCCAAGCCAAAGCAGTCCTTCAGATCAAAGGTGCCCACGGCCAGAAGCCCTCAGATTGAAAGTGCTCCCATCCAGTCAGTACCCAAATCGAAGATTCAATCTGCTGGTAAGAGAGGGTAAATTGTCAAAACTTTTCATTTTGCATAACACCTCCATATTTTCTATCCCATTCGATTTGCCATCCTAGACAGAATCCAAGGGCTTGGGTTTGGCCCCAGGTCATGTTCTTCGTTTGCTAACATTTGCTGCAGATTTAGCCTGAAAAGACTCAGCGCACGCAGGATCGAAGGGCTTGGGGTTCGATACCAGGCCCTGAGTTTTATTTTGCTAACATACTTTTGCAGGTATAACATCCCAGATCGAAGGAGACACCTTCTCTGGATCGAAGCTTCCCATAGTCCTCCTGGATCGAAGAAGGCATTTTTCCCAGGATCAAAGGGAAATCCCCTTCCCCGGATCAAAGGCTGTTCATGCCCACTTCCTGGCCCAATCGAAAGAACCATGACCCTGTTTGGATCGAAGCTTCCATTCCCTCATTGGCTCTAAGCTCCTTTTTTTCCCTGGATCGAAGGATCCCCCTTGTATTTTATTTTTGTTTTCATTGACATCTTTTTATCTTTTTAATTAACATTAAAATCAAAAAACCACAAAAACATTAGGCTAGTTTTTTTTCCTATTAAATTAACTTTGTTAATTAATCTTTTAATTATTTTAACATTTTCTCAAAACTAAAATTAAGTAGATTTAGATCATTTTCCCAAAATAAAAAAAAACAACAAAAAAGATTTTTTGCTTAGGATTTTTAGAGGTTATTTTCAGATTCGCGCGCGTTTATTTTATTGTAACTGCCTACTGGTTTGTAATAGCTTAACTAAGACTTTTACACTTTACTGCTTTATTCCCCCAATTTTGGACATGTAAATAATCCCCCTCCCTGAAGCTTTGTAATAGCGTAGGATTTACAATTCCCGCACTTTAAATTCCTGTACATATATTAACTGTTTAGATGTATGCTAACTAGGATTGTATGACAAGATCTATCTTAACTTAAAATCAACCGTAGCTCACCATAACATGTACAAATATAATATAAACTGAAAAACAACACACTCGCACATGCCACTCTTAGGGTACGCCTCACTTGGTTGCCTCGAACGTGGTCATTGAGTATAGGATGTTTTAGAGGTTGCCCTCTTGTCCAAAGATCATAAGTTGCCTCGAAACGGTTGCCTCGGATAAAATGATCTAAGACATTAGGGTTACCACTAAGGCGTCCTAACATTGCTTTAGTGACCACACGTCCCTTAATCGAATTGACCCGAAAACTCCAACGACGGTGCTACCTACTCCTCAATAGTGGGATAGCACTGTCTAAAGGACACTTGCACAGTCTAATTCCTTTTTGAGTAGGTAGAGGTTCTTAAGTACTTGCTCCTTTTTAAAAACAAAACAAAACTTTTCGCACCTACACTCTCTTCAAAAACAAAACTCTTTTCAAAATCCACAAACACAAGGAAAAGCAAACTTTTGAAAACATAGTGAGCAAGTACCTAAGAGCCCGTGGATAACCACAGATAGAAAGGGTGCTAACACCTTCCCTTTCTATAATCTACCTCCCGAACCCGAGAAACATCTCGAAAAGGAATTTTTTTGTGCTTTTGTCCTTTCCTTGTTGGATAAAATAAAAGACGGTGGCGACTCTTGCTTACCGCGACATTTTGCGAAAACAAACGCAAACGCGAACCAACATTCCAAAAACAGTCAGTTCTCGTTCCCACTGATCACAATGTCAAAGCAATAATTAATCATCTACAACTTGCAAATCACCCCTAAAATCAGGCCATGCTCACATTGGAACTATGGAATGGCCATGTACCTTCACTTACAATCCAACCAAGCCATAACTTCATAACTTATAAACCTGATCAATTATTGTACTCAATTCCTTTCTCTATAAATAGAGAGGTTATTTTCAAGCTAACATACGAGTTCACAAGCCCTCTAACCCTCTCAAACTCAGAATCACCAAGAAAACTCCATTATTGCACATTTGAAGTTTCCAACACCCAACTTCAAATCAACTCGTGCGTTTTCCTTTTTTATCATTCAAACATCATATATACATCATATAAAAGCCATTCATACCATTGTTTCATCACTACAACACCTCCACCATCATTGTCCAAACCTCACTTTACACCTCTACAACTTGACTTTTCCAGATGAATTGAGGCACTCTCAATCCAAGGTAGGCATTACAAAAGCTTCTTGGGAGTTCAGTGAAGCTACCCAGATCATCCTAACACCTTCAGAAGTGCTCTAACTTCAATCTCGATTCTCACTTCAGAGGTAAGTTTTCTAAAATTCGAAATCTCTATACAAGCATGATTTGCATTTATTTTCTAAAGATAAAATGTAGATATCAATGCTCTGAAACTAACCATGCCCTTAGTTTTCATTTATGCTGACTGTGTGATGAGAATTTTGGAATTGAAATTTCTGAAATATTAGGTTTCAGTTTGGTACCAAGCAAAATTCATGCTCATCTTTAACCTATAGCTTTTATAATTTACATGGTTGAATTCGTGGTGAAATTTAGAACAAGTTTGGTTTTGGAAGTTTTCAAAAAGTTTGAGAAATGAAAGAGTTTGAAAAATAAAAAATATTGTTGTTATTGCTGTAAACGCGTGCAAGGAAGAAGATGAAGTTCATTTTTAAAAACTTGTTCATTTTATATTTAATGATTATTGTTTTACAAACGGATGTAACAACCACCCCAGTGGCAGCGCGCGCGTGTTTAAGTCATGCCTATGCCTGGTCACGGGTTCGATCCAGGCATGGGATATTTTTCTTTTTCACATTTGTTTCTTGTAAATTCAATACAAACAAGCCTAGCACGCCTATCATGAGACTCATATCAACACCATTAGATCTCATCAATCCTGATCTGGATGCTTCAAGAACGCCTTTCCACCATGAACCATCAAAGGTTGGCCACACTGGATCACAAACAGCGTCCTAGCCATCTTGATTTGGGCCTTTTTTTATTTTTGCTTTCTAAACTCCCACCAATTGCTTTTACAGATCAGGCCCATTAAATTCTTCATTTATATTTTCATTTTTTAAAATAATTTTTTTTTCTTTTTTCTAAATCATTTTTTTATTTAATCAGAAAAAAAATCATAAAAATGATTAAAAAAAACTAGATTTAAGTTTTTAATTAGTTAATTTAATTTTTTGACAAATAAAAATTAATTTAATTTAATCATTTTTGTTTTATTTAATTATAATTAGGTTTTATACTTCAAATATCTTTTTTAAATAAAACACTAAAATATTTTCTTAAAATACTTAGAATTTTTATGGTTTACATTCTTCCCCTTTCTATCTCCGCACATTTATTTAGTTTTTCGCATTTAATACAATTATGTAAACTGTTAAAGGTTTGTAATAGATAATTAGGGTTTATTTGCTTTCCTGTCCCATTCATAAACTTGTACCCCCATCCACGAAGCATTGTAATAGCGTAGGGCATTTAATTTCTACAATTTACTGCTTTCGTTATTACTGTTAGTAATTAGGGTTTGTATGGCAAGATGGAATTAACTGTTAGATAACCTAATCTCAAAGACAAATACTTGAAATCAAAACACTTCACACACATGCACCTCTAGGGTAAACAGTCATGTCCCTCGAACGTGGGATGCCTTAGCAAAGACCCTCGGTTAAAAGATCGTAGTCCCTCGATGACCTTTCGATGTTGCCTTTAGTAAACGATCTTAGTCCCTTACGATAATTGCTAAAGCATCCTACAAGTTGCCTTCTATGATCGTACGATGACCTACGCCTATCCCTCACATCCAATAATAGGGCTTCCTACTAACTAATGGTAGGATAACACAATCTAAAGGAGGAGGAAAAGAAAAAAGACTTTTTGAGTAGGTAGATCGCTCGTAATCGCTTGCTCATAAACTAAAACAATTTTCACACCTCACGCTTTCAAAATAAATAATTTCAAAAACACTTTATAAACACTCTTGAGGACTGATACAAGGGTTATTATAAAGCAAATTTCCTTACATTTTTAGTTTCAAACATCCTTTCACAAAACAACACTCTCTTTCTTAAATGTTTTCAAAACAAACATTTTGTATAAATTCTCAACGATACGAGAATCATTACGAAATTGCCGCACTTAAACATTTTAAAACATTTTCAAACACAAAGCATTTAAAAAAAGTGAGATAGCAATTAAGAGCCCGTAGAAAACTACGGATGAAAAGGGTGCTAACACCTTCCCTTTTTTCATAACATACCCCCCGAACTCAAGAAAAAATCTCAAAGGTCTTTCCTGTTCTTTTCACCCTTCACTTTATTGGATAAAAGAAAATTCGGTGGTGACTCTTGCTATCCACAACATTTGCAATAAAAGCAAACGCTAAAAGTCAGTTAACTCACCATATTATAGAACTGGCGACTCTGCTAGGGACTATTAAACTAAAAGTGGGGTTACCTTAAGAGCTAGATCACCTTTATTTTCTTTACTTGTTTGTGTTGTTTGCTTTATATTTCAGGATATGCTTGGGTTTATTTCTTGTATAGATCCTATACCCGGATCTGGGGGCATTTTAGGTAAGTAGCAATAGATGGTGGAAACTGTACGGCGTAGACCGATATGGTTGAAACGATGGCTATGTTAGTGCGACACATTGGTTCGTGATGGTGTCTCTTGAGTAAGTCAAGGAGAATGTTGGGCTACCGCGTGGTGTCATAAGCACTAACTGATCATAGAACCTTAGTTTACACAACTTAGCCATTAGAAAGTAGTGAGATAGCTGGCTTTGGTGCAGACTGAAGTTGGTTGATACTCGATGCTACACTCATTGAGATTGGACTTTTAAGATATTTCGGTCGCAATTTAGATGCTTGTGCTGAAACAATGCCTGAGAGAAAGATCAATGATATTGAGATTCCTAGAACCCGATTACTTTTTTTAGGACAGGTTGAGACAACTAAAAGTTCAAGAGGGTACTTACCTACAAACCCCATGCAAGCTTAAACCTAATACCTTGTGTGTTTTGTTTGTGTTTGATTGTTCGAACATGACATCATAACATCATGAAATCATACCATATCATTTTCACTAACCATTTCAAGGATCTAAGGATTCATCTTTGTTTTGTTTTATAGGTTATGGCTTTTGCTCGCAGAAACACTATCTGAATCAGTTTTGTGAGGATACCTTTTCAACTTAAGGAGTTAGTCTTAAGAGTTCCTAAAATCTCTCCATTCATAAAAAGGCATGGTCAACTACTAATTTTGGTTACCTCGGGTTTTGAAGAAGACATGATGAGTGTTCTATTCAAGTTCTTTGATCCTGCGCATCACTGCTTCACCTTTCCCGATTATCAGTTGGTGCCCATAATGGAGGGGTTTTCTCAAATACTGAGAGTACTTGTTCTCAATTAAATACCTTTTACCGGTTTAGAGAAATATCCACAACCTGAAGAAATTGCATCAACCTTACATATGAAGCGGTCCGACATTGTGTCTAATTGGGAAATAAGGAGAGGAGTCAAAGGTTTTCTAGCTAAATTTCTTTTAGAGAAGGCTCGATTGTTTATGGATGCTTTTAGTTTTCAAGCTTTCGAAGAAATCTTGGCTTTGCTAATCTATGGTTTGCTGCTATTCCCTAATCCGGACCAACTCATAGATGTGAACGCCATCAAAATATTTCTTTTTCGTAACCCCGTGCCTACTTTTCTCTGAGACATTTTGCATTCTCTTCACACTCGTACTATGAGGAAGCAAGGAAATCTTATGTGTTGCATACCTTTTCTATCTAGGTGGTTAATTTCGCACCTTCCCTGATCAGTATTGAAGAATGAACAAAGTTTGAGGTGGTATCAAAGGATGATGTCTCTGTCTCATTAGGATATCTATTGGTGTTCTCGATCTTTGGAGAATATCACTATCATTAACCGTCGTAGAGAATTCCCTAATGTTCCACTCCTTGGAATTAGGGGAGGTATTACCTAGAACCCTTCTCTGGCTCTACGACAATTCGGTTATGCTCGAAGAGATGGTATTAATGATGCACTTATCCAGGGTGTTATGTTCGACTACGAAAATGATCCTCAAGGTTATCGTCAAAGGTTCATACATGCTAGGTAAATGGTAAACAAGGTTAATAGCAAAACTTTAGGACAAAAGAATTCCATCCATTTGGAGCCTTATCTCAAATGGGTACGATCTCGTGCTCAAAACCTTATGATGCCATATCTCGCTGGCTTATCGGTAACTGTGGAGCCTGTTGTCGAGGGGTATATTCCTTATAACATTATCCATCCGGACATGCCTACTGACCTCGAAGAATTGCAGAAGTCATGGATTCAACTCAAGGAATACTGGGACACCTTCGAAGCTCAATTCTATGCAAGTGAAAAGAAAGTGTTGGAGCTCACAAAGCAACTTCACGAGGAGCAAAGCCTTATTGCATACATCAACACGAAGAGGAAGTGTTCGTGGGAGACTTGAGTTTTTTATAAGTTCATTTTGTTGTCTCTTTGAGACCCTTTTTCTTTTTCATTGTAAGCCTAAAAGGCAATTGTAATTTTGAACTTACTAAGGTCCTTGAAAACATTGCATCCACATATCATGCATCATTTTGTAAGCAGATTTTCCAATACAGGTTTCCTCATCTATTTACTATTTATTTTAGTATAAGATGACTCTCGAACAAACTGTCAAGGATCTCCAAACTCAGCATGCACAATTTCAAGAGACTCTCCTAAATCTGGCCAAAGGACAACAAGAGATGATGGTGCTCCTTACCACGAAAAAGCAGACTAAGAAGTTGGTTGTTATCCTCAACATGGGAAGAAGATTCAAAGGTCCTGCTCAACCAATTCAATATGTTTCCTCTAAGGAAGACGACAACCAATATTAGGTGATAGAAGTGTCGGAGTTGAAGGTAAAAACAATCAGCGTTCCGAAGATGAAGACTACTCCGACGAACAGTACCCTCCCACAGATGATAATTACAAACAGTTAGAAGACCGTCTCAAAGCTGTGGAAATCCAGAAAGTTCCTAGATTGGATTTTGGAGAGCTAGGTATGATCCCAGGGTTGGTTATCCCTCACAAATTCAAGATCCATATCTTTGCTAAATATGATGGGGGGTCTTTTGTCCCAAATTTCATCTGAGGTCGTATGTTCGAAAAATTCAACCTCATACTGCTGACCGAAAATTATGGGTCCACTTATTTCAAGAAAGCTTGACCGATACTCAACTTGAATGGTTCTATCAACTGGAGAGAACCAACATCCATACATGGGAAGATTTGGCTGCTAATTTCTATAAGTAGTATCAAAATAATGCTGACTTGGCACTGACTCGTGTACAATTGCAGAATATGTCCATGGGCTCGAATGAAGGGTTCAAGGAGTATGCCCAACAATGGAGGGACCTATCTTGAAGGGTGCAACCTCATTTGACTGAATGAGAATTGGTGTATATGTTCATAGACACTCTGACGGGTCCATTCTTTAATTTGCTGATTGGGAGTTCTTCATCAGGGTTTACTGAGCTGATTTTGACTGGCAAACAAGTTGAAAGTGGTATTAAGAGCGGGAAGATTCAGATGGCTGCATCCTCTAGTACTGTGAAGAAGCCATTCATTAGTAAGAAAGAAACCAATACTGTCTATGGCTAGAATAGTCGTAGTAAGAATGATCGTCATCAGTCCGTAAGGGTGATGTTGATCTCTAATCTGACACCTGCTCAACAACAACAACAAGGCAACCAACTAGGTCAGACACTCTGAAGAGGCAATTCACCAGGATTAATATGCCATTGGCTCAAGCATTGAAACATTTGCTAAAGGTTGAACTCATAACACTCAGGGATCCCCCTCCTAATCTCAATACATCCTCTCCAAAGTAAAATCCAAATGCAAGATGTACCTATCATTCGAACAATCCTAGGCACGACACCAATAACCGCTGGGCCTTGAAAAACAAAGTTCAAGACATGATTGATAACAATGAAATTAAGTTCGACCCTCCTGAGACTCCGAACGTGATTACTGCTCCTATGCCAAAACATGACAAAGGCATAAATGTTATTGAAGATGTTTTGCATGTTACCTCTGTAAGTGATGTGGTTACTCCTCTCTCAACAATCAAGAAAAATTTTCTACAAGCCGATTTATTTCTAGTTTGTGTTAAAAGATGTTACTGCTGCACTGTCCAACCCAATGGCTATAAATTACTGAAGGAAGACATTCAACGCCTGATGGACGAACATGTAATTTTAATTGAAAAAGTTTCATATGCTAAAAATTTATGTCGAGATTTTTCTGTCATATCTGGTACTCCTTTCGAGACCACTTCCAAGGGTCCTGTAAGGATTACTGCCAATCCAAAATCTGCTCCCATCATTATAAAACCTGGGCCCATCCCATATTCCTCGGAGAAGGCTATTCCATGGAATTATGGGTCTGAAGTCTATTACCATGGTGTTAAACAAGAGTTGTCTAATGAAGATGATGAAGAGGTTGATCCTAACATTTACAATATTGCAGGGGATAACAAAATTACTAGAAGTGGAAATATTTTCTCTCCGAAAATCTCTCCACCTGTTCAAGTCACAGTTACCAAGACAACTGCCGAAGCTCGTGGTAAAGAGCCAATGATAGAGCCTGCCCGACGGAGGCACCAAAAGAAACTATAGTCAAGGATACCTTTGTACAAGAAATGGAAGAGGTTTTGAAGATCATTCATAGAAGCAATTACAAAATTGTTGAACAGCTGGGGAAGACCCCATCCAAAATCTCCATGCTATCTTTACTATTGTATTCTGAAGCCCATGCGTAAGCTTTAATGAAATTTTTGAAGACTGCTCATGTACCATAAGAGATTATCGCCGATCAATTTGGAAGTTATGTTGCTAGCTTAATGATTGACAGTGGATTAGGTTTTTCCGATGCTGACCTAACTCTGGAGGGGAGAAATCATAATAGGGCCATGTATGTCTCTATTGAATGCAAGGGCACTACATTGGTCCATGTGTTAGTTGATACTGGATCTTCTTTGAATGCTCTACCAAAAGGTGCTCTTGACAGACTGGATTGTGAATGGGTCGTGCTGAAATCTAACGACATCATAGTTCGAGCCTTTGACGAATAAAAAAGAATGGGTCATGGAGAAGTGAACCTCCCGATCAAAGTGGGTTCACAAATATTTGAATCCACCTTCTATGTGATGGACATCCGGCCAGCTTATTCTTGTCTTCTAGGAAGCCTCTGGATCCATGGGGCAGGCGCTATTACCTCTATTTTGCACCAAAAATTAAAGTATCCAGTGAAAGGGAAGATTGTTACTGTCTCCGGAGAAGAGGAGTACATGGTCAGCCACCTGGATTCATTCTGGTATGTAGAAATGGATGATGAATTCATTGAGACCCCCTACCAAGATTTTGAAATAATTTCCCTTGCTGCTGTTGAATATGTTTCTGCAATTCCGAAGACTATCAGGATTCCGTACAAGATGGCTTCCCTGAAGGATGCCAAAGTAACTATACAATAAGGTGGTTGTACAATTTGGGGTCAGCTTCCTGATATCCCCTACAAATCTAATAAGTTTGGTTCGGGCTTTACTGCAGAGGGTCAAAGGGTTGTTTGTCGTGCCCGAGCTGGAAGACCTCCATTCCGTATCAACAATAACGGAGTGAATGCTATAGAAGATGCTGACAGTGATTGTGATTTCGACAACTAGATTTTTCCTACCATTGGCAACGAGCTTAGCAACTGGAAAGCGGAAGACATTTTCCCTATCTCCTTCAGCCAGGAGTAATAGCTATTTATGTTTTTATTGCTTTAAGAAGTTTGGTTATGTAATTTCTTTTAAAACATTGACTTTAAACCTTGTGTCTTGCCCATGGCACAATGATTCATTTGTTAAGAGTTGTCATTTCATATGTCATATTTTCATTTAATGAAAACATTGGACGTTTTGCATTAAAATTTTGTGCTCTATATCTTTCTTTTTACTTTATTGCACTTTCAAAAAGCTATGTGTTCTTACACACACCCACACACTACATTGCAGATTCCCATCAACTTTGAATCTCATTGATAACGATTATGCTATTTCCGCTTATGACTTTGAAAATCCAATCTACCAAGCCGAAGACGAAGGTGAGGAAGATTCTGACATACCTGGAAAACTTGCTAGACACTTAATATAAGAAGAAAAGGCTATCCAACCACATGAAGAGCCGGTCGAAGTGGTAAACTTGGGTTCTAAGACATACATAAAGGAGGTCAAGATAGACGCCAACTTAGATGACAGTGTCAAGAACAAATTGATTTAAATGTTACACGACTATGTTGAGGTATTTGCTTGGTCATACGAAGACATGCCAGTTCTCGATACTAACATTGTGGTTCACCGTCTGCCAATGAAAGAGGATTGTTCTCCGATTAAGCAGAAGGTTCATCGCATACATCCTGAGATGTCAGAGAAAATTAAGGCCGAGGTTATGAAACAATTTAATGCAGGGTTCTTAGCAGTGACGTCATATCTTCAATGGGTTGCTAATGTATTTCCAGTACCAAAGAAAGATGTTAATGTATGTATATGTGTAGATTACAGGGATTTGAACAGGGCAAGCCCCAAAGATGACTTCCCACTTCCACATATTGATGTTCTGGTCGACAAAACTGCTTAGCACAAGGTTTTCTCCTTCATGGATGATTTCTCAAATTATAATCAGATCAAGATGGCGCCTGAAGACATGGGGAAAAGTACCTTCATCACACAATGGGGAACTTTCTTTTACAAGGTCATGCCTTTTAGGTTGAAGAAAGTTGGGGAAAATTATCAACGTGCCATGGTAGCTTTATTTCATGACATGATTCACCACGAGATAGAGGTCTAAATCGACAACATGATAGCAAGGTCACAAACTGATGAAGAATATCTTGATCATCTACACAAATAATTTGAAAGATTGAAGTCTGGAAAACTCCTAGGTTTCGTCGCCAGTGGTAAAGGAATCGAAGTTGATCCTGCAAAAGTTAAAGCTATTCAAGAAATGCCTTCTCCTTGTACTGAGAAGGAGGTCAGAGGTTTCTTAGAAAGATTAAACTACATTGCCTGACTCATTTCTCATTTGACTACTACATGTGAGTGAATCATCAAGCTAGTGAAGAAAGATTAAGTAGTAAAATGGAACGACGACTATCAAATAGCTTTAGATAAGATCAAGGAGTACTTTCAAGAACCTCTGATTCTGATGCCACTAGTTAAAGGAAGACTTTTAATCATGTACCTAACCGTGCTAGAGAACTCAATGGGGTGTGCACTGGGGCAACATGATGAGTCTGGTCGAAAAGAGCATGCGATATACTACCTTAGCAAAAAGTTTACCGACTACGAAACAAGATATTCACTGCTCAAGAAAACTTGCCGAGCTTTGGAATGGGCTGCTCGCCGACTGAGACAATTTATGCTGACCCATACTACTATATTGATTTCTAAAATGGATCCCATCAAGTACATATTCGAGAAGCCAGCCCTCTCTAGAAGAATAGGCCGATGGTAAATGATTTTAACAAAATACGGCATTCAGTACACCACTCAAAAAGCAGTCAAAGGAAGTGTGTTGGCAGACCATTTGACACATCAAGCTGTAGATTACTACCAATCTATGAACTTCAAATTCCCAGACAAGAAAATTATGATAGTTACGGATTATGAAGAACCTAAACCGCATGAAGGACCTGATCTAGGACCCCAATGGACTATGGTTTTTGATGAAGCTTCTGACGCACTTGGAAACGAAATTGGTGCTATAATTATCTCTCCTCAAGGTTTCCATACACCATTCATTTCCAGACTTTGCTTTGACTGCACCAATAATATGGCTGAATATGAAGCGTGCATCCTGGGAATTAAAGTTGCTATTGACATGAGAATCAAATTCCTGAGCGTTTATGGAGATTCAACCTTGGTAATTAGTCAGGTCAAGGGAGAATAGGATACGAAGCATCCGAATCTCATTCCATACCGAGAGCATGTGCTAACTTTGATTCCGTACTTCGAAGACATTACTTTTGAGCATATCCCAATAAAATAAAATCAGTTGGCGGACGCCTTAGCTACCATGTCATCCATGTTCAAGCTCAAATGGGACAACGAGACTCCCAGAGTTACCGTTGAAATATTCAACGAACTGGCACACTGCTATGAAATTTATACTGATGGAGTAGAAGAAAAACCTTGGTTTCATGAACTGAAAAGGTACCTTGAAGCTCAAGAATACCCTGAAGGAGCATCGATTAATGACAATAAATTCCTATAGAGGTTCTCAACTAAGTTCTTATTAAGCAACAAAATATTTTAAAAGCGTAATCATGATTCAACTCTGCTTCATTGTATGGACAAGAAGGAAGCAGAGAAAATTATGGAAGATATGCATGAAGGCATCTTCGGTACTCACTCCAGTGGGCATACTATGGCTAAGAAAATCTTGAGAGCGGGTTACTATTGGTCGACCATGGAAACTGATTGCCACCACCACTTGAGAACTTGTCATAAGTTCCAGATCTATGCTGATAAAGTTCACGTGCCTCTAGTACCTTTGATTGTCATGACTGCTCCTTGGCCATTCACAATTTAGGGCATTGATATGATTGGAGAAATCAAGCCTACCGCTTCTAACGGACATCACTTCATTCTCATTGCCATTGACTACTTCACAAAATGGGTTGAAGAAGCCTCGTTTGCTTCTGTTACTAAGAATATGGTTACCCGGTTCATAAAACATAATCTTATATGTCGGTATGGAATCCCTAAGAGAATCATCATGAACAATGGTACCAACCTCAACAAAACTATGATCACTGAACTCTACATGCAGTTCAAGATCAAGCACCATAACTCTTCTCCATATCCACCAAAGATGAATGGCGCAGTGGAATCCGCCAACAAGAACACAAAGAAGATTATGCAAATGATAGTTTTGGCCTACAAAGACTAGATCGAGATGTTACCGTTTGCTCTTTATGGATATCACACTTCAGTGCGAACATCAACTGGGGCAACCCCATTATCTCTAGTTTATGGTATGGAAGTTATCCTGCCTATCGAAGTTCAAATTCCTTATATGATAATTATGATAGATGAAAACTTAGACGAAGATGAGTGGATTCAGACCAGGCTAGACTAGTTGAATCTGATTGACGAAAAGAAGCTTGTGGCTGTTTGTCAATGTCAGATGTATAAAAAACGTATGATCAAGGCATTTAACAAGAAAATCAAGCATCAGGTATATCAAGCCGGTGACTTGGTAATAAAGCGCATCATTCTACCGCGAGGTGATTCCAGGGGTAAATGGACTCCCACCTACGAAGGGACATTTGTTGTCAAGCAAGTATTTTCATGCGATGCTATGATATTTACCACCATGGACAGTGAATATTTCCCGCACCTTGTGAATGTGGACATAGCAAAAATATACTACGCATGAAAACAATCTGCTAGGTTGACTGGACTAGGAATAAATAAGGGTATCCCGACGAACCAAAAGGGTTCGGGAAAAAATTAGGGATATATACAAAAGATTTTATACCCGGCAAGTCGAAAACCTGAAACGACGGCTTGGGCAAAAAAGGGTATCTTGATGGACTGAAAACCCTAAAGGGCGGTCGAGGAAAAAGTTAGGGATTAAAAGCGTACGACTATGTCCCGTTGGATCACTTAATGCAAGCTTTATCACCAAAGTCAAAAGTTCAAATGATACAAATCAGTTCAATCAACTTCTTCCGACAGCAAGGGATGATATGTTCGAAGACATATGGGCAATAGCAGAGTTGGAACCCAATGAGATCATTTCCACATAGCTATATGTTTTGTTTTCACTTTGTACTCTTTTCATTTCACGACAATTTCCTCTTACTAGGATTTATGTCTCTATTGTACAAAATCGCCTGTTTATAGGCAAACTATCAATACAAATACACCTTAAGTTCAAACTTTTTGTTTTTTCTATTTTGTTTGAAAAAACGTCCAATGACTAAGATTGAATGAACATGTGCATATGAACACGATTAACTGTTAACAAATATATGCATAAGAATAGTAATAAACATTTACTCAAGACTCTTGGAATTGGGATGACATTCAAGCTATCCATAAATCCCCACAGAGCCACTTCCATGAGATTATCCTCACAGAGTAATCTTCACAAATTCATCTTCAATAAAGATTCATTCTCCGCAACTGAGTTTATCCCTCCAAAACTATAAAACTTACTGCATATTTCTTCTCTCCAACAAAGCTTGTTTCCTCAATAGAGTGTTTCTCTGTTAACACGGTTTATTTCCCCAACAGATTATAGTCTCCCCAGTTTGAGTCTATTCCTCAGATTACTACGAATCACTGGAAAAATTCCTCTCCCCGGTGAGGTTGCCACTATCCCCAGAGAGTTGCTACGAAACCTGGAACCGGACCAGATATCAGCCAACTTTAAATATGAGTTGGAAGTTTATCGATCTATTTTATCCCCAGTCAGGGTATATAAGAATTAAGCTCCCTAGATGAGTCAGAAGGTTATCCATCTCTTTTATCCCTAGTCAGGGTATATAAGAATTAAACTCTCCAGTAGAGCGTTGAACGACTAATGTTCCTGAACCCTTCTCCTCAAATAGAAGTCAACATTTCCCAGTGAAGTTTACTCAAAACAGCAAGCAAGAATATTCAGCGGAAGCATTCTAGATAAGGTTAAAGATTATATATGTTCTTCATCCCAGCACTGGTCTGGAATTCATCTCCCCAACAAGATGTCATACATAACTATTGATACACTTCGACAATATCATAACATATGCATACGAAACGCATATAGTACAGTCTCATTTATTTTGAGAACAACATTACGCAATGCATTTCATACATCATGACATTGCATACAACTAACTCTTTACCTTTTCAGGAAAGATAATTCAACAGACGAATATCATCAACAATTCTCAAATGGGTCAAAGATTAATTCCCGAAACAAGATGGGGCAACTATCTCTACGACCAACAAAAAGCAGGAAAAGATTAACTCCTGAAATAGGATGGGGAAACTATCTTTCTTTCTTTATGGTCAGATGAAGATCAATTCCTGAAACTGGATGGGGCGACTATCTTTATCACCAAGTGGTATGAACTTCTAAAACTGGACGAATTTATCAACAAAAACTGATTTTAAATCAATTCCCGAAACAGGACGGGGCGACTACCTATATGACGAACACTTCCCTCAAAGACTTTTTCTGGCTCATATTAAATTGACCCTAGATTTATTATGATACTTCTTCCAATTATAGATAAAAATACATATTCTAGCTCAGTTTAAATCGAGGGTAGATTTATTCTGATACTTTTCCAGTTGAAGTTGAGCGCAGATTTAGTTCAAATTCTATCCACATTTACTTTGGATGGAATCTATAAGCCCATCTCCAACAAATCTCCATCACCTCTCCAAATAGCATCTTTAAGTCCATTCCCAGTATAATCATCCAACAATGTTACTTCTTGCACATGCGCGTGCGAACTTATGTGTTTAATGATCTTCCACCTTGAAGTCATGAATAACGGACAAGTCAATCTAACTATTCAGGCTTAAGAAGATTGAACAGGGGCAAATGTTATACCCCAAAATTTTCCCTCCCATTTTCCTTAAGGAATTCTTCTAAGATTCTCAAATACTCAAGGTTTCTTAAGAGTTGATCAGACAAACTCACCTCCTAAGCAAGGGTCCTCAACTAGGGTTTTGTGATTTACAAGGAAAATTGGGTTACAAAGGTCTCAAATGAATTTCATGGTTCACCATAGGTCCTCAATGATGCTCATGTCAAGTTTCAAGTCTTGCACCACAAGTTTGCTCAATCAATTGCTTAGATGATTGAAAATCAACTATATTGGACAAAAAGTCAAATGTGGTCAACATACAGTCAAACTTCAAGATTTTTTGTCAACATCAACATTTTGAATTTATATTCATCATTTGATCAATGGTTGATCATGATTCCTCAAGGAAATCCCTCAAATGATCAGAGGTAAAAAATTGCCCAAATTAGGGTTTTGACTAAGGATGACTGATAATTGACTTTTGACCTAGTGCATGACCTAATGGCTTGAAGCATGATCTTAAGGACTCAAATACAACATCTTGACCTAATTACATGGCTCAAAACATTTCCAAAGACGCAAGTGATTGATAAAGGAAGAATTGAATCAACTAATGAAAAGTCAACAATCACTCAAAAGTCAAACTTTGACTTTTTGGTCAAACATTGGAATTCAAAAGGCAAGAATCATCAAAACATTCAAAACTATCAAACTTGACCATCAAGAATCAAGAAAGTCAACAAAAAGTCAAAAGTTGGAAAATTTTCTAACACTTTGAAAAATTCTAAGTGTTTTTGTTCTTGACAAAAGTCCTAACTTCATGGCGATTTTTCACTAAGATCCAATTTGATTCAAAGAAAACTTTCAACATGAATGTTGTAGGGATTGATGAATTCTACAACTTTTTCAATGTGAGATGAACCTCAAAAATTGCTTGTATTAAGAGATATAGGCCCATGAAGTTCTGATTATTTTTATCCAACACTTAGAAAAATTTTCAACAAGTTTTGGTCAGTTTTTCATCCTAATTTCTTGACCAATTTTCACCAAGTTCCCATTTGATTTAGCTAAAACTCAATGCATGAAAGTTGTAGAAAATGCTTCAAGCTTTCCAAAATGTCCAAGAACACAATTTTATCATGCTTGAGCTAGAAGTTTCGAAGAGATGAAGTTAGGTATGTAAGATTGCATTATAGGTCATTTTTTGTGACAAGTTCATAACCAATTCTCATGCCATGCTTAGAGGTATCACTTTTCAGGTGCATTAATTAGAAAATGTCCCCATAACTAAATGTTTACACAATTGATTGAACCATTATCCAAGTGTTTGAGCCATTGTCCTAGTGATTTTTCCATTTATGGCACAAATGCACCATTGCCATTTACATAAAGCATGATGTATGCATTTTGTCAAATCTCCTTGAGCCTCTCACACGTTCCTTCTGCATACACACAATGTCAAAGCAAGAAGAAACCATCTAAAACCTGCAAAGCACCCCTAAAATCAGGCCATGCTCACATTGGAACTATGGAATGGCCATGTACCTTCACTTACAATCCAACCAAGCCATAACTCCATAACCTATAAACTTGATCAGCTCTTGTACTCAATTCTTTTCTCTATAAATAAAGAGGTTATTTGCAAGTTAACATGCGAGTTCACAAGCCCTCTAACCCTCTCAAACTCAAAATCACCAAGAAAATTCCATTATTGCACATTTGAAGCTTCCAACACCCAACTTCAAATCCACTTGTGCGTTTTCATTTTTTATCATTCAAACATCAACTATACATCATATAGAAGCCAACCATACCCCTGTTTCATCACTATAACACTTCCACCATCATTGTCCAAACTTCACTTTACATCTCTGCAACTTGACTTGTCCAGAAGAATTAAAGTACTCTCAACCCAAGGTAGGCATTACAAAAGCTTCCTAGGAGTTCAGTGAAGCTATCCAGATCATCCTAACACCTCCAGAAGTGCTCTAACTTCAAACTCGATTATCACTTCAGAGGTAATTTTTCTAAACTTCAAAATCTTTGTACAAGCACCATTTGCATTTATTTTCTAAAGCAAAAATGTAGATATCAATGCCCTGAAACTAACCATGCCCTTAGTTTTCATTTATGTTGACTGTGTGATGAGAATTTTGGAATTGAAATTTCTAAAATATTAGGTTTCAGTTTGGTACAAGCAAAATTCATGCTCATATTTAACCTATAGCTTTTATAATTTACATGGTTGAATTCGTGGTGAAATTTAGAACAAGTTTGGTTTTGGAAGTTTTCAAAAAGGTTGAGAAATGAAAGAGTTTGAAAAATAAAAAATATTGTTGTTGTTGCTGTAAATACGCACGAGGAAGAAGATTAAGCTCATTTTTGAAAACTTTTCCATTTTATATTTAATGATTATTATTTTACAACCAGATGTAACAGCCACCCAAGTGGCAGCGCACGCGTGTTTAAGTCATACATATGGCTGATCACGGGTTTGAGCCAAGCGTGGGAAATTTTTCTTTTTCACATTTGTTTCTTGCAGATTCAATACAAATAAGCCTAGCGCGCCTATCACGAGCCTCACGTCAACACCATTAGATCACATCAAGCCTAATCTAGATGCTTCAAGCGCGCCTTTCCACCATGAACCATCAAAGGTTGGCCACACTGGATCACAAACAGTGCCCGGGCATCCCTGATTTAGGCCCTTTTTATTTTTTTCTTTCTAAATACCCCCTAATTGCTTTTACAGTTCAGGCCCATTAAATTCTTCATTTATATTTTCTTTTTTTTAAATAACTTTTTTTCTTTTTTCTAAATCATTTTTTTATCTAATAAAAAAAATCATAAAAATCATAAAAATGATTAAAAAAAACTAGATTTAAGTTTTTAATTAGTTAATTTAATTTTTTGACAAATAAAACTTAATTTAATTTAATCATTTTGATTTTATTTAATTAGAATTAGGTTTTATACTTCAAATATATTTTCTAAATAAAACACCAAAATATTTTCTTAAAATACTTAGAATTTTTAGGGTTTACATCCTTCCCCTTTCTATCTCCACGCATTTATTTATTTTTTCACATTTAATACAATTATGTAAACTATCAATGGTTTGTAATAGATAATTAAGGTTTATTTTCTTTCCTCCCCCACTCATAAACTTGTACCCCCATCCCCGAAGCATTGTAATAGCGTAGGACATTTAACTTCCACAATTTACTGTTTTCCTTATTACTGTTAGTAATTAGGGTTTGCATGGCAAGATTAAAATCAACTGTTAGATAACCTAATCTCAAAGACAAATACTTGAAATCAAAACACTTCACACACAAGCACCTCTAGGGTAACCTCACTTGTTGCCTCGGATTTAAACAACCAAGTCCCTCGAGCGTGGGATTCCTTAGAAAAGACCCTCGGTTAAAAGATCGTAGTCCCTCGACGACCCTTTGATGTTGCCATTGATAAACGATCTTAGTCCCTTATGATAATTGCTAAAGCGTCCTACAAGTTTCCTTCTATGATTGTACGATGACGCACGCCTGTCCCTCACATCCAATAATAGGGCTTCCTAATATTTAATGGTAGGATAACACTATCTAAAGGAGGAGGAAAAGAACAAAGACTTTTTGAGTAGGTAGATCGCTCGTAAACGCTTGCTCACAAACTAAAACAATTCTCACACCTCAAGTTTTCAAAACAACTACTTTCAAAAACGATTTATAAACACTCTTGAGGACTGATACAAGGGTTATTATAAAGTAAATTGCCTTACATTGGCATTTTCAAACATCCTTTCACAAAACAACATTCTCTTTCATAAATATTATCAAAATAAACATTTTGTATACATTCTCAACGATACGAGAATCATTACGAAATTTCTGCCCTTAGGAATTTTTAAAATATTTTCAAACATACACAAACACAAAGCATTTCAAAAAAAGTGAGCTAGCAATTAAGAACCCATAGAAAACTACAGATGAAAAGGGTGCTAACACCTTCCCTTTTTTCATAACCTACTCCCTGAACTCAAGAAAAAATCTCAAAGGTCTTTCCTGTTCTTTTCACCATTTCCTTTATTTGATAAAAGAAAAGTCGGTGGCGTCTCTTTCTATTCGCAACATTTGTGATAAAATGCAAAACCTAAAAGTCAGTTCTCCCACTGTATTACAAAGTGCTTTGGGTTGTTGTCCGTAAAGAAGTTACTTGAAGAAAATAAGATCACACATTAAAGCTACAATATAATGTAATATCTATTAGTGTGTATTAGGTTCTTCTGATGTACTTAATTCTGTTTACATGCATCTTGTATGAAAGCGTTATTATTGTAAATAAATGTAATTCAAGAAGTTGTTTGATGGTTCCTTGAGGGACTCGATTGAGTCAGGATTCTCAAGAAGACTTTGGCTGCGGTCATCATAGATGAAATCCTAGTAATGGATTATATTGGGTCAATGGTAGTCCTATATCAAAGGGGATCAGGTGAAGGTTAGCCTTTCGGGATCACTGATGAATATAATTGGAAGGAAATCCTGATAGGAGATTCTGAAGAATCAGATTCTGTTGGGTCAATGAATGTTATATCCGAATTGGATCCCTGAACGCGTCATTGCATGTTAGTCACTGATGGATGCCCATGCGATTGTAATCAGATTTGTTATAGTGGATTAAGTCCTTGAGTTCAAGGCAAAATCACATTGGAAGGGTGGATTGGACTAACTTGGGGGTTTCTCAAGTGAACCATGATATATCGTGTGTTCTTTTCTTTTGCTTTTGCTTTAGAGTTTATGTTTTCTGAAATTAATTAGAAGCATTATTTAGAAGTAACAATCAGAAGCATTGATCAACAAATAAGGCTTAGATGCAAAAATTATACAAGAAAGGAAAACCCAATTCAAACTCCCTATTTCTTGCATTTTCTTCACACCTTCAATTGGTATTAGAGCTGGGTTCTGTTATTGATGGATATCAAACACCTAACAATGTGGGATAAAGATCCAGATTTTATGTGAATAAATACTCTAAGGTGATAATTATTCAATTTTCAACTACTGTCTAAAACCAGAAAATTGAAGAACAAGCTGACAAGGAAGAGTCATCAGATAAGAAGTTATATCTGTTGAATGCTTTTGATTAAGTTCCTTGAGAGTATGAGATGTTTTCAAGAAACAAATTAGTCCAACCTTGAATTTCTCATAAGATCTCTTTAGGAATCTTTTCAAAATAAGAAAGACTGTTGTCTTATGATACATAAGAACTTTATGATAAAGCTGTCTATTCAAGAAGACAAAAGATCTTAGGCAGAAGATCTAAACATTGGCTCTGCCGAAGGAGAATTTGCATAAGAAAATACATTTCTGAGGAAAGAACGCTCATTGAATCATCAAAAGTATGATCAAACACTAACTCTAAATAAGTTAGCTCAGCATTGCAAGAACAAGATTGTCAGTCAAAAATGTCAAATTTTTATTAGAACATATTTTGCAATTTGTTCATGGAATCAAAAATTTCAGAAGACGTTAGGCAATGATAGTTAAATCTCTATATCACATAACTTCTCAAAATTTCATGAAATATTGACCTTCTGAAAATAAGCTTTTGTTCAAAGGAAGCTTAACAAAGCAGATGGATGATCTGATAATAAAAGTTCATAATATCTTTGCTCTGAGGATTCTCTCAAAAAGTCATACGGGTGATTATAAATAGAAGAATAAATAGACCATCTGAAGAGAAGACTGATTCTAGCTCTCAAATTAGAGATTAGAGTTCACAAGAAGGTTATTCTTCTTAAATCAGAAAACTGAGAACACTCAATATGAAAATATTTCTGAAAGACCACTCTGAAGAATGCATAAGAAGAAATGAGTTATTCATAACCTATATCTAAAAGAAAGCTAAAATTAAAGATAGATGGAAGATCTTCAAGAATATGACAATATCGTTTCTCTTTACTTTTTATACTTATGCTAATTTTATTATAGACTCAGTTATTTGAGGATTTTTCAGTCAGAAATATCTCTGATCAGATGGAACCCCTTGATTATTCTGATTGATCGTGTCACTTAGTTAAAAGAAATGGTAAACACGTGTAATCCTCAATTATTCTAAATCATCACACGTTACCTAAGCTAGATCATGAACAATGTGCATTTTCTTAAATTGATATGTCATGATTACTTTTATTAATTACCCCTCATTATTTCTTCCATTCCTTTTTAAATACACACACCCACACGTCACTCAGCACACTTGTTAGAAACCCTAAAACCATTTTCTCTCAATTTTTCCTCGTCTCTCTCTCTCTCTCTTGGATTTCTTCATCCTCTGCAAAAGTTCATCTACAACCGTCTTCAACATCTCCATCCACTTTCAACAATGATGACTCCTTCTCAAGAAGAAGTTTTTAAGTTTTCTATTGAATAGGAACAAGCCTTAAATCTATTTGTCGCAACATCGTCACATTGCATCTTTGTCTTCAACAATGGTTCCTTCATCTTCAACAGCTTCGTCTTCATCATCCATCGCTCTATCTTCATCAACTGAGGTTCCTTCATCTTCAACAAATCTTACTGATGACAATCACATTATGCGTAAAAATTCTCAAGTTCATTGCAACTTAAAATCAACAAAGTTGATTGTTCTTAAGGAATTAATGGTTGATTTTGACAATCTTGCTGCAAATGTGTGTGACTTAAAAGAATAACTAAAGGCTCAAGGCTGGGAAAATTATTTCCAAAGGCTTCATGGTGCTATCTATGAGGCGCTAGTGATAGATTTTTGGAAAATGCTGATTGTGACGACTTTCATATTGTTTCAGATGTTATTGGACAAAGAATCATCATCAATGAAGAGTCCATTGAGAAACTATTGGGATTGACGTTATTGAAAGGAAAACGTGTGTATGGATTGGACAATAAATCAAAGGATGCAAATAAATCTATAGATCAACTACTGTTTACGAATTTCTCTGCTGAGAAATCCAAGTAAAAAAGCAAAGATCTTCATGATAATATAAGAGTATGGCATACGATTATTCTAAGATGCATAAACCTTAGAACTTATTAAAGTTCCTCTTATTATTTCAACATTAATCAGAAGTTCATGTTGTACTTTCTTCTGTCCAAACAAAATGATTAATCTTCCTTTCATTTTGTTTAATTATCTGATAGATTCTATTAGAAAGACTAGAACCACCACACTTCCCAAAAAAAAGTTATCTCCCAATATTCCCTGTGGACGACTTCTAACTCATATTTTTATTGAAAATGGCTTGGTAAAGTTTTTGATTGAAGAAGCCAATTATAATGAGGATCTGACTCTAAGAATTAGAGATTCCTTTAATGGGAAAACCATGAGAAACATGAGGTTGATTGAAGAACTCAAGGTCAAGGCTCTGATTGAACCATCTGAGAGTTATCATCACAAAAGAATTCTTGTGAGAGACTATCCACTGTTCTCCAAATAAGACATGGTATCCAGCGTGGCTGCATACATTTTAATGATGCAATAAAAAAGGACATGATATGTCAAACTTTAATTACTCAAATTTGCCTGGTGAGGGTGTTGACTATTATGTTGGTAAAAGGAAGAGAATCTCAGATGCTTCTTGTTGTACCTCAAAATTTTCCCTCTCATTTCTCAAAGGATCATCCTGGACCCTCAGGTTTGCTTTCATCCAATTTCAAGGATCATATTTCATCAAGACATGTTGAAATATGAAGTTTGTTTCATCAAGAAATTCAAAAGTCGAAATTACTTTGGAAAAGTCAAAATTCTAAATACTTAGAATTTTTCTAAGTGTTTAAGAAATATGACAAGCTCAGAACTTCTGATCAGATTATCACCATGACACAAGCTGATTCTGGAATAACTTCTAACAGAAGAGTTGTGGATCTCAATGAGATCTCAAACATTGTTGAACAAAACTTCCCCTAGAAATGCTGGGATTTCAAGCTACAAATCTTTGAAGACACGTCCATGAAGTTGAAGCTTCCAGTAAAATTCTGAACGTTTCCGAAACAGGATTTGGTTAGAACTTCTGGGCAACTTTTTACGTAGGTTCAGCCAGAGTTTGCAAAAGTAATTCAAAGAAAGTCTACAAAGCGTGTTACAAGCTTTCAGAAAAGTCTGAGAACTCCTTCAGAACATGCTGGAGCAGAGAGATTCCAAGATCAGAAGTTGGATGTTTATTCTAAGTTACGCTGGTGCTGAACTTCTGACCCAAAATTAAGCTATGATGCATAATCTCACATTGCAGGATTTCTGGTTTGATAAATCTCATCATCATTTAATGCTCACAACCACTTTTGAGTTTTTATCCAAAGGATTTTCCCACGTGTGAGATAGAAGTACCATTGTTGTCCATGGAAAAACAAAATTTTGTACAAGGTTATGCTAGGCCCATGCTTTGCTTTTGCCTTTGAGGGTACTTTTCCTTAATTCATGCTTACAAATCCAGCTTAGACACGGCTAAAAGCTGCTAACCACCATACTTGCTTCAAGAACAAGGCAGCACCCTAGCATATGAAGGCTATGTTTAATGCTTTGGTCAGAACATCACCAAATCCCAAAACCTCGTTTAAACAGTCCTGCCACCAGCTGCCACAACACTCCAGGGTGCTGCTAATCCAGTCCACGCCTATATCCCATATTTTCACCAAACTAGCATACGGAAATTGTATTTAAAAAGAAATGGAACAGTATGCCAAAGGGGTATTTAAAATCCCATTTGTTTTCCCCCCCAAAACCACAACAAACCCGTCTATAAATAAGTTGCTCCATCACACTTTCAAGGGGCTGGGGTTTCTGGAGAGAGAGATTTGTCAAAAAAGAGAAAAGAAAACTGTGAAACTTTCGTAAAAATCCATAATTCCCAAACAGAAAACCAAATCTTTGTTCTTCCCTTTGAATCAAAGAACTTATGATTTTCTCTTCCGTTGCTCTTGCTGAATCTAGAACATCTGAAGGCAGCAGTTCAAGTTCCAAGCACACGCTCCAGGTTCAAGGTAAGTCTTTCTGACTTTGCATCTTTCATTCAGAACATCATTAAATATGTAAATATCATAGTATTGATGTTGTCCATATCATTGCATAAGTAGAAAAAACTATGGATCAGAACTTCTTGATTAGGTCTAGGCTCAGATTTAGAATTATAACTTCTATAAACTGTTGCGCTTTTATCCTTCTGATTTGTTGTTTGTTAAGAACTAAATAAATTGTTGATGTGCTGATCAATATGAGGAAAGAGTTGAAATGTGGCACAAAACATCTGATTTTCACTCACAATTTTAGCACAACACAGAACTTTTGAGCTCTCCTTACTGTTTAAACACACAGAATTTCTGATGTTTTCACTCACGGTTTTAGCACAACACAGAACTTCTGAGTTCTCCTTACTGTTTAAACACACTAAACTTCTGAACTTCTGATTTTCACTCGCTGATAACACACACTGAACTTCTGATGTTCACTCACTGTCTTAGCATAATATAGAACTTCTGAGTTCTTCTTACTGTTTTAACACACACATAACTTCTAGACTTTCCTACTGCTTTAACACACACATAACTTCTAGGCTTTCTTACTGTTTTAACACAGCAGAACTTCTGACTTTTGGCTCACTATCTGAATACCACCTAGAACCTCCATTTCCTTTCCCTCTAACGTCTCTTGCAGGACCTCAGAGTGTACTAATTCGAAACTTCTGATTCTCACTGATGCTTATTTTTGAGTCACAACACGCCTGGCATCAGAACTTCTGATCCCCTTTGATTTTCTTTCAGCGGCATACTAACCCTATCTCATTTATTTTCCTTTTTATCATTTTCAATATTAATACTCTTTTTATCAATATAAAAAAGGACATAAAAATATCTTCTTTTTACTAGCTAATTAATTTCTTTTTCTCTTCTTAATTCATTAAGACAAAAAACAGTTTCTAAACAAAGTCCTTTTTCTTTCTTACATTATACATTTCAATACGGTTGTAATAGTTAAATAGGATTTAAATTCTTACAAACCCCCATTTGTAAATATTTATCCCCCATCCCCAAAATATTGTAATAGCATAGGACTTTTATATTTCCGTAATTTATCGCTTTTCAAATATAAATGCTAGTAATTAGGGTGTGTATGGCAAGATATGAAATCAACAAATAGATAAACCTAATCAAGACTAAAATGCATGCAATCAAATACACTTGCACACTAACACCCTTAGGGTAATCTCATTTCATTGCCTATTGGAAAAATAGTCATGTCCCTCAAACGTGGGCGTTTTAGCAAAAGACCCTCGATAAAAGATCGTAGTCCCTCGATGACCCTCAATGTTGCCTTCGGTAAGCGATCTAGTCCCTAAATGACATTCCTAAAACGTCCATGGGTTGCCTTCTATGACTATACAAATGTCCCAATGCCCGTCCCTTCACATCCAACAATAGGGCTTCTTACCAAATCAATGGTAAGATAGCAACATCTAAATGAGGAGGTAAAGAACATCTAAGACCTTTTGAGTAGGTAGGTTTGCTCCTAGTTGCTTGCTTTCTCACAACAAAAACATTTTTATACACTCACACTCTCATTTTGAAACATTTTTCCAAACAAACATTTTGTATGCGTTCTTATAGAGACGAGAACCATTACAAAGACATTTTCAAAATACTTTTAAAACCCACACCACAAGTACATTCAAACAAAAGCAAGTGATCTAGAAAACAACTAAGAGCCCATGGAAAAACATGGATGAAAAGGGTGCTAATACCTTCCCTTTTCATAATCTACCCCCCGAACTCAAGAAATAATCTTAAAGGTATTTCCTGTGCTTTTTCACCTTTCCTTTTGGATAAAAGAAAAGTCGGTGGAGACTCTTGCTAAACCGCAACATTTGCAATAAAAGTCAAAACCTTCAAGTCAGTTCTCCCACCGTATCACATTTCAGAACCAGAGAAGGAAAAGAAAAAGAAAAATAAGTCTGGCTTTTTAAAAGATACCATTCTGGGAAATGAAACTTCTGTAACAACTAGTAAGTCCGCTGTTGATACTTTTGACATGTTTCATTATCTATTTCCAATTGTTTCCAATACCACTATAACTGAAATTCCTGTAACTTCAAATGCGTCTTTTCCACAATAAAAAACAATCACTTATAAATCCACCTCCATACAAGTTCTTGATTCAAATTCTATTCCATCTCCCACTACCTTCATTCCATCATAACAAGTACATACTTCTACATCTCCATTAACCTCATCTCAATTACTTTCACAAGACTCTCACTTTTCAACCTTCAATACCAATATTCATTTTTCCTTCTTCAAAATAGAAACCACTCCTCATGACTTACCTATCATTCATCCTGATCTAATTTCTCCTTCTGTTTTTGAAATATCTAAAAGAACATCTATGATAATCAGGAAGCTATTGAAATTTCCTCAACTGAACCTTTCACTTGTTCCGAACTTTTCAATATGACTGAACTGCCTTTACCATAAAATCCTTATGAACAAACTTCTGGACCAAGCCATCCTGAATCCAATCTAGCCTTAGTTGTTTATGAAAAACCTTCTCCTAAAAACTTGGATGAATGCATTAACTTTTTTTAGAACTAAGGCTATGAAAATAGTTGCGAAGCTAAGGACAGAGGCAAGTACAAGCACTGAGCCCCAAGACATGGATGATTCTTGGAAGAAGTTTCTGAAGTGGATGTCTTCCAAGGTTGAATGAATGAAATCTTTTGCTTAAGCATCCATAATTGGGGATGTTCAAATTGTAACTGAAATAAAAGAAACAAGAGAAAGAGTCATATTTCTGGAACAACTTGCCACTAAGCAAACAGAAGTTGAAGAAAAAGCTCGCCTTGCTGAAGCTGAAGCAGCAAGACTAAAAGCAGAAGAATAAGCTAAAGCTGCAGAGGAAGTCTGATTGGCTGTAAAGGTTGTTGAAGAAAAAGGTAAGCAACAAGCTCTGATGGTATCCAACTCTGAGTATGACTGCAATCTAAAAACATCCATTGATGAAATAAGGGAAGAGCATAAAATGTTCAAAGAACATTTCAAAGCTCAGGACAATGTCAATGAATCCGTTCAAACTATGCTCAAGATGATTTTTACAAAAATTTCTAGACATTCATCATCTTCTCCTGCAACTTCTGGAAGCTAGGATCTAGGATTTTTTTTTAATTTCTTTGTTTGCATCTGCTGTTCTTGAATAAATTATCCTGATGATTAATTGACATATTATTTTAATCTTTCTTAGCTCGTAATCTTGTGTGTCTTCACGCATAGTTATATTTTTGATGATGTCAAAAAGGGGGAGAAATATAATAACATATTTTGGATGAACCTTAAAAGAAATGCATCATAATAATTAAATAATGTAAAATGTGCATTTACCACTGACGTGTGTTTATTTGATAATTAACCGAGGAACTGTGAACAAGTTCACTAGGCATTCTAGAACAGGTCAAAATGAAAGAACTCTGTTAAAATTATTAAGAACTGATTGTTCATATAATCAGAGATGTATACTTCATGAACATATGTTCAAAAATCAGATAGACCCAATATTGTTCAGAAGTTGAGAACTTTCTGAAAGTTAAAGTTATCTTGATTTTGGTATCATGATTTTCAGAAGATGTAAAATTTTTGAAAATGTGATATTCAGAACATAAGAATCAAAAGCAGAAACATATGCTTTCCAGAAGACCTGAGCAATTCAGAAGTTGAAGATTATTAGAAAAATATGGATAGAAAATTCAATAAGAATAAGCTCTGATGAATTCACGATTTCTAGTGACTCCATTGGTATCAAAAGTCAAGATTCTTAATATTTCGATATCTAATCTATTGGAACTAGGGGGAGTTTTACTCAAATGGTTCAGAGTCAAGATACTCGATCTTTATCAAATCATTGATTCAAGGGGAGCATCATAAAAAGGATAAGTATTCCTTGCCCTTCTATTTTCAATTCTTCTGATTATAAGAACAAAATTATGTCATCAAAATACTTAGTTTTGTCATCATCAAAAAGGGGGAGATTGAAAGAACAAGATTTGGTTCTACAATATCATCTCTGAATTTTGATGATAACAAATGAGTATGTTTGTATGAACAATTTTGATACTCTAATGTTTGTTATTCTTGAGTACTTAACAAACAAGTTCTACTTTTGATGGTTGGCGTGGCCAAGACATTAGAAGATAATTGATTCCACTTATACGCTACACAAGTTATGTTGAACAGTAGCAAGACACTCCAGAAGACTCTGAAGTGTAAACTCTAATAATTGTCTAAGGAAACACTCAGGATATCTGAAGATAAAAGTTACCACTTAAGTCTAGATGCTGAAGGCTCAAGTTTCTAAAGACAGTGTGTTCCAATGAAACAAAGTTAAAAGATCTGAAGACAAAGTTTCTACTAAAGTCCAGATGCTAAAAACTTAGTTTCTAAAAAGACAACCAGTTTTAAGAAGACAAAGTAAGAAGATTTGAAGATAAAGTTTTTACTGAAGTCCAGATGCTGAAGACTTATTCTTAAAATAACAAGGTTCTTAAAAGGATTCTTAAAGATCAAGTGCTAAAGATTCTAAAGGCGAAAGTTCTGAAGATTCCAAAGACTTGAAGTTCTAAAATATCCAAGGTCCTATACAGCAGGTTCTCAAGACCAAGTGCTGAAGACTCTAAAGACGCAACTCTGAAGACTATGAAGACTTGAATTTCTGAAAACCTTATGTTGTGTTCCCGCTTCAGTCATACCCCAAATTCTCCCTACTGGTTTCTAATTTTTCATTCCTAGAATTATCATTTTTCTTTACAATATGATTCTTAGGGTTTAGTTTATGGAAGGGGATTTTTAGGAATTGGTGGGCTTTTCTAAATCTGAAAAGTCTATGTAGAAAACTTAAGCCCAATAAGGTTGCGCTTGCAAATACATGGTGCATCTTAGGCTAAGGGCTTAGCATCCAATTTTCTAAGCCCATTTCACTTTGGGTTAAGGACATTCGATTTCAGCCCATTTCAAATGTTGAAAGGGGGTACACTATTTTGAAAAATCTTAGGCCTTTCTAAATCAGAAACGGCCCATTTAAAATTTTTAGTCCATTTTAAATGTTGAAGGGGGAGGTTCACGCTATTGAAAAAATCTTAGGCCATTTCCAAATCAGAATGACCCACTTAGGTTTTACATAAGTTTGAGGGTGTATAAGCAATTTATTTTATTTAAGGCCTGTTGTACCCCAATTTTAGCCCCTAAGATCCCTTCATCATACCACATTGTTTCAATCACCACAAAATCACATTAGGGATTTTTGGTTCTTCTCCCTATCTTTAGCTTTGCTCTTTGAGAAGTTACCAAGCACCTTGATTTGTTTTCTTTTGTGATCATAGATATTGTACTTTGATTTTTCTCTCTAATTAATAAAATGCAATATTGGTTTGTCTTACTTGTTGATAATGTAGGTAAAAGCAATGAGGTTTAGCAAGTTGCTTCATGGGTTCATGAGTTTATTTCCATGCCCTAGTCAAAAGCTTGAGAGATTCAAACCTCACCATTGAAGCTGTTTTGAAGTTGATATGAAATTGGTATTGGTGGCCATAGGTCCTCATCATCATCCTCAAACAATTTCTATTCACAAAGGAAGAATATTGGCACAAAAAAGTTTATTCAAACTTGGCAAAGTTCCACCAAGCATTCTCTTGATCTAGAGGCTAGGGTTTTGGACTTCAAAGAGGAATATCTTGCTCATCTTTTGTTATTTTTGAGTGATTCCAAAAACATTCTTCTCTTCAAAGAGTTACCAACAAATCACTTCAAAAGTTCCAAAGAGTTTTCATGTGAAAGGAACTTGGTGAAGAAGAAAGATCACAAGTCATCCAATTGAATCCCTAATTTTCCATATGTGACTTTAAATTGTCATAACTTGGTAAATTTTTATCACCTTGATCCCATTATTTTTCCATAATGATCTTAAGGATGTGTACTTCATTCCTTCTTTTATGTGCAAAGTAAGAAAATGGATGGAAGTTTCCTTAAGAATGCAAAAGATTATAGGTCATTTCATGATTTTTGACCAACTTCAACAAGTCATAAATTGCTCAATTTTTGGAGATTTTGAGTGGTTCAAATTGCAAAATGTCATTCAAGAGATCTACTTCATTCCATCTTTTTGGGTCAAGAGCAAATTCTAAGTGGAAAGCCATGTTTAGATGCAAGAGATTATAGGTCATTTTTAAAGAAGAATTTGAAATATTTCTAAGTATGGAAAGTCAACTCTTTCTCTCGAACTTTGACTCCATGTAATTTTCAGCTCAAGCCTCCATTTGATTTCATTCTTTTTTCTATTGCAAAGTTTGTTACCTCATCTTTCTAAAGCATCAAGAATCATGCCTTAAGACTCCCTGAGATGGAAATGCCATTTTTTCAAAAATGGTAACTTGGAATTGAAGTTTCCCTGCAAGTTAGAATTTAAATTTCATGTTACAACCTCTAACCATCAAATTAGCACGCGTTTTGGGTCTAAACTTGATTAGCCAACTCTCCCAAGTGGATTAGTGCATCAAAACACAAGAATTGGATGAGTTTTGTTGAAGTTTGGATCACACTTCACTCGTGCATCAGGTTTGCATGAATTCCCTCCAAAAACGCATCATTTACTCTTCCTTTTGAACCCATTTGCTTCTCCTATAAATACATGTACTATCCCATTCATTTTCTCAAGCTTAGATAGCCAGAATTATCCTGCCAAATTTATTTCACAACTCAGAATTCAGTTAATTCGAATCCTATTATCAAGCATTTTTTAATCCATTTTCTCCATCAATTCACCTTCCTTGATCTTCCCTGAACCTAACCATACCATTACATTCAAGAATCATGCCCTATATTGCTCCATAGAAGTCCAGTTTCAGAGCTCTGCAACTCAACTTCAATAGGAGATTCCTTCATCAATTCTTCAAATCTTTGGTACCATTGTGTTTCTCTCATTGCCCAGGTTCTAGTCGCAACAATTACTTTTATCTGGAAACACGTTTTGACCATGAATTTTCAAATCCCCTTTTAAAACTTTCTTTCCAAATTGCTTGAGTTACAGTTTATATAAAAATGGAGCGAGGGTATGGTTATCTTCGTCTTGAAGAGACGAAACAAATGGCATATGTCTGAGCTTTTGATTTTACAGTTCGAGAGACCTGCAATTCGTGAGGCTGGAGGTTGAAGATGACCAACGTGTCACATTCTAACCAATGAAAGCGTGCCATTTATATTTTTTGAATTTCTGATTTTACATTTGATTCAGTGCTTTATTCAGTAAAGACCATGATATGCACAGGTCGCCAGATCCCTTGGATTTGATTACTAACGCGTTTTGACTCTCATCCAATGATCCACATCTTTTTCTTTTTCTAATTTTTATATTTTAATTGTTTTAAATTTCAAAAAATCATAGAAAATTCATTTTTAGTCCAAAAAATCCAAAAATATTATGAAAAATATTTTTGATTATTCTCTTTCTGATTTATATTTTTTCACAATTTAATTTTGTGTTTTGGTATTTTTTATGAATTTTACAGTTATTTGATTTATTTAAAATGTTTAAAAATACTTTTACACATTTTTTAATTCTGAAAAAATTATGGAATGATCCAATGACATTGTGACAAATATTGGTGACTCTATTTTATTTTTTGTTTCTGACTTTACTATTTTTTTTTACTATTTTTGTTTATTTTACCCATTTATTTTAATTTTAAAAAATAGTTTCTGACTTTTAAAAATTCCAAAAAAAATTGTATAATTACTTGACCTATTTTCTGATTTTTCTATGGTCTTATATTTCATTTCTTGATTAATTTGAATATTTTTCCTCATTATTTTTTTCATTTTTTTAAACATTTATTAAAACCCATTAATGTATATATTAAATATATTATTATTTTGTGAATATATCCTGGCTGTCTTGAGTTGTTTTTTTTGATCATGGCTTTATTAACATCATTGGATCCATGGTGTTGAGTTTAATTCCACAAAAGATGGATGAATGATTTTTATAATAGTTTGATTAAATATTAATTCAAATGTGGTTTTTTCCTTTTTTATCCTAATCCCTTTTCATCTCATCCCCTTCTCATTGCACTAAGTATTGTTGGAGCATGATCTCTATATCATGTCTCAAAACAAATGGTGCATAGATTGCTATTGACCGACCTCAAAATAGGTGCGACTTCTATATAAGTCCACTTACGATTGCTTAACATAGCGCTAAATTTTGTCCCGATTCGAATAAATGATCATTCGTGGCCCAAACTTATGATTGTCAGCCCAAGTATGTTAATTTGATCTCTTTGATCCAATAACCTTGAGATTCATTGTGTGGAGGCTTTGGTTCTACCAATCCTCTAATGGATCTACAACACCATTGGTCAATGCGGATCACTTAAACATCGTTGATCATTAAATGGCACTTGTGAGAATTTCAAATGGATGATATACTTGACAAAAAGAAAATTCAACTTGTTGTATGGAGGCTTTGGTTCTACCAATCCTCTAATGAGTTCCAAATGCAAGTTTCAAGATGGTCATTCAACTAACCACTAATTATTGAATTGTTTATTTTATGCTTTATTCTTTTTATGCTTTATGTACTATTTATTTTTTAGCATTTACATTTCATGCCATTTTCATCTTTGCTCATTTGGGCAGTTATTTTCTTGTCATTTTTTTACTTTGCTCACTTGAGCTTTCCTTTTATTTTCTTAAGATACTTAATAATCAACATAAACCCTAAAAAACTAATGATACTTGGACTATTTGGTTACTATCCTAGGCATTATGGAGCAGTAGACTTTTCTAGACTTAAGAATAGAAACCTGGGCCTATCTTGGAGACCTTGTGATCTTATATGATTATTTTGTCTGGAGCTCTTGAGGTTTACCTCAAGACATTGGGTTGCTTGTTTGTTTTTGTGTGTAGGTTTTTGTGATTACATTCTCTGTTTGTAATCTGGAATTCACCCCTATACAACCGTTACTCTGCCCAATTTTTGTGAAGACTTAATGCATTTGAAGAGGTCTAGTATCTTTGCTTGCTTGGTTTCAATCCAAAGAATGGGAATTCTATCTTGACTCATAATGACAAGTTATTGGCTTCTTGTTGGTTAGATGGTTCTTATCCTTAGATTTTACCTTATGTTTTAGGATAGTCTCTTCTTCTCCTCCCTTCTTCTTTAATTTCAAAAATCTTCTCCCTCCTTATGAAAACTCTTCTTGCTTTGAAACTTAAACACTTTCATAATAAACTTGGACTTAGGTCCATGCATTTTCAAAATATTTTCATAAATAAACCTCAATCAATTTAATAATACTTTGACGTTTTTTATGAGAAGACTAAAAGTCAACCAATCTCATTTCAAACCATTTTGCCACTTTGGCTTTTACCCTTAAACTTTTTCTTAAAAGATTAGACTCTTGTCAATCATTGTAGTGCTGCAAATAACTATACTTCTACAGTATATAGTGAAGGGAAATATTTTCCACTTGTTGAGTGAGGCATTGCTGATTTTAAAATCCAATCCATATCCTCCACTTTGAGATGATGCAAATTCTCCTTTCTCATGAGTGTGGGTAATAAGTATGTTTTCCACACGGACAATGACGATGATGTCTTATCTCTTAAAATTAACAAACACACTTGTGTTTCAAATTTTTAAAAGAGGAAATACGTGTACCCTGATCCCCTATTGCATGAAAGGTGGTACATAGGCACTAAAGATTTGCAACCGCGGAGGGTGCAACCAAATCATAAAAAATATATTTCTTTTCTCACCTCCACCATCCATTTTATATACAACACATATTTATAGCCAAAATATACATATTTTTACAAAGAGGCTCCTGCAGAGTACCGTAGATGTTTAGGGTGCTAATACCTTCCCTTTGCATAACCAACCCCCTTACCTTGAATATTTCCCCTTTTTTTGGGTTATTCGCTCTTTTCCCATTCCTTTGGAAACAATAAAGTGCGGTGACGATTTTTATTTTGATTTGTATAAATTCTAGTCAATCCAATGGCTTAGTCTCGAACATTTCTACCGCTACAAAAAAATGGCGACTTCACTGGGGAGAGATTGACCTCTTGCTGGTCCATCCCTAAGTGGGTTAAGCCTATCTTTGTTTATTATCTGTATATGTGCTATTGTTGTTTATGTGTTATATTTTTGTATATATATTTTTGTTTGGATTTTCCTGGTTTTTAGGGTGCTTGGTGATTACTCATAAGTCCTATACCCGGACTTGGGAAAACTTTAAGATAGGACGGGCGATATAGTCATGTTAACTTTGAGGGAGTAATCCCAAAAAAGGAGGCATGAGATCCCCCACTCAGTGGAGGCCCCTTTAATTGTAGTGTCGTTTACCGAGTAATCGGGAAGACGTACTACTTTCGACCTGGGAGCCTGCTGAAATTGAGGACCATAGAATACCAAACCCATCTTGGCCTTTTAGGTGTAGTGCAGAAGCTATGACGGAGTAATCCGGAAATATTTTTCACGCGATACGACGCTCGGACGAGTCTTTCTTGAGAATATTACTAATTACCGAGTTAATCAGGAAGTTGGTAATAATCGAAGGAAGGATGTAAACTCCGGGAACCTCTAGAACCTTGTTCGGCAGGTGATAACTCTTAGACCAACACCTTATGGGTAGTACCTTCGACCTCATGCTCGTGACGTTGAACCTATGAACCCTATGTGTGTGATCTTTGTGTGATTGTTGCGTCATGCATCCATGCACTCATAAGCATCTTTTGAAGAAAACAATATTTCAAGGGATTTACAGGTTGACTATTTGTGAATATCTCAGGTACTTTTAACCATGGATTCTGGAAAGAGAAAGACCGGGAAATACAGTTTCAAGGATCCTAAGATAGATTAGCTAATCAGTCTGATTCCAGAGATTGAGTGTCCTGCAGACTTTCGAAAGAAGTATGGATCCATCATTCCTCTCAAGAAGCTGAAGATGAAGGAGGGTATTCTCTCGACCTTGGTCCAGTTCTATGATCTGGTGTATCACTACTTTACTTTTCCCGATTATCAGCTGATGCCTACACTGGAGGAGTATTCTCATCTATTGGATTTACCTGTTACTGATCGTGTTCCTTTTACTAGTTTAGAGGGTGAGCTAAAACCACATGAGATTGCTGCTTTGATTCATCTGGGGAAGTCTTAGGTGGAAGCCCATATGACTATTAAAGGAGGGATTAGAGGATTACCAGCTCAATTATTATTGGAGAAAGCTCATTACTTTTCCAGAATGAAGAGTATGGTTGCTTTTGAGGCCATCTTTGCTTTACTTGCTTATGGATTGTTCTTATTTCCTAATGTGGACAAGTTTGTCGACATTAACGCTATCAGGATTCTCATGATTGGAAATCCGGTTCCTACACTGTTGGGTGATGCTTATTACTCTGTTCATCTTCAAAGTTCTTATCATGGGGGAATGATTATCTGTTGCACGCCTTTGTTGTACCTATGGTTCATCTCTCATATGCCTCAATCTGATGCCTTTTGGGATGTCAAGAAGGAACCTCGTTGGTCTCCTAAGATCATGGCAGTTACTCACTCGGATATTGATTGGTATCACCGAGCTTATCATGATACAGAGATTGTTGATAGTTGTGGTAGTTGCCCCAATGTACCTCTTCTTGGTACAAAGGGAGGAATTAACTATAACCCTGTTCTTGCATGGCGACAACTTGGATATCCGATGAGAGATAAACCGAACAATATTCATTTGAGTAGTTTCTTTCTGAAGGAGGGAGAAGACCACAAGGAAGCTAGAGAGCAGATTGAGAAGGCCTGGCGTCACATTCATAAGAAGAGTAGGAAGGATTTGGGGCCTAGGGGTGTTGTTTCTTTAGAGACATATCTTCAGTGGGTCCGATCGAGAGCCATTCAATTGAAGATGCCGTATACTCGAGAGACACCCATGCCTGACCTGTTTGTAAAGACCACTCCTCCTTTATTAGATGATCTAGAAGAGTTGTAGCTTGCTTTGGTTAGAATGCAATAGGAAAGGAATTCTTGGAAGAACAAGTTCCAGACTTTAGAGGGTTCCTACAAGGCAGACTTGAAGGAGAAAGATGATTTGATCGAGATCCTTGAGAGTCGAGCGGTGGAGTCTATGGAGAGGCAAGGGGATTTATTTTCTCCTAAGCCTAAAACAAGTGTTGATTACTCACTTCCTGCTTCAGATGATTGGAAGGAGGCTGCCATCAGACAGGTGGAAGAAAACCAGAGGTTGAGGGCTCAGATTGCCAGACTCACAGGGAAGCGCCAACGTACAGATTGATCTCTATCAGTTTCTTTCTCAAGATTTTTAGATTGTATTTTCATCTTGTACTTGGGATCATTGAAACTTGTAATCTATTTTGGAGTTATTATAATAAAATTTTCAGTATTTCAAATGCGTTATTATTTTGATGTTTGCAATATGTCTATAAAACTTAAATCCCTTGAAATATTAAAATGATGGAATAAAAATAATCATGTGCATTGCATGACATGAATCACATTGCACATATTTCTTGCATTTATTATGCATACCCAGGTGCCTTACCCAGCTTCTTTGCTTCGTTCAGCAAGCTGACTCATCACTACAACACTCGGGCTAACTTCAAAAAGAATATGGACAATTTAGAACAGGAGAATCACGAGCTACACGAGGAAGTTTCTACTCTAAAGGCTTGATTGGCCAATTTGACTACTCTGATGGAAGCTCTGGTGGCTACTTAGGATCAGCCATCGAGTGTTCAACCTCAACCAACAAGGGCAAATGCTAAAGTTCCCGCGGTTCCCGTATCTGCCATTCCGACTGTTGTTCAGAACCGTATGCCTCAGGGTTATCCGTGGGGAATGCCGGAGAATTTTTCACATGAAGGTTTCAATTTGGGCCCCCAAGATGCTCCAGTGGTTCCAAATGTTGTTACTCCAGCACCTCCTGTGGTGCATACTGTGCCTGCTGCACCCCCTTCGGTGAATTTGGTTCCGTTCGAAGATGTGTATCGTCCTTTCCGTCCTCCGAGTGAAGATTTGGGTCTTTATGACAAAATGGATGATTTCCAAGAGAAGTTTGATAGAATGCAAAGAGAGATGATGGCTCTTAGGGGAAAATAATTATTTAGGCAGAACGTGAATGAGCTGTGTTTGGTCCCAAATGTTAAAGTGCCTGCTAAGTTCAAGATCCCTGAGTTTGAGGAGTACAAGGGCAACACTTACCCTCGTGCTCATTTGGTAATGTATGTAAGGAGAATGTCAACCCACACCGATGATCAGCGTCTGCTGATTCACTTTTTCCAGGATAGTTTGACCGGCGCATCGTTGAAATGGTACATGAGTTTAGACAGTGCCAACATCCATACCTTTAATGATTTGGGAGAAGAATTATAAAACAATATAAGTACAATGTGGACATGGCACCCGATCGTGACCAGCTTAGGGCCATGGTTCAGAAAGACAGATAATCGTTTAAAGAGTATGCGCAGAGATGGCGTGAAGTGGCTGCACAAGTGATTCCTCCCATAGAGGAAAAGGAAATGACTAAAATTTTTCTGAAGACGCTAGGCGCTTTCTACTACGAAAGAATGGTAGCAAGTGCCCCAAGTGGTTTTACAGAGATGGTAGGAATGGGTGTCCGCCTAGAAGAGGCAGTAAGGGAAGGTCGTTTGACAAAGGGTGAAGGATCCGGAGGTATGAAGAAGCCAGCTTATGGGTTTACAAAGAAGAAAGAGGGGGATACCAATGCTGTCATACAAGAGAGGAGAGTGAATGCTCCTAGAAGGAATTTTTAGCATCACCAACAAGTTGCTTCAGTAACTCCTGTTATGAATGCCGCTCCAACTACCGTTGCTTATCAAAGACAATTCCAGCAGGGGAACCAAGGGAATAGTCAGAGAAGGGAGAACTATGATCCTATTCCCATGAGTTATGCAGAGCTACTACCAGCATTGATTCAGAAGAAATTGGTCCAGACACAACCACCTCCAGCGATACCATCTTCATTGCCTTGGTATTATAAAGAAGATCAGACGTGCTCCTTTCATCAGGGAGCACCAGTGCATAGTATTGAGAACTGTTACCCTTTGAAGACTGAAGTGCAAAAGTTGGTGAAGTATGGAATTCTATCTTTCAAAGACATGTGGCCTAATGTGAAAGATAATCCTCTACCCAAGCACCAGGGAGTAAATGCTATAAATATGGTGGCCGGTTGTCCAGGCGACTTCCGGATTTTTGACATTAATTTGGTTAGAGGGGATTTGGTAAAGATGCACGCAGATCTATGTGAATTCAGTTATTATACGCATGACCACGCCGATTGTGCTATTTGCAGTACAAATATACAGGGTTGCGAGAAGATAAAGGCTGATTTGTAGGAAATGATGGACGAAGGTTTAATCCATATAATCAGGCCTAGGGAAGAATATGAGGAGGAAGTGAATATGGTTTCTGGATGTCCGGGTGAATTCAGAATTTTTGAGGTAGAACATTTGAATGAAGATCTCGTACAGTTGCATGCTACCTTCTGCCATACTGCTGGTCAGGTGGAACACCAATATGGGTCTTGCATAGTTTGCTGTCGAGACCCCCGAGGATGTTCTATTGTGAGAAAGGGTGTCCATCTGCTGTTAGACAATGGGACTATTAAGATCACATGACAGAGAGATGATTACCACAAGATTGATATTGTTGAAGTTTGTTTGATGGAAGAAGAGTTAGAGGAAGAGTATGCCTCTGCGGATGAGTATTTTTCTTCAGACGAAGATTTGTTTGCCGGAAATGACCTTTTGAGGAATGATTATGTTGAGGAAGGTGTAAAAGTTATTGTACCTTGTTTTGGTGCACCCGCTCATATTGAGGTGGAGTACCATAGCAAACCAGCTGTTACCCCATTGGTAATTAGCCTGCCAGGACCTGTTCCCTATAAATCAGATAAGGCTGTGCCTTACAAATACAATGCTACAATCTTAGAAGATGGGGTGGAGGTTACCATCCAGCCAATGCCAGATGTTGGGAATATAGCTGATAATAACAGGGTGACCCGTAGTGGTCGTGCCGGTTATTCGAAAAGATGTTGTTGCTGGAAAGAAAATTGCTGAGAATGATGAGCCTAAAAAGGCTGCAGGAGAGACTAGTGGAGCCACATTAGAGAAAGAAGTGGATGATATCCTGAAGGTAATTAAGATGAGCGGCTACCAAATTGTAGATCAGCTATTGCAGACCCCTTCAAGGATATCCATCCTGGCATTACTGATGAATTCCTCCGCTTATAGGGAATCATTTATAAGAGTACTAGACCAAGATTTTGTATAGAATGACATGCCGTTGGATCAGTTCAACAGCGTAATTGGAAACATTACGTCATGTAACAACTTGAGTTTCTGTGATGATGAGTTACCAGATGAAGGGAGGAATCACAACCTGGCCCTCCACATATCCATGAACTGCAATAATGACTCACTATCTAATGTGCTAATTGATAACGAATCTGCGTTGAATGTTATACCAAGAAGTACCCTCATGAGGTTAAAGTATCAAGGAACACCTATGCACCCGAGTGGCATCATTGTGAAGGCTTTTGATGGGTCGAGGAAATCTGTCATTGGTGAGGTGGATTTACCCATCCACATAGGACCACATTTGTTCTTGATAACTTTCCAGGTAAAGGATATTATTCCCGCGTATAGTTGTTTTATAGGATGGCCATGGATACACGAAGCAGGGGCTGTCACTTCAACTCTGCATCAGAAGCTAAAGTTTGTGCGTGAAAGGAAGGTAGTGATCATAAATGGGGAGGAGGCGTTGTTGATATCCCATCTATCCTCTTTTAGTATTGTAGAAGCAGATGAGGCTGCTGTTGGAACCCAGTTCCAAGCCTTATCCATTGACAACATAAGGAAGAATGAGAATTCTGTGGTTTCTCTGAAGGATGCGCAACAGGTTGTGTGCAATGGTCATAATGCAGTTTAGGGATGACTCATGGATCCACCCGTGAACAAAAATAGATCTGGTTTAGGTTTCTCTTTGAGGAATGGCATAAGAGAAAGCTTGAAGTCAAAGTCTTCTATGAACAATTATCATGATGTTTTCCGCAGGGGAAGCTACCTCCATCCGATTGGTTCTTGAGTTAATGCTGTCGAAGAGGATGAAGCAGAGCAGGAAGCACCTAATTATGTGACGCATGGAGTCCGAGTTCAGAACTGGGTCACCATTAATGTTCCTTCTTGAATATATGTTTCAAAGTAATTTGTTTTGTTAATCTGTTTCTTTCTTTTGAAAAACTTTCACTCTGCCCAAGGTGGAAGTATTAATGTTGTAGGGCTTATCTGTTTGCTATAACTGTCAAGATCATTAATTAAAGTTAACTTTGCTTCCAAAACCATGTCTTTTATTTTCTTCCTTTTTCTTGGGAAATGGTAATAAATAAAAAACCCTTTCAAAATAAATAATAACTGAAAATTAATCTGCATGATCAATTGTTATATGTGTTAGTTTCTAAAAGCAATCATAAATCACATGTGCAGATTAATTAAAAAAACCCGTTGAATACAATGACCCTGCATCCTCTCCCAACTTTGATTGTCCTGTGTTTGAGGCTGAAGAAGAAGATTATGATGAAATTCCAGAAGAGGTCTCACGGTTGCTTGAGCACGAGGAGAATACCATTCAGCCATATAAGGAGCCTTTGGAAGTGGTTAATTTGGGTTCAGAAGAAGATCCGAAGGAAGTTAAGATTGGAGAATCGTTGCATCCTGATGTGAAGAACGGGTTGATTGAACTGTTGAAAGAGTACATGGATATTTTTGCTTGGTCTTATCAAGATATGCCCGGTCTAGATACAGACATTGTCGAGCATCGTTTGTCGTTGAAGCCAGAGTGTTCGCCAATTAAATAAAAGTTGAGAAGAACCCATCCAGATATGGCAGTAAAGATCAAGGAGGAGGTCCTAAAGTAAATTAATGCTGGTTTTCTTGTGACATCAGTGTAACCTCAATGGATTGCCAATATTTTCCTTGTACCGAAAAAAGAAGGAAAAGTCCGCATGTGCGTAGATTACAGATATCTAAATAAAGCTAGTTCAAAAGATGATTTTCCATTGCCTCACATTGACATGTTAGTGGATAGCACAACAAAATTCAAGGTATTCTCGTTCATGGATGGATTTTCCAGGTATAATCAAATAAGAATGGCTCCAGAGGACATGAAAAAAAACAACGTTTATCACACCCTGGGGAACATTCTGTTATAGAGTGATGCCTTTCGGGTTGAAGAACGCTAGTGTAACGTACCAGAGGGCTATGGAAACCCTATTCCATGATCTGATGCACAAGGAAATCGAAGTATATGTTGATGATATGATTGCCAAATCCCAAACTGAATATGGGCATATATGCTGACTTTCGAAGTTATATCCTATAGAAGATCTATTGAATCCAAATAAATGCACCTTCGAAGTTAGATCGGGGAAATTGTTGGGTTTTATTGTTAGCCAGAAAGGAATTGAAGTTAACCCTGACAAAGTCAATGCAATTTAAGAAATGCCAGTGCCAAGAACTGAAAAGCAAGTCAGGGGTTTCCTCGGGTGTTTGAATTATATCTCCAGATTTATTTCCCACATGACTGCAACGTGTGAACCGATTTTTAAGTTGTTAAAGAAAGATCAAAGTTGTATGTGGACAGATGACTGCCAAAGGGCATTTGAAATTATTAAAGAGTATCTGCTTGAACCCTCTATCTTGCTCCCTCCTGTAGAAGGAAGACCGTTGATTATGTATCTAACAGTGTTAGATAAATCCATGGGTTATATTCTGGGACAACAGGATGAAACAGGAAAGAAAGAGTTCGCCATTTATTATTTCAGCAAAAAGTTCACTGATTGTGAGTCGCGGTATTCTATGCTAGAAAAAACATGTTGTGCTTTAGCCTGGGCGGAAAAGCGTTTGTGGCAGTATATGTTGAATCATACTATTTGGATGATCTCCAAAATGGATCCAATCAAGTATATATTCGAAAAGCCTGCTCTTACTGGGAGAATTTCCCGCTGGCAGATGTTGTTATCTGAATATGATATTGAATACCGCACTTAAAAAGCTATCAAAAGTAGTGTGTTGGCAGATTATCTTGCTCACCAGCCGGTGGAAGATCATCAGTCTGTAGAATATGAATTCCCCAATGAAGATGTGATGTTCTTTAAAGTGAAAGATTATGATGAACCATTGCCTGAGGAGGGCCCCGACCCTGAGTCTCGTTGGAGTATGGTATTCAATGGAGCTGTGAATGCTTATGGTAAAGGAATTGGTGCTGTGATTGTCACTCCTCATGGATCGCATATTCCTTTTACCGCAAGGTTAACATTTGATTGCACTAATAATATGGCGGAATATGAGGCTTGCATCATGGGTCTTGAGGAAGCTATTGATCTCAGAATCAAGATTCTAGATGTGTATGGTGATTCAGCTTTGGTAATAAATCAGATTAAAGGAGAATGGGACACTCGTCACGCTGGCTTGATCCCTTACAAAGATTATGCTAGAAGATTACTACCCTTCTTCAATAAAGTTGAATTCCATCACATTCCTAGACATGAGAACCAAATGGCAGATGCTCTGGCAACTCTGGCTTCCATGTACCAAGTAAATTCTTGGAATGATATACCCCGAATTACAGTTCGACGGCTAGATAGACCCACTCATGTGTTTGCGACAGAGGAGGTAGCAGATGAAAAACCTTGGTATTATGATATCAAACATTTTCTTCAGACTCAGGAATACCGTTTGGTGCGTCAAAGAAAGATAGAAAGACACTGAGAAGATTGGCATGCAGTTTCTTCCTCAGTGAAAATGTGCTATACAAGAGAAATTTTGACATGGTCTTGCTCAGATGCGTGGATAGACACGAAGCAGACATGTTGATGCATGAGACTCATGAAGGTTCATTTGGCACTCATTCTAATGGACATTCAATGGCTAAAAAGATGCTAAGGGCAGGATATTATTGGTTGACAATGGAATCCGATTGTTACAAATTTGCAAAGAAGTGCCATAAATTCCAGATTTATGCAGATAAGATCCATGTGCCTTCGACAGTCCTCAATGTGATTTCCTCCCCATGTCCTTTCTCTATGTGGGGTATTGACATGATCGGGATGATATAACCCAAGGCTTCGAATGGACACTGTTTCATCTTTGTAGCAATTGACTACTTTACCAAATGGGTAGAGGTTGCTTCATATGCCAATGTTACCAAACAGGTGGTGATGCGTTTCACCAAAAACAATCTTATATGCCGATACGGTGTGCCAAGCAGAATCATCACTGGCAATGGCTCAAATTTGAACAACAAGATGAAGACGGAACTGTGTGAAGAATTCAAGATTGTCCATCATAATTCATCTCCATACAGGCCAAAGATGAATGGGGCTGTTGAAGCTGCTAATAAGAATATCAAGAGAATTATCCAGAAAATGGTTGTCACTTATAAGGATTGGCATGAAATGCTCCCTTTTGCTCTGCATGGATATCGAACATCTATTCACACTTCAACAGGAGCGACCCCGTTTTCCCTAGTGTATGGAATAGAAGCTGTGCTCCTTGTCGAGGTAGAGATTCCCTCGCTGCGTGTGATAATGGAAGCCAAATTGTCAGAGGATGAATGGGTTAAGAACAGGTTTGACCAATTGAATTTGATTGAAGAGAAGAGAATGACAGCTTTGTGTCATGGGCAGTTATATCAGAAAAGAATGAAGAAAGCATTTGATAAAAAGGTCAAACCTCGTGAATTCAGAGAAGAAGACCTCGTGCTTAGAAAGATCATGTCTTTCAATGCTGATTCTAGGGGAAAGTGGACTCCCAATTTTGAAGGCCCGTATGTTGTCAAGAAAGCCTTTTCTGGTGGTGCATTAATTCTTGACACTATGGATGGAGAGGAGTTCCCACGTCCCATGAATGTAGATGCAGTCAAGAAATACTTCGCCTAAAGAATTAAAAGAACAACTCGCTAAGTTGAAAACCCGAAAGGTCGGCTTAGGCAAAAAGGAGCGTCTCGGTAGGCCGAAAATCCGAAAGGGCGGTCTAGGCAAAAATTAGAGACATAAACAGAACAAATTTACGGCTAAGTTGAAAACCCGCAAGGGAAGCTTAGGAAAAAATTAGGGATTTTCTTGGCAAGTAACTACGTCAGACGAAACTTGATCACCGAAGCAACAATCTTCTCAGATCCTCACCATACTTCAACGAAGGCTGCTGCTCAAGATTTCAAAAGTTGTTAGGGGGGATAGTGGTCATTGTATCTCAATGTATCTTTTCCATTATGTATTACCATTTCCCAAACTTTGTAATCATCCATGGAGTCTCGCCGTTCGCAGACTACCATTCTATTAATGAAATTCGAGCTTCTGCCCAGTTCTTTGTGTTCTTATTTTATTTAGCTTTCAAAGACTCAATTTATTACTGATAATAACTTTTAAAGCAAAAAGATTAAAAAGCAAAGTTGACTTTTAAAAAAAAAAGAGATATTTACAATTTAATTTACTTTGGGATTTGTGATGAAACAATGACAACAAAAATGGTGATCCCAAGGAGGAACAAATTCTGGTTGCTTTAAGAAGATTTACTTCCTTCATAAAGGTTTTCTCAGGTCATTTTGCTGGTATGTGCGCAATCTTTGTGTGTTTCCCAGATAGTTAAAGACGATATCAGTGGCTACAAAGTACAGTATTTGGGTTGGTGGTCCCATTATCCCCAGTCAAGTCTTGATTCGCTTTTGATTTTGGGTTTGCATGATCAGAAGCCTTCGTCCCAGTTTCCCCAGTAAGGTCTTCCCTCATATGATGAAAGGTTTATCCCCTTGGTGTGCTGAGGTGTTGCTCTTTTTACAGTATCGGCACTAGTGCTGACTTCTTGATCTCCCGGGAGGGTTATCCCAGGGCATCCCTTGTTTGGAATGAGGGTTCGTGGTGAAACATTTTAACCCGCAGTTTTTTTTGGAGGTAGGCTTGAACTTCCCGGTGAGGTTTGGTTATTTCGATGTCAGCCTGCTTTATTCAAGGCCGATCTTGCAATCTCCAGTAGGCATGTTGCTTTTAGAAATCCTTTTTCTCCGATGAAACCATAAGCAGGGTGTTCTATCCTGGTGTCTGTTTGATTTAAGCTACAGTCAGATTATGTTCTCCTCTTTGAAGTTCATGCAATAGGTTTGGTTTCTGCAGTCTCTTTCACCTTTCCTGGATTGATCCTTCTGATTGAAGCTTAGCCCAATGTTGTTAGTAACTGAGGTGGTTTCGTTTGTCTGCACTGATTATGTATCCTTTTTATCAACATATGCACAATAGCACTCGTACATTCATACATGCATCATACATTACTAAAATCATCATTCATGGACATTGTATTTCTGACCTTTACTGCAGCGTTCCTTTGAATTTGGTCCTCCCTCTTGAGTTTATTCCTCAAAGGATGAATCTGCTTCGGCCGTCTTGCTCCGGTATTTTTCTGATATGGATTTGTGGTTGCATGACGATGTCGTGTATTATGGATTTCTGAAAACTTTGAATTTTTGCTTGTGCATTTATTTTGCACAAGGAGACTTTATCTCCTTAGTAGGAATATCATGGCATTTCTCCGGGAAGTCATATTTATATCCCTGGAAAGACATCTTTCTTTGCATCTCCCTTTTGGTAATAAGTGGAAGTCTCTTTATTTGAGACATGTTACATATTACCCTTTCCAGGAAGCTCTCCTTGGTTAAAGAAGAAGTTGAGACCTGTTCTTGGCAGAACTCCAGAATTCTGGAAAACTTGATATTTTCTCTTTCTACCTTCAGTGAACGTTGGTAGTACATCAGCAGTGAACGTTGGTGTTTGTTATCTTTTTGCCATCTTTGGTGAATGTTGATAGTTCATCGTCAGTGCACGGCGGTGGTATTTTATTTTCTCTTTCTACCTTCAGTGAACGTTAGTAGTACATCGGCAGTTAACGTCGGTGTTTCTTATCTTTTTGCTATCTTCAGTGAATGATGATAGTTCATCGTCAGTGCACGGCGGTGGTATTTTAATTTCTCTTTCTACCTTTAGTGAGCATTGGTAGTACATCGGCAGTGAACGTCGGTGTTTGTTATCTTTTTGAGATCTTCAGTGAACGTTGATACTTCATCGTCAGTGCACGGCGGTGGTATTTTATTTTCTCTTTCCATGTTCAGTGAACGTTGGTAGTACATCGGAAGTGAACGTCGGTGTGATGCGGTGGGAAAGAACTGACTGTTTTTTGGAATGCTGGTTTGCGTTTTGCGTTTGTTTTTGCAAAATGTTGCGGTAAGCAAGAGTCGCCACCGACTTTTATTTTATCCAACAAGGAAAGGAAAAAATCACAGAAAAATTCCTTTTTTGAGATATTTCTCGGGTTCGGGGGGTGGATTATAGAAAGGGAAGGTGTTAGCACCCTTTCTATCCGTGGTTATCCACGGGCTCTTAGGTACTTGCTCAATTGTTTTCAAAATATTGGTTTCTTTGTGCTTGTGGGTTTGAAAAAAAATTTGTTTGAAAACTTCGATTTAACTCTTGCTTCTGTCCTCAAGAGTGTAATGAAGTGTTTTTGAAAACTTTGTTCAAAAAGTGTCAGTGTGAAAAGTTTTTGTTTTTTGAAAGAGCAAGTACTTAAGAACCATCTACCTACTCGAAAAAAGAATCGTTCTATGCTATCTTCCTTAGACAATGCTATCCCACTATTGATGAGTAGGTAGCACCGTCGTTGGAGTTTAAGGGTCAATTCAAATTAGGGACTTACGGTCACCAAAGCAATGTTAGGACGCCTTAGCGATAACCCTAATGTCTTAGATAATTTGTTTTGAGGCAACAATATCCGAGGCAACCGTTTCGAGGCGACTATGATCTTTAGACAAGAGGCCGACCTCTAAAGTGACCTATACTCAATGACCGTGTTATGAAGGCAACCAAGTGGGGTGTACCCTAAGAGTGCGCAGGTGCGAGTGTGTCGTTTTCAGTTTTATCTTTGTACATGTTAATGGTGATCTAATTTGATTTTAGGTTAAAACATTCAATCTTGTCATGCATCCCTATTATCAAACATCTAGCAGTTATATTTTGCGGAAAATAAATTGCAAAAATTAAATTACAAGGCGTCGGGTATTTATATCGCCAAAAGCAACCCTTTGAAATTTAAATGCGGAAAAATAAATAAAGCGATAAAAATAATTAAATGGTCCTAATTATCTATTACATTCCGGGAACAAATACAATATTGAATAAATAGATCGCGTGCAAGAAATTAAATCGAGCGCAAAGTTTAGGGTTTTGACCCTTTTTGTTAAAGAAAAGATTTTTTTGTTGTTTTTGAATTAAGCGAAAGAAATTAATCTAAGTTAATTATTAAATAAATTAATAAATTAATGAAAATAACTTATTTTTTTGGATTTTTGGTATTTAAAGAAATAAAATAAAATAAATCAATGTTAGTAAAAAAACCTAATTAAGTCTAATTAGTTTTAATTATTTATAAAAAATATATTAAAGTTATTTCTAATTAATAGCCCAAATTAATTATAGATTTGTTAATAAAAAATAAAATACTAAAATTTAATTTGATAAATAAAATGTTTTTTTGATTTTAATTTTATAAGGAAAAACATTTGATTGGTTAGTTAATTAAATAAAATATAATAAAACAATTAAAACAAAAATAAATGAAATATAGAGAGATAGGGGGTATGGGCCTGTTTGGAGGTCAGAATAGCAAGCTGAGGCCCATTTGAATCTGGCCTCGTTTGACTTTTTTTTATTCCATGTGCGCATTTGGACTTGACTCCATGGTGGACTCTCAATTTGGATCACCAGATTTGGCCTTTGGCCATCTGGTTGTTGGACGTGTGAACGTGTATGGTATGCTACAAGCCTGGATCTGCATGTGATTATCTTAAGAAAAAATATATTGAGAAATTGAGGGGACCTGGGATTCGAACCTAGGTCTTGATGGTATTTGTAATGCTTGCTTCGCCACTAGGCCACTTCGCTTCAGTTGTTAATAAAATAAGAATAATATATAATAAAAAGAATCAACTCTTATGGATCAGAAACAAACAAAACGCGCGAATTATTTGAACCGGCCATTGGGGAAATGACACGCCATCGTCCCCTAACTCCAGTCCCTGTAACTTTACCTGCGGATTTGAATCCGTAGCTAAAAGCGTAGCTCGATCCAAAAATAAACTCCAGGCCATAAAAACGACCTTCTAAGACATGGTTAGGTTCGTCTCCCTCTCTTGAGTGCAACCATGCCTATTATTAGAATCAATTTCACCTGAAACAAAAAAACCTAAAAACCAAAACGTAGCCCTAGCCATGGCATTTTGAGGTTACAGTCCATATAAACCAAATTGAATATTTCCAAAAGTTCAGAAATGTTATAAGGATTATAAATGTGCCAAGGATTTGTTCAAATGATGCAAGGATAAAGAGCCATGATTTCAAATACAGGGCTAAGAAACGTGATACTTACAACGTGTTTGGGCGTGTATGGGAGCTTGTTTTTGATCGGTTTCAACTCAGTGAACCTCCAGGAGTCGATTGGGATGCTTCTTGGCTTCTGAAAACCTCTCTTGCTATGATTTCGAATTCCAACTTTTTCACCACTTTTTCAAGTTTGGTTCTTCTTGTTCTTACAGCCTCTAACCCTTGTTTTCGTGTCTTAAGCTTCCTTATGTATTACGGAATGCATTAGGTTAAGAATCGTGTATTCAATCTCTCTAAATCAATGCACCCATATTTGATTTGATTCACTATTGAAAGCTTGCCAATTTTGTCAAAAATCCATCTTTTTGCACATGATCTTGTGTGATACGAATTTGATGCTCTTAATGATGATGATCTCAACCTGAAATAGCCAAAAAGATCTCAAGTAATCAATATTTGGATTTAATTTGATTTAATTTGATTAAAAATGAAATAATTCAATAAAAAAAATTAAATAAAATAATAAAAAAGAAATATGATCCCAAGGCTGAAGCTAGGACACGTGTGCAATGGGGGAAGCTCAAATCAAGTGGAAAAGAATGCGCCCATTTGACAAAATTTGATGTTTTGGGGATAGTTGACTTTTGGCAATTTTGCAAAAATGCCCAACTTCAACAATGCATAACTTCTTCAATTTTGAGCTTTTGGAGGTGTTCTTGGACTTTTTAGAAAGCTTAAGATGTCGTATAACCAACCCTTTTGGTATCATCTCATTTTGATATTCCATTCTCAGGTTATAAGCTTTGACAAAAAAGGTGTTTTTGTTGACTTTCAAAAATGACCTATAATGTCCAAATTTATAACTTCTTGTGAGTGCATTTTCTGAACTTGGGGTATGAAGATGGATTGTAGGAAATTGCATCCTCTACAAGATGAGATTTGGATGGGTTATTTATCATAAAGTATGAGAAAGTTATGCTTGGTCAAAGTTGAGTTGACTTTTTCTACAAAACCCTAATTTAGAAACTTTTGAGTCTTGATGAATTTTGAGCAATCCTTGGTGAATCATGATCAACCCTTGATCAAATGATGAAATATCCTTCAAAATGAGAATTTTGACAAAAAATCTTGAAGTTTGACTGTTTATAGGTCACAATTGACTTTTGCCCTAACATAGTCGATTTTTAGGCCTTTGAGCAATTGATTGAGCAAATTTCCTTTGTAGGGCTTGAAAATTGACATAGATGATCTTGAGAACATATTAGGACAATGTTGAGCATTTGGGGTCCCTTGGACTCAAGCATCTTGATGCAACATGAAACCCTAATTTGGAGTTGACTGCCTTAGGAGATAGCTAGACTGTCCAACTCTTGAGCAATCTTGAGCCACTTGGAGATTTTTCTTGCAATATCTTGAGAAATATGAGAGGGAAAATTTTAGGGTACAACAGCTGCCCCTGTTCAATCTTCTTAAACCTGAGGATGTAGATTGGCTTTCGCGCCTTTCGTGATCCGAAGGTGGAAGATGATTGAACACTAGAGTGCCCAGAAATTTGCACTCGCATGAAGTGGTATCAGCCTGGTGATGTTGGGAATGGGCTTACAGATTTCATTTGGAGATTGTTGGTAGTAGGATGGGCTTACAGATGCCATCTGTAGGAGCGTCGATCACATAAGAGATTCCTTAGCGAGAACTTGCATACCTGTTGTTGTAGAAGATTCCGCTGGGGAAGTCTAACTTTTGTTGAGATTTAGGAACTTTCCTGTACCTCAGCTGGGAGAACATCTTTGCTGAGTTTTAAGAACTTGTCCGTAATTCAACTGGGGGAAACATCTTCATCAAGATCTAGGAACTTTCTAGTCTTCAACGGAGTATAATTCTGTTGAGATTGTAGAACTCGTCCACACTTTGACGGAGGAAAATTGTCAAGATTGAGAACCTTATCAGAAATTCAACTGAGGATAATTCAGTTGAGATTTAAGAATTGGCCAGGTCTTCGAATGAGGGAAACATCTTCATCAAGATCTAGGAATTGTCTGGTCTTCAACAGAGTATACTGTTGATATTGTAGAACTCGTCCACACTATGACGGAGGAAAATTGTCGAGATTGAGAACCTTATCTGAAATTCAACCGAGGATAATTCAGTTGAGATTTAAGAACCGGTCAGGTCTTCGACTGGGGAAACATCTTCATCAAGATCTAGGAACTCTCTGGTCTTCAACGGAGTATAATTTTGTTGAGATTGTAGAACTCGTCCACACTATGACGGAGGAAAATTGTCGAGATTGAGAACCTTATCTGAAATTCAACCGAGGATAATTCAATTGAGATTTAAGAACCGGTCAGATCTTTGACCGAGGGAAACATCTTCATCAAGATCTAGGAACTGTCTGTTCTTCAACGGAGTATACTGTTGAGATTGTAGAACTCGTCCACACTATGACGGAGGATAATTGTCGAGATTGAGAACCTTATCTGAACTTCAACCAAGGATAATTCAGTTGAAATTTAAGAACCGGTCAGGTCTTCAATTGGGGAAACATCTTCATCAGGATCTAGGAACTGTCTGGTCTTCAACGGAGTATAATTCTGTTGAGACTGTAGAACTCGTCCACACTTTGACGGAGGAAAATTGTCGAGATTGAGAACCTTATCTGAAATTCAATCGAGGATAATTCAGTTGAGATTTAAGAACCGGTCAGGTCTTCGACTGAGGGAAACATCTTCATCAAGATCTAGGAACTGTCTGGTCTTCAACGGAGTATAATTCTGTTGAGACTGTAGAACTCGTCCACACTTTGACGGAGGAAAATTGTCGAGATTGAGAACCTTATCTGAAATTCAATCGAGGATAATTCAGTTGAGATTTAAGAACCGGTCAGGTGTTCGACTGAGGGAAACATCTTCATCAAGATCTAGGAACTGTCTGGTCTTCAACGGAGTATAATTCTGTTGAGATTGTAGAACTCGTCCACACTTCGACAGAGGAAAATTGTTGAGATTGAGAACCTTATCTGAAATTCAACCGAGGATAATTCAGTTGAGATTTAAGAACCAGTCAGGTCTTCGACTGGGGAAACATCTTCATCAAGATCTAGGAACTGTCTGGTCTTCAACGGAGTATAATTCTGTTGAGATTGTAGAACTCGTCCACACTTCGATGGAGGAAAATTGTCGAGATTGAGAACCTTATCTGAAATGCAACTGAGGATAATTCACTTGAGATTTAAGAACCGGTCAGGTCTTTGACATAGCTGAGAACTTAACTGCCTCCTTCCTGAAAGGTAAAGGTCAGTCATATGCAATGCATGATATAGATCAAGCAATGATGTTCTCAAAATAAATGAGATTGTGTTGTATGATGCGTATATGCATGTATCATGATGTATGGAAATGTAATGTTTTAGCTGGGGAAAATAAATCCCGGATAGCTGCTGGAGAATAAAGTTGGATTCTTCGTTTCTGCTGGAGACAGGGAACGAAGATGATTGTGAGAAAAAACCTGCAGGAGAGAATAACTCCGTTGGGGAATAAACTGATGAGGAGATTACCCTGGGGGGAAGAGATCTTCTGCTGAGGATTCCACCGATAAATTCCGTTGGGGATGAATTACCGTTGCTGGTGATACTGAATCCTGTTGGGGATTGAATTCTTGTTTGTGAAAGGAAAGAACTCCGCCGGGGATGATCTTTCAGTTGCGACTTCACTGGGGATAACCTTTGAGACTCTTATGGGGATAATCCTTTGAGATTTGCTGGGGAGAGACTTCCTTTGAACTCGGCTGGAAATTTTTATTGTTATACTCTGTCGGGGACAAACTTCCAGAGTCTACTGGGGATGATTCTTCAACTCCCCTGGGGATGCTTTTTTAGACTGCGCTGGGAAAATTTTAACTCCATTAGGGATATCTTGTATTCTGCCGGAGAATATTCTTATACTCCGTTGGGGAATATTAAGACTGCCGGGGATATTAAGCCTTCTCAGTGTTGATGGTAGATAAACTCTGCCTGGGGGAGAATATTACCGACTCATTCATTCACAGTTGCAAGTCTCAGCTGGGGAGATCCAATCATTATTGTCTAACTCTGCAGGGAGTGAAAGTACCTTAACCATGCTTTTCAGCTGAATTTACCTTGTACCTGGTGGACAGAGCAACTATACAGCTTGGACAATTCTCATTTGCCCCTGTTTCTGATATTACCAGTAATCATCTTTTTGTTTCGCATGCAAATATTTATGAGCGGCAATTCATGTCAAGTGCATATATCAAAAATAAACATTGGACGTTCTTTGCAAAACAAAACAGATAAAGGAAAAACAGTTTGAAATTTCTTTGAAAATGAATTGTATTGATTTTGAAGTTTGGCCTGTGAATAGGCGTTTTTGTACAAGAGGCTGACGTCCTAGTAAGAGAACGCTGCCGAATAATAGAATTTACACAATTTGTGAAAAACTAAACAAAATAGCTATGTGAATAATCCCACTGGGTTCCAGCTCTACTATTCCCCTTATGTCCTCGAGCATCTCATCACTTTGCCACTAGGTTGAAGGTAGATCAGATTGATTAGTGCCGTCCAAGCTTGATGGTTGATACCGAAGTCTAGATGCAAGGTGATCCACTGAGACATAGTGTTACGCTTTTAATCCCTAATTTTTTCCTGGACCGCCCTTTCGGGTTTTCAGTCCACCGGGATACCCATTTTTGCCCAAGCCGCCTTTTCAGGTTTTCGACTTGCCGGGTGTACAGATTTTTTCATTTTCATCCCTTATTTTTTCCCGAACCCTTTTGGTTCGCCGGGAAGCCCTTATTTTTGCCTAGGCCAGTCGACCTAGCGGGTCTTTGATTATGCGTAGTATTTTTTCACTATGTCTGCATCGAAGGGGTGAGGAAGGTCGTCACTATCCATGGTGGTTAGAATCATAGCTCCTCCTGGGAAAATGTTCTTAACCACAAATGGCCCTTCGTAAGTAGGGGTCCATTTACCCTTGGGATCACCTTGAGGTAGGATAATGCGCTTGATAATCAGGTCCCCAACTTGATACTCCTGTCGTCTGACTTTCTTGTTAAATGCCTTGATCATCCGTTTTTGGTACGTCTGACCATGACAAATAACAGTAAGTCTCTTTTCATCGATTAAGTTCAGCTGATCAAGCCGAGTCTGAATCCATTCATCCTTGCTCAAATCTGCATCCTTCATAATCCGGAGAGAGGGTATTTGAACTTCAACGGGCAAGACTGCCTCCATGCCATATACCAAGGAATAGGGTGTTTCCCCTGTTGACGTCCGTGCTGAGGTACGGTACCCATGAAGAGCAAATGGTAACATCTCGTGCCAATCTTTGTATGTCACCGTCATATTCTGAACAATCTTCTTAATGTTCTTATTAGCCGCTTCTACATCCCCATTCATCTTCGGCCGGTAGGGAGAAGAGTTATGATGCTGTATCTTGAACTGTTTGTAGAGCTCAGTGATCATCTTATTGTTGAGATTAGTACCATTATCCGTAATGATCCTCTCTGGTACACCATATCGACAGATCAGATTGTGCCGAATAAGCCGTGCCACGACGTTCTTGGTTACAGTAGTAAAGGAAGCTGCTTCAACCCACTTCGTAAAATAATCAATAGCTACCAGGATGAAACGATGCCCGTTGGATGTCGTAGGTCTGATCTCGCCGATCATATCAATGCCCCACATTGCAAAAGGCCAAGGTGCCGTCAACATATTCAGAGGTACTGGAGGGATGTGCACCTTATCAGCATAGACTTGGCACTTGTGACAGGTCCGAGAATGCTGATAACAGTCGGCTTCCATAGTGGACCAGTAATATCCTGCCCGTAGGATTTTCTTCGCCATGGTATGCCCACTGGAATGAGTTCCGAAAGTACCTTCATGTAACTCTTCCATGATCCTTTCTGCTTCATTCTTATCCACACATCGCAGTAAGGTTGAATCATGGTTACGCTTGTAAAGAATTCCATTGCCGACGAAGAACTTTGCCGCGAACCTCCTCAGAAACTTCTTATCATTAACAGATGCACCTTCGAGGTATTCCTGAGCCTCAAGATACCTCTTCACCTCATGAAACTAGGGTTTATCTGCTACCTCTTCAGTCTCAATGTCACTGCAATGTGCAGGTTCATCCAATCTTTTGATGATAATCCGGGGAGCTTCGTTGTCCCAATTGACTTTGAACATAGAAGACATTGTAGCCAGCGCATCCGCCAACTGATTCTCCTCTCTAGGGAAGTGTTCAAAGGTTATCTCCTCAAAGTGGGGAAGCAATGTCAACACATACTCCTTGTAAGGAATAAGATTTGGGTGTTTCGTATCCCACTCGCCTTTGATCTGACTGATCACGAGAGCGGAATCTCCGAAGACACTTAGAAACTTAATCCTTAGGTCAATTGCTGCTCGAAGACCCATGATGCATGCTTCATACTCCGCCATATTGTTGGTGCAGTTGAAACATAGTCAGGCGGTAAACGGAGTATGAGAGCCTTTAGGAGATATGATCACGGCGCCAATTCCATTTCCCAAAGCGTTTGAAGCTCCATCAAAGTACATAGACCATCGGGATCCCTCCTCAGGTCCAGGTATCTCACAGTAAGTTACTATCATGATATTCTTGTCTGGGAATTCAAAGTTCATAGACTGGTAATCATCCACGGCCTGATGTGCCAAATGGTCTGCCAACACACTTCCCTTGATTGCCTTTTGGGTCGTATACTGGATGTCATATTCACTCAAGATCATCTGCCATCTTGCTATTCTTACGGATAAGGTAGGCTTCTCGAAGATATACTTGATTGGATCCATATTTGACATCAAAAGAGTAGTGTGAGTCAGCATATACTGTCTCAGCCGGCGAGCAGCCCATGCCAAAGCGCAACAAGTATTCTCGAGCAGTGAGTATCGGGTCTCACAGTCGGTAAACTTTTTGCTAAGGTAATAAATAACATGCTCTTTTCGTCCAGACTCGCCATGCTGACCCAGCACACACCCCATTGAGTTGTCGAGTACTGTCAAGTATAAGATCAAAGGTCTCCCTCCAACTAGAGGCATCATAATGGGTGGCTCTTGGAGATACTCTTTGATCCTTTTGAAAGAGGCCTGGCATTCATCGTTCCAATGTACTACTTGATCTTTCTTCAGTAGCTTGAAGATTGGCTCACAAGTAGCAGTCAGGTGCGAGATGAATCGGGCAATATAGTTCAAACATCCCAGGAAGCCTCTGACTTCTTTTTCTGTTCTGGGAGCTGGCATTTCCTGTATAGCCTTCACCTTTGCAGGATCCACTTGAATACCTTTATCACTTACAACGAAACCCAGCAGCTTACCAGATCTCACCCAGAAGGTGCACTTGTTCGGGTTTAACCTCAGCTTGTACAACTTCAACCTGTCAAATAACTTCTGTAGATGGTCAAGGTGTTCTTCCTCAGTCCGGGACCTTGCAATCATGTCATTGACGTATACCTAAATCTCATGATGGATCATGTCATGAAACAAAGCAATCATGGCACGCTGATACGTTGCCCCAACGTTCTTCAATCCAAAAGGCATGACCTTGTAGCAAAAGGTACCCAACTGAGTGACAAAAGTTATCTTCTCCATGTCTTCGGGAGCCATTTTAATCTGATTATAACTGGAGAAACCATCCATAAAGGATAATACCTTATGTTGAGCGGTGTTGTCAACTAGAACATCGATATGAGGCAGAGGGAAATCATCTTTGGGGCTCACCCTGTTCAAATTCCTGTAGTCAACACACATTCGGACCTTACCATCCTTCTTCGGCACAAGAACCACATTGGAAACCCACTGAGGGTAAGAAGTAACTGCTAGAAAACCGACGTCAAACTGTTTCATAACTTTAGCCTTGATTTTCTCAGACATATCCGGGCGCACTCGACAGACTTTCTGTTTCACTGGAGGGCAGTCTTCCTTGGTAGGCAATCGGTGAACCACAATATTGGTATCCAACCCAGGCATATCTTCATAAGACCAGGCAAAGATCTCAACGTATTCATGCAGCATCTGAATCAACCGTTTCTTCATACTAAGCTCCAGATTTTCCCCGATCTTGACCTCTTTCTTGTCCCCTTCTATACCCAGATTTACCGTTTCCACCGGCTCTTCATGCGATTGTATAGCCCTCTCTTCTTGAAGTAACAGTCTAGCAAGTTCACCATGCACTTCGCAATCATCTTCACCTTCGTCTTCAGCTAAGTTGATCGGACTTTGGAAGTCATAATTGGAGGTAGCAGAGTCGTTACAAGTGAGATCCAGGGTGGATGTAGACCTGTATATGTGAGTGTGTGTAAAATAGATATTTTGCAATATGTAATAAAAGAAAAACAAGGAGCGCAAAATTTGAAATGCAAGAAAACGTCCAATGCCTTTATTAATGATATATGAAGATGACAAACATAAAGCCCTCACAAATGAAACCACAGTGCCCCGGGTAAGACACCGGGCCATAGAGTTTAAAACATTGTCTGTTACAAATTCAAAACAAAAGTCTCATTACTGGGTAACAAAAGAAATTGGGATGAAGTCCTTTGCTGTCCAGTTGCTTAGTCCATCATCAGTAGTAGGATAGATCCAACTGTCAAACTCAGACTCTTCCACATCATCTTCAATGGCATTCACTCCTGAATTGCTGATGAACAGGGGAGGTATTCCGATCCGTGCATTCCGAACAGCCTTTTGAGCTTCTGCAGTGAAACCCAAACCAAACTTGTTAGTCTTATGCGTAAAATCAGGGAGTCGGCCCCAATTTGCACACCCACCTTTCTCGACAACATCCCGGGCATCCTTGAAGGAAGCCATCTTCATAGGAGGATCTTCAACAACAGTCTCAGTTGATGCCAGTGTCTGGGGAACCTCTTCAAAATGTTAGAACGGGGTCTCAATGAACTCCCCATCCATCTCTACATATCGAAAAGAGTTAAGGTGGATCACCATGTACTCCTCCTCTCCTTGTATTGTCACAATTTTCCCTTTGACCGGGTACTTTAGCTTCTGGTGGAGCGTAGACGTCACTGCCCCAGCTTTGTGGATCCATGGACGACCCAGCAAACAAGAATAAGATGGCCGAATGTCCATCACATAGAATGTAGAGGTGAAAACCTGAGAACCAACTTTAATCGGGATATCAACTTCTCCATGTACCATTCTCTTTGACCCATCAAAGGCCCTAACAACAATATTACTTGGTTTCAACTCTAAACCTTCGTTGTCCAACCGGTCTAGAGCTTTCTTAGGCAAAACATTCAATAAGGAACCAGTATCCACCAATACATGAGCAAGAGTAGTGCCCCTGCATTCAATGGAGACATGCAGGGCATCATTGTGATTCTTCCCTTTAGCAGTCAAGTCGGTGTCAGAGAAACCCAACCCATTATCAGCAGTCAGACTAGCCACACAATCTTTAAACTGATCAGCTGATGTTTCTTGTGGTACGTGTGCAGTCTTCAGGAAAGCAATCAGAGCCTTGGCATGGGCTTCTGAGAATAACAACAGTGACAACATATATATTTTGGATGGGGTCTTCCCCAGCTGCTCGACTACATTGTAGTCGCTCTTTTTGATGATCTTTAAAATTTCCTCTATCTCTTGTCTAGAAGCTTCAACAATAATCTTCTTCGGTGCCTCCGTCCGGGCAGGCTAATCAGTGGTCCCTTTGCCCCGAGTGTCGGATGACTCGGCAACAGGGGTAAGAATGGGAACTTGAACAGGAATAGTATCAGGTACACTGGCAGGTGTAATAACAACAGGTTTCCGGACAGTTGGTGGAGAGATATCAGGGGAGAAAAGTCTTCTGCTGCGGGTGACTTTGGCAAATCCAACAATATTGCTGACGTCAGTATCAACATCAAAATCTTGTTTAACTCCATGATAATAAACATCATCCCCGTAGTGCCAAGGGACAGCTTTATCAGATGTATAGGGGATAGGCCCTGTAACAGTGATGATCAACGACGCGATTCTTGGAACAGATGTAATTCTAACAGGCTTTCTCGAGGAAGCCTTGGAAGAATGGTCGAAAATGGTGATAATAGCAACTTCTTCAGCATGAACTAAAGGAACAACAATCTTCTCAAACATAATTTCTTTATTATCCATCAGGCGTTGGACACCTGACTTCAAAAGATGGCAACCGGTAGGTAGGACAGAACACATACGGCAACCTTCGTCACAGCCCGAAAATAAACCGGCTATCAAAAGGTTCTTCTTTACAGTTATTAAAGGGGTAACAATGTCGTTCACAGAAACCATAAACGAGTTTTCATCTACAGGGTTTACTCCATGCTTGGGCATGGGAGCAGTCACAATATTGGGTCTTTCAGGCGCCTCAAACTCAATCTCCTTAGCATCAATCAAGTCTTATATTTTATTCTATAAAACCCAACAATCATCCGTATCATGCCCCGGGCTATCAGAGTGAAAAGCGCAGCGGGCATTAGGGTTGTACTTTGGTGATGTAGTGTTGGGATTCTGCGGGGCCTCCCTTGGAATCACTAGATTGGTTATCAATAACTGTGGCAGAATCTGAGATAAAGTCATGTTGAGTTGAGTGAATTGTCTTCAAGGTCCCCAGAAACATAACCACTAGCTCCCTATCAACCAAGGGTGGTTGCACTCTTCCAGCGAGGACCCTCCACTTCTGAGCATAATCTTTGAAACCTTCGTCCGCACCCATTGACATACCCTGGAGTTGGGTACGCGTGGGAGCAAGGTCAGCATTGTATTGGTACTGCTTGTAGAAAGCAGCGGCCAAATCTTCCCACATACGGATGCTAGTTCCTTCCAGCTGGTAAAACCATTCAAGCTGAGTCCCTGAGAGACTGTCTTGAATGAAGTGGATCCAGAGATTCTTGTCAGCGGTGTATGGCTGAATCTTCCTAACATACAAACAGAGGTGAAGTTTCGGACAAGAAACTCCGTCGTACTTAGCAAAGGCTGGTGCTTTGAACTTGTGGGGAATCACCACCCCAGATGACAGACCCAAATCACCAAAGTCCAGGCCAAGCACTTTCTGAACTTCCATCACACTCAACCGGTCTTCCAGTTGCTTATATCTATCCTCAGCCGGAGGATACTGGTCTTCATCGAAGTCCGTCTCGTTGTCTGAAACCACAGGGGTAGGAGCCCTCCTTTCTTCCTGACTATCTTTCCCTCCAGATGAGGTGGTCAAATCAACTTCATCTCGTAGCCTGTTTCCAAACCCGTGGCCCATGTTAAACAGGACCTTCTTCTTCTTCTTCTTCTTCTTCTTCTTCTTCTTCTTTTCTTTCAAGATAAGGGCCTTCAGATCTTGCTGACCCTTAGCCAAATTCATGAACAATTCCTGGAACTGGGCGTTTTGAGCCATCAGAGCCTCGATTGCTTGTTCAGTTGATGGTTCAGAAGACATGATGCTGAAATAAACAGCGAAGAAGATAAGAGACATGTAAGGGTACCTGCTATGAGGTGCATGGAATGAAATGCGTATTCTATGATTTCAAAGACATCGAGAGATTCAAATTCGTAAACCAAACATGAAACACACTTTTATTAGATAAACTTGAAATTAAATTGTTCCACAAATTACCCTTAAGGCGTTACAAGAAAATAAATACTGAAAAGTAAATAAAAACTGGAAGTAATCAAAGGACATCAGCGCTCCCATGGTCGTTTGCCTTTAGTGTTGACATAGTCGTTGATGATCTGCTCATTCTCCAACTGCCTTGTCAACTTCTGGATCTTTCGCTCTTGCTCGTGATACTTTTCTCTATAAGTATCCCGCTCTTCCCTTAGCTGCATCCAAGACCTCTTCAATGCCCCAATGTCAGTAGGCATATAAGGGTGTCAGATAGTAGGAGGAACCCCTTCCTCATCAGCAACTTCAACAATAATAGGCAAGACGGCTTCATAGGGCATTCCCAGCTTTTGGGCACGTATGCGAACCCATCGGAGATATGGTTCCATTGGTAGATAAGTCTTCGCACCCAACTCGTGTGGATCAGATATATGTACTTTATCCCAAGCCCTTATGAATCTGCGGCGTTGCTCGTCACTATCCCCTTGGAAATCAAAGATTATACTAGGCATTAGCAGCTCATGAGGTCCTTCCCTTCTGGCTCGCCCAAACTGACGTAAGGCCAAGCATGGATTATTAGTAATTCCTCCATTGGTTCCTATGAGTGGAACATTGGGATATTCCCCACAACGATCAATAATGGCCACCTCGTCCATACCCTTAATAGTCCAAATGATGTCATTATGAGAGAGAGATATAACCCTATAAGCCCAGCCCATGCCTTCTTTGTTCTTCAGAACTGATTTGGGAAGGTGAGAAATAAACCACCTCGCCAACAGTGGAGCACAGCACATCAAGGTTCCCCGCTTCTGAGCAGTACAGGCATAAAGCTGATGGAGAATGTCACCCAAGAGAGTGGGTACAGGATTACCAGAGATGAAGATTTTTACCGCATTCACATCAACAAAGGAGTCAGAGTTAGGAAACAATACCAAGCCATATATCAGAAGATCCATACTATCTTCGAATGCCTAGAAGTCTGGACTATCCCAGAAATGATTAGCCTTACCAAACAAGAACTTAGTCAAAAAGCCCTTTGCTCCACTTCTAGTCTCCCAATTAGCCATTACCTCAGCCTTTGTCAGATGAAGGGCTGAAGCAATCTCTTCCGGACTAAGGATCTTCTCCCAACCTGTAAATAAGGTCTGCTCCAGAATAGAGATACCGAGCAGATCAGAGAACTCTTCCAAGGTAGGGACCAACTGGTAGTCCTGAAAAGTAAAGCAATGGTACAGTGGATCAAAGAACTGGACTAGGACACTCATCATCTGCTCGTCCAATTTGGAGGTGACCAAACCAAGAAGATGCCCATGTCTTCTGATAAAGGAAGTAGTATATGACATCTTTGCAACCAATTCTTTAAGCATAGTGGGAACCTGGACAAAGTTGATCCGGATGGTGTTCCTACGCATGGGTGCCATGACCTACAAAATAGAACAAAGATGAATCCCTCCTGTCTTTGAAATAGGTTAGTCCAATGCAAGATGTATGCAATGTTATGATGTCATGATGTCATGATGTCATGATGGAAAGCACACCACAAGTATCCACAAATAGCAAACATGGTAAAGGCACACAAGTCACATAGAGAGCCCTTAGATTTCAGGCTGGCAAGGAGCTTAGGTACTACCCTCTTTCAGTTCAGTTGGTCCAAACCTGTCCTAAAAATAGTAACCGGGTTCTAGAGGATCTCAATATCATTGACTACCCTCGATCGGTCATAATTCCAGTTTAGCAACCTTTTCTTGTGGCCGGAATCATCACGAGAGTTTAGTCTCAATGAGTGTAGCATACTGCTACTGTTCTATGGCCAAGTTGGTCAATTTAAAGGTTCTAAGGTCAGTTGGTGCTTAATGACCCCTTAGCAGACCCATATTCTCCTCGTTGCGCCACAAGGGATATCGGTACATACTAAAGTTACACATCAACGTAGCTACCGCTTCAACCGTATCGGTCTACACTGTACAATTCCCTCACAGTTTATTGCTACTTACCTAAAGGATATCCCCCAGATCCGGGTTAGGATCTATAGTAACTCCGATTCAAGCCCACAAAGATAAATCATACAAATCAAGCAATTGAAAACATTATGAACTATTCCTAAGGTACACCCCACTTATTAGAGATTCCCAGCAGAGTCTCTAGCTCTGTGATGCAGTGGGAAAGAACTGATTGTTTTTTGGAATGCTGGTTTGCGTTTTGCATTTGTTTTCGCAAAATGTCGCGGTAAGCAAGAGTTTCCACCGACTTTTATTTTATCCAACAAGGAAAGGAAAAAAGCATAGAAAAATTCCTTTTTTGAGATATTTTTCGGGTTCGGGGGGTGGATTATAGAAAGGGAAGGTGTCAACACCCTTTCTATCCGTGGTTATCCACGGGCTCTTATGCACTTGCTCAATTGTTTTCAAAATATTGCTTTCTTTGTGCTTGTGGGTTTGAAAAAAAATTTGTTTGAAAACTTCGATTTAACTCTTGCTTTTGTCCTCAAGAGTGTAATGAAGTGTTTTTGAAAACTTTGTTCGAAAAGTGTCAGTGTGAAAAGTTTTTGTTTTTTGAAAGAGCAAGTACTTAAGAACCATCTACCTACTCGAAAAAAGAATCGTTCTATGCTATCTTCCTTAGACAATGCTATCCCATTATTGATGAGTAGGTAGCACCGTCGTTGGAGTTTAAGGGTCAATTCAAATTAGGGACTTACGGTCACCAAAGCAATGTTATGACGCCTTAGCGGTAACCCTAATGTCTTAGATCATTTGTATTGAGGCAACAATATCTGAGGCAACCGTTTCGAGGCGACTATGATCTTTAGACAAGAGGCCGACCTCTAAAGTGACCTATACTCAATGACCGTGTTACGAAGGCAACCAAGTGGGGTGTACCCTAAGAGTGCGCAGGTGCGAGTGTGTCGTTTTCAGTTTTATCTTTGTACATGTTAATGGTGATCTAATTTGATTTTAGGTTAAAACATTCAATCTTGTCATGCATCCCTATTATCAAAAATTAAATTACAAGGCGTCGGGTATTTACATCGCCAAAAGCAACCCTTTGAAATTTAAATGCGGAAAAATAAATAAAGCGATAAAAATAATTAAATGGTCCTAATTATCTATTACATTCTGGGAACAAATACAATATTGAATAAATAGACCGCGTGCGAGAAATTAAATCGAGCGCAAAGTTTAGGGTTTTGACCCTTTTTGTTAAAGAAAAGATTTTTTTTGTTGTTTTTGAATTAAGCGAAAGAAATTAATCTAAGTTAATTATTAAATAAATTAATAAATTAATGAAAATAACTTATTTTTATTTTATTTTTGGTATTTAAAGAAATAAAATAAAATAAATCAATGTTAGTAAAAAAAACCTAATTAAGTCTAATTAGTTTTAATTATTTACAAAAAATATATTAAAGTTATTTCTAATTAATAGCCCAAATTAATTAATAGATTTGTTAATAAAAAATAAAATACTAAAATTTAATTTGATAAAGAAAATGTTTTTTTTGATTTTAATTTTATAAGGAAAAAGATTTGATTCGTTAGTTTATTAAATAAAATATAATAAAACAATTAAAACAAAAATAAATGAAATAGAGAGAGATAGGGGGTATGGGCCTGTTTGGAGGTCATAATAGCAAGGTGAGGCCCATTTGAATCTGGCCTCGTTTGACTTTTTTGATTCCCTGTGCGTATTTGGACTTGACTCCATGGTGGACTCTCAATTTGGATCACCAGATCTGGCCTTTGGCCATCTGGCTGTTGGACGTGTGAAGGTGTATGGTATGCTACAAGCCTAGATCTGCATGTGATTATCTTAAGAAAAAATATATTGAGAAATTGAGGGGACCTGGGATTCGAACCCAGGTCCTGATGGTATTTGTAATGCTTGCTTCGCCACTAGGCCACTTTGCTTCAGTTGTTAATAAAATAAGAATAATATATAATAAAAAGAATCAACTCTTATGGATCAGAAACAAACAAAACGCGCGAATTATTTGAACTGGCCATTGGGGAAACGACACGCCATCATCCCCTACCTCCAGTCCCTGTAACTTTACCTGCGGATTTGAATCCGTAGCTAAAAGCGTAGCTCGATCCAAAAATCAACTCCAGGCCATAAAAACGACCTTCTAAGACATGGTTAGGTTCGTCTCCCTCTCTTGAGTGCAACCATGCCTATTATTGGAATCAATTTCACCTGAAACAAAAAAACCTAAAAACCAAAACGTAACCCTAGCCATGGCATTTTGAGGTTACAGTCCATATAAACGAAATTGAATATTGCCAAAAGTTTAGAAATGTTATAAGGATTATAAATGTGCCAAGGATTTGTTCAAATGATGCAAGGATAAAGAGCCATGATTTCAAATACAGGGCTAAGAAACGTGATACTTACAGCGTGTTTGGGCGTGTATGGGAGCTTGTTTTTGATCGGTTTCAACTCAATGAACCTCCAGGAGTCGATTGGGATGCTTCTTGGCTTCTGAAAACCTCTCTTTCTATGATTTCGAATTCCAACTTTTTCACCACTTTTTCAAGTTTGGTTCTACTTGTTCTTACAGCCTCTAACCCTTGTTTTCGTGTCTTAAGCTTCCTTATGTATTATGGAATGCATTAGGTTAAGAATCGTGTATTCAATCTCTCTAAATCAATGCACCCATATTTGATTTGATTCACTATTGAAAGCTTGCCAATTTTGTCAAAAATCCATCTTTTTGCACATGATCTTGTGTGATACGAATTTGATGCTCTTAATGATGATGATCTCAACCTGAAATAGCCAAAAAGATCTCAAGTAATCAATATTTGGATTTTATTTGATTTAATTTGATTAAAAATGAAATAATTCAATAAAAAAAATCAAATAAAATGATAAAAAAGAAATATGATCCCAAGGCTGAAGCTAGGACACGTGTGCAATGGGGGAAGCTCAAATCAAGTGGAAAAGAATGCGCCCATTTGACAAAATTTGATGTTTTGGGGATAGTTGACTTTTGGCAATTTTGCAAAAATGCCCAACTTCAACAATGCATAACTTCTTCAATTTTGAGCTTTTGGAGGTGTTCTTGGACTTTTTAGAAAGCTTAAGATGTCGTATAACCAACCCTTTTGGTATCATCTCATTTTGATATTCCATTCTCAGGTTATAAGCTTTGACAAAAAAGGTGTTTTTGTTGACTTTCAAAAATGACCTATAATGTCCAAATTTATAACTTCTTGTGAGTGCATTTTCTGAACTTGGGGTATGAAGATGGATTGTAGGAAATTGCATCCTCTACAAGATGAGATTTGGATGGGTTATTTATCATAAAGTATGAGAAAGTTATGCTTGGTCAAAGTTGAGTTGACTTTTTCTACAAAACCCTAATTTAGAAACTTTTGTATCTTGATGAATTTTGAGCAATCCTTGGTGAATCATGATCAACCCTTGATCAAATGATGAAATATCCTTCAAAATGAGAATATTGACAAAAAATCTTGAAGTTTGACTTTTTATAGGTCATAGTTGACTTTTGCCCTAACATAGTCGATTTTCAGGCCTTTGAGCAATTGACTGAGCAAATTTCCTTTGTAGGGCTTGAAACTTGACATAGATGATCTTGAGAACATATTAGGACAATGTTGAGCATTTGGGGTCCCTTGGACTCAAGCATCTTGATGCAACATGAAACCCTAATTTGGGGTCGACTGCCTTAGGAGATAGCTAGACTGTCCAACTCTTGAGCAATCTTGAGCCACTTGGAGATTTTTCTTGCAATGTCTTGAGAAATATGAGAAGGAAAATTTTGGGGTAAAACATTTGGTTTTAGTTATTCTTTTTCTATCTTCAGTGAACATTGATAGTTCATCGTCAGTGAACGGCGGTGGTATGATATATTCAGTGAACGTTGGTGTTTGTTATCTTTTTGCTATCTTCAGTGAACGTTGATAGTTCATCGTCAGTGCACGGCGGTGGTATTTTATTTTCTCTTTCTACCTTCTGTGAATGTTGGTAGTACATCGACAGTGAACGTCGGTGTTTGTTATCTTTTTGCTATCTTCAGTGAACGTTGATAGTTCATCGTCAGTGCACGGCGGTGGTATGATATATTCAGTGAACGTCGATGCTTGTTATCCTCCACTCTGATTCTATTCTCGTGGTTTACCGGTGATTTATTTTCCTGGTGGGAGTGCTCTTTTGCTTCTGTGTTTTGTGTTGCCTGCCCAATGCTACTTTATGTCTCTTCTGTTCATATGCATAAACATTTGCATGGCATCTTAAAGCCAAAAAAAAAGATTTGTTTTATATTTAAGTGTCTTCGATCACGTCAACATGAAGATTTTTAACCTTCCTACCTCCGGATAGAAGAAACTTAAATAAGGGCAGCTGTTATACCCCAATTTTTGCCCCTAAGATCCTTTTATCATACCACATTGTTTCAATCACCACAAAATCACATTAGGGATTTTTGGTTCTTCTCCCTATCTTTAACGTTGCTCTTTGAGAAGTTACCAAGCACCTTGATTTGTTTTATTTTGTGATCATAGGTATTGTACTTTGATTTTTCTCTCTAATTAATAAAATGCAATATTGGTTTGTCTTACTTGTTGATAATGTAGGTAAAAGCAATGAGATAAGCAAGTTGCTTCATGGGTTCATGAGTTTATTTCCATGCCCTAGTCAAAAGCTTGAGAGATTCAAACCTCACCATTGAAGTTGTTTTGAAGTTGATATGAAATTGGTTTTGGTGGCCATAGGTCCTCATCATCATCCTTAAACAATTTCTATTCTCAAAGGAAGAATATTGGCACAAAAACGTTTGTTAAAACTTGGCAAAGTTCCACCAAGCATTCTCTTGATCTAGAGGCTAGGGTTTTGGACTTCAAAGAGGAATATCTTACTCATATTTTGTTATTTTTGAGTGATTCCAAAAACATTCTTCTCTTTAAAGAGTTACCAACAAATTACTTCAAAAGTTCCAAAGAGTTTTCATGTGAAAGGAACTTGGTGAAGAAGAAAGATCACAAGTCATCCAGTTGAATCCCTAATTTTCCATATGTGACTTCAAATTGTCATAACTTGGTCAATTGTTATCACCTTGAGCCCATTCTTTTTCCATTTTGATCTTAAGGATGTGTGCTTCATGCCTTATTTTATGTGTAAAGTAAGAAAATGGATGGAAGTTGCCTTAAGAATGCAAAAGATTATAGGTCATTTCATCATTTTTGGCCAACTTCAACAAGTTATAACTTGCTCAATTTTTGGAGATTTTGAGTGGTTCAAATTGCAAAATGTCATACAAGATATCTACTTAATTCTATCTTTTTGGGTCAAGATCAAATTCTAAGTGGAAATCCATGTTTGGATGCAAGAGATTATAGGTCATTTTTAAAGAAGAATTTGAAATATTTCTAAGTATGGAAAGTCAACTCTTTTTCTCCAACTTTGACTCCATGTAATTTTTAGCTCAAGCCTCCATTTGATTCCATTATTTTTCCATTGCAAAGTTTGTTACCTCATCTTTCCAAAGCATCAAGAATCATGCCTTAAGACTCTCTGAGATGGAAATGCCATTGTTTCAAAAATGGTAACTTGGAATTGAAGTTTCCCTGCAAGTCAGAATTTAAATTTCATGTTACAACCTCTACACCTAAAATTAGCATGTGTTTTAGGTCTAAAAATGATTAGCCAACTCTCATATGGATTAGTGCATCAAAACGCAAGAATTGGATGAGTTTTGGTGAAGTTTGGATCAGACTTCACTCGTGCATCAGGTTTGCACGAATTCCCTCCAAAACGCATCATTCACTCTTCCTTTTGATCCCATTTTCTTCTCCTATAAATACATGTACTATCCCATTCATTTTCTCAAGCTTAGATAGCCAGAATCACCCTGCCAAACTTGTTTCACAACTCAGAATTCAGTTACTTCGAATCCTATTCTCAAGCCTTTTTCAATCCATTTCTCCATCAATTCACCTTCCTGGATCTTCCATGAACCTAACCATACCATTACATTCAAGAATCGTGCCCTATATTATACCATAGAAGTCCAGTTTCAGAGCTCTGCAACTCAACTTCAAAAGGTAGATTCCTTCATCAATTCTTCAAAACTTTGGTACCATTGTGTTGCTCTCATTGTCCTGGTTCTAGTCGCAACAGTTACTTTTATCTGGTAACACGTTTTAACCATGAATTTTCAAATCCCCTTTCAAAACTTTCTTTCCAAATTGCTTGAGTTACAGTTTATATAAAAATGGTGCGAGGGTATGGTTATCTTTGTCTTGAAGAGACGAAACGAATGACATAGGTCTAGGCTTCTGATTTTACAGTTTGAGAGACCTGTAATTCGTGAGGCTGGAGGTTGAAGATGACTAACGTGTCACCTTCTAACCAATGAAAGCGTGCCATTTGTATTTTTTGAATTTCTGATTTTACATTTGATTTTGTGATTTATTCAGTAAAGACCATGATATGCACAGTGCGCCAGATCCCTTGTGTTGTACCCCAAAATTTTCCCTCCCATATTCTCTAAGAAATTGCCAAGTCAAGCTTCAAAATCTCCCTAAGGGTTGCACAGTCAAAGATCTCCTATACAGTCAAAATTAGGGTTTTGATTCTGATCAAGAAAAGGAAGTTTTCAAGGGCCCAACCAAGTCTCATATGCCTACAAATATGGTCAAGCATCCTCATACAAAGTTTCAAGACATTCAGCTCAAAATTGCACAGTCAAAAACCCTAATTGCACTACAGTCAACTGTAGGGGCAAAATGGTCATTTGACAGTCAAAAGTTCAAATTTTTGGTCAACATATCATTTTGAAGCCTTAAACATCATTTGATCAATGCTTGAACATGATTCTCAAAATTTGGCTCAGAAATCATCAAGATGCAAAAGTTTCCTTATTTGGACAGCTGGAAAAGTCAACTGTAAATTGACCAGGGCATAACTTTCACATGGATTATCATAAAAATTCCATCCAAAGCTCATTTTGAAGAGAAAGACATTTCCTACAACTCATCTTCATACTCCAAGTCCAAGAAATGCTCTCACAAAAATCTATCAATTTCAACATTATAGGTCATTTTCAAAAGTCAACAAAAAGGGACTTTAAGTCAAAGGCCATAACTTGAGATTGGTAAATCAAAATGACATGGGACCAAAGACATTGGTTATAGGACTCAAAGACCTCTCCAAAATGTTAAAGAACATGAGAAAAGCTTAAAAATTGAGCAAGTTATGTCTTGTGGAAGTTGGGAAATATTTGGATATTTTAAAAAGTCAACATTGGTTCAAATGACCTAAAATTGCTAATGGGCCCATTTTTCTTCCATAATTCATCATCCATGGCATGTGCACGACCACTTGGCCCAAAGGGAAGTATTTCTTCATTTTTTATTTATTTATTTGAATTTTTATTTATAATAATTCATTTAAATCTAATTAAATATATGAAAAATGCTTAACTTAACCTACCAAATCTTTTTGCACATGTAATCTACTCAATAATTCGTGCACATTCAAATAGGGAAAGATTTGGATTGATTGGATCATGATTTGCACAAAATTGTATGAAAAAGATTGAAAAAACAAAGCTTGAAAATCAAATCTTCAAAACCATCAATGAAAGAGATTTTGCTCAGAATTGTTGACCTAATTGACTCAATACAAAAGCCAGAACACAAACCTAATCATCCTACACACGCAGCTGCTGAGAAACCTGGAAATCAAACTTGAAATTTTGTCTAAAAAACTCAATTCTGAAAATTAACTTGCAGGTTGATTCAAGCCTCCAAACCGATCTCATTAGCTTCCTCAAGCATCACTGAACGTTTCCCAATCAAGAACATTCCTCAAAGATTAAAGAATTGGTATACAGAACTGGAAATATCTCATGAAAAATTCATAATCGTGTTTTAAAATCTATGCATTTTCATGGCATTTTAATTATTGATTCATGTTCCTGGTATGATTCTAAAGCTAACCCATGCGTTTAATTGAATTTTTGCAAGCTATAGACGATTATACCATTGTCAATTTCTAGGGTTTACAGGACCTTGGATTAGGGCTTTTTAAATGAGGAAAAATTAGAACCCCTGAGTACCACCATTGGAATCAGCATGTCTGGACGAAGAAGAAGCCATGCTCGCGCTCAATTTATGAGTGTTCCTGGGCTAATCGTTATTTTCCCATAGCTGGCCTAAGAGAACGCCATTAAAACCGTTGCTCATTCTATTTGTGTTTCAGGAACATGAAGAAGATGATACCGTGGCGAATGGTGATAGGCTGATTCAAAGTTTCGCGCGCAGACCCACTAACATTTTTGTTTTCTTTTTATAATATTTATTAGTTGTTTGTATATCAAACGCGTGAATTGGCTCCACTGGCAAGCATAAGGACTGGTAATGTTAATGACCTGGGTTCGATCCCAGGTCTTCACCCTTTCCATTTGTTATTTTTCAACTAACGTTCATGTGTAGCGCTTATGCTGAAGGCTATCATGCATCCTCAAAAATCAACGCCCACGTGTCCTAGAGCGTCAGATCAACGGCCATGAACTGAAGACTATGATGAACTCAAGTCAACGCGCGTGTATGCTCCCAAAAAAAAAGTCCATAAGGCCTCAGATTCTTGGGCCAGGCTGCTAAACTATACCTCCATGTTGGGGACTACAACCCCCCCAGGTTTGCTATGTTTTTATTTATTAATTCTATTTTCTTTTAATTGTATTTGTTAATTTAATCATTATTTTCATGAAAACATAAAACACATAAAAAATCAGAAAAGAGCAAAAATAATCAATATTTTTATTTCTAGTATTTTTATAAATAAATGCATATAATTGAATTTAGTGTAAATTAGGGTTTAATTTTAATACTTTTAATAAAAAATCTAAAAAATGTAGAAATAGGGTTTAATTAATAATTTTCCAACCTTCTTATTTTTCTTTCATAAATAATTAAATAATTAAATAATTAGATATTTATTTTTACAATTAAATTGCATATAAAAAATTAGGGTTAAATTAGGTTAAAATTTAATATTTTCTTAATAAACTAAAAATAATTAGAATTAGGGTTTGCATCTTATTTTAATTTTAGTTAATTCTTTTTTTTTATATTAAATCATAAATACTAAAAAATACCAAAAAAAAACAAATTCTTTCTTTTAATTTTAATTAATTCCTCATTAATCCAATTTTTGCAAAAGGGTCCAACGCCCTCGTTTCGATTTAATTATTAATTCGCATAGTATTTTATTCCGTTTAAATATTCATGTATCTCTCCCGAAGCCTTGTAAATAATTGCTCGTACCTTTTAATTCCTTATTTTCTTTTACTTTATTTATTTTCTGTCAAATCGGGTTCGAGAAACTTTTGGCGATGTGGACCCGCGCCTTTTGTAATAGCTTAGAATTTACTTTTCTCGCAATTTTTAACTGTTAATAAATGGCATGAAAGAATGTATGGACAAAATAAAAACAAGCGTAGAACACCAATAACATGACAAGATAAATGCAAATGAATCTGACACACAAATCACACACCACCCCTAGGGTACGCCTCACTGTTGCCTTGCCTCGAAAGGTGATCGTCGAGTAGAGGATGTCTTAGTAAGTCCTCATGATCCGGGAATCTGGCATGAGGGTAGCTTCTAAGGTGTCTTCCCATTGCTCTGGTGATCACCATGTCCTGAACCTCGAATTGACCCGAACAACTCCAATAGTGGCGCTACCTACCTCTCAATGGTGGGATGGCACTACTTTAAAGGACATTTACACAGACGAATTCCTTAGGGTAGGTAGACGACTCTAGATACTTGCTCTAAATTCAAAACAAATTCAAAAATACTTTTCACACCGACACCTTTTCAAAAAGCTTTCGAAAGCATTTTTTCAAACACTCTTGAGGACAGATACAAGAGTCGAACTGGAATTTTCAAAGAAACTTTTTAAAACCCACAGTTGAAAAGCAAACAAACCATTTTTGAAAACACAAATGAGCAAGTATCTAAGAGCCCATGGATAACCATGGATAGAAAGGGTGCTAACACCTTCCCTTTCTATAATCTACCTCCCGAACCGAGAGCAATCTCTTTAAGGAATTTTTCTGTGCTTTTGTCCTTTCCATTTGGAGAAAATAAAAGACGGTGGCGACTCTTGCTTCCGCGACATTTCGCGAACCAGCTTTAAACAGTCAGTTCCAGATCCACCGATCACAGAACTGGCGACTCTGCTGGGGATACTTATAAAGTGAGGTGTACCTTAGGACTAAGATCACTGTGTTTTCAATTGCTTTCCTTGATTGCTTTATTATTGTGGGTTGCTTGGGAGTTCTATAGATCCTAACCCGGATCTGGGGGGATACCTTCTTAGAAAGTAGCAACAAGGCTGTGAGGGAACTGTGCGGGGTATACCGACATGGTTGAAACAGTCTACTACGTTGATGTGGCACTTTGGTGTGTACCGGTAACCCTTGAGTTCAGTCAAGGAGAGTACGGGGCCTCCGCGTGGTGTCGTGAAGCATCAACAGACCTTAGGAACCTTAATTGAACTATCTTGGCCTCTTTAGGGTAGTGAGATAACTGACTTTGGTGCAGTCCGAGGTTGGTTGATACTCGATACTACACTCAATTGAGGGTTGCTTTCCTGGAATATTTCGGTCGCCAGTTCAGTGGCTAAATCGAAACGATGAACAATGAAAGCAATCCAGTGATATTGGGACCCTTAGAACCCGGTTACTTTGATAGGACAGGTTGAACCCACCAACTTCAAGAGGGTACCACCCAGACCCCATGCTAACCTTAAACATTAAGGGCTTGTCTTGTGTGCCTTGTGTGCCTTACATGTTTGTCTTTGTAAATATCTGTGGTGTGTTTAATCATAGCATCATGACATCATCCAGCATCATATGCATTGACTAACCATTTCAGGGGTTCGAATTTTCATCTTTGTTCTTGTTTTGTAGGACATGGAAACTGTTCGTAGAAAGACAATTCAAGTCAGTCTTGTAAGGATCCCTCCTCAGCTTAAGGAACTTATATCCCGAATTCCCGAGAACTCATCATTCAGTGAAAGACATGGAAGCCTCATCAGCTTGGTCAATACCAACATTGAGGAAGATATGATAAAGGTCCTGTTCCAATTCTTTGACCCTCTGCATCACTGTTTTACCTTCTTGGATTATCAGTTGGTACCTACATTGGAGGAGTTCTCCCGGCTCCTGAAGATCCCTATCCTTGATCAGCTACCCTTCAACGGTACAGAAAAGGAACCTAAGCTTGAAGAGATTGCTAAAGCCTTGCACCTACAGTCATCTGACCTCAAGGGGCATTGGGAAGTTAGAAGTGGTATCAAAGGGTTCTTAGCCAGGTTTCTGTTTGAAAAGGCCCATGAATGTTGGAACTCCCTTGACTTGCAAGCTTTTGAAGAGGTTGTGGCCCTCCTGGTCTATGGTTTGGTGTTGTTCCCTAATCCAGATCAGCTTATAGATATCAGTGCTGTCCAGATCTTTATGTCCAGGAATCCTATACCTACATTGCTGGGGGACCTCCTTCACTCATGTTACACTCGAACCATGAGAAAAAAGAGGTGTCCTTATGTGTTGCACTCCTCTCCTGGGAAGGTGGTTTATTTCGCACCTTCCACAATCAGTCTTGAAGAATGAGCGGGGTTTGAGATGGTCACAACGGTTGATGACTCTTACACATGCAGATATACATTGGTGCCCTAGGTCCAGAGAAGATGTCACTATCATTGATCGTTGCGGGGAGTACCCTAATGTTCCTTTACTCGGAATCAGAGGAGGTATTACTTACAGCCCATGCCTGGCTTGGAGACAGTTTGGTTATGCTCGGAGGGATGGTCCTCATGACATGTTAATTCCTGACATAGTTTTTGACTTCGACAACGATACTCAAGGACTTCGCCAGAGATTTATCAGAGCCTGGAGGATGCCAAGTAGGATAGACAGCAAGACGCTGGGGCACAGGAACTCCATCCCATTGGAGCCTTATCTCAGGTGGGTACGCGCCCGCTCCCAGAAGTTAGTGATGCCTTATCCTCATATGCTCCCAGTAATCAAAGAGCCAGTCTTGGAAGGAGAAGTGTCCTGCACTATTCAGCACCCTGATATGCCCACATCCTGGGAAGAGATGCAGAAGAGCTGGATCCAGCTTAAGGAAGAACGGAATTCCCTTGAGACTAGTCTACATGCCAGTGAAAAGAAGGTCTTAGAGCTCACCCGCCTGTTGCATGAGGAGAGGAATCTCAACACTTACATAGCTCCGAAGAGGATGCGTAGTATATTTTGGGATTGATTTGCCTTTGCATTACTTTGCCCATGAGGCCTTGATGTATTAAACAATGATTTACTTAATGATAACGTGTGTTCCCTTTTGTCTACAACAAATTTGAACTTTCGAACCCTTGAATGCATTGCATAAACACATATCATTCATCATGTGCATAGCAGGTTTTTCCCTTTTCAGGTTGCTTACAGTTCTTCGCTGTTTATTTCAGCATCATGAATCCTGACTCTGCATCAACTGAGACATCCATCAAGGCTCTTCAGGCGCAGAATGCGCAGTTTCAGGAATTAATCAAGGGTCTGGTTCAAGGCCAAGAAGAATTGAAGGCTATGCTCCTGAAGAAGGAGAAGAAGAAGAAGAGAAGAATTGTTCTGTTCAACTCGGGCCGAAGGTTTAGCAATGCTCTGCAACAGGAAGAGGCTGGTTCTTCTGTTGGCAAGAGTACTCCTCAGGCAGAAGCAAGGGTTCCTAGTCCGGTAGTCTCCGACAACGAGACTGATTTTGATGAAGAGCAGTACCCTCCTGCAGGAGACCGTTACAAGCAGCTGGAGGATAGGTTGAATACCATGGAAATACAACAGATACCTGGGCTGGATTTCGGAGATCTGGGTTTGTCTACTGGTGTGATCATCCCTCACAAGTTCAAAGCATCATCCTTCTCTAAGTACGACGGGGCGTCTTGTCCCAAGCTACATCTCAGGTCCTATGTTCGGAAAATTCAGCCGTACTCTGCGGATAAGAATTTATGGATCCACTTCTTCCAGGAGAGTCTTTCAGGGACTCATCTCGAATGGTTCTATCAGCTGGATGGGACCAAGGTTCGTAACTGGGAGGAGTTGGCTACTGCTTTCTATAAGCAGTATCAGTATAATGCCGACCTTGCCCCTACACGTACCCAACTCCAAGGTATGTCGTTAGGTGCAAGTGAAGGTTTTAAAGAGTACGCTCAGAAGTGGAGAGACCTGGCTGGCAGGGTGCAGCCACCATTGACTGATCGGGAGTTGGTAGACATGTTCTTGGGGACCCTATCTGGGCCATTTTTCAACCATCTCATTGGGAATTCGTCCGCAGGGTTCACTGATTTGATTCTGACCGGAGAGAGAATCGAGGCTGGGTTGAAGTCTGGAAAGATTCCGAAGGGTGCATCGTCTAGCTCTGAGAAGAAACCCTTCAAGAAGGAGGCCAGTGCGGTGTATGGGCCTAGAAGGCAGGATAAACCAGAGCGTCGTCAATCCGTCAGTGCATTAATGATTGCCAAGCCTGCAGCCGCTCCTCGGCAAGCTAACCAACCAAGGGCTGAGAGACCCAGAAGGGAATTCACCCGTTTGAGTATGACTTTGTCGCAGATCTTACCACAATTGCTCTCAACCAACTTGGTAACCGTCAGAGAGGCTCCGAGGGTTGCAAATACTACATCTCCTAAGTACAACCCGAATGCTCGTTGTGCTTATCATTCTGATAGCCCGGGGCATGCCACTGATGATTGTTGGGCATTAAGGAATAAGGTGCAAGACCTTATCGACGCGAAGGAGATACAGTTCGAAGCGCCTGAAAGGCCGAATGTAGTTACTGCTCCTATGCCTCAGCATGGGGTAAATGCTGTTGACGAAGACGTTTATGCTGTTTCTGTGGATGATCTAGCCACTCCTCTGAAGATTGTCAAGAAGAACCTGCTGCTGGCCGGTTTATTGCCGGGTTGCAGTGAGGGTTGCCTGTTCTGTGCTGTGTCCCTATCTGGTTGTCCCTTGCTGAAGTTAGGCATCCAAAGCCTGATGGATAGCAAGGAGATTCTGTTTAAGAAGTATGCTGTTCAATTGGTTCCGGTGGAAGAAGTTTCTGTGGTAACCATATTCAATAATCCAATCAAGGCTCTCCCGAAGAAGCCTGTTCAAATCATGACCGTCGCACCTATTGTTATCACTGTTTCGGGGCCCCTGCCCTACGTATCTGATAAAGCTGTCCCTTGGCATTATGGGGCAGATGTGTATGTAAATGGGATTAAACAAGAGTTCAACGCTGGCGCCAGCATCTGTGATATCACTGGCCCAGCCAAAGTCACCCGCAGTGGCAGGCTCTTCTCGCCTGACATTGCACCTCCTGCTGCTCGAAGACCGCTTCTCATAACTCCTACAAATGTACCCGTTCCTGCTGCTGATCCAATTGTTTCTCCTGCTGCCGAGTCATCCAATGCTCGAGGCAAAGGAGTTGAAGTGGAGCCTGCCCAGATGGAGGCACCTGTACCTATAACTGCTGAGGCCTCCCAACAAGAAATGGAGGAGATTCTAAAGATTATAAAGAAGAGTGACTTTAACGTTGTGGAACAGCTGGGGCACACGCCCTCCAAGATCTCCATGCTCTCTTTATTGCTGTGCTCTGAGGCCCATGCTAAGGCCTTAATCTCATTCCTCAAGACGGCCCATGTGCCACATGAGACATCTGCAGTCCAGTTCACTGGTTGCGTAGAAAATCTGACAGCAGACAATGGCTTGGGTTTCTCAGATGCTGACTTGACCGCGAAGGGAAGAGACCATAATGATGCTCTGCATGTCTCTATCGAATGCAGGGGCACTACCTTGGCACATGTGTTGGTGGATACTGGTTCTTCTTTGAATGTGCTTCCGAAGAAGGCTTTGGACCGTTTAGATTGTGAAGGCCTGGAATTAAAACCCAGCAATATCATCGTCAGGGCCTTTGATGGTTCAAAAAGGATGGTTCACGGGGAGGTTAACATTCCGATTCGTGTGGGCTCTCAGGTGTTCGACTCTACATTTTATGTGATGGATATCCGTCCATCTTACTCTTGTCTACTGGGTCGACCTTGGATACATAAGGCTGGGGCAGTGACCTCTACCTTGCACCAGAAGCTGAAGTACCCTGTCAGAGGGAAGATCGTCACTGTGCAGGGAGAGGAGGAGTATATGGTAAGCCACCTGAATTCCTTCAGATACATTGAGATGGACGGGGAGTTTATTGAAACCCCCTTTCAGCATTTCGAGGAGGTGCTTCCAATTGCAGCAGCAGCAGAAACAACAACAGAAGAAAGTGTTCCTTTGAAGATGGCTTCCCTGAAGGATGCCCGGGCTGTGGTTCAGAAGGGTGAATGTGCTAACTGGGGCAGGCTTCCAGACTTCACACAGAAGACTGATAAATTTGGGCTGGGTTTTACTAGAGGGTCAGAAAGCTATGAGGAAAGCGAAGATCGGAAGACCTCCTGTATTCATTACAAATCCAGGAGTGAATGCTGTTGGGGAAGACAATGAGGTGGATGAAGCAGAATTCAATAGCTGGATCTACCCGACGACCGAAGGCGGATTGAACAATTGGATTGCTAAGGACCATACCCCTGTTACCTTTGTGACGCAGTAATAAATTTCTTTGTTTTGCTATTTTGTAATAAACAATAAATAAACTCTATGGCCCGGTGTCTTACCCGAGGCACCGTGGTTTCATTTGTGAGGGCATATAAATTGTCATTTCATATATCATGAATGAAAATCTTGGACGTTTTCTCGCATTACAAATCTTGTGCTCCTTTTCTGTCTTTCTTTCCTTTACATATATTTCAAAACAGCTGTATTTACACACACACTCACTCATACAGGTTTCAATCCACTCTGGATCTCACTGATAACAACTCTGCTACTGCCAATTATGACTTCGAAAATCCGATCAACTTAGTCGAAGACAAAGGTGAAGATGATTGCGAAGTGCCTGGCGAGCTTGCAAGACTGTTACTTCAGGAGGAGAGGGCAATTCAACCCCATGAAGAGCCAGTGGAAACCATAAACTTGGGTACTGAGGCAGACAGGAAAGAGGTAAAGATTGGTGCCAACCTAGAGCTCAGCGTGAAGCAACGGTTGACTCAAATGCTGCATGATTATATGGAGATCTTCGCCTGGTCCTACGAAGACATGCCTGGGTTAGATACCGATATTGTGGTCCATCACTTGCCGACTAAGGAAGACTGCCCTCCAGTTAAGCAAAAGGTCCGTCGGATGCGTCCAGAGATGTCCGAGAAGATTAAGGCCGAGGTTATGAAACAGTTTGATGCCGGGTTTCTTGCAGTGACTTCTTACCCTCAGTGGGTTGCTAATGTGGTGCCGGTACCAAAGAAGGATGGTAAGGTCAGAATGTGCGTTGATTACAGGGATCTGAACAGGGCCAGTCCCAAGGATGATTTCCCTCTACCTCACATTGATGTCCTCGTTGATAATACAGCTCAGCATAAGGTGTTCTCTTTCATGGACGGTTTCTCAGGTTACAATCAGATCAAGATGGCACCTGAAGACATGGAAAAGACTACATTTGTTACTCAGTGGGGCACCTTCTGTTACAAGGTCATGCCTTTTGGACTAAAGAACGCTGGGGCAACCTACCAACGTGCCATGGTTGCTTTATTTCATGACATGATCCATCATGAGATAGAAGTGTATGTTGACGACATGATCGCGAGGTCCCAGACTGAGGAAGAGCACCTTGATCATCTGCAGAAGTTGTTTGACCGGTTGAAATTGTACAAGCTGAGATTGAACCCGAACAAGTGCACCTTCGGGGTAAGATCTGGAAAGTTGCTAGGCTTCGCGGTCAGTGATAAAGGTATTCAAGTGGACCCTGCTAAGGTCAAAGCTATTCAAGAGATGCCAGTTCCTAGGACAGAGAAGGAAGTCAGAGGCTTTTTAGGACGCCTGAATTACATTGCTCGGTTCATCTCACACCTAACTGCTACCTGTGAGCCAATCTTCAAGCTGCTGAAGAAAGATCAGGTAGTACGTTGGAATGATGAATGTCAGGCTGCTTTTGACAGAATCAAAGAGTATCTCCAAGAACCACCTATCCTTATGCCACCGGTTGAAGGGAGACCTCTGATACTATACCTGACAGTGCTTGACAACTCAATGGGGTGCGTGTTGGGGCAGCATGACGAGTCTGGCCGAAAAGAGCATGCCATTTATTACCTTAGCAAAAAGTTTACCGACTGTGAGACCCGATACTCACTGCTTGAGAAAACTTGCTGCGCTTTGGTATGGGCTGCTCGCCGGCTGAGACAGTATATGCTGACTCACACTACTTTGTTGATCTCAAAGATGGATCCTATAAAGTACATATTCGAAAATCCTGCTCTGTCTGGGAGAATTGCAAGATGGCAGATGATCTTGACGGAATACGACATTCAGTACACAACCCAGAAAGCCATCAAGGGGAGTGTATTGGCAGACCACTTGGCACATCAAGCTGTAGATGACTATCAATCAATGAACTTCGAGTTTCCAGACGAAAGCATCATGATAATGACAGATTGTGAAGTACCTGGACCGGATGAAGGACCTGAACCAGGATCCCGATGGTCTATGCACTTTGATGGAGCCTCCAACGCTTTGGGAAACGGTATCGGCGCCATAATCATATCCCCACAAGGTACTCATACTCCACTAACTGCTCGGCTATGTTTCAACTGCACCAACAACATGGCGGAGTATGAGGCATGCATCATAGGTCTTCAAGCTGCGATCGACCTAAGGATTAAGTTTCTGAGTGTCTTCGGAGATTCCGCTCTTGTGATCAATCAGATCAAAGGATAGTGGGATACGAAACATCCAAACCTGATTCCTTACAGAGAATGTGTGTTGACCTTGATCCCCCACTTTACAGAGATAACCTTTGAACACTTTCCAAGAAAAGAGAATCAGTTGGCGGACGCGTTAGCTACAATGTCTTCAATGTTCAAAGTTAAATGGGATAATGAGGCTCCCCGAATCATCATCTGGAAACTGGACGAACCGGCATACTGTTGCGATCTTGAGACTGAATTGGTGACTGAGAAGCCTTGGTACCATGAAGTAAAGAGATATCTGGAAACTCAGGAATACCCTGAAGGTGCATCTGTCAATGATAAGAAGTTCCTGAGAAGGTTCGCAGCCAAGTTCTTCCTTAGCAACGGCATCTTGTACAAGCGAAACCATGATTCAACCCTACTGCGTTGTGTGGATAAAACTGAAGCAGAAAGGATCATGGAAGAGCTACATGAAAGAACCTTTGGTACACATTCCAGTGGGCACACTATGGCTAAGAAAATCCTACGGGCAGGATACTACTGATCCACAATGGAAGCTGACTGTTACCAACACTCCAGGACATGCCATAAGTGCCAGATTTATACAGACAAGGTGCATGTTCCTCCCGTTCCCCTAAATGTTCTGACTGCGCCTTAGGCGTTTGCAATGTGGGGCATAGACATGATTGGCGAGATTAAACCGACGACATCTAATGGGCATCGCTTCATCCTAGTGGCGATTGATTATTTTACGAAGTGGGTCGAAGCAGCATCCTACGCTACTGTAACCAAGACTGTTGTGGCACGGTTCATTCGGCACAACCTGATCTGTCGGTACGGTGTCCCTGAACGGATCATTACAGACAACGGTACCAATCTGAATAACAAGATGATCGCTGAGCTCTGCGAACAATTCAAAATACAGCACCACAATTCTTCTCCTTACAGACCGAAGATGAATGGGGCTGTCGAAGCAGCAAATAAGAACATCAAGAAGATCGTGCAGAAAATGAAAGTGACTTATAAAGATTAGCACGAGATGTTACCGTTCGCTCTACATGGGTACCGTACCTCAGCTAGGACGTCAACCGGGGCAACTCCTTTCTCTCTGGTTTATGGTATGGAGGCAGTCTTACCGATTGAAGTGCAAATACCCTCTCTCCGGATAATGAAAGATGCAAATCTGAACGAAGATGATTGGATCCAGACACGACTTGATCAGCTCAACCTCATTGATAAAAAGAGACTTGCTGCTATCTGTCATGGTCAGACGTATCAGAAACGGATGATCAGGGCATTTAACAAAAAGGTCAGACCACAGGAATATCAAGTTAGGGATCTGGTAATCAAGCGAATCATCCTTCCTCAGAGTGATCCAAGTGGCAAATGGACCCCTACGTACGAAGGGCCATTTGTGGTTAAGCATGTGTTCTCAGGAGGAGCAATGATTCTAACCAACATGGATGGTGACGACCTTCCTCACCCTGCCAATGCAGACATAGTAAAAAGATACTACGCATAAAAAAGACCCGCTAGGCTGACATGCCTAGGCAAAAATTAGGGCTTTCCGTCGAACCAAAAGGGTTCGGGCAAAATGAAGGGATGAAAATAAAAAAATCTGTACACCCGGCAAGTCGAAAACCTGAAAAGGTGGCTTGGGCAAAAATGGGTATCCCGGTGGACTGAAAACCCGAAAGGGCGGTCCAGGCAAAAATTAGGGATAAAGCGTAATACTATGTCTCATTGGATCACTTTGCATCCAGAATCCGGTATCTACATCAAGTTCAAACGGCATCGATCAGTCAGCTTCACCTTCAACCAAGGTCATCAAGTGATGAGACGCTCGGAGTTATAAAGGCAATAACAGAGTTGAAACCCAGTGGGATCATTCATATTTCACACAGCTGTTTTATTTTCTTTTGTACAAAATTTGTATAAACTCTTTTGCTCGGCGGCGTTCCTCTTACTAGGACGTCAGCCTCTTGTATACAAAATGCCTATTTACAGGCCACTCAAAAATCAATACAAATATACTTTCCAGTTAAATGTGCCAGTTGTTTTTCTTTTTCTGTTTTGTTTCGCGAAGAACGTCCAAGGTTCAATTTGTGATATATGCATTGACAATAAGTTGCTAACTCATGAATATTTGCATACGAAACAAAGGATTTATTACAGGTAACATTAGAAACAGGGGCAATAAAGAGTTGTCTAAGCAATCTAATTGTTCTGTCCTCCAAGGTACCAAGGTAGGTTCAACTAAAGAACATAACCAGTACATCTTAATTCCCCAGAGAGTAAGTCAGCAGTCAGTGAATTCTTCTTCAAGCAGAGTTATCAAATCTTAAGGAAGTTGAGTATCCTCCAGCAGATCTCAACATTCTCCAGCAATATATATATTCATAACAAGCATCCCCGACAATCATGGTCTAAAGATTGTTCCCCGGCGGCATATCAACATTCAAAGGAATCACTTCCCCAACATATTAAAACTTCCCCAGAAGAATCCAATCCAGTTCCCCAGGAAAGTTGGAATTCATATCCCCAAGCAGTAAGCTTATCCCCAGTAAATTCTGGAAGCTTATCCCTCGCAGAGCACGAACGCGTCGTCCGGCTTTATTTAAAGAGTTATTTCCTTAACAGGATATAACTGGGTTATCCTCAGCCAAAAGCCACGGAAAGATCGTCGTCGACAGAATCTTCTTATCCCCAGCAAAATCTATCAACACTTCCAACAACAAGTGTACCCCCAGCAAATTATTATCAACATTCAGCAAAGCACCCCTCTCCCCACAGAGTATTGCTTCCCAGCATGGTCGCTAGAGTATTTTTCTCCTTGCAGAATCTTCCATTTGCCAAGTTTATTCCTCAACGGAGTCATCTTCTCCTACCGGTATTCTTACAGTTATCATCCCCAGCGGAAGCGAAAGCTTATTCTTCAATATCAGCCCAGGATATGACTTCCCGGCACCCGTCAAGGATTTACTTTACTAGACGAAAACATACATTCGTAAACATCACATACATCATTATAGCATGCATATACGCATCATGAACATACAGTATCACATATTCAGAGAGCATCTCGCATGTCATACCACATGACGTCGCATACAACTAACGCTTGTCTTTTCAGGACAAAAGTACAAAAATGATTACCATCAATGGTCGCAACTGAGGATCTGATACCTGTATCTTGCCAGGGTGTATCTGTTGATGACCAATACCAGATCCGATTCCTGTATCTTGCCAGGGTGTATCTGAAGAGTTCGAGGATCCGATACCTGAATCTTGCCAGGGTGTATCCGTTGAAGACTAGCATTACCAGATCCGATTCCTGTATCTTGCCAGGGTGTGTCTGAAGAGTTCGAGGATCCGATGCCTGAATCTTGCCAGGGTGTATCCGTTGAAGACTAGCGTTACCAGATCCGATTCCTGTATCTTTCCAGGGTGTGTCTGAAGAGTTAGAGGGTCCGATACCTGAATCTTGCCAGGGTGTATCCGTTGAAGACTAGCATTACCAGATCCGATTCCTGTATCTTGCCAGGGTGTGTCTGAAGAGTTCGAGGATCTGATACCTGAATCTCGCCAGGGTGTATCCGTTGAAGACTAACATTACCAGATCCGATTCCTGTATCTTGCCAGGGTGTGTCTGAAGAGTTCGAGGGTCCGATGCCTGAATCTTGCCAGGGTGTATCCGTTGAAGACTAACATTACCAGATCCGATTCCTGTATCTTGCCAGGGTGTATCTGAAAAGTTCGAGGATCCGATACCTGAATCTTGCCAGGGTGTATTCGTTGAAGACTAACATTACCAGACTCGATTCCTGTATCTCGCCAGGGCACGCCTGAAGAATTCAAAGATCCAGCTCCTGTAACCAGTCAGGATATATCTATACCAACCATCTGAAAACCTGTTCTTGCAACGTGTCAGGTACTCATTTTTCTTTTGCAGGTATGCAGTTTCTCGCTAAGGAATCTCTTACGCGATCAACATCCAGATGGCATCTATAAGCCCATCATCCTATTCATCAACCTCTAAATGGCATCTATAAGCCCATTCCATCATCGCACTGCTACTATGTGAGCGCAAATTTCTGGGCACTCTAGTGTTCAATCATCTTCCACCCTCGGATTACGAAAGGCACGTCAGCCAATCTGCATCCTCAGGTTTAAGAAGATTGAACAGGGGCAACTGTTGTACCCCAAAATTTGCCCTCCCATATTCTCTAAGAAATTGCCAAGTCAAGCTTCAAAATCTCCCTAAGGGTTGCACAGTCAAAGATCTCCTATACAGTCAAAATTAGGGTTTTGATTCTGATCAAGAAAAGGAAGTTTTCAAGGGCCCAACCAAGTCTCATATGCCTACAAATATGGTCAAGCATCCTCATACAAAGTTTCAAGACATTCAGCTCAAAATTGCACAGTCAAAAACCCTAATTGCACTACAGTCAACTGTAGGGGCAAAATGGTCATTTGACAGTCAAAAGTTCAAATTTTTGGTCAACATATCATTTTGAAGCCTTAAACATCATTTGATCAATGCTTGATCATGATTCTCAAAATTTGGCTCAGAAATCATCAAGATGCAAAAGTTTCCTTATTTGGACAGTTGGAAAAGTCAACTGTAAATTGACCAGGGCATAACTTTCACATGGATTATCAGAAAAATTCCATCCAAAGCTCATTTTGAAGAGAAAGACATTCCCTACAACTCATATTCATACTCCAAGTCCAAGAAATGCTCTCACAAAAAGCTATCAATTTCAACATTATAGGTCATTTTCAAAAGTCAACAAAAAGGGACTTTAAGTCAAAGGCCATAACTTGAGATTGGTAAATCAAAATGACATGGGACCAAAGACATTGGTTATGGGACTCAAAGTCCTCTCCAAAATGTCCAAGAACATGAGAAAAGATTAAAAATTGAGCAAGTTATGTCTTGTGGAAGTTGGGAAATTTTTGGATATTTTGAAAAGTCAACATTGGTTCAAATGACCTAAAATTGCTAATGGGCCCATTTTTATTCCATAATTCATCATCCATGGCATGTGCACGACCACTTGGCCCAAAGGGAAGTATTTCTTCATTTTTTATTTATTTATTTGAATTTTTATTTATAATAATTCATTTAAATCTAATTAAATATATGAAAAATGCTTAACTTAACCTACCAAATCTTTTTGCACATGTAATCTACTCAATAATTCGTGCACATTCAAATAGGGAAAGATTTGGATTGATTGGATCATGATTTGCACAAAATTGTATGAAAAAGATTGAAAAAACAAAGCTTGAAAATCAAATCTTCAAAACCATCAATGAAAGAGATTTTGCTCAGAATTGTTGACCTAATTGACTCAATACAAAAGCCAGAACACAAACCTAATCATCCTACACACGCAGCTGCTGAGAAACCTGGAAATCAAACTTGAAATTTTGTCTAAAAAACTCAATTCTGAAAATTAACTTGCAGGTTGATTCAAGCCTCCAAACCGATCTCATTAGCTTCCTCAAGCATCACTGAACGTTTCCCAATCAAGAACATTCCTCAAAGCTTAAAGAATTGGTATACAGAACTGGAAATATCTCATGAAAAATTCATAATCGTGTTTTAAAATCTATGCATTTTCATGGCATTTTAATTATTGATTCATGTTCCTGGTATGATTCTAAAGCTAACCCATGCGTTTAATTGAATTTTTGCAAGCTATAGACGATTATACCATTGTCAATTTCTAGGGTTTACAGGACCTTGGATTAAGGCTTTTTAAATGAGGAAAAATTAGAACCCCTGAGTACCACCATTGGAATCAGCATGTCTGGACGAAGAAGAAGCCATGCTCGCGCTCAATTTATGAGTGTTCCTGGGCTAATCGTTATTTTCCCATAGCTGGCCTAAGAGAACGCCATTAAAACCGTTGCTCATTCTATTTGTGTTTCAGGAACATGAAGAAGATGATACCGTGGCGAATGGTGATAGGCTGATTCAAAGTTTCGCGCGCAGACCCACTAACATTTTTGTTTTCTTTTTATAATATTTATTAGTTGTTTGTATATCAAACGCGTGAATTGGCTCCACTGGCAAGCATAAGGACTGGTAATGTTAATGACCTGGGTTCGATCCCAGGTCTTCACCCTTTCCATTTGTTATTTTTCAACTAACGTTCATGTGTAGCGCTTATGCTGAAGGCTATCATGCATCCTCAAAAATCAACGCCCACGTGTCCTAGAGCGTCAGATCAACGGCCATGAACTGAAGACTATGATGAACTCAAGTCAACGCGCGTGTATGCTCCCAAAAAAAAAGTCCATAAGGCCTCAGATTCTTGGGCCAGGCTGCTAAACTATACCTCCATGTTGGGGACTACAACCCCCCCAGGTTTGCTATGTTTTTATTTATTAATTCTATTTTCTTTTAATTGTATTTGTTAATTTAATCATTATTTTCATGAAAACATAAAACACATAAAAAATCAGAAAAGAGCAAAAATAATCAATATTTTTATTTCTAGTATTTTTATAAATAAATGCATATAATTGAATTTAGTGTAAATTAGGGTTTAATTTTAATACTTTTAATAAAAAATCTAAAAAATGTAGAAATAGGGTTTAATTAATAATTTTCCAACCTTCTTATTTTTCTTTCATAAATAATTAAATAATTAAATAATTAAATAATTAGATATTTATTTTTACAATTAAATTGCATATAAAAAATTAGGGTTAAATTAGGTTAAAATTTAATATTTTCTTAATAAACTAAAAATAATTAGAATTAGGGTTTGCATCTTATTTTAATTTTAGTTAATTCTTTTTTTTTTATATTAAATCATAAATACTAAAAAATACCAAAAAAAAACAAATTCTTTCTTTTAATTTTAATTAATTCCTCATTAATCCAATTTTTGCAAAAGGGTCCAACGCCCTCGTTTCGATTTAATTATTAATTCGCATAGTATTTTATTCCGTTTAAATATTCATGTATCTCTCCCGAAGCCTTGTAAATAATTGCTCGTACCTTTTAATTCCTTATTTTCTTTTACTTTATTTATTTTCTGTCAAATCGGGTTCGAGAAACTTTTGGCGATGTGGACCCGCGCCTTTTGTAATAGCTTAGAATTTACTTTTCTCGCAATTTTTAACTGTTAATAAATGGCATGAAAGAATGTATGGACAAAATAAAAACAAGCGTAGAACACCAATAACATGACAAGATAAATGCAAATGAATCTGACACACAAATCACACACCACCCCTAGGGTACGCCTCACTGTTGCCTTGCCTCGAAAGGTGATCGTCGAGTAGAGGATGTCTTAGTAAGTCCTCATGATCCGGGAACCTGGCATGAGGGTAGCTTCTAAGGTGTCTTCCCATTGCTCTGGTGATCACCATGTCCCGAACCTCGAATTGACCCGAACAACTCCAATAGTGGCGCTACCTACCTCTCAATGGTGGGATGGCACTACTTTAAAGGACATTTACACAGACGAATTCCTTAGGGTAGGTAGACGACTCTAGATACTTGCTCTAAATTCAAAACAAATTCAAAAATACTTTTCACACCGACACCTTTTCAAAAAGCTTTCGAAAGCATTTTTTCAAACACTCTTGAGGACAGATACAAGAGTCGAACTGGAATTTTCAAAGAAACTTTTTAAAACCCACAGTTGAAAAGCAAACAAACCATTTTTGAAAACACAAATGAGCAAGTATCTAAGAGCCCATGGATAACCATGGATAGAAAGGGTGCTAACACCTTCCCTTTCTATAATCTACCTCCCGAACCGAGAGCAATCTCTTTAAGGAATTTTTCTGTGCTTTTGTCCTTTCCATTTGGAGAAAATAAAAGACGGTGGCGACTCTTGCTTCCGCGACATTTCGCGAACCAGCTTTAAACAGTCAGTTCCAGATCCACCGATCACAGAACTGGCGACTCTGCTGGGGATACTTATAAAGTGAGGTGTACCTTAGGACTAAGATCACTGTGTTTTCAATTGCTTTCCTTGATTGCTTTATTATTGTGGGTTGCTTGGGAGTTCTATAGATCCTAACCCGGATCTGGGGGGATACCTTCTTAGAAAGTAGCAACAAGGCTGTGAGGGAACTGTGCGGGGTATACCGACATGGTTGAAACAGTCTACTACGTTGATGTGGCACTTTGGTGTGTACCGGTAACCCTTGAGTTCAGTCAAGGAGAGTACGGGGCCTCCGCGTGGTGTCGTGAAGCATCAACAGACCTTAGGAACCTTAATTGAACTATCTTGGCCTCTTTAGGGTAGTGAGATAACTGACTTTGGTGCAGTCCGAGGTTGGTTGATACTCGATACTACACTCAATTGAGGGTTGCTTTCCTGGAATATTTCGGTCGCCAGTTCAGTGGCTAAATCGAAACGATGAACAATGAAAGCAATCCAGTGATATTGGGACCCTTAGAACCCGGTTACTTTGATAGGACAGGTTGAACCCACCAACTTCAAGAGGGTACCACCCAGACCCCATGCTGACCTTAAACATTAAGGGCTTGTCTTGTGTGCCTTGTGTGCCTTACATGTTTGTCTTTGTAAATATCTGTGGTGTGTTTAATCATAGCATCATGACATCATCCAGCATCATATGCATTGACTAACCATTTCAGGGGTTCGAATTTTCATCTTTGTTCTTGTTTTGTAGGACATGGAAACTGTTCGTAGAAAGACAATTCAAGTCAGTCTTGTAAGGATCCCTCCTCAGCTTAAGGAACTTATATCCCGAATTCCCGAGAACTCATCATTCAGTGAAAGACATGGAAGCCTCATCAGCTTGGTCAATACCAACATTGAGGAAGATATGATAAAGGTCCTGTTCCAATTCTTTGACCCTCTGCATCACTGTTTTACCTTCTTGGATTATCAGTTGGTACCTACATTGGAGGAGTTCTCCCGGCTCCTGAAGATCCCTATCCTTGATCAGCTACCCTTCAACGGTACAGAAAAGGAACCTAAGCTTGAAGAGATTGCTAAAGCCTTGCACCTACAGTCATCTGACCTCAAGGGGCATTGGGAAGTTAGAAGTGGTATCAAAGGGTTCTTAGCCAGGTTTCTGTTTGAAAAGGCCCATGAATGTTGGAACTCCCTTGACTTGCAAGCTTTTGAAGAGGTTGTGGCCCTCCTGGTCTATGGTTTGGTGTTGTTCCCTAATCCAGATCAGCTTATAGATATTACTTGACCTATTTTCTGATTTTTCTATGGTCTTATCTTTCATTTCTTGATTAATTTGAATATAATTGACTTTTTCCTCATTATTTTTTTCATTTTTTCTAAACATTTTTTAAAACCCATTAATGTATATATTAAATATATTATTATTTTGTGAATATTTCCTGGCTGTCTTGAGTTGATTTTTTTGATCATGGCTTTATTAACATCATTAGATCCATGGTGTTGAGTTTAACTCTACAAAAGATGGATGCATGATTTTAATAATAGTTTGATTAAATATTAATTCAAATGTGGTTTTTTCCTTTTTTACCCTAATCCCTTTTCATCTCATCCCCTTCTCATTGCACTAAGTGTTGTTGGAGCATGATCTCTATATCATGTCCTAAAATAAATGGTGCATAGATTGCTATTGACCAGCCTCAAAATAGGTGCGACTTCTATATAAATCCACTTACGATTGCTTAACATAGCGCTAAATTTTGTCCCGATTCGAATAAATGATCATTCGTGGCCCAAACTTATGATTGTCAGCCCCAGTATGTTAATTTGATCTCTTTGGTCTAATAACCTTGAGATTCATTGTGTGGAGGCTTTGGTTCTACCAATCCTCTAATGGATCTACAACACCTTTGGTCAACGCGGATCACTTAAAAATCGTTGATCATTAAATGGTACTTGTGAGAATTTCAAATGGATGATATACTTGAAAAAAAGAAAATGCAACTTGTTGTGTGGAGTCTTTGGTTCTACCAATCCTCTAATGAGTTCCAAATGCAAGTTTCAAGATGGTCATCCAACTAACCACTAATTATTGACTTGTTTATTTTATTCTTTATTCTTTTTATGCTTTATGTACTATTTATTTTTTAGCATTTACATTTCATGCCATTTTCATCTTTGCTCATTTGAGCATTTATTTTCTTCTCTTTTTTTGACTTTGCTCACTTGAGCTTTCCTTTTCTTTTCTTAAGATACTTAATAATCAACATAAACCCTAAAAAACTCTTAATGGTACTTGGACTATTTGGTTACTATCCTTTGCATTATGGAGCAGTAGACTTTTCTGGACTTAGGAATAGAAACCTTGGCCTATCTTGGAGACCTTGTGATCTTATCTGATTATTTTGTCTGGAGCTCTTGAGGTTTACCTCAAGACATTGGGTTGCTTTTTTGTTTTTGTATGCATGTTTTTGTGATTACATTCTCTGTTTGTAATCTGGAATTCACCCGTATACAGTCGTTACTCTGCCCAATTTTTGTGAAGACTTAATGCGTTTGAAGAGGTCTAGTATCTTTGCTTTCTTGGTTTCAATCCAAAGAATGGGAATTCTATCTTGACTCATAATGACAAGTTTTTGGCTTCTTGTTGGTTAGATGGTTCTTATCCTTAGCTTTTACCTTATGTTTTAGGATAGTCTCTTCTTCTCCTCCCTTCTTCTTTAATTTCAAAAATCTTCTCCCTCCTTTTGAAAACTCTTCTTGTTTTGAAACTTAAACACTTTCATAATAAACTTGGACTTAGGTCCATGCATTTTCAAAACATTTTCATAAATAAACCTCAATCAATTTAATAATACTTTGACGTTTTTTATGAGAAGACTAAAAGTCAACCAATCTTATTTCAAACCATTTTGCCACTTTGGCTTTTACCCTTAAACTTTTTCTTAAAAGATTAGACTCTTGTCAATCCTTATAGTGATGCAGACAACTATACTTCTACAATATGTAGTGAAGAGAGATATTTTCCACTTGAGTGTTGAGTGAGGCATTATTGATTTTAAAATCCAAGCCATATCCTCCACTTTGAGATGATGCAAATTCTCCTTTCTCATGATTGTGGGTAATAAGTATGTTTTCCACACGGACAATGACGATGATATCTTATCTCTTAAAATTAACCAACACACTTGTGTTTCATATTTTTAAAAGAGGAACTACGTGTACCCTGATCCCCTATTGCACGAAAGGTGGTACGTAGAAACTAAAGGTTCACAACCGCGGTGGGTGCAAAAAAATCATAAACAATATATTTCTTTTCTCACCTCCGCCATCCATTTTATATACAACACATTTTTATAGCCAAAATATACAGATTTTTATAAAGAGGCTCCTGCGGAGTACGGTAGATGTTTAGGGTGCTAATACCTTCCCTTTGCATAACCAACCCCCTTACCTTGAATCTTTCCCCTTTTTTTGGGTTATTCGCTCTTTTCCCATTCCTTTGGAAATAATAAAGCGCAGTGGCGATTTTTATTTTGATTTGTATAAAGTCTAGTCAATCCAATGGCTTAGTCTTGAACATTTCTACCGCTACAAGGCCCATTAAAGTTTTGTGACCAGTTGTAATAATAAAGGGAGGTGTGTTTTTTTCTAAAGTCCAACGGGCCATATGATTTTTGTTAAGGCCCAAATAATTGATGCAATTAGGCCCGTTTCAATTTTTTTTTGTTTTGAAATTATTTATGTTTACATGATTATTGATAATTATTATTAAAATTATTATTTTATCGTTATTATTTTATAAACTTAATAATTTTTTTTGATTGTTTTATTAATTAGAATGTTGTCTGCTAAGTCAATTTGGAAACAAAAAAATAGGCCATCGCAGGGTCCATTACATGCCCGATCCAAAAAAAAAACACTTGGGAGAAAAACATCTATTGTTCGAATCAAGGAAAAGTAACGCGTGTTTGAAGCCAAAAACCATCCCTACTCAAATCAAAAATAAAAATGAAACAAATATTTTGAATTGAATCGACCGGATTTACAAACACAATCAAATATTTCCTATTGCATTGTCCAAAAGTCTTACGTACAAAATCAAATCTAATCATAATCAATACAAAATCAAACTAAATCCAAACTTGTTATTACAAATTGGAAAATTAGCAAAACAGATTTGTACAAAATAAAAACTAACCTCTAAAATTCCTAATTCTCCAATCAATTAAAAGAATAACGACAATCTCATAAATTTATTTCCTAAATCATCTAACCCTAAAATAATATAAAAACCTAAGAGTTCTAAGAGGGAGGGGAAGAGATTTTACAGAAAAGAGTTTACAGAGGGAGGAAAAAATTGAAAAAATTCTTGAACTAAAAAGAAGGAGAAGAAGAAGATTTTGGCTTTGAAATCCGAAACCCTATATCTGAGAAGCCACACTGTGCCGTCGCTTTCGCTACCATTCGCCACTGTCACCAGCAAACAGAAGGAGGAAGGGATTAGCAAAGAGAGATCAAACCAAATCATAACAAAAATCATACAAAAAGGTTCTGTTGTTTGCCATCTGGGTTTCACAACTGAAACCCCAGATCTCCCTTGATTGTTGCCATTTACGAGCTCTTAAATCTCCACCTCGCCTCTGCCTTTACCTTGCACGTGAAACGAGACAGGAAAAGCAGATCAAAACCAAGCAAATTGGACAAACCAAGGAGAATACAAGAAGGTTCACAATGTATCATGGTAAGACTCAAGACTTAACTTTTGTAAGACTTTATTTGCTGAGTAATTGTTGTTGAGCAGTTTGTTCTGGGGTTTCCGTTGGGGGTTAGGGTTTTGTTTAAACGGAGAGGCGAGGTTGAATGAAAGAGAAGGTTGAGAGAGAACAAGGAAAAGAAAAACCAAAGAGAGAGAGACGATTTAGAAAGAAAATGGTTGGACTTGTTTTGTCTGGCGAAATGAAAATGAGAATATAAAAAAATATTATGTTTGCATGTCCTCATGTGACGACACGTAGCCATTACTGGATGCGGGTTATGTTTTTATCGTACATCCCTCTGTTTACTTTAGATCTCATCTGCCCATTATTTTGACATTTGAATCAACAGCCTTTAGGCTGGACCTTGTAAGTCGTATGATCTGATCACACGAATCAGAATATGCAGGCGCACGATAGCTTGGTGTTCTCCTTACACCTGATCCGGACGGATCAAAGATGTATTCGTTGGGCCTTAAAGCCCATACTATTTACACCCCTTAATTACTACTTTGGTCAAAATACAAACAAATTACACCCCCAATCCTTATGGGCCAAGTCCAATATCTGGACTTGGACCCCTACTGTTCACACCCCTTGTTTTGCTAACCTATTCAAACCAACACCCCCTGCGTTGGGCCTAAATTAAATATCTGAATTCAGAGCCCTGCTATACACACCCTCTTAGTTTACTAGCCCAACATTATTTTCACCGCCCCGCATTTTTTAATTTAACTCTTTTTTAATTTTATATTTATATTTTCTTATATTTTATATTTCAATATATATTTATATTTACTATTATTATTAAATCAAATAATATTTTTCTAAACTCATCTAATATTTATTTATTTGCATTAAAATATTTTTTAACATGCATTAATGAGACATTTTTACAATTAATATATTAAAAAACATTTAACAAATGTTAAACTCTTTCTCAAATTAAATTAAACAATAATCAATTTAAAAAAGGGTTATAAATATATTTTAATTAACTGCGCACTTCATCTAACAAACTATGTTATTCACACACCTAGACTAAGTGCACGGGGAATTCAAATATCTCAGTTATTCATAAAAAATACCAACCCACTGCAAACTACGAATTAGGACTCTGATTCCTCATAAGAGGATATGTTGGCATACGACTAAAATTGTGGCGAGCTCCCTTAATAAAACACTAAAACCCTATTTCTTAAAGATCACACTTCTAACCCTGGTATCCTTGTGAACAAGGTAGATGAGGGTGCCTAACACCTTCCCTTCATCTAAAACCGAGTCAAAAACCTAGAATCTCTAAATTTTTAGGGTTAACCTTTATATTCCCTTCCTTAGGATAAAAATTAAGGGTGACGACTCATATTTTAAAACCAGTCACAATAACTGGCGACTCTGCTGGGGACTCAACCATAGGTTTAGAAGCCTTATTTTTTGGTTTTTTTTTAATTTTGGGTTTTTATATTTGCTTATTTAATTATTTATTTATTTTTGCTTATTATTTTTATTCATTACATTGTATTCATCTATGGTGAGATTTAATTGTTTCAAAAAAGTTATTTTTAAAAAAACCCTTAGAAAGAAGGTTCGTCTATTAGCCAAGGGGATACATTAGCCCTTTGAGTTTATGTGACGAATTCACCTAGACTCTTTGTACAACCCTTAAACCAAACTCTCATGACGAGACCTTTCATGACCTAGAGACTAAAGTTTCGGTCTGTAAACATGCTCCACTTAAGGTAGACCCTTGTTCCTTTCCCTCTACTGTTATTCATGATACCCTTTAGGAAACCATCTTATGGGGAGGGTAGAATATATGTAGGCCAAAACTAGAAGTCTACCTTCTAAGGATACCATTCATAAAATCCTGTCACTAAGCCCTACATCCATGCATTCATACATTTTTGCATTTCATATTTTCATTACACTCTATTTATTTATTTTTGTCTTATCCACAGGGTTAAAAAAATAATAACTAAAGGTTTTTGGTGAAGTTTCCTGAAAATGAATACCAAAGGGAAACAACTTGTCTGCATCAATGCCGTCAAGCCAAATATGTCAAAAATCAAGGCTATAAAAAGGAAACTCTCTGAAAGATCTTTGAATATGTTCACTCGTCTCTATGGGGATACCTTTGATTTAATAAAAGTAGAGGTACAATTGGATGTTGTTTCTGCCCTAATTCAGTTCTACGACCCTCCACTGAGGTGCTTCACCTTTCAAGACTTTCAGCTAGCACCGACTCTGGAAGAATTTGATAGAATTCTGAACTTTTCTAAAGAGAAAGCTTATGTGGGTATCGGGAAGACTATCGACATCAAAATCTTGGAAGAAGGTTTAGGGATCCCTTATCCCGACTTGTCACTTAATTACAAGAAAGAAGGTGACGTACGAGAGATTAAGAGATGCTACTTGGAGACTAAGGCTTTCGATTTTGCTAATAACAAAGAATGGGAGTCTTGTATTGATTTTTTAGGACTGCTTGTATTTGGTGCAATCTTATTTCCATAGACTTTGGACTATATTGACCCTATGATTATTTGCGTATTTTGGGGCATAAAAGCTTTTAATACGGATCCAACTCCCAATTTGCTTACTGACATTTATTATACACTTCATATGCGGTACGAAAAAAGAAGGGGTACTCTAAATTGTTGCATTCCACTATTGTATTCTTGGTTTATGACTCATCTCTACAAGGAAGATTACATGATTATGAATCTGACAAAGTATGAGTGGCCTCAAAAACTAAGGTCTCTTACTACTAATTTTGTATTATGGTATGCAAGGAAGCTGGACATTAGTGATATCATCTATAGCTGTAGAGATTTTCCTAATGTTCCATTGATCGGATCACGAGGCTGCATTAATTACAACCATATATTAGCCCTACGACAACTAGGGTATCCTTTGGAAGATAAACCTTCAGATGAACAACTCCAACAATTAATCATTCATGACATGGGCAAAATGAACAAGAGTTGCTCAACAAAGTCATTCGAGCTTGGAATAGGGTTAATAAAAGAAAAGCTAAAAGAAAGAATGTTGTGGCAAAAGAACCCTACACTCGATGGGTTTTGGATAGGGTACACATTGTTAAGCTACCATTTGACATAGATCTTGAATACAAGCCAGAGGTCCCGGAGGCTCTGCCCATGTCCTTGGAAGAGATAGACGATCTGAAGAATGCCTTGAAACAAGCTTAGAGGGAAAAGGAAGAATTGGAGCTTAACCTTCATAACTTAACCAAAGAAAAAAGACAAATGCATCGCATACTTGAATTAAAAGACCAACAGATTCGGAAAGATCAAGAAGCATTTGAGAAGGAGAGTCTTATGCGGAAACATTCAATTAAAGGGTTGTTAAGTACTACTTTTAACTTGGATTCACACAACCAAAGATTGGAGGATGCTGCTAGTGAAATCGGGAGATTAAACAGATGGTATGAAAAGGAAATGCAAGATAAAAAGGTGATGGAAGAAGATCTAAGGGCTCAAATCTAAAGTTTGGCGCAAGCTTCTTTGAATCAAGAGGAACAAAAGAGGTATCTCACCACAGACTCCGAGATAGCCAAGAATCAGAAGTGGGGGAACACCTAAAAGGATGACGGCAGAAAGGTTGCTCACCCAGAAGACTAAATAATACAAGCAAGCATGCCTTGAGCTAGAAGGCCTCCAAAAATATTTCCTAGTACAACGGAGACTCTATAAAGAGATGAGGGCTGAAAGATTGTATTGGGAACAACATTATGTGAAGATCGCCAAAGCGGGAAAGGATAATCATAAGATAATTCCTGATATTTACCGCGAATACCGATGCTACAAAGACAAGCACACCAGACTCACTTTCTTAGTTAAAAATCTCATTAAAGACATCCCGAGGAGCTTGAGAGACGGGGAAAATGTGATGGTTCCTCTACCAAAATACGTTGAAGACTTCCTCAAACTTTGCAAGACAATGGTCGATGGTTTCAAGGAAGACATCTACAGGCGCTCTTAGAAGACATTTGTTTCCCTTTATTTATTTCTTTCAGCAAGTTTAATGTTTTAAGTTGGAATATTTTTCAATATCTGAATTGTATTCCTTTTTTTAAAGATGATTACTATTTTCAATAAAGGAATTTTGTTTCCATATCTCGTTTCTAGATACTCACCAATAAGAAAGCAAAACCTGAAAAATATATAACAATATATGTATCCAAGTGAATAAGACATTCAAAAACAAAATTCTTAGCATATTCATACGCATTCATACATTCATAAACACTTCCATCTCATAAATTCATAACACGAAGCACTCATCTTTTTTCAAAACCTTCTCTAGTTAAACCATTCGTAGAAGAAAAATATCACCTCTCCGACCACAATATCAAACAAGAGCCCATCAACAAAAAGTGATGGAACAAATTTAGGAGATACAAGTTGCATTCAAAGAAGATCTTGAGAAAGTCAAAGGCAATGTCAACTTAATAAGAGGAGACATGGGTCATGTTTTTTTAGCCTTGAAGAACATCATTGACAGACAAGAACAAATCCCTAGGGTAGCCTTTGAAGAGGTAGCCCAGACCATTGGTGCATCGAGTGGTCACCAACTAAGGAAAGAGCCAGAAGCAGGACCTCAAAAGTCAACCATGGCTCGACAAGAAGCAAGACAATATGATATTGAAGGGTTTGTGCCACCTCCAACGAAGGTAGGCGCATCTCATACCCTGCAGACTTCGATCAATAACACAGACAACTGCTTGGACTTATAATATGGAGACCACGACTTAGAGAATGCCAATCAAGCGCCTCAAATAACAACCCATATTCATGCTACTGATAATCCATTGGTACTCAACCAGTACAAAGCTCTGGAGGAAATATTAAAAGTTGTGGAGGGTTACGATGCTTTCGATGTCGATGCTCTCAAAATGAGTCTAGTTCCTGATGTGGTGATCCCGCCGAAATTCAAAGTACCTGACTTTGGAAAATATAAGGGGCTCACCTACCCAAGGAACCATTTGAGCATGTATTGTAGGAAGATGCATGCCTATGCTCATGACCAAAAGTTGATGATCCATTGTTTCTAAGACAGTTTGAGTGGGGCATCTCTAGATTGGTATATGCAGTTGGAACAGGTTCATGTCCAGACATGGGTAGATCTTGCTAATGCCTTCCTAAAAAAATACAAATATAACTTGGACACGGAACCTACCTGCATGCAACTCCAGAATTTGTCTCAGAAGAAAGAGGAGTTCTTCAAGGAATATGCCCAAAGGTGGAGAGAAATGGCATCCCGTGTATAATCACCACATCTGGAAAAAGAACTAGTCCATATGTTCATGGGAACCTTGCAAGGGATATACTATGAAAAGATGGTAGGAAGCATCTCTTTCGGATTTTCGGATTTGGTGACTTTCGGTGAAAGGATTGAAGCAGGCATAAAGAGTGGAAAAATACAAGGGCATCCTCTAGTACCCTTTAAAATTCAAAAAGACACGTTCCTAACTTCACGAAAAGGAAGGAGGGAGTAGTTAATGTTATAGCCTCACAACCAAGGGAACAACAACCATTGATAATTCCACAAGAACAGTAACATAACAAGTTTGAATGGCCACAAAGAAGATTTTATACTCTCTCCATGCCGCACAGTCAATTATTGCAACACTTAGTCAAGGCATCATTGGTAGAGCTAAAACCTCTAGCTCCTCCAATCGGGGAACTCCGACCAAGGTACGATGCCAAAGCTAGGTGCAAGTATCATGCAAATTCTTCAGGACACACCATAGAAAAATGTTTGGCCTTCAGGGATAAGGTTCAAGATTTGTTGGATGCCCAAGATATCACTTTTGAAAAGCCGAATATCAAGTCAAACCCCATGCCTCTGCATGGTGGACCAGTAATAAATGCAATTGAAGTAGTCACTGACTTTGGAGCAGCCGGACGAGTAAAGGCCCCAATAAACTTATTGAAGGAATATATGTTGGAGTATGGGTTCCTTTTGGAACATAATGAAACTTTTTAGGAAACATTACAAAAATGGGTGGACAAGGGGATAGTCCAATTTGGATCATACCCCAAAGAAGAATATGTAGCTGCAATTGAGGAAAGTATAAAGAAGCCCTTGGTAATTCCTTTCCAAGGGCTGAACTTAATAAGAAAACTCGTGTGATTCTGTAGGGAGAATCGACAGATGCACCAGTAATAACATTGAGATAAACTCTAAGGATACCAGTAGTTCTGAAGAATACGATGGTAACTAGGGGGCATCTCCTACCCCTTACAAAAGTTACAAGGCAGTACCATGGAGTTATGATTCGTCTGTATATGTTATTCGCTTAAAACAGGAATGTGAGCCATCGTCAAGTCAAGGACCTGCAATCTCAAATATAGCGGGATTAAGGGGTATGACCCACAGTGGTCGAATCTTTGGTTCCGAACCGCAAAAGAAGGTTGATGATGTGGTGAAAAATAAAAATGATACATTGGTGAAGGACAAAGGAAGAGCAGTGGTGGAAATAAGTCAAGAACCTGAGCCTCCAAGCAAGAACTTTACTGATCAAGAGGTAGAAGAATTCCTGAAGATAATTAAGAGGGGTGATTATAGGATGGTGGATCAGCTTCAACAAACCCCAGTCAAAATTTATATACTCTCATTGCTCATCTATTCGGAGGCGCATCGAGACTCACTAATGAAAGTTCTAAGTTCTGCTCATGTCGCAGAGGAAATTACTGTAAACCAATTTGATAATGTTGTGGAAAATCTAACGTCTGGATTACATCTGGGTTTTAATGATAGTGAGTTACCTTCACAAGGCCGGGCTTATAATAAAGCATTGCATATCTCTATTCATATGGGAACTACAAGCCTATCCAGGGTACTCACCAATACTGGTTCTTCCCTTAATGTGTTACCAAAATCTAGCTTGATGAAGTTAACACTAGATGGTATTGTGATAAGACCAAGTTCTACGATAGTTAAAGCTTTCAACGGTTCTCAAAGTACAGTGTTTAGATAAGTGGGTCTTCCTATCAAGATTGGCCTGCACATGTTCTATATAACTTTTCAAGTCATGGATATAGAACCATCATATACATGTTTACTCGGGCGACCTTGGATTCATGCAGCAGGGGAAGTCACTTTAACTTTACATCAGAAACTGAAGTTCTTCATTGAAGAAAGATTGTCCATAATCGATGGCGAAGAGGATATCTTTGTAAGTCACATATAATCCTACAGGTATATTAGTGTTGGCGAAGACTGTATAGCCACATCATTTCAAGTCCTAGAGGTTTCCTTAATGGTAACCTTACTGGTGGAAAAAATCAAGAAACTTACTGTGACTTCGTCGAGAGATTTGCAAATAGGAGTGGAAAGTGGTGCCTCAAAAGGGTGGGGAAAGCTCTCGAAAATACCTGAGAAGAAAAATCGCTTTGGTTTGGGCTACAAATTATCTAGGGGCTACTATGAAAGGCAAAGCACGATTTCCTCCAATCCACGAATAGGTGGCAATGATATCTAACAAATATAACATCAAAAGGGCATCTGATTTCATCCATGAATGCGCCCTAGGAAAAGAACTCAAGAATTGGAAAACTGTGGAGATTCTCGAGATCTTTTCTTTCCAAAGTAATTTTTCTTGTTTTTGAGAGAACCTATGTTAAGCTTGAGACATAGGGGTTGCTTGTAAGGGTCCCACATTTTTCTTTCAGACAATAATCATGATTAATAAAAGTTATATTTCGCATTTAATTAAGATCCCTGTCTTTCTCTTGCATTTATCTCTTACAATTAAAAATGGAAAAACTTTTCTTCATATGCATTTTCCAAATTCACATACTAAAAATTGTACCAAAACATGATAAATGTGCAGATCCATGCCCAAAATCATCGATAATGTTACTGCTGTTATCCGATATAATTTTGATGCACCCATCAACCAAGTTGAAGAGGAAGATGATGAAGATCTTGAACTTACCAAAGAATTGGAGAGGGAAGTAGAGCAAAAATCTGACAGTATATAACCATACCAGGAACCTATTGAGACCATTAATCTTGGCACATAAGAAGATCCGAAAGAGATCAAGCTAGGGGAAACATTAGATAAAAGCATCAAAGAAATGATGATCAAGTTGTTAGATGAATATATGGATATATTTTCCTGGTCTTAAAGAGATATTCCAGGATTGGATACGCACATTATGGTGCACAGATTACCTCTTAAAGAAGGTTGCTCTCCAGTTAGGCAGAAGCTCAGAAGAACTCGTCCCGACATGTCCAACAAGATTCGAGAAGAGGTCCTTAAACAATTTGACGTAGGGTTCTTAGTGGTGGTAGATTATCCACCTTGGATAGCTAACATCGTACCAGTACCCAAGATGAATGGCAAAGTACACATGTGTGTGGATTATCGGGATCAGAACAAAGCAAGTCCTAAAGACGATTTCCATTTATCTTACATAGATGTTTTGGTGGACAACACATCTCAAGCTTCAGTATTCTCATTCATGGACGATTTCTTGGGCTATAATAAAATCAAAGTGACACCCGAAGATATGGTAAAGACTACTTGCATGACACCTTGAGGCACTTTCTGTTACAAGTTAATATCGTTTGTTCTAAAGAACGCAGGGGAAACTTATCAATTGGCTATGGTCACACTATTCCTTAAAATGATTCACAAAGAGGTTAAGGTGTACGTAGATGATATGATTGTAAAATCTCATACGGAGGAGGATCACATCATATATTTACAAAAACTATTTGAGCGCCTGCGTAGGTTTAAACTAAGGTTGAATCCAAACAAGTGTACATTCGGTGTCAAATCAGGAAAATTACTGGGTTTCATTGTAAGTAAGCATGGTATTAAGGTAGAACCCAACAAGGTAAAATCCATACAAAAAATACCATCTCTGAGGAGAGAGAAAGAGGTTTGTGGTGTCTTAGAATGATTGAAATACATTTCAAGGTTCACATCGCACCTAACTTTACGTGCGAGACTATATTCAATTTATTGCAAAAAGATCAAACGGTGGTATGGAACAATGATTGTAAAAAAGCCTTTGAGATAATAAAGAAATATTTACAATATCCACCTATATTAATGCCAACAGTTCCTAGAAGACCACTCATCATGTATTTGATAGTACTTGAAGGATCAATGGGATGTGTATTGGGATAACATGACGAAATAGGTAGAAAAGAGCATGCAATATACTACCTCAACAAGAAATTTACTGACTGTGAAACCAGGTACATGTAGGGGTAGAAATGTTGAGACTAAGCCATTAGATTGACTTGACTCGCACAGATCAAAATAAAAATCTTCATCGCGCTTTGTTGTTTCCAAAGGAATGGGAAAAGAGCGAATAACCAAAAAAGAGGGGGAGAGAATCTAAGGTCGGGGGTTGGTTATGCAAAGGGAAGGTATTATTACCCTAAACATATACGATACTCCGTAGGAACCTCTTTGTAAATCTGTGTATTTTGGCTATAAATTTTGTATAAAAAATGGATTGTAGAGATGAGAAAAGAAGTATTTTTTTATAATTTTTAAACCCGTCGCGGTTGCGAACCTTTAGTGCCTACGTACCACCTTCCGCGCAATAGGGGATTAGGGTACTCGTAGTTCATCTTTTAAATTTTTTTAAAACACAAGTATGTTGGTTGATTGTAAGAGATGAGACATCTTCATCTTATCCGAGTGGAAAACATACTTACTACCCACGATTGTGAGAAAGGAGAATTTGCATCATCTCAAAGTGGATGATATGGCTTGGATTTTAAAATCAACAAAGCCTCACTCAACACCCAAGTGGAAAATATCTTACTTTACTATATATCATAGAAGTATAGTAACTCGCATCACTACAAGGATTGACAAGAGTCTAATCTTTTGAGAAAATTTTAAAGTAAAAATCCAAAATGGAAAAATGGTTTGAATGATATTGATTGACTTTTAGTCTTCTCACAAAAATGTCAAAGTTTTATTAAGTTGATTAAAGTTTGATTAAGAAAATGTTTTGAAAATGCGTGGATATAAGTCCAAATTTATTATAAAAGTGGTTCAAGTTTTGAAACATGAAGAGTTTTCAAAAGGAGGGAGAAATTTTTTGGAAATTAAAGAAGATAGAAGGAGATGAAGGGACTATCCTAAAGCATAAGGTAAAAGATAGGGAAAAGAACCATCTAACCAACAAGAAGCCAACACTCGACACAATCAGTCAATGTTGAACTCCCATCCTTTGGATTAGAAACCAAACAAGCAAAGACAATAAACCTCTTAAGAAAACCAAGCTTCAATTACATTAAGTATTCACAAAAATTGGGCAGAGTAACGGTTGTATACAGATGAATTCCTGATACAGATAAAGCATGTAATCATAATAACTTGCACACAAAGCTTACAAACAAACAACCCAATGTCTTGGAGTAAACCCCAAGAACTCCAGAAAAAATTACAGTTGAGGTCACAAGGTCTCAAAGTAGGTCACAACTTCTAATCCTAAGTCCAAGAAGTCCATAATCTCCATAATGCCAAGGATAGTAACCATGTAGTCCAAGTAACATTAAAGTTTTTTATGGTTCAAGTTGATTATTAGGTATCTTCAAAAAGATAATGAAAGCTCAAATTATAAAAATAAAAATGACATAAAAGTAAATGCTCAAATAAGCAAAGATGAAAATAGCATGAAATGTAAATGCCAAAATAAATTTTCTTAAAGTAAAAGCATAAAATAAAGTCAATTGTTAATGAGTTAGAAATTAGAGGTTAGTTGAATGACCATCTTGAAACTTGCATTTGAAAACTCATTAGGAGATTCATAGAATCAAAGCCTCTCAACAACAAGTTTCATTTTCTTTTTGTCAAGTATATCATTCATATCAAAATCTCAAGGCAACAATAAATGATCAATGATGTTTAAGTGATCCAATTTGACCAAAGTTGATGAAAATTCTTTAGAGGATTGGTAGGACCAAAGCCTCCTAAAAATGAATCTCAAAGTTATTGGATCAAAGGGTTCAAATTAACATACTTGGGCTTACAAACATGGTTTTGGGCCACGAATGATCATTTTCTCAAACCGGGACAAAATTAGCGCTATGTTAAGCAATCGTAAGTGGACTTATATAAAAGTCGCACCTATTTTGAGGCCGATCAATAGCAATCTATGTACCATATGTTTTGAGAAATGATATGGCAATCATTATCCAATAACATTTAGTACAATAAGAAGGGGATAAGATGAAGAGGGATGGGGTAAGAATTAAACCACATTTGAACCAAAAATTTAATCAAGCTATTATTAAAATCATTCATCCAATTTTTGTGGAGTTAAACTCAACACTATGGATCCAATTATGTTAATAAAGCTCATGATCAAAATATCATAGTCCAAGATCAGCCAAAATATATACAAGATACAATATATTTAAAAAAATAAAGAAAAATATTTAAAGAAAATGTTTAAAAAATGGGAATAGAAGTAGAAAATAGAAACTATATTCAACACATCCAAGAAAAATCAGAAATGAGCTCAAATATTTATATAAAATTTTTGGTAATTTCTTAAAGTCAGAAACTATTTTTAAAATTAAAAGAAATAGGCAAAACAAACCAAAAATTGTGAAAAATTTTAAAGTCAGAAATAAAAATAAAATGAGGTCACCGATATTTGTCAAAAGGTCATTGCATCCTTCCATATTTTTTTTAGAATTTAAAAATTAAGAAAAGTATTTTTAAACATTTAAAACAATTCAAATAAAGTGAAAAATTATAAAAAATATTAGAACACAAAAGAAAATTGTGAAAAAATAATAATCAGAAAGAGAAAAATCAAAATTATTTTTCGTAATTTTTTCAGATTTGTTGAAGTTAAAATGAATTTTCTATGATTTTTAAAGTTTAAAACAATTTAAATATAAAAATCAGAAATAAAAATAAAGTTAAAAAATGTGGACCAATGGATAAGAGTCAAAACTCGTTAGTAAGCTAATCCAATGGATTAGACGCGTTGTGCATATCATGGTCTTTAGTGAATAAAGCATGAGATCAATTATTTAAATCAGATTTAAAAAAATGTGTGGCACACCTTCATTGGTTGATAGATGACACGTTGGTCATCTTCAACCTCCAGCCAACGAATAAACAGGTTCCAAAAACAGTAAAATTAGGACACGAGACTGGTACCATTCGCTTCGTCTCTTTAAGACGATTAAAATGGTACCTTCGCGAAAAATTAATAAAAATTGCAGCTCAGTCGTTTTTGAAAAGAAGTTCTGAAAAGGGATTTGAAATTTCATGGCAAAAACGTACTTCTAGTTGAAAACAAGTGCTATGACTAGAATCAGAATGATGAGAGCTTCATAACAGTATCAAAGTTTGAGAGAATTGACAAAGGAATCTACCTATTAAATTTAAGTTTCAGAGCTCTGAAATGGACTTGGCTAACACGATTTAGGAAGTCTTGGAGCTTAATTCTTCTTCTGTTAGCTTTAGTGAGGTTCAAGGAAGGTGAATTGACAAATAAAAATGATTGAGAAAGGATGTAAGAGCAAATTTGAAGTTGCAGAAAATTATGTTCAAGAGGAATTTTGGAAAGGGGATTCTGGCTCTCTAAGCTTGAGAAAATGAATGAGGTATGATCCTCTATTTATAGGGAAGCTGATTGAATGCTTAAGCGTGTGAAATGGTGAAGTTTGGAAGGAAATCGTGTGAAGTTGCAAACAAGAAAAGTGTGACTTCTAATTTGATCAAAAATCATCCAAACCTTTCCTTTTAATATGCTAATCACTTTTGGAGGTTCACTAAACATGTTTAGAAGCAAAAGCTCGCAGAAAAAATGTGTTTGGAAGCTAAATCAAGGATTTCAAATTCTGAATTTTGAAGAAACTTCAGTTTACATTTACCAAGTTCAAGTCAATGGTATTCTCAGCTCAATGAGTCTTAGGATATGATTCTTGAAGCTTTAGAAAGATGAGATCACAAGCTTTACAATGTACAAAGAATGGGATCAATTGGATGCTCGAGCTGAAAATTGTGATGAGTCAAAGTTGAGAAAAAGAGGTTAACTTTTGTACTTAAAAAAATTCTAAGTTTTTCTTAAAAAATGACTTATAATGTCTTGCATCCAAACATGGCCTTCCATTTTAAATTTGCTCTTGACCAAAAAAGATGGCATGAAGTAGATATCTTGAATGACATCTTGAGACTTTAACCATTTAAAATATCCAAAAAGTGAGAAAGTTATGACTTGTTGAAATTGGAAAAAATTCATAAAATGACCTATAATCTTTTGTATCTTTTGGGCATCTTCTATTCATTTTCACACTTTGCAGTTAAAAGAAGGGTTGAAGTTCACATCTTTAAGATCAATTTGGAATAATAATGGGCTCAAGGTGATAAAAATTGACCAAGTTATGATCTTTTGAAGTCACATATGGGAATTTGATGGTTTGTTTAGAGAACTTGTAATCTTTCTTCATTATTAGGTATCTTCCTCACAAAATTTCCTTGAAACTTTTGAAGTGATTTGTTGATATCCCTTTGAAGATAAGGATGTATTTTGAATCACACAAAAATACCAAAATATGAGCAAGTTATACCCCTTTGAAGTTCAAAACCCTAGCTCCTAGAGTAACAAAATGCCTTGGGAAACCTTTGCAATTTAGATAAACTTCCTTGTACAAATACTTTTGTCATGTTAATAGAAGTTATTGAGGATGATAATAGACACAATAGAAACAAAAACCACTTCTAAATCTTGAGAAATATGGGAGATATGCACTTGTGATCAATGAAACCAAATACTTGTCCAACTAGGTCAAACTTCTTCAATCAACCTTTGTACCTTTGAACTATTTTTGACAACTTGAGGTATGATGAATCATAATAGACTTTGTCATGATACTATTTCAAAATACCTTCAATAATGAAGCTTGAATCTGTATGAAGCTTTGTTGAAGAATGCATGGAAATAAACTCATGAACATATGGATCAACTTGATGGAGTGTATTGTGCTTTCACCTATGATACCAACAATTAGAGCAAATGTTCATTGTACTTATTAGTTAAAAGTTAATCAATACAAAACATAGATGATCATAATATACAAGTCAATGTGCTTGGTGATTCCCCATGAGCAAAGTTAAAGATAAGGAGAAGAATCAAACTCTAGTGTGTGATATTGTTGGATTGTGATGGTATGAGATGATAGATGAATCTTCGGCGCAAAAATTGGTGTACAACAGTACTCATTTCTCGAGAAAACTTGTTGTGTATTGGCTTGAGATACTAAAAGATTGAGGCAATACATGTTAATTCATACCACGTGGTTAATAGAAAGAATAGATCCTTTAAAATATGTGTTCGAAAAACCGACTCTTAGTGGAAGGATTGCCCGATGGCATATGTTACTATCAGAGTACAACATCCAATACGTTACTCAAAAGGCCATAAAGGGTAGTGTACTAGATGACCTTATAGCTCATCAGCCATTTCCAGAATATCAACCAACGAAGTTTGATTTTCCAGACGAATATGTCATGGTTATAGGTGACTACGAAATACTAGGGCGCGATGAAGGATCTGAACAAGGGGCACGTTGGACACTCATGTTCGATGGAGCTTCAAATGCACTGGGGCACAACATTGGGGAAGTTTTGACTTCTCCGAAGAATTATCACAAGCCTTATACTGCGAGATTATATTTTGACTGCACCAATAATATCTCCGAATACGAAGCTTGTATCCTGGGTCTAGAGACCGCCATTGATCTAAGAGTCAAACATCTCGAAGTATTTGGAGACTCCTTGCTAGTCATATACGAAGTCAACAACGAATAGGACACTAAATATCCAAAATTGATTCCATATCGGGATCATGTTTTAAAACTAGCTACGAAATTCACAGAGATCACCTTTAGTCATATCTCACGAGAGGAGAATTAGATGGAAGACGCCTTGACAACTCTATTTGGCATGTTCAAAGTAACTTGGCCAAAACATAAACCACATATTACAATTAGACATTTCGAAGATCCTGCGCGCTGCCTCGCTATTGAAGAGGGACCGGATAATAAGCCTTGGTTCTATGACATCAAGAGGTACCTTGAAAAACAAGAATATCCAGAAAATGCCTCTATCATTGACAAACGAACTCTGCAGAAGCTAGCCTCAAAAATTTTATTGAATGGTGATGTGTTATACAAAAGAAACTACGATATGGTGTTACTCAGGTGCGTGGTGAAGCGTGAAGCAGATACGCTTATGTGAGAAATCCATGAAGGTACTTTTGAAACTCATACAAATGGGAATGTCATGGCTAGAAATATCTTGCGAGCAGGTTATTACTGGTTAACAATGGAATCCGATTGCTACTATTATACAAAGACATGTCACAAGTTCCAAATCTACACCGACAAAATGAATGTGCCACCTACTCCTCTGAATGTTATGAGCTCTCCTTGGCTATTTTCTATGTGAGGAATTGATATGATAGGCATGATCAAACCGAAAGCATCTAACGAACAATGTATCATACCCCAAATTCCCCCCCCCCCCCCCTTAGTGCTACCGTCAAGTTTATTTTTAAACTTGGATTTTATAAAATTCTTTTGATTTACATTAATATTTTGGGGTTTTATAAATATTCATTCTCAAAGTCTATTTAAAAATATAATAATTTATTTTAAATTATTTGTATTTTTTTAAAATATAACAAACACTTTCTCGTCTCCATATACTTTTAATTGCATTTCTATTTTAAATAAACAAGATAACACAATTGGTAAAGAATGAATCTTACAAGTATGAGGTCATCAGTTCGAATCTCACTTGGTGCACTTTGGATATTTTGTTTATTTATTACTAACTATTTATATTTTTAATCATAAAAAGTCATTTTTTATTAATTAAATATTATTTTCGTTTTTATAATTAAGGAATTTATAAAAAATATCCATTTATTTTTATTTATGCACTTTTTACCAAAATTGAGTGCAATACTCAATCTCTAATTGGTTAGCTTACTGACCAGGAAAATTTTAAATGGCTAATCAATTTTATTTTCTAATTTGTTGACCTAATTATCACTATAAATAGGCCACTCTTTCACACTATTAGGATATGAACAATTCTCACAATTTCACTACACTTACACTATTTTCAACTTTCACTTTCATACATTTTTTCAATCTCTTTTCAAGGTTTCTTTTCAAACTGTTTTTTGGCCGATGATTTAATATGAGACCCCATTTTCAATACTTTTTTTATTTAATTTATTTGTTATTGTTTTTCAATCAAATGATGATTCTTGATGATTGTTTTTGTTTCTTTGAAATTATTTTGTTTATATCAACAATTTCACCTATAGTCATTCACTAGGATAACACCTAGAATTTTTCTCACGCTCCAAATTTCTCACAAGCCATTTCGTACTAGGTTCTTACACCAAAAAATTATTTACTCGTTGTACATACATTCTACCCCCTTATACACTATACTTACAAACACGTTCTTATGAACTATTTTTTTTATACTAATAACAAACTTATTTTTTTAATAAGAATAAACTATTATTTTACTTGTGAGTCTTATACGGTAAGTTTTTTTATATAGACAGATTAAATCACAAATTGATCAATTTTCTACACAAAATCTTGACATGATTTTTCTACACAAAACACAAATTCAAAAAATTAAAATCATTGACACTAACCATCAAATCTCTTACAATTTTTTAAAGTTATTTTACAACATCTACAATACAAAAGGTACAGTCTAATAAGGAAGGAAAATAAAGTCGAAGAAAGAGGATATGTGTTGTCGACCGTTCACCATTGGTATCTCTCTGTTTCAGATCTACTCCTCCGCAAATCACCCCGGACATCCTTCGATTCGCACAACCACATGCACACCACTCCAGATCCACCGCCATAATTTGTGGGTAACTCTTTTGTTTTCTTGTTTAAATCATTTTGAGATGGGTTGTGAAGTAAATTGTAGAAGAAGAAAAGTGTTGTTGTTACTGTAAATAACCATGTGAGGAAGAGAGTGGAGTATATATTCTCTCTCACATTTAATTACCATGTGTCAAGTTTCGGTTGGGTATTATTTTAATTTGAAAAGTCAAATTCATTTATCATTTAGAATGAAAAGTAGGCGGAGCCCTTCATTATAATGCTCCCAGGTATGTTTATTTTTTCCTATTACTATTGTTATCATAGGAATTTGGGTTTACAAATTTATTTGGGCCTTGGTCCCTAACTTTATATATCTTGCATTCCTATTTACACCCCTTACTTCTCACACTTCCTCATTTTACTACGCAGTGTAAAAATGCACCCTCTGTCTTTTGGCCCTGAATTCAATATATGAATTCAGGCCCATGTTGTTAGCACCCCTAGTTTTACTTTTCAACTAAATTCTCACCCCTTGTATTTTTAGTTTATTTTCTTTATTATTTTATTTTATTATTTTTATATTTCTATTTTTATATATAATTATAATATTATATTAATTATTACTATTATTAAATAATATTTTTTAAACATCATTCAAATATTTTTTTTATTGTATTAAATTATTTTAAATCATGCATTAAATAAGATATTTTTTACAATTAATACATAAAATATATCCAATCAAACACCAAATCATTTTTCATAAATAAATTAATTCAATAATTATTTTTCCAAAAAGGAGTACGAAGCATATTTTAATTAACTGCGCATTTGGTCTAAAATTTCTGCTATTCACACACCCGGGCTAAGTGCGAGGGATATTAATATATCTCTGTAATCCATAAAAAACACAAACCCATAAGAACTACGAATTGGGACTCTGATTTCTCAAAAGAGGATACCTAGGCATACGACTTAAAATCGTGGCGAGTTCCCCTATTAAACAATTAAAACCCTTACCCTAAACCTTTAAAACCTAAACTCATGTATCCTTGCGAACAAGGTAGATGAGGGGTTACTAACACCTTCCCTTCGTCTAAACAAAGTAAGAACCTAGAATCTCTGTGTATAAAATTAGGGTTTCCTATTAGATCCCCTTCCTTAGGATTAAAAACTAGTAGTGGCGACTCGATTTAAAATCCAGTTACAATACACCAGGTCATACTGGTTGCCATTGAATACTTCACGAAATGGGTAGAAGCGGCACCCTACGCGAATATGACAAGTCAAGTGGTTACTTGATTCATCAAGTAAAATCTCATATGCAGATATGAGGTTCCAAGCAGAATCGTTATGAACAACAAAATCTGAATAACAAAATGATGAAGGAGTTATGCGATAATTTCAAGATCGAGCATCATAATTCCTCACCATATCGACCCAAAATGAAAGGGGAAGTTGAACATGTCAATAAGAATATCAAGAAAATCATTCAGAAAATGGTGAAGACATAAAAAGATTAGCATGAAATGCTTCCCTTTGCTCTACATGGCTATCGTACTTCCGTACACACATCAACAGGTGCAACTCCTTGTTAAAATAGAGATTTTGTCACTTCAAGTTCTAATGGTAACAAAGCTTGAAGAAGCATAGTGGGTTCAGACATGGCTTGATTAACTCAACCTCATTGATGAGAAATGTTTGACAACTTTGTGCCATGACCAGTTATATCAGAAGCGGATGAAGAAAGCATTCGACAAGAAAGTCCACCCCTGAATATTCAAAGAAGGGGATTTGGTGCTCAAGAATATTATGCTACCTCGCCTCGATTCACATGTTAAATGGATAACCAACTATGAAGGTTTATACGTGGTAAAAACAGCATTATCCAGTGGTGGTCTCATCTTCCCAACAATGGATGGGGAAGAACTACCGCATCCGGCAAATTTAGACTCAGTCAAAAAATACTATGTATAAAAAGGTCGCTAAGATCGAACCTTAAATAAGAGACTTAGGCAAAAAGAAGTGTCATGGTGGATTGAAAACCCTAAAGGGAGATCCAGGCAAAAATTAGGGACATGTACAAAAAATTATCCCGGTAGATTGAAAACCCGAAAGGGCGATCCAGGCAAAAATTAGGGACATGTACAAAAAATTATCCCGGTAGATTGAAAACCCGAAAGGGAGATCCAGGAAAAAATTAGGGATCTAACTAAAAGAAATAAAAAACAAAAAGACTGCGATCTAAGAACCATGAATGTGACCACGTACGAAAGGGATTAATCCAAATCATTCGACTCAGAAGCAAAGGAGATTAGAGTTATCAAAAGGACATTGGAGAAACAACCGTAGCAATTATCATTTTCATTGCCATTTTCAATTTTAAAACTTTCTGTAATTACTTCTTTCAAGGAGTTACATTTTTCACGCTCGCCTATTCAGAGGCATATTGATCAATAAAACATTTACTTTTTCAATCTTTCAATTATATTTTTTTTCTTTTTAGATTTGATTACAAAATACTACGATTATTTTTGTAAATACTACGTTAAAATCACTTTGGGGAATTAACATACAAATAAAATCATTTGATAAAATAATCAAAACACATTTTGGTTAGAAAAACATCGAAAGAAAATCCACAACTACGTCCACATTTGCGACCATAGCCACGTCCATGCTTATGTCCACGACAAAGCTGACGCCTACACTTGTGATAGAAATATAAAGATCCTGCAGACACTTTTAATTCAAACATACCACGACGATACAACATACAACACCGTGGAGGCGGTAACACAAAACCAATGGTTTAAAAGGAGAGAATATAAAAAAAAACGTTTTTACATTTTGGGGCATACACACACTTGGTACATATGTAAATACTTGGGGCATACACATATGAAACATTTGGGGCATATATCACACTTGGGTAGCACATCAATTTAGGGCATTATGCATATATATCATGCATGGCATCTTTCAAGACTACTTTGGTTACAATTGCGAATTTTCTTGGGGTCCATCATTAGCAAGGTTATTTGCATGAACTAAATAGTTCAAACTTTAAGAGATACCTTGGTTGAGAACTGATGCAACCGGTATCATTAGTGAAAATTTGGGGCTTATTTATTCATGATGATAGTCTTGGTTGAGAGCAGAGACAACTGACATAATCGATGAATTTGGGGTTTATTTCTTCATGGTGATAGTCTTGATTGAGAGCAGACACAACTTACATCATCGGTGAATTTTGGGTTTATTTCTTCATGGTGATAGTCTTGGTTGAGAGCAGGCACAACCGACATCATCGATGCATTTGGGATTGTTTTTTCTTCATGGTGATAGTCTTGGTTGAGAGCAGACACAACCGGCATCATTGATGTATTTTGGGTTTATTTTTTCATGGTGATAGTCTTGGTTAAGAACAGACACAATCGATAATATGAGTTAATTTGAGGTTTATTTCTTCATGATGATAGTCTTGGTTGTGAACAGACACAACCGACATCATCAGTGAATTTGGGGTTTATTTCTTCATGATGATAGTCTTGGTTGAGAACTGACACAAGCGACATCATCTGTGAATTTGGGGTTTATTTCTTCAAGTTGATACTCTTGGTTGAGGGCTGACACAACCGACATCATCAGTGAATTTGGGGTTTATTTCTTCATGTTAATAGTCTTGGTTGAGCACTGACACAACCGACATCATCAGTGAATTTGAGGTTTATTTCTTCATGTTGATAGTCTTGGTTGAGGGTTGACATAACCAACAACATCAGTTAATTTGGGGTTTATTTCTTCATGTTGATAGCCTTGGTTGAGGGATGACACAACTGACATCATCAGTGAATTTGGGGTTTATTTATCCTTGTTGATAGTCTTGGTTGAAGGCTGACACAACCGACATCATCAGTGAATTTTTGGTTCATTGCTTCAAACCTAATATATTTCGCTTGGCTATCAAGTCTTGGTTGATAACAGACATAACTAACAGCGTTTTTCTAAGTTCCAAATATTTGGTTTCAAGCTCATATTATTTATCCTCTAGGTTGCGATAGATATGCAAAATTTCAGGGTTATAGTAGTCATCCCCTAGGTTGTTATGAACAACATAAGCCCGCCCCTGTTGTCTTTTATCCCCTAGGTTGCGATAAAAACACAGTTCCATCGTCATAACTGTTTACTCCCTAGGTTGTAGTAAACATAACGAAATATGTGTAATCCATCACATCAGTCTCCATGTAGCAATGTATTACAAACTTTGTTTTATTCATCCCCTAGGTTGCAATGAATAGACAAAATCACATCAAATCAAAACTTACTATATTAGTCTCCAAGCATTAGTAAGTCAACTTTTTCAAAACTTTTATTTTTGTAAATATGCAAAAGAATTTACAATCTCTTAGATACTGATGAGTTATCTGCGTTGTTGTATCTAAGTTAAAACTAAACTTTGGTTCAAAATTTGGTAAGATGATACATCATCATCTATGCCTACTCTTCATACCCATGGGAACATTGTACAACGTATCCTTATAATATTTCAGACAAATTTCATGGTTTTCCAATATTTAATAAAATTTCGATCAGAACATGCGAGACCTGCGAATTCTCACACTATTCAATCGAAAGGTAATTAAATAGGGGTAGCTGTCATACCCTAAATTTTCCCTACCGGTTTCTAATTTTTCAGTTCTAAAATTATCATCTTTCTTTATAATATGATTCATAGGTTTAGTTTATGGAAGGGGTTTTCTTAAGTCCATGTAGAATACTTAAGCCCAATAAGGTTGTGCTTGCAAATACAGGGTGCATCTTAGACTAAGGGCTTAGCGTCTAATTTGCTAAGCCCATTTCACTTTAGGTTAAGGCCTTTCGGTTTTAGCCTATTTCAAATGTTGAAAGGGGGTACACTATTTTGAAAAATTTTGGACCTTTCTAAATCAGAAATGGCCCATGTAAATTTTTTAGTCCATTTTAAATGTTGAAGGGGGAGGTTCGCGCTATTGAAGAAATCTTAGGCCATTTCTAAATCAGAATGGCCCATTTAGGTTTTAGATAAGTTTGAGGGTGTATAAGCAATTTATTTTATTTAAGGCCCATTAAAGTTTGTGACCGATTGCAATAATAAAGGTAAGTGTGTTTTTTACTAAAGTCCAACGGCCCATATCATTTTTGTTAAGGCCCAAATAATTGATGCAATTAGGCCTGCTTCTGTTTTTTTGTTGCTGTTTTGAAATTATTTGTCTTTACATGATTATTGATAATTATTATTAAAATTATTATTTTTATCGTTATTATTTTATAAACCTAATAAAAAAATTTGATTGTTTTATTAATTATAATGTTGACTGCTAAGTCAATTTGGAAACAAAAAAAAGAGGTTGTCGTAGGATCCATTACAGGCCCGATCCAAAAAAAATGTTTGGCAGAAAAACATCTATTGTTCGAATCAAGGAAAAGCAACGCGCGTTTGAAGCGAAAAACCATCACTGTTCAAATAAAAAATAAAATAGAAACAAATCTTTTGAACTGAATCGGCCGGATTTACAAACACAGTCAAACCTTTCACATTGCATTGTCCAAAAGTCTTACATACAAAATCAAATCAAATCATAATCAATACAAAATCAAACTAAATCTAAAATTTTTATTACAAATTGCAAACTTAGCAAAACAGATTCATACAAAATCAAAACCAACCTCTAAAATTCCTAATTCTCCAATCAATCAAAAGAATAACGACAAACTCATAAATTTATTTCCTAAATAATCTAACCCTAAAATACTATAAAAACCTAAGAGTTCTAAGAGGGAGGGGGAGAGATTTTACAGAAAAGAGTTTACAAAGGGAGAAAAAAATTGAAAAAATTCTTGAACTAAAAAGAAGGAGAAGAAGAAGATTTGGGCTTCGAAATCTGAAACCCTAGATCCGAACGGATCAAAGGTGTATTTGTTGGGCCTTAAAGCCCATACTATATACACCCCTTAGTTACTACTTTGGTCAAAATACAAAAACGTTATACCCCCCAGCCTTATGAGTCAAATAAAATATCTAGACTTGGACCTCTATTGCTCACATCCCCTATTTTTCTAACCTATTCAAACCAACACCCCCCCCCCCCTGCGTTGGGCCTGAATTCAATATCTGAATTCAGGGCCTTACTATACACACCCTCTTATTTTACTAGCCCAACATTATTTGCTCCCCCTATGTTTTTTAATTTAACTCTTTTTTTTTTTTTTATTTATATTTTAATATATTTTATATTTAAATATATATTTATATTTACTATTATTATTATTATATAAAATAATTTTTTTTAAACTCATCTAATATTTATTTATTTATTTGCATTAAAATATTTTTTAGCATGCATTAATAAGACATTTATACAATTAATATATTAAAAAACATTTAACCAACATTAAACTCTTTCAAATTAAATTAAACAAAAATCAATTTTCAAAAAAAGGTTACGGATATATTTTAATTAACTGCGCACTTCGTCTAACAAACTCCATTATTCACACGCCTAGACTAAGTGCACAATAAATTCAAATATCTTTGTAATTCATGTAAAATTCCAACCCACTGTGAACTACGAATTGAGACTCTGATTCCTCATAAGAGGATACGTAGGCATACGAAGAAAATCATGGCGAGTTCCCCTAATAAAACACTAAAACCCTATTTCTTAAAGATCGTGCTTCTAACCCTGGTATCCTTGTGAACAAGGTAAATGAGGGGTGCCTAACACCTTACCTTCGTCTAAAACTGATTCAAAAACCTAGAATATCTAACTTTTATATGGTTAACCTGTATATTTCATTCCTTAGGATAAAAATTAAGGGTGGAGACTCTTATTTTAAAACCAGTCACAACAAATTCTAAACTCATGCTCACAAAAGCCTCTAAAGTGCAGAAGCAGAGAATATAACGGTAACATGGTACAATAGTACACAGTACGAAAAAGCTCGATTCCACTACTTCTCCAGTAGCTTGAATTGTGGAAGAGATAAGGACGTACAATATTTTTTGTAATGACTCTTTTTCAAATATCCAACGACTCTATTTTACTTGGCTATAAAAGAAAAGAATCATATGTTTAAAATTTTGTTGGCGTTCAATGCTAAAAAGATGTCATTATTGGAACACAACCAAAAAGTTATCAACCACTATAACAACAACAAGAACAATTGTTATCAAAATGATTCTTCCATCATGTTGTTAATGATTATATTGAAATCATTGATTCACAATGTGCTTAATTTCATAAGTTGCACAAAGCTTTCTAAGCCACAGAAGATAATGAATATGATCATGAAAGCGCCAGTTATAAGTCCACAACATAAGTGTTATGCTCTAAAAGTGATCATAAGAAGAAAATAGAACAAGGGTTGTTGTCCAAAATGTTCTAAGGTAAATCAAAATGAAGAAAATCCTCTCCTTACTACATCAAGATCAACAAATCTTTCTATTGTACCCCAATTTCCCCCCTAAGATTCCTCTATCATCTCATATCAAATCAATCACAATAAGATCACACTAGGGTTTGGCTCTTCTCCCTATCTTTAGGGTTTCTCATAAGGAATCACCAAGTACCTTTATTTGTATATTGTGATCATATTTGTTTTGAATTGATTAACTTTTAACTAACAAATGCAATGAATGTTTGCTCTAATTGATGATACTATAGGTAAGGGCACAACACATTACATCAGGTTGATCATAGGTTCATGAGTTTATTTCCATGCCTTATTCAACAAATTTTCATTGAGATTCAAGCTTCATCATTGAAGATACTTTGAAGTGATATCCTGACAAGGTCTACTATGATTCAGCATGCCTTAATTTGTCAAAGAAAATCAAAAGATGCAAGAGTTGATTGAAGAAGTCTGACCTAATTGGACAAGTTCTTGATTTCTTAATCACAAGTGCATAACTCTCTCAATTATTAATACTTTGAGGTGTTTTGTTGCTATGGGTTCTTATTATCATCCATAACAACTTCTATTCATATGGAAAAAGTTATTGTGCAAGAAAGTTTGTCAAAATTGAAAGGGGTTCCCAAGTCATTTTGATACTCTTGGAGCTAGGGTTTTGAACTTCCAAGGGCTATACCTTGCTCATCTTTTGAGATTTTTGAGTGATTCTAAAGATATGCTTCTCTTTTAAAGGTTATCAACCAATCACTTCAAACAATTTACGATGATTTTATGTGGAAGATGCCTAATGATGAAGAAAGATTCCAAGTCCTCTAGATAGGCCATCAAATTCCCTTATGTGATTTCAAAAGATCAAAACTTATTCAATTTTTATCTCCTTGAGCCCATTATTTTTCCAGAATAACATTAAGGATGTGAACTTCAACTCTTATTTTATGTGCAAAGCTTGAAAGTGGATGGAGAATGCCCTGAGAAAGCAAGAGATTATAGGTCATTTCATGGATTTTCACCAACTTCACACAGTCATAACTTTCTCAATTCTTGGATTTTTTTAATGGTTCAAATCTCAAAATTTAATTAAAGAGATCTACTTCATGCCATCTGCTTTAGTCAAAAGCAAATTTTAAGTGGAAGGCCATGTTTGGATGCAAGACATTATAGGTCATTTTTGAAGAATAACTTAGAATTTTTCTAAGTACAAAAAGTCGGCATTTTTTTCTCAACTTTTACTCATCACAATTTTTATCTCAAGCATCCATTTGATTACATTCTTTTCACATTGTAAAGATTGTAATCTTATCTTTAAAATGCTTCAAGAATCATTCCCTAAGACCCCTTGGGCTATGAATGTCATGGATTCAAAGTTGGTACCTTGAAATTGACTTTTTCCTCCAAGTCAAAATTTGAAATGCACAATTCAGCTTATAATCACTAAATTTCTACGCGTTTTTACTTCTAATCATGTTTAACAATCTTCTAGAAGTTATTAGCACCTTGAAACACAAGTTTTGGTTGAGTTTTAGGCAAAATAGAAGTCACACTTTTCATACTTGCAACTTCACACGATTTCCCTCCAAACTTCATTATTCCACACACTTAAGCATCCCATTTGCTTCCCTTTAAATAGAGGGTTATATCTCACTCATTTTTTCAAGCTTGAATAGCCACAGTCACCCTGCCAAACTCCCTGCATAACTCACTTTTCTGAGTTTTTGAATTCCTATTTTCTTCATTTTTAAATCCAATTTCTTCATTGATCCTTCATCCTTGAACTTCCCTAAAGCTAACAGAAGAAGAATCAAGCTTTGTGATAACCTAAATTGTGCTAACCAAGTCCAATTTCAGAACAATTTTAACTACTTCGTTCAGGTAGAAATCTCAATCAAATTGAACCAAATAAAGCCTTATTCTACTTTATTCATCCTTCTGATTCTCACACTTCTTACAGTTTGCATTTTCATTCTCGCTATTTTTTCTGGTTTTCTTTAAATTCATCATTGTACAGTTTATATAAATTTGGCGCAAGGATACTATTAGAATCATCTTGAAAAGATGAATCTAATGGTACCAGTCCGGTCCTCTAATTTTACAATTTGAGGAATCCCAATCTAGGGCGTCTGGAGGTTGAAGATAACCTACGTGTCGTGCTTCAACCAATGATGACGTGCCACGCTATTTATTTTAAATAGATGTAGTGTGTTTACCTTACCATACGCGTGTCTTAGGAGCCCTTGGATCTGATTACTTTAGTGAGCCAGACTCCATCCAACATGCCATATTTTAAGTTGTTTTTATTTAATAAAGATTGATTCAGTGTGAAATCCAATAAAGTCCATGACATGCACAACACGCCAGATTCACTGGATATGTTTACTAACGCGTTTTGACAATGACCAGATGGCCCATATTTTTTTGGTTTACTATTTTATTTTCTGGTTTTTATTTTAATTGATTTAAACTTTAAAAACATCATAGAAAATTCATTTTTGACTAAAAAATTATGGAAAAATTCACAAAAATAATATTAATTATTCTCTTTCTGATTTTTATTTTTTCATAATTTTATTTTCAGATTTAATATTTTTTATAATTTTTCCTTTTATTTTGACTTGTTTCTAGTTATTTAAAAATACTTTTTTATGTTCTTAAATTTGAAAATTTTTATAAAAATCATTTTACTTATTTCCGATCTTCTGAAATTTTTCTAGAATTTTATTTTGACATCTACTATTTTTGATCTTTTTTTCACTTATTTGAGTGATTTTAATTAGTTTTAAAATACTTTTCTATTTTGAAAAATTACCAAAAATTTTATAAAACTATTTGAGGTCATTTCTGATTTTTCTATGGTCTTTTTAAATTTTTCTTTGATACTTTGAATATAGTTTTCTATTTTACCTCTTATTTTCATTTTTAAAACAATTTAAAAGTCATTTTTCTTTTTTTTATTCATTAAATGCAAATTATTTTTTTAATACATTCTGACTATGTGATTGTTGATCATAAACTTCATTAACATCATTGAATCTTGGGTATTGAGTTTAACTCTACCAAAATGTATGGATAATTATAATGATAGTTTGATCAAAAACTTTGATTCAAATATTCCCCTTCCCTCTTCATCTCATCCTCTTCTCTTTTTGCTACATGTGGTTAGAGGATCTACATATCATCACTCCAAACATATGGCACATAGATTACTATTGACCGGCCTCAAAATAGGTGCGACTTATTTATAAGTCCACTCACGATTGCTTAACATAGCGCTAAATTTTGTCTTGATTCGAGAAATGATCATTTGTGGCTCAAACCTATGTTTGCAAGCCCAAATATGTTTAATTTGAAATCTTTGATCCAATAACCTTGAGGTTCATTGTTAGGAGACTCCGGTCTTATCAATCCTCTAATGAACTATCATAAGATTTGGTCTAAGTAAATCATTTAAACATCGTTGATCATTTATTGTTGCCTTGAGATTTTGGAATGAATGATATACTTGAAAAAAAGCAAATGAGACTTGTTGTTAAGAGACTTTGATTTTATCAATCTTCTAATGAGTTTTCAAATTAAAGATTCAAGATGGTCATTCAACTAACCTCTAATTTCTAACTCATTAATAATTGACTTTTATTTTTATGCTTTTAATTTATGCTTTTTACTTTAAGCACGTTTATTTTAGCATTTTTATTTCATGTTATTTTCATCTTTGCTCATTTGATATTTATCTTTATGTCATTTTGTTTTTCTCATTTGGGATTTTCATTTTCCTTTTGAAGATACCTAATAATCAACTTGAACCATAAAAAACTTTAATGTTACTTGGACTATTTGGTTACTATCCCTAGCATAATGGAGTTGTGGACTTCTTAGACTTAGGATTAGAGACCTTGACCTACCTTTAGACATTGTGACTACTATTGCAATATTTTCTGGAGTTCTTGGGGTTTACCCCAAGATATTGGGTTGTTTGTTTTCTTTGTGTGCAGTTATTCTGATTATGTGCTTTGTTTATGATTGGGAATTCATCTGTATAGAGCTGTTACTCTGTCCAATTTTTATGAAGACTTAATGCCTTTGAAGTTTGGTTTTCTTAAGAGGTTTAGTATCCTTGCTTTCTTGGTTTCAAGTCCAAATAATAGGAATTCTACATTGACTCATTGTGTCAAGTGTTGGCTTCTTGTTGGTTAGACGATTCTTTTCCCTAGCTTTTACCTTATGTTTTTAGGGTAGCCTCTTCATCTCCTCCCATCTTCTATAATTTCAAAAATCTTCTCCCTCCTTTCAAAACTATTCTTGTTTTTTAAACTTGAACCGATTTCACAATAAACTTGGACTTAGGTCCATGCATTTTCAAAAATCTTTTCTTAATCAAACTTTAAACAACTTAATAATACTTTAACATTTTTTGTGAGAAGACTAAAAGTCAATCAATCTCATTCAAACCATCTTTTCCAATTTGGGTTTTTACTTTAAAATTTTCTCAAAATATTAGACTCTTGTCAATCCTTGTAGTGATGCGAACTACTATATTTCTATGATATATAGTGAAGTGAGATATTTTCCAATTGGGTCTTGAGTGAAGCTTTGTTGATTTTAAAATTCAAGCTATATCCTCCCCCTTGAGATGATGCAAATTCTCCTTTTTCATAATCGTGGGTAGTAAGTATGTTCTTCCACTCGAATAAGATGATGATGTCTCCTCTCTTAAAATTAACCAACACACTTGTGTTTTAAATTTTTTAAAGGTGAACTACGAGTACTCTAATCCCTTATTAAACGAAAATTGGTACGTAGGCACTAAAGGTTCGCAACCGCGGCGGGTGCAAAAATTGTATAAAAAAATACTTCTTTTCTCATCCCCACAATATACTTTTGTATACAACACTTATAGCCAAAATACATAACTTTTCAAAGAGGTTCATGCGGAATGCCGTAGATGTTTAGGGTTCTAATACCTTCCATTTGCATAACCAACCCTCGAACTTAGATTCTCTCCCCATTTTTTGGGTTATTCTCTCTTTTCCCATTCCTTTGGAAACAATAAAGTGCAGTGGTGATTATTATTTTATCTATGCGAGTTAAGTCAATCCAATGACTTAGTCTCAACATTTCTACCGCTACAGAAAAAAGGCGACTTCACTGGGGAAAGATTGACCAAATGCTGGTCCATCCCTAAGTGGGTTGAGCATATCTTTGTTTATTTGTGTATGTGCTATTGTTGTTTGTATGTTATATGTTGTATATATGTTTGTCTAGATTTTCCTGGTTTTCAGGGTGCTTGGTGATTTCTCATAAGTCCTCTACCCAGACTTGGGCAAACTTAAAATAGGACGGGCAATATAGTCATGCTAACTTTGAGGGAGTAATCCCAAAAAAGGAGACATGAGATCCCCCACTCAGTGGAGGCCCCTTTGACTATAGTGTCGTTTATCGAGTAATCAGGAAGACGTGCTGCTTTCGACCTGGGAGCCTGTTGAAACTGAGGACCGTAGAACCTTTAACCCATCTTGGTCTTTTAGGTGTAGTGCAGAAACTATGACGGAGTAATCCGGAAATGGTTGTCACGTGATACTACACTCAGGCGAGTTTTTCCTGAGAATATTACTAATTACCGAGTTAATTGGGACGTTGGTAATATCTGAAGGAAGGATGTAGACTCTGGGAACCTCTTAGAACCTTGTTCGGAAGGTGATAAACTACTAGACCATACCTTGTGGGTAGTACCTTTGACCTCATGCTCGTGCTGTCAAACCTATGAACCCCATATTTGTGATCTTGTATGTGATTGTTGCATCATGCATTCATGCACCCATGAGCATCTTTTAAGACATTTTAGTTCAAGGGACTTAAAGTTGACTTTTTGCGAATATCTCAGGTACTTTTGACCATGGATTCTGGAAAAAGAAAGACTTGGAAGTACAGTTTCAAAAATCCCAAGATAGATGATTTGATGAGTCTAATTCCCAAGATTGAGAGTTCTACAGATTTTCAGAAGATGTGTGGATCCATCGTATCTCTCAAGAAGCTCAAGATGAAGGAGTGTATTCTCTCGACTTTGGTCCAATTCTATGAACTGATGTATCAATGTTTCACTTTCCCTGATTATCAGTTGATGCCTACATTAGAGGAGTATTCTTATCTACTAGGTTTACCTATTATCGATTGTGTTCCTTTCACCGGTTTGGAGGGGCAGCCAAAATCTCAGGAGATTGCTGCTATGGTCCATTTGGGGAAGTCTAAGATTGAGGCCCACATGACCACTAAAGGAGTTATTATAGGATTACCCGCTCAGTTTTTATTAGAGAAAGCTCGCTATTTTTCTAGGATGAAGAGTACAGTTTCTTTTGAGGCCATCTTTGCTCTGCTTTCTTATGGGTTATTCTTATTTCCGAAAGTCGACAACTTTGTGGATATCAATGCCATCAGGATCTTTTTGATAGAGAATTCAGTTCCTAAATTATTAGGAGATGATTATTACTCCATTCATCTTCGGGATTTTTATCATGGAGGGATGATCATTTGCTGCACGTCTTTGTTGTATCAGTTGTTTATTTCTCACTTACCCCAGTCTGATGCTTTCTAGGATGTCAAAAAGGAACCGCATTGGACTATGAAGATTATGGCCCTCGCTCATTTAGATATTGTTTGGTATCACCAGGATTACAATGATGTAGAGATTTTCGATAGTTGTGGTAGTTTCCCCAGTGTACCTCTTCTTGGTACAAAGGGAGGAATTAACTACAATCTCGTTCTTGCACGACGACAGCTTGGATATCCAATGAGAGATAAGCCAAATAGTATTCATCTGAGTGGTTTCTTTCTCAAAGAGGGGGAGGATCATGATAAATCTAAGGAGGAAACTGCAAAGGCTTGGCGCCATATTCACAGGAAGAGTAGAAAGGACTTGGGACCTTGAGGAGCTGTTTCTTTGGATCCTTATCTCCGATTGGTACAAGAAAGGGAAATTCAGTTGAAGATTCCATATTCCCATGAGGAAACTTTACCTAATGTGTTTTTGAAGACCACTCCCCCCTTTTAGATGATGTGGAAGAGTTTTAGCTTTCCCTAGTCAGGATGCAGCAGGAGAAGGAGGCCTGGAAGAACAAGTTTCAGACTTTAGACTTGTCCTACCGAGCATACTTGAAAGAGAAAGATAACCTAATTGAGATTCTTGAGAGTAGTGTTGTAGAGACGATGGAGAGGAAAGAGGATTTATTTTCCTCTAGAGCTCGATTAGGACTTAGTCATTCACTTTCTGACTCTGGTGATTGGAATGAGGTCGTCGACAGGTGTGCAGGAGAGAACAAGCAGTTGAAGGCTCAAATTGCAAGACTCACAGGAAAGCGTCAGTGTGTGGAGAGATCTTCATCAGCTTTACCTTCTTAGGATTTTAGATTCTATTTTATCTTGTGCTTAGGATTGTTGAAACTTGTACTAAAAGTTGTAATCCATTTGGAAGTTATTATAATGAGACTTTCAGTATTTCAAATGTGTTAGTACTTTAGTATTTTCAAATCGTCTATAATTTTTGAGTCCCTTGAAATTATTAATAACAATAAATAAATCATGTGCATTAAATATCATGCATCAACTTATACATATTTCTTGCATTTTTGTTCATACCCAGGTGTTTTACTTCGTTTTTCTACTTTGTTCAACAAGTTGTCTCACTGGTACAATACTCGGGCTAACTCCAGGAAGAAAATGGAGAATATTGAATAAGAGAATCGCAAGCTACTCGAAGAAGTTATTGCTTTAAAGACCGGTATAGACAATCTGACCGCTTTGATGGAATCATTGGTGGCTTCTCATAATCAACCATCACTTGCTTAGCCTCAACAAAAAACGATTGCTTCTGAAGGACCATCAAGTCTTGTTTTTGTTACTCCAGTTATTGTTGCATATAATTGTATGCCTCAGGGTTACCAGTGGGGAATTCCAGAGAACTTTGTGCCAGAAGGTTTTAATCTTGACACTCAAGCTTCTCCAGTTGTGCAAGCTGCTGCTACTCTTATACCTCCTGTGGTGCATGTTACTGCTGCTACTAGAAATGAGATCCACTATGTTGCACCTCCTTCGGTGAATGCTATGTCGTTTGTTAATGATGAAGTTTATCATCATGTTCCTCCACCGAGTGAAAGTGTGGGTTTCTATAATCGGTTGGATGACTTTCAAGACCAATTCAATGAGATGCAGAAGGAAATGAAGGCCCTTCGAGGAAAAGAATTGTTTGGACAGAATATCAGTGAACTCTGCTTAGTGCCCAATGTAAAGGTGCCCGTGAAGTTTAAAGTGCCGGAATTTGATAGGTACAAGGGAAACTATTGCCCTCGTGACCACCTTGTGATGTATATCAGGAAAATGTCCACCCATACTGATGATCAGCATTTGCTCATTCATTTTTTCCAAGATAGTTTAACTGGTGCTGCTCTGAAGTGGTATATGAGTCTGGACAGTAGTAGTATCCGCACCTTCAATGATATGGGAGAATCATTTATCAAACAGTATAAATACAATATGTTTATGGTGCCTGACTGTGACCAGTTGATGGCAATGGCTCAGAGAAACAAGGAGTCATTCAAAGAATATATGCAGCATTGGCGCAAGATAGCTGCCTAGGTGGTGCCACCTATGGGAGAAAAATAGATGACCAAGGTCTTCCTGAAAACCCTTGGATCATTTTATTATGAAAGGATAGTCTCTATTTGTTGTATCCCAATTTTTGCCCCATAAGATCCCTTTATCATCTCATATCAACTCAATCACAACAAGATCACACCAGGGTTTGGTTTTTCCCCTTATCTTTAAGTTTTCTCATGAGGAATCACCAAGAACCTTGACTTGTATATTGTGATCATCTATGTTTTATTTTCATTAAATTTTAACTAATGAATACTATGATTCTTTTCTTTAGTTGATGATGTTATAGGTGGAAGCACAACACATTTCATCAGGTTGATCTATAGGTTCATGAGTTTATTTCCTTGCCTTCTTCAACAAGATTTCATTCAGGTTCAAGCTTCATCATTGAATATTCTTTTAAGTGACATCATGACAAGGTCTACTATGACTCATCATGCCTCAATTTTTCAAAGAAAGTCAAAGGATGCAAAGGTTGATTGAAGAGGTTTGGCCTAATTGGACAAGTCCTTGATTTCTTGATCACAAGTGCATAATTCCATCAATTCTCAATATCTGGAAGTGGTTATGGTTGCCATGGTTTCTCATTATCATCCTCCTTAACAACTTCTGTTTACATGAAAAAATCATTTGTGCAAGAAAGTTTGTCAAATTTGAAAAGGTTTTCTAAGGCATTTTGTTGCTCTAGGAGTTAGGGTTTTGAACTTATAAAGGATATGTCTTGTTCATTTTTTGGTATTTTTGAGTGATTCAAAAGACATGCTCCTCTTTAAAGGGTTATAAACAAATCACTTCAAAAGATTCAACGAAATTTTATGTGGAAGATGCCTAATGATTGAGAAAGATTACAAGTCCTCTAGACAGGCCATCAAATTCCCCTATGTGACTTCAAAAGATCATAACTCATTCATTTTTTATCTCCTTGAGTCTATTATTTTTCTACAATAATCTCAAGGATGTGAACTTCAACCCTCCTTTTATGTGCAAAGCTTAAAAATGGATGGAAGATGTCTTAAGAACTCAGGAGATTATAGGTCATCTCATGAATTTTCACCAACTTCACCAAGTCATAAATTTCTCATTTTTTGGATATTTTAAATGGTTCAAGTCTCAAAATTTCATTCAAGGGGTCTACTTCATTCCATATTTTTTGATCAAGAGCAAATTTTAAGTGGAAGGCCATGTTTGAATGCAAGACATTATAGGTCATTTTTTAAGAAAAACTTAGAATGTTTCTAAGTACAAAAAGTCAGCATTTTTTTCTCAACTTTGACTCATCACAATTTTCAGCTCAAGCATCCATTTGATTCCATTCTTTGAACATTGTAAAGTTCATGGTCATATCTTTCCAATGCTTCAGGAATTAAGTCCTATGGTTCCCTAAATTGTGAACATCGTGATTTCAAAGTTGGTACCTTGGAACTGATGTTTCTCAAACAGTCAGAATGCATTTTCCATAATTTGACTTATAATCACCAAGTATGTGCGGGTTTTCTACTTAAACAAGATTAGCATAAGCGTGTGGATGATTTAGAGTGACAAAGCGCATCATTTGGATGAGTTTTGATGCACATGTGATCACACTTATTTCATGAAAACAGGTGTGCACGATTTCCCTCCAAATTGCATCATTCACCCCTCCTCTTGATACCATTCACTTCTCATATAATCACCCTACCAAACTCTCTCTTGAATCCACTTTTCTGCAACTTCGAATTTGGTTTTACAGCTTTCCTTAATCCATTTTCTTTTTCAATTCTTCATCCTTGAAATTCAATGAAACTAAAAGAAGAAGAACAAAGCTCTAAGACTTCCTAAATCATGCTAGCCAAGTCAAGTTTCAGAGCTCTGAATTTGAACTTCAATAGGTAGATTCCTTCACCAATTCTCTCAAACTTTGGTACTATAATGAAGCTCTCATCACTCGGATTCTAGTCGCAACATTTGTTTTCAATTGGAAGTGAGTTTCGGCCATGAATTTTCAAATCCCTTTTCAAATCTTTCATTCCAAAACGACTGAGCTACACCTTACATAAATTTTTCACGAGGGTACCATTAGAATCGTCTTGAAGAGAAGAAACGAATGGTACCGGTCTCGAGCTCTATTTTTTCCATTTCAGAGACCTGCAATTCACGTGGCTCGAGGTTGAAGATAACCTATGTGTCACCTTTCAACCAATGATATCGTGCCATTTATTTTTTTAGATTATGATTTTAATAAATGATTCAGTGTTTTATTCACTAAGGACCATGATAAGCACATCGCGTCTGATCCATTGGATTAGCTTACTAACGCGTTTTACTCTCATCCAATGGTCTACATCTTTTTGGTTTTTATTTTATTTTCTGATTTTTTATATTTTATTTGTTTTAAACTTCAAAAATTCATAAAAAAATCGTTTTAACTTCAAAAAATTTGAAAAAAATTCTTAAAAATACTTTTGATTTTTCTCTTTCTATTATTTTTTCACAATTTATTTTGTGTTTTAATATTTTTATATTTTTTCACTTTATTTGAGTTGTTTTAAATGTTTAAAAATACTTTTCTTAATTTTTAAATTCTAAAAAAAATATGGAAGGATCCAATGACCTGTTGACAAATATTGGTGACCTCATTTTATTTTTATTTCTGACTTTACTATTTTTCTAAATTTTTGGTTTATTTTTCCTATTTCTTTTAATTTTAAAAATAGTTTCTGACTTTAAAAAATGACCAAAAAATTTATAAAAATATTTGAGCTTATTTCTGATGTTTCTATGATCCCATTGCCTTTTTCTTGGATGTTTTGAATATAGTTGCTATTTTTCCCTTTTATTTTCATTTAAAACCATTTTAAAAATCTTTTATTTATTTTTTAATACAATTCTATTTTTGTATATATGTTGTTTGATCTTGAACTATGAGATTTTGATCATGAGCTTCATTAACATCATTGGATCTTGGGTGTTGAGTTTAACTCGCCAAAATGGATGATTGATTTTAATAATAGCTCGATTAAATTTTTGGTTCAGATGTGGTTTGATTCTTATCTCTTCCCTCTTCATCTTATCCTCTTCTTACTTGTACTACATGTTGTTGGAGAATGATTTACATATCATTTCTATAAATATATGGTATATAGATTGCTATTGACCAGCCTCAAAATAGGTGTGACTTCTATATAAGTTCATTTACAATTGCTTAACATAGCACTAAATTTTGTCCCAATTCGAGAAATTATCATCCGTGGCCTAAACCTATGTTTGCAAGCCCAAGTATATTCATTTTAAACCTTTGATCCAATAATCTTGTGATTCATTGTTAGGAGGCTTCGGTCTTATCAATCCTATAATGAATCTTCATAAGCTTTGGTCAAAGTGGATCACTTAAACATCATTGATCATTTATCGTTGCCTTGAGATTTTGAGATGAATGATATACTTGATAAAAAGCAAGTGAAACTTATTGTTGAGAGGCTTTGGTTTTATCAATCCTCTAATGAGTTTCAAATGCAAGTTTCAAGTTTCAAGATTGACTTTATTTTATTCCTTTACTTTATGCTCTTTACTTTATGCACCATTTATTTTAGCATTTTACATTTCATGCTATTTTCCTCTTTGCTCACTTGAGCATTTACTTTTAGTCCATTTTTTATTTTGCTCCCTTGAGCTTTTCATTTCTTTTTGAAGATACTTAATAATCAAATTGAACCATAAAAAACTTTAAAGTTACTTGGACTATTTGGTTACTATCCTTGGCACTATGGAATGATGGACTTCTAGGACTTAAGATTACAGACCTTGACCTACCTTGAGACTTGGTGACTTCTATTGCTATTTTGTCTAGAGTTCTTGGGGTTTACCCCAAGACATTGGGACGTTTGTTTCTTTTTGTGTAGGTTATTCTAATTATATGCTTTGATTGGGAATTTATCTGTATACAGCCGTTACTCTGCCCAATTTTTGTGAAGACTTAATGCATTTGAAGTTTGATTCTCAAGAGGTTATATTGTCCTTTATTGTTTGGTTTCAATCCAAAGAATGAGAATTTTACATTGACTCATTATGTCAAGTGTTGGCTTCTTGTTGGTTAGATGGTTCTTTTCCCTAGATTTTACCTTATGCTTTAGTATAGTCTCTTCATCTCCTCCCATCTTCTTTAATTTCAAAATCTACTCCCTCTTTTTCAAAACTATTCTTGTTTTCTAAACTTGAACAATTTTCACAATAAACTTGGACTTAGGTCCATGCATTTTCAAAAATGTTTTCTTAATAAAATTTTAATCAACTTAATAATACCTTGACATTTTTTTTGGGAAAAGACTAAAAGTCAACCAATCTCATTCAAGCTATTTTGCCACTTTGGCTTTTTGCTTTAAAATTTTCTCAAAAGATTAGACTCTTGTCAATCCTTGTAGTGATGCGAACCACTATACTTCTATGATATATAGTGAAGAAAGATATTTTACACTTGGGTGTTGAGTGAGGCTTTGTTGATTTTAAAATCTAGTCCATGTCCTCCACTTTGAGATGAAGCAAATTCTCCTTTCTCATAATCATGGGTAGTAAGTATGTTTTCCACTCGGATAATACGATGATGTCTTGCTTCTTAAAATTAACCAACAAACTTGTGTTTTTATTTAATTTTTTTAAAGGTGAACTACGAGTACCTTGATCCCCTATTGCACAGAAGATGGTACGTAGGCACTAAAGATTCACAACTGCAGCGGGTGCAAAAATTATAAAAAATACTTCTTTACTCATCCCCATAATCTATTTTTGTATACAACAGTTATAGCCAGAATACACAAATTTTTAAAGAGGTTCTTGAAGAGTACCGTAGATGTTTAGGTTGCTAATACCTTCCCTTTGTATAACCAACCCCCGAACTTAGATTCTCTCCCCCTCTTTTTGAGTTATTCGCTCTTTTCCCATTCCTTTAGAAACAATAAATCGGGGTGGCGATTTCTATTTTGATCTATATGTGTCAAGTCAATTCACTGGCTTAGTCTCAACATTTCTACCGCTACAGAAAAATTAGCGACTCCACTGGGGAAAGATTGACCTATTGCTGGTCCATCCCTAAGTGGGTTGAGCATATCTTTGTTTATTTTTGTGTATATGCTTTTGTTTGTTGTATATTATGTGTTGTATATATGTTTGTTTGGATTTTCCTGGTTTTTAGGGTGCTTGGTGATTTCTCATAAGTCCTCTACCTGGACTTAGGAAAACTTAAGATAAGACGGGTGGTATAGTCATGTTAACTTTGAGGGAGTAATCCCAAAAAAGGAGGCATGAGATCCCACACTCAGTGGAGGCCCCTTTAAATTTAGTGTCATTTATTGAGTAATCAGGAAGACGTGTTGCTTTCAACTTGGGTGCCTGCTGAAACTGAGGACCGTAGAACCTTTAACCCATCTTGGCCTTTTAGGTGTAGTGTGGAAGCTATGACGGAGTAATTTAGAAATGGTTGTCACACGATACTACGCTCGGACGAGTTTTTCCTGAGAATATTTCTAATTACTGAGTCAATCATGATGTTGGTAATATCCGAAGGAAGGATGTAGACTCTGGGAACCTTTTAGAACCTTGTTCGGCAGGTGATAAACTATTAGACCATACCTTGTGTGTAGTACCTTTGACCCCATTCTCGTGACGTCAAACCTATGAACCCCCCATGTTTGTGATCTTGTGTGTGATTGTTGCATCATGCATTCTTGCACCCATGAGCATCTTTTAAAAACATTGTGGTTCAAGGGACTTAAAGTTGACTCTTTGTGAATATCTCAAGTACTTTTAACCATGGATTCTGAAAAAAGAAAGACTCGGAAGTACACTTTTAAGAATCCCAAGATAGATGATTTGATGAGTTTAATTCCTGAGGTTGAGAGTTCTGCAGATTTTCGGAAGAAGTATGGATCCATCGTGTCTCTTATGAAGCTCAGGATGAAGGATTGTATGCTATCGACTTTGGTCTAGTTCTATGATCCGATGTATTGATGCTTTACTTTCCTTGATTATCAGTTGATGCCTACATTGGAGGAGTATTCTTATTTGTTGGGTTTACCTGTTACTGATCGTGTTCCTTTCACCGGCTTGGAGGGGGGCCAAATCTCATGAGATTGTTACTTTGGTTCATTTAGGGAAGTATGAGGTTGAAGCCCACATGACTACCAAAGGAGGGATTAGAGGATTACCCACTCAGTTCTTATTGGAGAAAGCCTGTTACTTTGTTAGGATGAAGAGTACAATTGCTTTTGAGGCCATCTTTACTCTACTCTCCTATGGGTTGTTCTTATTTCCGAACGTCAACAACTTCGTGGAAGTCAATGCCACCAGGATCTTTTTTATAGGGAATCTAATTCCTGCATTATTAGGTGATGCTTATTACTATATTCATCTTATGGATTCTTATTATGGAGGGATGATCATATGCTACACGCCTTTGTTGTGTCAGTGGTTTATTTCTCACTTGCCTCAGTCTAATGCCTTCTGGGATGTCAGGAAGGAACCTCGTTGGGCACCAAAGATTATGGCCCTCGCTCATTCATATATTGTTTGGTACCATCAGGCTTACCGTGATGTAGAGATTTTCGATAGTTGTGGTAGTTTCCCTAATGTACCTCTTCTTGGTATAAAGGGATGAATTAACTACAATCTTGTTCTTGCACGACGACAGCTTAGATATCTGATGAGTGATAAGCCAAATAGTATTCACCTGAGTGGTTTCTTTCTTAGGGAGGGAGAGAATCATAAGGAAGCTAAGGAACATATTGCAAAGGCTTGATGTCATATTCACAGGAAGAGTAGAAAGGACTTGGGACCAAGAGGTGTTGTTTCTTTGGAGCCTTATCTTCAGTGGGTACAAGCGAGGGCAATTAAGTTGAAGATGCCATATTCCCGTGAAGCACCTATGGCTGATATTTTTGTGAAGACCACTCATCCCCTTTTGGATGATGTGGGAGAGCTTCAGCTGGCCCTAGTCAGGATGCAGCAGGAGAAAGAAGCTTGGAAGAATAAGTGTCAGACTTTAGAGATATCCTACCAGGCATACTTGAAAGAGAAAGATAACCTAATTGAGATTCTTGAGAGTCGTTCTGTAGAGATGATGGAGAAACAAGAGGATTTATTTTCCTCTAACACTCAGTCAGGACTTGGTCGTTCACTTCTCGACTTTGGTGATTGGAAAGAAGTTGCCGACAAGTATGCAGAAGAGAACGAGCAGCTGAAGGCTCAGATTGCAAGACTCACAAGAAAGCGTCAGTGTGTGGAGTGATCTTCGTCAGTTTTACTTTCTTAGGGTTTTTAGATTCTATCTTATTTTGTGTTTGGGATTGGTGAAACTTATACTGAAAAAGTTGTAATCCATTTTGAAGATTATTATAATGAGATTTTCAGTATTTTAAAATATGTTAGTACTTTAATATTTGCAAATTGTCTATAAAATATTTGAGTTCTTTGAATTAATAATAATAAAATAGATCATGTGCATTGCATACCATGCATCATCCTACACATATTTCTTGTATTTATGTTCTTAACCAGGTGTCTTATTGAATTTCTACACTTCATTCAGCAAGTTGTCTCACCAGTATAATACTCGAGTTAAATCCAAGAAGAAAATGGAGAATCTTGAACAAGAGAATCGCGAGCTGCACGGCAAAGTTACTGCTCTGAAGGCCGGAATGGATAACTTGACTGCTTTGGTGGAATCATTGGTGGCTGCTCAGAATCAACCGCTACTTGCTCAGCCTCAACAAACAACATTTGCTTCTGAAGGTCCATCAGTTCCCGTTTCTGTTCCCTCAGTTACTGTTGCTCAGAATTGTATGCCTCATGGTTATCCATGGGGAAAGCCAGAAAACTTCATGCCAGAAGGTTTTAATCTTGCTGCTTCAGTTGCTCTAGTTGGTCAAGTTGTTGCTACTCATGCACCTCTTGTGGTGGATGTTACTCCTACTAATTGAAATGAGATTCACTATGTTGCACCTCTTGTGGTGCATGTTACTCTTACTGTTGGAAATGAGATTCATTATGCTGCACCTCCTTAGGCGAATGTTATGCCGTTTGTTAATGATGAATTTTATCACCATGTTCCTTCACCAAGTGAAAGATTGGGTTTCTATGATCGGATGGATGATTTCTAGGATCAGTTTGATAAGATGGAGAAAGAGATGAAGACCCTCATAGGAAAAGAATTGTTTGGGAAGAATGTGAATGATCTGTTTGGTTCCAAATTTGAAAATAACTGCAAAGTTCAAAGTACCGTAATTCTAGAAGTACAAGGGTAATAATTGTCCTCGTGCTCACCTTGTGATGTATGTGAGAAGGATGTCTACTCACACTGATGATCAACGCCTATTAATCCATTTTTTCCAAGACAATTTGACTGGTGCAACATTGAAATGGTACATGAGCTTGGATAGTTCCAATATTCATACTTTCAACGACTTGGGTGAAGCATTTATTAGACAGTAAAAATAAAATGGGGATATGGTGCCTGACCGTGATCAACTCAGGACAATGGTCCAGAAAGATAAGGAATCTTTTAAAGAGTATGCATAGAGATAGCGTGAAGTGGCCGCCCAGGTGATCCCTCCAATGGAAGAAAAAGAGATGACGAAGATTTTCCTAAAGACTATAGGTGCCTTCTACTATGAAAGAAGGGTTTCAAGTGCACCAAGTGATTTTACTGAAATGGTGAGCATGGGTGTTCGTTTGGAAGAAGCGTTGAGAGAGGGACATTTGACAAAAGGTGAAAATTATGGTAGTATGAAGAAACCATCATACGGGTTTGCTAAGAAGAAACAAGGAGATACAAATGTTGTCATTCAAGAAAGAAGACTTATTCCTCCTAGAAGAAATCATCAGCGCCACCAACAGGTTGCTTCGGTAACTCTAGTTGTCAATGTGGCTCCGACCACAGTTGCTTATCAAAGACCACCCACTTAGGGAAATCAAGGGCAGAATCAGAAGAGAGAGCCTTTTGACTCTATCCCCATGAGTTATGCAGAATTACTCCTAGCGTTAATGAAAAGAAGTTGGTTCAAACAAGGCCACCCCCCGCTATACCATAACCTTTGCCTTGGTATTATAAGGCAGTTCAAACATGCACTTTCCATCAGGGAGCACCAGGGCACAATGTGGAAAATTGTTATTCTCTGAAATCTGAAGTACAAAAGATGGTGAGATCTGGCCTTTTATCCTTTAAAGATGTTGGCCCTAATGTAAAAGATAATCCTTTTGCCAAAGAATGGAGGAACAAATTCTATAAACATGGTTGTTGGTTGTCTAGGGGACTTCTGTATTTTTGATATCAACCTGGTTAGAGGAGATTTGGTAAAAATGCATGCTAACCTCTGCGAGTTTAGTTACTATACACATGATCATGCTGGTTGTTGTATTTGCAGTACAAATATACAAGGATGTGATAAGATAAAGGTTGATCTTCAGGAAATGATGGACGAAGGCCTCATTCATATAATTAGGCCTAAGGCAGAGTATGAGGAAGATGTGAATATGGTCTTTGGATGTCCTAGAAAATTCCGGATCTTTGACGTGAAGCATATGAATGGTGATTTGGTGCAATTGCACGCTACCTTCTATCACATGGATGGTCAAGAAGAAGAACACCATTATGGATCTTTCCGAGTCTGCTGTAGAGATTCTCGTGGTTGTTCCATTGTGAAAAGGGGTATTCAATTGTTATTGGATAATGGTACTATCAAAATTTTAGGAAATAGAGATGATTACAATGAGATTAATGTGATTGAAGATTGCTTGGGTGAGACTGTGTCAGATGATCAGTATGCTTCTGCAGATGAATTCTTTTCCTTAGATGAAGAAGTATTTCCCAGCAATGATTATGTGATGTTGAAGTATTCTGAAGAGGGGGTGAAGGTTATTGTGCCTTGTTTCAGTGTTCCCGCCCCTATTGAGATTGAGTACCATAGCAAACCAATTGTTTCTCCAGTAGTGATTTGCTTACCAGTGGGGCATGTTCCTTATAAATCAGACAAAGCCATACAATATAAATACAATGCCACAATCTTGGAGGATGGTGTGGAAGTTCCCATCCAACCTTTTTCTGATATCAAGAATATTTCTAAAGCTAGCCGGGTAACCCGCAGTGGTCGTGTTTTCGCACCTGTCAGTTGAGGGAGTGTTAATGATGATAAAAAGGTTGATGAAAGTGTTGAACCCAAGAAAGTAGTGGGGGAATCTAGTGGTACAACTTTATAAAAAGATGTGGATTATATATTGAAGATTATTAAGATGAGCGACTACAAGATCGTAGATCAATTGTTGCAAACTCCATCAAAGATATCTATTCTAGCCTTACTGGTGAACTCTTCTGCCCACCGGGAATCTTTGATGAGAGTATTGGATCAAGCTTTCATGGAAAGTGATATGCCATTGGACCAATTCAGCAGTGTGGTAGGGAATATTACATCCTGTAATAACCTAAGTTTTTGTGATGACGAATTGCCTAACGAAGGAAGGAACCATAATCTGGCTCTCTGTATCTCCATGAACTGTAAGAATGATTCATTGTCAAATGTGCTGATTGATAATCGGTCTGCTTAAAATATTATACCGAGGAGCACGCTTATGAAGCTGAAGTATCAAGGGGCTCCCATGCGCCCGAGTGGTATAATTGTGAAACCTTTTGATGGATCAAGGAAGTCTGTCATCGGGAAAGTAGATTTTCCTATTCACATAGGCACAGACCTTTTTCAGATTACTTTCTAGTTTATGGATATTGTGCCCGCTTACAACTGTTTACTAGGACGACCGTGGATCCACGAGGCAGGGGCTGTCACTTCGACTTTACACAAGAAGTTAAAGTTTGTATATGAAGGAAAGGTGGTCATCATAAATGGAGAAAAAGCGGATGAAGCTACTTTTGGAACTCAGTTCCAAGCTTTATCTATTGATAATGTGAGAGAGGATGAGAATTCTATGGCTTCATTTAAAGATTATCAACATGTAGTGTGTAATGGCCCTAGCAATGTATGGGGCAAATTGTTGATCTGCCGGTGAAGATGAAGAGAGATGGTTTGGGATTCTTTGTGAAGAATGATAAAGGTGAGAATATGAAGTCGAAGACTACTTTGGGAAAGTATCATAATATCTTTCACAATGTAGGTTACCTTCATCCAACTGTTCCTAAGATTAATGCTATTCTGGAAGGTGGAGAAGAGCAAGAGATGCCGAACTACGTGATGCATGGAGTCAGATTCTAGAATTGGATCACCATTGATGTTCCCTCTTGCATTCATGGCCATATTTGTTGCTTTGATCTTTAAAATCAATAATAAAAGTTGTCTTTGACTCCCAAATTGTGTCTTTATTTTATGCTTTTTCTTGGAAAATAGTAATAAAAAAAACCCTTTCAAAAATAAATAACTGTAAATAAATCTGCATATTCACTTGCTATATATGTCAGTTTCTAAAAGCAATCATAAATCATATATGTAGATTAATTAAAATACCTGTTGAATTCAATGACCCTACGTCCTCTCGCAACTTTGAATATCATGTTTATGAGGCCGAAGAAGAATAATATGATGAGATTCTAGAGGAGGTTTCACAGTTGCTTAAGCACGAGGAAAGTGCCATTCAGCCATATAAAGATTCGTCGGAGACGATCAATTTGGGTTCAGAGGAAGATCCAAAGGAAGTCAAGATTGGAGCATTGCTATATCCTGACGTGACGAGTGAAGAAGTGAAAAACACAAGAAGGGGGTTGAATTGTAAAACTGAAAATCAATGCAATGAACAAGATATTTTTATCCTGGTTCGTTTGATCTCAAACTACTCCAGTCCACCTGTCAAGGTGATTTCGCCTCTCTCCAACGAGGTCTTAATCCACTATATTCAACTGAATATTACAAAATTCTTTAACAACTGCTAAAGCCTTCTTGATGCAAACCACAACCCGGTTTGTCAAGGAAACACTTTCTTACAAAGAAGATAAATCTAAGTGTGTGAATGTTTTCTACAAAACTGTATCACAACTGTGATGTATACACAACTTAAGCTTATGAAACTAGATTGCTAAACAATGATTGAGTAAGGAGATATGTAGCGTTTAGAAAACTGAGAGAAGGAAGATTATGATTAGCTTTTAGGCGTGTAAAATGTTGGAGAGCATTAGCCAATTCAATCTTCATAGTCTTGTTTATATAGCACTGAGATTGTTGAACGTTGGAGCAATATTCTTGATTCAATGCTAATAACAAACTTTCCTTATCAAGCAGATCTTATCTGGAATGAGGTCGTTGGTAATAATTTGCTTTCAATGCACAGTACCGTTGCTTACTTAATGCATGTTCTGGCTTGGCTCATTCTGACTCTGCTTAACTGCTGATGAACTGTTGTTTTCTTTATCAGAGTGTTGAGCGCAGTTCTGTTCATCAAGCTTCAGCATACACGTGAGTTAATCTTCTGATTCTGGTATTCTGATATAGCAACTTCTGATGCTTATGTCAAGAACCAATATTCTGATGATGATTAAGTGTGCTCTTGCTGATACCTATCAGAGTTTCTACAAAGCAGAACGTAATATTTTTAGGTAGAAAATAGTTCATACATGAATCATATAAATAATATATCTTTTCATTTTGTTATCATCAAAACTTAAACATAGGGTAGTAGAATCAAACTTTGTTCTAACAACGAGTTGGTTGATTATATTGTTCAAAGCGTATGTGGACATCTTTTCTTGGTCATACCAAGACATGCTTGGTTTGGATACTGATATTGTGGAGCATCATTTGCCATTAAAGCCAGAGTGTCCGCCAGTCAAGTAGAAGTTGCGAAGAACTCACCCTGATATGGCAGTGAAAATTAAAGAAGAAGTTTTAAAGCAGATTAATGCTGGTTTTCTTGTGACATCAGTGTACCCTCAATGGATTGCCAATATTGTCCCTGTACCAAAGAAAGACAGAAAAGTTTGAATGTGCGTTAATTATAGATTTAAACAAAGAAAGTCCAAAAGATGATTTTACATTGCCAAATATTGATATGTTGGTTGATAGTACAACAAAATTCAAAGTATTCTTGTTCATGAACGGATTTTCCGAATATAATCAAATCAGAATGGCTCTTGAGGACATGGAAAAAATGACGTTTATCACACCCTAGGGAACATTCTGTTACAGAGTGATGCCCTTCGGGTTGAAGAACGTTGGTGCAACGTACCAGAGGGCTATGACAAACCTATTCCATGACCTGATGCACAAGGAAATTGAGGTATATGTTGATGATATGATTGCCAAATCCCAGACTGAAGAGGGGCATATAGAAGATTTTTTTAAATTGTTTCAGCATTTGAGGAAGTATTGTCTCCGCTTGAATCCAAATAAGAGTAACTTCGATGTTCGATCAGGAAAATTGTTAGGTTTCATTGTCAGGAAAAAAGTAATTGAAGTTGACCCTGATAAAGTCAAAGTAATTCAAGAAATGTCAGCGCCAAGAACTGAAAAGCAGGTTAGAGGCTTCCTTGGGCGGATGAGTTACATTTCCAGATTTATCACCCATATGACTGCAACGTGTGAACCAATATTTAAGTTGTTAAAGAAAGATCAAAGTTGTGTGTGGAAGGATGATTTTGATAATGCATTTGAAAGTATTAAAGAGTATCTGCTTGAACCCCCTATCTTGCTCCCGCCTGTTGAAGAAAGACCATTGATCATGTATCTGACAGTGTTAGATAATTCTATGGGCTGTATTTTGGGACAGTAAGATGAAACAAGGAAGAAGGAATATTCCATTTATTATCTCAACAAGAAGTTTACTGATTGTGAGTCGCGGTATTCTATGTTGGAAAAGACATGTTGTGCTTTAGCATGGGCGACAAAGCAATTGCGGAAATATATGTTGAATTATACTACTTGGTTGATTTCCAAAATGGATCATATTAAGTGTAGTTTTGAAAAGCCTGCTCTTACTAGGAGAATTACTCGTTGGTAGATGTTGTTGTCTGAATATGATATTGAATACCATACTTAGAAAGCTATAAAAAGCAGTGTGTTGGCAGATTATCTTGCTCACCAACCGGTTGATGATTATCAGTCGATTAAATATGATTTCCCTGATGACGATGTGATGTTCTTGAAAATAAAATATTGTGAGGAACCTTTGCCTGAGGAAGGCCCTGATCCTGAGTCTCGGTGGGGTAAGGTGTTTGTTAGAGTTGTGAATGCTTATGGGAAAGGAATTGGAGTTAAGATTATCACTCCTCATGGATCACATATCCCTTTTACCGCAAGGCTGACATTCAATTGTACCAATAATATGGCAGAGTGTGAAGCTTGTATCATGGGTCTCGAGGAGGCTATTGATCTCAGAATAAAAGTTCTAGATGTGTATGGTGATTCAGCTTTGGTAGTAAATCAGATTAAAGGAGAATGGGATACTCGTCACCCTGGCTTGATTCCCTACAATGACTATGCTAGAAGATTATTACCCTTATTTAACAAAGTTGAATTCCATCATATCCCCAGAGTTGAAAATCAGATGGCGGATGATTTGGCAACTATGGCTTCTATGTATCAAGTAATCACTTGGAATGATGTGCCTCGTATCACAGTACGACACTTGGATAGACCGGCTCATGTGTTTACAACAGAGGAAATGTCAGATGAGAAACCTTGGTATCATGATATCAAACATTTTCTTCAGACTTGGGAATACCCGGCTAGTGTGTTAAATAAAGATAGAAAGACATTGAGAAGTTTGGCAGGTAGCTTTTTACTTAGTGAAGGTGTGCTATACAAAAGAAATCATGACATGGTTTTGCTCAGATGCGTGGATCGACACGAAGCAGACATGTTGATGCATAAAATCCATGAAGGTTCCTTTGGTACCCATTCCAATGGACATTCGATGGCAAAGAAGATGCTTAAGGCATGTTATTATTGGTTGACAATGGAATATGGTTGTTATAAATTTGCAAAGAAGTGCCATAAGTGTCAGATTTACGCTGACAAAATTCATGTGCCTCCGACACTTCTCAATTTTATTTCCTCCTCGTGTCCTTTCTCTATGTGGGGTATTGACATGATTGGAATGATTGAACCAAAGGCGTCGAATGGACATCGTTTTACTTTGGTGGCAATTGACTACTCCACCAAATGGGTGGAAGCAGCTTCATATGCCAATGTCACTAAGCAGGCGGTAGTGTGTTTCATCAAGCATATTCTCAATGTTAGTATGGTGTGCCAAGCAGGATTATCACTGAAAATGGCTCGAATCTGAATAACAAGATGATGACAGAACTTTGTGAGGAATTCAGGATTGTCCATCATAATTCATCTCCTTATAGGCCAAAGATGAATGAGGTTGTTGAAGCTGCTAATAAAAAATCAAGAAGATCATACAGAAGACGGTTGTTACTTATAAAGATTGGTATAAGATGCTCTCTTTTGATTTGCACGGGTATCGTACATCCGTCCGTACTTCAACAGGGGAAACCTCGTTCTCCCTTGTGTATGGTATAGAAGCAGTGCTCCCAATTGAGGTGGAGATTCCCTCTTTACGTGTGATAGTGGAAACCAAGTTGTCAGAGGCTGAATGGGTCCAACAGGTTTGACCAATTGAATTTGATTGAAGAAAAGAGAATGACGTCCTTGTGCCATGGGCAGTTATTCCAAAAGAGAATGAAGAAATCTTTTGATAAGAAGGTCAAGCCTCGTGATTTCAGAGAAGGCGACCTCGTGCTCAGGAAGATCATGTCTTTTAACGTTGATTCTAGGGGCAAGTGGACTCCCAATTTTGAAGGCCCATATGTTCTCAAGAAAGCCTTCTCTGGTGGTGCATTGATTATTGAAACTATGGATGGCAAAGAGTTCCAGCGTCCCGTAAATGTTGATGTAGTCAATAAATACTTCACCTAAAGAAATAAAAGAACAACTCGCTAAGTCGAAAACTCGAAAGGGTGACTTAGGCAAAAAAGAACGTCTCGGCAGGCCGAAAACCCAAAAGGGCGGTCTGGGCAAAAATTAGAGACATAAACAGAATAAACTTTTCCGCTAGGTTGAAAACCCGCAAGGACAACTTAGGCAAAAGTTAGGGATTTCTTGGAAAGTAACTGCATCAGACGAGACTTGATCATTGAAGCAACAATTTTCTTGAATCCTCACCATACTTCAACAGAAATCACTGCTCAGGATTTCAAAGTTATTAGGGAGAATAATGGTCATTGTATTTCAATGTATCTTATCCAATATATATTACCATTTTCCAAACTTTGTAATCATCTATGGAGTCCACCCATTCACAGACTACCATTCTATTAATAAAGTTTGAGCTTTTACCCAAGTAGTTGCAATTCTTATTTTTATTCTCCTTACAAAGACTTCATTTATTATTGATGGTAATTTTCAAAGCAAAAAGATTAAAATAACAAAATTGTTTTTTTAAAGGAATTTACAAACTACTTTTTACTTTAGATTTTGTGACACAAGAAAAAACAAAGATGGTGATTCCAAGGATGGATGAACTCAAAAATTTTAGAGGTTTGTTTTCCCCATGAAGGCTCTCTCAGATAGTTAGAGATGAAACCAATTAATGTATGGCACGGTGTTGGGTCTGTGGTCCCATTTTCCCCAGTTAAGTCTTGGTTCATTTTAACTTCAAGTTTGCATGGTCCCAGGCCTCTACCCCAGATTCCCCAGCAACTAGACAAGGTCAGTATCTTTTCTAAGAAGTGTGGGAACAATTGACAAATTTGTGGGTTTTCTCTCTCCAAGTGTTGGGTTTGATTTAAAATCCCCATAATTTGTTACAGTATTGTTTGATTTCTTAGATCCCCAAGTGAAGCTGAAATACTGTTTCTCTCTAGGAGTTGTCATCCCCATGTAATTTCATAATTTCTCCACGGGGAAGTTTATGTAATTATCACCCTTGGTATTGGAGAAGGTATCTTGGTTTTCTCTCAATGATGTGGTGTCATACTCCCCAATAAAGTCAGCACAAGATCCCCAAGTGATATCTCGGCAACGTGGTATTGTTTCCCCATTGAGGTTGGTATTAAAATTCCTAGTAGAAGTATGGACGTTGAAGAATTTGTTTTCCCTCATTGAAGCCAGTGCGATGTTCCCTGGTGAAGCCTGGAGGAGGATGTTAGATCCCAGTATTTGTACTTTTTCTTTTGTCCTGATTTGATTATTTTCAGATTGTGGTTCTTCCCAGTGAAATTATGCCATGGAACGAGACTTTGTTAGATATGATTTAGCTGAGTATTAACTTTACCCATTTTGGTCTTGAATGTTTATCCACAGTATAGTGTGATAGTTTTGTCAGCATATACACGATAATATTCATACATGCATCATGCATAGCTGAATTAAATTCGTTACTCATTTGCATCTAATAACTCTTATTGGCATATTACCCTATTTAAAGAGTTGTGTTATCCTCTCTTCATTAGATTGTCCACTTTAAGCAGAAAAGTATATTCTTTCATTTTCCCCACTGAGTTATCCCTCGTGGAAGATTTTTGCTTTAGCCTTCCTAGACAGCTCTTTATCTGAATGACATGTGATCCCTTTTTGAGTTTATTTCTCATCGGGTGCTATCTCGGTTAACTGTTTCACACCGTTTTATTTCTAGTTTGAATATGTTGTCTCTGGTAGCGTTATTTTGATTTCTGCAAAATTTAAGCCCTAGTTTAAGAATGTACATTTATTTTGCACGTGAAGACTTTAGTTCCTCGGCAGGAATATATTGGAATTCCCCCCAGGAAACCATATTTCTTTCCCCATGAAGTCATTATTAGAGTTCCTTCTCATAATAGCATGTGGCATATCTCTTTATTTGAGCAATCTGTACTTCCCCTGTAAGTTTGTTAGTTAGTCGAGAAGATTCTTTTACTCCAATGAATGGTAGTCTCGTCTTTATGGGAGATAGTTCATTGCTGAGATGTTACTCCAATGAATAGTAGTATTATCATTATGGGAGATAGTTCGTTTCTGAGATTTTACTCCAATGAAATGTAATCTCGTGATTATGGGAGATAGTTCATTGCTGAGATTTTACTCCAATGAATGGTAGTCTCGTCATTATGGGAGATAGTTCGTTTCTGAGAATTGTTACTCCAATGAATGGTAGTCTCGTCATTATAGGAGATAGTTCGTTGTTGAGATTTTACTCCAATGAATGGTAGTCTCGTCATTATGGGAGATAGTTCATTGCCGATAATTGTTACTCCAATAAATGGTAGTCTCGTCATTATGGGAGGTAGTTCGTTGCTGAGATTTTACTCCAATGAATGGTAGTCTCGTCATTATGGGAGATAGTTTGTTGTCGATAATTGTTACTCCAATGAATGGTAGTCTCGTCATTATGGGAGATAGTTCGTTGCTGAGATTTTACTCCAATGAATGGTAGTCTCGTCATTATGGGAGATAGTTTGTTGTCGAGAATTGTTACTACAATGAATGGTAGTCTCGTAATTATGGGAGATAGTTTGTTGCTGAGATTTTACACTAATGAATGATATTCTCGTCATTATGGGAGATAGTTCATTTCCGAGAATTGTTTCTCCAATGAATGGTAGTCTCGTCATTATGGGAGATAGTTCGTTGTTGAGGTTTTACTCCAGTGAATGGTAGTCTCGTCATTATGGGATATAGTTCTTTGTTGAGGTCTTTTTCCGATGAATGGTAGTCTCGTCATTATGGGAGATAGTTCGTTGCCGAGAATTGTTACTCCAATGAATGGTAGTCTCGTCATTATGCGAGATAGTTCGCTGCTGAGATTTTACTCCAATGAATGGTAGTCTCGTCATTATGGGAGATATTTCATTATTAAGGTCTTTTTCCAATGGACGGTAGTCTCTTCATTGAGGGAGATGGTTTGTCGTTAAGATTCACATTACTCTGAAGTAGTTTATCTGTTTCTGATTGTAAGTATTGACGCCAATCAATTGTTACCACCTCTATTATTAATGGTTTCTTGTATTATCCTACTACCTCTTTTCCCCCCAATGGATCGGTATTACCTTTTTTGTTGTCTTCCCTGAGAGTGGATAGTTTGAAGTTATCTGTTGATCACCTTTTATCCTTTATTTTCTCTCCTTGATGTATGATTTGATGATACTCTGTCTTCTACTTGGGCTTTACCCCAATAGAGTCGGGTCTTCTGTTTACCAGTGATTTATTTTCCTGGTCTAATCTTCTTTTGATATTTTATTTTCTATATCTCCAGTGGTGTGTTGTGTCACCCTTGGATTTGTTTACTCACATGCATAATTATAAACATTGCATGGCATATTAGGTCCAAAAATAAGGTTTGTTTTATGATTAAGTATCTTCAATTACGTCGACACGAAGATTTTTAACCTTTGTATCTCCGAATATAAGACACTTAAATAAGGGCCGTTGTTGTACCCCAATTTTCCCCCCTAAGATCCCTCTATCATCTCATATCAACTCAATAACAACAAGATCACATGAGGAATCACCAAGCACCTTGACTTGTATATTATGATCATCTATGTTTTATGTTTATTAACTTTTAACTAATGAATACTATGAATGTTTGCTTTAGTTGATGATGTTATAGGTTGAAGCATAACACATTTCATCAGGTTGATCTACAAGTTCATGAGTTTATTTCCATGCCTTCTTCAACAAGATTTCATTGAGGTTCAAGCTTCATCATTGAAGATGCTTTGAAGTGACATCATGACAGGGTCTGCTATGATTCATCATGCCTCAATTTGTCAAAGAAAGTCAAAGGATGCAAAGGTTGATTGAAGAGGTTTGACCTAATTGGACAAGTCCTTGATTTTTTGATCACAAGTGCATAATTCCCTAAATTATCAATATTTGTAAGTGGTTATGGTTTCCATGGTTTCTCATTATCATCCTCAACAACTTCTATTTACATGACAAAATTATTTTTGCAACAAAGTTTGTCAAATTTGAAAAGGGTTTCTAAGGCATTTTGTTGCTCTATGAGCTATGGTTTTGAACTTCTAAAGGCTATATCTTGCTCATTTTTTGGTATTTTTGAGTGATTACAAAGACATTCTCCTATTTAAATGGCTATAGATAAATCACTTCAAAATTTTCAAGGAAATGTTATGTGGAAAATGCCTAATGATTGACAAACATTACAAGTCCTCTAGATAAGCCATCAAATTCCCTTATGTGACTTCAAAAGATCATAACTTGCTCATTTTTTATCTCCTTGAGTCAATTATTTTTCCATAATGATCTTAAGGATGTGAACTTCACCCTTCTTTTATGTGCAAAGCTTAAAAATATATGGAAGATGTCTTAAGAACTCAAGAGATTATAGGTTATCTCATGAATTTTCACCAACTTCACCAAGTCCTAACTTTCTCATTTTTTGGAGATTTTAAATGGCTCTAGTCTCAAAATGTCATTCAAGGGATCTACTTCATTCCATATTTTTTGGTCAACAACAAATTTTAAGTGGAAGGCCATGTTTGGCAACAAGACATTATAGGTCATTTTTGAAGAAAAACTTAGAATTTTTCTAAGTACAAAAAGTCAGCATTTTTTTCTCAACTTTGACTTTTCATAATTTTCAGCTCAAGAATCCATTTGATTCCATTCTTTTCACATTGTGAAGTTTGTGATCATATCTTTCAAATGATTCAAGAATCAAGTCCTAAGGTTCCCTAAATTGTGCACACCATGATTTCAAAATTGGTACCTTGGAACTGAAGTTTCTCAAACAGTCAGAATGCATTTTCCATAATTTTAACTCTAATCACCAAGTTTGTGTGTGTTTTCTACTTAAATATGATTAGCATAAGCGTGCGGATAATTTAGAGTGTCAAAATGCATCATTTGGATGAGTCTTGATGCCCATGTGATCACACTTATTTCATGAAAATAGGTGTGCATGATTTCCCTCCAAATTGAATCATTCACCCCTCCTCTTGATTCCATTCACTTCTCCTATAAATAAAGGCTCTATCCCACTCATTTTCGCAAGCTTAGATAGCCAGAATCACCCTGCCAAACTCTCTCTTGAATCCACTTTTCTGCAACTTCGAATTTGGTTTTACAACTTTCCTTAATCCATTTTCTTTGTCAATTCTTCATCCTTGAACTTCATTGAAACTTACAGAAGAAGAACCAAGCTCTAATACTTCCTAAATCGTGCTAGCCAAGTCAAGTTTCAGAGCTCTGAATTTGAACTTTAATAGGTAGATTCCTTCACCAATTCTCTCAAACTTTGGTACTGTAATGAAGCTCTCATCATTCTGATTTTAGTCGCAACATTTGTTTTCAACTGGAAGTGAATTTTGGCCATGAATTTTCAAATTATTTTTCAAATCTTTCCTTCTAAAACGACCGAGCTACACCTTACATAAATTTTTCGCGAGGGTACCATTGGAATCGTCTTGAAGAGACGAAGCAAATGGTATCGATCTTGAGCTCTAGTTTTTCCATTTCAGAGACCTGCAATTCACGTGGCTGGAGGTTGAAGATGACCAATGTGTCACTTCTCAACCAATGATATTGTGTCATTTACTTTTTTCAAATTCGGATTCTAATAAATGATTCAGTGTTTTATTCACTAAGGACCATGATAACCACAGCGTGTATGATCCATGGGATTACCTTACTAACGTGTTTTGACTCTCATCCAATGGTCTACATGTTTTTGGTTTTTATTTTATTTTCTGATTTTTATATTTTGTTCATTTTAAACTTCAAAAATTCACAAAAAATTCATTTTAACTTCAAAAAATTTGAAAAAATTCTTAAAAATACTTTTGATTTTTCAGTTTCTGATTATTATTTTTTCACAATTTTATTTTGTGTTTTGATTTTTTTTTAATTATTTTTTCACTTTATTAGAGTTATTTTAAATGTTTAAAAATACTTTTCTTGATTTTTAAATTCTAAAAAAAAATATGAAAGGATCCAATGACCTCTTGACAAATATTGGTGACCTCATTTTATTCTATTTGTGACTTTACTATTTTTCACAATTTTTGGTTTATTTTGCCTATTTCTTTTAATTTTAAAAATAGTTTCTGACTTTAAAAAATTACCAAAAATTTTATCAAAATATTTGAGCTTATTTCTGATTTTTCTAGGGTCTCATTGAATTATCTTGGATGTTTTGAATATAGTTTCTATTTTTCCCTTTTATTTTCATTTAAAACTATTTTAAAAAATCTTTTATTTATTTTTTAATACAATTTTATTTTTGTATATATTCTGGATGATCTTGAACTATGAGATTTTTATCATGAGCTTCATTAACATCATTGGATCTTGGGTGTTGAATTTAACTTTGCTAAAATGGATGATTGATTTTAATGATAGCTCGATTAAATTTTTGGTTCAGATGTGGTTTGATTCTTATCCCTTCCCTCTTCATCTTATTCCCTTCTTACCTGTACTACATGTTGTTGGAGAATAATTTACATATCATTTCTCTAAACATATGGTACATAGATTTTTATTGACCTACCTCAAAATAGGTGTGACTTCTATTTAAGTCCACTTACGATTGGTTAACATAGCGCTAAATTTTGTCCCGATTCGAGAAATGATCATTCGTGATCGAAACCTATGTTTGCAAGCCCAAGTATGTTAATTTGAAACCTTTGATCCAATAATCTTGTGATTCATTGTTAGGAGGTTTTGATATTATCAATCCTCTAATGAATCTTCATAAGCTTTGGTCAAAGTGAATCACTTAAAAATCATTGATCGTTTATTGTTGCCTTGAGATTTTGATATGAATGATATACTTGACAAAAAGCAAGTGAAACTTGTTGTTGATAGGCGTTGGTTTTATCAATCCTCTAATGAGTTTCAAATTCAAGTTTCAAGATGGTCATTCAACTAACCTCTAATTTCTAACAATTGACTTTATTTTATACTTTTACTTTATTCTCTTTACTTTATGCATCATTTATTTTAGAATTTTACATTTCATGATATTTTCATCTTTGCTCACTTGAGCATTTACTTTTATGCCATTTTTTATTTTGCTCCCTTAAGCTTTTCATTCCTTTTTGAATATACTTAATAATCAACTTGAACCATAAAAAACTTTAAAGTTACTTGGACTATTTGGTTACTATCCTTGGCATTACGGAATGATGGACTCCTTGGACTTAGGATTAGAGACCTTGACCTACCTTGAGACTTGTTGACTTCTATTGCTATTTTGTCTGGAGTTCTTGGGGTATACCCTAAGATATTGGGTTATTTATTTCTTTCTGTGCAGCTTATTTTGATTATATGCTTTGGTTGGGAATTTATCTGTATACAGTCGTTACTCTGCCCAATTTTTGTCAAGACTTAATGCATTTAAAGTTTTATTCTCAAGAGGTTATATTGTCCTTGCTTGTTTGGTTTCAATCCAAAGAATGGGAATTCTACATTGACTTATTATGTCAAGTGTTGGCTTCTTGTTGGTTAGATGGTTCTTTTCCCTAGCTTTTATCTTATGCTTTAGGATAGTCCCTTCATCATCTCCCATCTTCTTTAATTTCAAAATGTTCTCCCTCTTTTTCAAAACTATTCTTGTTTTCTAAACTTGAACAATTTTCATAATAAACTTGGACTTAGGTCCATGCATTTTCAAAAATGTTTTCTTAATCAAATTTTAATCAACTTAATAATACCTTGACTTTTTTTTGGGAAAAGACTAAAAGTCAATTAATCTCATTCAAGCTATTTTGCCACTTTGGCTTTTTGCTTTAAAATTTTCTCAAAAGATTATACTCTTGTCAATCCTTGTAGTGATGCAAACCCCTATACTTCTATGATATATAGTTAAGTTAGATATTTTCTACTTGGATGTTGAGTGAGGCTTTGTTGATTTTAAAATCCAGGCCATGTCCTCCACTTTGAGATGAAGCAAATTCTCCTTTCTCATAATCGTGGGTAGTAAGTATGTTTTCCACTTGGATAAGATGATGATGTCTTGCTTATTAAAATTAACCAACACACTTGTGTTTTTTTTGTTTTTTTAAAGGTGAACTACGATTACCCTAATCCTCTATTGCATGGAAGGTGGTACGTAGGAACTAATGGTTCTCCATTGCGGTGGGTGCAAAAATTATAAAAAATACTTCTTTTCTCATCCCCATAATCTATTTTTGTATACAACAGTTATAGCCAAAATACATAAATTTTAAAAGAGGTTCCTGCGGAGTACCTTAGATGTTTAGGGTGCTAATACCTTCCCTTTTCATAACCAACCCTCGAACTTAGATTCTCTCCCCCTCATTTTGGGTTATTTTCTCTTTTCCCATTCATTTGGAAACAATAAAGCGCGGTGGCGATTTCTATTTTGATTTGTGCAAGTCAAGTCAATCCAATTGCTTAGTCTCAATATTTCTACTGCTACACCAGTACGCCGAGTGATTTAACGAAATGGTAAGCATGGGTGTTCGTTTGGAAGAGGCTGTTAGAGAAGGGCGCTTGACAAAATAGGAAGGGACAAAGAAGTCGTACTACGATTTCTCTCGAAATAAAGAAAGTGAAATGAATGTTGTTATTGGAGAAAGGAATATTAGACCAACTAGAAGGCATCGATGATACCAGCAACAGGTTGCTTCTGTGACTCCATTCGTCAATGTAACTCCAACAGGGAAATCAAGGGCAGAGTCAGAAGAGAGAGGCTTTTGACTCTATTCCAATGAGCTATACAGAGTTACTTCCGGCTTTTATTCTGAAGAAATTGGTTCAGACCAGGCCACCCCCTACTATACCATCACCTTTGCCTTGGTATTATAAGGAAGGCCAGACATGTGCTTTTCATCAGGGAGCACCAAGGAACAATGTTAAGAACTTTTATCCTTTGAAGTCCGGAGTACAAAAGATGGTGAGATCTAGCCTTTTATCCTTTAAAGATGTTGGGCCTAACGTGAAAGATAATCCTTTACCAAAGCATGGAGGAGCAAATGCTGTAAACATGGTTGCTGGTTGTCCAGGCGACTTCCAGATTTTTTATATCAACTTGGTTAGAGGAGATCTGGTAAAGATGCATGCTGACCTCTGTGAGTTTAGTTACTATAGGCATGACCATGCTGGTTGTGGTATTTGTAGTACCGATATCCAGAGATGTGATAAGATAAAAGTAGATCTTCAGGAAATGATGGACGAATGCCTCATTATATAATCAGGCCTAGGGCAGAGTATGAAGAAGATGTGAATATGGTCTTTGGATGTCCCGGTGAGTTCCATATTTTTGGCGTGGATCATATGAATGATGATTTGGTGCCGTTGCACGCTACCTTTTGTCACATGGATGGTCAAGAAGAACACCATTATGGGTCTTGCTGGATCTACTGTAGAGATTCCCGAGGTTGTTCCATTGCGATAAGGGGTATTCAGTTGTTATTGGATAATGGTACTATCAAAGTTTCAGGAAATAGAGATGATTACAATGGGATTAATGTGATTGAAGATTTCTTGGCTGAAAATATGTCAGATGATGAGTATGCTTCTGCAGATGAATTCTTTTCCTTAGATGAAGATATGTTCTCTAGAAATGATTCTGTGATGTTTAAGTATTCCTAAGAGGGGGTGAATGTTATTGTGCCTTTTTTTGGTGTTCCTGACCCTATAGAGATTGAGTATCATAGCAATCCAGATGTTGCTCTAGTTGTGATTTGCTTGCCGAGTCCTGTTCCTTACGAATCAGACAAATTTGTGCCATACAAATACAATGCTACAATCTTGGAGGATGGCGTGGAAGTTCCCATCCAACATTTGTCTGATGTCAAGAATATTTCTGAAGCTAGGCGAGTGACCCGCAGTGGCCGTGTTTTCGCACCTGCCATTCGAGGGAATGTTAATGCTGATTAAAAGGTTATTGAAAGTACTGAACCTAAGAAAACAGTGGGGGAATCTAGTGGTGCTACTCTGGAAAAAGATGTGGTTGATATATTAAAGATTATCAAAATGAACGACTACAGGATCGTAGATCAATTGTTGCATAATCCATCAAAGATATCTCTTATAGCCTTGCTAATGAACTCTTCTCCCACAGGGAATCTTTGATGAGAGTATTGGATCAAGATTTCATGGAAAGTGATATGCCTTTGGACCAATTCATCAGTGTAGTAGGGAATATTACATCCTGTAATAACCTGAGTTTCTGTGATGATGAATTACCCGATGAAGAAAGGAATCATAACTTGGCTCTCCATATCTCCATGAACTGCAAGAATGATTCATTGTCTAATGTGATGTTTGACAATGGATTTGCTTTAAATGTTACTAAGGAGCATGCTCATAAAGCTGAAGTATCAAGGAACTCCCATGCGCCTGAGCGGCATCATTGTGAAAGATTTTGATGGATCAAGGAAGTCTGCCATCGGGGAAATAGATTTGCTTATTCATAGGCCCGCACTTATTTTAGATTACTTTCCAGGTTATGGATATTGTGCCTGCTTACAGTTGTTTACTGGGACGACCCTGGATACATGAGGCAGGAGCTGTCACTTCAACTTTGCACCAGAAGCTGAAGTTTGTGCGTGAAGGAAAGGTGGTCATCATAAATGGAGAACATGCTTTGTTAATATCTCATTTATCCTCTTTTAGTGTTATGGAAGCGGATGAAGCTGATGTTAGAAATCAGTTCCAAGCTTTATCCATTGATAATATAAGGGAAAATGAGAATTCTATAGCTTCGCTTAAGGATGCTCAGCAGGTAGTGCGTAATGGCCCTAGTAAAGTATGGGGGAAGATTGTGGACCCAACTGTGAATAAAAATAGAGCTGTTTTGGTGTTCCCTATGAAGAATGATAAAGGTAAGAACATGAAGCCGAAGTCTGCTTTGGGCAAGTATCAAGATATCTTTTGTATCGGGGATTATCTTCATCCAACTATTCCTAGGACCAATGTTATTGTGGAAGATGAAGCAGAGCATGAAATGCCAAACTACGTGACGCATGGAGTTAGAGTCCAAAATTGGATCACCATTGATGTTCCCTCTTGCATTCATGTCTCAAAGTAATTTGTTTTTTGTTAATCTTTTCAAAAAATCTTTTACTCTGCCCAAGGTGAAAGTTGATATTGTATGGGCATTGTTGCACCCCAAAATTTACCCTCTTGATTTAGGATTATGTTTCATCATGATTATCATATTGCATTGCATTAATCCATTGTGATGGGATCAAAGTACTTTGGTTATCAAGTCTTCCTCAAGCTTTGAAGCTTGATTGCATTGACAGGTTTCTCAAGTAGAACCTTATCATCTAAACCTCTGGATCTTTCAAGCTCAAAGGTTATTGCATATCTCAAGATATTTTATCCATCTCTTTGGATCATCAGAGGATTGAAGTTTGTGTTTGATTATAAGAAGAATCACTCTTTTGATTCACCAGTCAAATTAGGGTTTTGTTTGATCAAGGCTATTGATTAATGTACAAGTCTTTATTTGGAAGCTACAACATCTCATTGGTATTTGAAAAGTCTTTATACAAGAAATTGGTCAAAATGCCCAGAGGATTTGAAATTTTGGAGATGATTCATCAGTCTCCTAAGGTGTTAACCAAAATTAGGGTTTGGGATTTCATCAAGATTTCTTGAGAATTTTGAAGTGAAACTTTTTACATGGCCTCTATATATTTGGAAGATCATATGTTTGAAGTCTTGATCATCAAATTTGAAGGGAAGTGGATCAATTGATTCAAAGGGGCAAAATGGTCATTTTGGTCAAAATCAGTCAAAGTCAAGGTTAACAAGTGAAATTTTGGTCAACCATCAATTCAAGGATGTACTTTTCATATTTCAAGTCCATTTTGATCATTGGATCAAAAAGATTGAGGTTTGGGTTGAGACTTGTTCATGAAGAAACCCTAAAAGTTTCTATTTTTGGAAAGTAAGGACTTAACTTCAAAAATTCATATTTCATTCACCTTTGATCAAAAAAATGCAAATGAAATATGCTTGGAAAGATAAAAGGGTGATATTTCATATCCTTTTGTTTTCATGTACAAATTGGCAAAGAGTCAAGAGTTATTATCTTTGGAAGTTCATGCCTCAAGTTAAAATTATAGGTCATTTTCCAAATTTAGTGAATTTCATGTCAAATTTTGAGGAGCTTAATGGATTCAATTGCTAAAACTCAAAACTAAGGGATTGTAGATATTTTCAATAACTTTCTAAATTGTACTCATTTGTGTCCAAATTCAAAAATATGAGCAAGTTATGAGCTTTGGAATTTTGAGGCATTTCATTGAATTTTGACCAAGTATGCAAAATGGCCATTTCTTGAGAACTTCATTTTCAGCTATTCTCTTCACTTCTAATCAAGCCCATGAACAATTTGTGACATGCTGATGCCCATTACACTCACCATTTCGTGCCTCATATGGTATTGCACTTGTTGGATTGAAAAAATGACAAACTTGCTCAACTTTGCAAATTCACCAACACTCTCTCATTTCAAACAATCATGAGCTAGAATTTTGAGCATGTATTTCTGACTTCATTTGGCTCACAAAACGCACAAAAGGCAAGCAAATGCACGATTGAAACGCAGGCTCCATGTGCATCCTCATTTTTGGCCAAAATTACCAAACTTGCCCTCCAACGGCTGAGAGTGCCAAATACCACTTCTATCATTTTCCTCTCGTGCTATAAAACAAGAATCAAGGCTCAGTTGTGAGGGAGGAGGATCATAATTGCTACATTGCAAATCTGAAAATTTTGAAGCAACTCTGCAAATTGCTTCGAATCTCTCTTCTCCTTGGATCATTCTTCAAAATTCTTGGTGGTTTAGCTTTAGTGAAGTAAGGAGATCAAGCTTGCACCATTGGATTACTTCTGGAGTGAAGGAATCGAGTTTCTAGTTTTCATATCCATGTGAGTTTCTTGAACTTTGATTTATGTGTTTCAGTTTGAATTGATGATGTAGATCATGTCCATTAAGTTGCTAGTTGGCCAATCACAAGGATTTATGTATATTTGAGCTTTGATTCAAGCAGAATGGATGAAATCATGTTCCTGGTTTTGATGTTTGCAGTGACTTTTTCCAGTTTTGTAGACTTGATTTCTTGAACCATGTTTGATCTCTGAGATTATTCAAATTGCATAGTGTAGTATGATATGTTAGTTTTAATTTACACTTGATTTCATGGATTTTGGTTGAGAAACGAGCACGATTGATGGATCTGAACATAGGCTCATGACTTGTTTTGTTGCACGCGTTTTGCCCTATGCTGGAGGTTGAAGACGAAGTGAGGTGGCGTACTGTGATTGGCTTGTTTGAAGTTTTAATGCATTTCATATTATTTGATTTTAATTGATTTTCTGATTTTTATTTCTTGATCAAAACAATTTAAAAAAATTCTAAAAAAATTATCACAAGTCCAAAATAATTTCTACTATCTTGTGTAATTTTATTGGAATTTTTAAAAAATGTTTTGATTGGTTTAAAATTTCTTAAGTTTAATTAATTGTTTGTTCAAAGATTATTTTTATTTTAATAGTTTTTTTGATCTAAAAATTCCACAAAAAATGTTTTGAACTCTTAAAATTATTTAGTATTTGATTCGGAAATTTGTTTGGCATTTTTTTTATTAAAAATTTAATTTGAGAAGTTTATTCGACATGTTTGCTTCATAATTTTTGTTTTAATATTTCCTTTAATTCAAGAATACTCAAAAAAATCATATAGGTTTGTTTATAATCATAGTGTCTGAATATAACTTTGTTTTGACCTTTTTATGACTTTTGGCTAGGGTTTTCATTTTTGCCATTAATTAGTAGTTTAAATGTTTAATTGTTTGTTTAATTTTTATTTTAGTATTTCCTTTAATTCAAAAATTCCACAAAAAAATCATGGATGCTGATTTTTAATTCTAATATTTGAATATAATTTTGGTTGGATATTTTTCTGACTTTTGATTAGAATTTTATTTTGAGATGTGATTATTTGTTTAATTGATTAATGGTTTGAATTTTGATTTTATTTTTGACTTTTCTTTAATCCTAAAAATGTGAAAAAATATGTATTCTGCTATTTAGGGTTTCCTTGTGATTTGCATGATCTTGGTTTGAATTGTTTGAATTTTGATATTACTTAATTAATACTTAAGATTAAAATTCAAACAATTAGGGTTTTGTAGCTTACATTGCAAGTTTCAATTTCAAAACCAATTTGCCTTGAGTTTCCATTGGAATTTGGATCTTGTTTAAGGTTAATGAATGTATTGAGGATATGAAAACTATTTTTCTTGAATTATTTGACTTGATTGGATATTTTTCCATAAATCATTTTGAAAACTTGTCTAGTTTTGTTAGTTTGGCCAACTAGTTTTGAACTTTGGGCCTCATTTGATCCCCTCCTCAACCATTCATGAACTTAAGACTTGCTTTATAACTTCTACACACTTCAAAGATGCTAAGAAATTTTTTTGTGTGAATTATTGATCCTTGTTTCTATTTTTGATGTATTTTTGAAGTGAATGTACCCAATTAATGTTGCATATCTTATTGCAATTTTCTTGATGGCCAATTAACTTGAGTGAGGCCTATAATTGGGCACCTAATGATCATGTTGGTTCTGTTTATCCACATAAACTCAAGTCATTTCACTTAATTCCCCATGTTTGAATGATTGAACCTTTTGATGCATTGTGTGGGATTCCTCTTCTATTATGCTTGTGAACTGTGATGAAGTAATTGAGTATGATTGAATTGTGGTTACTAATGACTTTATGGTCTTTGATTGTATTCTTCTAAAGCTCCCATGATCCTTGATTGATAATCAATTGTCAATTCAATATGGTGATAAAAAGGAGCAACATTCCTCTAATTTTTGACCAAATTGTGCATATGCCTGTTTCTTTTTTGTCTATCATATCTAATGTTTTGATAGTTGCTATCATGTTTCCTCACTTCATTATGGTGTCATCATCCATCCCTCATGTGAGTCATCAGTCAATTTATGGAAATACTAGCTTGGATGTTGAATGTGCGAGGTACTTTGAGAAAGGTTTTCCATTTTTGACTTGAGGCTACTGTGTTTCACTTTATTTGTGGAACACAACTTATTATATTGGCACTGCTCTTGTTCTTGGCATATTTGATAGTCTATGCAGGATATATATATGTGATTATGAATGTTATACATTTCCCATGGGATCTGTTCATATCTGAAAAACTCAATACTTACATCCTGATGGCGTAATTTCTGACTTGATTTGTCTGCTGATGCCAGCTTGCTTGAAGTTCTCTGGGTTTCTTTTATTCTTGCTCAGTTGCTACGGATAGTTATCCGTTTGGTATTGCACTATTTCCTTTCTTCTATTTTCATAGTTCTCTATTGCATGATGGGACCTCTGTTGCTGATATATGACAGGAGGCCCTCTGTTTTTGTTTGATACATGTATTGTGTTTATTTCTTTAACTTTTGATTGATGAGTCACTCAATTTAGAAATTGAGATCACAATTTCGCTCTCAGTGCATGTTCCCTATAGGAAGTTTATTGTTTTCCTTCTTTAATTGTTTATCGATGAGTCACTCAATTTAGAAATTGAGATCACGACTTCGCTCTCATTTCCTGTTCCCTATAGGATAATTTTGTTAAGCTTCCTTTGACACATTGATTAAGGTAGGAATCCATGTATGCTAGCATAAGGTAGGATTTTCATTTATCCTCAACCTTAGGGTCAATCATTGTATGGTAAAACTAGGGATAGTGCTAGGCTAGTTTCCCTTAGTTGTTTTTCCTTCCTTTGCATTTTGCATCTTAAAACAAAAATTGTTTTCTTGGAAAATCATAAAACACCTCTAATAAACTCAAACCCTTATTCAAGGTAAAAGATACAAATCAATCTTATTTGTTTGTGCGCATCTTGGTTTTGTTGTTAATCTGGTTTTGTCGATGTTTCACCATCACACACTTATTTGAAGCTGATGTTTCGCCATAGCACATGTTTGTTATCCTACTTTGATTCTCAATATCATTGTAGGTGTGATGTTTTGTCATCCGGTTTATTGATGTTTCACCATCTTTTCCATGATACCTTGTTATCTTTTAGCCGATGTTTCGCCATCACACACTTGTTTGAAGCCGATGTTTCACCATCGCACATGTTTGTTATCCTACTTTACTTCTCAATATCATTATAGGTGTGATGTTTTGTCATCCGGTTTATTGATGTTTCGCCATTTTGCCATGATACCTTGTTATCTTATAGCCGATGTTTCACCATCGCACATTTGTTTGAAGCCGATGTTTCGCCATCGCACCTGTTTGTTATCCTACTTTAACTCTCAATGTCATTGTTAGGTGTGTTTTTTTATCATTTGATGTTTCGCCATCTGTGACATGCTACTATGTTATTATTTAGTCGATGTTTTTACAATCTCATTTCTTTGTTATTTTATTTGATGTTTTGCCATCTTGACTGTTTTTGTTGTCTTAACTAAAAAACACAAACCAACAAAAATATATGAGCCGAACTACGGCTGCTCTGATTCCTTAAAAGGGATACGTAGGCATTGGGGTAGGGCCCAACTGAGCATAACTTTTATTTTCCCTACATTGTTTTCTTTCGCATGCATTCCCTTTTTTTAGCTTTAAGCCATATACATAGGTTTTGACCACACCCATTAGATTAGACAACAAGAGTGGATACCGTAGAGTATTACGGGCGTGTGGGGTGCTAATATCTTCCCCTCGCGTAACAGACTCCCTTACCCGATCTCTCGGTCGAAAGACCGTGATTTCTCCCTTTTCAGGTTTTCTCAATGTTTACCTTTCCCTTTCGGCGGGATAAAAGACGTTCGGTGGCGACTTATTTGATGTTTCATTACATCCAGATGACAGGTTCGACCAGGCGGTTTCAGGCATGTCTGTTGCTTTGATCTTTAAAATCAATAATAAAAGTTGTTTTGGATTCCCAAATTGTGTTTTTATTTTCTGCTTTTTCTTGGAAAATGGTAATCATAAAAAACCTTTCAAAATAAATAATAATTGTAACTGAATCTGCATAATAACTTTCTATATGTGTCAATTTCTAAAAGCAATCATAAATCATATGTGCAGATTAATTAAAAAACATGTTGAATACAATGACCCTGCACCCTCTCACAACTTTGAATATCCTACATATGTGGCCGAAGAAGAAGAATATGATAAAATCCCAAAAAGGTTTCAAGGTTGCTTGAGCGCGAGGAAAGTGCCATTAAGCCGTATAAAGATCCGTTGGAGACGGTCAATTTGGGTTCAGAGGAAGATCTAAAAGAAGTCAAGATTGGAGCATTATTGCATCTCGACGTGAAGAGCAGGTTGATTGAATTTTTGAAAGAGTATGTGGACATCTTTGCTTGGTCTTACCAAGACATGCCGGGGTTGGATACTAATATTATGGAACATCATTTATCGCTAAAGCCAAAATTCCCGCCAATAAAGCAGAAATTGTGAAGAACTCAACCTGATATGGCAGTGAAAATTAAAGAAGAAGTTTTAAAGCAGATTAATGTCGGTTTTCTTGTGACATCGTTGTACCCTCAGTGGATTACCAATATTGTACCAGTACAAAAGAAATACGGAAAAGTTCACATTTGCGTAGATTATAGAGATTTAAACAAAGCTAGTTCAAAAGATGATTTTCCATTACCACATATTGATATGTTGGTTGATAGTACAACAAAATTCAATGTATTCTCGTTTATGGATGGATTTTCCTGATATAATAAAATTAGAATGGCTCTTGAGGACATGGAAAAAAATGTTTATCACACCATGGGGAACATTCTGTTACAGAGTAATGCCCTTCGGGTTGAAGAATGCTGGTGCAACGTACCAGAGGGCTATGACAACCCTATTCCATTATCTGATGCACAAGGAAATTGAGGTATACATTGATGATATGATTGTTAAGTCCTAGAATGAAGAAGGGCATATAGAAGATTTATTGAAATTATTTCAGCGTTTGAGGAAATATCGTCTCCGCTTGAATCCAAATAAATGCACCTTTGGTGTTCGATCAAGGAAATTGTTAGGTTTCATTATCAGTACAATGTGGATATGGCGCCTAATCACACTCAGTTACAGAATTTGTCACAAGGACCAAGAGAATCTTTCAAGGAATACGCTCAGAGGTGGCGTAAGTTGGCTGCAAGGGTTCAACCTCCACTCATGGAGAGAGAACTCATTGATATTTTTATGAGTACCCTACAAGGGCCATTCTATGAGCACATGATAGGAAGTACTTCGACAGGATTTGTAGACTTGGTTATGGCTGGTGAAAGAATTGAGGTAGGTTTGAAATTGGGGAAAATTCAGATTGGAGGTTCTACTGGCTCATCAGGGGGCAGTAAGAAACCATTCAACACTTACCCTAAGAAAAGGGAAGGTGACGCAAGCGTGGTTTACTCTCATAGAGGAAGAAGAGAGGATTGTCAGCACCAACAAATCAATGTTGTTTCTATTCTTGTTAATGCTTCTCCGCAGCAGAGACCGAATACAGTGCCTCAACAACAAAGACAGCAAGATGCTCCCCGTCAGTATAATAATCAATAGCAAAGATAGTTGAGAAAACTCGACCCCTTGCCGGTATATCTTACTGAAGCACTCCACCATTTTCTCGATTTAAAGTTGATCGGTTTGAGAAATATGCCACCACCACCCGCAAGGCTTCCTCCTAACTATGATGCTAACGCAAGATGTGAATTTCATTCAGGAAGAGTTGGTCATTCTACTGACAATTGTTGTGCGTTGAAGTGCAAAATACAAGACTTGTTGGATGCTAAGGCAATTGAGTTTACTCCAGTGACTGGTCCGAATGTTACTCAGAACCCAATGCCAAGGCATGAAGGGGGGTGTTGTTAATATGATTGATGATAATGGTGAAGTCTTGAATTTAATCATGAATGTGGAACAAGTAACTAATCCGTTGTGGTATATTAAGAAGTATTTACTTGACAATTTTATTTTCCCGGGTTGTACTTTAGAGTGTGCCAAGTGTAGAGAGCAACCGAAGGGTTGTGATGATTTAAAAGCCGGTATTCAATTGATGATAAAGGAGGGTTCCCTGCAGTTCGATAGAAAACTGAGCTACCGTAAGGTTACCGAAGAAGATGTTGTTGTGGTATTTATTCCTTACACCCCTATGCAGATTCCTACCCCATCTAGGGAACCTCCTTTGATGATTATGGTACTTGGTCCCATGCCATATACCAGTGAGAAGGCCATCCCATGGCACTACGGTGCTGATGTTTATTACCATGGGGTGAAGCAGGAGGTAAGTACTCGTTTGTATGAGGAAGAACATGCTGAAGGTAATAAAGAGGAAGTTCATAACTTTTCTGGTGTGGGTCTAATGACTAGAAGCGGGAGAGTATCTGGTCCTTCCAATGTGCAAGATGCGGCAGATGCTTCTGCAAAAGAAAAAGGAAAACAGCAGGCGATGATCAGTAATCTGAGGGTTACGCCAGCCAATGTGACTCAACCAACTCTGATACCAGAGGCTTCTTCAGTTCCCGATGAGGTTGAAGAGTTAATGCGAATAATCAGAAAGAGTGATTATATCATAATTGATCATCTGAGCCATACTCCTTCTAAGATGTATATCTTGTCTCTGTTGATTTATTCAGAACCTCACAGAAATGCTTTGATGAAGTTATTAAAGAATGCGTTCGTGCCACTTGAGATAACAGTCAATCAGTTTGAGAATGTTTGTGCTAACATATCTACCCGGAACGGTCTGGGCTTCACAGATTTTGATCTTCCTCCGGAAGGGCGAGACCATAACAAAGCGTTGCATATTTCAATGGAGTGCAGGGGCACTACTTTATCTCTAGTTTTGGTGGATACTGGATCGTCTTTGAATGTATTACCTAAGTCAACATTGATAAAAATTGATTATTCTAGACTGGAGCTACGCCCTAGTGATTTTATGGTGAAGGCGTTTGATGGGTCTCGAAGATCGGTGTTTGGGGAGGTGGAGTTACCAATCAAGGTTGGTCCTCGCACCTTCACGGCTACATTTTTTGTGATGGATATACAACCATCATATTGTTGTTTATTGGGGCGGCCGTGGATTCATAGAGCAGGGGCAGTCACTTCTACTCTTCATCAGAAACTCAAGTATCCTGCAGAGGGAAAGGTGATAACTGTGTGTGGCGAGGAAGAGTACATCGTGAGTCATTTGACATCATTCCTCTATGTTGAATTTGAAGGAGAGATACATGAGACTGGGTTTCAGGCGTTTGAGATAGTTCATGTTATCAATTTTCCTCCTCCAGAGCAGAAAAGGAAGCCTGAAACTGTTATGTCTTCTCTCAGGGATGCGAGAACTGTAGTGGAAAATGGTAACCCTGAAGGTTGGGGTCAGGTGTTGGACGTTACCCCAAAATTTAATAAATTTGGTCTTGGTTTTAGCCCAGGTCAGCAGAGCACAACTCCCAGGGCATCTAGTTTATCTACTCCTGTGAAGTTTTCCCGTCCTTGTGCTGCTCAAGAAGGACACGACAATGCAGTTGGCGATGATAGGGTTGATGGCTACAATATTGAAGATTGGATTCGTCCGAGTATTCTAGGCCAGACACTCAACAATTGTACTTTTGTGGATGTTATCCAAGTTTCAAGCGTTGAGGAGTAATTTTCTTGTTTTCTTTTATTATCATATCATAATTCCTACGCTCTGCCAAAGGCGTAGTGGCTCATTTGTGTAGGGCCACCATGTTTATTTTCAAAAAGTTTATCATGAAATAAAGGACGTTTTTGCATTCAAAATTTTTCTCCATTTCTTTTTTTATTTGAATGGCAATGTTTCTCTTTTCACACACTGTCACTAAAAAACGCCAAAATGTCATTCATGCGGATGCACTTCCACCATCGATTATATTGATAACGACTCTGCTATGGCTTATTATGACTTTGATACTCTTATTTATCAAGCCGAAGAAGAAGCATATGAGGATTGTGATATTCCTGAGGAATTAGCAAAATTGTTAAAACAAGAGGAGAAGGTTATCCATCCGAATCAGGATTCGATTGAGGTGGTGAATATTGGCACAGAAGAGGTAAGAAGAGAAGTCAAGATAGGGGCAGATCTCGAGGAAAGTATAAAAGTCAGATTGATTGAGCTACTCCGTGAGTATTCTGATATCTTTGCTTGGTTTTATGAGGATATGCCTTGGTTGGATACAGACATAGTGGTGCATCGATTACCGCTCAAAGAAGTTTGTTCCCCTGTCAAGCAAAAGCTCCGCATAACTCATCCTGAGATGTCCAAGAAGATCAAAGAGGAGGTCCAGAAGCAGTTGGACGCGAATTTCTTAAAGGTCATTAATTATCCGCCATGGATTGCAAATATTGTGCATGTGCCCAAGAAGGATGGTAAGGTCAGGATGTGCGTGGATTATAGGGATTTGAACAGGGCTAGCCCTAAAGATGATTTCCCTCTTCTGCATATTGATGTGTTGGTCGATAATACTGCTCATTCCAAAGTGTTTTCGTTCATGGATGGTTTTTCGGGTTACAATCAAATTAAGATGGCTCCGGAGGATATGGAGAAGACAACATTTATCATGCCTTGGGGAACTTTCTACTATAAAGTGATGCTGTTTGGTTTGAAAAATGTTGGGGCAACATATCAGCACGCCATGGTCACTCTCTTTCATGATTTGATTCACAAAGATATTGAGGTATATGTGGACGATATGATTGCTAAGTCTGACACGGAAGAGGAACATCTTGTTCATCTGGAAAAATTATTCGAGAGACTAAGGCAGTTCTTGCTGAGGTTGAATCCGAATAAGTGCACCTTTGAGGTGAGATCTAGAAAGAAGTTAGGTTTTATTGTAAGAGAAAAAGGTATCGAGGTGGACCCGGATAAGGTAAAAGCGATACGGGAAATTCCTGAGCCAAAGACAGAGAAGGAAGTGCGTGGTTTCTTGGGAAGGTTAAACTACATTTCTAGATTTATTTCTCATCTCACAGCCACCTGTGAACCTTTGTTCAAATTGTTGAAGAAAAGTCAGACAGTGAAATGGAATGAGGATTGTCAGAAGGCCTTTGACAAAATAAAGGAGTATTTGTAGGAACCTCCGATACTCATGCTGCCAGTGGAAGGAAGGACACTAATCATGTATCTAACTGTGTTGGAGAGCTCAATGGGTTGTGTCCTCGGTCAGCATGACGAGACAGGGAAGAAAGAGCAGGCTATTTACTACTTGAGTAAGAAGTTTATAGAATGCGAGTCGAGGTACTCATTGCTGGAAAAGACTTGTTATGCGCTTGCCTGGGCCGCCAAACGTTTGAGGCAATACATGTTAACTCACACCACCTACTTGATATTCAAAATGGATCCAATCAAGTATATTTTTGAGAAGCCAACTCTTACAGGAAGGGTAGCTCGTTGGCAGATGATACTCACCGAATATGACATCCAATACACTACACAAAAAGCAATTAAGGGTAGTGTACTGGCCGACCATCTTGCTCATTAGCCCATGAACGATTATGAACCGATGAAGTTTGATTTTACAGATGAGGAAATTGTGTATATTTGGGATTGTAATATGCCAGACCCAGACGAAGGACCCGAGTCGGGATCACGTTGGACACTTGTTTTTTATGGTGCCTCTAATGCCATGGGCAACGGTGTCGGAGCTATTATCACTTCCCCTAAGGGATACCATATTCCTTTCACGGCTCATATTTGTTTACATTGCACTAAGAACATGGCTGAATATGAGGCTTGCATTTATGGCATTGAAGCGACGATCGACCTGCGCATCAAATTTTTGAAATTTTACGGAGATTCCAATCTTGTTATCAGTCAGATTAATGGAGATTGGGAGACTCGCCATCAAAACCTAATTCTCTATCGTGAGCATGTTATAAAGCTGATTCCGTACTTCGAAGAGATCACGTTTGAGCATATTCCCATAGAAGAAAACAATCTAGCTGATGAACTGGAAACTTTTACTCCATGTTCAAGGTTAAGTGGGCTAATGAGGCACCTTCCATTACCATCAGAAGTTTGAGTGAGCCAGCTTTCTGTTTTGAGGCCAGTTTGGAATCAGATGGTAATCCTTGGTTTTATGATGTTAAACGATATCTTGAAACACAAGAGTACCCTGAAGAGGCATTCGTCATAGATAAGAAGTTCTTGAGAAGATTTTTAGCCAAGTTCTTTCTCAGTGGTGGTGTGTTATATAAAAGGCATCATGATGGTTTACTGCTCAGATGTGTTGACAAGAAAGAAGCAGCAGAATCATTAAGGAGATACATGAAGGAGATTTCGGGACCCATTCCAACGGGAATACCATGGCTAAAAAGATCTTGCGAGCAGGTTATTATTGGTCCACCATGGAGACTGACTGTTACAATCATGCACGGGTTTGCCACAAATGTCAAGTCTATGCTGATAAAGTGCATGTGCCTCCAGTACCTTTGAATGTCTTGACTTCCCCTTGGTCATTTGCAATGTGGGGAATTGATATGATCGGCAAAATTGAACCGACCGCATCCAACGGGCACCTTTTCATTCTGGTTGCCATCGATTATTTTACAAAATGGGTCGAAGCCGCATCCTATGCCAATGTCACCAATCATGTGGTAACTCGGTTCATTAAGCACAATATTATATGTCGCTACGGAGTGCCTGAGAAGATCATTACCGATAATGGGTCTAATTTGAACAACAAGATGATGAAGAAGCTTTGTGAGTCCTTCAAAATCAAGCATCATAACTCTTCCCCATACCAACCAGAGATGAACGGTGCTGTCGAAGCGGCCAATAAGAATATTAAGAAGATCGTACAGAAGATGGTGGTGACCTATAAAGATTGGCATGAGATGATGCCCTTCGCTTTGCATGGTTATCGCACCACTGTGCGTACTTCGACTGGGGCAACCCTATTTTCATTGGTTTACAGCATGGAAGAAGTATTGTCGGTAGAAGTCGAGATTCCTTCTCTTAGGATCATGAGGGATGTTGAGCTAGATGAAAGTGAATGGGTACAGAATCGGCAGGATCAGTTGGAACTTATTGACAAGAAGAGGTTGACGGTTGTATGTCATGGTCAATGTATATCAGCAAAGGATGAGGAAAGCTTTTGATAAGAGAGTGCGGCCTCAGTGTTACAACCCAGGTGACCTTGTGCTAAAAAGGATAATTCTCCCCCAGGGAGATCCCAGGGGCAAGTGGGTTCCGACTTATTAAGGTCCTTTCGTGGTCAGAACAATTTTCTCTGGAGGAGCGATGATGCTCACGACTATGGATGGAGAGTACTTCCCTCTCCCTGTGAATGCTGACGTAGTTAAAAAATACTTCGCATAAAAAATAAAAATAAACCCGCTAAACTGAAAACCCGAAAGGGAGGTTTAGGCAAAAAGAGGGTGTCCTGGTGAATCAAAAACCCGAAAGGGCGATTCAGGCAAAAGTTAGGGACTTAAAGCAAATGACTATGCTCAGCATGAGATCCTTTGTTTCTTTCCTTCGTTCCGTCACCTGGCATAAGCTCGAAGTTAATCCAAGAATGATCTGTCTGAAAGCAGGAAGATGAAAGCATAAGAGTCATAAGAGTTATAGCAGAGTTAGGACTTGATGGATATTCACATTCACATTGCCATTTGTAAACACTTGTTTGCTTTGATTTAGTAATTTTTTGCTTCCAAATGTAAATGCCTTTTTCACAGGCTGATTTCTCAAAATCAATAGAATATCTTCTTTCAAGTATACGTATACGTTTCTTTTCTCCCTTTTTACTATTTTGTTTGCAAAAAACGTCCAATATTTTTTATAAGCATGTGGATATATACTTCGTGGACCTTACACGGAAATGGTAATCTAAGTCATGGTTAGTTGATCGCTTGAAATACGGATAACAAACACAACTACTACTGTGCAAGGGGCATGTTTGGTTCTCTGCTTGATAGGATTCTCATTCACTTTACTGGTGGGTGCCTTGCCAATTTGTTTCACAGCTCCATGCTGTTGGCGAAGGTCATGGGTCAGGGTAATATCAAGATTACGGCAGGTCGGCGAGATCGGCGAACCTAGTTGGAGATATTTCTTCCCCATAATGACTTTTATTACGTTTCTTTGCCGCACTTTCATGTGTTATCTTGATTGATTGTTTTAAGCATTGTTTGCATATAGGATTTTGTTTATGGCCGAATGTCAGTCTTGATGCGTTGAATATTTTTGCCTTGAAAAAAATTGTTTCATTTTACTTAGTCCATCTAGTATCACTCTTTAATCGATTTTTCAGGCATTTTAATATCAACTGTGCCAATTCTTTTGCTTAGCCAAAAGTTTGGAGGAAGGAGTTTAGCTAAAAACGATGACTGTAGTGGTATGCTTTTGAGTAGGACCTCGTTGACGATGTACAGGCATTGTTTCAATCCCCAAACACCGGAGATATAAGGGAGTTAGACCCTCATTAACCCCTTTGAGCCTTCGAAGTAGGAGTTTCTTTTTCGTTCAAAAAAACCTTTTTTAACCAGGGACAGGGTAGATGTTCAGTTAATTTGACCAAGCATTCAAATTTCATAAGGAATGTCCCATCTGAGGATCACCATATTTTATCTTTCGCATCATGAGATCAAGAAAAATGTCTAAACCATGATGTTCATTTCCTCACAAAGTCCTGAGATCGAGATCGAATCGATACCATAATGGCTATCCCTCGCCGACCAAGGAATGAGTCATTTGTTTTCTTCAAAAAAAGAGAAAGTAAAAAAAAAGGTTCAAAGACCTAAAGTCACATTGACTTGTTCGAAGTGGAAAGAATGAATAAGAAAGAAACAAAAAGCCCCTCTAAGTAGAAACTTAAAAACAAGTCGCTTAGGCAAAAGTTAGGGCATCCCGCTGGACTCCCAAATTTGAAATTCAAAAGATTTTGTCCAGGCAAAAGTTAGGGAAAAGAGAGCCTAAAAGGCCAAAAAAAAGATTATTCAATAAAATTTTCATCAAAAGAAGAGGAACAATAATATCAAAAAACCAAAAGCAGCAAAAGTTAAGTGACAATCATGTTGGAGAATTTGTCGTGATCACTAAACCATTATAAATCCTTTTGAAAGATGAATGCTTGTGATAAGTCAGCTGAACTTAGGACAGGAGAATATCACGAAGGGGGTGGGCAGCAAATAACTTGAACCTTGAAAAACTTTTTTCTAAAAAACCTCGAACCAGGCCACGTTACAACCTCTAAAAGTCCTAACTGAAACAAGGGTTTAACTTGAAAGCATACTACAATAGGATAACGTTTCTTAAACTCCCAAATATGTGTTGCATATCCATGTTGGTATTTTACCACCCGCATCTTGACTCGTTTTCTTTAAAAAAAGGGGGGAAGAAAAGTTTTGAAATTTTTTGCACTCTAGTCAGTGATTCATTCACGATAGAGATGCGACACTTAGTTAAGGTTTTCAACTTCAAGGCTTGAATAATCATCGCATCAGGTCTGTCATTCCCAAAATAAACATCTTTCTGCATGCAAAACATTTGTTTGACATAAAAAAAGAGTTTACACGTTGAACACCTGTAAAGAGCTTAATGATTGTCAGGAAGGGAATATTTGGCTTTCTTCTGTTAGACAGAGCCCATGTATGAATAGGACTTTACCTATCCCCAATGAAGTTTCGTTTCCACAACGAAGTCTTGTTGCCCCTGGAATCTTCTTTTAAAAGCTTCATTCTGAGACTTCGGATTTGAGGATGTCGTATATCCCCAACGGAGTTGCCAACAGAGATCCCTCGCCATGATCTCTCATTTCCTAGCCGGTCTATTAATTGGGGCATCCTTATGATAAGATCTTTCCTTATCCCCAGTAAGGCCGATATTGTGTGACTATCCGCATGATTCATCCAATGGTTGCATTCCAAGAAATCTCTCCAACAAAAATCTTCAACAGAGTTCTGTATCCCTGGTGAAGTCCTGTCTCCTCAGCAGAGCTTTATTCCCCCAGAAAAGGTTTTCACCCCTCACGTTAGGTTTGTTATCTTGGTATCATCCTCAACACGGACGCGCGCTATCTTTTTCCAGGGATTACAGTCTTGCCCTGATCTTCTCCCTCAATGGCGTCCCTCTCCAGAAGCAACGGTGTTGATCAGATCTTCTCTTGGAGTTTACAATTTATTTTTGTAGCTCCCCTCAGTGTTTGTGGACCATTTCTACTAGTTGCTCGGTTGTTATTCCCCGCAAAGCTTCATCTCTTCGAGGTTCCCTCTCTCGCGGTTCTCCGTACTTTTCTCCTCTCCTTTGGATTGTGCAATTTATTTTTGCAAGTCATGTCAGATTCTGACTTCTTGGTTATTGGCTTCTCAATTGGCCATTCCCCGGTGAAACTTTTAAACATGCATCATTACATTACATCTACCAAAACGCATAGCATTTCCATTATATGGAGCATTGCGCTATGTAAAAAGAATTCAAACATGCATCGGAACATAAGCCATTATTGTTTTTGTTGTCCCCAGTGAATTTGCTAATACTTCAGATTAAATCCCCAGCGAGGTCTTCGTCCTCATTATCTCAGTTTCCTCCCCATACCAATATCTTTTTGATGTCAATCATTTGTTTGTTTGAGTGTCTACTCTTGACTGTAGTTCAGTTTCTCCCTGGAGCGGTTTTCTCGGGTTTAGTCTTCACTACCCTCTCAGGTTCATTCCAATGTCTATTGATGCACCTTTCGAATACCAGTTTCGTTCTGATATTCGCTTTCAGTAGGTTTTTAGGTGTACACCCTAATCCCCTTGCTTTGGGTTGAGCTCAGAGTTTCATCTCCTCACCTTGCGCATGAAATCCAGTTTCATCCTGGTGCTCATCTAGTTTAGTTTCGCCTAACTAGTTATGGAGTCAAGTTTCGTCTCGTTTTTGCTTTCATACCTTGGACCCTTTGACGGTGTTCGTTTACCGAGTGTAGTGTTTATACTGCATCCCTGGTTTGAGATCAGTCTCCTTTGTTCCTTGGATTCCTCTATTAGTTTTCATCACTGTTTATCCATTGATCTGAGACCAGCAGGTGCTCTGAGAAACATGCGCTCTCATCACTTTGCTATGGGTCGAGTTTCGCCTTGTTACCCGTGCGTGAAATCCAGTTTCGTCCTGGTACTCATCTAGTTTAGTTTCGTCTAACTGGTTATTGAGTCGATTTTCGTCTCGCTTTTATTCCTCATTTATGGGATTCTTTCAGTTCCTTCATGCTGTCTATCTTAGTTGAGATTAGCAAGTGCTCCTAGAATCATGCACTCTAGCCACTTTGCTTTGGGTCGAGCTCAGAGTTTCGCCTCCTCACCCGCGTACGTTTTCTTTTCCAGAGCTTAGCTTCGCCTATACTCTGTGGTTTGAGTTTTATCTCACCCTTTTTGAAGCCCAGTTTTGCCCTGGCACATTTGTCCGAAAGTTTAGTTGCGTCTACTCTTCTTTTATTTTCATTATGTTTCAACCTGCATTACAGCTTCATTCTGACGCATGTCTTTGGGGTTTTCTGCTTCTTTTTCTTTCTTCTTCAAGAGTGTAAATTTTTGGGTTCTTTTATATTCAATCATCTTCAACTCTGAACGCTCGAAAGTTGTCACTTTTCTCACTTATCATGTTGAAGATATTTGAATAGGGGCAGCTGTTGCACCCCAAAATTTACCCTCTTGATTTAGGATTATGTTTCATCATGATTATCATATTGCATTACATTCATACATTGTGATGGGATCAAAGTACTTTGATTATCAAGTCTTCCTCAAGCTTTGAAGGTTGATTTCATTGACAGGTTGCTCAAGTAGAACCTTATCATCTAAACCTCTGGATCTTTCAAGCTCAAAAGTTATTGCATATCTCAAGATATTTTATCCATCTCTTTGGATTATCAAAGGATTGAAGTTTGTGTTTGATTATAAGAAGAATCACTCTTTTGATTCACCAGTCAAATTAGGGTTTTGTTTGATCAAGGCTATTGATTAATGTACAAGTCTTGATTTGGAAGATACAACATCTCATTGGTATTTGAAAAGTCTTTATACAAGAAATTGGTCAAAATGCCTAGAGGATTTGAAATTTTGGAGATGATTCATCAGTCTCCTAAGGTGTTAACCAAAATTAGGGTTTGTGATTTCATCAATATTTCTGGAGAATTTTGAAGTGAAACTTTGTACATGGCCTCTATATATTTGGAAGATCATTTTTTTAAAGTCTTGATCATCATTTTTGAAGGGAAGTGGATCAATTGATTCAAAGGGGCAAAATGGTCATTTTGGTCAAAATCAGTCAAAGTCAAGGTTAACCAAGTGAACTTTTGGTCAACCATCAATTCAAGAATGTACTTTTCATATTTCAAGTCCATTTTGATCATTGGATAAAAAAGATTGAGGTTTGGGTTGAGACTTGTTCATGAAGAAACCCTAAAAGTTTCTAATTTTGGAAAATAAGGACTTAACTTCAAAAATTCATATTTTATTCACCTTTGATCAAAAAAATGCAAATAAAATATGCTTGGAAAGATAAGAGGGTTATATTTCTTATCCTTTTGGTTTCATGTCCAAATTGGCAAAGAGTCAAGAGTTATGGTCTTTGGAAGTTCATGCCTCAAGTTAAAATTATAGTTCATTTTCCAAATTTAGTGAATTTCATGTCAAATTTTGAGGACCTTAATAAATTCAATTGCAAAAACTAAAAACTAAGGGATTGTATATCTTTTCAATACCTTTCCAAATTGTACTCATTTGTGTCCAAATTCAAAAATATGAGCAAGTTATGAGCTTTGGAATTTTGAGGCATTTCATTGAATTTTGACCAAGTATGCAAAATGGCCATTTCTTGAGAACTTTATTTTTAGCTATTCTCTTCACTTCTAATCAAGCCAATGAACAATTTGTGACATGCTGAGGCCCATTACACTCACCATTTCGTGCCTCATATGGTATTGCACTTGTTGGATTGAAAAAATGACAAACTTGCTCAACTTTGCAAATTGACCAACACTCTCTCATTTCAAACAATCATGAGCTGGAATTTTAAGCATGTATTTATGACTTCATTTGGCTCACAAAACGCACAAAAGCCAAGCAAATGCACGAGTGAAATGCAGGATCCATGTGCATCCTCATTTTTGGCCAAAACTACCAAACTTGCCCTCCAACGGCTGAGAGTGCCAAATACCACTTCTATCATTTTCCTCTCGTGCTATATAACAAGAATCAAGGCTCAGTTGTGAGGGAGGAGGCTCATAATTTCTACATTGCAAATCTTAAAATTTTGAAGCATCTCTGCAAATTGCTTCGAATCTCTCTTCTACTTGGATCATTCTTCAAAATTCTTGGTGGTTTAGCTTCAGTGAAGTAAGGAGATCAAGCTTGCACCATTGGATTGCTTCTAGAGTGAAGGAATCGAGTTTCCAGTTTTCATATCCATGTGAGTTTCTTGAACTTTGATTTATGTGTTTCAGTTTGAATTGATGATGTAGATCATATCCATTGAGTTGCTAGCTGGCCAATCACTAGGATTGATGTATATTTGAGCTTTGATTCAAGCAGAATGGATGAAATCGTGTTCCTGGTTTTGATGTTTGCAGTGGGTTTTTCCAGTTTTATAGACTTGATTTCTTGATCCATGTTTGATCTCTGAGATTGATTCAAATTGCATAGTGTAGTATGATATGTTAGCTTTAATTTACACTTGATTTCATGGATTTTGGTTGAGAAACGAGCACGATTGATGGATCTGAACATAGGCTCATGACCTGTTTTGTTGCACGCGTTTTGCCCTATGCTGGAGGTTGAAGACGAAGTGAGGTGGCGCGCTGTGATTGGCTTGTTTAAAGTTTTAATGCATTTCATATTATTTGATTTTAATTGATTTTCTAATTTTTATTTCTTGATCAAAACAATATAAAAAAATTCTTAAAAAATTATCACAAGTCCAAAATAATTTCTACTATCTTTTGTAATTTTATTGGAATTTTTAAAAAATGTTTTGATTGGTTTAAAATTTCATAAGTTTAATTAATTGTTTGTTCAAAGATTATTTTTATTTTAATAGTTTTTTTGATCTAAAAATTCCACAAAAAATGTTTTGAACTCTTAAAATTATTTAGAATTTGATTCAGAAATTTGTTTGGCATTTTTTTTATTAAAAATTTAATTTGAGAAGTTTATTCGACATGTTTGCTTCATAATTTTGTTTTAATATTTCCTTTAATTCAAAAATCCTCAAAAAAATCATATAGTTTTGTTTTTAATCATAGTGTCTGAATATAATTTTGTTTTGACCTTTTTATGACTTTTGGCTAGGGTTTGCATTTTTTCCATTAATTAGTAGTTTAAATGTTTAATTGTTTGTTTGATTTTTATTTTAATATTTCCTTTAATTCAAAAATTCCACAAAAAAATCATGGATGCTGGTTTTTAATTCTAATATTTGAATATAATTTTGGTTGGATATTTTTCTGACTTTTGATTAGAATTTTATTTTGAGATGTGATTATTTGTTTAATTGATTAATGGTTTGAATTTTGATTTTATTTTTGACTTTTCTTTAATCCTAAAAATGTGAAAAAATATGTATTCTGCAATTTAGGGTTTCCTTGTGATTTGCATGATCTTGGTTTGAATTGTTTGAATTTTGATATTACTTAATTAATACTTAAGATTAAAATTCAAACAATTAGGGTTTTGTAGCTTACATTGCAAGTTTCAATTTCAAAACCAATTTGCCTTGAGTTTCCATTGGAATTTGGATCTTGTTTAAGGTTCATGAATGTATTGAGGATATGAAAACTATTTTTCTTGAATTATTTGACTTGATTGGATATTTTTCCATAAATCATTTTGAAAACTTGTCTAGTTTTGTTAGTTTGGCCAACTAGTTTTGAACTTTGGGCCTCATTTGATCCCCTCCTCAACCATTCATGAACTTAAGACTTGCTTTATAACTTCCTCACACTTCAAAGATGCTAAGAAATTTTTTTGTGTGAATTATTGATCCTTGTTTCTTTTTTTGATGTATTTTTGAATTGAAGGTACCCAATTAATGTTGCATATCTTGTTGCAATGTTCTTGATGGCCAATGAACTTGAGTGAGACCTATAATTGGGCACATAATGATCATGTTGGTTCTGTTTATCCACATAAACTCAATTCATTTCACTTAATGCCCCATGTTTGAATGATTGAACCTTTTGATGCATTGTGTGGGATTCCTCTTCTATTATGCTTGTGAACTATGATGAAGTAATTGAATATGATTGAATTGTGGTTGCTACTGACCTTCATGGTCTTTGATTGTATTCTTCTCAAGCTCCCATGATCCTTGATTGATATTAAATTGTCAATTCAATATGGTGATAAAAAGGAGCAACATTCCTCTAATTTTTGACCAAATTGTGCTAATGCCTGTTTCTTTTTTGTCTATCATATCTAATGTTTTGATAGTTGCTATCATGTTTCCTCACTTAATTATGGTGTCATAATCCATCCCTCATGTGAGTCATTAGTCAATTTATGGGAATACTAACTTGGCTGTTGAATATGAGAGGTACTTTGAGAAAGGTTTTCCATTTTTGACTTGAGGCTACTGTGTTTCACTTTATTTGTGGAACACAACTTATTATATTGGCACTGCTCTTGTGCTTGGCATATGTGATTATGAATGCTATACATTGCCCATGGGATCTGTTCATATCTGAAAAACTCAATACTTACATCCTGATGGCGTAATTTCTGACTTGATTTATCTGCTGATGCCAGCTTGCTTGAAGTTCTTTCGGTTTCTTTTATTCTTGCTCAGTTGCTACGGATAGTTATCCGTTTGGTATTGCACTATTTCCTTTTTTCTATTTTCATAGTTCTCTATTGCATGATGGGACCTCTGTTGCTGATATATGTCAGGAGGCCCTCTGTTTTTGTTTGATACATGTGTTGTGTTTATTTCTTTAACTTTTGATTGATGAGTCACTCAATTTAGAAATTGAGATCACAATTTCGCTCTCAGTGCATGTTCCCTATAGGAAGTTTATTGTTTTCCTTCTTTAATTGTTTATCGATGAGTCACTCAATTTAGAAATTGAGATCACGACTTCGCTCTCAGTGTATGTTCCCTATAGGATGTTTATTGTTTTTATTTTAATTGTGTATCGATGAGTCACTCAATTTAGAAATTGAGATCACGACTTCGCTCTCATTTCCTGTTCCCTATAGGATAATTTTGTTAAGCTTCCTTTGACACATTGATTAAGGTAGGAATCCATGTATGCTAGCATAAGGTAGGATTTTCATTTATCCTCAACCTTAGGGTCAATCATTGTATGGTAACACTAGGGATAGTGCTAGGCTAGTTTCCCTTAGTTGTTTTTCCTTCCTTTGCATTTTGCATCTTAAAACAAAAATTGTTTTCTTGGAAAATCATAAAACACCTCTAATAAACTCAAACCCTTATTCAAGGTAAAAGATACAAATCAATCTTATTTGTTTTTGCGCATCTTGGTTTTGTTGTTAATCTGGTTTAGCCGATGTTTCGCCATCGCACACTTGTTTGAAGCCGATGTTTCGCCATCGCACATGTTTGTTTTCCTACTTTGATTCTCAATATCATTGTAGGTTTGATGTTTTGTCATCCAGTTTATTGATGTTTCTCCATCTTTGCCATGATACCTTGTTATCTTTTAGCTGATGTTTTTCCATCGCACACTTGTTTGAAGCTGATGTTTCACCATCGCACATGTTTGTTATCCTACTTTGATTCTTAATATCATTATAGGTGTGATGTTTTGTCATCCGGTTTATTGATGTTTCGCCATCTTTGCGATGATACCTTGTTATCTTATAGTCGATGTTTCTCCATCACACATGTGTTTGAAGCCGATGTTTCGCCATCGCACCTGTTTGTTATCCTACTTTGACTCTCAATGTCATTGTTAGGTGTGTTTTTTTATCATTTGATGTTTCGCCATCTGTGACATGCTACTATGTTATTATTTAGTCGATGTTTTTACCATCTCATTTGTTTGTTGTTTTATTTGATGTTTTGCCATCTTGACTATTTTTGTTGTCTTAACTTAAAAACACAAACCAACAAAAATATATGAGCCGAACTACGGTTGCTCTGATTCCTTAAAAGGGATACGTAGGCATTGGGGTAGGGCCCAACTGAGCATAACTTTTATTTTCCCTACATTGTTTTCTTTCACATGCATTCCCTTTTTTAGCTTTAAGCCATAGACATAGGTTTTGACCACACCCATTAGATTAGAGAACAAGAGTGGATACCGTAGAGTACTACGGGCGTGTCGGGTGCTAATACCTTCCCCTCGCGTAACAGACTCCCTTACCCGATCTCTCGGTCGAAATACCGTGATTTCTCCCTTTTCAGGTTTTCTCGATGTTTACCTTTCCCTTTCGGCGGGATAAAAGATGTTCGGTGGCGACTTCATTGATGTTTCATTACATCCAGATGACAGGTTCGGCCAGGCGGTTTCAGGCATATCTGTTCCTTTGATCTTTAAAATCAATAATAAAAGTTGTCTTTGATTCCCAATTTGTGTTTTTATTTTCTGCTTTTTCTTGGAAAATGGTAATCAGAAAAAACTTTTCAAAATAAATAATAATTGTAATTGAATATGCATAATCACTTTCTATATGTGTCAATTCCTAAAAGAAATCATAAATCATATGTGCAGATTAATTAAAAAACATGTTGAATACAATGACCCTGCACCCTCTCACAACTTCGAATATCCTACGTATGTGGCCGAAGAAGAAGAATATGATAAAATCCCAAAAGAGGTTTCAAGGTTGCTTGAGCGCGAGGAAAGTGCCATTAAGCCGTATAAAGAGCCGTTGGAGACAATCAATTTGGGTTCAGAGGAAGATCTAAAAGAAGTCAAGATTGGAGCATTGTTGCATCTCGACGTGAAGAGCAGGTTGATTGAATTGTTGAAAGAGTATGTGGACATATTTGCTTGGTCTTACCAAGACATGTCGGGGTTGGATACTGATATTGTGGAACATCATTTATCGCTAAAGACAGAATGCCCGCCAATCAAGCAGAAATTGCGAAGAACTCAACCTGATATGGCCATGAAAATTAAAGAAGATGTTTTGAAGCAGATTAATGCCGGTTTTCTTGTGACATTGATGTACCCTCAGTGGATTGCCAATATTGTCCCAGTACAAAAGAAATACGGAAAAGTTCACATTTGTGTAGATTATAGAGATTTAAACAAAGCTAGTTCAAAAGATCATTTTCCATTACCACATATTAATATGTTGGTTGATAGTACAACAAAATTCAAAGTATTCTCGTTTATGGATGGATTTTCCTGATATAATAAAATTAGAATGGCTCTTGAGGACATGGAAAAAAATGTTTATCACACCCTGGGGAATATTCTGTTACAGAGTGATGCCCTTCGGGTTAAAGAATGCTGGTGCAACGTACCAGAGGGCTATGACAACCCTATTCCATGATCTGATGCACATGGAAATTGAGGTATATGTTGATGATATGATTGTTAAGTCCCAGAATGAAGAAGGGCATATAGAAGATTTATTGAAATTTTTTCAGCGATTGAGGAAATATCGTCTCCGCTTGAATTCAAATAAATGCACCTTTGGTGTTCGATCAGGGAAATTATTAGGTTTCATTGTCAGCCAAAAAAGGATTGAAGTCGACCCTAATAAAGTCAAAGAAATTCAAGAAATGCCAGCGCCAAGAACTGAAAAGCAAGTTAGAGGCTTCCTCTGGCGTTTGAATTGCATTTCCATATTTATCTCCTATATGACTGCAATGTGTGAACCGATCTTTAAGTTGTTTAAGAAAGATCAAGGTTGTGTGTAGACAGATGATTGCCAAAGGGAATTTGAAAGTATTAAAGAGTATCTGCTTGAACTTCCTATCTTGCTCCCTCCTGTTAAAGGAAGACCATTGATTATGTATCTAACAGTGTTAGATATTTCTATGGGTTGTATTTTTGGACAACAAGATGAAACATGGATGAAGGAATATGCCATTTATTATCTCAACAAGAAGTTTACTGACTGTGAGTCGCGGTATTCTATGTTGGAAAAGACATGTTGTGCTCTGGCCTGGGCGGCAAAGCGGTTGCGGTAATATATGTTGAATCATACTACTTGGTTGATTTAAAATGGATCCAATTAAGTAAATTTTTAAAAAGCCTGCTCTTATTAGGAGAATTGCCCATTGGCAGATGTTGTTGTCTGAATATGATATTGAATACCATACTCAGAAGGCTATAAAAGGAAGTGTGTTGGCGGATTATTTTGCTCACCAACCGGTTGATGGTTATCAATCTTTTAAATATGATTTCCCTCATGAGGATGTTATGTTTCTGAAAGTGAAAGATTATGATGTACTATTGGCTGAGGAAGGTCCTGGTCCTGAATCTCGTTGGGGCATGGTGTTTGATGGAGCTGTGAATGCTTATAGAAAAGGAATTGGTGTTGTGATTATCACTCCTCGTGGATCGCATATCCTATTTACTGCAAGGTTGGAATTTAATTGCACCAATAACATGGCAGAGTATGAAGCTTATATCATGGGTCTCGAGGAGGCTATTGATCTCAGAATCAAAATTCTATATGTGTATGGTGATTCAGCTTTGGTAATAAATCAGATTAAAGGAGAGTGGGATACTCGTCACCCTGGCTTGATTCCTTACGAAGATTATGCTAGAAGATTATTACCTTTCTTTAATAAAGATGAATTCCATCATATTCCCAGAGATGAAAACCAGATGGAGGATGCTTTGGCCACTCTGGCTTCTATGTATTAAGTGAATACTTGGAACAATGTGCCTGGTATCACAACACAACGTCTGGATAGGCCGGCTCATGTGTTTGCAATAGAGGAAATGTCAGACGAAAAACCTTGGTATTATGATATCAAGAATTTTCTCCAAACTTAGCAATACCCATTTGGTGCATCAAACAAAGATAGAAAGACATTGAGAAGGTTAGCAAGCAGCTTTTTCCTTAATGAAGATGTGCTATACAAAAGAAATTATGACATGGTCTTGCTCAGATGCGTGGATAGACACGAAGCATACATGTTGATGCATGAGATCTATGAAGGTTCCTTTGGCACTCATGCTAATGGATGTTCTATGGCAAAAAAGATGCTTAAGGCAGGTTACTATTGGCTAACAATGGAATCTGACTGTTACAAATTTGCAAAAAAGTGCCATAAATTCCATATTTATGCTGACAAAATTCATGTGCCTCCGACACTTCTCAATGTTATTTCTTCACTGTGGCCTTTCTCTATGTGGGGTATTGACATGATTGGAATGATTGAACCCAAGGCGTCGAATGAACATCGTTTTATCTTAGTGGCAATTGACTACTTCACCAAATGGGTGGAAGAAGCTTCATATGCTAATGTTACTAAGCAAGTGGTAATAGGTTTTATTAAGAACAATCTTATATGTTGGTATAGTGTGCCAAGCAGGATTATCACTGATAACGGCTCAAATCTGAATAACAAGATGATGACAGAACTTTGTGAATAATTCAAGATTGTCCATCACAATTTGTCTCCTATGGGACAAAGATGAATAGGGTTGTTGAAGCTGCTAATAAAAACATTAAGAAGATCATCCAGAAGATGGTTATTACCTATAAAGACTGGCATGAGATGCTCCCTTTTGCTTTGCATGGGTATCGTACATCCGTCCATACTTCAACAGGGGAAATCCCTTTCTATCTTGTGTATGGAATGGAAGCAGTTCTCCCCGTTGAGGTTGAGATTCCCTCTTTACGTATGATAATGGAAACCAAGTTGTCAGAGGCTGAATGGGTCCAGAACAGGTTTGACAGTTTGAATTTGATTGAAGAAAATAGAATGACAGGCTTGTTTCATGGTCTGTTGTACCAAAAGAGAATGAAGAAATATTTTGATAAGAAGGTCAAGCCTCATGAATTCAGAGAAGGTGACCTCGTTCTTAGGAAGATCATGTCCTTTAACGTTGTTTCTAGGGTAAAGTGGAATCCCAATTTTGAAGGCCCATATGTTGTCAAGAAATCCTTCTCTGGCGGTGCATTGATTCTTGAAACAATGGATGGCGAGAAGTTCCCACGTCCTATGAATGTTGATGCATTCAAGAAATACTTCGCCTAAAGAAATAAAAGAACAGCTCGCTAAGTTAAAAATCTGAAAGGGCGGCTTAGGCAAGAAGGAGCGTCTCGATAGGCTGAAAACTCGAAAGGGCGATCTAGGCAAAAATTAGAGACATAAACAGAATAAATTTTCCCGGTAGGTTGAAAACCCGCAAGGGAAATCTAGGCAAAAGTTAGGGATTTCTTGGCAAGTAACTGCATCAGACAAGACTTTATCATTGAAGCAACAATCTTCTTGGAATCTCACCATACTTCAACAGAAGTCGTTGTTCAGGAATTCAAAGTTGTTAGAGAGAATAGTGGTCATTTTATTTCAATGTATCTTTTCCAATGTATTACCATTTTCCAAACTTTGTAATCATCTATGGAGTCTCTCCATTCACAGACTAGCATTCTATTAATAAAGTTTGAGCTTTTATCTAATTCTTTGGAATTCTTTATTTATTCTGCTTGCAAAGACTCCATTTATTATTGATAGTAGTTTTCAAAACAAAAAGATTAAATAACAAAATTTTTTTTTGAAAAGAATTTACAAATTACTTTTTACTTTAGATTTTGTGACTCAAGAGAAACAAAAGTGGTGATCCCAAGGATGGATGAACTCTGAAATTTTGGAAGTTTATATTCCCTGGGAAGGTTCTCCCAGGTCACTTTTGCTAGTATGCGTATGATCTTTGTGTGTTTCTCAGATAGTTGGAGATGATACCAATTAACGTATGGTGCGGTGTTGGGCTTGTGATCCCATTTTCCCCAGTCAAGTCTTGGTTCATTTTGATTTCGGGTTTACATGGTTTGAAGCCTCTATCCCAAATTCCCCAGTAAGGTCTTTACTCAGTTGACAGAAGTTCTTTCTCCCTTTATGTGCTTAGGTAGAATCATTTGCAAAATGTCGCCCTTTTGCAGTTTTGGCATTTTTGTTTTTGGTTATTTCCCAGGCAACTAGACAAGGGAAATATCTTTTCTAAGAAGTGTTGATATAATTGTCAACTTTTTGGGTTTTCTCCTGCCAAGCGCTAGGTTTGATTTAAAATACCCATAATTTTGATTTCTTGCAGCATTGTTTGACTTCTTAGATCCCCAAGTAAAGCTGAGATAATGTTTTTTCTCTGAAAGTTGTTATCCCCATGTGATTTCATAATTTCTCCCCAGGGAAGTTGGTGTAATCATCACTCTTGGAATTGAATAATATATTTTGGGCTCCCCTCATTGATGTGGTGTTTCCCTCCCCAATGAAGTTAACACGAGATCCCCAGTTGATATCTCGACGATGCGGTTTTCATTTGCCCTAATGAAGTCAGTATTATAATCTCCTGTGGAAGTCTAAACATTGAGACGTTTGTTTTCCCCCATTGAAGTCTGTATGATGTTCCCCGGTGAATCTTGGAGGAGGATGTTAGATCCATGTTTTTGCGCTGATTTTATTGTTTTGATTTGATTGTGTTTCTTCCCAATGAAGTTAAGCCGTGGAACAAGACTTTGTTTCCTCAGTTGGCGCTTACTTTCTTATAAATTTTCATTCTGGATGTGATTTAGCCGAATTTTGACTTTACCCAAGTTGGTTTTGTCTGGTTATTCCCAGTGATGCATGTCTATTTTGTCAGCATATACATTATAATATTCATACATACATCATGCATAGTTGAATTAAAATTCATTTCTCATTTCCATTTATTATAATATTTTGTTGGCATATTACCCTATTTCGCAGAGTTATATTACTCTCTCTACAATAGAGTGTTGACCTTAAGCAGAAAGTGTATATCCTTTCATTTTCGCCACTGAGTTATCCCCCGTGGAAGAATTTTGTTCATTTCATTGTCTGATTAGATCTGTGTTTCCTCTTTGAGTTTAGTTCTCATCAGATGCTATCTTGGTTGACTGTTTCATTCCGGTTTATTTCTGGTTTAAATCAATAGTTCCTGGAAGCACTGTTATTTTGATTTATGCAGGCTTTGAGCCATGGTTTTAGAATGTGTATTTATTTTGCACGAGAAGACTTTACCTCCTCAGTTGGAATTTATTGGCATTTCCCCAAGAAGTAATAATTCTTTTCCCAGCAGCATTATTGCAACTCCTTCTCATAACAGTAGATGGCATGTCTCTTTATTTGAGCAACTTGTACTTCCCCAGCAAGTCTGTTAGCTCCTAGAGAAGATTCATGATTTGTTATTCCAATGAATGGTAATATGGTCATTATGTGAGATAGTTCGTTGTTGATATTTGTTACTCCAATGGATGGTAGTCTCGTCATTATGGAAGATAGTTCATTATTGAGATTTGTTACTCCAATGAATGGTAGTCTCTTCATTATGGGAGATAGTTCATTATTGATATTTGTTACTCCAATGGATGGTAGTCTCGTCATTATGGGAGATAATTCGTTGTTGAGATTTGTTACTCCAGTGAATGGTAGTCTCGTCATTATGGGAGATAGTTCGTTGTTGAGATTTGTTACTCCAATGGATGGTAGTCTCGTCATTATGGGAGATAGTTCGTTGTTGAGATTTGTTACTCCAATGAATGGTAGTCTCATCATTATGGGAGATAGTTTGTTGTTGAGATTTGTTACTCCAATGAATGGTAGTCTCGTCATTATGGGTGAAAGTTCGTTGTTGAGATTTATTACTCCGATGGATGGTAGTCTCATCATCATGGGAGATAGTTCGTTGTTGAGATTTGTTACTCCAATGAATGGTAGTCTCGTCATTATGGGAGATAGTTCTTTATTGAGATTTATTACTCTAATAGATGGTAGTCTCGTCATTATGGGAGATAAATTGTTGTTGATATTTGTTACTCCAATAAATGGTAGTCTCGTCATTACGGGAGATATTTCATTATTGAGATTTGTTAATCCAATGAATGATAGTATCGTCATTAAGAGAGATAGTTCGTTGTTGAGGTTTTACTCCGATTAATGGTAGTCTCGTCATTATGGGAGATAGTTCGTTGTTGAGATTTGTTACTTCAATGGATGGTAGTCTCGTCATTATATGAGATAGTTCGTTGTAGAGATTTGTTACTCCAATTAATGGTACTCTCGTCATTATGGGAGATAGTTCGTTGTTGAGATTTGTTACTCTAATGGATGGTAGTCTCATCATTATGGGAGATAGTGTGTTGTTGATATTTGTTACTCTAATGGATGGTAGTCTCGTCATTATGGGAGATAGTTCGTGTAGTGGTAGAAATGTTCAAGACTAAGCCATTGGATTGACTAGACTTTATACAAATCAAAATAAAAATCGCCACCGCGCTTTATTATTTCCAAAGGAATGGGAAAAGAGAGAATAACCCAAAAAGATGGGGAAAGATTCAAGGTAAGGGGGTTGGTTATACAAAGGGAAGGTATTAGCACCCTAAACATCTACGGTACTCCGTAGGAGTCTCTTTGTAAAAAATCTGTATATTTTGGCTATAAAAACTGTTATATAAAATGGATGGTGGAGGTGAGAAAAGAAATATATATTTTATGATTTTTGCACCCGCCGCGGTTGCGAACCTTTAGTGCCTACGTACCATATTTCGTGCAATAGGGGATCATGGTACACGTAGTTCCTTTTTTTAAAATTTAAAACCCAAATGTGTTGGTTAATTTTATAAGATAAAACATCATCGTCATTGTCCGTGTGGAAAACATACCTACCACCCACAATCATGAGAAAGGAGAATTTGCATCATCTCAAAGTGGAGGATATGGCTTGGATTTCAAAATCAACAATGCCTCGCTCAACACCCAAGTGGAAAATATATCTCTTCACTATATATTGTAGAAGTATAGTTATTTGCATCACTACAAGGATTGACAAGAGTTTAATCTTTTTTCAGAAAAAGTTTTAAAGGTAAAAAGCCAAAGTGGAAAAATGGTTTGAAATGAGATTGATTGACTTTTAGTCTTCTCAAAAAAAATGTCAAGGTATTATTAAGTTGATTGGAGTTTATTTATGAAAATATTTTGAAAATACATGGACATAAGTCCAAGTTTATTATGAAAATGGTTCAAATTTTAAAACAAGAAGAGTTTTCAAATGGAGGGGGGAGATTTTTAAAATTAAAGAAGATGGGAGGAGAAGAAGAGGTTATCCTAAAGCATAAGGTAAAATCTAGGGATAGGAACCATCTAACCAACAAGAAGCCAATACTTGGCATTATGAGCCAAGATAAAATTCCCATTCTTTAGATTGAAACCAAGAAAGCAAAAATACTAGACCTCTTGAGAGAACCAAACTTCAAGTGTATTAAGTCTTCATAAAAATTTGGCAGAGTAATGGTTGTATACGGGTGAATTCCAGATTACAAACAAAGGGTGTAATCACAATAACCTGCATACAAAACAAACAAACAGCCCAATGTCTTGAGGTAAACCTCAAGAGCTCCAGAATAAAATAATCAGATAAGATCATAAGGTTTCCAAGATAGGCCAAGGTTTCTAATCCTAAGTCCAAGAAAAGTCCCATGCTCCATAATACCAAGGATAGTAGCCAAATAGTCCAAGTACCATTAAATATTTTTTAGGGTTTATGTTGATTATTAAGTATCTTAAGAAAGGAAAAGAAAAGCTCAAGTGAGCAAAGTACAAAATGGCAAGAAAATAAATGCTCAAATGAGTAAAGATGAAAATGGCATGAAATGTAAATGCTAAAAGTAAATAGTACATAAAGCATTAAAAAGAATAAACGCATAAGGTAAAACAAGTCAATAATTAATGGTAAGTTGGATGACCATCTTGAAACTTGCATTTGGAACTCATAAGAGGATTGGTAGAACCAAAGCCTCCATACAACAAGTTGCATTTGCTTTTTGTCAAGTATATCATCCATTTGGAATTCTCATAAATACCATTTAATGATCAACGATGTTTAAGTGATCCGCGTTGACCAAAGGTGTTGTAGATCCATTAGAGGATTGGTAGAACCAAATCCTCCACACAATGAATCTCAAGGTTATTGGATCAAAGAGATCAAATTAACATACTTGGGCTTGCAATCATAAGTTTGGGCCACGAATGATCATTTATTCAAATCAGGACAAAACTTAGTGCTATGTTAAGCAATCGTAAGTGGACTTATATAGAAGTCGCGCCTATTTTGAGACTGGTCAATAGCAATTTATGCACCATTTGTTTTGAGACATGATATAGAGATCAAGCTCCAATAACACCTAGTGAAATAAGAAGGGGATGAGATGATAAGGGATAGGAAAAAATATACAAACCACATTTGAATTAAATTTTAATCAAACTATTATTAAAATCATTCATCCATTTTTGTGGAGTTAAACTCAACACCATGGATCCAATGATGTTAATAAAGTTCATGATCCAAAATCTAACCCAAGATCAACCAGAAAATAATCACAAAATAATATCACATTTTAATATATACAAAAGGGTAAAAAATAATGTTTAAAAATAGAAAATAAAGAGAAAAATATCAACTATGTTCAAATTAATCAAAAAATAAAAAGTAAGACCATAGAAAAATCAGAAATGGATCCAAATATTTTTATAAAATTTTTGGTAATTTTTAAAAGTCAGAAAATATTTTTAAAATATTCAAAATTGCTCAAACAAATAGAAAATAGGCCAAAAATAGTAAACCTCAATATAAAATTCCATAAAATTTTCAGAAAGTCAAAAATATGCAAAATAATATTTATGAATTTTTTTCAGAATTAAAAAATGTCAGAAAGTATTTTTTAATTAATTAAAAGAAAGAAAATCATTCAAAAAAATACTAAAAATATCAAATGTCAAAATAAAAATGTGAAAAAATAGTCATGAGATCAAAAATAATTCAAAGTATTTTTATGAATTTTTTCATAATTTTTGGATAAAAAATAAAAGAGTTATGAATTTTTGAAAATTTAATCAATAAAAATATAAAATCAGAAAATAAAATAAAATCAAAAAGATGTGGGCTATCAGATCAAAGTCAAAACGCGTTAGTAAGCTGATCCAGTGAACCAGACGCGTTGTGCTTGATATGGACCTTAGTGAGATACACATAGGATCTGAAAAAGGGCAACCAATGAAATTAAAACGTTTGGCACGCTATCATTGGCTGAGACGAGACATGTCATCATCTTCAACCTCCAGACACCCTGCAATGGGGATTTTGTGAGATCCTTCAAATGGAAAAATTAGAATCCCAGGCTAGTATCATTGAACTCGTCTCTTCAAGACGATTCTAACACCATCACCGCGCCAAATTTATATAAGGTATAGAGAGAGATATGAATCAAAAACCCTGAAAATAGAGAGCACCTTCAATTTGAGATTTCTCTCTCAATTATCAATGGATTTAAAAATTGTAAGCAGCATTAGAATCAGGAGAAGGAGTAGAATAGATTAGTGCTTGATTTGGATCCAAATGGTGGAGAATTCTACCTTTTCAAAGTTCAAAGAAGAAGCTCTGAAACTGGACTTCTGTAGCTTGAATTATGGCTCATTTTGAATGGTTTAAGTGCTGGAGAGTTTGTATGATGCTTAAGGATGATGAATGCGCAAAGAATTTTGGAAAAGGGAGCTTAAATCTCAAAAACTGAATTCAAAAAAGATGGGTTCGTGTGAGGTTTTGGCAGGGCGTTTTTGGCTCTCAAAGCTTGAAGAAATGAATGGGGGGACCCTCTATTTATATAGAAGTGAATGGGAATGAAAATTGGAAGAAACAAGGAAGTTTGGAGGGGAATTGAATGAAGGTCGAGCAAGAGTGAAGTGTGACTTCATTTCCATCAAAACTAAACCAAATCTTGCGTTTTGAGGTGCTAATCACTTCTGGCAAGTCTGCTAATCAAGTTTAAATCAAAAACACGCATAAATCTTGTGTTTAGAAGTCACATTATGGATTTCAAAATTCTGACTTTGTGGAAAATTCAGTTTCAAGTTACCAAATTCAAATCCATGGCATTTCCAACTCAAGGGGTCTTATGGCATGATTCTTGATGCTTTAGAAAGATGAAGTTACAAGCTTTGCAATGGAAAAAGAATGGAATCAAATGGATGCTTGAGCTGAAAGTTACATTGAGTCAAAGTTGAAGAAAAAGGGTTGACTTTCCATACTTAGAAATATTTCAAATTCTTCTTTAAAAATGACCTATAATCTTTTGCATCCAAACATGGCATTCCACTTGGAATTTACTCTTAGACAAAAAAGATGGAATGAATTAGATCTCTTGAATGACATTTTGAAACTTGAACCACTCAAAATCTCCAAAAATTAAGCAAGTTATGACTTGTTGAAGTTGGCCAAAAATCATGAAATGACCTATAATCTTTTGCATATTTAAGGCAACCTCCATCCATTTTCCCACTTTTCACATAAAAGAAGGAATAAAGTTCACATATTCAAGATCATTATATAAAAATAAAGGGCTCAAGGTGATAAAAATTGAATAGGTTATGATCATTTGTAGTCACACATGGAAAATTGGGGATTCATCTGAAGGACTTGTAATCTTTCTTCTTCATCAAGTTTCTTCCACATGAAAAATCCTTGGAACTTTTGAAGTGATTTGTTTATAACTCTTTAAAGAGAAGGATGTATTTGGAATAATTCAAAAATACCAAAATATTAGCAAGATATACTCCTTTGAAGTTCAAAACCCTAGCTTCTAGATCAAGAAAATGCCTTGAGGAACTTTGACAAGTTTGAACAAACTTCTTGTACCAATATTATTTCTTTGTGAATATAAGTTGTTAAGTATGATAATGAGGACTCATAGACACCAAAACCACTTCCATATATTAAAATTTGAGAGAACTATGCCCTTGTGACCAATATGAACAAGGCCTTGTCTAAACATAACAGCTTCTCCAATCAACCCCTTGTACTTTTGAATAAATCTTGATAACTTTGAAATATGGTGAACCAAAATATACCTTGCCATACCATTTCTTCCAAAACAACTTCAATGATAAGGCTTGAACTTCTCAAGCTTTTATTGGCTAGGGCATGGAAATAAACTCATGAACCTATGGAGTAATTTGTTAAATCTCATTCCCCTTCACCTACATGTATAACAAGCAAGACAAACCAACTTTTCATTTTATTAGTTAAATGAATAAAACAAAACAATATTAATGATCACAAAGGTAACATAAGTCAAGGTGCTTGGTAATTCCTCAAAAGGGAAAAATCAAATGTAAGGAGGGGAACCAAGAATCCTAGTGTGATCTTGTTGTGAGTGAATTAACATGGTATGATGAAGGGATCTTAGGGGCAAAAATTGGGGTACAATAGCTGCCCTTATTTAGGTTTCTTCTATCCGGAGATACGAAAGTTAAAAATCTTCATGTTGATGCGATCGAAGATACTTAAATATAAAACAAACCCTATTTTTGGCCCTAAGATACCATGCAAATGCTTATGATCATGAATGCATATGAACAGGACCCAAAGAGACGCAAAGATAACACTGTGGGTGTAACAATAATAAAGAAACAAGGGAGCAACCCCACCAGGAAAATAAATTACTGGTGGACCAAAAGAACTGAATCAGAGAGGATGGTAGGGTGGCACACCAACTTCTACTGAAGGCGAAGCTACCAACATTTAGTGAAGGCAGAGAGAAAGATAACAAACATCGACATTCACTGTCGATGGTCTACCAACTTTCACTGAAGGTAGACGGAGAATATATCATGGCACTGCCATTCACTGATGATGAACTATCAACGTTCACTGAAGATAGCCACAAGATAACAAACATCGACGTTCACTGTCGATGGTCTACCAACTTTCACTAAAGGTAGAAAGAGAAAATATCATATCACCGTCGTTCACTGACGATGAACTATCAATGTTCATTGAATATAGCCACAAGATGACAAACATTGACGTTCACTATCGATGGTCTACCAACTTTCACTGAAGGTAGAATGAGAAAATATCATATCATCGCCATTCACTGATGATGAACTATCAATGTTCACTGAAGATAGCCACAAGATAACAAACATCAACATTCACTATCGATGGTCTACCAACTTTCACTGAAGGTAGAATGAGAAAATATCATATCATCGCCATTCACTGACGATGAACTATCAATGTTCACTGAAGATAGCCACAAGATAACAAACATTGATGTTCACTGCCGATGGTCTACCAACTTTCACTGAAGGTAGAAAGAGAAAATATCATATCACCGTCGTTCACTGACGATGAACTATCAACGTTCACTAAAGATAGCAAAAAGATAACAAGTTTACCCAAGATTCTGGTGTTTCGCCTAGAATAGGTCTCAACTTTTTCTTTAACCGAGGCACTCCGTCTGAAAAGGATAATACATGAGTTGTCTCAAATAAAGAGAACTTGCTATTTGCATTCACGGAGGATTGTAAAAAGAAATTACTTTTTGGGGCAAGAGGTATGACTTCCTGGGGAGATGCCATGATATTCTCGCTAAAGGGATAAAGTCTTCTTGTGCAAAATAAATGCACCCACCAAAGCTTGGAGTTTTTCAGGATTCCAGAGTAAATAATATTGTCGGGGAGCCACAGACCCAAACCAGAAATAAACTGGAAATGAAACAGTCAACCAGAATACATCCTTTGAGAAATAAACTCAAAAGGGAAAACAAGATCTGTCCAAACAAGGAACTGTATCGAAAGGTTTAAAGTTAAAATCTTCTATGAGGGACAACTCAGTAGAGAAATTGAAAGAGTGTGCGTTTTCTGCTTAAGACCGACGCTCTAATGAAAAGAGGGTAACTTATCTCTTCAAAACAGGGTAATATGTCAACAAAAATATTAACAAATGTCAATGAATAATGATTTATCAATTTTAACTATGCATGATGCATGTATGAATGTATGAGTGTTTTCGTGTGCATGCTGACAAAACAGACACACAACATGGGGAACAACCAGGAAAAACTGCCTCGGGCACTAAAAGAACTCGACTAAGCTTCGACCAAGATGATCATTCGAAGAAAGGTAAAGGCTAGCTGCAGAAACCAAACCTACGGCCTGATTTTAACTTTACCGGGGAGAAACATAATCCGGAGGTGGACAAATCAAACAGATGTCAGGGTAGAACATCCTTCTTCAGGCTTCATCGGGAAAACCTGTGTTTTTTTTCAAAAGTAACATGCCTACTGGAGATTGCAAGACCAGTCTCAAATAAAGCAGACTGACACCGAAACAATCAAACTTCGCAGGGGAATTCAGACCCACTTCACTGGAGAAAAACGCAGATTGAAACTTCACATCATGAAAATTCAGAAAAGAGGAGAAACGAATCCAAACTTGACCGCGGATACTGGAACCATAAATCCAATACGGAGAAAACAAACCGAGTAGCCCTTCATGGAGGGAACAAAAACCTCTCAAATCAACTGGAGTTTGTCCATTCCTGGGATCGCCATTTTTGTTGTCATTGTTTCATCACAAATCTCAAAGTAAAAGTAAATTGTAAAAATCTCTTCTTTTTTTTTAAATCAATTTTTTTATTTAATCTCTTTTCTTTGAAAATTATTATCAGTAATAAATGGAGTCTTTGCAAGCTAAATAAAATAAGAAACACAAATAATTGGGTAAAAGCTCGAATTTCGTTAATGGAATGGTAGTCTGCGAATGGCGAGACTCCATAGATGATTATAAAGTTTAGGAAATGGTAATACATAATGGAAAAGATACATTGAGATACAATGACTACTATACCCCCCTAACAACTTTTGAAATCCTGAGCAGCAGCTTTTGTTGAAGTATGGTGAGGATCCGAGAAGATTGTTGCTTCAACGATCAAGTCTTGTCTGACGTAGTTACTTGCCAAGAAAGTCCCTAACTTTTGCCTAAGCTTCCCTTGCAGGTTTTCAACTTAGCGGGAAATTTATTTTGTTTATGTCTCTAATTTTTTCCTAGACCGCCCTTTCGGGTTTTCGGCCTACCGAGACACTCCTTTTTGCCTAAGCCGCCCTTTCGGGTTTTCAACTTAGCGAGTTGTTCTTTTATTTCTTTAGGCGAAGTATTTCTTGCTTGCGTCAGCATTCATGGGATGTGGGAACTCCTCGCCATCCATAGTTTCAAGAATTAATGCACCACCAGAGAAGGCTTTCTTGACAACATATGGGCCTTCAAAATTGGGAGTCCACTTGCCCCTAGAATCAGTGTTGAAATACATGATCTTCCTGAGCACGAGGTCGCCTTCTCTGAATTCACGAGGTTTGACCTTTTTATCAAAAGCTTTCTTCATTCTACTTTGATATAACTGGCCATGACACAAAGTTATCATTCTCTTTTCCTCAATCAAATTCAATTGGTCAAACCTGTTCTGGACCCATTCAGCCTCCTTCAACTTGGTTTCCATTATCACACGCTACGAGGGAATCTCTACCTCGACCGGGAGTACGGCTTCCATTCCATATACTAAGGAGAACGAAGTTGCTCCTGTTGAAGTGCGGACAGATGTTTGATATCCATGCAGAGTAAAAGGAAGCATTTTATGCCAATCCTTATAAGTAACGACCATCTTCTGGATAATTCTCTTGATATTCTTATTAGCAACTTCAACACCCCCATTCATATTTGGCCTGTATGGAGATGAATTGTGATGGATAATCTTGAATTCTTCACACAATTCTGTCATAATCTTGTTGTTCAAATTCGATCCATTGTCAGTGATGATTCTGCTCGGCACACCATACCGGCATATAAGATTATTCTTAATGAAGCGCACAACCACCTGCTTAGTAACATTGGCATATGAAGCAGCCTCCACCCACTTGGTGAAGTAATCAATTGCTACCAAGATAAAATGGTGTCCATTTGAAGCTTTGGGCTCTATCATCCCAATCATGTCAATACCCTACATAGAGAAAGGCCACAGTGAGGAAATCACATTGAGAAGTGTCGGAGGCACATGGACCTTGTCTGCATAAATATGGCATTTATGGCACTTCTTTGCAAATTTGTAACAATCAGATTCCATTATCAGCCAATAATAACATGCCCTTAGCATCTTTTTAGCCATCGAATGTCCATTGGCATGAGTGCCAAATAAACCTTCATGAATCTCATGCATCAACATGTTTGCTTCGTGTCTATCCATGCATCTGAGCAAGACCGTGTCATAATTTCTCTTGTATAACACATTTTCACTGAGGAAGAAACTGCCAGCCAATCTTTTCAGTGTCTTTCTATTTTTCCTCATGCACCAATCGGGTATTCTTGAGTCTGAAGAAAATGCTTGATATTATAATACCAGGTTTTTTCATCTGCTACCTCCTCTGCTGTAAACACATGAGCGGGCTTATCCAGCCATCGAACTGTAATTTGGGGTATATCATTCCAAGTATTCACTTGGTACATAGAAGCCAGAGTTTCCAGAGCATCCGCCATTTGATTTTCGTCTCTAGGGATGTGATGGAATTCAACTTTATTGAAGAATGGTAATAATCTTCTAGCATAATCTTTGTAAAGGATCAAGTCAGGGTGACGAGTGTCCCGTTCTCCTTTAATCTGATTTATTACCAAAGCCAAATCACCATACACGTCTAGAATTTTAATTCTGAGATCAGTAGCTTCTTCGAGACCCATGATGCAAGCTTCGTATTCTGCCATATTATTAGTGCAATCAAATGTTAACCTTGCAGTAAAAGGAATGTGTGATCCATGAGGAGTGACAATCACAACACCAATTCCTTTACCATAAGCATTCACATCTCCATCAAATATCATACTCCAACGAGATTCAGGGTCCGGACCTTCCTTAGGTAATGGTTCATCATAATCTTTCACTTTCAGGAACATCATATCCTCATCAGGGAATTCATATTCTGCAGACTGGTGATCTTCCACTTGTTGGTGAGCAAGATAATCTGCCAACACACTACTTTTAATAGCCTTTTGAGTGCGGTATTCGATATCATATTCAGATAACAACATCTGTTAGCGAGCAATTCTCCCAGTAAGAGCAGGCTTTTCGAAAATGTACTTGATTGGATCCATTTTGGAGATCAACCAAGTGGTGTGATTCAACATATACTGCCACAAACGCTTTGCCGCCCAGGCCAAAGCACAACATGTTTTTTCCAACATGGAATACCACGACTCACAATCAGTTAATTTTTTACTGAGATAATAAATGGTGAACTCCTTCTTCCCTGTTTCATCCTGTTGTCCTAGAATACAACCCATGGATTTATCTAATACTGTCAGATACATAATCAACGGACTTCCTTCTACGGGGGGAGAAAGATAGGAGGTTCAAGCAGATAATCCTTAATACTTTCAAATTCCCTTTGGAAGTCCTCTGTCCACACACAACCTTAATCTTTCTTTAACAACTTAAAGATCGGTTCGTATGTTTCAGTCATGTGGGAAATGAATCTGGAAATATAATTCAAACGCCTGAGGAAACCTCTGACTTTCTTTTCAGTTCTTGGTGCTGGCATTTCTTGAATTGCTTTGACTTTATCAGGGTCAACTTCAATTCCTTTCTGGATAACAATGAAACCCAACAACTTCCCCGATCAAACACCGAAGGTGCATTTATTTGGATTCAAGCGGAGACGATACTTCCTCAAACACTGAAACAACTTCAACAAATCTTCTATATGACCTTCTTCAGTCTAGGATTTGGAAATCATATCATCAACATATACTTCAATTTCCTTGTGCATCAGATCATGGAATAGGGTTGTCATAGCCCTCTGGTACGTTGCACCAGCGTTCTTCAACCCGAAGGGCATCACTCTGTAACAGAATGTTCCCCAGGGTGTGATAAACGTTGTTTTTTCCATGTCCTCTGGAGCCATTCTTATTTGATTACTCCCGGAAAATCCATCCATGAACGAGAATACTTTGAATTTTGTTGTGCTATCCACTAACATGTCGATGTGAGGCAATGGAAAATCATCTTTTGGACTAGCTTTATTTAGATCTCTGTAATCTACGCACATGCAGACTTTTGCGTCTTTTTTCGGTACTGGGACAATATCGGCAATCCATTGAGGATACACTGACGTCACAAGAAAACCAGCATTAATCTGCTTTAGAACCTCCTCTTTGATCTTTACTGCCATATCTGAGTGAGTTCTTCTCAACTTTTGTTTAACTGGCGGACACTCAGCTTTATTTATGATTTATGATTGCTTTTTAGAAAATTACACATATAACAAGTGATCATGCTGATTGAATTTCAGTTATTATTTATTTTGAAAGGGTTTTTTTTATTACCATTTCCAAGAAAAAAGCAAAAAATAAAAACACATTTTGGGAAACAAAGTCAACTTTTATTAATGATCTTAACAGTCACAGCAAACAGATAAGCCATACAACATTAATACTTCCACCTTGGGCAGAGTGAAAGCTTTTCAAGAAAAAAGATTAATCAAATCAAATTACTTTGAAATATGTGTGCAAGAGGTAATACCAATGGTGACCCAGTTCTGAACCCTGACTCCATGCGTCACATAATTCAGCATTTCCTGCTCTGCTTCATCCTCTTCGACAGCATTAATTCCAAAATCAGTTGGATGGAGGTAACCTCCACTGCGGAAAACATTATGATAGCTTCTCATAGTAGACTTTGACTTCAAACCTTTGACTCTGCCATTCTTCAAAGAGAAACCCAAACCAGTTATGTTCTTGTTCACGGGTGGATCCATAATTCGCCCCCAAACTGCATTATGACCATTGCGCACAACCTGATGCGCGTCCTTCTGCGAAACCATGGATTTCTCATTTCTCCTTATGTTGTCAACGGATAGGGCTTGGAAATAGGTTCCAACAACAACCTCATCCGCTTCTACATTACAGAAGGAGGACAAATGAGATATCAACAATGCCTGCTCCCTACTTATGATCACTACCTTCCCTTCACACACCAACTTTAGCTTCTGATGTAAGGTTGAAGTGACAACCCCTGCTTCATGTATCCATGGTCGTCCTAGCAAACAACTATACGCGGGAATAATGTCTATGACCTGGAAGGTTATCTGGAACAAATGTGGTCCTATATGGATGGGTAAGTCCACTTCACCGATGACAGATTTCCTTGACACATCAAATGCTTTCATAATGATGCCATTCGGGCGCATAGGTGTTCCTTGGTATTTCAACTTCATGAGAGTACTTCTCGGTATAACATTCAGCACAGATCCATTGTCAATTAGCATATTGGATAGCTAATCATTCTTGCAGTTCATAGATATGTGGAGGGCCAGGTTGTGATTCCTCCCTTCATCTGGTAATTCATCATCGCAGAAACTCAAGTTATTACATGATGTAATGTTTCCAATTATGCTACTGAATTAATCTATTGGCATGTCACTCTGCACAAAATCTTGGTCCAATACTCTCATCAGGGATTCTCTATGAGCAGAGGAGTTCATCAATAAAGCTAAGATAGATATTTTTGAAGGAGTCTGCAGTAGCTAATCTACAATTCTATAGTCGCTCATCTTAATTATCTTCAAAATATCATCCACTTCTTTCTCTAGCGTAGCCCCACTAGTCTCTCCTGTAGCCTTCTTAGGTTCATCATTCTCAGCAATTTTCTTTCCAGCAGCAACATCTCTCCAAACAACCGGCGCAAACACACGGCCGCTACAGGTCACCCTGCTATTTTCAGCTATATTCCCAACATCGGGCATTGGCTAGATGGGAATTTCCACCCCGCCTTCTAAGATTGTAGGGTTGTATTTGTAAGGCACAGCCTTATCTGACTTGTAGGGGATAGGACCTGGCAAACTAATTACCAATGGGGTAACACCTGGCTTGCTATGGTACTTTACTTCAAAATGAGCGGGTGCACCAAAACAAGGCACAATGACGTTTACTCCTTCTTCAACACAATCAGTCATCAATAAGTCATTTCTGGAGAACAAATCTTCATCTGAAGAAAAATACTTATCTGTGGAAGCATACTCTTCATCTGACTCTTCTTCCGTTAAACCAACTTCAACCATATCAACCTCATGATAATCATCCCTCTGACCCGTGATCTTGATAGTTCCATTGTCTAAAAGACACTGAACACCCTCCTTCACGATTGAACATCCTCGGGGATCTCGACAGTAAACTAGGCAAGATCCATATTGGTGCTCCACCTGACCAGCCGTGTGGCAGAAGGTAGCGTGCAACTGCATGAGGTCCTCATTCAAATGCTCCACATCAAAAATTCTGAATTCACCAGGACATCCAGAAACCATATTCACTTCCTCTTCATACTCTGCCAAAGGCCTGATTATTTGGATGAGGCCATCATCCATCATCTCCTACAAATCAGCCTTTATCTTATCGCAACCTTGTATATTTATACTGTAAATAGCACAGCCAGAATGGTCATGTGTGTAGTAGCTAAATTCATAGAGGTCTGCATGCATCTTCACCAAATCTCCTCTAACCAAATTAATGTCAAAAATCTGGAAGTTTCCTGGACAACCGGCCACCATATTTACAGCATTTACTCCCCCATGCTTGGGTAGAGGATTATCTTTCACATTAGGTCCTATGTCCTTGAAAGATAGAACACCATACTTTACCAATTTTTGCACCTCATTCTTCAAAGGATAACAATTCTCAACATTATGCCCTGGTGCCCCCTGATGAAAAGCACATGTTTGATCTGCCTTGTAATACCAAGGCAATGGTGATGGTATGGCGGAAGGTGGTCGTGTCTGGACCAACTTTTTCTAAATCAAGGTCGGTAGAAACTCTGTATAGGTCATGGGTATAGGGTCATAAATCTCCCTTCTTTGATTATACCCTTGATTCCCCTAGTGGGACGGTCTCTGATAAGCAACGGTAATTAGAGCGGCATTCATAACAGGAGTAACTGAGGTGACTTGCTGATGACGCTGATAATTCCTTCTAGGAGCATTTACCCTCCACTCTTGTATAACAGAATTTGCATCCCCCTCTTTCTTCTTAGCAAACCCATAAGATGGCTTCTTCGCACCTCCAGATCCTTCACTCTTTGTTAAACGGCCTTCTCTTGCAGCCTCTTCCAAGCGGATACCCATTCCTACCATCTCAGTAAAGTCACTTGGCGCACTTGCTACCATCCTCTCGTAGTAGAAAGCACCCAGCGTCTTCAAGAAAATCTTAGTCATCTCTTTGTCTTCCATGGGAGTAATCACTTGGGCGGCTACCTCGTGCCATCTCTGCGCATACTCTTTAAATGATTCCATGTCTTTCTGAACCATGGCCCTAAGTTGATCACGGTCAGGCACCATGTCCATGTTTTACTTGTATTGTTTGATGAATGCTTCTCCCAAGTCATTGAAAGTATGGATGTTAGCACTGTCCAAACTCATATACCACTTCAACGCAGCACCAGTCAAACTATCCTGAAAAAAGTGAATCAGCAGATGCTAATCATCAGTATGGGTAGACATTCTTCTCACGTACATCACCAGGTGAGCACGAGGACAAGTGTTGCCCTTATACTTCTCAAATTCCGGGACCTTAAACTTAGCAGGTATCTTAACATTTGGGACCAAACATAACTCATTCACATTCTTCCCAAATAGCTCTTTTCCCCTGAGGGCCTTCATCTCTCTTTGCATCTTGTCAAACTGCTCTTGAAAATCATCCATTCTGTCATAAAGACCCAAGTCTTTGCTTGGTGGAGGGAAATGACGACACACATCATCATTAACAAACGGAACCATGTTCACTGAAGGAGGTCCAGCAGAAACAGCATGCACCTTAGGAGGTTCTGGAGTAACAATAGTCTGAACCACTGGAGTATCTTGAGGACCAAGATTGAAACCTTTAGGCGCAAAATTCTCTGGCATTCCCCATGGATAATCTTGAGGCATGCGATTCTCAACAACAGTTGGAGTAGCAGATACGGGAACAGTCTGAGCTTCAGTAGTTTCCCTTGTTGGTTGAGGTTGAACACTCGGTGGCTGATTCTGAGCAGCCACTAGAGCTTCCATCAGAGAAGTCAGATTGGCCATGCCGGCCTTTAAAGCATAAACTTCTTCGCGCAGCTCACGGTTCTCTTGTTCTAAGTTGTCCATATTCTTCTTAAAATTAGTCAGAGTATTGTAGTGATGAGTCAGCTTGCTGAATGAAGTAAAGAAGCTTGGTAATACACCTGGATATGCACAATAAATGCAAGAAATATGTGCAATATGATGCATGATATGCAATGTATATGATTATATTTACTTCATTATTTTAATATTTCAAGGTATTTAAGGTTTATAGACATATTGCAAACATCAAAGTAATAAAGCTTTTGAAATATTGAAAAAATTTATTATAATATTTCCGAAATGGATTACAAGTTTCAATGATCTCAAGTACAAGATGAAAATACAATCTAAAATCCTGAGAAATAGAACTGATGGAGATCACTCTATACGCTGGCGCTTCCCAGTAAGCCTGGCAATCTGAGCCTTCAACCTCTGGTTTTCTTCTGCATGTCTGATGGAAATCTCTTTCCAATCATCTAAATCAAGAAGTAAGTGATCATCACCTGATTGAAGCTTAGGAGAAAATAAATCCCCTTGCCTCTCCATAGACTCTACCGCTCGACTCTCAAGGATCTCAATCAAGTCGTCTTTCTCCTTCAAGTCTGCTCTGTAAGAACTCTCTAAAGTTTGGAAATTGTTCTTCCAAGCATCCCTTTCCCGTTGCATCCTAACCAAAGCAAGTTGCGGCTCTTCCAGATCATCTAATAAGGGAGGAGTGGTTTTCAAAAATAGATCACACATAGGTGTCTCCCGGGTATACGACATCTTTAACTGAATGGCTCTTAATCAGATCCACTGAAGATATGGCTCCAAAGAAACAACACCCCTCGGTCCCAAATCCTTCCTACCCTTCTTATGGATGTGACGCTAGGCCTTCGCAATCTTCTCCCTAGCTTCCCTATGGTCTTCCCCTTCCTTCAGAAAGAAACTACTCAAATGAATATTATTTGGTTTATCCCTCGTCGGATAACCAATTTGTCGTCGTGCAAGAACAGGGTTATAGTTAATTCCTCCCTTTGTACCAAGAAGAGGTACATTGGGGAAACTACCACAACTGTCAATAATCTCTATATCCTGGTAAACTCGATGATACCAATCAATATCCGAGTGAGTTAGTGCCATGATCTTAGGAGCCCAACAGGGTTCCTTCTTGACATCCCAAAATGCATCAGACTTGGCATATGAGAGATAAACCACCGGTATAACAGAGGCATGCAACAGATAATCATTCCCCCATGATAAGAATTCTGAAGATGAATAGAGTAATAAGCATCACCCAACAGTGTAGGAACTGGGTTTCCAATCATGAAAATCTTGATAGCATTAATGTCGACAAACTTGTCCATATTAGGAAATAAGAACAACCCATAAGCAAGTAGAGCAAAGATGGCCTCAAAAAAGCAACTATACTTTTCATTCTGGCAAAGTAACGAGCTTTCTCCAATAAGAACTGATTTGGTAATCCTCTAATCACTCCTTTAGTAGTCATATGGGCTTCCACCTCAGACTTCCCCAGATAAATCAAAGCAGCAGTCTCATGTGGTTTTGGCTCACCCTCCAAACCAGTAAAAGGAACACTATCTGTAACAGGTAAATCCAATATATAAGAATACTCCTCCAATGTAGGCATCAACTGATAGTCGGGAAAAGTAAAGCAATGATACATCGGATCATAGAACTGGACCATTGTCGAGAGAAAACCCTCCTTCATCTTCAGCTTCAGAGAGGGATAATGGATCCATACTTCTTCCGAAAGTCTACAGAACACTCGATCTCAGGAATTAGACTGATCAACTCATCTATCTTGGGATCCTTGAAAATGTATTTGCCAGTCTTTCTCTTTCCAGAATCCATGGTTAGAAAGTACCTGAGATATTCACAAATAGTCAACCTTTAAATCCCTTGAAACATGGTTTCTTCAGAAGATGCTTATGAGTGCTTGGATGGATGATACAACAATCACACACAAGATCACACATACAGGGTTCATAGGTTCAACGTCACGAGCATGAGATCGAAGGTACTACCCATAAGGTGTTGGTCTAAAGTTATCACCTGCCGAATAAGGTTCTAGAGGTTCCCAGAGTCTACATCCTTCCTTCGGATATTAACAACTTCCCGATTAACTCGGTAATTAGTAATATTCTCAAGAAAGACTCGTCCGAGCGTAGTATCGCGTGACAACTATTTCCGGATTACTCCGTCATAGCTTCCGCACTACACCTAAAAGGCCAAGATGGGTTTGGTATTCTACGGTCCTCAGTTTTTGCAGGCTCCCAGGTCGAAAGCAGTATGTCTTCCCGATTACTCGGTAAACGACACTACAGTCAAAGGGGCCTCCATTGAGTGGGGGATCTCATGCCTCCTTTTTTGGGATTACTCCCTCAAATTTAACATGACTATTTCGCCCGCCCTATCTTAAAGTTTGCCCAAGTCCGGGTATAGGACTTATGAGTAATCACCAAGCACCCTAAAAACCAGGAAAATCCATACAAACATATATACAACATATAACACAAAAAACAGTAATAACACATATACAGATATAAACAAAGATAGGCTTAACCCACTTAGGGATGGACCAGAAAGAGGTCAATTTTTCCCCAGTGAAGTCGCCATTTTTCTGTAGCGGTAGAAATATTCAAGACTAAGCCATTGGATTGACTAGATTTTATACAAATCAAAATAAAAATCGCCACCGCACTTTATTGTTTCCAAAGGAATGGGAAAAGTGTGAATAACCCAAAAAGAGGGGGAAAGACTCAAGGTAAGGGGGTTGGTTATGCAAAGGGAAGGTATTAGCACCCTAAACATGTACGGTACTCCGCAGGAGCCTCTTTGTAAAAAATCTATATATTTTGGCTATAAAAACTGTTATATAAAATGGATCGTGGAGGTGAGAAATGAAATATATATTTTATGATTTTTGCACCCGCCGCGGTTGTGAACCTTTAGTTCCTACGTACCACCTTTCGTGCAATAGGGGATCAGGGTACACGTAGTTCCTTTTTTTAAAATTTAAAACCCAAATGTGTTGGTTAATTTTATAAGATAAAACATCATCGTCATTGTCCGTGTGGAAAACATACCTACCACCCACAATCATGAGAAAGGAGACTTTGCATCATCTCAAAGTGGAGGATATGACTTGGATTTCAAAATCAACAATGCCTCACTCAACACACAAGTGGAAAATATCTCTCTTCACTACATATTGTAGAAGTATAGTTGTTTGCATCACTACAAGGCCAAAAAATCATGAAATGACCTATAATCTTTTGCATATTTAAGGAAACCTCCATCCATTTTCCCACTTTGCACATAAAAGAAGGCATAAAATTCACATCTTCAAGATCATTATGGAAAAATAATGGGCTAAAGGTGATAAAAATTGACCAAATTATGATCATTTGAAGTCACACATGGAAAATTGGGGATTCATCTGAAGGACTTATAATCTTTCTTCTTCATCAAGTTTTTTACACATGAAAAATCCTTGGAACTTTTGAAGTGATTTGTAGATAACCCTTTGAATATAAGGATGTCTTTGGAATAATTCAAAAATACCAAAAGATGAGCAAGATATACTCCTTTGAAGTTCAAAACCCTAGCTTCTAGATCAAGAAAATGCCTTGAGGAACTTTTACATGTTTGAAGAAACTTCTTGTACCAATATTCTTGATTTATGAATAGAAGTTATTGAGGATGATAATGAGGACTCATAGCCACAAAAACCACTTCCATATCTTAAAATTTGAGAGAACTATGCCCTTGTGACCAATATGAACAAGGCCTTGTCCAAACATAACAGCTTCTCCAATCAACCCCTTGTACTTTTGAATAAATATTGATAACTTTAAAATGCAGTGAACCAAAATAAACCTTGCCATACCATTTCTTCCAAAACAACTTCAATGATAAGGTTTTAACTTCTCAAGCTTTTATTAGCAAGGGCATGGAAATAAACTCATGAACCTATGGAGTAATTTGTCAAATCTCATTCCCTTTCACCTACATGTATAACAAGCAAGACAAACCAACATTTCATTTTATTAGTTAAATGAAGAAAACAAAAAAATATTAATGATCACAAAAGTAACATAAGTCAATGTGCTTGGTAATTCCTCAAAAGGGCAAAATCAAATGTAGGGAGTGGAACCAAGAATCCTAGTGTGATCTTATTGTGAGTGAATCAACATGGTATGATGAAGGGATCTTAGGGGCAAAAATTGGGGGTAGTCTCATCATTTTGGGAGATATTTCATTGTTGAGACTCATTTTGCTCTGAAGAAGTTTGTTTTTTTTCATTCATGAGTATTGTTGCTGGTCACTTATGGCTTACCCTAGTATGGATGTTTGCTTGTTTTATCCTACCACTTCTTTCCCCCTGTGGGTCGAAGTTACTTTTTTTCTATCTTCTCAGTGAATGTATAGTTCAAAGTTACCTGTCGATCACTGTTATCCTTTAATTTCTCTCCTTAATATTTGAGTTGATGTTGCTTTATCTCCTCCTTGGGCTTTACCCCAATAGAGTCGAGTCTTTTTTTCACTAGTGATTTATTTTTCTTGTCTATTTTTATTTTGATCTTGTATTTTCCTTTTCCCCAGTGGTGTCCCGTGTCACCTTTTGGATCTGTTTATTTGCATGCACCATCATATGCATTACATAGCATCTTAGGGCCAAAAATAGGGTTTGTTTTATATTTAACTATCTTCAATCGCGTCAACACGAAGATTTTAACCTTCGTATCTCTGGATAGAAGATACTTAAATAAGGGCATCTTTTTTACCCCCAACTTTTGCCTCTAAGATTTCTCTATCATCTCATATCAAATCAATCACAATAAGATCACACTAGGGTTTGGTTCTTCTCCATATCTTTAGGCTTGCTCATAAGGAAAACCAAGTACCTTGATTTGTATATTGTGATCATATTTGTTTTTTATTTATTAACTTTTAACTAACAAATGCAATGAATGTTTGCTCTAATTGATGATACTATAGGTAAGGGCACAACATATTTCATCAGGTTGATCTATAGGTTCATGAGTTTATTTCCATGCCTTCTTCAACAAAGTTTCATTGAGATTCAAGCTTCATCGTTGAAGATACTTTTAATTGATATCATGACAAGGTTTAATATGATTCATCATGCCTTAATTTCTCAAATAAAATCAAAAGATGCAAGAGTTGATTGAAGAAGTCTGACCTAATTGGATAAGTTCTTGATTTCTTGATCACAAGTGCATAACTCTCTCAATTCTTAATATTTGGAGATGATTTTCTTTCTATGGGTTCTTATTAACATCCACAACAACTTCTATTCACATGGCAAGAGTTATTATGCAAGAACGTTTGTCAAAATTGAAAGGGGTTCCCAAGTCATTTTGATGCCCTAGGAGCTAGGGTTTTAAACTTCCAAGGGCTATACCTTTCTCATCTTTTGAGATTTTTGTGTGATTCCAAATATATTCTTCTATTTAAAGGGTTATCAACTAATCACTTCAACAGTTTCAAGAAGATTTTATGTGGAAGATGCCTAATGATGAAGAAAGATTACAAGTCCTCTAGATAGGCCATCAAATTCCCTTATGTCATTCCAAAAGATCATAACTTGTTCAATTTTTATCTCCATGAGTCCATTATTTTTCCATAATGACCTTAAGGATGTTAACTTCAACTCTTATTTTATGTGCAAAGCTTGAAAATGGATGGAGGATGCCCTAAGAATGCAAGAGATTATATATCATTTCCTGGATTTTCACCAACTTCACAAAGTCATAACTTTCTTAATTCTTGGAGTTTTTAAATGGTTCAAATCTCAAAATTTCATTTAAGAAAGCTAATTCATGCCATATTTTTTGGTTAAAAGCAAATTTTGAGTGGAAGGCCATGTTTGGATGCAAAACATTATAGGACATTTTTTTAGAAAAACAGAATTTTTCTAAGTACAAAAAGTCAACATCTTTTTCTCAACTTTGACTCATCACAACTTTTAGCTCAAGCATCCATTTGATTCCATTATTTGCACATTGTAAAGATTGTAACCTTATCTTTCAAATGCTTCAAGAATCATGCCTTAAGATTCCTTAAGCTATGAATGCCATGGATTCAAAGTTGGTACCTTGAAACTGAGTTTTTCCTCCAAGTCAGTATTTGAAATGTACAATTCAGCTTCTAATCACTAAATTTTTGCGCGTTTTTACTTCTAATCATGTTTAACAATCTTCCAAAAGTGATTAGCACCTTGAAACGCAAGTTTTAGTTGAGTTTTGAGCAAAATAGAAGTTACACTTTTCATGCTTGCAACTTCACACGATTTCCCTCCAAACTTCATTATTCCACACGCTTGAGCATCCCATTTGCTTCCCTATAAATAGAGGGTTATATCTCACTCATTTTTCAAGCTTGAATAGCCAAAATTATCCTGTCAAACTCCCTGCATAACTCACTTTTCTGAGTTTTCGAATTCCTATTTTCTCCACTTTTCAATCTAATTTCTTCATTGATCATTCATCCTTGAACTTCCCTGAAGCTAACAGAAGAAGAATAAAGCCTTGAGGTGTCCTAAATTATGCTAACCAAATCCAGTTTCAGAATAATTTTCAGCTACTTTGTTTAGGTAGAATTCTCAATCAAATTGAACTAAATAAAGCTATATTCTACTCTATTCATCCTTATGATTCACACACTTCTTACAATTTGCATTTTCATTGAGAATTGAGAGAGATACTTGGGATTTTCGTGCTCGCTATTTTTTATGGTTTTCTTCAAGTTCATCCTTGCACAGTTTATATAAATTTGGTGCGAGGGTACCATTAGAATCGTCTTAAAGAGATGAATCAAATGGTACCAGTCTGGTCATCTACAATTTGAGGAATCCCAATCTAAGGCGTTTGGAGTTTGAAGGCGACCTATGTGTCGTGCTTCAACCAATCATGGCGTGCAACACTATTTTTTGAAATAGATGTAGTGTGTTTGCCTTATCATGTACGTGTCTCAGGAGCCCTTGGATCTGATTACTTTAGTGAGTAAGATTGCATCCAACGTGCCACATTTTAAGTTATTTTTATTTAATAAAGATTGATTCGGTGTGAAATCTAATAAAGTCCATGACATGCACAACGCACCAGATCCACTGGATCTGTTTACTAACGCGTTTTAACAATGATCAGATGGCCCATATTTTTTAGGTTATTATTTTATTTTCTGATTTTTATTTTAATTGATTTAAACTTCAAAAAAATCATAGAAAATTCATTTTTGACTAAACAATTATGAAAAAATTCACAAAAATAATATCAAATATTCTCTTTCTGATTTTTATTTTTTCATAATTTTATTTTCAGATTTGATGTTTTTTATAATTTTCCTTTTATTTTGACTTGTTTCGAATTATTTAAAAAAATACTTTTTGATGTTTTTAAATTCTGAAAAATTTTATAAAAATCATTTTACTTATTTCTGACCTTCTGAAATTTTTCTAGAATTTTATTTTGACTTCTACTATTTTTTATCTTTTTTTCACTTATTTGAGTGATTTTAATTAGTTTAAATATACTTTTCTGTTTTGAAAAATTACCAAAAATTTTATAAAAATATTTGAGGTAATTTTTTATTTTTCTATGGTCTTTTTAAATTTTTCTTTGATACTTTGAATATAGTTTACTATTTTACCTCTTATTTTCATTTTAAAAACAATTTAAAAGTCATTTTACTTTTTTATTTTATTCATTAAATACAATTTATTTTTTTAATATATTCTGACTATGTGATTGTTGATCATAAACTTCATTAACATCATTGGATCTTAGGTGTTGAGTTTAATTCCACCAAAATGGATGGATGATTTTAATGATAGTTTGATCAAAAAAATTTATCCAAATATTCCCATTCCCTCTTCATCTTATCCTCTTCTCTTTTGTGCTACATGTTGTTAGAGGGTGATCTACATATCATCACTCCAAACATATGGCACATAGATTACTATTGACCAGCCTCAAAATAGGTGCGGCTTCTATATAAGTCCACTTACGATTGCTTAACATAGCGTTAAATTTTGTCCCGATTCGAGAAATGATCACTCGTGGCCCAAACATATGTTTGCAAGCCCATGTATGTGTGTTGTACCCCAAAATTTGCCCTCCCATATTCTTCAAAATTTGCCAAGTCAAAGCTCCAAAATCTCCCCAAGGGTTGCATAGTTCAAGGGTCTCCTAACAGTCAAAAATTAGGGTTTTGGTTCTGACAAAGAAAATGAAGTTTCCAAGGGTCCAATCAAGTCCCACATGCCTACAAACATGGTCAAGCATCCTCATACCAAGTCTCAAGACTTACAGTACAAAATTGCACAGTTAAAAACCCTAATTGCACTACAGTCAATTGTAGGGGCAAAATGGTCATTTGACAGTCAAAAGTTCAAATTTTTGGTCAACATCTCATTTTGAAGCCACAAACATCATTTGATCAATGCTTGATCATGATTCTCAAAGCTTGGCTCAAAAAATCCCAAAATGCAAAAGTTTCCATATTTGGACAGTTGAAAAAGTCAACTGTAACTTGACCAAGGCATAACTTCCACATGGATTATCAGAAAAATTCCCTCCAAAGCTCATTTTGAAGAGAAAGACACTTCCTATAACTCCTCTTCATACTTCAAGTCCAAGAAATGCTCTCACAAAAAGTTATCAATTTCAACATTATAGGTCATTTCCAAAAGTCAACAAAAAGGGACTTTAAGTCAAAGGCCATAACTTGATATTGGTAAATCAAAATGACATGGGACCAAAGACATTGGTTATAGGACTCAAAGACCTTTCCAAAATGTCCAAGAACATGAGCAAAGCTTAAAAATTGAGCAAGTTATGCCTTGTGGAAGTTGGGAAATTTTTGGATATTTTGAAAAGTCAACATTGCTTCAAAAATCTTAAAATTGCTAATGGGCCTCTTTTTCTTCCACAATTCATCATCCAAAGCATGTGCACGACCATTTGGCCCAAAGGGAAGTTTTTTTATCATTTTTATTTATTTATTTGGATTTTTAATTATTAATAATTCATTTAATTAAAATAAATAGGTGAAAAATACTAAACCTAATGTTTTAAATCTTTTTGTGCATGGAATAGGCTTAGGATCTCGTGCACAATCAGATATGGAAGGAATTATGGTGATTGGATATGATTGAAACCAAATTTGCATGAAAAAGATTGGAAACATTATGCATGAAAATCAAATCTTCCATACATCAATGCATTGATTCTTTGGACCAAATTTCCAACCCTAATCGTTCACATATACATACTAATGCAAACCCTACTCCTGAGAACCACAAAAGCTGCGCCATACCTCCATAACCAAACTTGAGTTTTTGCCAAAAAAATTGAAAACTGAAAACAAGGTTCTAGCACGATTCAGAGCAAGAGACCAATTGCAAAAGCTTCCTCGTGCATTACTGAAGCTAACTGAATAATTTTCCAACCCTTACACGCCCAGAATTGGTATAGGGAGTTCAAACTGTTTTCAATTATATGCATAATCGTGTTTTAATATTCAAGCATTTTCATTGCATTTCTTTTATGGATTCATGCTAATTGATGGATTCTGAAGCTAACTGCATATTTTAATTGAGTTTTTATGCACTATTGGAGATTTCACCATTGATACAGGCTAGGGTTTTTCAAGCTTTGAATTGGGCGTTTCTAAATGCTGTAAAATTGGAACACCATAATGCCATGAATGAACTCAACGTGCTTGGACGAAAACAAAACACCCCTCGCACCTAATTTATACTCCAAGACGGCTTAATCGCTATTATTGGAAAACGCATATTTTGGGGGGGTTCAAAACCCCCGCTAACCACCTTTTATATTTCAGGAAAAAGAGCCAAACGAAGAAGATGATGAAGTGTCAAAGCATGATAGGGTGATTTGAATTTTCGCACTGAATTTATTCACTAACCATTGTCTTATTTCATATTATTTATTGGTTACCATATATACAAAGCGCACTAAGAGCTCCAGTGGTAGGCGTGTACATTGGTAATCTACAGGACCTGGGTTCGATCCCAGGTCCCCCTCCCTTTACTTATATTTTTCCCTTAACCATGTTCTTGTGTAGCTTCCGTCCAAGAAGTCCACCATGCAACTTACCATCCAGCTTGCCACGCATATGCTAAGACCAATCCAAGGGGCATGGTTTGAAGACCATCATGGACCCAAGTCAAAGATGCCACATGCTAACGTCAGAGTCAAATGAGGCCATAGACAAATGGGCCTAAATTCCTAAGCAAAACCTCCAATATTGGGGACAAACCCCCCCTAGGTTTGCAATTTCTTTTATAAATTTTCCATTTTTTATTTGATTCAACTATTTCTTTTTTTAATTAATTTCTTTAATTTAATATTTTCTTAAAAATATAAAAACAATAAAAAATCAGAAAAGACAAAAAATTGAATATATTTTATTTTATATTTTTTAGTAAATATCACCAATTAATTAGTTTTATTCTAGGGTTAATATTCTTTTCATTTAATTCACATAAAAAACCATAAATACCAAAAAACTAAAAAAATAATTTCTTTTTCCTTAATTGAATTAATTTGTAAATAAAATTTCACCAATTAATTAGGTTAATTTAGGGTTAATTTTAATATCTTCTTAATAAATTAAAAACTTGTAGAAATTAGGTTTAATTAGTTTAATTACTTTTATTCTTTTTTCACCATTATTAATAGCTAAATATTATTTATTTTTATAAATCAAATTGCATGTAAATAATTAATTTAATTTTAGGTTTAAATTTTAACATGTTTTCTTAATAAATAAAAGTTGTAGAATTAGGGTTAATTAGTTAATTTTGTTTAATTCTCATTAAAAAAAAAACCATAAATACGAAAACCTCAAAAATAATTTCTCTTTTTATTTTAATTGAACTAATTTGTAAATAATAATCTAATTTCATTAAAAAGGGTCCAACGCCCTCGTTTCCAATTTTAATTCCTATTCGCGCATTTATTTTCTTTTCGTATAATTTTTATGTACTTCTGCCAAAGCCGTGTAATATTTATCTTTCGCACTTTATTTCTTTACTTTCTGTCAAATCGGGTCCTGGATTAATTTTGGCGATGTGGACCCGCGCCTTTGTAATAGTTTAGGAATTTTATCTTTCCGCACTTTTTTAACTGTTAATAATTGCATGCAAGAATGAATGACAAAATAAAAACAAACGCGTAGATCACCATGACATGACAAGACAAAAATAAATGAAACGATACACAAATCACACACCACCCCTAGGGTACGCCTCATTGTTGCCTTGCCTCGAAAGGTGATCGTCGAGTAGAGGATGTCTTAGTAAGTCCTCATGATCCGGGAACCTGGCATGAGGGTAGCTTCTAAGGTGTCTTCCCATTGCTCTGGTGATCACCATGTCTCGAACCTCGAATTGACCCGAATACCTCCAACGGTGGTGCTACCTACCTCTCAATGGTGGGATGGCACTACTTTAAAGGACATTTACACAGACGAATTCCTTAGGGTAGGTAGGTTCTCGTAGATACTTGCTCTAATTTCAAAACAGATCAAAAATACTTTTCACACCGACACCTTTTCAAAAAGCTTTCGAAAGCAATTTTTCAAACACTCTTGAGGACTGATACAAGAGTCGAACTGGAATTTTCAAAGAAACTTTTTAAAACCCACAGTTGAAAAGCAAACAAACCATTTTGAAAACACAAGTGAGCAAGTATCTAAGAGCCCATGGATAACCATGGATAGAAAGGGTGCTAACACCTTCCCTTTCTATAACCTACCTCCCGAACCGAGAGCAATCTCTTTAAGGAATTTTTCTGTGCTTTTGTCCTTTCAATTTGGAGAAAATAAAAGACGGTGGCGACTCTTGCTTCCGCGACATTTCGCGAAACCAGCGTTAAACAGTCAGTTCCAGATCCACCGATCACAATGTGTAATTTGAAATCTTTGATCCAATAACCTTGAGGTTCATTGTTAGGAGGCTTTGGTCTTATCAATCCTCTAATGAACTTTAATAAGATTTAGTCTAAGTAAATCATTTAAACATCATTGATCATTTATTGTTGTCTTGAGATAATAAAATGAATGATATACTTGACAAAAAGAAAATGAGACTTGTTTTTAAGAGGCTTTGATTTTATCAATCTTCTAATGAGTTTGCAAATGCAAGATTCAAGATGGTCATTCAAGTAACCTCTAATTTCTAACTCATTAACAATTGAATTTTATTTTTATACTTTTACTTTATGCTTTTTACTTTAAGCATATTTATTTTAGCATTTTTATTTCATGTAATTTCATCTTTGCTCACTTGAGTATTTATCTTTATGTCATTTTTTTTGTTCATTTGGGCTTTTCATTTTCTTTTTGAAGATACCTAATAATCAACTTGAACCGTAAAAAATTTAATGTTACTTGGACTACTTGGTTATTATCTCTAGCATAATGGAGTTGTGGACTTCGTGAACTTAGGATTAGAGACCTTGACCTGCCTTAAGACATTGTGACTTTTATTGCAATATTGTCTGGAGTTCTTGGGGTTTACCTCAAGACATTGGGTTGTTTGTTTTCTTTGTGTGCATGTTATTCTGATTATGTGCTTTATCTATGATTGAGAATTCATTTGTATACATCTGTTACTCTGCCCAATTTTTGTGAAGACTTAATGCCTTTGATGTTTGGTTTTCTTAAGAGGTTTAGTATCCTTGCTTGCTTGGTTTCAAGTCAAAAGATTGAGAATTCTACATTGACTCATTATGTCAAATGTTGGATTCTTGTTGGTTAGACAGTTCTTTTCCCTAGCTTTTACCTTATGTGTTTAGGGTAGCCTCTTCATCTCCTCTCATCTTCTTTAATTTCAAAAATCTTCTCCGTCCTTTCAAAACTATTCTTGTTTTTTAAACTTGAACCGCTTTCACAATAAACTTGGACTTAGGTCCATGCATTTTCAAAAATATTTTCTTAATCAAACTTTAAACAACTTAATGATACATTGACATTTTTTGTGAGAAGACTAAAAGTCAATCAATCTAATTCAAACCATCTTTGCCACTTTGGATTTTTGCTTTAAAATTTTCTCAAAAAATTAGACTCTTGTCAATCCTTGTAGTGATGCGAACTACTATATTTCTATGATATATAGTGAAGTGAAATATTCTCCACTTGGGTGTTGAGTGAAGCTTTGTTGATTTTAAAATCTAACTTATATCCTCCACTTTGAGATGATGTAAATTCTCCTTTCTCATAATCGTGGATAATGTTGCAACTGGCTTTTAAATCAGAGTCGTCACCCTTAATTTTTATCCTAAGGAATGGAGTATAAAGGAATAATCCTAAAAGTTAAAGATTCTAGGTTTTTTGACTCGGTCTTAGATGAAGGGAAGGTGTTAGGCACCCCTCATCTACATTTTTCACAAGGATACTAGGGTTAGAAGCGCATTTTTTAAGAAAAAGGGTTTTAATATATTTTAGGGAAAAAGGGTTTTGATTTTAATTAGGGGGACTCGCCATGATTTTAGTCGTATGCTTATGTATCCTCTTATGAGGAATCAGCGTCCGAATTCATAGTTTGTAGTGTTTGGTTGGTGTTTTTTATAGGATTGTGTAGAATTGCTTTTAAATTTATCCTAGAACCTTGTTTGGATTTTGAAAAATGAGTGATTGTAGACACAGTTCGCAGTTAATTTTGAAAGTAATTCGCCTTAATCATTTTTCGAAAATATCTTAATTTTGATTATGTTAGTTGAAAAATGTTTTGATGTTGGTTAGCTATTTTGATACGTAGAGCGGCAGAGTCTGATATAGTCTCCTCATCACGTGGCCAGATATTGGCCAAGTGCCGCTCGCAGATGTAGTAATTTGTGAGTTGCATGGATTTTAATTGTTTTATTTTGTGGATTAAAAATAAAAGTAGAAGTGAATAATTAAGTAAATATGTAAGTGAAAAAATAGCATTAGAGTTAGTAAACATATTTTAAAGCTAATAAAAAAGAGTTTTAATTAGTAAAACCTATTTATCCCAATTTGTTAAGTAATTAGTAAAAGGACGAATTTTAAATTTAGAGTTTATTAAATAAATGTTGATTACTGAAAAATAAATATTGGTTAAATAAAAAGGATTTTTGTTGCTACATTTTATAAGGAAAGATTAGGTTCTATAATTCAATAATAATAATAAAATATTTGTAATAAATAAAATTATATCCATATTATGATTTAGAAAATAAAACTTGCAATAGATTTAAAAATAATAATTTGATTAATAATAAAAATTATTTAGTTATTTTTAATAAAGGAAAAATTAAATTTGTTATTTTCATAAAAGGTTTATAACAGAATTATATTTAAAAAATACTCAATAATACGTCTGATAAAAAACATATTGGATAAATAATGAAAAAAACTCATAAAATAATTAATAATAAAATAATAAAAATAATAGAAACTACAAAAATTAAAATAAACACAAAAGGGATTATTAATGTTTCTGTTTTTCATTGTAAGAAGAGTTGTCTCTTCCTAGTTTTGTATTGTTCTTATTTAGTATTTTTATCCTCCCTAATTTAGTAATAATAAAGATAGTAAAACTAATTTATCATATAAAAAATTTAGTTTCTAAGTGATTATAGTAACAACTAAATATTGAGAAAAACCAATTCATATAAATTATAATACTTAGACTCACTAGATTAACCATGAGAAATAAAAATTACAGACAACAAAATATTCAAATCATACATGGAAACACTATATATCACATAAAAGCATTGTGGACAAACATCCAAAAGCAAAAAAATAAAACTCGAATATTCAAACGAATTAAAAGTTGAATTTATATCAAAGAAGACAAAGTTACCAACCTGAAATGTCGTGACCAATTTAAGTTACTTCTTTTCTTTCTTCTCGGTCAATCCTTCCTCTTTTATTGGTACAAGAGTTTCTTGGGTTGATGGAGGGCTTTTAGGAGATACTTCGTTGTTTTTCTTCAATGTGGAGAAGAACAATTTTAGGAGAACTCTAGTGAGTTATTGATTTGCTAATTGTTGGTGAAATTGTTTATCACCAAAATTTTGTTGATGGAGACTTCAGGGTTTCTTTGTTGTCGTTCTTTGATGTGAAGAACAACAACTTTTAGGAGAACTCTAGTGAGTTCTTGATCTGTAGATGATTATTGATTCTCTAAATGGTTGCTAATGAAAAATTTAGGATGAAGAGAGCCCTATTTATAGATTTTAAATTAGATTAAAGACATCCAAAAAAGAAATAGTCCACATCAAGAAAAGCCCAAAGTTTATTATTTTATCTTGGTCAGTAAGCTAACCAATCAGAAGTGAGTTATGACACAAATTGACATACCTTGACCAATAAGAAACAATTAATAATATTTTTGGTAATTATTATCATTTTTGCACTCAAGTTTGATAAAAAGTGCATCAAATCAAATAAATAATTATTTTTTAAAAATGCATTAATTAAAAATATGAAAATAATATTTAAATAATAAAAAACATGATTTTTGTGATTTTGAAAATAATTAAAAACTAGTTAGTAACAAAAATATCCAAAGTGCAACAATTGAGATTGACCTATTGTTGACATAATTTTGAAGGTTGGAAATTGATTGAATATTTGATCCATAATTTGGTGAACAAGATTATGAATCTAGCCTTGTTTATGACTATTTCAAATATTGAGATCGATTTGAAAAGATTAATTTATAAGATATTTTAACTAATTTTTATATAAAAAAATAATGATTTTAATTAAAAAATAATATTTTTAAATATAATAAATAAATAAATATGAAAATAGTAATTTAATAGTAAAAAATATGATTTTTGTGGTTAGAAATTATTAAAAATGAAAATAAAGTTAGTAACAATAAAAATATCCAAAGTATTAAAAATGAAAATAAAGTTAGTAACAATAAAAATATCCAAAGTGCGCTAAGTGAGATTCGAACCCGTGACCTTCTACTCGAAGTCTTTCTCCCTTACTAATTGTGCTATGTTACTTATTTGAAGTAAAAAGCCAATTGAAAGTATATGAAGGTGAATAATTATTTACTATTTTAAAAATACAAATAATTATTATACTTTTAAACAGACTTGAAAGCGAATATTTATAAATAAAAAATAATATTATAAATACTGTTTAAAATATTTTTTAGTGTAGAAATAAAGGGCGGGCAAATTTTGGGTATGACAGGTAGTAAGTATGTTCTTTCACTCGGATAAGACGATGATGTCTCCACTCTTAAAATTAACCAACACACTTGTGTTTTAAATTTTTTAAAGCTGAATTACGAGTACCCTGATCCCCTATTGCACGGAAGGTGGTACGTAGGCACTAAAGGTTCACAATTGTGGCGGGTGCAAAAATTGTATAAAAAAAAACTTCTTTTCGCATCCCCACAATCTATTTTTGTATACAACACTTATAGCAAAATACACAAATTTTCAAAGAGGTTCCTGCGGAGTATCATAGATGTTTATGGTGCTAATACCTTCCCTTTGCATAACCAACCTCCGAACTTAGATTCTCTCCCCCTTTTTTGGGTTATTCGCTCTTTTCCCATTCCTTTAGAAACAATAAAGCACTGTGGCGATTTTTATTTGATCTGTGCGAGTTAAGCCAATCCAATGGCTTAGTCTCAACATTTCTACTGCTACACTTTTAGAAGCTTATGAAGAAGAAGACTTCAATATTTCAAGTTCTTTGGGATGTTGTCCTTAAAGAAGTTACTTGAAGAAAATAAGATCACACATTAAAGCTACAATATAATGTAATATGTTTTAGTGTGTATTAGGTTGATGTACTTAATTATGTTTACATCCTGCTCTGTTAAGAATCCTTCACTGTCTCTTCAAAGCCCAGTTGTCTAGCATCCTTGTTTAGGCGAATGCAACCTCTCTTGTTGGGGCTTTCTTCAGTTAGTCTCTTTCTTATGTTCGCTACCAGTTCCGAACATTTTTTTGTTGATGCCCAATTTCGTTTTTATGTGTCTAACCCTGACCAGACATGCATATCTTTATCCCATGTGAGTTCACCCTTGATCGGTATTCATTCCCCTTTAAATCCATCTTCGGTTGGTATCATTTATTAGGAGTCCTCTTTGGCTGGTCTCTTTTCTTTGTAAGTTCGCCTTCGATCAGCGTTCTATTCAGAATCAATGTCTATTGGTATCCCCAGTAAGTTCGCCTGCGATTGGTGTTTCTTCGTTAAAGCCTTCTTTGGTCGGTCTCTTTCTGTATATGTCTAATTTTGGCCTGACATATATCTCCATTATCTTTGTTGAGAGTCTACTTTAGTCGGTCTCTTTCTTAGGTGTGTCTAACTCCAACCAGACATGCATATCTCTATCCCTCATCGAGTCGTTACTCGCGTATCTCTTTCAGAATACATCATTCTGGTATTCTGAGGAGTCTAGTTGTTACTAGTCTTCCCCTATCGAGTTGTTACTCGTTTTCCTTGTTGCTGTTAGCTTCTCCCTAGCACAATGTTTTGGGTTGGTAGATACCATTCCTACCAAGGTCAAGTTTGTGACTTGTCACCTGATTTTTTAGTGCAGCGTTCTGGCATTCATTTCGTAATGGTTCAGTCTAGTCATTACTAGGTTCTACCGAGTCAGATCAATATTTGTCTCGTTTCATCTCTTTAACTCCATGGTTAGGGTCAGTCGTTACTGCTTCTTCCGGGTTTGAGATCATCAGGTGTTCACCTTGTTTTATGGATCCAATTGTTATTGGTATCCTAATGAGTACTCGTCAAGGTCTAGTCGTTACTAGTTCCTTTTAAAATAGGAGTCGTTACTCTTGGTTTTGGTTTATGATCTAGTTGTGACACATCTTTGAAGTATTCCTAAGGTCGAGTCGTTACTCGTACTTTCACTCGGCTCCCCAGCATTGTGATTAACGTGACAATGGATTTTGGTTCAAAAAGGCACTGTTCCAGTTTGATCGAGACCAGTTATCACTGGTATTTTGAGGAGTCTAGTCGTCACTAGTCTTCCCCTATAAGGTCATTAATACGAGGTGCACTTGTTGCATGGGCTATAAGGCATTGTGGATTTGAAGTTTAAACTTGAATCAGGGTTTCCTAAAGGTTCAAGCATGACATATAAATTGATTTATTTTTTTAGGAAGCATGAAAATAGTACAATGTTGATTATTGGTACAAACCATTCCTTTTGAGAATTCATTCAATATCTTTGGTTTCAAAGTGAGTTTGCAAAATTTTACATTTCAAAGCTCATTGAATTTTGGAAAGGAAGGTGAACTTCACTTGAATGTCATGTTTGAACTCAAATTCTTTGGTGAAGAGGAATTTATTTGAAATACTTGGAGTTTTATCATTTGAATGCAAAGGTTAACTATATAGAATGAATTAATATATTCATATAAATTCAAGTGTGCAAAAGCAAGCATCTTCTAAGTATCGAGGAACCATTCAATTTCTATTCTATATCTTGGAAAATTACAAACAAATTCCACCAATGTTCATTCAATTACAAACATACAAGTTCACTAATTCACATTTCAAGTCGCACTACCATCCATCTTACCATTACATCTTGAAATATTGAACAAAAGAAGAAATTTACAAGTATAGTTCATGATTCCTAAGGTACTAAAATTCAAAGATTGCGTAAGGCATTACCTAAACTCTAAGGACAAACCCCACGGCTAATCTCTCACTTCACATGGATGCTCATTGAACCATTATCATTTTAAGCTTCATGACAAGCTCTAAGATCCTTGGTCCCAAACCTGCACCAACTTATCAATTCAACATGTACGCCCTATAGAAAAACTAGAAATCAACATCTAAATTGGTCCAGCTTTCGAATAAATTGTCCATGGACTATATCACGTGATGAACACTAACCATGTGCTTGTTTTAAAATAGAAAATGAGTTCATTAGAAAATAGAAAAAAACCAAGGTGCAGTTCAGAAACAGTTCCAAAACCCTTGCCAACACTTTGTCGCAAACTCGATAAAACAATTCGAATTTTAGGATACAAACAACCCTGCATTTTGTTCATACCAGAAAAATCAGAAAACGACGGAAAAATGGAAGCAACTCAGAATTAACAGTTAACTGTTTTTCTAACCTCTTAACTGTAACCGCAAAAACAAAATTCCAACTTTTTCTAACTGACTCTAACAAACTCTAATAGACTAACAGAAATATAAATAGCAGAAACTCACCTACTGGATGGGGATTCTTCACTTCTTTTGAAGAATCGTCAGAAAATTCCCAAAGCATTTATCTATACTCTCTCTGATTCCTTCACCATTCTTCATTCTGCAGAAGAATCATGTAAAAAAAACTCCAGAAATTCACTCTCCTTTCTCTACTTCAACCTTCAAGAACCTTCATCATTGCTGCAATCTTCATCTCCCCTTCACCTTCTGTAATTACACAACAACAATTCAGAGGCACATAAACGAGAAGAAGAAAATACAGAAAATTGACAAAAAGAACTTGATACCTCCCTCTCTTCAATCGACCTGGTGGATCTTTTTCACATCATCATCATCATCATCATTGACACCTTGAGAGATCCCTTGCCTTACCGATTCTGCATCACATCAACACTTTTATGCATAATCTTCAATCATCAACATCATCTTCTTCACCTTCCGTGACACCTTCTTCATCACCTCAGTTCTAAATCACTCATGACTCGAAAGAAGAGCAAGAACACAACAACAACCGCAACAGTAAGCACAATCACAACAAAGGCGCGACGAAAAGAAAACGGTTCAAAGGAAGAAGAGACGAAGATGAATGTGTGAAGAATAAAGGAGTCATAATTAAGAAAAGTAAAAAAAATAACAAAAGAAACTCACCAAAAAAATCTGAAAATATCTCTGCAAGTTTCGACTGAGTTCATCTTCTTTGACAATCAAAACCTCCACTCTTCATCCTCAATACCACCTCCAATCTTCATCATTATCATCAAGTTTATGCGTTCATACCTGAAATTCTGGTATCAGATATGTGATGTTGAAAGAGATGTCATGACACAAATATCTGTTTGCAAGTAAGGTGCGGTAAAATCAAAAGCAGTAAAAACACAAGAGATTGTTCACTCAGTTCAGTGTACAATAACACCTATTCTGGGGGCTACCAAGCCAGGGACAAATTCACTAAATAGTATCAATTCATTGACCCTTAGTAAACAACCTATTTACGATCTAATCACTTAATCACTACCCAAGCTGAACTTCTACCTAAGACTCACCTAAGTATGAGATCATCCTCAAATCCCTTCAATCACTTACAGAACTAAGAAGTTTGAAACACTTCAATCATTCAATGCTTAAAAGCTTATGAATGATACACAATTAACAACCCAAATAACAACTCAAGTATTTAAACTAATACTTAGAGTGTATTACAAATAAAAAGCCTAACCTTCTAATCAGAAATAAAGTATTCTTCTTCAAAAATTGCTTGTCTTTGAATAAGGAAGTAAGTCCTTATATATACGCAGCTTTGGGCTTGGGCTTGAAAACAAATATTCAAATCTTTTAAATATTTCCATAAAAATAGGCCAAGATATAATTATGCAATTTGAAAAATATTCCTCCATATTTTTCGCAACCTGTAGTTCACAAATCCTGAATTATAGAGTGTTGGAAATCGGGAAACAAAAAACTTAGCTGATTTTGGGTTGAGATCAGTTCAGTAGGAAGATGTCAAGACATCTGCTTTGACATCATTCAAAACAGTTTTGCACCAAATGTTAAGACATTTTGCAAAACATTAACAAGCCATTATTTTACCAAAATTGCTGCCAGGAAACACTTACAAACTCCCCCTTTGGCAAATTTTGGCTAAAACATTGTTAGAGCATATTATCAGAGCAGCAGCACAATTATCAGAGCATTATCAGGGCAACAGTAAGCAAGGCAATCAAAACATACATTAAGTTAGTAGTTAGATGTTAGCACTGGAAGATGTTAAAACATCTTTTGGGACATGAGGCTCCCCCTCAAGTATTGATCTCCCCCTCAATCAATGGTCAGTGGTCAGTCAGTGGTTAGTGGTTAGTCAGTCACTCACTCACTTTCTCTCCCCCTTTTTAGTCATAAAATGCCAAAGAAAAGATGCAATCAAAGGAATATCAGTATTAGGGTACATACCATAAATTCAAATGTCAAGCACATGTAAGTGCCAAAAAATAAACAAAGTGTTCATAGAAACATCAAATAGTCTAATTGTCATCCTGACCAGTTGACTTGGTTGAACCAGAACTTCTTGTCTCACTGGAATCTTCACCTTCAGAGCTCACTGCATCATCAAGGTTGTTATCCTTTTGCAGGTCCTTGATCATCTTTTCAAAGACTAGCTTCCTAGTTGAGCTCACTCTGATTACGTCATTTAATTCCTTGCAAGCTTCCTTTAGTTCATTAATCATTTCATCCTTAGTGGAGGTCTTGTCAGCAGGAGCAGATGTTAAAACAATGTCTGAGACATGTTTTCCTGAAAAGAGCTTAAAATTGAGGGTCAAGGCAGACTCCCTCTTGCACACAACATCATTTACACTTAGGATTCTAGGGTGTTGATTTAGGATAATTCCACAGCGGAGGGAAGGAAAAGCAATTGGCATCTTAATGGCACAGGTTCCTACATGTTTGGTGGTCTGATCAAAGATATAAGTCCCATAATCAAAAAGTTTTTGGTTTCCAATAGCATAAATGAACTTTCCAAAACCAATGGTGATGGTTGAAGTGTGATTAGTGGGAACCCAATTTGTAGCTCCATCTATGTAAAATTGCATATTTCACACTCAATTTGCTGACAGGAAGTTTATTTTTCATTGGCCACTCACTTACTAGATTGGAAGTAGTGGCTCCACACACTTGATTGTCTGTTACTTCCAGCTCACAACATACATCTTCATACCTATCTAGAAATTTGTTTATAATGGCAAGAGAAAATTCAACACACTTTCCTCTAACAAAAACCTTTCTATATTCCTTACTCTTATGGTCAGCACAGTCAACATGAATATTAATAATAAACACCTTAACAAGAGTTTCATAGAAATTTGCAAACCTGGTAACTGTTTTTATCAGTCCAGCATAGAAGATCAGCTCCATGATTTCCTTACATTCCAAGGCACCAGCTCCTAGTTCTCTCTCCAGGGCAATCCTTCTTTGATACACATACTTCCACTTTTCAGCATTCCCAACAGAGTGAAAGGAGATGTTGTCAAGTGGGGCATCAGGAACCCTAACAGACAATTTCTTATTTGCAGACTTTTTGATAGGAGAGATGTCCTGGACATCTTGCTCGACATCATACTCAGAGTCAATCTCTTCAACTAGAACAACTTTCTTCTTACTCTAGACCTTTTTACAGCATTCTCATCATCATCAATAGAGGTAACATGTCTAGCTTTTCTCGTACTAGATGGAGGGACCACTTTACTTCCTGCTTTTGGGGGTCCATACATGTTTTTCTTCTTGATAGTCTTGGGAGGGGGTGTGACGCTTGCATCTTTCACTCTCCTGGACTTTAGCCTTCTAACAATATCAGGTACAACATTAGTGATGAGCTCATTATCAGAGAGCTCTTCAACATTGATAACATCCACAACATTGTGATATTCTCCATTCTTGGAGGAAGCAGAATTTTCTTCAACATTTTGATCAACATTTTACTCAACATCTTGATCAACATTTTCTTCTTCCACATCTTTTAGGGAAGAGGTAGCAAGCTTCTCAAGTTTGCTATCAGCAGCATCATTCTTGGATGATTCAGAAGCGTCATTTTTGGATGATTCAGCAGCATCATTCTTAGGACTACTTCCTTTGTCAGCTGGAGGGGGCATGCAAGCAAGGGGAGTAGAAATCCCAGGCATAACAAATCCTTCATTTAAAACTATGTCCACAAGCCTTCTGATGCTTCTATCAACATTGACAATTTCTTCTTCAGTTCTATTGTCAGTAGAAGAAGAGGAGTTACCTTTATCATCTTTAGATTTCTTAGCTGGTGATTGTTGTACCCCAAAATTTTCCCTCTCGTTTATCAAGAATTTACTTACAAGATCTCCTTGACTTAAGTCTGCACTAGGGTTTGATCAGCTCAAGACACCTCCTTAAGCATCGATGACTGAAAATTAGGGTTTGAGTTTGCACAAGGATTTTTGGACTATCAATGCTTCATATTACTTACAAGGATCATTATGGATCCCTAAGATTACTCATGTCAATTTTCAAGCCTTGAATCACATTTTTGATCAGTCAATTGGACAGTTGACCTAAAAATCAACGGTATTAAGGAAAAAGTCAACCATGGCCAATTTACAGTCAAAATTCATAATTTTTTATCCACATCAACATCTTAGGCTCATATGTATCAGTTGGTAAAGTTTGGATCACAATTCCTCAAGAAATTTGATCAAATCATCAAAAGGGCAAATTGGTCAAAATTAGGGTTTTGATTGGGAAGGGGAAATTTCTGATTTTTGACCTAGCAAATGATCAATTGGTTTGAAGCATGATTTCAAGAGTTCAATTTCATCATCTTGACCTAATGACATGATTCAAAACATTACAAATTCATTGGATTGACAGATGAATTTTTCAGTCAACTGATCAAAAGTCAATTGTATACTGAAAAGTCAAACTTTGACTTTTTGGTCAAATTCAAGTGCCAAGGATCATAATTCATCAAAACCTGTCAAAATGTGAAACTTGTTCATCAAGAAATCAAGGATTGAAGATCTTGTTTTGAAATTTGAAATTTCTTAACTTAGAAATTTTTCTAAGTATAGAAAATTTCTTATTTTTTCTCAACTTTAGGCCAAATTTTCACCATGATACAAAATGATTCAAAGGAAGTTCCCAACATGAAAGTTGTAGATCGCCATGAAATATACAACTTTTCTTCACACCATTTCTCCTAAAGATTCTTGGATCTCAAGATATAATTTTGTGAATACATGCTCATGAACTAAAATAACTTAGTGAAATTTTGCCCTAGTTAGGCAGGTTTTCGACCTAACTTCATGGCAACTTTTCACCTAGTTCCAAGAGGAATTTTCAAAAGCATTTCAAATATGGGTTGTAGAACACATTAAAAGATTTCCAAAATGTCCAAGAACTACTTGAGATCATTCTTGAGTATGGAGAATCGAATATATGAAGTTAGAGTTTTATCACTTTGATTATAGGTCATTTTCATGAAGAACAAGTTTTCAAATTTGCAAATTGACTGTACAATCTTCACTTTTCAGGCCTCAAACTCGTTTGTCACTCCACCATTAATGGATTGCACAAGGTTTCATGCCCTAAAGCCAATCATTCAATGCATTGTACAAGAAAATAGTCATTTTTGGAAGAAAGGCAACATTGTCATTTTGGAAAAGCATGTTTTTTGCATTTTTCCATTTCTTGAGCCTTGGACTTGTTCTTTCTACACAAACCAAGTCTATAAACCTGAACAAAACAAGTTTAAAGCTTCAAGCCACCCTACAAGATCAAAATCATGCCTTAAGAAGTCACTTCTCACACTTTCTTCAAAAACAAGAAATGTAGCAAGACATGTGATCTTGTACTTCTGAGCAAGCACAAGTCCTCCAACCTTTTTCTCTATATAAAGCCACCATTTTGCAACTAAAACCACGGATGCCCAAGACTTGAAACACCCTAGAATCAGAAGTTGCATACCAAGCCTCCAAACTTGACATTCCTGACTTGTGAACTGAATCTTCCATTTCACTTGTGTGTTTTCAGGCCTTTTGCTTTCCCGAGCTTCCTTACCTTACAAGTAAATCATCCCACACCCTGAAACATCAATGTAACTCCATCTTCCCCATTGTTGAAGTTCAAAAATAGAGCAATACAGGTGGACTTCTCCAGACCATTCCAGCCACCCTCAAGACAAGCTAAGCACTGCATTAGCTTCCTAGAGGTTCAAGGAAGCTAACCTGATCATCACAGCATCCTAAAGCAAGCTCATTTTCAAAATATGATTTCCATTTTCAAGGTGAGTTTTCTGTTTTTCTAACTCTTAATACAGGCATAGTTAGCTTTCCATTTGTGAATATAAAATATAGAAATCATTGCTACGAAGCTGTACATATCCATAGCTTGCATTTATTTGGCTTGAGTTTAGAGAATTTTATGTTTGAAGTTTCTGAAAAAATTAGGTTAAGAATTAGGGCTAACAAAATTCTATCTGATCTTGGACTTATAGTTTTAGTTATGCACATGGTTAGAATCGTGAGGTAAAATTCTATAATGTTCATGTTATCACTTTCCATTTCTGTTGAGAAATGAAAAAGTTACAGGGGGTCCGGCTGGCTAGAGGTTGAAGATGACGTACAGGGTAAGGAAATGTTTTGTGTTATGTATTTGTGTTTTCATTTAGACTAACGGATGTACAGCCACCCCAGTGGCAAGGCAGCGCGCAAAAATGCCCTAGGTCACGGATTTGAGCCTTGGCGCTGCCTTTTGTATTTTTTTCATATTTTTTCACTTTTTTTTGTTGTTTTGCAGCGTGGGCTTCAGACTTTGGGCCCTTGTGTTTTTTTCTAACCTCCTGCCTCCTCTTTGCTTGCAGCACCCCTTGGCCCAAATATTTTATTTACTTATTTTATTTTCATTTTTATTTTATCAAATATATTTTTCTTAGTATTAAAAATAAAATAAAAATATAAAAATGATAGATTTTATTTTGACTTATTTTATTTCATTTTTCTCAATAAAAAAATATTTTCTTTAGTTATATATATTATCTATTTTTCTTAAATAACTTGGTGAATTAATTTAGAACTAGTTTTAATACTTTTTTTCTTCATATTTATTAAACATATTTACTTAAATACAAAAAGACCAAAATACCTCATAAACACCACATATTATTTTTCAAGACAAAAAACATAAAAAATATTTACTTTTCTTAAAGAAATTTATTTCCTTTTGATAAATTAGAATTAGGGTTTATTAAAAACCTTCTCTAAAAAAAATAATTTCCTTTCCTAATTAATTTGAGTTTAATCTTAGTTTATTTATTAGGTTTAGGTTAAAACTTTTTCACATAAAAAAACCAAACAAAATCTTCTTTGCATTCATGCATCTTTGCATATTTAATTTATCTTGTATATTATTTATTCCAATATTTGTACATATTCAATTTGGTTGTAATAGATTAATTAGGTTTATATTATTGCAAATCTCCATTTGTAAATTGTACACCCCCCTCCCACAAATGTTGTAATAGCGTAGGATATTTAAATTTCGCAATTTATCACTTTTACATAACATGCTAGTAATTAGGGTTTGTATCGCAAGATAAAATAAACAACTTAGAAAACCCTAATTCAAGACAAATAAACAAGCATGAAAACAATACACTTGCACACAAGCATCCCTAGGGTTCTCCACTTGGTTGCCTTATAAAATGGCCATATTACGCATGCGAAGTATCTTAGCAAAAACAAGCAAATATAAGATCATAGTCCCTCGATGACGCTATCTAAGTTGCCTTTCAAATAATCTTAGTCCCTAAAGGAGAATGCTAAGATACTTTGCAAGATTGCTAATCATGGTTATACGATGACCCACGCTCATCCCATTTACATCCAAAGATAGGGTTGCTTACCAAATCAATGGTAAGACAACAATGTCAAAGGAAAAGAAAATGAACAAGAAAGACATTTGAGTAGGTAGATTACTCCTAATTACTTGCTCCATTTCAAAACAAATATCCTTGCTATTTTCAAAATAAACACCTACACACTTTCAAACATCTTACAAACATTGAAAACATTTTCAAAAAGACAAACATCTTTGTATACATTCTTACGAACGAGAATCATTACAAAGATTGCCTAAACAATTGCCTCTTTTACAAAATACTTTCAAAAAACCACACAAAGCACAATTTCAAACAAAAGCAAGTGATCTAGAAAGTAACTAAGAGCCCGTGGAAAACCATGGATGAAAGGGGTTCTAATACCTTCCCTTTTCATAATCTACCCCCCGAACTCAAGAAACAATCTCAAAGGTCTTTCATGTGCTTTTTTACCTTTCCTTTTTGAAATTCTGGCTGCAGATACTTAATGTCACGTTCAATGTTATGACACCGTATCTGACTTACTATATGACAGTAAATACAAAAGCAATAAAGAACACAGTCAATTGTTTACCCAGTTCAGTGTGCAACAACACCTACTCTGGGGGCTACCAAGCCAGGGAGAGAATCCACTATAAGAGATGTTAATTCAGGAATAAACCAACCAGTTTATCTCCTTCACTTAAGACCTACCCAATGCAATTCCAATCTAAGTACAACTTAAACCTGAGTTCCTACTCACTCCCCCTCAATCACAGCAGTGATACATAAACTAATTTGACTTAAGAATTGATGAAGACACTCTTCAAAAACAAACACTTGATTAAGCTTCACAGCTTTTTAATCAAGCAACACAATCACTCGTGCTTCACAGCTTTGAGTGATGCACACAACTAACTTGACTCTGCTTCACAGCTTTAGTCAAGGAACATTCAAACACTCTTGCTTCAAAGCTTTGAGTGCTACACAACCCTTACAATTTGAAACCTATTCCAAGGCACTTATCACAAATGATAATTGCTTGGAGTACAATAATCAAATCTATACAAATTACAAATGATCTTCTGATCAATCAATCGGGATACTTGAAAAACAGCAGCTCTGTTGAATATATAGCAGCTGCAACTTCAGTTAGGGTTTCCACAAAAACCTAGGGTTAATTCCGTTTGACCTAAAGACCAGGTCACAGGACTTTATTAACCAGGTTAGGGTTGAGCTAGGTTACCCCTCAGAAAACGCAGGATTCTGTTCAGGAAAGACTGAGTTATTTCCTGAAAAAACTCAGACTTATCCATCCTGCAAACCTGTTAGTTCAGAACAGGATGTCATAACATCTGTTATGACATCTGAGAAAACCTGTCTACTGATTTAGCAAAATGTGATCATTTTGCAAAATGCTCAGATACACACTTATAAACATCAGTACTTCAATTACAATATTTTTCTGCAAAGGTACCTAATGAGACAGTACAAACTGCACTAGAATGTTATGACATCAGTCATGACATTCACACATACACTTGGGATTTACCAAAAATGCAAGCCAATACCTAAACACCTACAAACTCCCCCTTTGGCAGATTTTTGGCTAAAGACCCTAAGCAATCAGAGATAGATAGCAGCAGAAATAAGTGACAGCAGAAAAATAGAATGTCAAGTACTAATTAAGTAAGTACCAAAATATTCTCCCCCTCTTTAGCCACAAATGGGCCAAAGATACATGTTCATAAAATTATACAGTTATCCAAAACAACATAATAAGAGCAGCAGCAGAAAACAACTGAATACACTTCCAAACTCCACCAGATATCAGCACCAATCAACCTTCAAGCACTGTCATCAGATCCAGAGGATTCAGGCTTCTTTCTTTTCTTGTGAGCAATGTCAGCATTCTTCTCTTTGTTTGATGTCTCAACATTCTTAGAGACATCTGGATTTGTTTCAGTATTTGAGCTTTCTTGGTTCAGAGGAACAGAAATGCCAGGAACTGAGTGGTTCTCGTTCAGAATTCTTGAAACAATTTTTGCTATTGCTTGATTAACATAGGCTGTCCCTTCCCTATTTGCAATTTCAGGGGGAACTGAAGAAGAAGGATGAGATGGATTACCAGAGGCAGAAGCTTGGGGCTTTCCTGCATGTCTTGTTCTCAACTCTTTGACCTTGGTGGGGTTAGTTCCCACTTTTCTACGAGAAGAGATCTCCAGAACGTCAGAGTCCAGACAAGAAGAGATTGTCCCAGAATCTTGATCAGAGGAAGAGGTTGAAATAGTCGTATTGGATGATGATGGTGTTTGAGACATTTTGACAGTTTTAGAGGACCAACAGCTACTGAGGAGAAATTTCTGATTGAGAGACTGGGTTTTTATGAGGAGACGAGAGAGGAAGGAAGCAAGGGAGTGTCTATTCAACTTCTTAAAGGAATTGTAGGAAATGAGAAAATATAATTTTAAACCAATCAGAACAGGCATAACTCCTTTGATCCTTGTTTTAAGCAAATTTAATTGCTACAATTCCTCATGTTGGCAAATACCCAGCTTACCCCTTAAGTTTTCAAATTGATTTGCATCCAGAGCCTTGGTAAAAATGTCAGCCAGCTGTAGCTCAGTGAAAACATGTTCCAATTTGATTGTCTTCTCTTCTACAAGGTCTCTGATAAAGTGATGTCGTATGTCAATATGTTTGGTCCTGCTATGCTGAATGGGATTCTTGGATATGTTGATTGTACTCAGATTGTCACAGTACAATGTCATAACATCTTGTGTGACATTATACTCAGTGAGCATCTGTTTCATCCATATCATTTGAGAGCAGCTACTACCAGCTGCAATGTATTCAGCTTCAGCAGTGGAAAGAGACACACAATTCTGTTTCTTGCTGAACCAGGAAACCAGATTACTTCCCAAGAAGAAACATCCTCCAGAGGTGCTTTTTCTATCATCAGTACTACCAGCCCAATCAGCATCACAGTAGCCAGTCAGAGCTGGTTTACAGCCATGAGTATACATCAATCCATAGTTGTAAGTACCACTTACATACTTCAAAATTCTCTTTACTTGATTGATATGACTGACTTTGGGATCAGCTTGGTATCTAGCACAAACTCCAACTGCAAAGGCAATATCAGGTCTGCTGGCAGTTAAGTACAACAAGCTTCCTATCATGCTTCTGTACAGACTTTGATCCACCTTAACCCCACTTGAATCTTTGGAAAGCTTTAGATGAGTAGGAGCAGGAGTCCTTTTGTGACTTGCATTCTCCATACCAAACTTCTTTACAATATTCTTAGCATACTTGCTTTGAGATAAGAAGATTGAGTCCTCCATTTGTGAGACTTGTAGTCCAAGAAAATAAGTTAGTTCTCCCATGAGACTCATTTCAAATTCAGCCTGCATCTGGTCAGCAAAGTGTTTAACCATATGTTCTGACATTCCTCCAAACACTATGTCATCAACATATATTTGGGCAACCATCAACTTTCCTCCTTCAGTTTTGACAAAGAGAGTTTTGTCCAAGCCTCCTTTTCTGTAGCCTTTGTCTGAGAGAAACTTTGTTAACCTGTCATACCATGCTCTAGGAGCTTGTTTCAGTCCATATAGAGCTTTTCTCAATTTGTAGACATGATCAGGATGGGTTGGATCCACAAAACCTTTAGGTTGTTCCACATAAGCTTCCTCATTTAAGTACCCATTTAGAAAGGCACTTTTCACATCCATCTGAAATAACTTGAACTTCATAAGACAAGCAATTGACAACAAGAGTCTGATTGATTCCAACCTGGCTATAGGTGCAAAGGTTTCATCAAAATCAACCCCTTCAACCTGGGTGTATCCTTGAGCAACAAGTCTTGCCTTATTTCTGGTGACAACTCATTCAGCATATTACTTGTTCTTGAATATCCATTTTGTCCCAATGATGTTAGTTCCTTCAGGTCTAGGAACCAGTTCCCAAACTTCATGTTGCTTGAATTGGTTCAGTTCATCTTGCATTGCACCAATCCAATATTCATCAGTTAAGGCTTCCTTGACATTTTTTGGTTCCATTTTGGACACAAAACAAGAGTTTGAGATGATTTCTCTAGATCTTGTGATGACTCCACTATTGGGATCTCCTATGATGAGCTCTTTTGGATGATCCTTCTGAATTCTGATGGAAGGGATTTTGCTAGCTTCCTTTGATTCAGATTCTGTTGTGGTGGAGTTGGGTAGGTCATTCTGTTGGGTTGAAGTCTCAAAGAATGTCTCAACAGTACAAGGAACATCTATTTCTTCATGATAGTCATCAATTATAACATTTATTGATTCCATCATGGTTTTGGTTCTGGAGTTGAATACTCTATAAGCTCTGCTGTTTGATGAGTATCCTAGAAATATGCCTTCATCACTTTTGGGGTCCAGTTTTCTTCTTTGTTCACGATCAGACAGAATATAGCATTTGCTGCCAAACACATGGAAGTACTTCACAGTTGGTTTTCTTCCTTTCCAGAGTTCATATATGGTGGATGAGGTTCCCTTTCTCAAGGTGACCCTGTTATGAACATAGCAAGTTGTATTCATAGCTTCAGCCCAAAAATACATAGGAAGTCTTTTGGCATGTAACATTGCTCTGGCATATTCTTGTATGGTCCTGTTTTTTCTTTCCACAACTCCATTTTGCTGAGGTGTTATAGGAGAAGAAAACTCATGACTGATTCCTTCTGAAGAACAGAAGTCATCAAACTTGCTGTTTTCAAATTCCTTGCCATGATCACTTCTGATTCTGACAATACATCCTTCCTTCTCTCTTTGAATTCTCTTGCACAGTTCTCTAAAAACTTCAAATGCATCTGATTTTTTCCTAATGAAATTAATCCAGGTGAATCTGGAAAAATCATCCACAACCACATAGGCATATCTTTTACCACCAAGACTCTCTACTTGCATTGGTCCCATCAGATCCATATGGAGGAGTTCTAGAACCTTAGAGGTGGTCAGATGTCTTGACTTTGGATGTGACATCCTAGTCTGCTTACCAACCTGACATTCACCACAAACTCTTCCTTCATCAATTTGCAGTTTTGGAATCCCTCTGACTGCCTCCAAGGAGATAATCCTCTTCATACCCCTTAGATGAAGATGGCCAAGTTTTTGGTGCCACAGTTTCACCTCTTTTTCTTCTTTTGCAATGGAACACACAGATGAGAAATTAGTGTTCTCAGCCTCCCACAAGTAACAGTTGTCTTTGGATCTGACTCCTTTCATTACTATCTCTTGTTTGTCATTGATTACAAGGCATTCAGATTTTGAGAAATTGACCTTGAATCCTAGATCACACAGTTGACTGATACTAATGAGATTAGCGGTCAGCCCTTTCACCAGCAGTACTTCATTCAGACTTGGAACTCCAGGGCAGTCCAAATCACCAACTCCTTTGATTTCACCTTTAGCCCCATCTCCAAAGGTCACAAAACTGGTGGTGTGAGGCTTAACATTATTGAGGAGGTTCTTGATTCCAGTCATGTGTCTGGAACATCCACTATCAAAGTACCAGTCTTCCTTTGCAGAGACCCTCAGGGAAGTGTGAGCTATCAGTGCAGTAGCTTTTTTTTTTCATTGAGGAGCATGTGGTACCTTTTCAGACTTAGGTTTGACACCTGAGTTCTGATTAGGGTATCCATGTAATCTGAAGCAGAAGGGCTTTATGTGGCCATATCTCCCACAATGATGACATTTCCATCTTTGGTACCTTTTCCTCATATGTCTCTGTTCCTGATGTCGAGAGTTGTGTTGAGACATCTGTTTTGACATTTGCTTACCAGAACCAGATTTCGTTGCTTCCATAAATCCTAGTCCAGATTTATTTCCCACATTTTGTCCAACCTGAAGGATCTCTTCCAATTTGTCTGTTCCATTTGTCAACATCTTGACAGATTTGGTCATTTGATTCAGTTGTGAGTTCAGCAATTGAACTTCTCCTTCTAGATGACTTATAGTTTCAAGGTTTGCCCTTTTTTCAGCCTCCAGCTTTATGATGAGTTTTGATTGTTTCTCATTCTGCACACAGACTTCAGTACTTCTGATACACAATTCCTTGTAAGTATCAGCCAGTTCTTCAAAAGTCACCTCTTCATCACTGATGTCACTTTCAGAGGTACAGACACCAGTTAAAGCAGTAACTCGTTTGGCAGTCTCTTCTTCAGAATTACTTTCTGAATCACAGTCAGACCAAGTAACTGTCATTCCTTTCTGTTTCTTAAGAAAGGTAGGACATTCAGCTCGAATATGTTTATATCCTTCACATCCATGGCATTGAATACCTCTGCCTTGGTTTCCCTTATCTTCTGACCTTGGTCTTCTGCTGGAACTGTCGATGTCAGAGGGAATGTTATGAACATTAGACCTTGACTTTGGATCCATTCTTTTGATGAGCTTGTTGAACTGTCTTCCAAGCATGGCAATAGCTTCTGATATATTTTCTTCTTCATCCTCCTTGTTTTCAACATCAGTGTTGGATACAAGTGCTATGCTTTTGTTCTTCTTGTCACCATTATCAGTGATCCCCATCTCAAAAGTCTGAAGAGACCCAATAAGTTCATCCACTTTCAACTTGCTAATGTCCTGGGCTTCCTCTATGGCAGTTACCTTCATTGCAAATCTTTTAGGCAAGGATCTGAGAATCTTCCTCACCAGTTTTTCTTCTGACATCTTTTCTCCCAGTGCTCCTGAGGTGTTGGCAATCTCCAAGATGTTCATGTGAAACTCATGAATGGTTTCATCTTCCATCATTTTTAGATTCTCAAACTTGGTGGTCAACATCTGAAGCCTTGACATTTTTACTTTGGAAGTGCCCTCATGAGTAGTTTTGAGAGTGTCCCAAACTTCTTTGGCCAGTTCATATTGATGTACTAGTCTGAAAATGTTTCTATCAATTCCATTGAACAAGGCATTTAAAGCTTTTGAATTTCCCAGAGCTAACTCATCTTCTTCTTTACTCCAATCTTCCTCAGGCTTCAGACTGATTGTCCCATCTTTCTCAGTTATGGTGGGATGAACCCATCCTTTGTCAGCAGCTCTCCAAGCCTTTTTGTCCAGAGATTTTAGGAAGGCAATCATACGAGGTTTCCAGTAGTCATAATTAGTTCCATCCAGAATGGGTGGTCTATTTCCATAAACTCCTTCTTTGTCCATAGTGCCAGAAAGTGATATCCCTAGATCTCACCCAGTAATACAGGCAGGGTGCCTGCTCTGATGCCAATTGAAATTCTGGCTGCAGATACTTAATGTCACGTTCAATGTTATGACACCGTATCTGACTTACTATATGACAGTAAATACAAAAGCAATAAAGAACACAGTCAATTGTTTACCCAGTTCAGTGTGCAACAACACCTACTCTGGGGGCTACCAAGCCAGGGAGAGAATCCAATATAAGAGATGTTAATTCAGGAATAAACCAACCAGTTTATCTCCTTCACTTAAGACCTACCCAATGCAATTCCAATCTAAGTACAACTTAAACCTGAGTTCCTACTCACTCCCCCTCAATCACAGCAGTGATACATAAACCAATTTGACTTAAGAATTGATGAAGACACTCTTCAAAAACAAACACTTGATTAAGCTTCACAGCTTTTTAATCAAGCAACACAATCACTCGTGCTTCACAGCTTTGAGTGATGCACACAACTAACTTGACTCTGCTTCACAGCTTTAGTCAAGGAACATTCAAACACTCTTGCTTCAAAGCTTTGAGTGCTACACAACCCTTACAATTTGAAACCTATTCCAAGGCACTTATCACAAATGATAATTGCTTGGAGTACAATAATCAAATTTATACAGATTACAAATGATCTTCTGATCAATCAATCGAGATACTTGAAAAACAGAAGCTCTGTTGAATATATAGCAGCTGCAACTTCAGTTAGGGTTTCCACAAAAACCTAGGGTTAATTCCGTTTGACCTAAAGACCAGGTCACAGGACTTTATTAACCAGGTTAGGGTTGAGCTAGGTTACCCCTCAGAAAACGCAGGATTCTGTTCAGGAAAGACTGAGTTATTTCCTGAAAAAACTCAGACTTATCCATCCTGCAAACCTGTTAGTTCAGAACAGGATGTCATAACATCTGTTATGACATCTGAGAAAACCTGTCTACTGATTTAGCAAAATGTGATCATTTTGCAAAATGCTCAGATACACACTTATAAACATCAGTACTTCAATTACAATATTTTTCTGCAAAGGTACCTAATGAGACAGTACAAACTGCACTAGAATGTTATGACATCAGTCATGACATTCACACATACACTTGGGATTTACCAAAAATGCAAGCCAATACCTAAACACCTACACTTTTGGATAAAAGAAAAGTTGGTGGCGACTCTTGCTAACTGCAACATTTGCGATAAAGCGCAAAACAATCAAGTCAGTTCTCCCACCATATCACAGTGATGATCTAGGTTTCTTGACCTTTTTATCAAGCGGATGGATCGTTGATAGAGGAGTAACATCTAGTACTCTGTCAAGAGAAATATTTTCATTTGCAGATTTTGAGAAAGATGATGTGTGATGTTGAGACATGTTTGAAAATTTTCGGGCAAGGAGATGAGGAATGGCAAGAGTTCTTCTTCTGTTGAGGAGAATGAAGTGTTTGTGAAAGTAGAGAGAAGAGATATAGTAGCGTGTGGGAAACAATTTTAGGAAGTCTTGTAATGATTTTTTTCTGAAATTTATTTGTTGGAACACAAACAATATAATATCATTTTAATGATATTACCACACACTTTTAATTGCTACAAACCTTCATATAAACTTATCCTTAATTTTCTTCTTAAATTCTCAAATTGATTAGCATCCAAAGCCTTTGTGAATATTTCATCCAGTTGCAATTCAGTGGCTACATGTTCTAAGGCCACAATCTTTTCTTCAACAAGCTCTCTTATAAAGTGATGACGGATGTCAATATGCTTGGTCCTTCTATGTTGAATAGGATTCTTTGAAATTTTTATGGCGCTTAAATTGTCATAAAATAATGTCATGACATCTTGTTTGACATTATATTTTGTTAACATTTGTTTCATCTAAACCAATTGAAAACAAATGCTTCCTACAACAATGTACTCAGCCTCAACAATGGATAGAGACACACAATTTTGCTTCTTGCTAAACCAAGATATGAGGTTATTTCCCAGAAAGAAGCATCCTCCTAGTGTACTCTTTCTATCATCATCACTCCTGCCCAATCAGCATCACAAAAGCCAGTTAAGGCAGAATTTGATCCATGAGAGTACATCATACCATAGTCACTTGTCCCACTCACATATTTGAGAATCCTCTTTACATGGTTGGCATGGCTAACTTTGGGATCAGCCTAATATCTTGCACACACTCCTACAGCAAAGGCAATGTCTGGTATGCTAGCTGTGAGATATAGAAGACTGCTTATCATGCTTCTGTAGAGACTTTGATCTACACTTACTCCTTTTTCATCTTTATTCAACTTCAGATGTGTGGGAGCAGGGGTTCTTTTGTAACTTGCATTCTCCATCCCAAACTTCTTCACTATATTCTTGGCATACTTGCTATGAGATGAAAATATGGATTCTTCCATTTGTTTAACTTGCAGACCAAGAAAATAGGTTAATTCACCAACAAGACTCATCTCAAATTCAGACTACATCTGCTTGACAAAATGTTGAACCATCTCTTCTGACATCCCACCAAATACAATACATCAACATAGATTTGAGTAATCATAATCTTCCCTTCTTCTTCTTTAACAAAGAGAGTCTTATCTATACCTCCTTTCCTATATCCATTTTCCCCAAGGAATATTGTCAGTCTCTCATAACAAGCTCTTGGAGCTTGCTTCAATCCATACAGAGCTTTTTTTATTTTATAGACATGTTTAGGAAAACTTGGATCAACAAATCCTTTTGGTTGTTCAACAAAAACTTCTTCATTCAGGTATCCATTCAGAAGGCACTTTTTACATCCATTTGAAACAATTTAAATTTCAAAATGCATGCAACTCCTAACAAAAGTCTGATTGATTCAAGTCTAGCCACAGGAGCAAAGGTTTCATCAAAGTTTACTCCTTCAACTTGAGTGTATCCTTGAGCAACTAACCTTGCCTTATTTCTAGTGACCACCCCTTTTTCATTAGATTTATTCTTGTATACCCATTTAGTGCCAGTCACATTTGTCCCTTCAGGTCTTGGGACCAGATCCAAAACTTCATTCCTATTGAATTGTTCCAGCTCCTCTTGCATAGCATTAATCCATAACTCATCGGTTAGGGCCTCTTTGACATTCTTAGGCTCAATTTTTTATACAAAGCAAGAGTTAGAAATCCTTTCTCTTGATCTGGTAGTAACTCCCTTATTTGGATCTCCTATGATGAGCTCCTTAGGATGACCTTTCTGAGTTCCGATTGAAGGTTCTTTATTGAGTTGACTAGGCTAGGGATTTTCTTGAGGAGGATTAGAATCAATACTTGTGTCATTTGATTCAGTTAGACTATCAGGCAAAGATGTTCCAACATCTTCTGAGACATCTTCTTCAACATTCCATCCTCTATCATCAATAGTAACATTTATTGACTCCATAATAACTTTTGTTCTAGAGTTAAACACTGTGTATGCTCTACTGTTAGTAGAGTAACCAAGGAATATTCCTTTATCACTCTTAGTATCCATCTTCCACCTTTGTTCACGATCAGCTAAGATGTAACATTTACTTTCAAAAACATGAAAGTATTTTACAGTTGGTTTTCTTCCCTTCCATATTTCATATAAAGTGGCTGAAGTGCCTTTCCTTAGAGTGGCTCTGTTATGAATATAACATGCAGTATTCATAGGTTCAGCCCAAAAGTGGTAGGGTGTCTTCTTAGCATGAATCATGGCTCTGGAAGATTCTTGGAGAGTTCTATTCTTGCGTTCTACAATCCCATTCTGTTGAGGAGTAATGGGAGAAGAGAATTCATGGTTGATTCCTTCAGAGGAGTAAAACTCAGCAAATTTGTTGTTCTCGAATTCTTTTCCATGATCATTCCTGATTCTTATGACATGACTTTCCTTTTCCCTTTGAAGTCTTTGACAAAGATATTTGAACACTTCAAAAGTTTCTGATTTTTCTCTAATAAAGCTTATCCATGTGTATCTAGAAAAGTCATCTACAACAACATAGGCATACTTCTTACCACCAAGACTTTTAACCTGCATAGGTCCCATCAAGTCCATGTGAAGAAGTTCCAATACTTTTGATGTAGTAAGATGTTGAATCTTTTGATGTGACATCTTAGTCTGCTTTCCAATTTGACAGTCACCACATACCCTTCCTTCTTCTATCTTGAGCTTAGGAATCCCTCTCACTGCTTCTTTAGATATAATTCTCTTCATACCTTTCAGATGCAAGTGCCCTAATTTTTTATGCCACTGTTTAACCTCATTCTCTTTTGCTGAAACACATGTTGAGGAGAGGTTTAACTCTTGAGGAACCCATAGGTAACAATTATCTTTAGATCGGATTCCTTTCATGATAACTTCATTCTTTTCATTGCACACAAGGCATTCTTCTTTGGAGAAGTTAGCTTTGAATCCTTGATCACATAGTTGGCTTATACTTATCAGTTTAGTTGTTAGCCCTTTTACAAGTAGCACATTATCATGTTTAGGAACTCCTGAACATTAAAGCTTTCCAACACCTTTGATTTCTCCTTTTGCTCCATCACCAAAAGTCACATAACTGGTGGAATGAGATTTGGCATCCACCAACAGATTCTTGACACCTGTCATGTGTCTAGAACAACCACTGTCAAAGTACCAGTCATCTTTAGTTGATACTCTGAGAGAGGTGTGAGCAGTGAGACTTCTAACTTGGACTTGGGAACCCATTGTTTCTTCTTTTTGATATTTTGGGGAATCTTATCAGTTTTGGGAAGAGAAGTATTTTTAGGATACCCATACAGCTTGAAACATAAGGACCTTATATGCCCAAGCCTTCCATAATGATGACATTTCCAGTACTGGGGATTCTCTTTGATGTGATTAAGATTTTTCTTCCCATGATGTCCTTTCTTCACATGGGGTTTCCCACAATGTCCTTTCTTATCATGATGTTTGCCCACATGTTGAGATATCTGATTCAACATCTTTGGTTTAGCCTTGGCATGTGTGAAAATAGATGCAGGCTGTTTTCCATGATGTTCATTCTCTATATGATGCCTTCCAAGATGTCCTTTATTACCATGATGTTAAGACATTTGATTCGACATCTTTGGTTTATGCATGGCATGAGTGGAAACAGATGAAGGCTCTTCTGAGTTAGGTTCCTTTTTCTCATTGAAACCTAAACCACTCTTATCTCCCGTCACTCTTCCTGCTTGGAGAATTCCATCTAATGAGTCAGACCCATTATTCAGCATCTTGAGAGATTTGACCATTCTATCAAGATTTGAATTTAGAGAGGACACTTCACTTTCCATATCAGAAATAGTTTTAAGATGCTCTTCCCTTTCCTCCTTCAGCTGAGTTATAAGGGCTTTCTGTTTCTCCCCTTCAAGACATACTTCTGCACTTCTGAGACATAATTCTTTGTATGAAGCAGCTAACTTATCAAAGGTTAGTTCCCCATCACTAGACTCTTCATCAGATACATATTTGCTTGTCAATTCGTTCACATATTTGGCAGATTCTTCAAGATCACTCTCTGAGTCCTCTTCAGACCAAGTAACGGATAATGTGACCAAAGCCTTCACATTCATGATATTATATTTCCTTCCCTTGAGAAGATTTTTCTTCAACCCTTTTTCTTCCCACTTCATTTAACTTATAGATGTCAGATGGGATGTTCTTGACATTTGACCTTCGGTTCCTATCCATTATTTTTATCACTTTATTAAATTGTCTTCCAAGCATGGCTAGGGCATTTGATATTCCTCCATCTGTATTCAGATCACAATCCTCTTCTTCATCTTTAGTATTAGATACAAAGGTTATGCTTTTGTTTTTATTCTCAGATCTTTCATTTATGCTCAATTCAAATGTTAGAAGGGATCCAACAAGTTCATCCACTTTCATTTTTTCAATGTCTTGGGCTTCTTCTATAGCAGTTACCTTCATATCAAATCTCTTGGGAAGATACCTGAGCATCTTTCTCACCAATTTGTCTTCAAGTATTTTCTCTCCTAAAGCACTGGAGGCATTAGCAATTTCAAGGATGTTCATATGGAAGTCATTTATACTTTCATCATCTTTCATCCTTAAATTCTCAAATTTTATGGTGAGCAGTTATAGTCTTAACATCTTAACTTTGGATGTGCCTTCATGGGTAGATTAAAGAATTCCCCATGCATCCTTAACAACTTCACATGTATTCACCAATCTGAAAATATTCTTGTCAATTCCATTGAATATAGCATTCAAGGATTTAGAATTTCCAAGAGCAATTTCATCTTCTTCCTTAGACCAATCTTCTTCAGGTTTTAATTCAGAAGTAGGTTCTCCATTCTCTCCCAATTTGACAGGGTGTTTCCATCCTCTTAAAATAGCTTTCCAGGCCCTGCTATCTAAGGACTTTAAAAAGGCAACCATACGTGGTTTCCAGTAGTCATAATTGCTTCCATCCATAATGGATGGTCTGTCACAACTCATCCTTCCTTGTCCATAGTACCAGAAAGTATCTTCCCTGGATCTCACCCAGATAAAGAGCAGGATGCCCGCTCTGATACCAATTGAAATTCTGGTATCAGATATGTGATGTCGAAAGAGATGTCACGACACAAATATCTATTTGCAAGTAAGGTGCAGTAAATTCAAAAGTAGTAAAAACACAAGAGATTGTTCACCCAGTTCAGTGTACAACAACACCTACTCTGGGGGCTACCAATCCAGGGACAAGTTCACTAAATAGTATCAATTCATAGACCCTCAGTAAACAACCAGTTTACGATCTAATCACGTAATCACTACCCAAGCTAAACTTCTACCTAAGACTCACCTAGGTATGAGGCCATCCTCAAATCCCTTCAATCACTTACAAAATTAATAAGTTTGAAACACTTCAATCATTCAATGCTTAAAATCTTATGAATGATACACAATTAACAACCCAAATAAAAACTCAAGTATTTAAACTAATACTTAGAGTGTATTACAAATAAAAAGCCTAAACTTCTAATCAGAAAGAAAGTATTCTTCTTCAAAAATTGCTTGTCTTTGAATAAGGAAGTAAGTCCTTATATATGCCCATCTTTGGGCTTGAGCTTGAAAACAAATATTCAAATCTTTTGAATATTTCCATAAAAACATGCCAAGATATAATTATGCAATTTAAAAAATATTTCTCCATATTTTTCGCAACCTGTAGTTCACAAATCCTGAATTATAGAGTGTTGGAAATCAGGAAACAAAAGACTTAGCTGATTTTAAGTTGATATCAATTCAGTAGGCAGATGTTAAGACATCTTCTTTGACATCATTCAAAACAGTTTTACACCAAATGTTAAGACATTTTGCAAAACATTAACAAGTCATTATTATACCAAAATTGCTGCCAACAAACACTTACAATACCAACAACGACTTCTTAACTGCAAATCCGCAACAACAAACCTCAACACCAAAAACTTAGAAAACGAATCAGTAATTGGAAGGTTGGGTCAAGACTAAAAGAATTCAAAGCGAGAGTGAGACGATGTGAAGTAATGGTGTCAGAGATTGTGAACGGTAGAAACGAATCGAAGTTCGAATCAGAGAAAAAGAGTTGAGTTATTTCACGTCGAAGAATAGGAGGAACAGTGTGATGTGAGGGTGAGCCGAGTAGAGCTTCGAAGCAAAGAGGTGAGATGATGGAAATGAAAACAGATGGTTGAATCAAAGGAAGGCGAAGACAGTGTCGAAAGAATCGGAGATCGCCGGAGAAGATTGAAGATGGTGAACGGTGCCGCGTTCGAGAGAGAAAAGGAAGAGAGAATCTATGAGCGTGGAATGGGAAAAAGTCACAAACCTCTAACCCTAATTTCACGTTTTACATTCCCTTTCCAATTTATTTTCTTTTTTTTAATTGTTATTCAAATAGACAAAAAAAATCTGTTGAGAATGTTCTTTTGGCTTGTTAGACCGTATACTGCATCTCTAGGCCCGTCTCTGATTTTTTTTTAGCAATTGAAAGTCTTATAGTAAACAATGCTGATAAGAACTCATGTTTGGGCTTTGTGCCATTTCCGTACACCCTGGATCCTGGCTTCACACCCCCTATGTTTAGATTTCTTCTTTAATTTTCTTTTATCAAATTTTGCTATTGAAATAGTGTTAAAAACTTAATGATAAAAAGATAATAAATAATAGGAAATTTTAGAATTCTTTAGGATTTCTATTTGGGAATTTTGACTAGAGTTTCTATTATTTTTTATTTTTTATTTTTAGTAATCGTTTTGTTACTCGAGATTTATGATTCACCTTTGCTTGTCGAGATTTGAGTCTTATGCAAGTTTATTGTGCGACATGCAAATATGCTTGAGATTTCGATTGTGATTTATTTTCACACCGATGATGCTTTGACGTTTATTCCGAGCATTTGATTTTTGACTCTTTTCTTTGCTTGGTGAAGCTTACTCGAAGTTTTTCGAGTTTCTCTGCTTTGCTTGCCACGCTACGAACATTTGTTCGTTTGGTATTTTCTCTGGTTTCTCATTTCAGCATTTATTGCTTTCTAGAAATCATGTGAAGTAGGAAGCAGGAAATAAAGAGCGTGCGCTCGGAGTCGCTGTTTAAAGTTCTGTAGCAGGCACCGCTTTCTGTATGCTAATTGTGGTTGTTTAAAATCCTACCTTTGAAGTAAGTATTATGCCTGCATTATATTACAGATGATAAGTCCTCAAAAAGAGGCAAGCGGGAAGGATCTGTAATTGACCCCCGCACATTCTAGTCTATGTCACCCTTAGCTCACTGTGTACGTCGATGCTTCGGAGTCGTGCAGATCTTGTGTATCGAATCCGTCAAGTGGGTAAGGGTTTTGCAATAAAACCCCCACGCTTTATCAGGAGTTCACATTGGCCAATGGTGACACTCCGTGATTGTTCATATTGTCTTATGTCGCCTACCTCAACCTTTTATATCTTGGTTAGGTGTTCAGTCGCTTTAGACGTCACATTTTTTTATTTCATCTATCTCCTGCTTTTTTGCTTCGGGTGATGCGCTCCCCTTAGCTAAAGCATTTCTCTTGTTTCCACATCCCTTTGAGTCGGTATATGCTATGTTCCCTTAGGATTGCTCGATTAGAGTAGATTTCGAGCTAGACATTAGGATAGGAATCCATGCATGCTAACATAGGTTAGAGATTTCCCTTTCAAAACTCAACCTTAGGATTAATCATTGTATGATAACATTAGGGATAGAACTAGATAGTCTCTCTTAGATGTTTTTCTTTCTTTTGCATCCTTGCATTTAAGACTAAAACTCATTTCTTAAAAAAATGCATAAAACATCTAACAATTTTCAAATAATTCTTTAAAGTAAAAGATATCAACCAATTCAAATATTTTTCTCGCCCGTGGGCATTTCATTGACTTTAAAAAGGATATGTTACTTCCACTCTATGTAATACGACGTGTAATTCCACAAGAGTCGGGTTGCACCATGTCTACTTGCTAAGAGTCACGAATGTAATATCATCCGCAAGGGCAAAATGGTCAAATGCACACTGAAAAGTCAAACTTTGACTTTTGGATCAAAAAATCAAGTTTCAACAATCATATTTCATCAAGACATGAAATTGGTTCCTCAAGAAATCAAAAGTCAGAAATTGCTTTGAAAAAAATAAGTTTCTAAACATTTAGAAAATTTTCTAAGTGTTAGGAGAATATGGTACTTCAGAACTTCTGGACCAGCCTCCATACAAGTACAGTCAGAATTTGAAAACTCGATTCAGAACATGATGCTTCAATCAGAACATATGGAAACGATGTTCTTTGGTCAGAACATGACTCTTCGGCATATGGAGGCTACGCTTTTGGTCTTCTGCGATCAGAACATCACCAAATCTCAAAATCTCGTTTAAGCAGCCTGTTGTCCTGCTACAGCACAGATCTGCAACCAATTGTTGATCCAGTTCACGCTTGCACTTTCACAAACCCCATATTTGCACCAAATTAGCATACAAAAGTTGTGATTAAAAAGCAATTGAACAGTATACCAAAAAGGTTTATATCTCATTTGTTTTCCCCCCAAAACCACAGCAAACTCACATATAAATAAGTTGCTCCATCACACTTTCAAGGGACTGGCTTTTGGAAAGAGAGAATTATCAAATACAAAAAGAGAGAAGAGAAAACAGAAAACATTCGTAAACTCAGAATTCCAAAACAAAACCAAAACCTTTGTTCTTCCCTTTGAACCAAAGAACATAGCATTCTCTCTTCCGTTGTTTTTGCTGACTCCAGAACCTTTGAAGGCACCAGCTCAAGTCCCAAACACACATTCCAGATTCAAGGTAAGTCTTTCTGACTTTGAATCTTTTCATTCAGAACATCATTAAATATGTAAATATCATAGTATTGATACTGTCCATATCATTGCATAAGTAAAAAAACTGTGGATCAGAACTTCTTGAATAAAGCTAGTCTCAGAATTAGGATTAGAACTTCCATGAACTGTTGCGCTTTTATTTTTCTGATTTGCTGTTGTTAGGAACTGAATAAATTGCAGATGTTCTGACTAATGTAAGGAATGAGGTGAAATGTAATACATAATCTCTGGATTTTTCTTTCCCACTATTTTAGCACAACACAGAGCTTCTGAGCTCTCATCACTTTTTTAATACGCACAGAACTTCTATTTTCACTCATTATTTCACACAACACAGAACTTCTGATTTTCACTCACTATTTTACACAACACGGAACTTCTGATTCTCACTCACTATTTCACACAACACAGGACTTCTGATTCTCACTCACTGTTTCACACAACACAGGACTTCTGATTCTCACTCACTGTTTCACACAACACAGGACTTCTGGTTCTCACTCACTGTTTCACACAACACAAAACTTCTGACTTTCTGCTCACTGTCTAAACACAACCCAAAACTTTTGTTTTTTGCCCTCTAACGTTTCTTTCAGGATTCCAATGGCATCAACCCAGAACTTCTGATTACCTCGGATGTTTCATTCTGAACTACAGCGCGCCTGGCATCAGAACTTCTGATCCCCTTTGTTTTGCTTTCAGCAGCATGCTGATCCTATTTCTCTTTAGTTTTCCTTTTTCTCTTTTATTTTATTATTAGTACTATTTTTATTTTAAAAAAAGACATAAAAATATTTTCTTTTTATTAACTATTTATTTCCTTTTTTCTTCTAATTCATTAAGACAAAAAAACATTTTTAAAGCAAGTTTTTTCTTTTCCTTATATTGTACAATTCAATATGGTTGTAATAGATAATTAGGATTTAAATTCTTGTAAACCCCCCATTTGTAATTATGTACCCCCATCCCTGAAACGATGTAATAGCGTAGGACTTTATATTTCCGCAATTTATCGCTTTCAAATATAAATGCTAGTAATTAGGGTGTGTATGTCAAGACATAAAATCAACAAATAGATAACCTTAATCAAGACTAAATGCATGTAAATCAAACACACTTGCACACTAGCACCCTTAGGGTAATCCCATTTTGTTGCCTCGCAAAATAGTCACGTCCATCGAATATGAGCGTTTTAGCAAAGACCCTCGATAAAAGATCGTAGTCCCTCGATGACCCTCAATGTTGCATTTGGTAAACGATCTAGTCCCTAAATGACATTGCTAAAACGTCTCATAGGTTGCTTTCTATGACTATACAAAACGTCATGTGCTCGTCCCTTCACATCCAACAATGAGGTTTCTTACCAAAACAATTGTAAAATAACAACATCTAAATGAGGAGGAAAAGAACATTTAAGACCTTTTGAGTAGGTAGGTTACTCTTAGTTGTTCGCTTGCTCACAACAAAAATATTTTACACCCACAACTTCACTTTGAAACATTTTTCAAAAGACAAAACACTTTATACGCGTTCTTATAGAGTTCTTATAGAGACGAGAATCATTACAAATACATTCATTTTCAAAACTCACACCACAATCACATTTTCAAACAAAAGTAAGTGATCTAGCAAGCAACTAAGAGCCCGTAGATAATTACAGATGAAAAGGGTGCTAACACCTTCCCTTTTCATAATCTACCCCCCGAACTCAAGAAAATAATCTCGAAAGGTCTTTCCTATTTTTTTCACCATTTCCTTATTGGATAAAAGAAAAATCGGTGACGACTCTTGCTATCTGCAATAATTGCGATCAAACGCAAAACATCTCAAGTCAGTTCTTCCACCGTGTTACACTTTCCACTACAGATACGTGAGTCTCAAATGGTCGAGCAGCGGTGGAATGATTGAATTTAATATTGTTCATTAAAAAACACAAATCAACCAAAATATGTGAGTCGAACTACAGTTGCTCTGATTTCATAAAAGGGATACGTAGGCATTGGGGTAGGCCCGAACGAGCACAACTTTATTTTTCCTACATTGTTTTCTCTTTTCTTTTGCATGCATTCCCTGTATAACTTAGATTTGAATCACACCCTTTGATTAGAACAACAAGAGTGAATATCGTAGAGTACTACGGGCGTGTGGGGTACTAATACCTTCCCCTCGCGTAATCAACTCCCTTACCCGATCTCTCGGTCGTTTGATCGTGATTTTTCTCTTCTCAGGTTTACTCGATGTTTACATTTCCCTTCGCGTGGGATAAAAAACGTACGATGGTGACTTCATTGATTTCATCTTGATGATTTGTTCAGTCGGTCGTTTCAGGTTTCCCGTGCGATTGTAATTAGATTGGTTATAGTGGATTAAGTCCTTGAGTTCAAGGCGAAATCACCTTAGAAGGGTGGACTGAACTAACTTGGAGGTTTCTCAAATGAACCAGGATATATCGCGTGTTCTTTACTTTTGATTATGCTTTAGAGTTTATGTTTTCTGAACTTAATTAGAAGCATTATTTAGAAGTAACAATCAGAAGCATCGATCAACAAATAAGGCTTAGAAGCGAAAGTTATACAAGAAAGGAAAATCCAACTCAAACCCCTCCATTCTTGTGTTTTCTTCACACCTTCAATACCCAAATTAACTCAAAGCATGAAGACCAACTTTCGAAATAAACTTGAATCGATTAAATTGAAAATCGAACAACAACTACAGATACCCATCTATGCTCCATAATTCCATCTTAAATATGTTTGACACATCAAAATCAACAACAAGTTTAAATATTCAAAATTGACATAAATAAACCAAAGTAAAGTCATCATCGTCTCTTGAACATTAATTCAAATGTTCAAATGACATGGTATCAATAACAAACAAACCATAATTCCATCATCAAATTGACATAAGCAACTTGTTATTAACATCACTACAATTTTATCACTACAAATCCAAAAATGTCAACTCAAATAAACACATTTGAATTGAAACACAATCTAATACTTAAATTGAACTAAATGAGAAATAGCAAGAATGGAATGAAGTTTTACCAAACGTTAAGTAGTATTGGTTGGTGAAGAAGAACAGAGAAAATGTTGTAAGGAAGATTGAAGTTGAAGCTGGGATGTGTGCAGTTGACCCATGTGAGGAAGAACAGAAGATGGCTTCAGAAAAGCTAGTGGAGATGTTCGTGGGAGTATGTTTCCGATGATGAAAACCGAGGGTATACGGCGGATGGTCCGAAGGTTGTTGCTGTTGATGGTTGGTCACGGAAGTGAAGGGAGTATGGTAGCGAGCTAGCGGAAGGGAGTAGCTGGGTTTGTCGTTATCGCGAAAAACGAAGACGATGTGAATGGAGGGTATGTTCTCAGTAGGTAAATTGATGGATGGAGAAGGGAGATCGGTAGTGAGTATTAAGGAAGATGAAGAGATTCAAGAAGAAATGGCTTTTTGTGTTTGGGCTTTCAAATCTTGGGTCTGATATCTCGTTCTCTACCTCTTTATCGATCCACACTTTTTTTTTTTGTTATAACAAACCAAAAACATTATCCCTTTCAGGTTTTGTAAAAGGACCAATGAGCCCTCTTAGAAATATTTAGGAGATATTAAATCTAAACAAAAAAAACAAAAAAAAAATTCTTTTTTATATACAAATTTTCTTATAAAAATAAAACTAACACAAGATTTAAACTTAAAAGATAAATAAAATAAATAAAAGAAATATATATTTTTGTAATCAATTTTTTTTTTATATTTTGATTAAATGATAAAAATAAAAAAACTAAATAAAATCAAATTTAAAAATTTAACTAAACAATATATAACAATATATATATATATATATATATATATATATATATATATATATATATATATATATATATATATATATATATATATATATATATATATATATATATATATATATATATATATATATATATATATATATATATATATATATATATATATATATATATATATATATATATATATATATATATACGCAAATTTAAATCAGGAATAAATGCAAATACGCGTTAAAGTGTAAACATACGAATAAAAATTAATTTGAATATAAACAGTGTGAATGAGAAAACTCAGTAAAATTTGGAGTGCGACACTAATCAGCCGTAAAGTACAAGAAAAAAGGATGATGCATCATATGAGAGAGGTCTTACACTTGGATAAGATCAACAAGTGCCTCAAGCGCTCAAGTGGAAAAGTCAACATTTTTTACAATTATGACCATGGAGATAGGAGAATGCCATGTCGACTACAACTGACTCATGTCTAATCTTAAAACAAAGTTTTAAAGGGAAAAGGTGCACGAGGAGACACAAAATGTTTGAATGAAGTTGAGTGTTTTTTAGTCTTTTTGAAAAGGTTAGAATATGGTTAGATGAATTGGTATTTGATTAAAGAAAAGGAGTTTGAAAAAGTCACTTGACAAGGTCAAAGTTTATTATGAAAGTGGTTAAAGTTTGGAAAATTAATCCTTTGAAAAAGAGAGAAGGTTTTGAAAATTGAAGAATGAGAGGAGATGAAGAGACTATTCTAAAGCATAAAATAAATATGAGAAATAAATGATCTCATTGTAAGGTAGCTCAAGATAAAGTCATGTGTGCATTATCAACTAATCCGAATTAGCAAGCATATTAATATAAGTTAAACCAAATATTTCATTCCTTTGGATTCATGCACAAGTAAGCAAGCCAAGTATGCTCAGATGATAGCATGCCTCAGATGAAAGAAGAACTCAAGCCAAATATATCAAAGCTATGTATCAAAACTAAATGAACAAATGGAATATAAAGTACATGTTTAATTAATTAATTAATTAAATTAATTAAATTTAAAAAAAAAAAAAATTTGCAAAACTAATTAATTTTTAATAACAAAATCAACTAATTAAACCAACATTTTATTAATTAACTAAAAGCAACAAAGTGTATAAATATGAAATAAAATGATCAAATAGCAATTAAATAATTAAATAATTTTATGCACAAGAAATTAATTAGGTTAATTGAAATTATTTAATAAAACTAATTGTTCAACATTAGCTTAATTAAATAAAATCAATTAACAAAATTAATTAATAATAACAAATAACAAAAATAAACTAAAACAATTAAACCAAATAAAATAAAATAAACAAAGAAATTAAAACAAGAAGGGTGTATCAGTGAAAACATGGGTGATCACAAAGTAATTCCCACTAGAGTGAGGCCCAAGGTTTAGTTTGAAATCAACTTAGGTGTAGAGAAAGTCAATATAACGGGTGAAGTCAAGTAAACGGGGATGAGCCCAATAATTGAGTTGGCCCAACTAAAAGTCAACCAGGGTTGACTCCGCCTCAGAAAGTGTAATACCCCATTTAAATATTTAGTCGTTTTGTGGTTGATTGTGAAATCGTATTGGTTTGATTATGGGCATTGGCATAGTTAAGGGTGAACGTGGGGACTTAGTGTAATTATTAATTAGAATAAAACCTTATAATAATATTATAATAATAATAATATAATAGGTAATTGATAGAATATATTATTATTATTATTATTATTATCATTATTATTAGAATTAAGAAAAATAAAACGTAATTAGGGAGAAAGAAGTGAGACGGTTTAGAATCAGTTATCACGTAGAAAGAAAGAAGAGAACAAGGCAGAGCTAGGGCAAGAGGAATTCTCCCACTATTGTTAGAAGAAGAAAAAGATTGGAATTAAGGTAAGGGGGAGAATGGATTCTTTAATGGTGATAAAAGCATGAGAGGGTAGTGAGGATTCTTTTCCCTCTTAGGTTTCATGTTTATTCTTCTCCTTGGTTGTGTTTGATTTTATATACATGTAATTGTTATGGGATTCGTGTTTGGTATGATAATTGTGATATGAAATTCGTAATAATTGTGAATGATTTTGTGTTTTACCATATTTCAGATATGGAAAATATGGGTTTTAGGAGATGACGAATCTGTAATTTAAATTGTGAAAAACCTTGATAGAATGATAGATTCATGAAGTAGAATAGATCTTTTAGGCTTATACTGGTAGGAATACTTTTTTGGGTCGAACTTAGGAGCTTGAAGGTGTTATAATGGGTGAAAATCATACTGATGCAAAAAATACGTTTTCTGAAGTTGCAGACTGCCCCTACGCATATGAAGGGAGGCCATACACGTATGAGGGGACTTCCCATGAGTAATACACATATGATATGCACCCTGTCCCCAGGGTCAGCCACTCACTTACTGATACACATATGATACGCGTAAGAGGGTGAAGCCATATGCGTATGGTGAGGGCGTTACGCATATTGAGTTTCCTTGGGAGGATTCTGAAGGAAATCCCCCTCTGGTCATATGTGTACGATACGTATATAATGTCTAGGAAACTTGGCCCTACGCGTAACATACGTAGGGATTGGGGTGAGGCAGCAACACCATATGCGTTTGGGGAAGGGCTATACGCCTATGAGTAGGCATGCATGGAAATTTCCCTATTTTCATAATTCCTTTCCAAATTTCGCGTGTAATGTAATTCCTTTTGACTCGTAAGACTAGTATGACTTAAATGGACATTGAGGGACTAATAATGATATGAAACATAGTAAAACATGATCTTTTGTGTGAATTTCTATGTGATGTGTGACCTTTGCCTATGTTGATGAGATTATTATTGTGTGGGCAAACTTGGCAAGGTTGGTAATTCTAGAGAGAATTACAATGAGTATATGAATCACGTGAGTTCATTGTGGATCATGTGTTATGCATTCAGGATTAATTGTATTTGTGCATAGTGTATGTCATGCATTTTCATTTCGTGTCATGTGGAGATGAGCCTAGGTGGGAATCCATGATGGGTGCCTAGTCTCATCCGGACTCTGTGTGGGAGTCGAGTTTGAGATAAGTTGTAGTTCAGAGGAACATATACGAGTTATCTGTATTTCGACAGGAATCAGGTTCAAAGAATGGAGTGTATGAATTGTGTTGGTATCGCATGCATAGTGTCGAGTCAGTTGAGTCACATTGCATATATGTATGAACGAATATGAACTGAGTATGATGAATGTGTGGTGGTATTATATGAGTGTTATGATTGTCTGATTTAGTGAGAATTGTGTGATTACTACTCCTTATCATGTGATTTTCACATTGTATGTATTGAATGTAATTCTCACCCTTTTTATGTTGTTGTGTTTGTGCTCCTCGGGGAGTAGAGATAATCAAGTACCTGAGTAGTGCTTAGGACGTGTGTTGTTATTGGTTGAGTCTTAGGAGTCGCTCTGATACGTAACACGGGAACTATGGGAACTTGTTTTGTTTTGTTTTTTTTTTCATTTGTTACGTATCTTATTTCCAAACCTATAATGAACCCCGAATTTTGTGGAAGTTATTATTCTTAAAGCCTTAGTGCTATTGAAGGGAACCAATTTGAATATTCTATTATTTAATTCATTTTGATGAGATTTAAAGATATGAAGTAACTTGATACTTGCATGATATTTTTTGGGATGTGACATCCTACTTGTGTGTACTCTGATTATTCGGAAAACTATTCTTTTCATTATTTATAATTAATTATTGGGGAAAGTAGGGTGTTACAATTGGTATCAGAGCAGGCCAGTCTGGCCGGCCAGGTGTTGTACTAGAGCCTGTCTGTAGAGTGAATATAGTTGTGTGTTTCTTCTAACTTGCCTTGTTGATGTTGAACAATATGGCTGGAAGAAATGATGTTGCTCTTACTGTTGCGTTACATGTTGTCGCGCAGGCAATGCAGAATAACAATCATAGTTCTAGAGATGTCGAATTCTGTAATTTGGAAAAGTTCCAGAATAACAAGCCACCTACGTTCGAGGATACACATGATCTGGATGGTGCACATAAATGGTTGAAGGTTATTGAAAATATCTTCAGAGTCATGGGGTGCACCGAAGCTCAGAAATTGCAATTTGGTACCCATATGCTGGTTGAGGAAGCTGAAGACTGGTGGGATAATAGCTACTAAAGGTTGGAATCTGTAGGTAGTTTTATTACCTGGGCGGTGTTCAGGGTTAAGTTTCTAGAGCAATTTTTTCCAGAAGATGTTAGGGGAAAAAATGAGATATATTTCTTGGAATTGAAGTAGGGAAACTCAACTGTTGTAGAATGTGCTACTAGATTTGAGGAACTGGTGAAGTATTATCTTCATAACAATACTGTTAATTCTATAAGCTCTAATTGTATCAAGTTTGTGAACGGGTTACGTCCCGTGATTAAACAGGGTATCGGTAATTAGAAAATCAGACATTTTCCTGAGTAAGTGAACAAGTGTAGGATTTATGATGAGGATAACAGGGCTAGAATTTCTCACTACAAGACCCTGAGTGATAAGAGAGGTAAGCAGAGGCACGAGAGTACGCCTTACAATGCTCCAACTGATAAAGGGAAACTGGAAGTTGTGGTTGGTAATAAGCTAAGTGGGGGAGGAATTCCTCCCAATCCTATCAAGTGTTTTAAATGTGGTGGCATGGTTCACCGTGCTAATGAATGTTAGAACAATGTGAATAAATGTTTCAAGTTTGGGCTACCGGGTCATGTTATGGTAGATTATAGGACCAATATACCTACCTATTACAATTATGGTGAACAGGGTCACATCAGCACCAACTGTCAGAAGCCAAATAAGTCGCAGATCGGTGGAAAGGTATTTGCATTAGTGGGGGATCAGCCTACTAGTGAGGATCATTTGGTTAGAGGTACTTGTTATATCCATAATACTCCTTTGATTTATATCATTGATACGAGTGCAACCCACTCATTCATTTGTGTTGATTGTGTGAAGAAACTAGGACTAGTGTTGTCTACTTTGAGTAGGGGAATGGTGATTGATACTCTATCTATCAGGTCGATAACTATGTCCCTAGTGTGCTTGAATTGTCCTTCGTCTATCTTTGGTAAAGAATTCGGAGAGGATCTGATTTGCTTACCACTCAGTGATCTAGATATTATTTTAGGGATGAACTGACTAGAGAGCAATTATGTATATATTAACTGCTATAGGAAGACGTTATTGTTTCTTACTCTAGAGGAGGAAGAGTTGGCTACTTTTATATCTACCAAAGAATTGGGAACCTTTTTGGAAAATGAAGCTAAAATGTTCATGGTGTTTGTCTCATTGTCAGTATAGGGAAAGACATTGATTTATGAGTTTCCTGTGGTGAGAGAGTTCCCAGAAGTGTTTCTGGATGATATTTTAGAATCACCTCTGAAGAGAGAAGTGGAATTTGTGATTGATCTTATTCCTAGTACCAGACACATATCTATGGCACCATACAAGATATCAGCATCAGAGTTGGCAGATTTGAAATCTCAAATAGGAGAGCTACTTGATAAGAATTTTATTAGACCTAGTGTGTCTCCGCGGGGAGCTCCAGTGTTGTGGGTAAAAAAGAAATACAATAGCATGCGTTTGTGCATTGATTATCGTCAACTGAATAAGGTGACCATCAAGAAAAAATATCTGCTTCCATGGATTGATGATCTAATGGATCAACTTGTGGGAGCTCATGTTTTCAGTAAACTTGATTTGAGATCGGGGTATCATCAGATTCGAGTAAAAGATGATGATATTTAGAAAACAATTTTCAGAACTTGGTATGGACATTACGAATATGCAGTGATGCCCTTCAGAGTATCCAATGCGCCAGGCGTATTTACGGAGTACATGAATCACATATTCCATGCCTACCTAGATCAGTTTGTTGTAGTCTTTATTGATGACATTCTAATTTATTCCAAGTCTGAAGCTTTCGAAATGTGAATTCTGGCTACAAGCATTAAGTTTCCTAGGACATGTCATTTATGGTGAGGGAATAGCAGTGGATCCATCTAAAGTAAGTGTTGTACTTCAATGGGAACCTCTGAAATCAGTGATAGAGATTATGAGTTTCTTGGTCTTAGCAGGTTATTACCGTAGGTTCATTGAAGGGTTTTCTAATTTGGCCCTTCCTTTGACTCATTTGACTAGAAAAGGACAAGCCTTTGTGTGGGATATCTTGTGTGAAGAGAGTTTCAGAGAATTGAAGAAGAGGCTAACCATAACACCGGTATTGATTCTACCAAACCCACATGAACCTTTTGTAGTATATTATAATGCATCTAAGATGGGATTAGGCGAAGTATTGATGTAAGATCGTAAGGTCATTGCCTATGCTTCACGATAATTCAAGGTACGTGAAAGGAATTATCAACTCATGGTCTCGAGTTAGCTGTTATGGTATTTGTGTTAAAAATTTGGAGGCATTACTTGTACGGATCAAGGTTTGAAGTGTTCAGTGACCACAAGAGTATGCAATATTTATTCGACCAGAAGGAATTGAATATGAGACAGTTGAGGTGGTTAGAGTTCTTGAAGAATTACGATTTTAGCTTGAGTTACCATCCTGGTAAAGCTAATGTTGTGGGAGATGCTTTAAGTCGAAAAAACAATTCACATGTCAATATTAATGATTAAGGAGTTAGACTTAATTGAGTAGTTTAGAGACTTGATATGGTTTACAAACTGACCCAAAGAGATGTTGGGTATGTTAAAGGTTAATAATGACTTCCTTAATGAAGTTAGAGAGAATCATAAACTTGATTTGAAGTTGGTGCATTTAATGCCCGTAGGAGAATCTGATACCGAGGGTGACTTTAAGATGGATAGCTTTGGTGTGTTGAGGTTTCGAGGCACAATTTGTGTGTCAGATAATCCTGAGTTGAGGAAAATGATATTAGAGGAAAGTCACATAAGTAACTTGAGTATGCATCTGGGGGATACAAAAATGTATCAGAACCTTAAGAAATTATTCTGGTGGCCAAGTATGAAGAAGGATGTGGCTCGATCTGTGTATGCTTGTTTGACTTGCCAAAAATCAAAAGTTGAACATCAGAAACCTTTCAGTTTGATGCAACCATTGAAAATTTCAAAGTGGAAATGGGATAGTATCTCAATGGACTATGTAATTGGGTTACTGAATATAGTGAGAGGCTTCGATTCCATTTGCGTGATCATGGATAGATTGATGAAATCAGCGCACTTTATATCGATAACATCAATTTTCCATTATCAAAGTTAGCAGAGATCTATATCAGAATAATAGTGAAGTTGCACAGGGTTCCATTTAGTATAGTGTCTGACAGAGACTCGAGATTTACTTTAAGATTTTGGAAAAGCTTGCAGGAAGTTTTGGGTTCTAGTTTGAAACTGAGTTTCTGCTTATCATCTACAGACAGATGGACAATCAGAGAGGACTATCTAATCATTAGAAGATTTGTTAAGGGCTTGTATACTCTAGCATGAGGGTGCTCAGGATACCCATTTACCATTAATTGAGTTTACATATAATAGCAGTTATCATTCTAGCATTGAAATGGCACCTTTTGAAGCATTGTATGGTAGGAGGTGTAGGATACCTCTGCGCTGGTATGAATCAGGTGAAAGTACCGTACTTGGACTCGAAATTATGCAACAGACTACTGAGACAATAATAATGATAAGAGAGAATATGAAAGAATCCTAGATCATACAAAAAGCTATCATGATAATAGAAAGAAGGATTTGGAATTCACCAAAGGTGACCATGTGTTTCTAAGGGTCAATCCTATGACAGGTGTTGGCCGTGCAATGAAATCAAAGAAGCTGAATCCTAAGTTCATTCGACCATATCATATTTTGCAGAGAATTGGAATTGTTATGTACATAGTGGCACTTCCACCCAAGCTTTCAAATTTGCATGATGTGTTTCACGTGTCACAACTTTAGAAATACATCTCTGATCTATCCCATGTCATTCAAAGGGATGAAGTGCATATTAGGGATAACCGTAGAGACAATATCGATAAGGATTGAGGATCAAAAGATGAAATAGTTAGAAGGAAAAGACATTCCTTTGGTGAGGGTAGCTTGGGGAGGATTTTCTGGTGAAAGTGTGACCTGGGAGTTAGAGAGCAAGATGCGAGAGTCGTATCCAAAATTGTTCTAGTCAAGCACATTTTTGAGGATGAAAATAATCTAAGTGGGGGAGAGTTGTAACACCCCATTTAAATATTTAGTCATTTTGTGGTTGATTGTGAAATTGTATTGGCTTGATTATGGGCATTGGAATAGTTAAGGGTGAGTGTGAGGACTTAGTGTAATTATTAATTAGAATAAAACCTTATAATAATAATATAATAGGTAATTGATAGAATATATCATTATTATTATTATTATCATTATTATTAGAATTAAGAAAAATAAAACATGATTAGAGATAAAGAAGTGAGAGGGTTTAGAATTAGTTATCACATGGAAAGAGAGAAGAGAACAAGGTAGAGCCAGGATAAGAGGAATTATCCCACCATTGTTAGAAGAAGAAAATGCTTGGAATTAAGGTAAGGGAGGAGAATGGGTTCTTAAATGGTGATAAAAGCATGAGAGGATATTGAGGGTTCCTTTACCTCTTAGGTTTCATGTATATTCTTCTCCTTGTATGTGTTTGATTCTATATACATGTAATTGTTGTGGGATTCATGTTTGGTATGATAATTGTGATATGAAATTCATAAGAATTATGGATGATTTTGTGTTTTACCATGTTTCAGATCTGGAAAAATATGGGTTTTAGGAGATCACAAATCTATAATTTAAATTGTGAAAAACCTTGATAGAATGATAGATTAATGAAGTAGAATAGATCCTTTAGGCTTATACTGGTAAAAATGTTATTTTGGGTCGAATTTAGGAGCTTGAAGATGCTTCAATGGGTGAAAAATTTTACTGATGCGAAAAATAGATTTTCTGAAGTTGTAGACTGCCCATACGCCTATGAATGTAGGCCATACACGTTAGAGGGGACTTCCTAGTAGAAATACGCGTATGATACACATTTTGTCCCTATGACCAACCACTCATTTGCTGATACGCATAAGAGGGTGAGGCCATACGTGTATGGTGAGGGCGTTACGCATATGGAGTTTTCTTGGGAGGATTCTGAGGGAAATCCAACTCAGGTGATACACGTATGATACACGTATAATATCTGGGCAAATTTTTCATACGCGTGACATACATAAGGATTAGGGTGAGGCAGCAAGGTCATACGCATATGGGGCAGGGCTATACGCGTATGAGCAGGTCTGTGTGGAGATTTCCCTGTTTTTGAGATTTCTTCCCCGACTTCACATGTAATGCAATTCCTTTTGACTTGTAAGACTAGTATGACTTAAATGTACATAGAGGGACTATTAATGATATGAAACATAGAAAAACATGGGCTTTTGTGTGAATTTCTATGTGATGTGTGACCGTTGCCTATGTTGATAAGATTATTGTTGTGTGGACATACTTGGCAAGGTTGGTAATTCTAGAGAGAATTATAGTGAGCATATGACTCATGTAAGATCATTGTGGATCGTGTGTTATGCATTGATGATTAATTGTATTTGTGCATAGTGTATGTCATGCATTTTCATGTCGTGTCATGTGGAGATTAGCCTAGGTGGGAATACATGATGAGTTCCTAGTCTCATCTGAACTCTGTGTGGGAGTCGAGTTAGAGGTAAGTTGTAGTTCAGAGTAACACATACGACTTATTCAGATTTAGATGAGAATCGGGCTCAAAGAATGAACCAAATGAATTGTGTTGGTACTGTTATACCCAAATTTTTACCCCTAAGATCCCTCGTCACATCATATACATCTCATGTATATCATCGATTCCATGGTTACAGAATCAAAGGGCTATTGGCATTAGGGTTTTTTCTCTATGAAATAAGGTTGCTATATCCTTACTCAAAGTTGATTCAATAGGTGAACTCATAATTCTTGACATGTGTTGTACCCCAAAAATTTCCCTCTCATTTTTCAAGGCATTTCTCACAATGATTCTCTAAATTCAAGTTTGCATAGTACAAATTGGACTTTCCAGCATCAAGTTAAAGAGGAAACTGTTAAAAAAGGGAAAAATAGATGAAAATAATATTTTTGACAAAATTGGAGAAAAAACAAGTCTCCTTCGATTTATCTCATTCGATTGGCCTTTTGGCCTCTTTCGATGCAAGCTTGGCTTGCATCCTTCGACTGGGAATGGGCCTCTGGTGCGTTGGCTTTGGTTCATAAGGCAAGAGTTTCTTGCATGCAACCTTCGATTGCATCTTTAGCCTCATATGGTTCATAATACAGTGGCTATCTGTGTGCTTGCTTCGATTGGATGTTTGGTGCTTACATGCCTGTGTTGACTGGACAAATATTCCCCTCCCTGCTTGCTTTGGCTCACAAAGTAGTGGCTGGCTATATGTAGCCTTCGATTGAGCCACAGATTCCTTCTTGCACGCAAAAGGCTCCCCACCAGGCTAGCAAACACAAGGCAAAAGCCTCATGTAGCCTCCTTCGATTCAAAGAGGAAAAACCTCCTGTTTGGATTCCTTCGAATCAGGAGGCAAAGGCCTCTTTATGGCATCATTCGATTGCACATTTGGACCTCCTGCATGCATCTTTCGTTTGGGCATGTGACACCCCCTTAGATGCAAGCTTTGGTTGCATTCTTTGTTTGGGCGTATGCTTTCCTTCAAAGCTTTGGATGCATTCTCCGTTTAGGGAATTTGGCTTCTGTTGGTGAAGTAAGAAGCTAATCCAGAATTCCTTTTGTTTTAACTATGCTATTGAGGTTATCTTTCCTACTAAAAGTAGTACATGTAGCTGGATATGGCCCCAGTCGAAAGGCAGCTCGATATGGTCCCAATCGAAAGACATGCCATTGTTGAAAACATTCTAATTCATTTGGTCGGAAGATGGATCTGCATGGCCAGAACGAAAGACGAGGTATTTTATCCAAGGCATCAATGTTGAAGATAGAATCCATAGGCCAGGGCTATGTGATCTTTCACCCCAAGCCTCAAACCTATGCCTCAATCCATAATTAATTGTTTACACAAATAGTTAAACTATTACCCAGGTGTTTAAAGTATTGTCCAAAAGGTCATTCCGTATATGGCATAAAGTTATCATTGCCATTTCTGGAAAAACAGGCGTTATGCAAATTGTCAATGCATTGAGCCTTGTAACCTTTGTCCTTGAGTACAAGTAACATCAAAAAGCATAAGTCAAGTCTCCTGCAGACATCACCCCCCCCCCCCCCACTTGTACTTGAACTTGGGAACCATTAAAAAAGGTTTCTTTTCGTTTTACACAAAACAGTAACATGTTATCCTGAACGTGAAAGAATCTTCCTCTCTATAAATAGAGAGACTCTTTACAAATCAGGGGAGGGCTGGGGGAATAGAGAAAAAAGATCATAAAAAACTCTCACACTCTCAAACTCTAAATAAAATAAAAAAACTCAAATCCCTTTATATGTTAGAGCCTTTCGATTCATCCTCTAACTTCCACCCACCAGCTCTTTCGATTCACCATCCGGTTTCCACGTACATTAGCCTTTTGACTCACTCCCTCTAGCTTTCATCCACTAGCCTTAGAACATTTCCAAAAAACCTTAAAAAAAGACCGCTCAAGGAAGTCACAGAACTTTTCGATTCACTCATAATCAACCTTCGATTCAAGTGGTTTTTCAAAGCCAAGTAGCAGTTGGAATAACTTCAAGGAGTTTGAGGCAGACTTGATCAAATATCAAACCATTTCTAGAGGTTCTGCCGAAGTACTTCAATTTTCGCTCAAAAAGGTAAGATTTCTTAAACTTTTTACCTTTCGTTTAAACTTCATTTGTATATGCATTGAAAAGGAGAAATGTAGATATCATGTCTAGAAAGTTAGCCATGCTTTTAGTTTCGATTATCATGGCATATATGTGGAGAACTGCAATTTTGACTAGTTAGGCTTCGATTTTGGCATCAAACAAATTTGCGCTAACCATTGATATGTGGTTTTCGACTGTTATATAGTTAGATATGTATTCAGATTTTAGACAGGTTTGGTATTTGTACTGTTCGATTTTGGTTGAGAATCGAAGCTTTCAAAAAAGCTTAACATAGTAATATACATCCATGTGCTCAAAGGAATGAAATGAAGCCCTGAGTTCCTTTTATTTTTAGTGCAAGCTGTACAAGTAACGGATGAAACAGACCACCCCAGTGGTACAAACAACATGCACAAAAGGCATTTCTGTGTAGGGTCCTTGGTTCAAACCCTAGCAGGACCAGAACCATTTTTATCCTTTGTTTGTTTCCTTTTCCTTTTTTTAACACACTTCAAAAAAAAATTCAACAAATCAAAACAACTCCTTTTGAGTTGATATTTTACACACTATTTATTCACAAGTTTTATCTTATGAATATATAAAAATATCACAAAAATATTTTATTTTCATATTTATTTTAATTAATCAAAACTTTTCTTTAGCAAAATCAAAACAAAGTTCATTTTCTTTTCCTTCCAATTCTTGCATTTATTCACATTCAATATGGTTGTAATAATTAATTAGGATTTAATTTCTTGCAATTCCCATTTGTATATTTTTATCCCCATCCCCAAATGATGTAATAGCTTAGTAAATTTACTTTCCACAATTCACTACTACAAATAAGGGAAAAGACAACGCTTTTTTAGGCTTTTAACAGCACTGTCTAAAGCAGCGCTGCTAAAAGAAAAGACAACGCTTTTTTTCAATGTAAAAGCGATGTCTTATGACCACTTTAGACAACGCTTTTAGAATAGATAGTGCTTTTTTATATACCCCTTTAGCAGCGCTTTTGCTTTAGACAACGGTTTGTTATTTTTTAAGTTAGGCTTTAGACAGCGCTTTCCTTTAAAAGCGCTGTCTATTCCCCCCACTTTAGACAACGCTTTCCCACTTTAGGCAGCACTTATTTTTGAGTTTTTACAGCGTTTTTCTCTTAAAGCGTTGTCTATTGGTCATGATTTTTTTTAATAAATTACCTATTTAGACTTACAAAAGTGCTGTCCAATATATATAATGCATTTTAATCAGAATTTTAACCATATTTGAACCAGGTTTTCACCATATTATGCACCATATTTGGTAGCTTCATTCCAATAAAATATGCATATATAAAAATTACACACACACACATATATATATATATATATATATATATATATATATATATATATATATATATATATATATATATATATATATATATATATATATATATATATATATATATATATATATATATATATATATATATATATATATATATATATATATATATATATATATATATATATATATATATATATATAAATTGATGATATATACAACAACAACTACAACATTTATGATACACGTTAAAATTCTACAAGTTAAAAATCCTAAAATTCAAAATTGATGTTACATCTGTACATCTTACTATCTTTGAGAATTCTCATGAAACAACAACAACATGAATATCTTAGCTCCACCTTCTACACATGCACCTATAAACTTGGAAAAAAAAACCAAATGATCGAAATTCATAACATGATAATATTAACGTTGCACTTTAGTCGAATTTAATTTATACTCAAAACTCGAAAGTTCTCATCAAAGGAAATAAGACAATATACCTTAGCTTATAAAATTCTCAACCCGATAATGAATTAACACCATTCCTCTATAAGCTCATCCAACTGATCTTTTGAGTAATGTGCACAATTGAATTCCTCAAAGTACTACATATATAATAATATAACATAGTATCATCACTAATATAATCAAAACTGAATATCTCTTTGTGAAAATATATCTCCACTCTGATCCATGTAACGTTGTTGGCTCTACTTTTTGGCACTTGGATATCTCTTTGGGAGCAAAAAGCTAGTAGAACGCTAGAATAAAATATAAATGACTATTTAGAAAAATCTCACATAGAAACATAAACATAAACATAAATCCATATATGTTGACCATAAACATAAACATAAACTTGAATATCTCTTTGGGAGCAAAAAACTTACGTGTCAATCAGCTGCTTCAAATCTGGATATGTTGACCAATCATTGTATAACGAATCCAAATAATACACAGTTTCTCTCATAGGATTAATTGCAACCAATAACTAGTGTCCACTATAAGATTAAACAAATATTAAACAATGGACAAAAATGGAAAATTATAATAGATCAAGTTAGGATGAAAATCTAACCCGTTGCCAGTATTATATGGAAAAAAGAACAACTTCTCAGTATCTTTGCTAGCCAAGAATAAACCTAGAACATATGCTATGACATCATCTGGTCTTGTTACAATTAACCCTGAATTGACAGTGTTGGGAGCTAAGAAGCCAAATCTTGCTTCTAATCCACGCGGGCGCACAATGTTGTCATACATAAACCTTAAATTAAAACATCATTAACATTATACTATATTCATTGAAATGAGGAAATAAACTGTTCATTTAATTAAACAAAGTTGATCGGAGTATACCTGATGTATGTACCGATAACGCCGAGGCCTAATTCCAAATATCTAAAAACTTGCTTCATATCCTCTCTACCAATTGCTTTCAGGTATTCAAAACCAAATATGTCTGCACTCATAGGTATAAGGCGGGTACCACCATCTAGAATATCTGTAATTCCTAAATATGTCCGAAGGCACAACCTGAATTGAGCAGTAGTTTTTTTGCTAGCCACGTTCTTCTTAGCAACATTCTTTTTTTGTGTGGAAATATTTCTAATTTCAGGCGCCTTACCCCTACTGACTTGTGCAATCTCTTTAACATGAATCTAGTTATCATATAATTAGTTAGGGGAAGTATAAAATCACAAATTAGTATTTCTCGTAGCATAAATGTCATATAATTGTGTTGTACCTCAATTGATGCAATTGACTCGGTCTCCCGCCTAATCCCCTTATCTTTTGGAATGGATTTTGTTGGAGCCTAACATTACCATGTAAACAAAATGTAAGTAAAATTGCCTTAAAATATTTGAATAGTAAACGATTTTAAGAATACCTTATTATCTATGCAAACGAGGCTTAACGACCATGCAACAAATGATCCTATTGCATCTGCCACCAATGTTGCACCCGCCACATCGTCAGGTAGTGGTAACAACGCACCCCCTCTAAAACAACATCAACCAATACTTTCAAAAATCCATTTGGGAGCGGTTTATGGTGAAGCATTTCTCCCAAAGTATTATACACTTTTCCCTTTCCAACCATCCAATAAGTCGGTGCCGGCAAATAGAGTTGACACCGGGAAATGCCCTATAACCATTAATAAATATGGTTATATAATTAATAAATATGGTTATATAATTAATAAATATGGTTATATAATTTATAAATATGGTATATAATTACCTCGGGAATATTCTGTCCAAAGTTACCATTGATACTACCTTTGTCACTAGTATCTTTAAAACCTGTAGCTTGATCTATTTCCTTTTCCTTTCTCAACTCATAAACTTCTTGTTGTAACTTTTCCAACTTTTCCTGAAGTTCTTTATTGCTAGGAGCTTTTGTCTTTGATTTTTTTTCTTCAAGGATGTTGGAGTGATCCCAAATCCCTTACCCCTCACCCGACCAGAATACTCACAAATATCTAATGCTCGTGAGAGTATTCTCCTGCAATCATTATCTTCATCTGGAGGTATAGATTGGTGTGATCGGTGGATTTAGAACTGACTGTTTAACGCTGGTTCGCAAAATGTCGCGGAAGCAAGAGTCGCCACCGTCTTTTATTTTCTCCAACATGGACAGGACAAAAGCACAGCAAAATTCCTTATGAGATAGTTTCTCGGTTCGGGAGGTAGATTTATAGAAAGGGAAGGTGTTAGCACCCTTTCTATCCATGGTTATCCATGGGATCTTAGATACTTGCTCTTATGTTTTCAAAATGTTTGCTTTTCAATTGTGAGTGGGTTTGAAAAAGTTTCTTTGAAAGATTTCTGAATAACTCTTGTATCTGTCCTCAAGAGTGTTTGAAAAATTTGTTTTTGAAAGCTTTTTGAAAGTGTGAGGTGTGAAAAGTATTTTTGTTTTGTTTTTGAAGAGAGCAAGTATCCATGAGTCATCTACCTACCCTAAGGAATTAGGCTGTGTAAAAGTCCTTAAGGTAGTGCCAACCCACCATTGAGAGGTAGGTAGCACCACCGTTGGAGGTGTTCGAGTCAATTCGATTGTAGGGACAGTGTGGTCACCGAAGCAATAGCAGGACACCTTAGAAGTTACCCTTATGTCCTAGATCCTTTTTTTAATCCGAGGCAACCGTTTCGAGGCAACTGTTTCAAGGCAACTGTTTCGAGGCAACTGGATCTTGGGCATAAGAGCGACCGCTAAAACGTCCTATACTTGACGACCACGTTTCGAAGGCAACGAGTGAGGCGTACCCTAGAAGTGGTGTGTGCATTGTGTGTTGTATTCAGTTAATGTTGGTCTTTGTTATTAGTGAGCTACGAGTTATTTTTATTTACATACATTCTTTCATGCAAGTTTAGCAGTTAAGGGGTGTAGAAAGTAAATTGCGGAAACATAAATCCTACGCTATTACAAGGCGCGGGTCTATACATCGCCAAAAATTACAAAGACCCGTTTTGATAAATAAGTACGGAAAGTAAATAAAAACAGTAAAATTCCTAATTACTATTACATGTCTTGGAAGCAATTACATAATAATAAACTGTGCGTGAATAAAGATTAAATCGGAATGTTCTAAGGGTGTTGACCCTTTTAAGAAAAGAAATTGATTTTTTTGTAATTAAATGAAATTAGAACTAACTAATGGCTAATTAATTAATTTATTAAAAGAAAATATTTTTGTGTTTTTATGTTTTTAATAAAAATTAAAAATAAAAGGGAATAAAATTAAAAGTTAATAAACCTAATTCTAAACTTATTTTAATTATTAAAAGAAAAGTTAGAGTTGCCTAATTAAACTATTTCAATTAATGTTTATTTACAAAAATAATATGAGAATAATAATAATAATGTTAATTCTATTTTATTTTTATTTTTTTATGAAAATATGTTAATTATGTTAATTTTCAATAAAAAAGGGGATAAGAAATAATAAAATAAAAAAAGAAAAGGACAAAATAATAAAAAAGGAGCAAACCCAATGGGAGGGTTTTGGGCCAAATAGGAGGTGTATTGTTGAATTCTGGCCCATTTGAATCTTCAGCCACGTTGACTTCTTGGATTGCCTGCAGCATGCTTTGACTGAGCACATGGTATTCATCACTTTTTGTCCTTTGGATCTATGATCATGGCCACCTGGCGCTTGGATCTGTGAGATTTATGGTGAGTTATTTGATGAGACGCTGCACTGGAAAGCGTTAGAAAAACTAATATTGGAATTATGGGGGGACCTGGGAATCGAACCCAGGTCCCAGAGATCACCAAGTATATTGCCAACCACTACACCAATCATGCGCATTTGTTAGTAAAATAGAAAAGAAACATAATATAAAATAAGCGCACTATATGCTGAAAAAAGGAAAAAGCGCGCGCACCGTTTTGAATCAGCCAATCACATGGAGGCACGTCCTTCATCTTCTTCGTTTCCTGTAAAAAAATAAAGCATATAGTGGGGGTGAGTTTGTGATGACTTACAGTGCTTGATATGGAGTCTCAGGGCGTGGTAAAGGTCTCTTTAGTTTCAGGGTATGGCAATGAAGGATCTCACGTGCTTTGTTTTGTCTGAAACTGCCTGCAACCTTGCTTTAGATCTCACACTTTTTTGACAAATTCTGAGTTTTTGCTCTGCCGTTTTAGGGATGCCTTTTTTTCGTCCATGAGGGTGGGAAGGCTTGCATATGTGTATATGAATGAAAATCAATCACAATAAGGAGCCTTGAAGCCTTGCAATGAAGTTTTGATTTCCTCCATAACCACCATTGAACAACTTGCCTTTTTTGCTCCAAATTTGAATTTTTATGCTTGAAATGGGATGTACACGAAATTGGTATGTGAATTATGGTGTATCAAAGCTATTCAAACTCAAAGATATCCCTTAATTAATTTCTTTGATTTTTATTTGAATTTTAAAGATTTAAAATGAATTAAATCAAATAAAATTAAATAAAAATAGAAAAATTTATCTTTAATTATGAAATAAATCATGGGACACGTGGGAGGCATGACAAAGCTGAATCAAGTGGGAAACGTGGGCCCCTTTTGTCAAAAATGAAGTTTCAAGGATAATTGACTTTGGCCATTTCACAAAAATTTCCCAACTTCTCCAATGCACATCTTGCTCAATTTTAATCATATGAACATGTTCTTGGACATTTTGGAAAGGTCTTGAAGTCCTCTAACCAATGTCTTTGATCCCATGTCATTTTGATTTACCAATATCAAGTTATGGTCTTTGACTTAAAGTGCCTTTTTGTTGACTTTTGAAAATGACCTATAATGTTGAAATTGATAACTTTTTGTGAGAGCATTTCTTGGACTTGGAATGTGAAGATGAGTTGTAGGAAATGTCTTCCCCTTCAAAATGAGCATTGTATGGGATTTTTCTGATGAACCATGAAAAAGTTATGCCTTGGTCAATTTGCAGTTGACTTTTCAACTGTCAAAAAATAGAAACTTTTGCATCTTGAGACTTTTTGAGCCATGCTTGAGGAATCATGATCAAGAATTGATCAAATTATGATTGTGGCTTCAAAATAAGATGTTGACCAAAAATTTTGACTTTTGACTGTCAAATGACCATTTTGCCCCTGCAGTTGACTGTGAAGCAATTAGGGCTTTTGACTGTGCAACTTGATGCTGTGAGTCTTGAAACTTAACATATGAATGCTTGACAATGTTTATAGGCATATGGGACTTGATTGAGCCCTTGAAAACCTCAACTTCCTTGCAAGAACCAAAACCCTAATTTGACTGGCTTAGGAGAATGGTTGACTGTGTAGCCCTTGAGTAGACCTTGAACCATTTGCTTGTCATAACTTTGAAGATTATGGGAGGGCAAATTTTGGGGTACAACAGTTGCCCCTGTTCAATCTTCTTAGACCTGAGGATGTAGATTGGCTTGTGTGCCTTTCGTGATCCGAGGGTGGAAGATGATTGAACACTAGAGTGCCCAGAAATTTGCACTCACATAGTAGAATGCTAGCATTGTGATGTAGGGAATGGGCTTACAAATGCCATTTGGAGAGATGATGGATAGGAGGATGGGCTTATAGATGCCATCTTAAGATGTAATAGAATCTTGTCAGGAATGAGCTTATAGATGCCATTTGGAAAGATGGTAGATAGTTGAATCTGAATAAGAAATAGAATAGCTTCCGTGTCTGGAGCATATCTAGTCTGTGTCTGATTGCTGACGTCTGAATAAATGGTAGATTGACCGCCGTGTCTGGGGTATATCCATACCGCATGAGTAACAGAATGTCATCCGAATCTGGATCGTATCTGGACTGAACAACAGAATAGCATCCGGGATGGAGCATCTCTAAGTTGTCTTTGAAAAGAACTCTGAATAAGCAAAAGAATAGCGTCCATATATGGAGCATTTCCCAGCTATATCTGAAAGGAAACTCTTGAATAAGCAAAAGAACAGCATCCATATTTGGAGCATTTCCAAGCTATCTCTGAAAGGCAATCTGGAAGAAGTATCAGAACGTCGCCATGCCTGGATCACATCTGAACTATCTCTAGAAGGAGTCTTGAATAAGCAAAAGAACAACATCCATATCTGGAGCATTTCCAAGCTATCTTTGAAAGGAAATCTGGAAGAAGTATCAGAACGTCGCCATGCCTGGGTCACATCTGAACTATCTCTAGAAGGAGTCTTGAATAAGCAAAAGAACAGCATCCATATCTGGAGCATTTCCAAGCTATCTCTGAAAGGAAATCTGGAAGAAGTATCAGAACGTCGCCATGCCTGGGTCACATCTGAATTATCTCTAGAAGGAGTCTTGAATAAGCAAAAGAACAACATCCATATCTGGAGCATTTCCAAGCTATCTCTGAAAGGAAATCTGGAAGGAGTATCAGAACGTCACCATGCCTGGGTCACATCTGAACTATCTCTAGAAGGAGTCTTGAATAAGCAAAAGAACAGCATCCATATCTGGAGCATTTCCAAGCTATCTCTGAAAGGAAATCTGGAAGAAGTATCAGAACATCGCCATGCCTGGATCACATCTGAACTATCTCTAGAAGGAGTCTTGAATAAGCAAAAGAACAGCATCCATATCTGGAGCATTTCCAAGCTATCTCTGAAAGGAAATCTGGAAGAAGTATCAGAACATCGCCATGCCTGGGTCACATCTGAACTATCTCTAGAAGGAGTCTTGAATAAGCAAAAGAACAACATCCATATCTGGAGCATTTCCAAGCTATCTCTGAAAGGAAATCTGGAAGAAGTATCAGAATGTCTCCATGCTTGGGTCACATCTGAACTATCTCTAGAAGGAGTCTTGAATAAGCAAAAGAACAACATCCATATCTGGAGCATTTCCAAGCTATCTCTGAAAGGAAATCTGGAAGAAGTATCAGAACGTCGCCATGCCTGGGTCACATATGAACTATCTCTAGAAGGAGTCTTGAATAAGCAAAAGAACAACATCCATATTTGGAGCATCTCCCAGCTATATCTGAAAGGAAATCTGGAATAAGTATCAGAACGTCGCCATGCCTGGGTCACATCTGAACTATCTCTAGAAGGAGTCTTGAATAAGCAAAAGAATAGCATCCATATTTGGAGCATCTCCCAGCTATATCTGAAAGGAAATCTGGAATAAGTATCAGAACGTCGCCATGCCTGGGTCACATCTGAACTATCTCTAGAAGGAGTCTTGAATAAGCAAAAGAACAACATCCATATTTGGAGCATCTCCCAGCTATATCTGAAAGGAAATCTGGAATAAGTATCAGAACGTCGCCATGCCTGGGTCACATCTGAACTATCTCTAGAAGGAGTCTTGAATAAGCAAAAGAACAACATCCATATCTGGAGTGTTGTACCCCAAAATTTGCCCTCCTATATTCTTCAAGAAATTACCAAGTCATGCTTCAAAATTCCCCAAGGGTTGCACAGTGTAAGGGCCTCCTAACAGTCAAAATTAGGGTTTTGGTTCTGACAAAGTAAACGAAGTTTCCAAGGGTCCAATCAAGTCCCACATGCTTATAAGTATGGTCAAGTATCCTCATATCAAGTTTCAAGACTTACAGCACAAAAATGCACAGTCAAAATCCTAATTGCACTACAGTCGACTGTAGGGGCAAAATCGTCATTTGACATTCAAAAGTTCAAATTTTTGGTCAACATCTCATTTTGAAGCCACAAACATCATTTGATCAATGCTTGATCATGATTCTCAAAGCTTGGCTCAAAAATCATCAAGATGCAAAAGTTTCCATATTTGGACAGTTGAAAAAGTCAACTGTAAATTGACCAGGGCATAACTTTCACATGGATTATCAGAAAAATTCCATCCAAAGCTCATTTTGAAGATAAAGACATTTCCTACAACTCCTCTTCATACTTCAAATCCAAGAAATGCTCTCACAAAAAGTTATCAATTTCAACATTATAGGTCATTTTCAAAAGTCAACAAAAAGGGACTTTAAGTCAAAGGCCATAACTTGAGATTGGTAAATCTAAATGACATGGGACCAAAGAAATTGGTTAGAGGACTCAAAGACCTTTCCAAAATGTCCAAGAACATGAGCAAAGCTTAAAAATTGAGCAAGTTATGCCTTGTGGAAGTTGGGAAAGTTTTGGATATTTTGAAAAGTCAACACTGATTCAAATGACCTAAAAATGTTAATGGGCCTCTTTTTCTTCCACAATTCATCATCCAAGGCATGTGCACGACCATTTGGCCCAAAGGGAAGTTTTTATCATTTTATTTTATTTATTTGAATTTTTAAATGCTAGAAATTCATTTAATTAATTAAAATATATAAAAAATACTAAACCTAGGTTTTTCAATCTTTTTATGCATGATATAATCTCAATATTTCGTGCAAATCAGGTTAGGAAAGAATCAAAGGTGATTGGATATGATTGAGGCCAAAATAGCATGAAAAAGATTTGAAAATTATGGCATGGAAAATCAAATATTGTTTCATCAATTCCTTGATTCTTTGGCTCAAATTCTTTGACCTAATCACTCACATACATATACACATGCTAACCCTCGTGCCCATGACCTGAAGGCTGCGCCATAGATACAGAACCAAGTTTGCATTTTTTCAAAGAAATTCCAAAACTGAAAACACACTTGCAAGGCGATTCAAGGCAAGATATCTGTTCTATCACCTTCCTGGGACATCAAGGAAGGCTCCTGGATCAAGAACACCAACTCTAACGCCTTGAATCAGTGTACATAAATCAAATTTTTTTCATATAAATGCATATTCGTATTCTGATTTTTAGGCACTTTCATGGCATTTTGTTTATGCATTCATACTAAGTGAGGTATTCTGAAGCTAACCCTATGATTTAATTGAGCTTTCATGCATTATTGGAGATTTCGCCATTGTTATGTTTTAGGGTTACAGGAATTTTTATTTAGGGCTTTACATTCAAGGAAAAATTGGGACACGACAATGGCACCATGAGAATCAGAAGCTTCCAACCAATTCATTGATGGGGTCGCGCCCTATTTATATGCCAAGACAAGCTAATCGCTATTTTCCAAAAGGGGGCATTTGGGGACGTTTAAAAAACCGTTGCTGATTCTTTTTGTTTCAGGAAAAAAACAAAAGCGATGAAGAAGATGGTTATGTGGCCAGCGATGGTTGGTCCATTTGAAAATTCGCGCTAAAAATCCACTAACTATTATATTCGCTTATGTTATTTGTTTGTTATATAATATACAAAGCAATCAAGTGGATCAGTTGGCAAGGCTAGGCTTGGTAAACCACAGGACCTGGGTTCGATCCCAGGTCCCCACCCTTTCATATTATTTTTCTTTCAATTATTATCCTATGCAGTTTCAATACAGGGAGTTCACCATGCAACCCACCATCCAGCCTGCCACGCGTATGCTAAGAGCAATCCCAGGGCCATAATTGGAGGAGCATCATGGACTTGAGTCAAAGAGGCTACGCGCTGGCAAGGAAAGTCAATTGAGGCCTTAAACAAGTGGGCCTAATCACTACAACATACCTCCAATTGGGGACAGAAACCCCCCAAGGTTTTGTTTTTTTATTCTATTCCTATTTTATTTATTTTCATTATTCTTTATTTTAATTAATTCTTTAATTTAGTTAATTTTCATAAATAATATAAAAAACAATATAAAATCAGAAAAAGACAAAAAATAAGTATTTTATTTAATTAATATATTTTTTTGTAAATAAATATTATTCATTAATTTTAGTTATTAAATTAGGTTTAATTTTAATATTTTCCTTAATCAATTTAAAATTTGGTAGAATTAGGGTTTGTAATAATTTTTACCCTTTTTTCTTTTTCTTCACTAATAATTAAATATTATTTATTTTTATAATTAAATTACCATGTAATTAATTAGGTTAATTTAGGTTTAACTTTAATATTCTTTCTTAATAAATAAAAAAAATTAGAATTAGGGTTAATTTCTCAATTTAATCCGATTTCATTAAATTCTCATAAATACAAAAAACCAAAAAAAAAACAATTTCTTTTTCTTTAATTTAATTAATTTGTTAATCATTTAATTTAATTTCGCAAAAATGGGTCCAACGCCCTCGTTTCTAATTTTAATTTAATTCGCACTTTTACTTTTTTTTCGTATAATTATTTATGTACCTCTCCCAAAGCCGTGTAAACTTAATTTCTCGCACTTTTACTTTAATTCTTTATTTTTCTGTCAAATCGGGTCCTGGAAATTTTGGCGATGTGGACCCGCGCCTTTTGTAATAGTTTAGAACTTTACCTTTCTCGCACTTTTTAACTGTTAAACGAATGCATGCAAGAATGAATGACCTTAAATAAAAACAAACGTGTAGATCACCTATACCATGACAAGATAAAAATAAACGAATCTGACACACAAATCACACACCACCCCTAGGGTACGCCTCACTGTTGCCTTGCCTCGAAAGGTGATCGTCGAGTAGAGGATGTCTTAGTAAGTCCTCATGATCTGGGAACCTGGCATGAGGGTAGCTTCTAAGGTGTCTTCCCATTGCTCTGGTGATCACCATGTCCCGAACCTCGAATTGACCCGAACACCTCCAACGGTGGTGCTACCTACCTCTCAATGGTGGGATGGCACTACTTTAAAGGACATCTACACAGACGAATTCCTTAGGGTAGGTAGACGACTCTAAATACTTGCTCTAGTTTCAAAAACAAATCAAAAATACTTTTCACACCGACACTTTTCAAAAAGCTTTCGAAAGCAATTTTTCAAACACTCTTGAGGACCGATACAAGAGTCGAACTGAAATTTTCAAAGAGACTTTTTTAAAACCCACAGTTGAAAAGCAAACAAACCATTTTTGAAAACACAATGAGCAAGTATCTAAGAGCCCATGGATAACCATGGATAGAAAGGGTGCTAACACCTTCCCTTTCTATAATCTACCTCCCGAACCGAGAGCAATCTCTTTAAGGAATTTTTCTGTGCTTTTGTCCTTTCCATTTGGAGAAAATAAAAGACGGTGGCGACTCTTGCTTCTGCGACATTTCGCGAACCAGCGTTAAACAGTCAGTTCCAGATCCACCGATCACATGGAGCATTTCCAAGCTATCTCTTTGATCTCTTTAATGTAGATATGCCTTGTCTAGATAGAGGTATTGAATCCACAATCAATCGCTCACAGATATGCCCTGGCTAGATACAGGTATCGAATCTGGAGCTGCGACAGTTGATGGTAATCATCTTTGGATTGACCTTTTTCCTGAAAAGGCAAAACATCAGTTGTGCAATGTCATGATGTATGAAATGCATGATGTCATGATGTTCTCGAAATAACTGAGATAGTGTGTTATGATGCGTATATGCATGCGTCATGGTGTATGATAATGTGATGAATGTATTTTCGTCTAGGAAAATAAATCCTCGACGAATGCCGGGAAGCTGAATCCTGGGCTGATGTTGAAGAATAAAGTTCTTTGTTCCCGCTGGGGATGATGATTGCAAGAACAAACCGGCAGGAGAAGATGACTCCGTTGGGGAATGAACTTGGCGAAGAGATTACTCTGTGGGGAATTACTTTGTGGGAAGAGATACTTCGCTGAGGTTTTGATGAGAACTCCGCTGGGGATTCCTGTTGATAAGCTTTGTTGAGGATTTGATGAACTCTGCTGGGGGATAGGAAGAATTTCGCCGAGGATGATCTTTCCGTGGTTTTTAGCTGAGGATAAACCAGTTATAAGCTCTGGTGGAGAATAACCTTTGAATAAAGTCTGGGAGACGTGTCCGTGCTCTGTGGGGGATAAGCTTCCAGAATCTACTGGGGATAAGCTTCCTACTGGGGAGATTGACTCAACTCTCCTGGGGAGATTTTGGACTGCACTGGGGAATGGCTCCACTGGGGTGTCCGGTATTCCGCCGGGGAACAATCTTACATTAAGACTGCCGGGGATGCTTGCTTGGGAACATCTGTATACTCCGCTGGGGAATGTTGAGATTTTCTGGGGATACCCAACTTCCTTAAGGCTGACAATAGCCTAACTCTGCTTGGGGAGAGCGTTGCTGACTTGATAGGGATACTGTGCCTCTTTGGGGTTAATGAGAGACCAACTCTACTTGGGGAGAGCATTGCTGAAACCTGTTTTACTCCCGGGGAGTGGAGGCCTCTTGGTTATGTTCTTCAGCCGAACCTACCTTGGTACCTGGGTTGACAGAGCAACTAGATCGCTTGGACAACTCATTATTGCCCCTGTTTCTGCAGGAGAAGGTACCTGTGGAGGTGCTTGATGACTGCCGGTTGACAAATCTTCTTCTGGTAGGCAAGTGACAAGGTGACGGGACATAGTCGTACGCTTTTGATCCCTAACTTTTGCCTGGACCGCCCTTTCGGGTTTTCAGTCCACCGGGATACCCATTTTTGCCCAAGCCGCCTTTTCAGGTTTTCGACTTGCCGGGTGTACAGATTTTTTTTTATTTCATCCCTTATTTTTGCCCGAACCCTTTTGGTTCGCTGGGAAGCCCTTATTTTTGCCTAGGTGTGTCAACCTAGCGGGTCTTTGATTGTGCGCAGTATTTTTTCGATTATAGATACTTACAATAGATTGTTGTAAGCGTGCATATCCCATACACCCTTTTCTGTATGGATATGCTGGACTTGATGCTCGTTGTCGATTTATGACACTTAAACTCTTAAATTTCTAGGTATTTCTTTTGGATTTAAAAGTTTCCCATTCTTCAGCTGTAATCAAATTTGCATATTTCTTTGGAAGCTCTGCATCAACAAAATTTTTATCCGCATCCCTAAGAAACTTATTTGACAAGAAAGCTCTAAATCCTCTATGTAGTTTCCCGGCCAATTTGAGAATATAATCTCTCCTGGTATTCTCAATGTTGAACGACCTCTACGAAAATCATACACAAAGTGTGTCAGTATAAGTAATTTAAAGACATAATCGTCATTAAAAACAAATAACATCGCATATGGTACATATATCTCACTCCATATTTTATCTTTAGCATCGTCCAACACTCTTGCTCTCCAATCTTCACATGTAATTAGAATTTCTCTCCTTACTACCGAATCGAGATAACTCGTCAATGTTGAATCGTTAGGCTCAATTAGTTGGCCTTCTTGACTCCAGTGCACATCATACTTTATGCCTTGGTATCTATCTCGAATTATTCTCTTCATTATTTTTATTCCTCGTCTATATTCCATTGCCATTTTACTAACGGCCTTATCTCCATCATGCCTAGAATCATCACGTGGGTGATCCTCGTTAGTAGCCATCTAACCTGTAATAAACATAAACATAAAACCAATATAAAATTTCATAGTCATTTAAATATATATATATATATATATATATATATATATATATATATATATATATATATATATATATATATATATATATATATATATATATATATATATATATATATATATATATATATATATATATATATATATATATATATATATATATATATATATATATATATATATATATATATATATATATATAAATATACGTTTAAGTTTATGTTTATGTTAATTTTTGGCATTGTCATTATATATATATAATGACAATACCAAAAATTAACATAAACTTAAACGTAAACACAAACATAAACATAAACATTTTAATATGCTACCTCTTTCACTAACATCTCTTTCTTTTCTTGGTTGGAACATGAATTACTTGTTTCTTAACAATGCGGACGGATGGATTTATCCAAATTCCCTTATTATGATCATTTCTGATATATGATTCATCCGCTATAATATTCTCATCTTGATCATTTATAATATACGACTCATTCCGTCTAATACATGACTCATTCTCATCATCAATATCACCTTGGTCTACACTGTTATCATCAACCACTTTGTTAGATAAAAGCACTATAGACCATTTTGTACTCGCCGGGTCAGTGACATAGAACACTTGTTTAGCTTGAGAGGCTAGAATAAAAGGCTCATATTTGTACCCCTACCTATTAAGACCCACTTGCAAAAATCCTGACTTATCCATTCGTATGCCACTACTAGTTACCCACTTGCAACCAAAGATAGGAATCTGGAACTTCTCGTAATCAAACACCCAAATATGCTCGATAACCCCAAAATATGACAGATTTGCATATTTGGGGTTTAGGTCCTTCATACTTGAAATATGCATTGCTTCAGCAAGCACGGTGACACCACTATTTTGCATAGTACTTTTATCATCTTGTTCTTTGGTATAAAATGTATATCCATTAATTGCATATGCGCTATAAGAAAAAACAAGTAAACTTGGACCATATGCCAAACATCTCAACCTTTCTGTTATTGAAGTGGGATCTGAATGAAGCTTTGAAAAAATATGATCCTTAAACCATGGTATAAAACTTTGATTGTGCTCCTGTACTATCCAATTTTCATTACTATTATGATTTAACCCTCAGAGTACATCCTTGTGCATTTCAACATATGGCTCAACCTCACTGTCATTGTGCAGAACATACATATGCACTTGATCCCGTTCATCTTTTGATACTGTCACAATTTTATTTCCAATTAATCTTTTAACTTCCTTTTTTTCAAAAATATGACTTTTGGGGAGTCCAATTGATTGAACTTTGGACAAATATTCAGTACAAAACTCAACCGCTTCTTCAACAATGTATTGCTCAATAATACAACCCTCTGGGCAACTTTGGTTTTTCATGTACCCTTTTAATACTTTTATATAACGTTCAGCAGGGTACATCCATCTCATATAAGTTGGTCTGCACAACTGTGTCTCTTTCACAAGATGAACAACTAGATGTACCATTATGTCAAAAAATGAGGGAGGAAAATACATTTCAAGCTTACACAAAGTAATAACAATTTCTTTTTGCAATGTTGGTAAGATCTCAGGATCGATCACCTTACTACAAATTGATCTAAAGAAAAAACACAACTTAGTTATCACGCTCCTTACTTTATCTGGCAAAATAGAACGTATACCTATTGGTAGAAAATGCTCCATTATAACATGGCAATCATGTGTCTTTACACTCTTTAACTTGAGGTCTTTCATAGACACAAGTCTTCTAATATCTGAAGAGTATCCTTCTGGAACTTTAACTTCACTTAGAAACTTACACAATATCTTTTTCTCCTTTCTAGATAGAGTAAAAGCAGCAGGTGGTAGATATGTTCGGCTTCCTTTCTTCACAGGTCCTAGTTCAGTTCATATTCCCATCTTTAACATGTCCTCCATTGCTTTAAGGCCATCCTTATACTTTTCTTTAATATTGAGTAACGTACCAATAACACTTTCAAATACTTTTTTTTAATATGCATAACATCTAGAAAATGTCTCACATACAGAGACTTCCAATATGGAAATTAAAAAAAATCGATCTTTTCTTCCACCCACCTTTGGCAACCGTATGCGCAAAAGGCTTGCCAAGCTGAGTACACACATCTTTCACCTTTTTAAAAATTTGGTCACCTGACAATGCAGGTGGAGCTTTACGTTATTCGGTGTCTCCATTGAATGCTTTTCTCAACGCACAGTAGTGATGTTTAAAATGTAAGAATCCACGTTGACCGAGAAACACATTCTTCTGACAAAGCTCCAAATGCGTCGTATCGGTTCCATCTTCACAAACAGAACACGCACGTTGACCTTTAATGCTATACCCAAATAGATTCCCTTATGCTGGAAAATCATTAATTGTGCCAAACAACATTGCCCTCAAATTGAAACTTTGTTTCCTATATCCATCATAAACCTCCACCTCGTTCTCCCACAAAATCTTTAAATCTTTGATCAAAGATGTCAAGTATACGTCTATGTCATTCCCTGGTTGTTTAGGCCCAGAAATTAACATAGATAACATCATGTACTTATGCTTCATACATAGCCATGGAGGTAGCTTATAAATCATAAGAATCACAGGCCATGTGGTATGTGAGATACTTTGAAGACCATGCGGGTTCATTCCATCAGTAGATAAAGCCAAGCGAAGGTTTCTTGCTTCTTCTCCAAAATCAGGATAATCATTATCAATTTTTGACCATTGTGGTCAATCTTCTGGATGTCGATACTTTCCATCAATAATTCTTTCATCTGCATGCCAAGTCAGGTGTCTTGCATCGGTTTCACTATGAAACATGCGCCTAAATCTCAAAATTATAGGAAAATACCATAAGAGTTTTGCTGGAGACAATTTTTTTTCTTATATCGAGACAAACCACATTTAGGGCACTCATTTAACGATGCATATTCGTTTCGAAACAAAACGCAATCGTTTGGACAAGCATGTATCTTATCATAGCTCATGCCAATAGAGCACAACATTTTTTTGGCCTCATAGGTTCGATTAGGAAGAACATTATCCTCCGGAAGCATGTCTCTCATAAGGGCTAATAACTCTGGGAAACTTTTATCTGAGCATCCATTGCCCGCCTTTAAGTTGTACAACTTTAATACCACAGACAGTCTTATGAATTTAGTGCAACCTTTATACAACGGTTTCTCTGCATCTCTTACCAATCTCTCAAACATTTTGGGACAATCCTGAAGATCTTCTTCAAGTGCATCTTTAATCTCTATGACTCGATCAAAATCGTATGTATTTGTGTCCTTGTCGTCAGAAGCATAGGCCGTACTACTTTTCTCCCCCGGTTCAACGTTTTCGTTACTTTTTTCACCGTGAAATATCCAACACGTATAACTTCTATCAATTCCACGCATTAGTAAATGCGATTTCAATCCATCTGCGTCAACTCGACCCACATAACAACAACCCAAGCAAGGACACTTCATTCGACTGGGGTCTTTGGCGTGTTCAACAACAAATTAACGATTTCCAATACCCCATTCTCGTACTCTTATGACAATCGATCAGCAAACATCCATTTTTATCCATTTTTTTCTACTAATTCAAGTAAACAAAAATACTATAAACGGATTATTCCCTTTTTGTTTGAATTAAACGAATTATTTCTAGAAATTTATTTCTAGAGTTAATAACATGGACTAAAAATAAATATATCTATATAAAAATAATTGTGTTTTTTAATTGATTGATATAGATAGAATTTGAACTTGACTTACCAAAGAAAGAAAAGGGGTTATTGGTGTCGACGGCGGATGATGCGGCTTTGATGTTCTTCGAATCGGTGATGGTCTTCGAATAACTACACCAATACAAAGGGATCATAAAAAATAAGTTGTATATATATAGGTCTATAATAGCTTAAATCCACAAACCTTAACAATTTGTTCTTAGACAGGTTTTTTGTGAAAAATTGTATGAGAAACAAATCATTTATGAATGCTAAAAGTAACAAAAAAATGCATAAACAATTCAAAAACCAATTAAAATAACAAAAAAAACCATCATCATCTTTTTTATTCCAAAACAAAGAACCAAAAGAAAATGAAATAATGCGAAATTCTAAAAGTGTTGCTGCTATATATCAAGCCCTACCAAGAACCGAAAAATCAAAATGCATACCTATAACTCAGTTATGCATATCTATAACTCAGTTTGGACATCAATGGGAGGATAATGTCTTAGATGTTAGCATAATACATTATCAATAGGAGGATAACTCAGTTTGTGGACATCAATGGAGATAAAGACATTTTCAAGAAAGAACCTACCTTGAGAACCTACCGGTGTGGGTGGAGGACGGAGGGGGGCTGGTACGACGACGACGTAAGAGCACTTTCTGTTTGTGATAATGAGAGCTGGGAAAGGGTTTATGCTATCGTTCGTGAATTTGTGAAAAATCTGTGAAAGAGAAACAATATACATTGATTCTATTTTTTAGTTTTCATTTATAAGGCATTAGACAGCGCTTTCTACAAGCGCTGGCTAATATGGACCTTTAGCAGCGCTTTTGAAAAGTGCTGGATAATAGGGTCCTTTAGCAGCGCTTTTTAGATTTTTTTAAATAATTTTGTATGACTTTAGACATCTCTTTCTTAAAGCACTGTCTAAAGTGGTCCTTTACCAACGCTTTTGATAAAGCGCTTTCTAAAGCAATACTTTTAGCAGCTAAAAGTGCTGTCTAAAGTCATATTTTATCAGCGCTTTTACTTATTATTTTATACAGTTTCCGTGTTTTTTTTATAATTCACTTATAGCAGCATTTTTGTATAAAAGCGCTGTCTAATGTGCACTGTTAAAAGTCATTTTTGGCGTAGTAATTTATCGCTTTCATATAAATGTTAGTAACTAGGATATGTATGGCAAGATAAAAACAACAAGTAAATAACCTAAAATTCAAAAGACAAAATGCATGCAATCAAACACACTATTCACACATATGCACCCTTAGGGTAATATCACTTGTTGTCTCGGAAAAATAGTCATGTCCCTCGAATATGGGTGTTTTAGCAAAGACCCTCGATAAAAGATCGTAGTCCCTCGATGTCCCTCGATGTTGCCTTCGGTAAATGATCTAGTCCCTAAACGACATTGCTAAAATGTCCCATAGGTTGCCTTCTATGACTATAAAAACGTCCCACGCCCGTCCCTTCACATCCAATGATGGGGCTTCTTACCAAAACAATATCGTAAGATAGCAGCATATAAAGGAGGAGGAAAATAACTCTAAGACCTTTTGAGTAAGTAGTATGGTCCTAGTTGCTTGCTTGCTCACAATAAAAACATTTCACCCACACTTTCATTTTGAAACATTTTCAAAAAAACAACACTTTGTACGCGTTCTTATAGAAACGAGAACCATTACAAAGACATTTTCGAAATACTTTCAAAACCCACACCACAAGTACATTTTCAAACAAAAAAAAAGATCTAGCAAGCAACTAAGATCCCATAGAAAACTACAGATGAAAAGGGTGCTAATACCTTCCCTTTTCATAACCTACCCCCCCAAACTCAAGAAATAATCTCGAAAGGTCTTTCCTGTTCTTTTCAACCTTTCCTTATTGGATAAAAGAAAAGTCAGTGGCGACTCTTGTTATCCGCAACAATTGAAATCAGACGCAAAACACCCAAGTCAGTTCTCCCACCGTGTTACAACATGAAACTAGGGTTTTTAATCTCAAGCAGCATAAACGTCTTCATTAGCAGGGTTCATCGAAATAAATTTTTTTCTTTATCATAGTTTTCTTCGAGGAACATGTGCTTTAAGATTTAACTTGTGTACTTGAGACTTTATCATATATTCTCTAAGAATGTCATTGAGCTAGGTTTTGTTCCTCTTACCATCTCAAACTGTCTCCATCTGTACGCACTTAAGGTTCATTGATTTAGGATTTCTTCTATGATTATGCCCAAGCATGGATGTTGTTTATTCAACAAATTATTCATCATTCTAGGTTTTATCCTCAAGGCTACAAAGATGAAAATGGCATGGGTTGGTGTTTACCCCTTGGACAAAGTTATAATATGATCTTCAAACGCTTGATTACTCACCACTGAAGGCTCCTTCTTCTCGATATTTTTGGTTTTCTCCATCACATGAGATGGCTATGGTTTCTTATAATACTGACCATTCTAGTCATCTAAGAGACCATGAATCCAGGAATGGAGATTCTACAAGCACCATATTCTTTTTCTCATCATCATCCTTTTATTATGGTTTATTTCCATGAATCATACACCATTCAAGAGGGGTTTCTTTGTGAATTTAGGATCATCAGGCAAGGCTATCATTAGAGGATATCATCCATGGATAACTAGGGTTTCATTTGATATAATTTTGTCAAACGATAAGGTATTCATTACTTGAATCATAAGAAATGAGGACATGGCTATATGCAAGAGTAGAAGATAGTTTCATGTGGAGTCACCTTACAAGTTAGCGGTGCGAATAATTGATGCAAATCTATTCATCTGAACACATGGTTTACTTGTGACACAAGCCTTCTTTGGGACTTCATTCCAATTTACTTGAGATTAAAACCTAAAGTATCGTGTGAAGAATTAGGGTTTACAGACCAATCTTGATAAGGATACAAAGATCATTCAAATACATGAAGACACTTTAAGACATAATGAATCAATGTGGTATCACTTGGTCCATTCAAATGGAAAATAATAAAAATGGAGGCTTTGCATACCATGATCTATTCAAAGCTCAAAAGAAAAGAAGTTTTGGATTTAAAGTTCATTTTGGAAAAGAAGACTACTTGAGTTTGTGAAAATTATCATTAAATTCAAAGGACTCCAAACCATGCTTCAAACTTCATTATATCATCATTCCATCAATAACATGTCAAGATCAAAGAGAAAAATTCAATATCAAAGAAAGAGAACACTTTTATTACTAAGGTTTATCATTGAATCTTCAAAATGTTACATGGCTATCTATATCATGAACCATTACAAAGAGGAATTTCAAGTTCATGTACCAAATTCCACTTCATTACCATCACAAATTCAATTTACATCAAGAGTTACAAAATAAATACATAAAACTTCAACCTAATGTCTAAACTTCATGCTTAAACCAATCTTCAATTCCCTTCATGCCATGACCCAACCTTGTTATCTTCAAGCCATCTCTTTTCGCCATTCGGATTTTCTCTTCTAATAACGTGTCAATTCCTTTCCACTACAGTGCATGAGTCTCCAATGGTCTAGCAGCGGTGGAATGATTGATTCTAGCATTGTCCATTAAAAAAATCCAAATAAACAAAATATGTGAGCCGAACTACGGTGCTCTGATTCCTTAAAAGGGATACGTAGGTATTGGGGTAGGGCTCGAACGAGCACAACTTTTATTTTTCCTACATTATTTTCTGTTTTCTTTGCATGCATTCCATCTTAGTTTATAACTCTTAAGAATTATATTAAACACACCCTTTGATTAGAACAACAAGCGTGGATCCCGTAGAGTACTACGGACGTGTGGGGTGCTAATACCTTCCCTTCGCGTAATCGACTCCCTTACCCAATCTCCCGTTCGCAAGAACTTGATTTCCCCTTTCAGTTTTTCCTTGATTATTTTCCTTTCCCTTTTGTAGGATAAATAAATACTCGGTGGCGACTTCATTGGTTTTACCGCTACAGGTACCACATGCATGGTGTCGATTCAATTGAGTCACATTACATATATGTATGAACGAATATGAAATGAGTATGATGAATGTGTGGTGGTATTGTATTTGTGTTATAAATGCTTGATTTAGTGAGCATCATGTGATTACTACTCCTTAGCATGTGATTTTCACCGTGTAGTTATTGAATGTAATTCTCACCCCTTTTCTATTGTTGTGTATGTGCTCCTCGTGGAGTACAGATAATCAGGTACCTGACTAGTGCTTGGTGCATGTGTTATTGTTGATTGAGTCTTAGGAGTCGCTCTGATACGTACCACGAGAACTATAGGAACTTGTTTTGTTTTGTGTTGTTTTTCATTTGTTACATATCTTATTTCTAAACCTATGATGGACCCTGAATGTTGTGGAAGTTATTGTTGTTAAAGCCTTAGTGCTAATGAAGGGAACCAATTTGAATGTTCTGTTGTTTAATTCATTTTTACGAGATTTAAATATCTGAAGTAACTTGATACTTGCATGAGATTTAATGGGATGTGACATTATACTTGTGTGTACTCTTATTATTCTACAAACTATTATTTTCATTATTTATAATTAATTATCATGGAAAGTAGCGTGTTACACAAAGTACTAATCACCTCCTTACAAACAGCATCACCAATGGGTGACACTTAGGCTACAGGTGGCGCAGGAACCTAGCGTTATATCAAGACATTAAAGAAAAAAAAAAAACTCTCCACAATCTCTTTACTCGACCTCACCCTCTCTGTGCCTTCCGGTTCCTCCAGTCGATCCACTATATCTCTTCCAGCCTAAAACTCTCTCAACCTAACCCTTTCCCCGGACCCTCTGATGGTTAACCATCCACACCCAACGAGCAAAAACAAACACACAATTTCTACAAATAAATCAAAATAGTCATGAGGATTTGCATAGGAAACCCAGAAAATGATGAACTCAAAACGATTTTCCTCTCATCTCGACGGTGCTCAGATTAAGGGGTTGTTTACCTTTGGTTTTGGAAAACAACGCTGGTCTCTTAACAAAAAGTTTACTGGCGAGATCGACTAGGGAATCTCAATACAATGCTTCAGTTTTTTAGTGTTTTCACAAATTATGTTCAAAAGGGTTTTGTTCGACTAAGGGGAAACGAATTTAAAAGCAATAAAGCAGGAATTGTAAAATAAAACAAAGACATTTTAAACTGTAAAAAAAGATGACATAACATCAAAATAATTGAAAATGGGTTGATTCAAACATACATCGCCCTTGCTTGAATCATTTCACTCGTTCGCTTGGGTACTCTGAGTGACTAGCGTGTAAGAATGTGAAAGTTTGAACCCTCTACACTATGCACCAAGTTCTTTATTTATAATACATAAAAATAACAACTTTTTAGCGGGCTTTGCTTCTTTATGAGCCGCGTGTCTCTTATAACTTCCCTCCATGAATCCACATTCTCCATCCCTGCTATCTAACCCATGTTCTCTATTCCTGCTATCGAACCCATGTTCTCCACTCACAACACTTTGCTTTGTTAGTTATGCCCTATTTTGGGCCTTTTAACACTCCTGGGCCCAATCCATTCCGCATGAGGCCTCTCTTTTGGTCAGCTGCGTCCACAGGCCCAAATTGGCCTTTTATGAAATCTCTTTTGGTTGACTACTTCTGTGGTCGATTTCCTATAATTTAAAGTCTTCAAAGAACCTTTTTTCTTTTGGTTGGATTTTAACCCTTTGTGAAAATCCTAGTCAACAAATTGCCCCCCAAAATGTCCTTTTCGACTAAAGAACAGAAATGGACATTTTAATCCTTTTCTCTTAGTGTGATATGACGTCATTGTAATCATGACCTTTTCCCTCGAACGTTACATCAATGGTCACATAGCCACTTTCCTATTTTCTAGTTTCAACTTCCTAGGATAATCGTGGCCTCTAACTCACCAACTTATTCAACTCAATTTCCATCCGTTTGACACGTTTCGATCGTGTAGCCACCGTTGTTTTCCACTTTCTCCCCAATGTTTGGTCTCCTTGATGGTATAAATACCCATTTCATCTCTCCAATTTCCTGTTTATGTTTATTTGCATACTCAAGTTATTATTCTTCGTACACCACAGAAACTTTCATTTTCATTTTTATCTAGAAAAACTTTCCATCATCTCCATGGCCGCTTCAAGCTAAATCTCTGAACACATTCAAACTCCCCATGAAATTGAACTGGTTTCCAACATGAGTGAGTTCTTCTTTCATGATCAAAACACTTTTGTCTTAGAACCAACACCAACACACAATCTCCAAACTTTTCGCTCCCAGCTGTTGTTTCCCTTCATCTGCAACAACATTGCTTATGCTCTATTGGGGCATATTCTTGATGACATTATGGTACCTAAACACTTGAAAGGCTGCTTCCCTACTCACAAAACCACCAAACCCCCTATCAATAGAGATTTACCTATAGATTTTTCACACATCTACCATACGTCTAAAGTCTTCCATTCCGCCCCTGCTGTCAACCAGGTCTACATTGCATGGTTGAATAAAGTAGAGAAAGTGAAGGGTGACAATTGGAAGGCTCAAGGATTTTTTGACTTGATTCATCTTTTTAGGGTTGGCCCTAATCATTGCAATCACATGCTAATTTTCGCACTCTACTTCTGGGAAGGATCTACAAATACCTTTCATTTTGCTGCAGGGATGCTTACTCCCACCCTATTTGATATTCCGGACATCACTGGTCTCTGCCCCACAGGTGAAGCGTTTCTTCCCACTGAAGCAGACGAAAACATTATTCCTTTTGAAAAGGACATTGCTGGCTTCACCAAATATATGGAGCATTTTCACGCCAAAGGTGTCAACACTGTGTCTGATGCAGAACACATTGCCTTCTAGGCCTCAAGGCTTTCCAAGTATGTTTTCTGCAGTTAATCTCTAAAGGTAGCTAAATGATTCATTGCGTCAGCTCATCACATCCATCTGGGTCAACACATATGCCTGAGCAAACTTATTTTGGGGTCGCTCTATGAATCACTTTGTGTGGGGGTCGATCACATGACCTCACTTTCATATCCTGCAAGCTATCTACTTGTTGGGTCTTTCTGGATGCTTCAATTATGGGTAAATTCCACTTTTGTAATCCAGCTCAAATAACGCCTCTCTGAAGCACATGGGACTGCATTCACTCAACGTTCAAACAAAAACCTTCGTCTTGTTGCAATGACGCCTTCTAACAAAGACGTGACTCGATAGGAGTCGCTTGAGAAATACTTGAAGTTTTTCTTTAGGTGCACTTCTTTTCAGCCAAGCATGGCGCCCTTTGCCTCTAGACCACATGGTCCTGAGTGGTTCACTCGAGCATTTCCTCCTGCCGATTCTGCACAGGTCCCTGAATCTAAAGCCATTTTGCAAGCTTTCTTAACCCATAGGCTCATATAATCTAGGGTAGGAGCTAATGATGGCGTGACATTTCTGTGTTATCATCCTAATCTGGTGGCTAGAGAATTTAGCTTGTTTAAACCTTTGCCTCGCAGCTTTTATACGCCATCAGATGAACTGTGTCGCTCATCTACAAGCTACAGTAAGAGAGAATGGGCTCAACAACTTCAACATTTTGATGCTGATGTCCCCAAGATAACTCCTATCACCTTTAAACCCCTCTTCTATACCACTAAGGAGTTCTATGATAGGTGGATTGTGCACTTTGTGAAAAGTAATGGGACTCTCAAGTCCTTCAAAGCTCGACTGAACCATGCTTTTGAAGTCATGCAGAAAAAGTTTAGGAAAGGTATGGCTTACTATTGTAACCGTCAGTCGCCTTCTTGTTTACGTCTTGACTTCTAACTCTTTGTCTTATATTATTGCTTTATTCAACGATTGAGAACAAGAAACGCGCCAGGGAAGATATCAGTGGTGCGACTGTTTCTCCCTCAGCTAATAAGGCCTTTGGAACTTCTTCTTAGGTAATCTGCTAACTTGATAGTTCACTAGTTGTTTGTGTTCTCTTTCTAACCCACTGATTATATTGACACGTCCGTAGGCCTCTGAAGCTAACATCTTCGTCCCTCCTGAACTGTACCCAAAGAGACGGAAACACTCTTATAATCAAGAGAAACAAGCTGACGACGCGTCTTTGTCTGCTATCTACAAAAAATCGAAAAAATCCCAGTCAACTCGATCTGAGGTTTCCTCAAAAAAGGCCACTTTCGGCACTGTTCCTGCTCTGGTGGTAGCAAAAGAATGTGTTTTGTAGCCTGTGCCAACTCGACCATAAAACATTAACTCTATCCCTGAAGGAGACCATCATGTACCTTCTTCTACGAAGACTCTTTATCCTAGAAATCATTTGTACTTTTGATGATTCTGTTCTCACTTGCCTTTATTGTTTCAGCGACTGGCAGTTAAAACTAAAAAAACACCCCACTAAGATTGTCTTGAAATCTCCCAAGACCAAAAGGAAACCAACTGTAGTCTTGAACGATAGCGAACCTTTTGGGAGCGACCACAAATCTCCTATAACCCAGGTTACTTCTGAGTATTCTCCCATCAGTGAAGGATTGGAGGACGACACTAATAATGACAACCCGGGGGAGGGTATTGGAGATGATGTCTTAAAGGATCCTGAACACGCTGCTGCTATTGATGTCACCACAACTGCTAACCAAAATCCCTTCCAAGCAGAAGAAGTGACTCTTCAGGTACCAGCCTTTTTTGGCACCATCTCGACCCCTCCCAATGATTTATGCGGCCAACACCATGTCGCCCCAATAAGTCGCTGCTCTAAGGAAAACCAGCCCCTTTGAGTATTTAAAAGTTTTGGTGAACACCAGGAACCGTTTGACAGACGGAGGCTCCAGTACTTCTACTGCATCCAGAGGTATCTCTTCTATTAGGACATGTTGAATTGATCACCCATTTGGACGTGTATCCCTCTGATGGTATTAAGATTAAAGAAATGCTGAAGAAAGTTGACGTTCAAGCTGCTTATCCTTTAGTCCTAAAATTCTTGGTTGAAGCGTCTACCTTCATCAATCATATTTTGCTCAACTTGGCTGAAAAGAAAGAGATCCAGGAAAGACGCCTTCCCAAGGAGAAAGAGCGCACTGTTGAATTGGCTTTTGTGAATTCTTCCATGGTTGCTAGTGAAAAACAGAAGGAAACTCTTTACAAAGAAAGAGCAGACTTTAACACTAGGGCCACAAATATTTCCCAATGGCAACAGCAAGTCATAGTGTTGAAGCAACAAATTGAAAGGCTGGAGAAACAAATTGATGAGGCAGAGACTTTACAAGCTGCTGGGTTTCACGCAGCTGAACATGCATTGAATAATGAAGCTTTGGTTGGGGTCGCTCATCTGTAGCATGTTGGCATGTTGGATATTGAGCTAGCTGACCTTGACACCTCTATCTCGTTAACCAATGCTCGTCTAACACTTGCTCAAGAATGCTATATAACCCTTAAGAATAATGTGCCTTTTTAGCCTTTCGACTTTACGTGTAATCTGAATTTGTTCTTTCTATAACTATTTGTAATGCTTAATTCACATTTCAGGCCCTTTGGTTGGCCTCCTTATTATGCAATGAATTTTATCATTTGTTTATCATAATTTCTTGCAACATAGGCCCATACCTCTTTAGGTATTTTCCATTTACTCGTAGTATTTGACCTTCTAGTGTGAGCTCCTCAATCTCATAAGCATTGTTAGAAAAAACTTGCACTACTCGAAATGGTCCTTCCCATTTTGGTGACCATTTTCCAAGGACTATATCCCTCCCATCCATAGGCAGGATCACTTTGCAGACCATATCTCCAAAGACGGATGCCTTTGCATTCACCCTTTTGGTATAGGCCCTTTTTACTTGTTCCTTTTGTCTGAATAAAGTATCTAATGCTGCTAGCCTATGTTCTTCAAAATCTACCAACATATCATACATCATTCCCCAGTAATATTCAATAGGAATATCTGATTGCCTTTGCACTCTGACTGATTACAGATGAATCTCTAAAGGAAATACTGCCTCGTGACCATAAACTAAGTTGAAAGGCGTTGTGTTAGTTGACTCTTTTGGCGAGTGTCGACATACCCATAATGCCTGGCCCAGAGATATATGCCAGTTTCTAGGTTTTTTGCCAACATGTTTTTATCAAACTTATAATGACCTTGTTTGATGCTTCGACTTGCCCATTTGTCTGGGTGTAATACGTCATTGATGTTAACAGTTTGAAATCCATCTCTGCAACGAAATCAGCTACCTTTCAACCTATGAACATAGTCCCTTGGTCCGTTGTTATGGTTTTTAGTATTCCAAACCTATGTATGATTTGGTTTTGAATGAAGGCCATTACTTCCTCTTAATCCACTTTAACAAAAGCGATGACCTCTACCCATTTTGAAAAATAATCAATACCCACTAAGATATACTTATGGCCTTTCAATGAAGCAGGTTTGATTTCTCCTACAATATCCAAAGTCCATCCCCTGAAAGTCCAAGGTTTGACAACATAATGTAATTCACTAGCTGGTACAAGTTGAATTCTGGAATGTTTTTGGCATTCTTGGCAGCTTTTGGCGAACTCAATGCAATATTTTTACATGGTCGGCCAATATAATCCTATTCAACACAACAACCATATCATTTTTTGTCCCGCCTGATGTGTACCACAAGCTCCACTATGTACTTCAGATGTTCCTACATATGCTTCATTTTCCCTTAAGCATTTTAAAAACACTCCTTCAGGCGTTTTCATGAACAATTTGTTTCCCATTAATCTTTAACTTAACACCCTGTACTTAACTTTGCGCTCTGTCGTCCCAACTGGATTTTTTAAGTAGTCGACTATAGGTTTCCTCCAGAAATTCTCAGCTAACGCATCAATGGCAAAAACTTCCTCTACCACTTCAAAATTTCCAAAATAATCATAATTTAGGAGATCGGGGATCACTTCAGGCTCTACCCTCAAGTTTTTGTCATTCGTGGGTTCTCACACACCAATTTATCTCTTACCTCAATGAATTTTTCTATGCTCTCTTTAGGTACTTTATATCCAGACGCTAATTGGGCCATGTTGTATGCCTCTTGACTGTCAATATGTTTCACATGACTAATCGACATGTTATTAAACTTCTGAAGTAACGACAACACTTTGGCCACATACATTACTAGATAATCTTTAACGCATTTGTATTCTTTAGTCAACTATTTCACCACTAACTCTTAATATCTTTTGATGTCAACGCCCTTGATTCCAACGTCTAACATAATTTGAAGCCAAACTATTAAGGCTTCATATTCGGCCTCATTATTAGAGCATTCGCCTTTCATCTTATAACTAAATCTAGTTGGAAATCAATCTGGTGATAAAATAAAGATCCTTACTCCTGCTCCTTGTTTATGTTTAGAACCATCAAAATAGCATTTCCAAGACTTAGTGCTTATATAGGCTTCATACATGTCGACCACAAAATCTTCAACTATAAAGTTTGCAATAATTTTCCCTTTGACTGCTTTTAAAGAAACATATGTTAAAGATTATTTAGTTAATGCTAGCACCCATTTCCCAATTCGATTGTGCAAGATAGGTTTAGATAACATATGCTTAATGACATCAAAATGAGAATAAACAAAAACTTCAACTGGTTTTATATAATGCTTGAGTTTAGTACATGAAAATATAAACGTAAACATAGTTTTTCAATTGCGTTATATCTAGTTTCAACATCATTTAACACTCGACTGAGGTAATAAATGGCACTTTCGACTCCATTCTCATCTTCCTGGGCTAGCGTACTTCCCAGTATCGACTCTGACACTGCAATGTAAAGTTTCAAGCCTTTGTTTCTGTTTGGGGGTGCCAATGTTGGAGGCATCACCAAGTAATCTTTTAATAGGTCAAATTCCTTTTCGTGTTCTCTTTCCCACGTGAACTCAGATTCTTTTCTTAGTTTTAACAAAGAAAATAACGATAAACTTTTTCCACTCATGTTTGATACCAATTGTCTCAAGAAGTTTATCTTTCCCAACAAAGATTGGAGCTCTTTCTTCGTCGTTGGCACTTTTGTACTCAAAATTGCCTTGGTTTTGTTCTGGTTACTCTCTATACCCTTCTTGTGTACTACAAAACCTAGAAAGTCTCCTGGCTGTCTTGATGAATATGCTCTTCAACAACCATTCGATCTCAACTTTGATTTTGGATAACACTTCTGGTGTGAACCTCCTTGGCATCTATTTGACTAGTCGCTTTCCTATATTTATAGGTAGTTTAATTTCCACCATCTCCCTGCTCAAACCAGGCATCTCGTTGTAATCCCATGCAAAACAATCTCTGAATTCTTTAAGAAATTCAATTACTTAATCCTTCATCTTGTTGTTGATCTTAGTGCTGATGTATGTAATTCGCCTAATCGCACCATCACCTGGGTCGACTTCATCCAATGGATCTTGTACTTGCATCTTCAAGATATGATCTCTTGGGTCTATTTCAAACCCCAAAGGCTCTTTTTCATATATGCAGTCAAGCCTCTGGCTTTCTGAAGCTGTTGTTTGACTTGTGTTGTACCCCAAAATTTACCCTCTTTATTTTGACCTTTTTGACTTACATTTCATTATTACATACATGAATATCATTGGTTTTATGGTTATAGAATCAATGTATATTTAGAAAGCTTCTTCAGGTTACAAATGACATTTATTTCGCTAATGGATGTTCTCAAAGTATTTCTCGTGCTGAAGATCGGTTCGCCGTTTCGCAACGATTCGGGGTTCAAAGATTCACAAGTCCAACCCGGCGCGTCATATTCAGGTGTTGTTTTGCCAAGATATCCCTAATAATATTTTCTCAATTTCAAGTTCGGCTCGAGATCCAATTCTTTAAAGAAGGTCTCCGAATGTGCGATTTTTCTCGAAGAAATGTAGTGAAAAAGTGTGCTGAAAGTACAGTTTTTACACACTAAAAAATTCATAACTTGAATATCGTGGCACATTTTGAACCCGTTCCGGTGGCTAAAATTCCTTCTTGATTTCATCTAAGTTTTCATCTCTCACAGTTGGAAGCAAATTTCGATCAGAAGGTCTTCAAAAATGCAAATTTATCAAGTATTTTTATACATAAAATTTGTGACAGAAGTTTGTTTACGTCATGTTCAGAAAATCATAACTTGGTCGATTTTCATCGTATCGAGCTGTTTCCGGCGCCAAAATTTGACAAAGTGAGTTGGATACGTTTTCACAGGAGGTATCAAGTTCAAATAGTATCCAAAATGCCTTCGTTTTTTACCCAGAATGCACGTGATGCGCCAAAAATCCCGAATGCTGAATATTATTTCATTTGGGTCAAAACTTTGAAAATTCATAACTCCATCAATTTTTATCGGATCGGGCCCATCTTTTTACACAAGATCAATGAATCAAAGATCTACAACTTTTCTTCCAATGTCGAGACTGGGTTCTTCTCCGATCAATACCAGTTTTTTATTGAAGAACGTGTCAGAGTTGACACTAGAGTCCAAAATAAGTTTGTCTGAGGCGAAACTTCAAAAATTCATAACTAATTCACCGTTTATCCTATTGAGCCTATTTTTGGATAGGAGTTTTTTCCCGATGCCGGCTACATTTTATTTTCACATTTAAACTTCAAAAATTACACTTAAGTCCCTGTTATTTAGCCTAGAACGTGACAGACTCAAGTGAATAAAAATCTGCACTATTGCTTGTGATTATTGGAGGCCTAATTGCACATTCAAAACCCATATCTTTGCTCTAATTTCTATTATATAATCTCATTCTTTTCACACAAATACGAAGGAAAAAAACCTTTTCCACAACCTTGTCAAAATATCAAATTCTTTCAAGAACCCTAGAAATCTTGAAATCCTTGTTACAAACCCCCATCTCACTACAAACAAGCCATCCTTGTTACAAACCCCCATCTCACTACAAACAAACCATCTCATTCTCCAGTAAGGGTAAGGTTGGTTTGATCTCCATGATAAAAAGGATTTAGAAGCATTCATACATGCCATATCGGTTTTAACATTACAAAATTTCATATATTTATTTTCTTTGTATTTCATGGTATACTAATTTGTTTAATGTGTTCATGAGATTCAACACTACAGGTTTGGACCATCTAATAGTCTCATGCAGGTTTATTACAAAACATTGAGGGCAAAACAGAACAACAACCAATGCATGGCTCATGGCAAGGCATGCATCCTAAGGAGGCTAAGGGCGTGGGTTCAACATCCACCCCTATTGGTTTTGGTTTTCTTATATTCTATTTATCCTTTTACCTATTTTTATTCTTTCTGTTTAAAACTTTTTTCATAAAACCTATCATTTTTCTAATTTTAGGTTTTAAATTAATTTTTGGTTCAACACCCACCCCAGACATTTGCATTATTTGTATTTTCTAACCCTATTTTCCATTGATGCTTCTTCCCCTATCTATTTTTTGGCAAACTTAATCCTTTTTTGTTAATCATTAAACATAAACTTTTTTTAAACCTTTTTTGTTAATTCAAATTAATTAGGTTTTAGGTTTTTTTAATTAACCTTTTTTTCAAAATTAACCTTTTTTTAATTAAACTTAATTAGGTTTTAGGTTTTTTTAATTAACCTTTTTTCAAAATTAACATTTTTGATTAATTAAAGTTAATTAGGTTTTTTAGGTTTATTTAATTAATTATCATAAATCATTTTTTCATAAAAAATCACCAAAACATTTTCTTTGCTATTTTCATCTTATTTTTATTTTTCCTAGATAAAGTGTATAGGGTGCGTTTAACTGTAATAGCGTAGCTTTATTTTTCCCGCATTTTTTTTATCATTATCATGTAATTTCTTCCGGGATGTAATACTTTTAGAATTTCTTTTCTGCACTCTTCACTATTATATAATTTCCCCAAAGCTCTATAATAGCCTAGGTTTACATTTTCGCCTTTACCTTCAGCTACTATATTTTATGCAATGCTTAGATTAATAGGATTGTATGGAAAGATAAAAATGAACGATAGAAAACCCTAATTTCAAGATAAATAATTGAACTGAATCATTTGCACACTCGCACCTCTAGGATAACCTCACTTGTTGCCTTCGGAAAAACAATGGTCATGTCCCTTGAACGTAGGGATACCCTTAGCAAAGATCCTCGGTTAAAGTCATCATAAAGAACATAGTCCCTCAATGTCCCTTGAGTTGCCTACGAGAAATGATCTTGTCCCTCGATGTTGCCTACGAATATATGATGATAATCCCTTCGAACTACTAAGGTATCCCTATATGTTGTCTTCTATGACTATAAAGATGACCCACGCCTGTCTCTCACACATCCAACGATAGGGCTACCTACTCATTAATATTAGGATATCACTGTCTAAAGGTTAGGAGGAAAAGAACTATCTTTTCGAGTATAAGTAGATAAGTTCTTAGATGCTTGCTCAAAACAACTTTTTGCACCTACACAAAAACATTTTAAAACACTTTCAAAAACATTTTCCTTCCCAACACTCTTGAGGACTGATACAAGAGTTATCACAAAGCGAATCGCCGCACTAAGGAATTTTCAAAACAATTTTCAAAGCACAAGCAATTTTCAAAATATGAGCTAAGCATCTAAGAGCCCATAGAAAACTATGGATGGAAAGAGGGCTAATACCTTCCCTTTCCATAATCTATCCCCCTTACTCAAACTCTTAAAAGGTATTTTTTCTATTCTTTTCACCATTTCCTTTGTTAGATAAAAGAAAAGTCACTGGCGACTCTTGCTTACCGCATATTTGCGAATACAAAATGCAAAACCAGTATAAGTCAGTTCTCCCACCGTATCACAGAACTGACAACTCTGCTGGGGAGTATGAAAGTGGGGTTTACCTTAGGGTCTAGTTCATTTAAAATTTGCTTTTCCTTGTTTGTTTTTTATGCTTTATCCTTGGAGGGTTTGTTTGGGTTGTTACTATAGATCCTACACCTAGATCTGCGGCACCTTTTAGGTAAGTAGCAATAGATCGTGGGGGCTGTGTAGAGTATACCGACATAGTTTAAGAAATAGCTACATTGATGCGACACTTTGGTTGGTACCTGTAGCCCTTGAGTAGTCAAGGAGAATACGGGGCCGTTGCATGGTGTCATGAAGCATCAACTGACCTTAGAACCTTTAATTGAGCGACTTGTCCATTAGGAAGTAGTGAGATAGCCGTCTTTGGTGTAGTCCTAAGTCGGTTGATACTCGGTATTACACTTATTGAGATTTGACTCCTGAGTTTTGTTTGGTGGCAAGTCAGTTGTCGATCAGAATGAAACTTGTGAGAAAAATCAATGATATTGAGATTCCCTAGAACCCGGTTACTATTAATAGGACAGGTTGAGCCCACTAAACTTCAAGAGGGTACTTACCTATGGAACTCATGCAAGCCTGAACCTAAGGCTATTTGTGTGAATTGCTTGCTTTCACTATCTAACGACTTGAACTCTTTACAGGGTTTTGTTTATTATCTGATTATATGAGTCATTGTCCAATAACCTAGATTTCTAGCAAGACATACTTGTCTTCACCACCCTACATTTTTTCTTGACGCATAGCATACACATCATAACATCATACCATAAAATTTCCTTAACCATTTCAAGGATATCGAGAGTCTGTGATGCAGGTTATGATGAACGAGACGTCTAGCAAGGGGCAAGGGGATTTATTTTCCTCTAGCCAATGATGTCAAAAGATCAAAACACGATAACTTAAGTCAGAGGCTATGACCCACTCGATATGGTGAGCTTGATTATCATAGAAGGACATTCAACAATATGAAGTTCTTTAATCAAAGTTATAGTCAACTCCTAATATTTTTCTTGTTTACCCCGCGAGATCCTTGAAAACATTTTCATATTATACATGTCATTGCATAACAGGTAGTCTACAGTAAAGGTCTCTCATGTTCTCGTTGTTTATTTCAGCAATGGATCTCAAACAAGACAACAGAGATCTCCAAACTCAAGAGGCTCGGTTCATGAAAATGTTCCTAAACCTATACAAGGGTCAGGAAGAATTGAAAGCAGTCCTCGTTGGGAATCTTACCAAGAAACATGCTAACAATAACAAGGATGACCAAGTTGGAACAACTGCGAGTTAAGATGGAAGCAATGAGAATCCAGATGCTGTGGCAGATGGCTCTTATCCAAAGCCTAGCCCGGGGACAAGAAGAGCTGAGAGCCCTTATCAACAAACTTCATCAAGACGGATGCAACCGTATGAAACAAATGGTTGAGGCTGAGGATCAAGTCGTTAATCATCCCCTGATGAGGCAAGGAGTTGGCTTGGTGGATAATGGATCTTTCCAAATTGATGCTACATCACAGATCCAACCACAACCTCGCCAACCACAACGGGGTAATCAGCAAAGGCAAGACAAGCCCAAGAGGCAGTTTACCAAAATCAACATACCATTGTCTTAGGCATTGCAACATATGTTGAGGATGAATTTGGTTATGTTGATAAGATCTCATCCAAACCCCAAAACTTCTTCCCCTAACTACAATCCTGATGCAATATGTGCCTACCATTCCAATAGTTCTGGACATGATACGAATGAATGTTGGGCATTGAAAAATAAGATTCAGGACTTGATAAACAAAGGAGTGCTGGAGTTTATACAAGAAGGCCAAACTGAATTCTTCTGCCATCCCTTAGAGGCACATCATCTGAAGTGAAAAGTTCAGACAAAGAAGCTTTTGTTCATTAGAATTTTCAATTTGTAATTTTCTTTTGATTGTTCGAACATTTATTTATGTCAAACCTTGTTATTTTATCAATGCATTGCATATGTTTGTCTTGAATTATTTCATTTGTTTTCACTATGCTGAAGCTATGATTTTACTTCCTTTTTGTGATATTAAACTCTCGATTGAAAGTCGTAAGCTTTTAGAGGGAGGATGACGAAAACGATACCACAATCTTACAATATGCTTTTGAACAGACCCCTCTGACGATGTACATGCGTTGTTTCAAATACTAAACAGTGGAGTTATAAGGAAGATAATCCCTAGTCAACCTCATTGAGCCAAAGAAGTAGGGTTTTTTTTCTTTTCATACAAATTAAAACCCTTAATCATAACTCGGGGCAGGGTAGCTTTCTCAGTTAATTCAGAGGTGCATTCAATTGCAAGCTCATCCTTCATACACAACAAATAGTGTAGAAGAGGCCTTCCAAAAGATGGTGATGGTTCTGCATAATAGTCAAGACAAGCAGTCATTATCTCTCAAAATAAAAGCCCGTTAAGTCAAAAACCTATGAAGGAGACTTAAGGAAAGTTGGGGCATCCCATTGACTGTAAATACCAAAGAAGCAATTCAGGAAAAAGTAGGGATACCAAAATATAAAAAAAGAGGTCCTACAAATCCTCAACAAAAGAAAAGGTTACAAAAATGACTGCCTTCTCAAACAAACGTTCAATTTCTGAACCATCACCAAGTATCAGAGCAAAGATTCTAGACTCAATTGGGATCTAAACGCACAATTAACTGAGCATAGGACTGAAGAACATCACGAAGAGCGGGTTGGGTACAAATAAATTTTTATCCTTTATCCTTTGTTTCTTGAACCGTGAACCAGGCCACGTTATAACCCTTAAAAGTCCTAGCTGAAGCATGAGTTAGTTCGAAAGCACACTGTTACAAAAGGTATCCTGACTCCTGTAGGGTTCCCTATAAATCCTGAGCTGACATCACACTTTTACAAAATTTGTTTGTTTTACTAAAAAATGAATTTTCAAACTTCAAGACAAACATAAGCTTTGCTTCCTGAAAATACCATTATTTGCAGATGACTATTTGTTCAACAACAGAGAAATTTGCATGACGGATATTCGATGAACAAAAATCTTCTCAGTGGACAGAATCACCTCAGATGGAAAGACATTCAAGTGATAGGCCTTTCATAATCAAGGGGCATAACATGGTGTCCATCTAATCCGAGGCAGTCAAGTCAAGATTCGGGGAACCTCTCAAAAATGCCGAATAGCCAGGGACAGATCTCCATTTGAATCACTTGAGGCATTGGACATGAATTCCAACAACGAATCATGTACGATGAAACAAACATCTTCTGGCAGTGTGGCAACACTTACTACTGTGGACAGTGACAATTCTCCGTACCCGGTGAACATGGACATAGTCGGAAAATACTACGCATGAACAAAGACCCGCTAGGTTGATTGGCCTAGGAAAAAATAAGGGCATCCCGGTGAACCAAAAGGGTTAGGGCAAAAATTAGGGATATACATATGGAAAAACTGTACACCCGGTAAGTCTAAAACCTGAAAAGGTGGCTTGGGCAAAAAACGTTATCCCGATGGACTGAAAATCTGAAAGGACAATCCAAGCAAAAGTTAGGGATTAAAGCGTACGACTACGTCCCGTCATCTCGTCACTTGTCTATTGGTAGAAGGTTTATTATCCTGACCTACATCTACTCAAAACCTCAGGAGTTAGGATAACAGTTAAACCGTCTACAAAATCCCAGCAGATACCTTCTCCAACAGGTATAGAGGCAAGGGCATTCTACTACAAGGTCACTGTCGTGTTCTTAACATGCATCCTATTGATGTAAGGTGATCTCATACCCTCGGTAGAGCAAAATCTCCAAATTACTTCTCCAACGAAAATTCCCCAATGAAGTCCCCAAACTTCTCGGGATTCCCCAAGCGGATTACAGAGTTTCCCTTCCCCAGCGAAAACATTCTAAATAAAGAAGATTTTCATCTATAAACAGTTCGGGTACGACCCAAAGACGGATGTCATCCTGACACTTATTCCAGATTCTCATCTATAAATGGTGCATATACGATCAAGATACGGATGTCATTCTGGCACTTACTCCAGATTCTCATCTAGAAACGATGTAGATACGATCCAGGGACATATGTCATTCTGGCACTTACTCCAGATTCTCATCTAGAAACGGTTCAGGTACAATCCAAAGACAGATGTCATCCTGACACTTATTTCAGATTCTCATCTAGAAACGATTCGGGTATGATCCAGAAATGGATGTCATCCTAATACTTATTTTAGATCATCTTCTAGCAACAATTCAGGTACGATCCAAAGACAGATGTCATCCTGATACTTATTCCAGACTATCCTCTAGAAACAGTTCAGATACAATCATGACATATGTTTTACCCCAAAATTTTCCCTCTCATTTCTCAATAAATCTCTCATAAGATCTCCATTGGTTCAAGACTACACAAGGTTTGATCAACTCAAGACACCTCCTCAACACTGACAACTCAAAATTAAGGTTTGAGTTTTCACAAGGACAAATGGACTTTTAATGCCCTATATGACTTTCATGGATCATTAGGAACCCTCAAGATTGATCATGTCAAGTTTCAAGTCTTGGATCACATTTTTGCTCAAACAGTTGATCAGTTGACCTAAAATCAATTGTATTGGGGGAAAAGTCAACTGTGGTCAATTTAAAGTAAAACTTCATAATTTTGGACCCATATCAACATTATGAACCCATATATGTCAATTGATCAACTTGGATCACAATTCCTGAAAGAAATTTGATCAGAACACCAAAAGGGCAAAATGGTCAAAATTAGGATTTTAATTGAGAAGGCTCAGTTCTTGACTTTTGACCAAGGAAATGACTTATTGGTTTAAGAAATGATCTCAAGGATTCAAATTCACTATCTTGACCTAATTGAATAGTTCAAATCACCTCTCAAGATCTTTGGATTGACAGATGAATTTCAGTCAACTGATGAAAAGTCAACTGTGCACTAAAAAGTCAAACTTTGACTTTTTGATCAAAATCAAGTTTCAAAAATCATATTTCATCAAGACATGTCAAAATATGAAACTTGTTCATCAAGAAATTGAAAAGTCAAAGTTATCTTTGAAAACTCAAAATTCTAAGACTTGGAAATTTTTCTAAGTGTTAGAATTTTAACATTTTTTCATAACTTTGAGCCAAATTTCCACCATGATGCAAGATGATTCAAGGGAAACTTCCAACATGAAAGTTGTAGATCTCAATGAGATATAAAACATTGTAGGACATAACTTTTTCTAGAAATGATTGGATTTCAAGTTATGAATTTGTGAAGACATGCTCATGAAACTTAAACACTTAGTGAAATTTTTGCCCTAGTTAGGCAGATTTTTGGTACCAACTTCATGGCCACTTTTCACCTAGTTCCAAGGTGAATATTCAAAAATTTATAACATGAAGGTTGTATGGTATGTTACAAGCTTTAAAAAATGTCCAAGAAATTATTGAGATCATACTTGAGCTAAGAGAATCGAAGGCAAGAAGTTAGGGTTTCAAACTTGTTTTTCAAGTCATTTTCATGATGAACATTTGATCCAATCCATAGCGATGCTGCATAATTATCACTTTGCAGGCCTCAAACTTGTTTTTCAATCCATAATTAATTGTTTATACAACTGTTTAGGCCCTTATCCAAGTGTTTGAAGCTTTGTTCAAAATGATTTTCCATTTATGGCACAAAGTTGCCATTTCCATTTTGATAAAACATCACTTTTACAATTTATCAACTTCTTGAGCCTCTCAATTTTTTTCTCTGCACACAAGCAAAGTCAAAACCAAAATCAACATGTATAAGGCCTCTACCAACTCAGACCATTCTTGTACAACACTTGGAGACTTGTATTCTCACTTTTCTTCAAAATCAAGTTATAGAGCCAAAAGGCTAGAACTCAAAAACCTTGAGTGCATTTGATCTCTAACCTTTTCCATACATATGCACAAGTCTATTGCAACATAAAACACGAGTTCAAGAAACCCAAAACACTCCCAAGCACTCTACAACTCAGAATCTGCCATAACTTGACAGTTTTGAGCTTCACATAGCCATCTCCAAATCCACTCGTGCGTATTGAGTTTTAACCATCCAAACACTTAATATACATCATATCAAAGTAATCCAGGCCCTTGTTTCTGGGTTGTAACTCCCTTGGCACCATTCACCATTTTCAAAACTCAAGCTTGCAACTTGACTTGAGTAGAGAGTTTCAGCCATCCTCAAAGCAAAGTAGGAGTTAGAACACACTCAAGGAGGTTCAGGCAAGCTAAAGAGATAATCAGGCCATCTCACATTTTGCTCAAACTTCATACATGAACCCAGCTGCAAGAGGTAAGTTTTCAAACTTGAGTATCTTGATACAAGAATTTTTCGTGCATATATTCTGAAGTAAAAATGTAGGTATCATCGCCCTGAAGCTGTACATATTCATAGTTTTCATTTATATTGCCCGAGCTTAGATAATTTTAGGTTTGAATATCTGAAAAAAAGTTAGGTCAGGATTTGGTACTTTTAGAAATACATGATCATATTTGATTATTAGTCTAATTTTTTTACATTTCTGGAATCCTGGTAAAATTTCTAACAAGTTTGATGTTGGGAATTTTGAGAATGGATGAGAAATGAACGAGTTACAGGGACCCTGGTTGGAGGTTGAAGATGAAGTCATTTCTAGGAATGGATTTGTAATATATATTTATGGTTTTGTTTAAGTTAACAGATGTATAGCCACCCCAGTGGTAAGGCAACACGCGTATCATGTCAAGGGCGTGGGTTCAAGCCCCAGCGCTGCCACTTTTTCATTTTTCAGCATTTTCTTCTATTTTTGCAAGCAACAGCACGCCCGGGCCTCCACCAATGGGCCTTCCCATATTTACTTCTCCTAACCCCCCTCTTTGCAGGTTTTACAGCAGGCCCAATGTTTTTTTTTCTCTTTTCTTATTCAGACTTACAAAAATCATTAATGGGCCAGGCTTCAAACAAAAGCTGTTTTACACAAACCAACACCCAAATCTAATCTTTACCCCCTGATTTTATTTCTTTATTTTATTTTACTTTCTTATTTTCTTTTCTTCAAATATTATTATTATTAATATTATTATAAATATTATTTTTATTAATAAAAAACACAAAAATATTTTCTTATTGTAAATTTAATTTCTTTTCCTAAAACAAATTAATATTAGACTTAGGTTTTAATTTCCTTTAATTAAATTAATTTAGAATTTAATTTTTCTTTTAATTAATTTTTATTTTAGTTTAATTAAGTAAAAAACTTTTTCATAAAAAACTCTAAAAGTATTTTCTTGACTAAACTTAATTTCTTTTCTTAATTAGTTTAGGTTTAATTTTACTTATTTTAATTAATTATTTTCTTTTAGATAATTAGGTTAAAATCATTTTCCTTAAACAAAACCAAACAAAAATCCATTTCTTTTCCATTTACATACTTGCACATTATATTTATTCTTTTCTTGTACATTATTTCAATATGATTGTAATAGATAATTAAGACTTTAATTTCTTACAATCCCCATTTGTAAATTTGTATACCCTGTCCCCAAATGATGTAATAGCGTAGTAAATTTACTTTCCGCAATTTATCGCTTTCATATAAATGCTAGTAATTAGGGTTGTATGGGAAGATAAAAATTAATACTTAGAGAACCCTAATTCAAGATAAACAATACGTGCAAATCAAACACAATATTCACACATGCACCCCTAATGTTAACTCCACTTGTTTCCTTAAATGGTCATGTTATGCATGTGGGATGTCTTAGCAAAAACAATAAAAAATACAAGATCATAGTCCCTCGATGACGCTACGAATATTTCCTTTCAAATGATCTTAGTCCATCAAAGAGAAATGCTAAGACATCTTACAACATTGTTATCATGACTATACGATGACCCACGTCCGTCCCTTTACATCCAAAGATAAGGCTTCCTACCAATCAATAGTGAGATAGCAATATCAAAGGAAGGAAGAGATGAACAAAAGACTTTTGAGTAGGTAGAAACGTTCTTAGTTGTTTGCTTACTTTCAAAACAAACATCCCTCCTCACTTTCAAAACAAACACTTTCAAATGCACTAACACTTTCAATGAAATATTTTCAAAAGTCCAACACTTTGTATACATTCTCGTCGAAACGATAATCATTACAAAGTTTGCCTAAACGAAGGCGGCTTTTCATAAACCACGACAAAGAACATTTTCAAACAAAAGCAAGTGATCTAGAAAGCAATTAAGAGCCCATAGATAACTATGGATGAAAAGGGTGCTAACACCTTCCCTTTTCATAATCTACCCCCCGAACTCAAGAAATAATCTCAAAGGTCTTTCCTGTTCTTTTCCACCTTTCCTTTTGGATAAAAGAAAAGTCGATGGCGACTCTTTCTAACTACGACAATTGTGATCAAACGCAAAACATCTCAAGTCAGGTCTCCCACCGTATTACAGAATTGGCGAATCTGCTGGGGAATACTTAAAAATGGGGTTACCTTAGGGCTAGATCACCTTTATTTTCTTTCATTGTTTGACTTGCTTGCTTTACATTATGGTTCATTGTTTGGGATTTCTTTGATCCTTTACCCGGGTCTGGGACACCTTTTTAGGAAAGTAGCAATAGATTATGGAAACTGTACAGCGTAGACCGATATGGTTGAAACAATGGCTACATTAGTGTGATGCATTTGTAGGTACCAATATCCCTTGTGTTGAATCGAGGAGAATACGGGGCCGCTGAGTGGCGTCATGAAGCACTAACTGACCTTAGAACCTTAATTGAACAACTTAGCCATTAGGGCATAATGAGATAATCAGTTTTGGTGGAAAGCTAAATATTGGTTGATACTCGATGCTACACTCATTGAGATTGGACTTTTGTGATATCTCAGCCGCAAGAAAAGATTGATTATGCTGAGACAATGCCTAAAAGAAAGGTCAGTGACATTGAGATCCTTTATGTGATGCGGTGGGAGAACTGACTTGAGGTTTTACGTTTTTGTTTGCAAATGTCGCGGTTAGCAAGAGTCGCCACCGACTTTTCTTTTATCCAAAAGGAAAGGTAAAAAAGAACAGGAAAGACCTTTGAGATGTTTTCTTGAGTTCGGGGGGTAGATTATGAAAAGGGAAGATGTTAGCATTCTTTTCATCCATGGTTTTCCATGGGCTCTTAGTTACTTGTTTAGATTACTTGCATTGCTTTGTTTTGTTTGAAATGGTGCTTGGTGTGGTTTTGAAAGTATTTTGAAAATAGGCCACTCGTTTAGGAAATCTTTGTAATGATTCTCATTCGTAAGAATGTATACAAAGATGTTTGTCTTTTGAAAATGTTTTCAATGTTTTTTGTAAGATGTTTTGAAATGTGTGTGTTTGTTTTTGAAAATAGCAAGGATTGTTTTGAAATGTAACAAGTAACTAGAAGCTAATCTACCTACTTAAATGTCTTTCTTGTGCATTTTTATTCCTTTGACATTGTTGACTTACCATTGATTTGGTAAGCAACCCTATCTTTGGATGTAAACGGGACGGGCGTGGGTCATCGTATAACCATGATAGCAATGTTGCCAAGTATCTTAGCAATTTTGAGGGACCAAGATCATTTTGTTTTAGGCAACCTTTGTATAGCGTCATCGAGGGACTATGATATTATAATTGTATTGTTTTGCCAAGATACTTCGCATGCATAACATGGCTATTTTATTTTAGGCAACCAAGTGGGAGAAACCCTAAGGGTGCTTGTGTGCAATGTGTATCATTTTCATGCTTTTGTATTGAATTTAGGGTTTTCTATTTGTTTTTTTTTGTTCTTGTCATGCAAACCCTAATTTACTAAACATGGTATAAAAGCGATAAATTGCGTAAAATAAACTAAGTTATTACAACAATTATTATGGGAGGGGGGATACAAGTTTTGAATGGGGATTTTTGCACAAATATAAACCTAAATATATTATTACAACCAAATCGAATATTGCGCGAATTAAATAAATGTACAAATATTTAAAATGCAATGCAATGTATTTATGTAAAAAATATCTTGGTATTCGTTTTTCGTATGAGAAAATAATTTAATTTAAACCCTAGAAAAAGGAAGAAAATAGTATTATTTTTGGAAGGGATGAAACCCTAATTTTTAATTAAAATAAAATAATGCTTCCTATTACTATTTTGCACACATTTTTTATATAAGAAAATAATAAATAATATTATGTTTAAATATTAAACATTAAGTATGTATAAAAATGATTATTTATGATTATAAATAGTATAAAAAAATGTTAAGTATTTTTAATTGTATTTACAAATTATTTAAGAAAATAAAATCTATTTATCATAATAAACTATTTGTTATGCAAAAAATAATAAAATAAAATAAAATAAAATTGCAAAAAATAAAGAAATTATTTTTTGGATTTTTATTATTCAGAAAAAATAAATAAAAGTTATAAATATGAAAATATGAAAAAAAATATGAAAAATATAACAAATAAGCCAGAGGGGTGCAAATAACAAGTCAGTGGGTGTGAATATCAGAAACAAAAAAGGCCCAAGGTGCCAAAAGCCCAGAACACGCTTCATCCATGTCCTTGGTCATCCCTGCGCACGCGTCTATAGTTCAAACATGTAACTCTCATATGCTTGCACAAAAACAAAAACTCATAACATGAAACATGTGGCATTTGAGCTCACGATTCCAACCATATAAATTATGTGACCTAACTCTAAAAGACCAGAGAGAATTTTGGCAGCCCTAATTCGTGACCTAACTTTTTCAGCATTTTCAATCTTCAAATTCTCTCATCATAGTTAATATAAATGAAAAGTATGCATATGTACAGTTTTGTTATGATAAGGACTACATTTTTTCTTCACAAATCGTGGCTTGAGGATGCCTATTCAGAGAGATAGAGTTAAAGAAATATACCTCCTTCAGTTGGATTCGAGTAGAGCAATGCAGGGACTTTAATGGAGGCATGTGGATTATTTGAGCTTCCTTGAACTTCCCTGAAGCTATTCCAATGCTTACTTTGCTTTGAGGATAGCTGGAAATCTCTACACAAGTCAAGCTGCAAGCTTCAAGGTTGAAAATGGAAAAGGCTGAAACAGGGGTTACAGAACCAGGATGATGGCTTGGATTGCTTTGGTATGATGTGTATGAGGTGTTTCAAGTGTTAAAACACAAAAAGCACGAGCCAAAAATTAGTTGGCAATGGTTTTGCAGAAATGCTGTGTTTGGACAGAATTTTAGTGTTTTCTGAGTTTTGGAGAGTTTCAAGTGTCAAGCAATCGTGTTAAGCCTTGCCACAACTTTGTATATTTATATATAAATGATACCAAGTCCACTTCCTACTAGTTGTACAAGCTTTTCACCTTTTGGCAACCTTTCTTGCATTTTAAGTAAAGTGACAAGACCAATGCTACATGCTTGTACTGGCTAGCTTGAGGACTGATAAGAGTTGGTATACATTGCTTGAGACCTTTAGAAGTTGCTTGCACCAAAGGGACAGGTCCAAGGCTCAAGATTGACAAAGTTGCAAAAGTTTCCCTTTATGAAAATGGCATTGTGCACTTTTGGCCAAAAATGGAAATGTATCTTGTACAAAGCTTCAAAAGCAAAGATAAAGCCTTTAACTTCTGAGTTTGCATTTAATTATGAAGTGTAAAGTGAGTTTAGGACCAGTAAAGCAAGATACAAACAACATGTATCTGATTTGCAACTTAATGCTTTGTAAAAATGGCTTGATTATAAGTGATAAAATGTCAACTTCCCTTCTTCGATTCTCCCTACTCAAAAATGATCTTGGAGAGTTCTTGGAAATTTTGGAAAGTTTTCAATGTGCTCTATAATCCATATTTGAAATGCATCTTGATATACCTCTTGGAACTAGGTGAAAAATTTCCATGAAGTTGGGTCCAAAACCTGCCTAAATTAGGGCAAAATTTCACTAAGTTATTTAGTTCATGGACCTATATTCACAAATTCATAACTTGAGATCCAAGCATATTTTGGGAAAAGTTTATGAAGAAAAGTTGTAGATTTCATGGAGGACTACAACTTTAATGTTGGAAGTTTTCTTTGAATCAAAATGCATCATGGTGAAAAAGTGGTGAAATGTTGGGAAAAAATAAGAAAAGTTTTATACTTAGAAAAATTCTAAGTTATGAAAATTTTCAAATTAATACCCTAATTTTCAAATTTGAGTTTCTTGGTGAACAAGTTTCATATTTTGACATATCTTGATAAATTATGACCCTTGGAACTTGATTTTAACCAAAAAGTTAAAGTTTGACTTTTCAGTGTACAGTTGACTTTTGATCAGTTGACTGCAAAATTCATCTGTCAACCCAATGAACTTGAGATCTATTGAACCATGTAATTAGGTCAAAATGATGCCAGTGAACCCTTGGAATCATGTTTGAACCCAATTGGTAATTGGCTAGGTTAAAAATCAGAAATTGCCCTTTCTCAGTCAAAACCCTAATTTTGACCATTTTGCCCTTTTGATGGTTTGATCAAATTTCTTGAGGAGTTGTGATACAAACTTGATCAAATGGTACATAGGAGTCTAGAATGTTGATTTGGATAAAAAATTATGAAGTTTTACTGTAAATTAGCCATAGTTGACTTTTTCCCCAACACAATTGATTTTTAGGTCAACTGTCCAATTGACTGATAAAAAATGTGGTTCAAGGCTCGAAACTTAACATGAGCAATCTTAGGGGTCCAAGATGATGTATGAAAGTCACATGAAGCATTGATGGCCCAAAAATCCTTGTGCAAACTTAAACCCTAATTTTGGGTTATCAGTGCAAGATGAGATGTCTTGAACTGACCAAACCCTAATCTAATCACGAGTCCAAGAAGTCTTGTGAGAAAGCCTTGATAACTGAGAGGGAAAATTTTGGGGGTACAATAGCTGCCCCTGTTCAATCTTATTGAACCTGAAGAGTTAGATTGGCGCGCTTTGCCATTCGTGACTCGAAGGTAAAAGATGATTGGACACTAGAGTGCCCATAAATTTGCACTCGACAAAACGTAGTTGAGGGAATGGGCTTAAAGATGCCATTTGGAGAGGTGATAGAATCTTGTTGGAGATGGGCTTGTAGAGGCCATCCAATAATGTTTTATGAATTGTAAGTTGTAGGTCAAAAGAATAAGTATCAGAATGGTGTCCGCGTCTGGAACGTATCTGAACTGTATCTGGAGACTAAAATCTGAATGAGAAACAGAATAGCATCCGTGTCTGGAGCGTATCTGGACTGTATCTGGACTTTAAATCTGAATAAGGGCCAGAATGGCATCCGTGTGTGGAGCGTATATGAACTTGAAATCTAAATGAGTATCAGGATGACATCCGTGTCTGGAGCGTATCTGAACTTTGAAATTTGAATGAGTATCAGGATGGCATTCGTGTCTGGAGCGTATCAGAATTATATCAAAAGGTTGAATCTGAATGAGTATCAGAATGGCATCCGCGTCTGGAGCATATCTGTACTGTATCTGAAAGAATCTGAATGAGTAACAGAATGACTTCCGTGTCTGGAGTGTATCTATACTGTATCTGAAAGAATCTGAATGAGTAACAGAATGACTTCCGTGTCTGGAGTGTATCTGTATTGTGTCATGATTGCATATTGTTAAACGGTAGATGTTAATCTTATCCTGAAAAGGGTAAAATGTTAGCTGAAACACAAATTTATGATGCATGAAATATATGATGCATGAAATATATGATGCAATATATGTACTTTGTCAATGTTTATGATATATGGATGTAATGTATGCGCATGTAAACTGATTTGTTGTTTTGCTGAGAAAAATAAATCCTTGACTGCTGCCGGGGACAATAAATCCTTGATTGCTGAGGATATGTGGATTCTTCATGTCTTGAAGTTGGAGTATTGACAAAACTTCCGTTGTGAGGGTAATGCCATATACTGCTTGAGTAATCTGCTTGGGGAATCTAGAGAAATTTGATGACTTCTGCTGGGAATTAAAAAGGAGAATCTTCAATCTGTTGGGGAGTAATGAAAACTCTGTGGGGAAAAAGCTTATTCCTGTTTGGAAAAAGTTCAGGAGTTTCGGTCGTCTGCCACTCTACTGGGGAATTATCCTAGGTTAAGGAGAAACAGAAGTTAGCTATTATCCGGTTGATTTTCAGGATTCAAGACAACTTGTTGGGGAATCTAAAGAAACTGAATGGTTTCCGCTGGGGATTGGTAGTTTGAAGTTTTAGCTCCGTTGGGGATCTTAATGATGTACTATAGGGATTGCTCATGGAATAGCCTAAAGATGTTTTCCTATTCTTTCAGCCTGTCAGTAATTGTTCTTTTCCATTTTGTTTATTTGTAAACTGTCATTATGTTCAAATGCATATGTTCATTCATGAATCATTGGACGTCTTTGCAAATAAAAAACACAAGTGTAAAGAAAAAGGCAAATAGTTTTCTGTACTTTGAAAGAGATATCTTTGTATTTACTTTGAATAAGTGTTTTGTACAAAGGAGACAGACATCCTAGTAATAGGATGGTGTCATAAAAGTAAGAAAAATTTATACAAAGAAAGATAGCTATGTGTAGAAATCCCATGGGGTTCCCATTCTGCTATAGCCTTCGTATCTCTGAATATCTTGTCCATCTGTTGCTTCGTCTGAAGATGATTGAATTGATCAGAAGCTCAGAGTTTGTCAGTGAAGAGATTATCCTTAAAGTGATCCGACGAGACATAGTCATACGCTTTAATTCCCTAACTTTTTCCTGGACCCCCCTTTCGGGTTTTTAGTCCACCGGGAAACCCTTTTTTGCCCAAGTCGCCCTTTCGGGTTTTCAACTTGCCGGGTGTACAAATTTTTTTATATTTTATCCCTAATTTTTTCCCGAACCTTTTTGGTTCGCCGGGATGCCCTTGTTTTGCCTAGGTGTGTCAACCTAGCGGGTCTCATGCGTAGTATCTTTTGACTATGTCTGCATTCGCAGGGTGCGGCAGATCATCGCTGTCCATGGTGGTTAAGATCATTGCCCCACCAGAAAAGATGTTCTTGATTACAAATGGTCCTTCGTAGGTAGGAGTCCATTTTCCCCTGGGATCACTTTGTGGCAAGATGATGCGCTTGATCACTAGATCTCCAACTTGATACACTTGGCGTCTGACTTTCTTATTGAAGGACTTGATCATCCGTTTTTGATATGTCTGACCATGGCAAACAAAAGTAAGTCTCTTTTCATCAATTAAGTTCAATTGATCAAGTCGGGTCTGGATCCAATCGTCTTCACTCAAACCGGCATCCTTCATGATTCTCAAAGAGGGGATCTGAACCTCGATAGGTAGAATAACCTCCATGCGATAAACCAAAGAATAGGGTGTTGCCCTAGTTGATGTGCGAGCCGTGGTATGGTACCCATGGAGAGCAAACGGTAACATCTCATGCCAGTCCTTGTAGGTGACTATTACTTCTGTATGACCTTTTTAATATTTTTGTTAGCAGCTTCGACTGCACCATTAATCTTTGGCCGATAGGGGGACGAATTATGATGTTGAATCTTGAACTGCTCGCACAAGGCGGTGATCATAGTATTGTTAAGGTTTGTACCGTTATCAGTGATGATCCTTTCGGGGATACCATACCGGTAAATGAGATTATGCTTGATGAAGCGGGCAACATCATTCTTAGTAACGGATGCAAAGGAAGCTGCTTCGACCCACTTGGTGAAATAGTCAATGGCCACCAAAATGAAGTGGTGTCCACTGGAGGCTGTAGGCTTGATCTCCCCAATCATATCGATTCCCCATATAGCGAAGGGCCAAGGAGCTGTTAATACATTTAGAGGAACCAGAGGCACGTGCACCTTGTCTGCATAGATTTTATACTTATGACAGGTCCGGGAGTGTTGATAGCAGTCAGCTTCCATGGTAGACCAGTAATAGCCTGCCCGTAGGATTTTCTTCGCCATCGTATGCCCACTAGAGTGAGTGCTAAAGGTACCTTCATGCAATTCAGCCATGATCTTTTCAGCTTCAATCTTGTCCACACAACGGAGAAGAATATAATCATGATTACGTTTGTACAGGATGCCATTACTTAGGAAGAACTTAGCCGAGAATCTCCTTAAGAACTTTTTATCGTTGACTGAAGCTCCTTCTGGATATTCTTGAGCCTCGAGATACCTTTTGACTTCATGAAACCATGGCTGGTCCACTACTTCTTCGTTATTAATCTCGTGACAGTGTGCTGATTCGTCCATCCATTTAATGGTGATCTGGGGAGCCTCGTTATCCCAATTAAGTTTAAACATAGATGACATTGTAGCTAGAGCATCTGCTAGCTGATTTTCTTCTCGTGGGAAATGCTCGAAGGTAATCTGCTCGAAATGTGGTAACAATGTCAAAACATGTTCTTTGTAAGGGATGAGGTTTGGATGCTTAGTGTCCCATTCTCCTTTGATCTGACTGATGACCAAAGCTGAATCCCCAAACACATCTAAATATTTGATTCCCAAGTCTATGGCAGCCTTGAGGCCAAAGATGCATGCTTCGTACTCTGCCATGTTGTTCGTACAATTGAAGCAAAGTCTGGCCATAAAAGGAGTATGGCATCCTTCTGGAGATATGAGCACATCGCTGATACCGTTACCAAGTGCACTGGATGCCCCATCAAAGTACAGGGTCCATCGGGATCCTTGTTCAGGTTCGTCATATGGTCTGATTTCTTCACAGTTGTCTACTTTCATGATGTCTTCGTCAGGGAAGTCAAACCTCATGGATTGATAATCTTCTACAGCTTGATGGGCCAGATGATCAGCTAGCACACTGCCCTTTATAGCTTTTGGGCCGTGTACTGTATGTCATATTCTGTTAGTATCATCTGCCATCTAGCTATCCTCCCAGACAGAGCAGGCTTCTCAAATATGTACTTTATCGGATCCATCTTAGATATCAACAAAGTGGTATGAGTCAACATATACTGTCTTAGCCGGCGAGCAGCCCATACCAGAGCGCAGCAAGTTTTCTCGAGCAATGAATATCTAGTTTCACAGTCGGTAAACTTTTTGCTCAGGTAATAAATAGCGTGCTCTTTTTGGCCAGACTCGTCATGTTGCCCCAGTACGCACCTCATTGAATTCTCTAAGACGGTCAGATACATGATTAGTGGTCTCCCCTCGACTGGTGGCATCAAGACAGGAGGCTCTTGTAAATACTCCTTGATTTATCAAAAGCAATCTGACATTCATCGTTCCATCTGACTACTTGATCTTTCTTCAACAGCTTGAAGATGGGTTCACAAGTAGATGTTAGGTGAGAAATGAATCTGGCAATATAGTTTAGGCATCCCAAAAAACCTCTGACTTCCTTCTCAGTGTGAGGAGCAGGTATTTCTTGTATTGCTTTGACTTTGGCAGGATCCACCTTGATGCCTTTGTTGCTGACAATGAAACCTAAGAGTTTACCGGACCGGACTCCGAATGTGCACTTGTTTGGATTCAATCTTAACTTGTACTCCTTCAATCTAACAAACAGCTTTTGCAAGTGATCAAGGTGTTCTTCTTCAGTTTGTGATCGGGCTATCATGTCATCTACGTAGACCTATATCTCATGATGTATCATATCATGAAACAAAGCTACCATGGCACGTTGATAGGTTACCCCGACATTCTTTAGTCCGAATGGCATCACTTTGTAGCAGAACGTACCCCACTGTGTGACAAATGTAGTTTTCTCCATGTCCTCAGATGCCATTTTGATTTGGTCATAGCCTGAGAATCTGTTCATGAAAGAAAATACTTTGTGTTGGGCTGTATTGTCAACCAGGACGTCGATGTGTGGAAGTGTAAAATCATCTTTAGGGCTGGCCCTGTTTAAATCTCTATAATCCACGCACATTCTTACTTTTCCGTCCTTTTTAGGCATGGGAACAATGTTGGCAACCCATTGAGGATAGGAAGTAACAACCAGAAATCCAGCATTGAACTGTTTCATAACTTCCGCTTTGATCTTCTCTGACATGTCAGGTCTCATGCGGAGGACTTTTTGTTTCACTGGTGGACAGTCTTCTCTTGTGGGTAGACGATGTACCACAATGTCTGTATCGAGTCCCGGTATGTCTTCGTATGACCAGGCAAAGATCTCAACATAATCATGCAATAGCTGAATTAGGCGCTCCTTGACACTCGGCTCTAGATTGGCACATATTTTGATTTCCTTTTTATCTTCCTCGGTACCCAAGTTGATTGTATCCAACAGCTCCTCATGAGGCTGAATAGCTCTTTCCTCTTGCTGTAGTAGTCTGGCCAATTCCCCTGGCACCTCACAATCTTCTTCACCTTTGTATTTGGCTTGGTAGATTAGATCTTCAGAGTCACTGAAGGCTATAGCAGTATCGTTACCCATGGGATCCAGAATGGAAGGGTACCTGCATTTATGAGTGTGGGTGTGTGTAAGGGTATAGCCATCTTAAAACAATAAAATGTAAAAGAAAGACAATGAGCATAAAAGGTTTATATGTGAAAAAGCATCCATGATTCATTGAATGTCATATGTAGATGAAATAAAAACCCTTGCAAATGGACCGTTGTGCCTTTGGGTAAGACACAAGGTTTTTAAAGTGCGAATTGTTCGTGAATATTACAAGTCCAACAGAAATGTAAAAGATAAATTACTGAGATATGAAAGTTATCGGGACAAAGTCTTTGGCTTCCCAGTTGCAAAGTCCTCCACTGAAAGTAGGAAATATCCAATCTTCCAAGCTGCCATCCTCTTTACTGTCCTCTACCGCACTGACGCTTTGGTTGCTAATCTTTACAGGTGGCCCCCTAGCACGGGCACGGCGCACAGCCTTCTGACCAGTTGAATTAAACCCCAAGCCAAACTTGTCTGATTTGTATGGAATGTCTGGAAGGTGCCCCCAGATGGTGCATCCCCCTTCTTTCACTACTACCTTTGCATCCTTTAGAGATGACATCCGAAGCAGAGGTCTTGTGATCTTAGGAACTGAGGATACCGCCTTGGTCGCCGCTATTTCTGGAGAGACTTCTTCAAAATGTTGGAAAGGGGTCTCTATGAACTCGTCATCCAATTCTACATATCAGAAAGAATTCAGATGACTAATCATATACTCCTCCTCCCCATGGACAGTTATGATCTTTCCTTGGACCAGGTATTTTAGCATCTGATGCAAGGTGGAGGTGACAGCACCGGCATTGTGGATCCAGGGGCGTCCCAACAGACAGGAATAAGAAGGACGGATGTCCATCACATAGAAAGTTGAGTTGAAAACCCGAGTTCCCACCTTTATTGGGATGTCCACCTCCCCGTGGACCATCCTCTTCGAACCATCAAAAGCTCTCACCACTATATTGCTGGGTTTTAAAGTCAGCCCCTCGCAGCCCAATCTATCAAGGGCTTTCTTTGGTAAGACGTTTAAAGATGATCCAGTATCAACCAAGACATGGGCTAAGGTTGTTCCTCTACACTCCACTGAGACATGTAATGCCTCGTTGTGTTTTCTCCCTCTGGGTGTCAAGTCAGCATCGGAGAAGCCCAGGCCATTATCAGCTGTCAAACTGGCCACACAGTCCTAGAACTGGTCAGCAGAAGTCTCTTGCGGCACATGAGTTGTCTTCAGAAATTTTACCAGAGCCTTGGCATATGCTTCAGAGCACAGCAGCAGGGATAGCATAGAGATATTGGAAGGGGTTTGCCCCTACTGTTCAACCACATCATAATCACTTTTCTTAATTATCCTCAGGATTTCTTCCATCTCCTTCTTGGATGTTTCAGGAATAGCTAGTGATTGAGCCTTCGTCTGGACAGGCTCCTCTTGAACGTTCTTTCCTTTATTCGCAGTAGTAGAAGTAGGGATAGGGATTGTATTGTCTTTGTCAGTGGGTACGTTTGCAGGTACAATCACTGGCACAGAGGTAATCTTCGGAACGACCACGGGTCCAAAGACTGCCCTTGGAGGAGCAATCTCTGGAGAGAAGATTCTACCACTGTGGGTAATCTTGCTTGTTCCAGCGATATTTCTAATGTCGAAATTATCCTCTTTGGAGCTTTCTTCTTCGGCAGTCAGTTCATCCTGCTTAATACCATGGTAGTAGATTTCTCCACCATAATTCCATGGTACTGACTTATCTGATTTGTATGGGGCAGGCCCGGGCATTGTAATCTTGAGTGGAGTAGTCTTTGGAGTAGGTGTAATCCTAACGGGTCTTTTAGGGGCCCTGGAAGGATTGGCGTAGATGGTTATTATTGAAACTTCTTTAACTAGAACGGGTGAAATAGGAGCATTCTCAAACAAAATTTCTTGGTTATCTATCAGTTGTTGGATACCTTTCTTCAACAGAGGGAAGTCAAATGATGAGGACAGGAAAACATGGCAGTCTTTGTCACAACCTGGGAATATGCCAGCTTTCAACAAATTCAACTTAATAATCGGGAGTGGAGTCAACAATTCATCCACGGTAGCAACAAATAGATCTTCTTCAATAGCGTTGGCATTGTGACCATGCCTAGGCATTGGAGCGGAAATAACATTTGGTTTCTCAGGCGCTTCAAACTCAGCTTCCTTCGCATCTATCAGGTCTTGGATTTTGTTCTTCAGAGCCCAACAGTTGTTGGTGTCGTGCCCTGGACTTTCAGAATGGTACGCGCATCTGGCATTGGGATAGTAATATAGAGACGCAGTATTGGGATTTTTGGGGTCTCTTTTAGAGTGGCCAGATTCAACTTCAAGAGATGTGGTAGAACTTGGGCTGGAGTCATGTTAATCTTGGTGAATTTCCATACTGGCCTTTCCACCCTTTGCTGGTTAGTTCTTGGCTGGTCTGATGCAGGCTTCAGAATCATAACGGCCCCCACCGTTGGTCGGCGCTCGGTTCTTCCCTGATTCCTCTGTGAATACACAACAGATACTTCCTTTCTTCCAGTGAAGGGATTTTTCATAACTGTTAAGGCAGACGCGTCCTTCTGAATTTTCCCGCTTCTTATACCAGCCTCCACTCTTTCGCCGGTTAATATCAATTCAGTAAACCCTGCAGAAGAACTCCCAATCAGATGATTGAAGAAAGGACCTGATAGGGTTCCCAAGAACATGTCCACCAACTCCCTCTCAGATAGAGGGGGTTGCACCCTTCCGGCTAGGTCTCTCCACTTTTGCGCGTAATCTTTAAAGCCCTCATTGAAAACCATAGCCATACTCTGAAGCTGAGTACGGGTAGGCGCCAAGTCGGTGTTGTACTGATATTGTTTATAGAAAGCAGCTGCCAAGTCTTCCCAATTGTGGACGTCTGCCCTTTCTAATTGGTAGAACCAATCAAGTTGCGTTCCTGATAAACTGTCTTCGAAAAAGTCGACCCACAAATCTTTGTCGGCAGAGTGTGGTTGAATCTTCCTGACATATGATCTGAGGTGCATTTTAGGGAAAGACACCCATCATACTTGGCAAATAGTGTCACTTTAAACTTTGGAGGGATTACAATTCCTGACACCAACCCCAACTCTTCAAAATCTAGCCCTGGTACTCTCTGGATTTCCATAGCGCTTAGTCACTCTTCAAGGTGTTTGTACTTGTCATCAGCCGGAGGGTATTGTTTTTCAGAGTAGTCCTCCTCTTCCTCTTCTTCTTCAGAATCTGATGGTACTGCCGTTTCTTTTCCTTTTCTTTCCCCTTCTTCAAATGTTGTTGGAAATTCTAAGGTCCTTCTGGCTTGTCCCTAAAATATTCTGCCCATGATTACCACACCAGCTGGCTTCTTCTTCTTTTTCTCTTTTTCTTTTTCTAGCAGAGTCCTCATCTCCTCTTGCCCCTTGGCTAAGGTCATGAGCAATTGTTTAAATTGCGAGTTCTGAGCTTGCAAATCTTTGACCGTTTGTTCGAGATCTATCGTACTCCTATAAACAGTAGAGAGATGAGGAAACTTGTTGCAAAAACCTGTTTATGTTTATGATGAATGATATGTATTCATGCAATGTTTTCAAGGATTTAGAAATTCAAATTTGTTTTAAACAAAAAAGAAACACACGTCATATTAATAAAATAGAATTTGAGTACATCAATGCTGCTTGGGCAAAATAATACAAAATTCTAAGGTAAAAAGACATTGCGCATCCTCTTTGGTGCAATGTAGGTGTTGAGAGTCTTCTCTTCATGAAGTAGCCGAGTGAGTTCCAAAACCTTCTTCTCGCTTGCGTAGAATTCGTCTTCAAAAGTATCATGCTCTCCTTTGAGCTGTATCCAACTCCTTTGTAGGTCTTCGAGTAATGTCGGCATGTCAGGATGTAGAATAGTGTATGGAACTTCTCCTTCCTTAACAGGCTCTATAATCACTGGGAAGATGGAGGGATAAGGCATCATAAGACTTTGAGCACGGGTTCGCACCCACTTGAGTTAAGGCTCAAGAGGGATGGAATTCTTGTGTCCCAAAGTCTTTCTATCCACCTTGTTTAGCATCCTCCAAGCTCGGATGAATCTCTGGCGGAGTCCTTGGTTGTCGTTGTCGTTGTCTAAAACCAATCCTTGAATCAACATACCATGTGGGCCATCCCTTTGGGCATAACCAAACTGTCTTAGAGCCAAGCACGGGTTGTAGGTGATGCCTCCCCTAATGCCAAGTAGAGGGACATTAGGGAATTCCCCACAACGGTCAACAATGGTAACATTCTCTTTGGATCGAGAACACCAATGAATATCTGAATGGTTAAGTGTCATTAACCTTTGTGACCACCTCAAACCTTGCTCATTCTTCAAGACTGATTGGGGAAGATGAGAAATAAACCTACTTGCCAGGAGAGGAGTGCAACACATAAGAACACCTCTTTTCCTCATTGTACGAGTGTGAAAATAATGGAGGATATCCCCGAGCAATGTAGGCACAGGGTTGCGAGACATGAAGACTTTGACAGCGCTCACATCTATGAGTTGGTCAGGGTTAGGGAACAAGACCATCCCATAGATGAGAAGAGCTACAATCTCCTCAAACGCTTGCAAGTCTAGGGAATTCCAACAGCTTTGGGCCTTCTCAAACAGAAACTTTGCCAAGAAGCCTTTGACACCACTTCTAGTTTTCCAATGAGTTATAACATCAGATGAGTGCAAGTGCAGGGCTTGAGCAATATCTTATGGCTTTGGATCTCTTTCCATACCGTTGAAGGGTAGTTGATTGAGAATAGGAATCCTCAGAAGTTGAGAGAATTCTTCCAAAGTGGGCACAAGTTGATATCAGGAAATGTGAAGCAATGGTGCAAAGGGTCAAAGAACTAGAAGAGAACCTTCATCATATCCTCCTCTGTGTTGGAAGTGACCAAGTTGAGTAGACGACCATGTCTCTCGGTGAATAGAGAATTCTCAGGGATCCTTGAAGCTAGCTCCTTGAATTGTAGAGTAATTCTTACAAGGTTGATTTGGATAGTTTTCCTGCGAAGTGAATCCATAACCTACAAAACAAGAACTAAGATGAATCTCCAAAATCCTTGAAATGGTTAGTGAATGCATATGATGCTTATGATGTCCATGATGTTATGAACAAGTATATATGTACAAGAAAATCACACAAGTTCTTAGCTTAGGCTTGAATGGGGTTTTATAGGTAAGTACCCTCTTGAAGTTTAGTTGGCTCAACCTGTCCTATTAATAGTAACCGGTTTCTAAGGAGCTCAATATCACTGAATTGTTTTATTTGTTCATTGTTTCAGTTCAAGCCTCTTTACTGGAGACCGAAATATCCCAAGAAACCAACCCTCAATGAGTGTAGTATCGAGTATCTACCAACTTCGGACTGCACCAAAGCCGGTCATCTCACTACATCCTAAAAGGCCAAGTTGGTCAATTAAAGGTTCTAGAAGTTCATTAGTGCTTCATGACATCACTCAGCGGCCCCGTATTCTCTTTGATTGACTCAAAGGCTATCGGTACCCACAAATATGTCGCACTAACATAGCTATTGCTTAGACCATGTCGGTATACCCCGCACAGTTTCCACAACTTATTGCTATTTACCTATAATGTTTCCCAAATCCGGGTGGAGGATTCAAACCCAAACAATAGAACCAAAATGTAAAGCAAACAAGTCAAACAATTGTAAGCAAGTAAATATGATCTAAAACTCTAAGGTAACCCAACTTTTAGTATTCTTCCCCAGCAGAGTCGCCAGTTCTGTGATGCAGTGGGAGAACTGACTTGAGGTTTTGCATTTGTGTTTGCAAATGTCGCGGTTAGCAAGAGTCGCCACTGACTTTTCTTTTATCCAAAAGGAAAGGTAAAAAAGCACAGGAAAGACCTTTGAGATGTTTTCTTGAGTTCAGGGGGTAGATTATGAAAAGGGAAGGTGCTAGCACCCTTTTCATCCATGGTTTTCCATGGGCTCTTAGTTACTTGTTTAGATCACTTGCTTTGCTTTGTTTTGTTTGAAATGGTGCTTGGTGTGGTTTTGAAAGTATTTTGAAAAGAGGCCACTCGTTTAGGCAATCTTTGTAATGATTCTCGTTTGTAAGAATGTATATAAAGATGTTTGTCTTTTGAAAATGTTTTCAATGTTTTTTGTAAGATGTTTTTGAAATGTGTGTGTTTGTTTTTGAAAATAGCAAGGATTGTTTTGAAATGTAACAAGTAACTAGAAGCTAATCTACCTACTCAAATGTCTTTCTTGTGCATTTTTATTCCTTTGACATTGTTGACTTACCATTTGTGATACGGTGGGAGAACTGACTAGGGTTTTGCGTTTGTTTTCGCAAATGTTTCGGTTGAGCAAGAGTCGCCACCGACTTTTTATTTTATCCTAAGGAAAGGTTTAAAAAGCACAGCAAAAACCTTTGAGATTTTTCTTGGGTTCGGGGAGTAGATTATAGAAGGGGAAGGTATTAGCACCCCTTCTATCCATGGTTATCCATGGGCTCTTAGGTACTCGCTTAGATCAACTTGCCTTATTTTTCAATTGTTTGAAATGGTGCTTTGTGTATGGTTTTGAAAATGTTTTGAAAAGATGCCTTGTGCTAGGCTAACCTTGTAACAATTCTTTACTCGAATGTTTTACAAAAGGTGTTTTATCTTTTAAAAAGATGTTTCAAGGGTTTGAAAAGTTGATTTTGAAAGTGCTTGTGAAGTGGGTTTTGAAATTAGGCAAGTGTTTTCTTGGCAAATTGACAAGTACTTAAGAGTTTATCTACCCTAAAGTTTTCTCAAAGGTTTTGTTATGTTTTAAACCCTTTTGACAAATTTGTTCCACCATTGCATTTGGTGGACAATCTTGTCTTAGGAGATGAAAGGGACAGGCGCGGGTCATCGTTTAGACCATAGTTGCAATAGTGTTGAATGTCTTTGGGCAATTTTCTTTAAAAGGGACTTGATCATTTTATTTAGGCATCATTTTGAGGGACTATGATCACTTGATTGTTTGTTTTACCCAAAGAAATTCAACATGCAATATGGCCCATTTTTTGAAAGGCAACAAAGTGGAGTACCCTAGGGGGTGCAAGTGTGAGATGTGTTGTTTATTTTCATGCTCATTCATCTTGTATTAGGTCCAACTATTTTTTATCGTTTTTCGCACGCAAACCCTAATTCTAACATGGCATAATTAGAAAGCGTATAAAGTGCGAAATTTAAATTCCTACGTTATTACAACATAATAATATAGGGAGGGGGGTACAAATTTACAAATGGGGGATATTTAGACAAGAATTTAAATCTAAATTATTACATCATTTTTGAATATTTGCAAGGTAAATAAATTGCATAATTAAATGGAAATGAAGTAAAAATGCAAAATGCAAAAAGAAAGTTTTTATATGTATAAAAAAAAAGTATGGTTTATGTAAAATAAAACAAGAAAATAAAAAGGTATTATTTTTTAGTATTTTCAACTTTTAGGGCAAAAACCCTAATTTCAATTAAAATGGATATTAATTACTTAATTCATATAATATTTATTATTTACATACAAAAATAAATAAAATATGGTATACTTGTAAAAAAGGTCATTTTTTAGTATTAAATATTAAAAATAAAATATGTACATTTTTTGGCATTTTTACTCTAAGTATATTAATATATATATATATATATATATATATATATATATATATATATATATATATATATATATATATATATATATATATATATATATATATATATATATATATATATATATATATATATATATATATGTATACTTATATTATTTTAAATATGTATTATATACAAATAATAATAATATTCAATTTTTTTCAAAAAAATAGTATTTTTTATATGAAATATTTTCAGAGGGTAATATAAAATAAAAATAAAAATAGAAGTATTTTTTACATATTTTTTTATTTTATTCTAAGTAATAATATATATCTATTTATATACAAATCAAAAGAAAATCAAATAAAAACCAAATAAAATCAAAAAATGATGAGAAAAATATTTTCAAAATTTTAATATGTTGAGAAAAAATAAATGAGTCAAATAAAAAAGGAAAAGGTCAAAAATGTTAAAAAATGAAGCAAATGGGCTCAGGGGTGTGAAACAGAAAAAATGGTGTGGATAGCAAAATAATACAGGCCCAGCCCAATCCACTTCTTCTTCAACCTTTGGCCAAAACGCGCGCCTTGTTAGAGAGATTCAAACATCCTGATTCTTTGAGATTTTGCACAAACTTTCAACACAAAACATGTCAAGCATTGAATCACGATTCCAAATATATAAAAAACTCATCCTAACTCTCAGAAATGAGAGAGAATTTTATCAATCCCAAATCTTGACCTAAACTTTCTGCCATTTTCAAAGCTTAAATTCTCTCAACTTAGGCAAAAGAAATGAAATGTAAAGATATGTACATGCTCAGGGCTATGAGTAGAACCTTGTTTCTTCACAAACTTAAGACTAAAGATGCATAATAAGAGAGATACGAGTTCAAAATTTTACCTATTCAGTTGAACTTCTATCTGGAGAATGAGGAACTTTCAGTGCAAGGTGATGATTGGAAAAGCTTCCTTGAGGTCCAGGGATACTATTCCAATGTTTACTTTGTCTTGAAACTTCTTGTATCGAGTTGTGGAACTTCAACTGCAAAAGGAAAAAATGAAAATGGTGGAAGCTGTTAGAGGGATTACAGGTCAGGTTTTAGGTCATGGTTAGCTTGCATACATGCTAGGGAATGTGTATGAATTGATTTTGGTAAGAATGCTCGAGGGAAATGGGAGTTGGCACTCAAACTGCAGAGGCAACTCTGTTTTTGCAGTTTGAGGATGATTCTGAGATGGAGGGTGTTTTGGAGGTGCAAGGGTCGTGTCTCAGCTTGGTTATGTTCTTTGGAAGGTGTTTGATCAGTTTGTTCTTGTGTGCTAATGCTGAGATGAAAGTTGTTACAAGTTATGGGACTTTCTTCTTTTTTAAGCAACAAAATGCAACTTGGCTTTCTAGGCATGTAAGGGGCCTCCTAATGTGCTGCATAATCCCTCATTGATCAGAGTGTTATGCTCATAATCTTATGCTAGAGAGATTTGATCTGTACCTCTTTGATTTACCAATTGACATAAAGCAAGCTTTGGCAAAAATGGAAAGTTCACTTTATCTAGTTTAGGGTTAGTTCATCATGTAATGTCCAAATGCTTAGAATAACAACTTGGCACATTGGTTTTGAATTTAATTCTTGAGTGTAACTTGGTTTAAGGACCTGTAATCTAGCCTAAAGCAAGCTGAGTTCAAATTGCAAGATTATGAACATGCTTTGGTTAAGAACAAAAGGTGAATTTTTGCCAACTTGTGAAATTCGAATCTCTCAAGTTATGAGGTTGTTTGATGAGTTCTTGGACATTTTGGAAATCTTGGAATGTGTACTATAATCCATCTTTGAAATGCAAATTGAAATTCCAAGTGGAAGGGTATGAAAAATGGCCTTGAAGTGGGGTAGAAAACCTTGTCAAAATAGGTTAAAATTTCACTAAGTTAAAAATGGTTTAGTGCCCTTATTCAAAAAATTGTAACTTGAGATACAAGCTTCAGATGAGAAAACTTTGTGAATCAAAGTTGTAGATTATGCAACAAGCTACAACTTTCATGTTTTGACTTTTGTTTGAATCCAAATGGATCTTGGTGAAAAGGTGGGGCAAAGTTGGGAAAAAATTAGGGTTTTTCATAACTTAGAAAAATTCTAAGTTATGAAAAATTCCATTTTCTAACCCTAATTTGCATTTTGTGATTTCTTGGTGAACAAGTTTCATGATTTGTAATGTTTTGATGAAAAATGAATCTTGACTCTTGATTTTGACCAAAAAGTCAAAGTTTGACTTTTCAGTATGCAGTCAAAATTGATCAGTTGACTGGGAAATTCAACTGTCAACCTTGTGTACTTGGGATCTTTTGAGTTTGTTGAGCATGTCAAGATAGTTCCATGGGGTTTTTGAGTCCATGTGTGAGCTTGGTTTGCCATTGGCTAGGTCAAACAGTCAAAAATTGCCTTTGTGCAGTCAAAACCTTAAAAATGACCATTTTGCCCTTTTGATGATCTGATCAAATTTCTTGTGGATTTGTGATCCAAACTTGATCAAATGGTCCATATGAGTTTATAATGTTGATGTGGGTCAAATTTCATGAGGTTTGACTGTCAATTGGCCACAGTTGACTTTTTCCCCAATACAGTTGATTTCTAGGTCAACTGTCCAAGTGACTGGGCAAAACTTGGAATCAAGGCTTGAAACTTGGTATGGACAAGCTTGGGAGGTCAATATGAAGCAAGAAAGTCATCTTGGGCACTTTAGGTCAAAACATCTTTGTGCAAACACAAACCCTAATTTGGGGTTAGCAGTGCAAGGAGGAGTCTTGAGCAGATGAAACCCTAACTGGATCTTGAGCTTCAAGAGCTTTGTGATGAGAAATCAATGAGAAATGGGAGGGAAAATTTTGGGGTACAACAGTTGCCCCTGTTCAATCTTCTTGAACCTGAAGAGTTAGATTGGCAAGCTTGCCTTTCGTGACTCGAGGGTAAAAGGAGATTGGACACTAGAGTGCCCGGAAATTTGCACTCATCAAAGCATTGGATGCGAGAATGGGCTTAGAGATGCCATTTGGAGATGGGCTTAATGATGCCATCTGGGAGAATGACCGAAATCTTGTCGGGGATGGGCTTAGAGATGCCATCTGGAAGGGAATATCAGGAAGGTGTCCAGGCTTGGGACCATCTCTGAACTGGGGGTCTGAATAAGCAATAGATTGACATCCGTTGTTGGGAGGAATCTGTAAACTGTTTTCAGAAGTCTTGACGAAGAATCTGAACAAGTGATAGGTTAACATCCGTTTACTTGGAGAACCCGTGAACTGTTTTCAGAAGTCTTGAAGTTGAATTAGCAATAGAGCCGCATCCGTTGTTGGGAAGCGTCCGTAAACTAATTTCAAAGGTTGCGTCTGAACAAGTTGATAGATTAACATCCGTTGTTGGGAGGAATCCATAAACTGTTTTCAGAAGTCTTGAAGAAGAATCTGAACAAGTGATAGGTTAACATCCGTTTACTTGGAGAACCCGTGCACTGTTTTCAGAAATCTTGAGATTGAATAAGCAATAGAGCAGCATCCGTTGTTGGGAAGCGTCCGTAAACTGTTTTCAAAAATTGCATCTGAACAAGCTGATAGATTAACATCCGTTGTTGGGAAGAATCCATAAACTGTTTTCAGAAGTCTTGAGAAGAATCTGAACAAGTGATAGGTCAACATCCGTTACTTGGAGAACCCGTGAACTGTTTTCAGAAATCTTGAGATTGAATAATTTTAGTCTGTCGACTGATTTTTCCTGAAAAGGTAAAGAGTTAGTTGTATGCAATGTTATGATGCATGATGCAATATACGTGACATCAATGTTTATGACATGAATGTGATGAATGTGCATGTAAGCTGATGAGCTATCTTGCTGGAGATAAATGAATCTGAAGTGGCTGACGATTCAAGTATCTGGACTGCTGCCGGGGAAAATAAATCCTTGGCTGCTGTTGGGGAAGAGAATTCCTGACGACCTCTACTGGGGAGCATCAATCTAGTAGACTCATGCTGGGGAGGTAAGATTGAGAATCTTCAACTTGATGGGAAGTAACTCTGGTGATCTTACTGGGGAACTCAAGATTTCTCTTTCTAAGGCTCTGTGGGGAGAAGGCTCATCAGTCTGGCTCCGCTGGGGATAGGTTTGAAGTTTTAGATTTGCTGGGGATACTGAAACTTAAACTCTGAGGGGAAACGAGTTCTGGAGGATTCTCTGGCTGGGGATTTGCAAAGATAAACCTCTCTGGGGATTGTATTGATAAGTTACGGTTGGGGAACTTGATGAATTCCGCTGGGGATAGGAAGAATTTCGGCGAGTACGATCTTCTGTGGTTGTTAGCTGAGGATAACCCAGTTATAAGCCTCTGGGAGGAATAACTTTGAATAAAACTCGGGAGGGACGTCCGTGCTCTGCGGGGAAATATCTTCCAGAACCTTACTAGGGACAAGCTTCGAGGGTCTGTTGGAGATAAGCCTCAGGGTTTGCTAGGGATGTGGATTCCAAATCTCCTGGTGGGGTTTCCTTCGAGAGGGTGTCAAGATATTCATCTGTACCCTCATCCTATCAGTAATCCTTTTTCTTAGGTTCATTTAGGAAATGGTTATGTTTCAAATGCATATGCCTATTTAACAAAACATTGGACGTTTCTCAAAATAAAACAAATAGGGCAAGAGAAAAAAAGAAAAGGGAAATGACACAAACTTTTGGGAAGAGTATTTGTATTGATTTTCTTTGAGTATATCTGTACAAAGGAGACAATCATCCTAATAAGAGGATCTTGTCGTAAATATTGAAAATTTTATACAAAATAAAGATGGCTATGTGAAATAATTCCATGGGATCCCATTCTGCCATAGCTTTCACAACTCTGAATATCTGCCCGTTCAGTGCTTCGTTTGACGATGGCTGGATTGATCAGAAGTTTGGAACTGGTTGATGAAGAGATTGTCTTTGAAGTGATCCGATGAGACATAGTCATACGCTTTAATTCCCTAACTTTTTCCTGAATCTCCCTTTCGGGTTTTCGATCCACCGAGAAACCCCTTTTTGCCCAAGCCGCCCTTTCGGGTTTTCAACTTGCCGGGTGTACAGATTTTTTTGTTTTTATCCCTAATTTTTGCCTGAACCGCCCTTTCGGGTTTTCGGTTCACCGGGATGCCCATTTTTGCCCAAGCTGCCCTTTCGGGTTTTCGACTTGTCGGGTTATTTTATGCGTAGTATCTTTTGACTATGTCTGCGTTTGCAGGGTGCGGTAAATCGTCGCCGTCCATGGTGGTCAGGATCATTGCACCACCAGAAAATATGCTCTTGATCACAAATGGTCCTTCATATGTAGGAGTCCATTTGCCCCTGGGATCACTTTGCGGCAAGATAATCCGCTTGATTACGAGATCCCCGACTCGATACACTTGACGTCTGACTTTCTTATTGAAGGCCTTGATCATCCGCTTTTGATACGTCTGACCATGGCATATAGCAGCGAGTCGCTTCTCGTCGATCAGATTGAGTTGATCAAGTCGGGTCTGCATCCAATCATCTTCATTCAAGCCCGCATCCTTCATAATCCTCAGAGATGGGATTTGGACTTCCATAGGCAAGACAACTTCCATGCCATAAACCAAAGAAAATGGGGTTGCCCCAGTCGAAGTACGCGTCGTCGTACGGTATCCATGCAGAGCAAACGGTAGCATCTCATGCCAGTCTTTGTAAGTGACTGTCATTTTCTGAATGATCTTCTTAATGTTTTTGTTCGCAGCTTCAACAGCACCGTTCATCTTCGGCCGATAGGGAGATGAATTGTGATGATAAATCTTGAACTGTTCGCATAGTGCAGTGATCATTGTATTATTCAGATTTGTACCGTTGTCCGTGATGATTCTGTCTGGAACACCATACCGACATATGAGATTTTGCTTGATAAAGCGAGCAACCACATTTTTAGTGACAGAGGCGAAGGAAGCTGCTTCGACCCATTTAGTGAAATAGTCAATGGCAACCAGGATGAAGCGATGTCCATTGGAAGCCGTGGGCTTGATCTCTCCAATCATATCAATGCCCCACATTGCAAAGGGCCACGGAGCAGTCAGGACGTTGAGGGGAACCGGAGGAATATGAACTTTGTCAGCATAGACTTGACATTTGTGACAAGTACGGGAATATTGATGGCAGTCAGCCTCCATGGTAGACCAATAATAGCCTGCCCTTAGGATCTTCTTAGCCATTGTATGCCCGCTCAAGTGAGTGCCAAATGTGCCGCTGTGTATATCAGTCATGATCAACTCTGCTTCAGCTTTATCCACACATCGGAGTAATACACAATCATGGCTTCGTTTGTAAAGGATGCCGTTGCTCAGAAAGAACTTAGCAGCGAATTTCCTTAAGAACTTCTTGTCATTCACGGAAGCTCCTTCAGGGTAATCCCTAGTCTCGAGATACCTTTTGATTTCGTGGAACCAAGGCTGTTCCACTACTTCTTCGGTATTAATCTCGTGGCAATGTGCCGGTTCATCCATTCGCTTGATGGTGATTTGGGGAGCCTCGTTATCCCAGTTGAGTTTAAACATGGAGGACATTGTGGCTAGAGCATCGGCTAGCTGATTCTCTTCTCGCGGGAAATGCTCGAAGGTAATTTGCTTGAAATGAGGCAACAATGTCTGGACATGTTCTTTGTATGGGATAAGATTAGGATGCTTGGTATCCCAGTCTCCTTTGATTTGGCTAATAACCAAAGCCGAGTCCCCAAATACGATCAAAGATTTGATCCCCAAGTCTATAGCAGCCTCGAGACCAAAGATGCAAGCTTCATACTCAGCCATGTTGTTTGTGCAGCTAAAACAAAGTCAGGCCGTGAAAGGAGTGTGACAACCTTCCGGAGAAATGAGTACTGCGCCAATACCATTTCCAAGTGCATTTGAAGCACCATCGAAGTACAGGGTCCATCGGGATCCCTTTTCAGGTCCGTCATACGGTCCGTCACCTTCAACGTTGTCCAAATTCATGATGTCCTCGTCTGGGAAGTCAAATCTCATGGGTTGATAGTCTTCGATAGCCTGATAAGCCAGATGGTCAGCTAATACACTCCCTTTTATAGCTTTTTGGGTGGTGTACTAGATGTCGTACTCGGTTAAGATCATTTGCCATCTAGCTATCCTTCCAGATAAAGCGGGCTTCTCGAAGATATATTTGATAGGGTCCATTTTGGATATCAACAAGGTAGTGTGAGTCAGCATATACTGTCTTAGTCGGCGAGCAGCCTATACCAAAGCGCATCAAGTTTTCTCGAGCAGTGAGTAGCGAGTCTCACAGTCGGTAAACTTTTTACTAAGGTAATAAATAGCATGCTCTTTTCGACCAGACTCGTCATGCTGGCCCAAAACACACCCCATCGAGTTATCCAAGACAGTTAAGTACATGATCAATGGTCTTCCTTCGACAGGTGGCATCAGAATAGGAGGTTCTAGCAAATACTCCTTGATTCTATCAAAAGCGGCCTGACAGTCGTTGTTCCATTCAACTACCCGATCCTTCTTCAAGAGTTTGAAAATCGGCTCACAGGTAGAAGTCAGATGTGAGATGAATCTGGCAATATAGTTTATGCGCCCCAAGAATCCTCTGACCTCCTTTTCAGTACAGGGAGCAGGCATCTCTTGTATTGCTTTTACTTTTGTCGGATCGACTTCAATGCCTTTGTTGCTTACAATGAATCCCAGGAGTTTACCAGACCTAACTCCAAAAGTGCATTTACTTGGATTCAGCCTGAGCTTGTATTCTTTCAACCTGGCAAACAACTTCTCCAAATGCTCAAGGTGCTCTTCCTCTGTTTGTGATCGAGCTATCATATCGTCTACGTAGACTTCGATCTCATGATGTATCATGTCATGAAATAAAGCTACCATGGCGCGTTGATAAGTTGCCCCTGCGTTCTTCAGCCCGAACGGCATCACCTTGTAACAGAAAGTGCCCCACTGTGTGACAAAAGTTGTTTTCTCCATATCTTCGGGAGCCATTTTGATTTGATTATAGCCCGAAAATCCATCCATGAAGGAAAACACTTTGTGTTGAGCTGTATTGTCTATCAAGATGTCAATATGAGGTAGCGGGAAATCATCTTTAGGGCTGGCCCTATTCAAATCTCGGTAGTCCACACACATTCTGACTTTGCCATCTTTCTTTGGTACTGGCACAATGTTAGCGACCCATTGAGGATAGGACGTAACAGCCAGAAAGCCAGCGTTGAATTGTTTCATTACTTCCGCTTTGATCTTCTCAGACATGTCAGGCCTCATTCGACGAACCTTTTGCTTGATTGGTGGACAGTCTTCTCTTGTGGGGAGACGGTGAACCACGATGTCTGTGTCTAGACCCGGCATGTCTTCATAGGACCAAGCGAAGATCTCAACATACTCGTTTAACAACTGTACTAGGCGTTCCTTGACTTTTGGTTCCAGATTGGCACCTACTTGTACCTCCTTCCGATTCTCTTCGGTTCCCAAGTTAACAGTTTCCAATGGTTCTTCATGTGGCAAGATGGCCCTTTCCTCTTGTTGTAGAAGTCTGGCTAGTTCCCCGGGTACTTCACAATCTTCGTCATCTTCATACTCGGCTAGATTGACCAGATCTTCAGAGTTATTGAAAGATACAGCAGAATAGTCACCCATGGAATCCGGAGTGGATGGATACCTGCATTGGTGAGTGGGTGTGTGTAAGGGATAGCCATCCTTAAACAAAAATGCAAAAGGAAAGAAAATGAGCATAAGCAGTTTATCAGATGAAAAACGTCCAATGAATCATTAAACATGGCATATGAATATGAAAAATAGTCAAAACCCTTACAAGTGGACCTGCATGCCCCGGGCAAGGCAGGAGGTGAAAAAGATAGTGTACGGATTGTTTGAAAGTAAAATATTACAGACCAAATAGGAAATGTTCGATAGATAAATTACTGAGGAATAAAAGTGATGGGGACAAAGTCCTTAGCCTCCCAATTGCTCAATCCTCCTCTGACAGTTGGATAAATCCACTCTTCAATGTTGCTTTCCTTGTCTTCATCTTCCAGGGCGTTGATTCTGTAAGGAGAAATTTTGACCGGCGCTCTTTCAATCTTTGACTGGCGCATAGCTTTCTGGCCAGCAGCTGTGAAACCTAACCCAAACTTATCAGTCTTATGCGGAAAATCGGGTAACTGCCCCCATGCTGAATTCTTCCCCTCTTTAACTGCAGCCCTTGCATCCTCCAGAGATGCCATCCTGGCCATCTGTCTTGGTGCCTCAGCTGCCAACTTAACCACTGCTACTTCAGGAAGAACTTCTTTGAAATGTTGAAACGGCGTCTCAATAAACTCTCCCTCAACCTCCACATAACGGAAGGAATTTAAATGGCTAATCATGTACTCTTCTTCGCCGTGAACAGTAATGATCTTTCCTTTTACAGGATACTTCCGCATTTGATGCAATGAGGAGGTGACTGCCCCAGCATGGTGTATCCAAGGTCTACCTAGCAGGAAGGAATATGATGGACGGATGTCCATTACATAGAAAGTGGATTTAAACACCTCGGTACCTATCTTGACAGGAATCTCAACTTCTCCATGGACCATCCTTTTCGACCCATCAAAAGCTCTGACGACAATATCACTAGGCTTCAATTCCAACCCTTCGCAATCTAGCCGGTCCAAGGCCTTTTTAGGCAAAACATTCAGCGACGAACCGGTATCAACCAAAACATGTGCAAGGGTGGTTCCGCGACACTCGATGAAAATATGCAACGCATCATTATGGTTTCGGCCCTTCGGGGTTAGGTCGGCATCAGAAAAGCCTAATCCATTGTCCGCAGTCAGGTTAGCCACGCAATGTTGAAATTGATCTGCAGAGGTTTCCTGGGGCACATGAGCTGCCTTTAGAAACTTAATCAAAGCCTGAGCGTGCGCTTCTGAGCAAAGCAATAGTGCCAGCATGGAGATCTTGGAGGGGGTTTGCCCCAACTGTTCCACCACATCGTAATCACTTCTCTTGATTATCCTCAGAATCTCGTCCATTTCTTTCTTGGAAGCTTCCGGAATCACCAAGGGTTGAGCCCTCGTCCTGACGGGCTCATCTTGTATTCCCTTTCCTTTATCAGCAGTGGTAGGAGAGATAGAATTAGGAACAACAGCCTCTTCGATCAAAGGAGTTCTGGCGGAGAGTTTTACTGGTGCGGGGATGACTTCTTTAGCTGATGAGGGTCCAAAGACTGCTCTTGGAGGAGCAATCTCTGGAGAGAATATTCTCCCGCTCCTGGTGATTTTGCTGGTGCCCGCAATGTTACTAATGCTGGCTTCTTCATCATCTGAATTTTCTTTAATTACTTCGATTTGCTTGATACCATGGTAGTAGATGTCACCACCATAGTTCCAAGGTATCGACTTCTCGGAGACATAGGGAACAGGCCCTGGCATGGTTATCTTCAAAGGTATAGACTTTGCAGCTGGTGTAATCTTAACAGGCTTTTTGACGGCCTTGGAAAGATTGGCGTGAATGGTTATAATTGAGACATTTTCAACTTGAACTGGAACAGCAGGAACTTTTTCGAACAAAATTTGTCGACTATCCATAAGGCCTTGGATGCCTTTCTTCAATAGCGGACAATCAAACGGCAGAGAGTGGCAACAGTAACAGTCTTCTTTACATCCCGAGAAGATCCCGGCCCTCAACAAATTCAATTTAATGGTTAACAGTGGAGTAGTCAGATCACTAACGTCGGCAACATACAGATCCTCTTCAATGGCATTGACATTCCGACCGTGCTTCGGCATAGGTGCAGATATCACATTGGGTTTTTCTGGAGCGTCAAACTCTACCTCCTTAGCCTCTATCAGGTCTTGGATCTTATGCTTGAGAGCCCAACAATTATTGGTGTCGTGTCCAGCATTGTCTGAATGATAGGCGCACTTAGCATCAGCATGATAATGCGGGGAAGACGTATTCACATTCTTTGGCGCCTCCTTGATAGTGGCAAGATTCAATTTCAAAAGATGGGGAAGCACTTGCGCCGGAGTCATATTAATACGGGTGAACTGCCGTTGTGGCCTTTCCACCCGTTGCTGATTTGGTCTGGTCTGGTTATAGCGAGGCTGCTCACTTGGAGTGTTTTGAATCATTACGGCCCCCACAGTTGGCCGACGCTCCATCTTCCCTGCTCTTCTCTGAGAATATACCATAGCTGTCTCCTTCTTAAACGGCTTCTTCTCAATTTTCCTACCTCCAATTTCCAAGAAGAGATGATGTGTGTGCTCTTCCAATTCTTTGACCCCATACATCATTGCTTCACCTTCCCTGACTATCAGCTAATGCCAACACTAGAAGAATTATCTTTTCTATTAGGAATGCCCGTGCTTGATCAAGCACCATTCACCAGTTTAGAAGGGATTCCAAAACCCGAAGTCATTGTTGAAGCCCTGCATCTGAAGAGATCATACATTGTAGCAAATTGGGAGACAAGAAGCAGAGTTCAAGGGTTCCTAGTCAAGTTCGTATTGGAGAGGGCTCGTTCATTTTGGGAAGATTTGGATTTTCAAGCCTTTAAGGATGTCCCGACCCTTCTCATCTATGGTTTGGTTCTATTCCCAACTCGGACTAATTCATAGATGTGAATGCCATCACAGTCTTTCTCTCTCGTAATCCTATACCTACCTTGCTGGGAGACATTGTACATTGTTTCCATACCCGTACCATGAAGAAAAGAGGTACTCTCTTGTGTTGTGTTCCCCTACTTGCCAAGTGGTTCACTTTGCACTTACCTCGATCAACTTTAAAGAACAAGCAAAGATTGACATGGTCTCAAAGGATGATGTCCCTCACCCATTCTGATATCCATTGGTGTTCGAGATCCTTGGCAGATACTTTTATCATTGACCGTTGTGGGAAATTCCCTAATGTCCCTCTGCTTGGCATTAGAGGAGGTATCACTTACAACCCTTGCTAAGCCTTGCGACAGTTTTGTTACGCCCTGAGAGATAGTCCTCATGACATGCTCATCCAAGGGTTGGTATTTGACTACGAGAGCGACGATCAAGGCTACCGTCAGAGGTTTGCGAGAGCTTGGATGATGGTAAATAAAGTAGATAGTGGGACACTAGGACACAAGAATTATATTCCTTTTGAACCTTATCTTAGGTGGGTGCGAGCCCGTGCTCAGAAACTCATGATGCCTTACCCCTTCATCTTACCAGTTATCATGGAGCCTGTTGCTGAAGAAGAAGTCTCGTATACTGTCCTACATCCCAACATGCCTACTTCTCTTGAAGACTTGCAAAAAGGTTGGATTCAGCTAAAGGAAAAACGATACACTTTTGAAGCTTAGTGTTATGCGAGTGAGAAAATGGCTTTGGAGCTTACAAAGCAACTAATGAAGAACGGAGCTTGAACGCCTATCTTGCACCAAAGAGAATGCGTTCAACCTTTTTATCTTAAAGATTTATTTTGTAAGCCCAAGAGGCATGTTGTAATCATTTTGAGCTAATTAATGAAATTTGACGTCTGTTCACTTTTTGTCTATAAAATTTAAATTTCATAAATCTCTGAAATCATTTGCATATACATCTTCCATGCATCATAACATAACAAGTTTTCCATGACAGGTTTCCTTATCTCTCTGCTGTTTATTTCAGTAAGATGGATATCGAGAAAACGGTGAAGGACCTACAAGCACAAAACTCCCAGTTTCAAGAGACTCTGCTGACCGTAGCCAAGGGACAACAAGAGTTGATGACGTTGCTGGCAACCAAAAAGAAACCAAAGAGGAAAGCTTTAGTCAACATGGGTAGAAGATTCATAGAGCTGGTCCGTCAGATACCGGTAGGGGAGGATTCATCTGAGGAAGACGAGAATCAGATTGGAGAAGCAAGGAGTACCCATGCTTGGCGTATCAATGATCAAGAGTCTGATGATGAGGATTATTTTGACAAGCAATATCCTCCTGCCGATGTTAAGTACAAGCAGCTAGAAGACAGACTGAAGGCCGTTGAGATTCAAGCCGTCCCCGATTTAGATTTCAATGATTTGGGTTTAATATCTAGGGTTGTCATTCCCCACAAATTCAAAATACCAGTATTCACTAAGTATGATGGGGTTTCCTGCCCAAAGCTTCACCTAAAGTCTTATGTTCGCAAAATTCAACTGCACACCGCCGACAAGAAACTCTGGGTTCACTTCTTTCAAGAAAGCTTGGCTGGGACGCAACTAGAGTGGTTTTACCAATTGGATGGTTCCCGTATCCATACATGGGAAGACTTAGCCACCGTTTTCTACCACCAATACCAGTACAATGCCGACCTGGCACCGACAAGAGTTCAACTACAAGACATGAAAATGGGTAAGAATGAAGGGTTCAAAGAGTACGCCCAAAAGTGGATGGATCTTGCCAGTAGGGTCAAACCGTTGTTAACTGACAGGGAGCACATTGATATGTTTATGGGCACTTTATCTGGTCCATTTTTCAACTTACTGGTGGGTTGTTCTTCATCCAGTTTCACTGAATTGATTTTAACTAGTGAAAGATTTGAAAGCGGCATCAAAAGCGGGAAGATTCCCATAGTATCAACTTCCACCTCCAACCCTGTAAAGAAACCTTTTGTCGGGAAGAAAGAAACAAATGTTGTGTACGGGGCAAGGGCCTGTACCAAGAAGGATGACCATCCATCCGTTAATGTTGTCCGAATTTGCTATCCAACTCTTAAAGACCATCTTCCAATCATCAATGGTTTGAAGCTCCGCGAAGACAATATACAAGGATAGGCATGCCGTAATCCTAAGCCTTACAACACCTGTTAAAGGATAATTTGGTGACATTGCGTGATCCTCCGGCCAATCTAGATACAATTTCACCTAAATACAATCCGAATACCAAGTGTGCATATCACTAGAATAGTCCCGAGCATGAGACTGACCAATGCTGGGCACTGAAGAATAAAATTCAAGACTTAATAGATAACAAGACCATTTAATTTGATCCTCCTCCAACTCTGAATATAATCATCGCGCCTATGTCAAACCATGTCAAGGGTGTCTATGTTGTTTAAGACACCATTTTTGTTTCCTCCGTCGAAGACTTGACTACTCCGTTAACCATTATCAAAAAGAATCTATTGAAAGCCGGGATTTTCCCAGGCTGTTTGAAGAACTGTGATTGTTATGCCAAACAACTCAATGGATACAAATGGCTGAAGGAAGGAATTCAACTCCTGATGAATAGCCATGAGATCCTATTTGAGAAGATTCCGTCCACCAAAAGTTTGACCAATAAGTTTGAAGACCTATCCATCATAACGATCTCAAACAAGCCTCTTAGGATCTCCTCCAAGGGTCCTATCAGGATTTCAAATGAACCAACTGTTTCTCCTCTGATAATTACTGCCCCCGGGCCAATTCCGTACTCTTCCAACAAAGCAGTGCCATGGAACTATGGTGTTGAGGTGTTTTACCATGGAATAAAGCAAGACGCTTAGATTGAAGAAATCAAAGTTGATGACATTGGTGAAATTACTGGCTCTAGTAAGGTGACCAGAACTGGGAGAATATTTTCACCCAACATCTCACCACCAATTGCTACAAAGGAATATGTCTGCATCACCACTGCTAAGCCTAGTGCGGACACAAGGGGAAAAGAGAAGCTAGTTGAGCCTACTGAGACAGGAATGCCCGCAAAAGACATTGCTGTTGAGGAGACTTCCGCTCAAGAAATGGATAAGATCTTGAAAATTATAAAAAGGAGTGATTTCAAGATTGTGGAGCAGTTGGGGCAAACCCCTTCCAAGATTTCTATGTTATCTTTGCTACTTTGTTATGATGCTCATGCTCGGGCATTAATCAAATTCTTGAAGAAGGCTTATGTCCCTCATGAGACCACAACTGACCAGTTTGAAAATTGTGTGGCAAGCTTGACGACCGACAATGGTTTGGGGTTCTCAGATGCTGATCTGAAACCACTTGGAAAGAACCATAACAAAGCTCTGCATGTTTCTGTTGAATGTAAGGGGACGACCCCAGCACATGTTCTGGTTGACACTGGATCTTCTTTAAATGTGCTACCCAAGGGGGCTTTGGACCATTTAGACTGGGAAGGACTAGTTTTGAAACCAAGTGATATTATTGTGAGGGCTTTCGATGGGTCCAAAAGGACAGTTCATGGAGAGGTGGATCTCCCGATCAAGGTGGGCTCACAGATTTTCAACTTTACTTTCTACATAATGGATATTTGTCCTGCTTACTCCTGTTTTCTGGGTCGCCCTTGGATCCATGGAGCAGTGGCAGTAACGTCAACCCTTCATCAAAAGCTTAAGTATTCGATCAAAGGAAGGATTATCACTATCTGTGGTGAGGACGAGTTCATGGTAAGCCACTTCAATTCTTTCAAATATTTGGATATGGATGGTGAATTTATAGAAACCCCATGTCAGGCTTTTGAAGTTGTGCCACCAATGGTTGCTACTGCCAAATTTTCCTCTGAGGTGTCCAAAGCTGTTAAGGTCGTGCCAAAGATAGTTTCGTTTAAAGATGCTCGTGCTGCAGTTGAAGAAGGAAGCTGTGATACTTGGGGGAAACTCCTCGAGATCCCATTAAAAGTAGACAAATGTGATTTGGGTTTCACTATCAAGGCTCAGAAAGAAGTGAGGCACGCTCGTGCAGGGAAGCTCCCTCTCCGTATTGGAAGTCATGAAGTTAACGATGTGGGTGATTCTGATGATGAAGTTGCATTTGAAGATTGGGTATACCCTACTACAACAAAGCTCAACAATTGGCACGCAAAGGACTTCATTCCCGTCTCCTTTGTTGAGGAGTAATTACTTGTTTATTGCTTTCTATTTATTCAAGAACATTTTGTCTGTAATATTAAATAATGACTTTTAAGCCATGTGCCTGGCCCAGGGCACTATGGTCCATTTGTCAAGGTTTTATTTATGTTCATCTTATCATATGATCATTCAATACAAACCATTGGAATTTTTTGTATTCGAACTTTTGTGCTCATTATCTTTCTTTTTCTTAAATGCATTTTTCAAGATAGTTGTGTGTCATACATGCACACACACACACACACACTCTTGCAGGTCCTCGTCCACTCCGGATCATATTTCCAGTGACTCTAAAATTGACGACTGTTGTACCCCAAAATTTTCCCTCTCATTTATCAAGTAATCTCCCACAAGATCTCCTTTGGTTCAAGACTGCACTAGGGTTGATCAGCTCAAGACACCTCCTCAAGCACTGATGACTCAAAATTAGGGTTTGAGATTACACAAGGATAAATGGACTTTTAATGCCCCATATTAATTTTATGGATCATTTTGGACCCTCAAGATTTCTCGTTTCAAGTCTTGGATCACATTTTTGCTCAGTCAATTGATCAATTGACCTAAAAATCACTTGTATCATGGAAAAAGTCAATTGTGGTCAATTTATAGTCAAAATTCATAATTTTTTATCCATATCAACATTATGAACTCATATATGTCATTTGATCAATTTGGATCATAATTCCTCAAGAAATTTGATCAGATCATCAAAAGGGCAAAATGGTCAAAATTAGGGTTTTGATTGAGGAAGTGTAATTCCTATTTTTTGACCTAGCAAATGGTTGATTGATTGGAGACATGATCTAAAGTATTCAATTGCATCATTTTGACCTAATGGCATGACTCAAAACTTCCCTCAAGATCAATTGGTTGATAGTTTATTTTCAGTCAACTGATCAAAAGTCAACTGTACACTGAAAAAGTCAAACTTTGACTTTTTGGTCAAAATCAAGTATCAAAGATCACAATTTATCAAAACATGTCAAAATATGAAACTTGTTCATCAAGAAATCAAAAAGTCAAGATTTCATTTTGAAAAGTCAAAATTTTTAAACTTAGAAATTTTTCTAAGTGTTTGAAAATTCATATTTTTTCACAACTTTGAGCCAATTTTTCACCATGATGCAAGATGATTCAAAAGACACTTTCAACATGAAAGTTGTAGATCTCAATGAGATCTAAAACATTGTATGACATAACTTCTCCTAGAAATGCATGGATTTCAATTTATGATTTTGTGAATACATGTTCATGAAACTTGAAAACTTAGGGAAATTTTGCCCTAGTTTAGGTAGGAGTTTGACCTAACTTCATGGACGTTTTTCACATAGTTCCAAGAGGAATTTTAAAAAATTACCAATATAGAGGTTGTAGAGGATGTTACAAGCTTTCCAAAATATCTAAGAACTCATTGAGATCATGTTTGAGCAAGTAGAATCGAAGACAAGAAGTTAGAGTTTTCAAACTTGAATTACAAGCCATTTCATGATGAACAAGAATTCAAATCCAAGCCTAGGCTGCATAATCTTTGCTTTGAAGGCCTCAAACTTGTTTGTCACTCCATAATTAAATCTTTACACAACTTTTAGAGCTTTGATTCAAGCATTTGAGTCATTATCCAAGTTGTATTTCCATTTATGGCACAAAGTTACCATTCCATTCTTGTAAAGAGGCTTTAATCACAAAGTTAATGCATAGAGCTTTGTACTTGTTCCTTCTGATCATAAGCAATATCAAAGGTAAAAGCAACATGTCTAGAGCCTCCCATAAACTCAGGCCATGCTTGTACTATGCATTGAAACCATGTTTTCACTTTTCTTCAAAATCAAGTAACATAGCCATAACTCTATATCTTGTGGTTCTGACCACATCAAGTGCACTAACCTCTTTCATATAAATATACAAGTTATTTGCAAGCTAACATATGAATACACAAGCTCTCAAACTCCTCCAAACTCAGAACTGCATCACAAACCACCATTATTGCACATTCTGACCAAGAACTTCAAACTTTCATTTCCCTCGTGCGTTTCTTGGCCTTTTCACTTCCTTTCTGATTTTGTTTACAACGCTGGGCCTCCAACATTGGGCCTGACTTTTTTTTTTGCTTCTTCATACCCCAGTCTCATTTTTCACCCCTGACCTTTTATTTCTATTATTTCATTTTCTTCTTTTTCTTTCTTTATTTTATTTTCATTTTTCATATTACTTTTATTATTTTTATTATGATTATTATCATTGTCATTTTTATTAATAAAAATCCAAAAATATATTTTATTTATTTATTTACATAATAAAAAATGTTCATTAATATTTTATTTTTCTTCATAAAACAAAAGACTAAAATATTTTCTTTTAACAAATTAATTCCTTTTTTAACAATAATTAATGTTTAGACTTAGGTTAATTATTACATTATTTCTTGTAAATTAAAATTAATTTAGAACTTAGATTCTTTTTAATTAATCAATTCTCATGTTATTTTCATTATTTAAAACCTTTTCATAAAAAACCCTAAAAAATCATTTTACGTTAATTTCTTTTCTTAATTAGTTTAAGTTCATTTTAGTTAAGTTTTCATTAATAATTTTCTCAATTAAGATTAGGTTAAAACCTTTCATAAAATCAAACAAAATCATTTCTTTACCCATTTGCATTTTTTCATTTTTAATTATTCAATTCTTGCACATTTATTCAATATGGTTGTAATAGTTAATTAGATTTAATTTTCTTGCAAATTCCCCATTTGTAAATTTGTATATCCCCTCCCCTAATGATGTAATAACTTAGTATTTTTATTTTATGCAATTTATCGTTTTATATAAATGCTAGTAAATTAGGTCTTGTATGGAAAGATTAAAATTAACAAGCTAGCAAACCCTAATTCAAGAACAAAACAAATGCATGTAAATCAATACACTTACTGACTTGCACCCTTAGGGTAATTCCACTTTGTTTCCTTACAAAAATGGTCATGTTATGCATGTGGGATATCTTAGCAAAAAGCAATCAAAAAATACAAGATCATAGTCCCTCGATGACGCTATCAAAGTTGCCTTTCAAAATGATCTTAGTCCCTCAAAGAATTGCTAAGATATTTCACCACGTTGCTATCATGGCTATACGATGACCCACGCCCGTCCCTTTACATCCAAAGATAGGGCTTCTTATCAAATCAATGGTAAGATAGAAATATCAAAGGAAAGGAAGAAATGAACTAAGACTTTTCAGTAGGTAGATTATTCCTAGTTGCTTTCTTAATTTCAAATCAAACACTCTTGCTTATTTTCAAAACAAACACCAACACTTTAAAAAAAAACACTTCCAAAACATCTTCCAAACTTGAAAAGTTTTCAAAAGCTCAACACTTTGTATACGTTCTTACAAACAAGAACTATTACAAAGTTTCCCTAAACGATGACGCCTTTTCAAAATAATTTCAAAAAACACACAAAGCACATTTTCAAACAAAAGCAAGTGAACAAGCAACTAAGAGCCCATAGATAACTATGGATGAAAAGGGTGCTAACACATTCTCTTTTCATAATCTACCCCCCGAACTCAAGAAATAATCTCAAAGGTCTTTCCTATTCTTTTTAGCCTTTCCTTTTGGATAAAAGAAAAGTCAGTGGCGACTCTTGCTAACCACAACATTTGCAATAAAATGCAAAACCTCCAAGTCAGTTCTCCCACTGTATCACAGAACTGGCGACTCTGCTGGGGACATTCTTAAAAGTGGGGATACCTTAGGGCTATATCACCTTTACTTGCTTTCATTGTTTGATTTGTTTGCTTTACATTTTGGTTCTTTGTTTGGGCTTAAATCCTCTACCCGGATTTGGGATACCTTATAGGTAAGTAACAATACATTGTGGAACCTATGCAGGGTATACCGATATGGTCTAAGCAATAACTACGTTAGTGTGACATATTTGTGGGTACCGGTAGCCCTTGAGTAGTCAAGGAGAATACGGGGCCGCTGAGTAATGTCATGAAACACTAACTAACTTTAGAATCTTTACTTGACCAACTTGGTCATTAGGATGTAGTGAGATGACCGGCTTTGGTGCAGTCCAAAGTTGGTAGATACTCGATACTACACTCATTGAGGTTTGGCTTTTTGGGATATTTCGGTCGCCGTGAAAGAGGCTTGCGCTGAAACAATGCCCGAGAAGACAAACCAGTGATATTGGGATCCTTTAGAACCCGATTACTATTTCTAGGACAGGTTTGAGCCAACTAAACTTCAAGAGGGTTGAGACTCCATGCAAGCCTAAACCTAAGGATTTCTTTGCCTTGTTTGTATATATTTACTTGTACATAACATCATAAACATCATAACATCATACTCATTCTCACTAACCATTTCAAGGATTATTGGGATTTATCTTTGTACTGTTTTGTAGGATATGGCTTCTATTCACAGGAAAACCATTCAAGTCAATCTCTTAAGGATCCCTACTCAACTCAAAGAGTTAGCATCAAGGGTCCCTGAGAACTCTTCATTTACCAAAGGACATGGTCGCCTCCTAGACTTGGTTACCTCTAACACTGATGAAGATATGATGAAGGTGCTTTTCCAATTCTTTGATCCTCTACACGATTGCTTCACTTTTCTTGATTATCAACTTGTGCCAACTTTGGAAGAATTCTCCCAACTCTTGAGGATCCCCATTCTCAATCAACTACCCTTCAACGGTACAGAAAGAGATCCAAAACCTGAAGAGATTGCTCAAGCCCTACACTTGCAACAATCTGATGTCACAACTAATTGGGAAACAAGGAGTGGTGTCAAAGGTTTCTTGGCCAAGTTCTTGTTTGAGAAAGCTCAAGATTGTTGGAACTCTTTGGACTTACAAGCTTTTGAGGAAATTGTGGCCCTTCTCATCTATGGGATGGTTTTGTTTCCAAATCCTGACTAACTCATAGATGTAAACACCGTCAAAATCTTCATATCTCGTAACCCGATGCCTACTTTGTTAGGAGACATCCTACATTCTTTTCACTCTCGCACTATGAGAAAGAGAGGTATCCTCATGTGTTGCACTCATCTCTTGGAAAGTGGTTTATTTTGCATCTTCCCCAATCTGTGTTGAAAAATGAGCAAGGTTCAAGGTGGCCCCATAGGTTGATGATATTCAGACATTAAGATATTCATTGGTGTTCCCGATCCTTGGAGAATGTTACTATAATCGACCGTTGTGGAGAATTCCCTAATGTCCCCTTACTTGGAATAAGAGGAGGTATCACTTACAACCCCTGCTTAGCCTTACGACAATTTGGTTACGCCCGAAGGGATGGTCCACATGAGATGCTTATCTAAGGAGTGGTATTTGACTACGAGAATGAAAATCAAGGTTACCGTTAGAGGTTTATCCGAGCTTGGAGGATGATGAACAAGGTGGATAGCAAGACACTGGGACACAAGAATTCCATTCCCCTTGATCCTTACCTTAAGTGGGTACGAGCTCGTGCTCAAAAACATGTGATGCCTTATCCTTCCATCTTACCAGTCATCATGGAGCCTGTGGTTGAAGGAGATGTTCCCTACACTATCCTCCATCCTGACATGCCTACCTCTCTCAAAGACTTACAAAAGGGTTGGATTCAGCTGAAGGAAGAACGAGATACTTTTGAAGCTCAATTCTATGCTAGTGAGAAGAGGGTCTTGGAGCTTACGAAGCAGCTACAAGAAGAGCAAAGTGTGAACGCATATCTCGCACCGAATAGGATGTGTTCAGTCTTTTTATCTTAGAAAGTTATTTTGTAAGCCCAAGAGGCATGACATAATATTTCTTGAGTTGTTTAATGAAAATTAACATTTGTTCATTCTTTTGTCTATAAAAATTTAAATCTCATTAATCCTTGAAATCATTTGCATATACATATTCCATGCATCATAACATGCCAGGTTTTCGCATAACAGGTTTCATTATCTTTCTGCTATTTATTTTAGCAAGATGGATCTAGAGAAAACTGTGAAGGATCTCCAGGAACAAAAATCTCAATTCCAAGAGACTCTACTAGCCCTAGCCAAGGGGCAACAAGATATGATGGAATTTTTGGCAGTTAAGAAGAAGCCCAAGAAGAAAGCTCTACTCAACATGGGTAGAAGGTTCAAGGAGACAGTCCGTCAGATCCCAGTAGGAGAAGACTCATCTGAAGAAGACGAGAACCAGATTGGTCAGGTCAAGAGTACTCAGGCTGACTGTGTTAATGATCAAGCATCTGATGATGATTATTTTGACGAGCAGTATCCACCCGCCGATATCAAATACAAGCAGTTAGAAGACAGATTAAAGGCTGTTGAAATCCAAGCCGTCTCCGGTTTAGATTTAGATGATTCAGGTTTGATATCTGGGGTAGTCATTCCCCACAAATTCAAAATACCAGTCTTTGCAAAATACGACGTGGTTTCTTGTCTAAACCTCCACCTGAAATCTTATGTGCGCAAGATAGAGCCGCACACTACTGATAAGAAGCTATGGGTTCACTTTTTCCAAGAGAGCTTGACCGGAACGCAACTCGAGTGGTTCTACCAGTTGGATGGTTCCCGTATCAATACCTGGGAAGATTTAGCTACCGCATTCTACCATCAGTACCAGTATAACACCGACTTGGTGCCAACGAGGGTTCAATTGCAAGATATGACCATGGGAAAGAATGAAGGATTTAAGGAATATGTGAAAAAGTGGAGAGACCTTTCTAGTAGGGTTCAACCACCCTTGACTGATAGGGATCACATTGACATGTTCATGGGCACTTTATTTAGTCCCTTCTTTAATTTGTTGGTTGGCTACTCTTCTTCTGGTTTCACCGAATTAACCTTAACCGGTGAAAGAGTTGAAAGCGGCATCAAAAGTAGGAAGATCTCTGTGTCATCTACCTCTACTTCCAATCCTATCAAGAAACCTTTTTCTGCAAAGAAGGAAGTCAATGTTGTGTACGGGGCAAGGGACCGTACCAAGAAGAATGATCATCCGTCTATCAATGCCGTCTGAATCTCCAATCCAACTCCTACTCCAAGACCATCTACAAATCATCAACGTTTTAAAACTCCAAGAAGACAATTTACGAGGTTAGGCATGTCATTGTCTCAAGCCTTACAACATTTTCTCAAGGCTAATTTGGTGAAATTGTGAGACCCTCCTACCAACCCTGATACCTCGTCACTAAAGTATAATCCGAATGCTAAATGTGCTTACCACTCAAGTAGCCCCGGGCATGAGACTGACCAGTGTTGGGCCTAGAAGAACAAAATTCAAGATTTGATCGATAACAAAACTATTGAGTTTGATCATCCTCCAACTCCGAATGTAATCACCACACCTATGTTTAAGCATGACAAGGGTGTTAATGCTGTTGAAGATAGAATTTTTGTTGCCTTTGTTGAAGGCTTGACTACTCCGCTGAATATTATAAAAAAGAATCTGTTGAAAGCTAGGGTCTTCCCCGGCTATATAAAAGACCATGTGTGTTGTACAATACAACTCAATGGATGTGAAGGGTTGAAGAAAGGCATACAACGCCTGATGGATAGCCACGAAATTCTATTTGAGAAGACTCCGCTTGACAAAAGTTTGATTAACAAATGTGAAGACCTATCCATTATTACCATCTCAAACAAGCCTTTTAGGATCACCTCCAAAGGTCCTATTAGGATTCCAAATGACCCCACTGTTGTACCCCAAAATTAGCCCTCTCACTTATCAAGAATTTTCTTACAATATCTCCTTGGGCTCAAAACTGCACTAGGGTTTGATCAGCTCAAGATACCTCCTTAGACACTGATGATCAAAATTAGGGTTTGAATTTGCACAAGGATTTTTGAACTATCAAATCTTCATATGAATTTCATGGATCATTATGGACCCCCAAGATTACTCATGTCAAGTTTCAAGCCTTGGATCACACTTTTGATCAGTCAATTGAACAGTTGACCTAAAAATCAACTGTATTGGGGAAAAAGTCAACCATGGCCAATTTACAGTAAAAATCCATAATTTTTTATCCACATCAACATATTAAACTCATATGTATCATTTGTTCAATTTTGGACCACAATTCCTCAAGAAATTTGATCAAATCTCCAAAAAGGCAAATGGTCAAAATTAAGGTTTTGACTGGGAAAGGGCAATTTCTGATTTTTGACCTAGCAAATGGTCAATTGGCTTAAGGCATGATCTCAAGATTACAATTGCATCATTTTGACCTAATGACATGATTCAAAACATTGCAAATCCATTGGATTGACAGATAAATTTTGCAGTCAACTGATCAAAAGTCAATAGTGTACTAAAAAGTCAAACTTTGACTTTTTGGTCAAATTTAAGCACCAAAGATCACAATTCATCAAAATATGTAAAAATAGGAAACTTATTCATCAAGAAATCAATAAATCAAGATTTCATTTTGAAAAGTCAAAATTTCTAAACTTAGAAATTTTTCTAAGTGTCAAAAATTTCTTATTTTTTCATAACTTTGAGCAATTTTTTCATTATGATGCAAGATGATTCAAAGGAAACTTCCAAAATGAAAGTTGTATATCTCCATGAAATCTACAACTTTGATTCACACCACTTCTACTAAAAGTGCTTGGATCTCAAGTTATAATTTTATGAATACATGCTCATGAACTAAAAAAGACTTAGTGAAATTTTGCCCTAGTTAGGCAGATTTTTGACCTAACTTCATGGTAATTTTTCACATATTACAAAGGGGAATCTTCAAAAGAAATTCAAATATGGGTTTTAGAAAACATTTCAAGCTTTCCAAAATGTCCAAGAACTCCTTGAGATCATTCTTGAGTAGGGAGAATCGAAGAGATGAAGTTGGTGTTTTGTCACTTGAATTATAGGTCATTTTCATGATGAACACAAATGCAATTTCAATGTTAGGCTGCATAACCTTTGCTTTACAGACCTCAAAATTGTTTGTCACTCCATAGTTAATGGATTAAACAAACGTTTGAGCTATAATCCAAGTGGTTTAAGCTTTATCCAATTCACATTGCCATTTTGGGAAGAAAGTTAACAATACCATTCTTGTAAAGCAAGCTTTTTACATAAAGTTCACATTGAGCCTCTAACTTGTTCCCTATTATCACACTCCATACACAAAGTCATAAGCAATATTGTTTAAAGCATAACCACTCTATCTTAGAAAGTACACAAGACTTTGAAACATGTTTTGTCAAAAAATCACATGTTTAGCTTAAGGATGCAAATTTGAATTCTGATCAACTAAAGAATCCCAAAATTATTGCTTATAAATAGAGTCACTATTTGTGAGCTAGGACACGAGCTTGAAGACCCCTAAACTCACTCAAACTCCCTCTAGCAAGAAATTATCTCAAAACACCATTGTTGTGCAAGTTCTGACTTTACATACCAAACTCCAAATCCCCTCGTGCGTTCTTTGGAATTTCACTTCCAAAATCTTCTAAACATCAAATACAAACCATCCAAAGTCCATTTTCTCAACTGTAACACCTCCATCATCAAGTTCCATTTTCAAAAACAGGGGTCTGTAACTTGACTTCTCCAAAGCTCCTCAGCCACTTTCAGCCCAAGATAATTATTGCATTAGCTTCCTAGGACCTCAAGGAAGTTATCCTGATCCTTGCAGCACTTTGAATCAAGCTCATTTGCATTTCATGATTTCCAGTTTTGAGGTATTTTTCTTGAACTTCTATCGCATTACTTAGGCATTGTTAGGCTTGCATTTGTAAAGATAAAATGTAGACCTCATTGCCACGAAGCTATACATATTCATAGTTTGCATTTACATGGCCTGAGCTTGGAGAATTTTAGATTTGAAGTTTCTAAAAATTTTAGGTTTCAAATTAGGGCAAGAGAAATTCTTATTTATCTTTGACTTTTAGCTTTAGTTATTTACATGGTTAGATTCGTGAGGAAGAATGCAACAACTTTCATTTTGTCATCTTCCATTTTTGTTGAGAAATGAAGAAGTTACAGGTACATCGGCTGGAGGTTGAAGATGAGGTCATCAAGACTTAATTTACCTTACATATTTATTGTTTTGTTTATATGAACGGATGTATAGCCACCCCAGTGGTAAAGAGCGTGCCTGTTAACCTATGGGACCTGGGTTCAAGCCCCAGTGGTACCCTTTTGCCCATTTTTCATATTTTTTACTTTCTAACATTTTTTTGCAGGCGCTGGGCCCTTTGGGCCTGGTATTGTTTTTTTTTGTTTTTTTTGCTAGCTGACCTCCCTGCCTGCTTATGCACCCCTGGCCCAATTTATTTTATTTTCTTATTTTTATTTTATTTGTTTTTTTCTTAATAATTTTTCACTAATATTAAAAATCATAAAAAAGTATAAAAAATTTATCTTCATTTTAATTTTGTTTATTTTATTTTTTCTCACAAAAAAAAATATTTTTATTAACTATATTTTATTTATTTTTTACAAATCACCTGGTAAATTTACTTAAAACTAGGTTAATATTTATTTTTCTTTTACACCTATTAAAATATATTATTTTTGATATAAAAAAGACTAAAAATATTTCATGATGCCATAAATATTTTCAAGGCAAAAATACCAAAAAAAACTTTTTTCTAAACTTATTTTCTTTTAATCAACTAAATAGAATTAGGGTTTTATTCAAAAATATTTTTTTAATAAATTTAAACTTAATTAATTATTTTCTTTAAATTAATTAGGTTAAAACAATCTCCCTCTTTTTCATAAAAAATCCAAACAAAAAGATCCATTTTCTTTGCATTTACATTCTTGCATATTTATTTTTGTATATTTATTTATTTCAATTATTGTATAAATTCAATATGGTTGTAATAGACTAATTAGGCTTTAAATTCTTGCAATCCCCATTCAATTTGTACACCCCTTCCCACAAATCATGTAATAGCTTAGTATTTTTATTTTCCGCAATTTAAATGCTTTATATTCACATGTTAGTAATTAGGGTTTGTATGGAAAGAACAAAAATCAATCAAATAGAAAACCCTAATTCAAGACAAAATCAAGCATGAAAATAATACACTTGCACACAAGCACCCCTAGGGTTATCCCACTTGGTTGCCTTATACAAAATGACCATATTACGCATGTAAGGTATCTTAGCCAAAAATAAGCAAAATACATGATCATAGTCCCTCGATGACGCTATCTAAGTTGTCTTATAAATGATCTTAGTCCCTCAAAAAGAATGCTAAGATACCTTGTAACATTTCTAATCATGGCTATACGATGACCCACGCCCGTCCCGTTTACATCCAAAGATAAGGTTTCTTACCAAATCAATGGTAAGACAACAATGTCAAAGGAAAAGGAAATGAACAAGAAAGACATTTGAGTAGGTAGATTGCTCCTAATTACTTGCTCAATTTCAAACAAAACATCCTTGCTATTTAAAAAAAACAAATACATACACTTTCAAAATCTTATAAAATTGAAAACATTTTCAAAAGATCAAACATCTTTGTATACATTCTTACGAACGAGAATCATTACAAAGATTGCCTAAACAATGGTCTCTTTACAAAATACTTTCAAAAATCACACAAAGCACAATTTCAAACAAAAGCAAGTAATCTAGCAAGTAACTAAGAGCCCATGGAAAACCATGGATGAAAAGGGTGCTAAAACCTTCCCTTTTCATAATCTACCCCCCGAACTCAAGAAACAATCTCAAAGGTCTTTCCTGTGCTTTTTCACCTTTCCTTTTGGATAAAAGAAAAGTCTCTGGCAACTCTTGCTAACCGCAACATTTGTAATCAAATGCAAAACCTTCAAGTCAATTCTCCCACCGTATCACAGAACTGGCGACTCTGCTGGGGAAATTTTTTTTAAAAAGTTGGGTTACCTTAGATATAGATCACATTTATTTGCTTACATTGTTTGACTTGTATGCTTTACATTATGGTTCTTTGTTTGGGTTTGAATCCTCTACCCGGATTTGGGATACATTATAGGTAAGTAGCAATACGTTGTGGAAATTGTGCGGGGTATACTGACATGGTCTAAGAAATAACTATATTAGTGTGACATATTTATGGGTACCGGTAGCCTTTGAGTTAATCAAAGAGAATACAGGGCCGCTGAGTGATATCATGAAGCACTAATGAACTTTTAGAACCTTTACTTGACCAACTTGACCTTTAGGATGTAGTGAGATGACTGGCTTTGGTGCAGTCCGAAGTTGGTAGATACTCGATACTATAATCATTAAGGTTTGGTTTCTTTGGATATTTCGGTCGCCATTAAAAAGGATTGTGCTGAAACAATGACCAAGGAAACAAACCAGTGATATTGAGCTCCTTAGAACCCGGTTACTATTACTAGGACAGGTTTAAGCCAACTAAACTTCAAGAGGGTACTTACCTATAAAACTCCATGCAAGCCTGAACCTAAGGAATTGTTTGTTTTATTTGTATATGCATACTTGTACATAACATCATGAACATCATGAACATCATATACATCCACTAACCATTTCAAGGATTTTTGGATTCATCTTTGTTCTTGTTTTGTAGGATATGTGTTCACTTCGCAGAAAAACTATTCAAGTCAATCTTGCAAGGACCCCTCCACAACTTAAGGAGCTAGCTTCAAGGATTCCTGAAAGCTCTCCATTCACCGAGAGACATGGTCGCCTACTCAACTTGGTCACCTCCAACACAGATGAGGATATTATGAAGGTGTTTTTTCAGTTCTTTGATCCTTTACACCACTGCTTCACATTTCCCGAGTATCAACTTGTGCCTACTTTGGAAGAATTCTCTCAACTCTTGAGGATTCCCATTCTCAATCAGCTACCTTTCAATGGTACGGAAAGAGACCCAAAGCCAGAAGAGATTGCTCAAGCTCTACACTTGCACTCATTTGATATCATAACTCATTGGGAAACAAGGAGTGGTGTCAAAGGTTTCTTAGAAAAGTTCTTATTTGAGAAAGCCCAAAGCTGTTGGAACTCCTTGGACTTGCAAGCCTTTAAGGAAATTGTGGCTCTCCTCATCTATGGGATGGTTTTGTTTCCAAATCCTGACCAACTCATAGATGTCAACACCGTCAAAATCTTCATATCCTGCAACCCGGTGCCTACATTTCTAGGAGATATCCTACACTCTTTTCACACTCGCACAATGAGGAAAAGAGGTGTTCTTATGTTTTGCACTCCTCTCTTGGCAAGATGGTTTATTTCGCATCTTCCCCAATCTGTATTAAAAAATGAGCAAGGTTCAAGGTGGTCACAAAGGTTGATGGCGCTCAAACATTCGGACATTCATTGGTGCTCCCGATCCAAAGAGAATGTTATCATTGTCGACCGTTGTGGAGAATTCCCTAATGTCCCTTTACTTGGCATTAGGGGAGGTATCACCTACAACCCATGATTAGCCTTAAGACAGTTTGGTTACGCCCGAAGGGATGGCCCACACGAGATGCTAATTCAAAGTTTGGTATTTGACTACGACAACGGTGATCAAGGTCTTCGCCAGAGATTTATCCGAGCTTGGAGGATGTTACATAAGGTGGATATCAACACTTTGAGGCATAAAAATTCCATCCCTCTTGAGCCTTAACTCAAATGGGTACGAACTCGTGCTCAGAGCCTTAAGATGCCTTACCCCTCCATTATCCCGGTAATCATTGAGCCTGTCATAGAGGGAGATGTTCCATACATTATGCTACATCCTGATATGCCCACCTCTCTTGAAGACCTATAAAGGGATTAGATAAAACTCAAGGGAGAGCGAGATACTTTCGAAGCCCAATTCTACGCAAGCGAGAAGAAGGTTTTGGAACTCACTAGGCTACTTCATGAGGAGAAGACTCTCAATGCCTACATTGCACTAAAGAGGATGTGTACTACCTTTCTATCTTAGAGTTTCTTGTATTTGTTTTGCCCAGGAAGGCATTGATCTACTCGAGCTTTAATTTATTAATATAACGTGTGTTTCCTTTTTGTCTAAAACAAATTTGAATCTTAAAATCCTTGAAAACATTTGCATATGCATTTATCATTCATCATAACATAAGCAGGTCTTTTGCAACAAGTCTCCTCATCTCTATACTGTTTATTTAAGTAAGATGGATCTCGAGCAAATAGTGAAGGACCTCCAAGCTCAGAATACACAGTTTCAACAGTTGCTCTTGGTCCTAGCCAAAGGACAAGAAGAGTTGAAGACTTTGCTGGCTGAGGAGAAGAAAAAGAAAACAAAGAAGGTAACCGGAGTCCTAAACATGGAAAGAAGATTTCATGGGCAGACAAGAAGGATCTTAGACTTTGCAACGACATCCGGTGAAAGAGACAATCAAGATGGGAAAGGCAAGGAAAATGTTGTCCCGTCAGAATCAAAAGAGGAAGAGGAAGAAGAAGACTATTCTGAAGAACAATACCCTCCAGCAGATGACAAGTATAAACATCTCGAAGAGCGGTTGAATGCGATGGAAATCCAAAAAGTGCCTGGCTTGGACTTTGAGGAATTGGGGTTAGTATCGGGGATTGTCATTCCTCTGAAATTCAAAGCACCTGTGTTCGCCAAGTATGACAGATTATCAATGCCTAAAATGCATCTCTGGTCCTATGTGAGGAAAATCCAGCCCCATACCGCTGACAAAGACTTATGGGTACACTTCTTCCAAGATAGCCACTCTGGAACTCAACTTGATTGGTTTTACCAGTTAGAAAGATCCAACATTCACAACTGGGAAGATCTTGCTGCAGCCTTTTACAAATAATACCAATACAATGCTGACCTTGCACCTACCCATACTCAACTTCAAAGTATGGCCATGACTTCAAATGAAGGCTTCAAGGACTATGCGCAAAAATGGAGAGATTTAGCCGGAAGGGTTCAACCTCTTTTATCTGAGAGAGAGTTGGTAGACATGTTCTTGGGCACCTTGGCCGGTATAAAGAGTGGAAATATTTAGAAAGATACATCCTCTGCTGCTATAAGGAAGCCATTTATCGGAAATAAAGAAGTGGTTGTTGTTTATCCTCAGAGAGATCAAGATAGGGCCAAACACCGACCAGCGGTGGGGGCTGTTATGATTCCTAAATTGGCGCCTGATCAGTAAAGAAATAACCAACCAAGGATGGAAAGGCCAGTCAGATAATTCACCAGAATTAACATGACCCTATCTCAGGTATTACCGCATCTGCTAAGATCCAATTTGGTAACCTTGAAAGAAGCTCTGAAAAACCCCAACACAACATCTCCTCACTATCATCCCAATGCCCATTGCACATATCACTCTGAAAGTCCCGGCCATGACACTAATAACTGTTGGGCTCTAAAAAACAAAATACAAGACCTCATTGAAGCAAAAGAGATTGAATTCGATGCGCCTAAAAAGCCAAATGTCATTTCTGCCCCTATGCCCAAACATGGCCATAATACCAATGCCATTCAAAAAGAAATGTTTGTTAATTCAGTTGATGAACTTATGACCCCACTCTTGACTATTAAAGTGAACTTGTTGAATGCCGGTGTGTTTCCGGGCTTTGATGAAGGCTGTCATTTCTGTTTGTCCTCACCAACCAGCTGTCCTTTGTTGAAAGCAGGCGTTCAGTGCCTAATAGATAACAAATAAATTTTGTTTGAAAATACTTCTGTTTCACCTGTTCCTTTTGAAGATGTTTCTATCATTACCATTTCCACCAATTCTTCCAGGGTCTCCACGAAAAGACCCGTTAGAATTACATCAGTTCCGAAAGCAACTCCTTTAATAATTACAATGCCTGGACCAGTTCCATATTCGTCAGATAAAACCATACCATGGAATTATGGAGGGGATGTCTATTACCACGGTATCAAGCAGGATTAGCCAACCTCCGAAGATTCGAGTTCCGGGAAAGTCAACTCCGACATCAGTAATATTGCAGGAACTAGCAAGATTACCCGAAGCGGAAGGATATTCTCTCCAGAAGTTGCTCCCCCAAAAGCAGTTTCTGGACCTGTAATCATTCCTGTTGTTACTCCTCCGAAAGCTGTTCCCAGTCCTACAATCATCCCCACTAATACTCCAACTAACAAAGCTGCTACAACCCCTGTTATCATTCCTACTGACACTCATGTTGCTGAGTTAACCGAGACTCGAGGTAAAAGTATTCTGATTGAGCCTGTCCAGGCGAAGGCTCAGTCAATGGCTATCCCTGAGACCTCCTGGAAAGAGATGGAGGAAATTCTGAAGATCATAAAAAGAAGCGACTACGATGTAGTTGAACAACTGGGGAAAACTCCCTCTAAAATTTCCATGTTGACATTACTACTATGTTCAGAGGCGCATGCAAAAGCCTTGGTAAAATTCCTAAAAACTGCCCATGTACCCCAAGAGACGTCTGCCGATCAGTTTCAAGACTGCGTAGCCAGCTTGACTGCAGATAATGGTCTAGGTTTTTCGGATGCTGATTTAACGCCAAGAGGAAGGAAGCATAATGAGGCATTGCATGTTTCAATTGAATGTAGGGGCACAACCCTGACTCATGTTTTGGTGGACACTGGCTCATCTCTAAATGTATTGCCTAAAAAAGCTCTTGATAGGCTTGACTGTGAGGGATTGACATTGAAGCCAAGTAACATAGTAGTAAGGGCTTTCGGCGACTCGAAAAGGATGGTACATGGGGAGGTAGACATTCCCATAAAAGTTGGAACACAAACATTTGATCCAACTTTTTACGTAATGGATATTCTCCCCTCATATTCCTGCTTGTTAGGCCGACCATGGATTCACAATGCTGGCGTTGTCACTTCTACATTGCCCCAAATGCTAAAATATCTGATTCAAGGGAAGATTATCACCGTTCATGGAGAAGAAGAGTATATGATCAGCCATCTCAATTCCTTCAGATATGTGGAAATAGATGGTGAATTTATTGAAACTCCATTCCAACACTTTGAATAGGTCCCGCAAGATGTGGTAGTAACCAAGGTTGTTCCCAAGATCACGAGGCCTCCACTCCGGATGTCATCTCTGAAGGATGCCAAAGCAGTGGTAGAAGAAGGTGGGTGCACTATCTGGGGACAACTCCTAGATATCCCATACAAGTTAGATAAGTTTGGTTTGGGTTTCTCTTCTAGTGCTCAGAAGGTTGTACGCCGCGCTCGTGCCGGAGGACCACCCCTGAAGATCAGAAACCGTGAGTTCAACGCCGTAGAAGATGATGAAGATAACTGTGACTTGGAGGACTGGATATTCCCAACTGTCAGTGGAGGGCTCAGCAACTGAGAAGCTAGAGATTTTTTCCCGATCACTTTTATTCCATAGTAATTTGTCTTTACATTTTGTTGGGTATGTAATATTAAAACAATTTGTACTCTTAAAACCTTGTGTCTTACCCGAGGCACAATGGTCCATTTGTAAGGGTTATCATCTCATTTTCATATGACATTAATGAATCATGGATGTTTTCGCATACAAACTTTTGTGCTCATTGTTTTTCTTTTTAAATTTTTATTTCTTTCAAGGATAGCTATACCCTTACACATACTCACACTCACAATGCAGGTATACATCCATTTGGGATCCCATGGGTAACGATATTGCTATGGCCTTTTGTGACTCTGAGAATCTAATCTACCAAGCCAAAAACGAAGGTGAGGAAGATTGTGAAGTACCAGGGGAACTTGCCAGACTACTACAACAAGAAGAGAGAACCATTCAGCCTCACGAGGAACCTGTGGATACAATCAACCTAAGTACCGAAGAAGACAAAAAAGAGGTCAAGGTGGGTGCCAATCTGGAACCCAGTATTAAGGAGCGTCTGATTCAGTTGTTACGCGATTATGTTGAAGTCTTTGCTTGGTCGTATGAAGACATGTCGGGACTTGATGCAGACATTGTGGTACATTGTCTGCCTACAAGAGAGGATTGTCCGCTAGTAAAGCAAAAAGTTCGTCGCATGAGGCATGATATGTCAGAAAAGATTAAAGCAGAAGTCATGAAGCAATTCAACGCTAGATTTTTGGCTGTCACTTCTTATCCCCAATGGGTTGCCAATGTTGTTCCCATACCCAAAAAGGACGGCAAAGTGAGAATGTGTGTGGACTACAAAGATTTGAATAGGGCAAGCCCCAAGGATGATTTTCCACTCCCCCACATTGATATTCTAGTTGAAAATATGGCACAACACAAAGTGTTTTCCTTCATGGACGGATTCTCAGGTTACAATAAAATCAAAATGGCGCCTGAGGACATGGAGAAAACAACGTTTGTCACGCAGTGGGGCACTTTCTGCTATAAGGTGATTCCATTCGGACTAAATAATGCTGGGGCAACCTATCAGCGTGCCATGGTAGCTTTATTTCATGACATGATACATCACTAAATAGAGGTCTACATGGACGATATGATAGCCATATCTCAAACAGAAGAAGAGCATCTTGATCACTTACAAAAACTGTTTGAGATACTGGAGAAGTACAAGCTGAGGTTGAATCCAAACAAATGCACATTTGGGGTATGGTCTGGTAAACTCCTAGGCTTTGTCGTCAGCAATAAAGGTATTGAAGTAGATCCTGCCAAACTAAAAGCGATACAAGAGATTCATGCTCCTCGTACTGAGAAGGAAGTCAGAGGGTTCTTGGGACGTTTGAACTACATTGCCAGATTCATCTCTCACCTGACAGCTACTTGTGAACCAATCTTCAAATTGTTGAAGAAAGATCAAGTAGTCAAATGGAATGACGAGTGCCAAGTTTCTTTTGACAAAATCAAAGAATACTTACAAGAGCCTCCTGTGTTAATGCCACCAGTCAAGGGAAGACCATTGGTCATGTATCTGACTGTTTTAGAAAACGTAATGGGGTGTGTATTGGGGCAGCATGACGAGTCTAGCCGAAAAGAGCATGCTATTTACTACCTGAGCAAAAAGTTTACCGACTGTGAAACAAGATATTCACTGCTTGAGAAAATTTGTTGCGCTCTAGCATGGGCTGCTCGCCAGCTAAGACATTATATGCTGACTCATACTACTTTGTTGATATCTAAAATGGATCCGATAAAATACATCTTCGAGAAGCCTGCTCTTTCTTGGAGAATAGCGAGATGGCAGATGATCCTGACGGAATATGACATAGAGTATACTACCCATAAAGCTATAAAGGGAAGTGTACTAGCTAATCACCTTGCTCACCAAGCTGTAGAAGACTACCAATCCATGAAGTTCAAATTTCCGGATGAAGACATCATGATGTTAGACAACTATAAAGAATTAAGGCCATATGACAGACCTGAACAAGGATCCCGATGGACCCTGTTCTTTTATGGGGCATCCAATGCACTTGGAAATGGTATTGGTGCTGCACTTATATCTCCGGAAGGGTGTCATACTCCCTTTACCGCAAGACTCTGCTTCAATTGTACAAACAACATGGCAGAATACGAAGCATGCATCTTTGGTCTCAGAGCTGCCATAGACTTGGGGATCAAATCCTTAAATGTATTCGGAGACTCAGCTTTGGTTATCAGCCAGATCAAAGGGGAATGGGACACCAAACACCCAAACCTTATCCCTTACAAAGAACATGTTTTGACGTTGCTACCACATTTTGAGAAGATTACCTTCGAGCATTTCCTGCGAGAAGAAAATCAGCTAGCAGACGCTCTAGCCACAATGTCATCTATGTTTAAACTTAATTGGGACAACGAGGCTCACCAGATCACCATTGAACGAAGGGATTAACCAGCACACTGTCATGAGATTAATACTGAAGAAGTAGTGGACCAGCTTTGGTTTCACGAAGTCAAGAGGTATCTCGAGGCTCAAGAATATCTAGAAGGAGCTTCAATCAATGATAAGAAGTTCTTAAGAAGATTCTCTGCTAAATTCTTCCTTAGTAATGGCATTCTGTACAAACGCAATCATGACTTTGTGTTACTTCGGTGCATAGATAAGGTTGAAGCTGAAAGGATCATGGCTGAATTACATGAAGGCACTTTTGGCACCCATTCTAGTGGTCATATGATGGCAAAGAAAATCCTACGGGAAGGCTATTACTGGTCTACCATGGAAGCGGATTGCTATCAACACTCTCGAACCTGCCATAAATGCCAGATTTATGCTGACAAGGTGCACGTACCTCCGTTTCCTCTGAATGTCTTGACGGCTTCTTGGCCTTTTGCTATGTGGGGGATTGATATGATTGGGGAAATCAAGCCAACAACTTCCAATGGACACCGCTTCATCCTAGTGGCCATTGACTATTTTACAAAGTGGGTAGAGGCAGCTTCTTTCGCTTCCGTTACCAAGAATGTTGTTGCCCGTTTCATCAAGCAAAATCTCATTTGCTGGTACGGTATCCCGGAAAGGATCATCACTGACAATGGTACAAATCTCAACAACACTATGATCACCGCATTGTGCGAACAATTTAAGATTCAGCATCACAATTCTTCTCCTTACCGACCGAAGATAAATGGTGTTGTCGAAGATGCAAATAAAAACATTAAAAAGATCATACAGAAAATGACTGTCACATACAAAGACTGGCATGAGATGTTACCATTTTCTCTCCACGGGTATCGTACCACATCTCGCACATCAACCGGGGCAACACCCTATTCTCTGGTTTACAACATGGAAGTTGTCTTGCCTATTGAGGTTCAGATCCCCTCTCTAAGAATTATGAAGGATGCAGGGCTAAATGAAGAAGATTGGATTCATACTCGACTTGATCAACTAAACTTGATTGATGAGAAGAGACTTACTGCTATTTTCCATGGTCAAATGTATTAAAAATGGATGATTAAGGCTTTTAACAAAAAGGTCAGACGTCAAGTGTATCAAGTGATCAAACGCATCATACTACCATAAGGTGATCCCAGGGGAAAATGGACTCCTACCTATGAAGGACCATTTGTAATCAAAACCATTTTCTCTGGTGGGGCAATGATCTTGACCACCATGGATGGCGACGACCTTCCGCATCCTTCGAACACGGACATAGTCAAAAGATACTACGCATAAGAGACCCGCTAGGTTAACATACCTAGGAAAAATAAGGGCATCCTGGCGAACCAAAAAAAGAATCGGGCAAAAATTAGATACAAAAACAAAAAAAATCTGTACACCCGGCAAGTTGAAAATCTGAAAGGGCGACTAGGGCAAAAAAGGGTATCCCGGTGGACTAAAAACCCGAAAGGGCGGTCCAGGAAAAAGTTAGGGAATTAAAGCGTACGACTATGTCCCATTGGATCACCTTACGAACAACCTGCAAACTCAGAGGTTCTGATCAATTCAATCATCTTCGGACGAGGCAACAAATAGACAAGATGCTCAGAGATACAAAGGCTATAGCAGAATGGGAACCCCATGGGATTATTGCACATAGCTATCTTTTCTTTGTATTAAAATTTTCATTTTTTCTTACGACGGCGTTCTCCTACTAGAATGTTCGTCTCACTGTACAAAAATACTTACTCAAAGTCAATGCAAAGATATTCCTTTGAAAGTGCAAAACTATATGTTTTTCTTTACTCTTGTGTTTTGTTTACAAAAACGTCCAATGATTCACTGTTGAGCATATGCATTTGAACATAATTACTGTTTACAAATATAAAAAATAAAAGACAATTATTAATGGCTCTAAGAGGTAGGGAAATCTCTCTAAGACATTTACATAAATCCCCCACAATTCGCAGTTTAATCCCCAGTGGAATAGAGCTTCCGGTTATCGATCCCCAATAGAAGTCGTCAAATTTCTCAGGATTCCTCAATAGGATTTTACAAGCAGTATACGACATTTCCCTTACAACATAGTTTACTTCTCTAAACAGAAACTCGTCAACACATAGACTTCACAACATGAAGACTCATACTCCATATCCTCAGCAGCAGTCAGGAATTTATTTTCCCCAATCCAACAACAGTGCAACAAACTAGCTCACATACGCATACAGTGCATCCATATATCATAAAAATTGATAACGCGAATGCATTATACTATGCATTTCATACAACATAAACATTGCATATTAGCTAACATTTTATCTTTTTCAGGATAATATTAATCAAACAGCTACCATTAACAATATTCAACTCTCAGATACAGTTCAGATACGCTCCAGACACGGATGCCATTGAGAAACTCATTCAAAACTTGATTTCAGATACAGTTCATATACGCTCCAGACACGGATGCCATTCTAATACTCATTCAGATTCAACTCTCAGATACATATCAGATACGCCCCAGACACGGAGGCCATTCTGACACTCATTTAAAACTAGCTTTCAGATACAGTTCAGATACGCCCTAGACACGGAGGCAATTATGACACTCATTCAAAACTAGCTTTCAAATAAAGTTCAGATACGCTCCAGACACAGATGCCATTCTGATACTCATTCATATTTAACTCTCAGATACAGTTCAGATACGCCCCAGACACGGAGGCCATTCTGACACTCATTCAAAACTAGCTTTCAGATATAGTTCAGATACGCCCCAGACACAGAGGCCATTGTGACACTCATTCAAAACTAGCTTTCAAATACAGTTCAGATACACTCCAGACATGGATTCCATTCTGATAATCATTCAAAATCATCTCCCAGATATAATTCAGATACGCTCCAGACACGGACGCCATTCTGATACTCATTCTTTCAGCTTACAAATTACAATACAAACAATCACTTTTAGATGGAATCTTTAAGCCCATCTCCTACAGCTTTCTATCACCTCTCCAAATGGCATCTTTAAGTCCATTCCCTCAACCATCACATCATCGAGTGCAAATTTCTGGGCACTCTAGTGTCCAATCATCTTCCACCTTCGAGTCACGAATGGAAAAACATGTGAAATTCTGGTTGCAAATACTCAATGTCACGTTTAATGTTATGACACCGTATCTGACTTTCTATAAGACAGTAAATACAAAAACAGTAAAGAACACAGTCAATTGTTTACCCAGTTCAGTGTGCAACAACACCTACTCTGGGGGCTACCAAGCCAGGGAGGAAATCCACTATAAGAGATGTTAATTCAGGAATAAACCAACCAGTTTATCTCCTTCACTTAAGACCTACCCAATGCAATTTCAATCTAAGTACAACTTAAACCTGAGTTCCTACTCACTCCCCCTCAATCACAGCAGTGATACATAAAACAATTTGACTAATGAATTGATGAAGACACTCTTCAAAAACATACACTTGATTAAGCTTCACAGCTTTTTAATCAAGCAACACAACCACTCTTGCTTCACAGCTTTGAGTGATACACACACCTAACTTGACTCTGCTTCACAGCTTTAGTCAAGAAACATACCAACACTCTTGCTTCAAAGCTTTGAGTGCTACACAACCCTTACAATTAAAAACCTATTCCAAGTCACTTATCACAATGATAATTGCTTGAAGTACAATAATTAAACCTATACAGTTTACAAATGATCTTCTGACCAAAAAGGGATTACTTGCAAAACAGCAGCTCTGTTGAATATATAGCAGCTGCATCTTCAGTTAGGGTTTCCACAAAAAGCTAGGGTTAATTCCATTTGACCTTAAGACTAGGTCACTGGACTTTATCAACCAGGTTAGGGTTGAGCTAGGTTAACCCAAAGAAAACGCAGGATTCGGTTCTGGAAAGACTGAGTCATTTTCCTGAAAAAACTCAGAATTAACCAAACTGCAAACCTGTTAGTTCAGAACAGGATGTCTTAACATCTGTTATGACATCTGAAAAACATGTCTACTGATTTAGGAAAATGTGATCATTTTGCAAAATGCTCAGATACACACTTATAAACATCAATACCTGTATGACAATATTTTTCTGCAAAGGTACCTAATGAATCAGTACAAACTAAACTAGAATGTTATGACATCAGTCATGACATTCACACACACACTTGGGTTTTACCAAAAATGCAAGCCAATAACTAAACAACTACAAACTCCCCCTTTGGCAGATTTTTGGCTAAAGACCCTAAGTAATCAGAGATAGATAGCAGCAGAAATAAATGACTGCAGAAAAATAGAATGTCTAATTAAGTAAGTACCAATTAAGTAAGTACCAAAATATTCTCCCCCTCTTTAGCCACAAATGGGCCAAAGATACATGTTCATAAAAATTATACAGTTATCCAAAAAAAGTAATAAGAGCAGCAGCAGAAAAAACTGAACACACTTCCAAACTCCACCAGGTATCACCACCACCAATCAGCAACACCACCAAATAGCAACCAACCTTTAAGCACTGTCATCAGACTCAGAGGAGCTAGTTTCTTCAGTATTGAGATGACCTTCAGCTTCTTCCCTTCTGTTTCCTTCAGCTACTTCCTTTTCTAACCTGGCAATTAGGATTTCTAGGGTCTTTTTCCTAGCTTCCAGCTCTTTGCAGGTCTCTTTTAAAACAGCTATGACATCAGATGTCTTGGACTGGGTCTTCACAGACGATGTCTCAGCTGATGTTATGACAATATCTGGAGCATGAGATCCCTGAAACAGTTTGTAGTGCAACCCAAGGGCAGGAGCTCTTTTGCAGGCTGTATCTCTTGCCACCAGGATATCAGGGTATTGTGCAAGGATAATTCCACAAAGGAGGGAGGGAAAGGCAATTGGTCCTTTGACAGCATAACTACCAGCATGTTTTAAAGTTTGTTCAAAGATATACCTGCCATAGTCAAAAGCAGTCTTGGTTCCCACAGCATAAATAAATCTCCCCAATCCTGTGGAGATAGTTGATTTATGGTTTGTAGGCACCCAGTTGGCTGCACCAATCTTGTGCAGGATGGCAAATTTCATGCTGAGTTTGCTGGCATTCAGCTTGCCTTTCAAGGGCCAGCACTTCACTTGCCTTGCTGTGATGGTTTGACAAACTTCATTGTCAGTGACCTCCAGATCAGGACAATCCTCATTTGTTCTTCCAAGAAATTTGTTAATTTCTGATGGAGAGAACTTGACCCTTCTTCCTCTAACAAAAACACTTTCAAAGTCAGCTGACCTTCCATCAGCACAATCATTAGACAAGTTCACTATAAACTCCTTGACCAGATTTTCATAACACTTGTTAAATTTTATCACTGTCTTCATCAGTCCAACATTCTTGATCAGTTCTATGATGTCTTTGCACTCCATGGCATCATTGTTGAGTTCTCTTTCTAAAGCTATTCTCTTTAAGCAAACATACTTCCATCTGTTTGCATTGTCAGGATGATGAAAAGAGATGTTGTATGTTGGGACTTCAGGAACTCTAGCAATTTTGCTGGAGGGGAGCTTCCTTCTGATAGGAATTTCTTCAGCATCAATCTCAAATTCTGATTCCTCATCAGAATCAGAAGATTCAGGTTCTTTTCTCTTCTTTGAAATTGGTTGTCTAGCAGTATGTACCTGGGCCTTCTTCCCTTTGGTCTGAATAGTTTTCACAGATTCTACCTCAGCCATGCCTTCAGCCTTGGATTTCTTAATAGCAGGTTTATCTTTGGACACACATTTTGCATCATTCTGATTACCCTTTCTTTTCATCAATCTCCTAGATATGCTAGGGTTTACATTGGCAATCAGATCATTATCTGAGTAATCCTCATCCACATCAATGATAGGTGGATCAGCAGTCTTTTCTGAAGGGTTCTGAATGTTGTCATTTTGTGTCACAACATTCTCAGAGACATTTACATTCTCATAGAGGTCCACATTTGGGCTTCCTGATTGATTTAAAGGGACAGAAATCCCCGGTACAGGTTGGTTTCCGCTTAGTATACTAGTAACAAGCCTAGCAATAGCTTGATGAACTTGAACTGATCCTTCTCTATTTGGTACAGAAGAAGAAGGATGAGAAGGATTACCAGAGGCTGCATCTTGAGCTCTTCCTGCATGTCTAGTTCTTAGCTTTTTGAATTTGGCGGGGTCAGTTGCCATCTCTCTGAGAGGAGTGACCTCAAGAACTTCAGATTCTATGCATGTGGTGATTGCTCTAGAGTCTTGGTCAGATGATGAAGATGATGAGGATGATGAAGTCGCCTTGGTTGAAGATGATGTCTGAGACATTTTGATTGACTTAGAGCACCAGTAGCAATTTGAGAAAAAACTTTGATTGAGAGGAGGGAACAGGTTGCAAAGACGAGAGAGGTAGGAGGCAAAAGAGAGTCTTTTCAACTTCTTAAGGATTTTGAAGGAATTGGGAAAACATATGATTAACCCACTAAAAATAGACTTAACAAAATTAACTCCTTCAACCCTTGTTTTAAGCAAAATTAATTGCTATAATTTCTCATGTTGGCAAATACCCAACCTGCCCCTCAAGTTTTCAAGTTTATTTCCAACAAGAGCCTTGGTAGAAGAATCAGACAGCTGAAGCTTAAAGATACCATGTTCCAGTTTAAATGACTTCTTCTCTACAAAGTCAATGTGCTTGGTCCTGTTATGCTGAATAGGGTTCATGGAAATATCGATTGTATTCAGATTGTCACAACACAATGTCACAACATCTTGTGAGACATTATACTCAGTGAGCATCTGTTTTGACCAGATATTTTGAGAACAGTTATTCCTAGCAGCAACTATTTCCGCACAGAGTTGGGAAGGCATTCTTTTGACATGAATCATAGTTCTGGTTGATTCTTGAATGATTTTCTTTTTGTCCACTCCATTTTGATGGAGAGTTATAGGAGAGGAGACTTTACGCCTCATTTCTTCAGGGAAACAGAATTTATTAGACTTGTTGTTTCCAACATCCTTGTCATGATTACTTCTGGTTCTGACAACACATCCTTCTTCAAGTTTATTTACCACATCATAGACATTATCAACCTGTAGTTTTGGAGTCCTTCTGACTGCTTCCATAGAGATAGCTCTTTTCATTCTTCTTAGATGAAGATGACCAAGCTTATGATGCCACAGTTTCATTTCTTTTTCTTCTTTGGTAATTGGACACATAGTGGAGTTATTAGTGTTCTCAGGCTGCCACAAGTAGCAGTTATCTTTGGATCTGATTCCTTTCATTACAACTTCTAATTTCTCATTAATTACTAGACATTCAGATTTTGAGAAGTTGACCTTGAATCCTAGATCACATAATTGACTGATACTAATGAGATTAGCAGTCAGCCCTTTTACCAGCAAGACTTCACTCAGGCTTGGAACTTCAGAGCAGTCCAAATTACCAACTCCTTTAATTTCACCTTTAGCACCATCTCCAAAGGTCACATAACTAGTGTTGTGAGGTTTGACATGATTGAGAATGTTCTTTATTCCAGTCATGTGTTTAGAGCACCCACTGTCAAAGTACCAGCCTTCCTTTGCAGACACTCTCAAGGAAGTATGGGCTATCAGGGCAGTAGCCTTTTTCTTCCAATGAGGAGTATGTGGTACCCCTTTTGGCTTAGGTTTAGCACCTGAGTTTTGATTAGGGTATCCATGCAATTTGAAGTAGAAGGGCTTTATGTGTCCATACCTCCCACAATGATGACATCTCCATCTTTGGTATTTTTTCTTCATGTATTTCTATTTCTGATGTTGAGAGTTGTGTTGAGACATATGCTTTGACAATTGTTTAACATGCCTGATCTTCTTGTCTGCACCAGATTTCTTAGCTTCCACAAATCCTAGACCAGATTTGTTTCCCACATTTTGTCCAACTTGAAGAATCTCTTCCAATTTATCTGATCCATTGGTCAGCATCTTGACAGATTTTGTCATTTGGTTCAGTTGTGAGTTCAGTAATTGAACTTCCCCTTCTAGGTGACTTATAGTTTCAAGATCTGCCCTTTTTTCAGCCTCCAGCTTTATAATGAGTTTTGATTGTTTCTCATTCTGCACACAGACTTCAGCACTTCTGATACACAATTTCTTGTAGGTATCAGCCAGTTCTTCAAATGTCACTTCTTCATCACTAGTGTCACTTTCAGAGGTACAAACACTAGTTAGAGCAGTAACTAGTTTGGCAGATTCTTCTTCAGAATTACTTTCTGAATCACAGTCAGACCAAGTAACAATCATTCCTTTCTTTTGTTTCTTAAGAAAGGTAGGACATTCAGCTCGAATATGTCCATATCCTTCACAGCCATGGCATTGAATACCTCTGCCTTGGTTTCCCTTTTCTTCTGACCTTGGTCTTCTGCTGAAACTGTCAATGTCAGAGGGAATGTTATGAACATTAGACCTTGACTTTGGATCCATTCTTTTGATGAGCTTGTTGAACTGTCTTCCAAGCATGGCTATAGCTTCTGAAATATTTTCTTCTTCATCCTCCTTGTTTTCAACATCAGTGTTGGATACAAGTGCTATGCTCTTGTTCTTCTTGTCACCATTATCAGTGATCCCCATCTCAAAAGTCTGAAGAGACCCAATAAGTCCATCCACTTTCAACTTGCTGATGTCCTGGGCTTCCTCTATGGAAGTTACCTTCATTGCAAATCTTTTAGGCAAGGATCTGAGAATCTTCCTCACCAGTTTTTCTTCTGACATCTTTTCTCCCAGTGCTCCTGAGGTGTTGGCAATCTCCAAGATGTTCATGTGAAACTCATGAATGGTTTCATCTTCCATCATTTTTAGATTCTCAAACTTGGTAGTCAACATCTGAAGCCTTGACATTTTTACTTTGGAAGTGCCCTCATGAGTAGTTTTGAGAGTGTCCCAAACTTCCTTGGCCAGTTCATATTGATGTACTAGTCTGAAAATGTTTCTATCAATTCCATTGAACAAGGCATTTAAAGCTTTGGAATTTTCCAGGGCTAACTCATCTTCTTCTTTACTCCAATCTCCCTCAGGCTTCAGACTGATTGTCCCATCTTTCTCAGTTATGGTGGGATGGATCCATCCTTTGTCAGCAGCTCTCCAAGCCTTTTTGTCCAGAGATTTTAAGAAGGCAATCATACGAGGTTTCCAGTAGTCATAATTAGTTCCATCCAGAATGGGTGGTCTATTTCCAAAGACTCCTTCTTTGTCCATAGTGTCAGAAAGTGATATCCCTAGATCTCACCCAGTAATACAGGCAGGGTGCCTGCTCTGATACCAATTGAAATTCTGGTTGCAGATACTCAATGTCACGTTTAATGTTATGACACCGTATCTGACTTTCTATAAAACAGTAAATACAAAAACAGTAAAGAACACAGTCAATTGTTTACCCAGTTCAGTGTGCAACAACACCTACTCTGGGGGCTACCAAGCCAGGGAGGAAATCCACTATAAGAGATGTTAATTCAGGAATAAACCAACCAGTTTATCTCCTTCACTTAAGACCTACCCAATGCAATTTCAATCTAAGTACAACTTAAACCTGAGTTCCTACTCACTCCCCCTCAATCACAGCAGTGATACATAAAACAATTTGACTAATGAATTGATGAAGACACTCTTTAAAAACATACACTTGATTAAGCTTCACAGCTTTTTAATCAAGCAACACAACCACTCTTGCTTCACAGCTTTGAGTGATACACACACCTAACTTGACTCTGCTTCACAGCTTTAGTCAAGAAACATACCAACACTCTTGCTTCAAAGCTTTGAGTGCTACACAACCCTTACAATTAAAAACCTATTCCAAGTCACTTATCACAATGATAATTGCTTGAAGTACAATAATTAAACCTATACAGTTTACAAATGATCTTCTGACCAAAAAGGGATTACTTGCAAAACAGCAGCTCTGTTGAATATATAGCAGCTGCATCTTCAGTTAGGGTTTCCACAAAAAGCTAGGGTTAATTCCATTTGACCTTAAGACTAGGTCACAGGACTTTATCAACCAGGTTAGGGTTGAGCTAGGTTAACCCAAAGAAAATGCAGGATTCTGTTCTGGAAAGACTGAGTCATTTTCCTGAAAAAACTCAGAATTAACCAAACTGCAAACCTGTTAGTTCAGAACAGGATGTCTTAACATCTGTTATGACATCTGAAAAACATGTCTACTGATTTAGGAAAATGTGATCATTTTGCAAAATGCTCAGATACACACTTATAAACATCAATACCTGTATGACAATATTTTTCTGCAAAGGTACCTAATGAATCAGTACAAACTAAACTAGAATGTTATGACATCAGTCATGACATTCACACACACACTTGGGTTTTACCAAAAATGCAAGCCAATAACTAAACAACTACAACATGTCAATCTAACTCTTCAGGCTTAAGAAGATTGAACAGGGGGAGTTTTTGTACCCCAAAATTTTCCCACTCACTTATCAAGAATTTGCTCACAAGATCTCCTTGGGCTCAAGACTGCACTAGGGTTTGATCAGCTCAAGATACCTCCTTAGACACTGATGATCAAAATTAGGGTTTAAATTTGCACAAGTATTTTTGAACTATCAAAGCTTCATATGACTTTCATCGATCATTATGGACCCCCAAGATTACTTATGTCAAGTTTCAAGCCTTGGATCACACTTTTGATCAGTCAATTGAACAGTTGACCTAAAAATCAACTGTATTGGGGAAAAGTCGACCATGGCCAATTTACAGTCAAACTCCATAATTTTTTATCCACATCAACTTCTTAAACTCATATGTATCATTTTTTCAATTTTGGACCACAATTCCTCAAGAAATTTGATCAAATCTCCAAAAGGGACAAAATGGTCAAAATTAGGGTTTTGACTGGGAAAGGGAAATTTCTGATTTTTGACCTAGCAAATGGTCAATTGGTTTAAGGAATTATCTTAAGATTCCAATTGCATAATTTTTACCTAATGACATTATTCAAAACATTGCAAATCCATTGGATTGACAAATGAATTTTGCAGTCAACTGATCAAAAGTCAATTGTGTACTGAAAAGTCAAACTTTGACTTTTTGGTCAAATTTAAGCACCAAAGATCAAAATTCATCAAAACATATCAAAATAGAAAACTTATTCATCAAGAAATCAAGAAATCAAGATTTCATTTTGAAAAGTCAAAATTTCTAAACTTAGAAATTTTTCTAAGTGTCAAAAATTTCTTATTTTTTCATAACTTTGAGAAATTTTTTCATTATGATGCAAGATGATTTAAAGGAAACTTCCAACATGAAAGTTGTATATCTCCATGAAATCCACAACTTTGATTCACACCACTTCTCCTAAAAGTTCTTGGATCTCAAGTTATAATTTTATGAATACATGCTCATGAACTAAAAAAGACAGTGAAATTTTGCCCTAGTTAGGCAGATTTTTGACCTAACTTCATGGCAATTTTTCGCATAGTTCCAAGGGGAATATTCAAAATAAATTAAAATATGGGTTGTATATAACATTTCAAGATTTCCAAAATGTCCAAGAACTCCTTGAGATCATTCTTGAGTAGGGAGACTCGAAGAGATGAAGTTGGTGTTTTGTCACTTGAATTATAAGTCATTTTCATGATGAACACAAATTCAATTTCAATGTTAGGCTGCATAATATTTTCTTTACAGGCCTCAAACTTGTTTGTCACTCCATAATTAATGGATTACACAAACTTTTGAGCTATAATCCAACTGGTTTAAGCTTTATCCAATTCACATCGCCATTTTGGGAAGAAAGTTAACAATACCATTCTTGTAAAGCAAGCTTTTTGCATAAAGTTCACATTGAGCCTATAACTTGTTCCCTCTGATCACAATCCATCCACAAAGTCATAAGCAAGCTTATTTAAAGCATAACCACTCTATCTTAGCAACTACACAAGACTTTGAAACTTGTTTTGTCAAAAAATCACATGTTTAGCTTAAGGATGCAAATTTGAATTCTGATCAACTAGAGCATCCCAAACTTGTTGCTTATAAATAGAGTCACTATTTGTGAGCTCGGACACGAGCTTGAAGAACTTTAAACTCACTCAAACTCCCTCTAGCCAGAAATTGTCTCAAAACACCATTGTTGTGCAAGTTCTGACTTTACATACCAAACTCCAAACCCCCCCCCCCCCCCCACGTGCGTTCTTTGGCCTTTCACTTCCAAAAGCTTCTAAACATCAAATAGAAACCATCCAAAGTCCATTTGCTCAACTGTAACACCTTCATCATCAAGTTCCATTTTCAAAAACAGGGATCTACAACTCGACTTCTCCAGAGCTCCTCATCCACTTTCAGCTCAAGCTAATCATTGCATTAGCTTCCTGGGACCTCATGGAAGCTAACTTGATCCTTGCAGCACTTTGAATCAAGCTCATTTGCATTTCACGATTTCCAGTTTTGAGATATTTTTCTTAAACTTCTATTTCATTACTTAGGCATTGTTAGGCTTGCATTTGTGAAGATAAAATATAGACCTCATTGCCACGAAGCTGTACATATTCATAGTTTGCATTTACATGGCCTGAGCTTAGAGAATTTTAGATTTGAAGTTTTTGAAATTTTTAGGTTTCAAATTAGGGCCAGAGAAATTCTTATTTATCTTTGACTTTTAGCTTTAGTTATTTACATGGTTAGATTCATGAGGAATAATGCAACAACTTTCATTTTGTCATCTTCCATTTTTGTTGAGAAATGAAGAAGTTACAGGTACACTGGCTGGAGGTTGAAGATGAAGTCATCAGGACTTGATTTGCCTTACATATTTATTGTTTTGTTTATATGAACGGATGTATAGCCACCCCAGTGGTAAAGCGCGCGCCTGTTAACCTATGGGACCTGGGTTCGAGCCCCAGTGCTACCCTTTTGCCCATTTTTCATATTTTTTACTTTCTAACATTTTTTTGCAGGCGCTGGGCCCTTTGGGCCTGGTATTGTTTTTTTTTTCTAGCTAACCTCCCTCCCTACTTATGCACCCCTAGCCCAATTTATTTTATTTTCTTATTTTTATTTTATTTGTTTTTTTCTTAAGAATTTTTCACTAATATTAAAAATCATAAAAAATATAAAAAAATTTACCTTCATTTTAATTTAGTTTATTTTATTTTTTCTCACCAAAAAAAATATTTTTATTAACTATATTTTATTTATTTTTTTCAAATCACCTTGTAAATTTAATTAAAACTAGGTTAATATTTATTTTTCTTTTACACCTATTAAAATATATTATTTTTTATATAAAAAAGACTAAAAATATTTCATGATGCCATAAATATTTTCAAGACAAAAATACCAAAAAAATACTTTTTTCTAAACTTATTTTCTTTTAATCAACTAAATAGAATTAGGGTTTTATTCAAAAATCTTTTCTTAATAAATTTAAACTTAATTAATTATTTTCTTTAAATTAATTAGGTTAAAACAATCTCCATATTTTTCATAAAAAATCCAAACAAAAAGATCCATTTTCTTTGCATTTACATTGTTTCATATTTATTTTTGTACATTTATTTATTTCAATTATTGTATAAATTCAATATGGTTGTAATAGACTAATTAGGCTTTAAATTCTTGCAATCCCCGTTCAATTTGTACACCCCCTTCCCACAAATCATGTAATAGCTTAGTATTTTTATTTTCCGCAATTTGAATGTTTTATATTCACATGCTAGTAATTCAGGTTTGTATGGAAAGAACAAAAATCAATCAAATAGAAAACCTTAATTCCAGACAAAATCAAGCATGAAAACAATACACTTGCACACAAGCACCCATAGGGTTATCCCACTCGGTTTCCTTATACAAAATGACCATATTACGCATGTAAGGTATCTTAGCCAAAAATAAGAAAAATACAAGATCATAGTCCCTCGATGACACTATCTAAGTTGCCTTACAAATGATCTTAGTCCCTGAAAAAGAATGCTAAGATACCTTGCAACATTTCTAATCATGGCTAAACGATGACCCATTCCCGTCCCGTTTACATCCAAAGATAGGGTTGCTTACCAAATCAATGGTAAGACAACAATGTCAAAGGAAAAGGAAATGAACAAGAAAGGCATTTGAGTAGGTAGATTGCTCCTAATTACTTGCTCAATTTCAAACAAAACATCCTTGCTATTTTCAAAAAAACAAACACATACACTTTCAAACATCTTACAAAATTGAAAACTTTTTCAAAATATCAAACATCTTTGTATACATTCTTACGAACAAGAATCATTACAAAGATTGCCTAAACAATGGCCTCTTTACAAAATACTTTCAAAAACCACACAAAGCACAATTTCAAACAAAAGCAAGTAATCTAGCAAGTAACTAAGAGCCCATGGAAAACCATGGATGAAAAGGGTGCTAATACCTTCCCTTTTCATAATCTACCCCCCGAACTCAAGAAACAATCTCAAAGGTCTTTCCTGTGCTTTTTCACCTTTCCTTTTGGATAAAAGAAAATCCGGTGGGGACTTTTGCTAACCGCAACATTTGAGATCAAATGCAAAACCCTCAAGTTAGTTCTCCCAACGTATCACACCCATTGTTGCTCCCTTAATAATTACCAATCTCGGACCAATTCCCTACTCTTCAAACAAGATGGTACCATGGAATTATGGTGCTAAGGTGTTATATCATGGGATTAAACAAGACCCTTGGATCAAAGAAGAAAAAGATGACAATGTTGGTAACATAGCTGGCTCAAGCAAAGTAACCAGAACTGGGAGAATATTTTTCACCCAATATCTCACCACCAGTGGTTACAAAGACGCCCATCCGCATTACTGCTGCCAAGCTAAGTACTGATACAAGGGGGAAGGAGAAGGTTGTTGAGCCAGTTGTAACTGAAATATCCTCCAAGGACGTTGCAGAGGGAGAATCATCCGCTCGTGAGATAGACGAGACCTTGAAGATAATAAAAAGAAGCAACCTCAAGATTGTGGAACAGTTGGGGCAAACCCCTTCTAAGATTTCAATGTTGTCATTGCTGCTTTGTTCTGATGCTCATGCTCGGACATTAATCAAATTCCTGAAAAAGGCTCATGTCCCCCATGAGACAACAACATACCAATTTGAGAATTGTGTGGCTATCCTGACAGTTGATAATAGCTTGGGATTTTCAAATGCTGACTTAACACCTCTTGGGAAGAATCACAATAAAGCTTTACATGTCTCTGTCGAGTGCAAAGGGACTACTTTAGCACATGTGCTAGTTGACACTGGTTCTTCTCTAAATGTATTACCCAAGGGGGCGTTAGACCGTCTAGACTGTGAAGGTTTAGTCTTGAAGCCAAGTGATATCATTGTAAGGGCATTTGATGGATCAAAGAGGACAGTTCATGGGTAAGTAGATCTTCCAATCAAAGTGGGCTCCCAAATCTTCAAATCCACCTTCTACATTATGGACATTTGTCCAACCTATTCTTGTATGTTGGGTCTCCCGTGGATCTATAAAGCTGGGGCAGTAACCTCAACTCTCCATCAAAAACTTAAATATCCTGTCAATGGAAGAATTGTCACCGTCTGTGGTGAGGAAGAGTTTATGGTGAGCCACCTTAACTCTTTCAAGTACGTAGAGATGGATAGAGAATTCATTGAGACCCCGTGTCAAGCTTTTAAGGTTGTACCACCAATGATTTCTGCTACCAAATGTTCCTCTAATGAGTCTAAAGCTGTCAAGGTTGTGTCAAAGATGGTTTCAGTCAAAGATGCGTGCGCGGCAATTGAAGAAGGAAGTTGTAATACTTGGGGGAAACTCCTTGATATCCCATTTAAAGCAGACAAGTTTGGTTTGGGCTTCACCGTCAAAGCTCAGAAGGAAGTGAGGGTGCTCACCCTGGAAAACCACCTCTCCTCATTGGAAGCCATGAAGTCAACGTCGTGGGTGATTCTGATAAAGAAGCTGCATTTGAAGATTGGGTGTATCCAACTACAATGGAGCTAAAGAATTGGCATGCAAAGGAATTTGTGCCCATCTCCTTCATTGAGGAGTAATCTACTTGTTATTGCTTTTCTTTCAATTCAAGAAAATTTTGTCTGTAATATTCAACAATGACTTTTATGCCATGTGCCTGGCCCGGGACACTTTGGTCCATTTGTCAAGGGTTTTATTTATGTTCATCTAATCATATGATCATTCAGTACATTAGACTCTTTTGCATTCAAATATTTGTGTTCATTGTCTTTATTTTATTTCAAATACATTTTTCAAAAAAATAGCCATGTATCTTACATGCACACACACACACACTCTTGCAGGTCCTTATCCACTCTGGATCTTATTGCTAATGAATCTACTATTGCCGACTAGGACTTTGAATGTCCAATTAACCAAGCCGAAGACAAAGGTGAGGAAGATTATGAAATACCGGGAGAACTAGCCAGACTTCTATTACAAGAGGAAAAAACTATTCAGCCGCACGAAGAGTCAGTTGAATTCATCAATCTGGGTACTGAGGTAGATAAGAAGGAAATCAAGATTGGCGCTAATTTGGAAAGCAGTGTCAAGAGAAGGTTGGTTCAGATGTTGCATGATTATATGGAATTATTTGCTTGCTCTTATGAAGATATGACTGGGTTGGATACCGACATCGTAGTTCATCGTCTGCCGATAAAGGAAGACTGTCCCCCGGTCAAACAAAAGGTTCATCGCATGAGGCCTGATATCTATGAAAAGATCAAAGATGAAGTGATGAAACAATTTGATGCAGGGTTCCTAGCTGTGACATCCTATCCCCAATGGGTTTCCAATGTGGTTCCAGTGCTGAAGAAAGACGGGAAAGTTCGCATGTGCGTAGACTATAGGGATCTGAATAGGGCAAGTCCCAAGGATGACTTCCCTCTACCACACATTGATTTCTTAGTTGATAACACTGCTCAGCATAAAGTCTTCTCTTTTATGGACGATTTCTACGACTATAATCAAATAAGGATGGCTCATGAAGACATGGAGAAGACTACCTTTGTTACGCAATGGGGCACCTTTTGTTACAAGGTCATGCCATTCTGATTGAAGAATGTAAGGGCAACATATCAAAGAGCTATGGTGGCTTTGTTTCATGATATGATTCATCATGAAATAGAGGTCTATGTGGATGATATGATTGCCAGATCACAAACTGAAGAGGAACATCTCGATCACCTATACAAACTATTCGAAAGGCTGAAAAAGTACAAATTGAGGTTGAACCCTAACAAGTTCACATTTGGAGTACGATCTGGAAAGCTTCTAGGTTTTGTTGTCACAATAAAAGCATTGAAGTTGGTCCTGCCAAGGTAAAGGCCATCCAAGAAATGCCAGTCCCTCATTCTGAAAAGGAAGTTAGAGGATTCTTGGGTCATCTCAATTACATTTCACGCTTCATATCTCACTTGACTGATACTTGTGAGCCAATTACATTTCTTTATTGTTGCTGATTGTGTTGAAAGATTGGGTCTTATGATGTCTTCCTTGAATGGGGAAATGGTCATCGACACTCCAACCAAGGGGTCGGTGACTACTTCTTTTGTGTGTTTGAAGTGTCCCTTGTTGATCTTCGACAGAGACTTTACTGTCAATTTGGTTTGTTTACTGTTAAGAGGTTTATATGTGATTTTGGGTATGAACTGGTTAGATCATAAATGTGTTCATATTAACTGTTATGACAAGTCGGTGGAGTTTTCTACCCCTGAAGCGGGAGAAGATGGTATGTTGTCTGCTTGAAAGTTGAGGAAATTGATGCAAGAGGAAGCACAGATGTTCTTGTTGATGGCGTCTGTGATACGGGGGGAGAACTGACTTGAAGGTTTTGCATTTTTTTGCAAATGTTGCGGTTAGCAAGAGTCGCCACCGACTTTTCTTTTATCCAAAAGGAAAGGTAAAAAAGCACAGGAAAGACCTTTGAGATTGTTTCTTGAGTTCGGGGGGTAGATTATGAAAAGGGAGGGTATTAGCACCCTTTTCATCCATGGTTTTCCATGGGCTCCTAGTTACTTGCTAGATCACTTGCTTTTGTTTTAAATTGTGCTTTGTGTGGTTTTGAAAATATTTTGTAAAAGAGGTCATTGTTTAGGCAATCTTTGTAATGATTCTCGTTCGTAAGAATGTATACAAAGATGTTTGTCTTTTTGAAAATGTTTTCAAGTTTGTAAGATGTTTTGAAATGAATGTATTTGTTTTGAAAATAACAAGGATATTTTTTTGAAATGGAGCAAGTAACCAAAGGTAATCTACCTACTCAAATGTCTTTCTTGTTCATTTTATTTTCCTTTGATATTGTTGTCTTACCATTGATTTGGTAAGAAACCCTATCTTTGAATGTAAACGGGACGGGCGTGGGTCATCGTATAACCATGATTAGCAATGTTGCAAAGTATCTTAGCATTTTGAGGGACTAAGATAATTTTTGTAAGGCAACTTTGAATAGCGTCATCGAGGGACTATGATCTTGTTTTTTTTTTTGTTTTGCTAAGATACCTTACATGCGTAATATGACCATTTTGTTCAAGGCAACCAAGTGGAGTAACCCTAGGGGTGTTTGTGTGCAAGTGTGTCATTTTCATGCTTGATTTTGTCTTAAATTAGGGTTTTCTATTTGATTGGTTTTATCTTGCCATACAAACCCTAATTATTAACATGTTATATAAAGCGATAAATTGCGGAAAGTAAATATCCTACGCTATTACAATCATTTGGGGATGGGGTGTACAAATTTACAAATGGGTATTGCAAGAAATTAAAGTCATAATTATCTATTACAACCATATTGAATAGCCATGAATAAAATATATGAAGCATGTAAAAATAAAGAAAAATGAAAGGAAAAGAAAACATTTTGGATCATTATGTGTCGACACATGCCGTAAAATCAAGCTTCTCAAATGCACATTTGCTTTGATGAAGATAAATCATGATTGATAAAGAAGGCACAAATTATTGATCAAGCTAATATCCTCTTTGGATGAAGTCTTTGGTTCAAGCCCTTAGCAAATTTCAAGGTATAATGATAATACTTACCTTGAACTTAAGATATAGATGCTCAATGGTTAAAAAGAAACACTTTATATTGTCCAACTCTTTATTCAAGTATTTTCAAAGCAAAAATTCAATTTTCATTTGAGTGCAATCGATTTGCATGTTAGTGCAATCGATTGCATGCTTCAGTTTTTCAAAACATGGCTACTGACTTCCAGTGCAATCGATTTTCATGGTTGTGCAATCGATTGCACACTCAAAATATTTGGAAATCTGGCTACTGGAACCCCGTGCAATCGGTGCAATCGATTGCACACTCAAAATATTTGGAAATCTGGCTATTGGAACCCCATGCAATCGATTTGCATGGTTGTGCAATCGATTGCACACTCAAAATATTTGGAAATCTGGATACTAGAACCCCGTGCAATTGATTTGCATGGTTGTGCAATCGATTGCACACTCAAAATATTTGGAAATCTGGCCACTGGAACCCCGTGCAATCGATTTGCATGGTTGTGCAATTGATTGCCTGTTGTATGGTTTTGAAAAAAACAGCAACCTTACACCTGCCTGTTTATGATGCTATTTCATGGAAAAAATTTCACTCAATCTTGGCAATTGTTCATGATTTTTTTACAAACCTTTTCTTCAAAGGTCACTGCATTTTAGCCTCAAAAATAAACCAGATGATGATGATTGAAATGAAAAGTTTTAAAGTTAAGGAGACTTACCTTGCAGCTAGAATTTATGTTTTGAGCTTGAGGTGTTGCCTTGTGGATTGTTATGACCTTTTTCAGTTATGAGATTTTTTGAGAGTTTGTCAACAAAACTTCTGGTTTTGTTTCTATTTTTTTCTAACCTCGATCTCCTTACTTTTTTTTATAACCCCCTTTGTCTTGCAAATGCTTCTTCTATTTATAGGCAGGAGGTTTGTGCATATGAGCTGACTAAGTTTGCAAGATAGCATGTTATAGTTTGGTTGGATTACAAAAATCAAACTATGTCAAGTACTCCATAGTCCCAAGGGGAAGTACCAAAGTTGCTGGTATAGAGGAGTTACTTCCCATGATTTATGGTGGAGTATAATCAGCAACAAGCAAGGTATGGGCTCAAGACAAACTTTGTACAAAAAGCTTGCTTATCAAGAATAGCAATGGTGCCTTTATGCCATAAATGGAAAGATGTTTTGGACAATGGCTCAAACACTTTGGTAATAGCTCAAGCTCTTGTGTAAACATTAAATTATGATGAGATTTTTAAGCAAATAAGCCTGCAATATAAGATTATGCAGCAAATCATGAGAGTTTTGTTATGTGTTCTTCACTTAGAATGACTTGCAATTCAAAGATGGATGGCCAACTTCAAGCCCTTGAATCTCCTAGCTCAAGTATGATAAATTTATGCTCTTGGATGTTTTGGAAAGCTTGAAACATCCTCTATAACTTTCATGATGGCCATTTTGACAAAATCATCTTGGAACTATGTGAAAAAATGCCAAGAAGTTGGGGGGAAATCCTGACCAAAATCTGTTGAAAATTTCTCTAAGAACAAATGAAAATGTCATGACTTCATGAATTTATAACTCAAAATCCAAGCACTTCTAGGAGAAGTTGTGTAAAGCAATGTTGTAGATATCATGGAGATCTATAACTTTCATGTTGAAAGTTTCCCTTGAACTGTCTTGCATCTTGGTGAAAGAATGGCATGAAGTGATGAAATTATCATGTATAAAACACTTAGAAAATTTCTAAGTCTTGGAAATCTTGACTTTTCAAGTTGACTTTTGACTTTCTTGACTTCTTGACGATCAAGCTTGATATTCTTGAATGTCTTGATGAAATTTGATCTTTGGAATGTAATGTTGACCAAAAAGTCAAAGTCTGACTTTCTAATATGCAATTGACCATTTTGCCCTTGTGCCAATTCCAAGCCTAAATTGATGTATGAGTGCTGAAAACTTGACGTCATAGAAGATCTTGTGAGAGAGTCCTTCATAAATAAGAGGGCAATTTTTGGGGTACAACAGCTGCCCCTGTTCAATCTTCTTAAACCTGAAGAGTTAGATTGGTGAGTCTGCCATTCGTGACTTGAAGGTGAAAGATGATTGAACACTAGAGTTCCTAGAAATTTGCACTCGAAGAGGGATGGCGAATGGGCTTATAGATGCCATTTGGAGGAAAGTTGATAAACATTAGAAGAAATATCAGCACAAATCTCTTGTTGATTTATACTAAAACTTGATGTTTTACCTGCGAGAAAAAGAGTTAGTAAAATGCAGATGCATGCATGATGTTCACCAGATGTGGTATTATGCTAAATGTATAGGGTATGTAAATGTTATGATGTATGATCGTGAGATGTATGTTTCTGTCTGGGAAAATAAATCCCTGACTGCTATTGAGGAAATTCAGGGGGGTTGAATCCCTGATTGCCGTTGGGGATGAAGAATATGCATATCTTTAAACTTTGTTGAAAGGATGCTATCGTTAGGGAATATCTCTTGAATTTCAGCTGTTATCTGGTCGGAACCAGGCTTCACAATTTGCTGAGGATGAAATAGTCAACTGCTATCTGGTCGGATACAGTATTCACAGCAACTTACTGGGGGAAGAGATAAATTAACTGTTATCTGGTCGAATTCCAGGCTTTGCGGAAAATCTCTCGAAATTGAATAGTTATCTGGTCGGATTAAGGCTTCACAACAATTTACTGGGGATACGAAAGTTAACTGTTATCTGGTCATATCCAGGCTTCGCAGTAACTTAAAATGGTAACTACTATCTGGTCGGATCTAGGTTTCATGGTTTTTGGAAAGTTGTACCATTATCTGGTCGAATCCAGGCTTCATAGTGTCTCTCTGGGGATCATAGTTAATTGTTATCTGGTCGGGCTCCAGGTTTCACAATAAACTTTTTGAAAAAACTGTCATCTGGTCGGGTCCAGGCTTTGCAGATTTCTGAGGTTGATGAGGTCAATCGCTATCTGGTCGGGTCCAGGTTTCACAATAAACTGTTTGGGGATTTAGTTGTTATCTGGTCGGTATCCAAGTTTCACAATGAATCTGTGAGGGTAATCGCTATCTGGTCAGATCCAGGCTTCACAACAACTTGTTGGGGTAGAGGAAAACTCTACTGGGGAAAAGAAATTAAACCTTGGTCGGATTGAGTCCAGGTTCTTCTATATCTTTGAAGAGTTAGACTATTATCTAGTCGGGTCCAGGTTTCATAGCATCTTGAAATTGAGATCAACTGTTATCTGGTCGGGTCCAGGTTTTAGATACTCAAACTTTTATCTGGTCGAGTCCAGGTTTCAGCAATTTGAAGAAGTCAAATTATTATCTGGTCGGGTCCAGGCTCCAGTAATAACTTGAAAAATTGTGCTAATACCTGGTCGGATCCAGGCTTCGTAGTATCTTTTTTTGGAAATAGTAAAGGGTTTGCTGACGGCTTTACTGGGGATCAGGGGTTATGGCCCTATGATTTGCAACAATCTGAAAGAAAATTCAAGCTGGAGAGTGTAGACTCAATCGGGTAGGACAGAATCAACTTAGGGAGGATATACTCAACTGGGGAGGATAAACTCCGCTTGGGGATAATAGCCTTGGCCGGTGAAGATATGCTCAGCTGGGGAACTTTGTGGTGTCTTGATTGTTGTATGTTGGGGAAATTTGAACTCGGCTGGGGAGTTATGTGGTTCCTCGATGATTATTAGGGAAATAAAAACCTGTTGGGGAAAGGTTTATTGCAGCCGTCCTCATAGGGATAATGATAATGAGATAACTTTTGGAGGATATTTCCTACACATTAAAGAGATGCTTACTGCTGCTTAGCAGGACACATGTGCCAAATAGTTTTTAATTATGTTCATATGCATATGTTCATTCAATTTTAGTCATTGGAAAAGTTTGCATTCAAAACAAAGACGGAAATTTTGCACTTCAAAGTGTATTTGTATTGATATTTTGCCCATGAATAGGCGTTTTTGTACAGAGAGACGGAGACCCTAGTAAGAGAAAATCATCGAAAGGAAAAAAAACATTGAGAATGAAAACAAAATAGCCATGTGAAATGATCTTATTGCCTTCCAACTCTACTATTTCCCCAATGTCTTCGAATGTCTCTTGTCGTTGATAGAAGTTGATTGGATTGATCTTGGACCATTTGAACTTGGACCTTGATGATAAAATTGACTGTATTGATTCCACGGGACATAGTCATACGCTTTTAATCCTTAACTTTTGCCTGGACCGTCCTTTCGGGTTTTTAGCCCACCAGGATACCACTTTTTGCCCAAGTCACCCTTTCGGGTTTTCAACTTGCCGGGTGTACAATCTTTTGCATATATCCCTAATTTTTTCCCAAACCTTTTGGTTTGCCGGGATGCCCTTTTTTTGCTTAGGTGTGTCAACCTAACAGGTCTCTTATGCATAGTATTTTTTAACTATGTCCGCGTTTATGGGATGTGGGAAATCCTCGCCATCCATGGTAGTCAGCATCATGCCAACGCCAGAGAAAACTCTCTTGACAACAAATGGCCCTTCATAGGTGGGAGTCCATTTGCCTCTGGGGTCGCCTTGTGGTAGAATGATGCGTTTTATCACCAAGTCACCAGCTTGATATACTCGAGGCTTGATCTTTTTGTTGAAGGCGTTGATCATCCGTTTTTGGTACGTCTGACCATGGGAAACAACAGCTAACTGTTTTTCGTCAATCAAGTTCAATTGATCCAATCTCGTTTGAATCCACTCGTCTTTGCCTAAGCCTGTCTCAATCATAATCCTCAGCAAGGGAATCTGAACTTCCACTGGCAGAACAGCTTCCATGCCATAAACTAAGGAAAATGGAGTTGCCCCACTTGAGGTTCTAGCTGAAGTACAGTAACCATGTAGAGCAAACGGCAACATCTCATGCCAATCCTTATAGATTACTACCATCTTCTGCACAATCTTCTTGATATTTTTGTTGGTTGCTTCGACTGCGCCATTCATTTTTGGTCTATATGGAGAATAATTGTGATGCTTGATCTTAAACTGAGTGCAAAGCTCAGTAATCATAGCATTATTTAGGTTAGTCCCATTGTTGGTGATGATCCTTTCGGGGATACCATAATGGCAGATGAGGTTGTGTCTGATGAATCTGGCTACCACATTCTTGGTGACTGAGGAAAATGAGGTAGCTTGGACCCATTTGGTGAAATAATCGATAGCAACAAGAATGAAGCGATGTTCGTTGGAAGTTGTGGGCTTGATATTTCCAATTATGTCAATGCCCCACATTGCAAATGGCCACGGAGCGGTCATGACATTCAGAGGGATAGGAGGCACATGGACCTTGTCAGCGTAGATTTGGCATATGTGACAGGTCCTTGAATGTTGATGGCAACCAGTCTCCATTATTGACCAATAGTAACCTGCTCTTAAGATTTTCTTGTCCATCGTATGCCCACTTGAGTGAGTACCGAAGAGACCATTGTGCATGTCTTCCATAATTTCCTCTGCCTCCTTCTTGTCCACACATCGGAGTAGAGTCGAATCATGGTTGCATTTGTACAATATCCCGTTACCTAGGAAGAATTTGGCTGCAAATCTTCGCAAGAACTTTATGTCATTGATAGATGCCCCCTCTGGATACTCTTGTGTTTCAAGGTATCTCATCACCTCATGGTACCATGGATTTTCTGCATCAGTGTCAAGCTCATAGCAATGTCCAGGTTCATCGAATCTTTCAATTGTTATCATAGGGGCTTTGTTGTCCCATTTGACTTTGAACATTGAAGACATGGTTGCCAAAGCGTCAGCCAACTGGTTTTCTTCCCTAGGGAAGTGCTCGGACGTGATCTCTTCGAAGTAAGGAATTAGGGATAGCACAAGTTCCTTGTAAGGGATAAGATTAGGGTGTTTAGTGTACCAATCTCCTTTTACTTGGCTGATCACCAAGGCGGAATCTCCAAACACATCCAAATGCTCGATCCTTAAGTCAATGGCAGCTTTCAGACCTAAGATGCATGCTTCATACTCAGCCATATTGTTTGTGAAATCGAAGCATAGTCTGGCAGTGAAAGGAGTGTGGCAACCTTCAGGAGAGATGATCACAGCACCAATTCCGTTAACTAAGGCGTTGGAAGCCCCATCGAATACCATAGTCCATCGGGATCCTTGTTCAGGTTCGTCATACGGTCCAGGTTTCGCACAGTCAGTTACCAGCATGATGTCCTCATTAAGGGAAGTCAAAGTTCATTGACTGATAATCATCCACGGCTTGATGGGCCAAATGATTTGCTAGTACACTTCCTTTGATGGCTTTTCGATTCGTGTATTGAATGTCGTACTCAGTCAAGATCATTTTCCATCTGGTTATCCATCCGGAAAGGGCAGGTTTCTCGAAGATGTACTTGATTGGGTCCATTCTAGAAATCAACAAAGTGGTATGAGTCAACATATACTGTCTTAGCCGGCGATCAGCCCATGCCAGAGCGCAGCAAGTTTTTTCTAGAAGTGAATATCTGGTTTCACAGTCGGTAAACTTTTTGCTCAGGTAATAAATAGCATACTCTTTTCGGCCAGACTCGTCATGTTGGCCCAATACACACCCCCATAGAGTTCTCTAGTACAGTCAAGTACATGATCAAGGGTCTTCCTTCAACTGGAGGCATGAGAATATGAGGTTCTTGTAATTATTCTTTGATTTTGTCGAAAGCAATCTGGCATTCATCGTTCCATCTGACTACCTGATCTTTCTTCAAGAGTTTGAAGAGTGGTTCACAAGTAGCAGTCAAGTAGGATATGAAATGTGAAATGTAATTGAGACGACCCAAGAATCCTCTGACTTCTTTTTCAAAATGAGGGACTGGAATTTCCTTGATGGCCTTTATCTTTGCAGGATCAACTTTAATGCCTTTATTGCTGACAACAAAACCTAGAAGCTTTCCAGATCGTACTCCAAATGTGCACTTGTTAGGGTTCAACCTCAACTTGTACTTTTTCAACCTTTCGAATAGCTTATACAGGTGATCGAGATGTTCCTCTTCAGTTTGTGATCTGGCAATCATATCATCCACATATACCTCTATTTCATGATGAATCATTTCATAAAACAAGGCTATCATAGCCCTTTGATATGTTTCCCCTGCATTCTTTAGTCCGAACGGCATGACCTTGTAGCAGAAGGTGCCCCATTGTGTAACAAAAGTAGTCTTCTCCATGTCTTCGGGAGCCATCCTTATTTGGTTATAACCTGAGAAGCCATCCATGAAAGATAAGACTTTATGCTGAGTAGTATTATCAACTAAGACGTCAATGTGTGGTAGAGGGAAATCATCTTTGGGGCCTGCCCTATTCAGATCCTTATAGTCTACGCACATGCGAACTTTCCCGTCTTTCTTTGGCACTGGAACCACATTGGCAACCCATTAAGGATATGATGTCACAGCTAGGAACCCTGCATCAAATTGTTTCATGACTTCAGCTTTGATCTTTTCAGACATATCAGGCCTCATGCGGCGAACCTTTTGTTTGACAGGAGGACAGGCTTTTTTTGTCAGTAGACGGTGAACTAGGATGTCGGTATCCAACCCAGGCATATCTTTATAAGACCAAGCAAAAACTTCCATATAATTATGTAACATCTGAACCAACCTGCTCTTGACACTGCTTTCCAACTTAGCACCGATCTTGATTTCCTTCTTATCTGACTCAGTACCCAAGTTGATAACCTCAACTGACTCTTCATGTGGTTGAATAGTTTTTTCCTCTTGTAATAGAAGTCTGGCTAATTCTCCTGGTATGTCACAATCTTCCTCGCCTTCGTCTTCGGCTTGGTTGATAGGATATTCAAAGTCATAGTCGGTAATAGTAGAGTCATTGGCAATAGGATCTAGAGTGGATGTGGACCTGCAAGAGTATGTGTGTGTGTGTGCATGTAAGATACATGGCTATTTTTTTTGAAAAATGTAATTGAAAGAAAGGAAATACAATGAACACAAATATTTGAATGCAAAAGAGTCCAATGTGTTGAATGATCATATGATTAGATGAACATAAATAAAACCCTTGACAAATGGACCAAAGTGCCCCGGGCCAGGAAAATGGCTGAAAAGTCATTGTAAAAATATTACAGACAATATGTTCTTGAATTGAAAGAAAAGCAATAACAAGTAGATTACTCCTCAATGAATGAAATAGGCACAAAGTCTTTTGTATGCCAATTTTTCAGCTCCGTAGTAGTTGGATACACCCATTCTTCAAATGCGGCTTCTTTTTCAGAGTCACCCACGGCGTTGACTTCATGGCTTCCAATGCGGAGAGGTGGCTTTCCAGCACGAGCACGCCTTACTTCCTTTTGAGCTTTGCCAGTGAAGCCTAACCCAAACTTGTCCATTTTAAAAGGGATATCGAGGAGTTGCCCCCAAGTATCATAGTTTCCTTCTTCAATTGTTGCGCGGACATCCTTGACTGAAACCATCTTTGGTGTGGCCTTGACAGCTTTGGACTCATCAAAAGAGCATTTAGTAGCAGCAATCATCGGTGGTACAACTTCAAAGGCTTGACATGGGGTTTCAAAGAATTCTCTATCCATCTCTACATACTTGAAAGAGTTAAGGTGGCTCACCATAAACTCTTCTTCCCCATATACAGTGACTATTCTGCCCTTGATTAGATATTTGAGTTTCTGGTGGAGGGTTGAGGTTACTGCCCCGGCTTTATGGATCCACAGGCGACCTAATAGACAGGAATAGTCCGGACGAATATCCATAATATAGAAAGTGGAGCTGAAGGTTTGGGAACCCACTTTGATTGGAAGATCTACCTCCCCATGAACAGTCCTATTTGATCCATCAAACGCCCTTACGATGATATCACTTGGCTTCAAGATTAAATCTTCACAGTCAAGACGGTCTAACACCCCCTTGGGTAATACATTCAGAGAAGAACCAGTGTCGACTAGCACATGCGCTAAGGTAGTCCCTTTGCACTCGATAGAAACATGTAAAGCTTTGTTGTGATTCTTCCCGAGAGATGTTAAGTCAACATCTGAAAACCCCAATCCATTATCAGCTGTCAGGCTAGCCATGCAATTCTCAAATTGGTCTGTTGTTGTCTCATGGGGGACATGAGCTTTCTTCAAGAACTTGATTAATGTTCGAGCATGGGCATCATAGCAAAGCAGCAATGACAACATTGAAATCTTAGAGGGGGTTTTCCCCAACTGTTCTACAATCTTAAAGCCGCTTCTTTTTATGATTTTTAAAATCTCGTCCATCTCGCGAGCGGAGGGTTCTTCATTAGTTACGTCCTCGGAGGGTACTTCAATCACATCAGGATCAATAACCTTCCCTTTCCCTTTTGTCTCGGTACTTGGCTTGGCGACAGTAATGCGGATGGGCGTCTTTGTAACTACTGGAGGTGAGATATTGGGTGAGAATATTCTCCCAGTTCTAGTTACTTTGCTTGAGCCAGATATGTTGCCGACATCGTCATCTTTTTCTTCTCCGACCCAGGCATCTTGTTTAATCCCATGATAGAACACCTCAGCACCATAATTCCATGGTACTGCTTTATTTGAAGAGTAAGGAATCAGTCTAGGATTGGTAATTATTAATGGAGCAATGGTGGGTTCATTTGAAATCCTATTAGGACCTTTGGAGGTGATCCTAATAGGTTTGTTTGAGATGGTAATAATGGAGAGGTCTTCACATTTGTTAATCAAACTCTTGGCAAATGGAGTCTTTTCAAACAAAATTTTGTGGCTATCCATCAGGCGTTATATGCCTTTCTTCAGCCCTTCACATTCATCGAGTCATCTTGTACAACACACACGGTCTTTTTTACAGTCAGGGAAGATCCCATCTTTCAATAGATTGTTCTTGATTATATTCAGCGGAGTAGTCAAATATTAATAGAGGTAACAAAAATTGTATCTTCGACAACATTAACACCTTTATCATGCTTCGGCATTGGAGCGGTAATTACATTCGGCATTGGAGGAGGATCAAATTCAATAGTTTTGTTTTTAATTAAGTCCTAGATTTTGTTCTTCAAGGCCCAGCATTGGTCAGTCTCGTGCCCGGGGCTGTTTGAATGGTAAGCACATTTAGCGTTTGGATTATACTTTGGTGACGAGGTGTCAGGGTTGGCGGGAGGATCATGCAACGTCACTAAATTAGCCTTGAGCAAATGTTAAAGGGCTTGAGACACTGACATGCCTAACCTTGTAAATTGTCTTCTTGGAGTTTCAAAACATTGATGATTTGCGGATGGTCTTGGAGTAGGAGTTGGATTGGAGATTCGAACAACATTGACAGACAGACGATCATTCTTCTTGGTATGGGACCTTGCCCCATACAAAGCATTAACTTCCTTCTTTGCAGCAAAAGGTTTCTTGATAGGATTGATGGTGGGGGTATATGCCAGAGATCTTCCCACTTTTGATGCCACTTTCCACTCTTTCACCGGTTAAGATTAGTTCGGTGAAACCAGAAGAAGAACAACCAACCAACAGATTAAAGAAAGGACCAGATAAAGTTCCCATGAACATGTCGATGTGCTCCCTATCAGTCAAGGGAGGTTGGACTCTACTAAAAAGGTCTCACCACTTTTGCGCATATTCCTTAAATCTTTCATTCTTTCCCATGGTCATATCTTGTAACTGAACCCTTGTTGTAGCCAAGTCGGCATTTTATTGATACTGATGGTAGAAGGCAGTAGCTAGATCCTCCCAAGTGTTAATACGAGAACCATATAACTGATAAAACCATTCAAGTTGTGTTCCAGCCAAGCTCTCTTGGAAAAAGTGAACCCAGAGCTTCTTATCAGCAGTGTGCGGTTGTATCTTGCGTACATAAGATTTCAAATGGAGTTTGGGACAAGAAACCTCATCGTACTTTGCAAAGATTGGTACTTTAAATTTGTGGGGAATGATTACCCCGGAGATCAAACCCAAATCATCAAAATCTAAGCCAGGGACGGCTTGAATTTCAATAGCTTTCAATCTGTCTTCTAACTGCTTGTATTTGATGTCAGTGGGTGGATACTGCTCGTTGAAATAATCATCATCAGATTCTTGATTATTAGCACATTCAGCCTGAGTACTATTGACCTTATCGACCTGGTTCTCGTCCTCTTCAGATGAGTCTCCTCCTACCGGGATTTGACGGATTCTCTCCTCGAATCTTCTACCCATGTTGAGCAGAGCTTTCTTCTTTGGCTTTTTCTTAACGGCCAGCAAAGCCATCATATCTTGTTGTCCCTTGTCTAGGACGAGTAGAGTTTCCTGAAACTGAGAATTCTGGGCTTGGAGTTCCATCACAGTTTTCTCTAGATCCATCTTGCTGAAATAAACAGCAGAAAGATAAGGAAACCTGTTATGCGAAAACTTGTCATGTTATGATACATGGAATATGTATATGAAAATGATTTCAAGGATTAATGAAATTTAAATTTGTATAGACAAAAGAATGAACAAACATTAATTCTCATTAGACAAAACAAGAAAGATCACATCATGCCTCTTGGGCTTACAAAATATCTTTCTAGGATAAAAAGACTGAGCGAATCCTTTTTGGCGCGAGATAAGCATTCACATTTTGCTCTTCTTGTAGCTGTTTTGTAAGCTCCAAGACCCTCTTCTCACTAGCATAGAACTGAGCCTCGAAAGTGTCTCGTTCTTCCTTCAGCTGGATCCAACCCTTTTGTAAGTCTTCGAGAGAGGTAGGTATATCAGGATGGAGGATAGTGTAGGGAACATTTCCTTCGACCACAGGCTCCATAATGATTGGTAAGATGGAGGGATAAGGCATCACAAGTTTCTGAGCGCGAGCTCGTACCCATTTAAGGTAAGGCTCAAGGGGAATGGAATTCTTGTGTCCTAGTGTCTTGCTATCCACTTTGTTCAACATCCTCCAGTCTCGGATAAACCTCTGACGATAACCTTGACTGTCGCTCTCGTAGTCAAATACCAAACCTTGAATAAGCATCTCATGGGGACCATCCCTTCGGGCGTAACCAAATTTTCTTAAGGCTAAGCAAGGGTTGTAAGTGATACCTCCTCTAATGCCAAGCAAAGGGACATTAGGGAATTCTCCACAACGATCGACGATAGTAACATTCTCCAAAGAGTGGGAACACCAATGAATATCTGAATGTCTGAGCGTCATCAACCTATGTGACCACCTTGAACCTGGCTCATTCTTCAATACAGATTGAGGAAGATGAAAAATAAACCATCTTTCCAAAAGAGGAGTACAGCATATAAGGATACCTTTTTTTCCTCGTGGTACGAGTGTGAAAGAAATGAAGGATGTCCCCTAGCAAAGTAGGCACTAGGTTACAAGACATGAAGATTTTGAAGGTGTTCACGTCTATGAGTTGGCCAGGATTTGGAAACAAAACCATCCCATAGATAATGAGAGCCACAATTTCCTCAAAGGCTTGCAAATCCAAAGAGTTCCAACAGTTTTGGGCTTTCTCAAACAAGAACTTTTCTAGGAAACCCTTGACACCACTCCTTGTTTCCCAATTAGTTGTGATATCAGATGGTTGCAAATGTAGAGCTTGAGCAATCTCTTCTGGCTTTGGATCTCTTTCCGTACCGTTGAAAGGTAATTGATTGAGAATGGGAATCCTCAAGAGTCGGGAGAATTCTTCCAAAGTTGGCACAAGTTGATAATCGGGAAATATGAAGCAATGGTGTAGGGGATCAAAGAACTGAAAGAGCACCTTCATCATGTCTTCATCAGTGTTGGAAATGACCAAGTTTAGTAGGCGACAATGTCTTTCGGTAAATGGAGAATTTTTAGGAATCCTTAATGCTAACTCTTTAAGTTGAGGAGGGATCCTTACGAGATTGACTTGAATGGTTTTCCTGCGAATAAAATCCATGTCCTACAAAACAGAACAAAGATAAATCCCAAGATCCTTGAAATGGTTAGTGAGTATGAGTATGATGTTATGATGTTTATGATGTTATGTACAAGTAGATATATTCAAATAAAGCAAACAAGTCCTTAGGTTTAGGCTTGCATGGAGTATCATAGGTAAGTACCCTCTTGAAGTTTAGTTGGCTCAAACCTGTCCTAGTAATAATAATCGGGTTCTAAGGAGCTCAATATCACTAATTTCTTTTCTCGGGCATTGTTTCAGCGCAAGCCTCTTTAATGGCGACTGAAATATCCCAAAAAACCAAACCTCAATGAGTGTAGTATCGAGTATCTACCAACTTCGGACTGCACCAAAGTCGGTCATCTCACTACGTCCTAAAGGCCAAGTTGGTCAAGTAAAGGTTCTAAAATTTCATTAGTGCTTCATGACATCACTCAACGGCCCCGCATTCTACTTGACTACTAAAGGGCTACCGGTACCCACAAATATGTCGCACTAACATAGCTATTGCTTAGACCGTGTCGGTATACCCCTCACAGTTTCCACAACGTATTGCTACTTACCTATAAGGTATCCCAAATCCGGGTAGAGGATTCAAACCCAAACAAAGAACCAAAATGTAAAGAACACAAGTCGAACAAAGAAAGCAAGTAAATGTGATGTAACCCTAAGGTAACCCCACTTTTAAAATTTCCCCAGCAGAGTCTCCAGTTATGTGATACGGTGGGAGAATTGACTTGAAGGTTTTGTGTTTTATCGCAAATGTTGCGGTTAGCAAGAGTCGCCACCGACTTTTATTTTATCCAAAAGGAAAGGTAAAAAAGCACAGGAAAGACCTTTGAGATTGTTTCTTGAGTTCGGGGAGTATATTATGAAAAGGGAAGGTATTAACACCCTTTTCATCCATGGGCTCTTAGTTACTTGCTAGATCACTTGCTTTTGTTTGAAATTGTGCTTTGTGTGGTTTTGAAAGTATTTTGTAAAAGAGACCATTGTTTAGGCAATCTTTGTAATGATTCTCATTCGTAAGAATGTATACAAATATGTTTGTATTTTTGAAAATGTTTTCAAGTTTGTAAGATGTTTTGAAATGAGTGTATTTGTTTTGAAAATAGCAAGGATATTTGTTTGAAATGGAGCAAGTAACCAAAGGTAATCTACCTACTCAAATGTCTTTCTTGTTCATTTTCTTTTCCTTTGATATTGTTGTCTTACCATTGATTTGGTAAGTAACCCTATCTTTGGATGTAAACGGGACGGGCGTGGGTCATCGTATAACCATGATTAGCAATGTTGCAAAGTATCTTAGCATTTTAGGGACTAAGATAATTTTTGTAAGGCAACTTTGAATAGCGTCATCGAGGGACTATGATCTTATTTTTTTTGTTTGTTTTGCTAAGATACCTTACATGCGTAATATGACCATTTTGTTCAAGGCAATAAAGTGGAGTAACCCTAGGGGTGTTTGTTTGAAAGTGTGTCATTTTCATGCTTGATTTTGTCTTGAATTAGGGTTTTCTATTTGATTGGTTTTATCTTGCCATACAAACCCTAATTATTAACATGTTATATAAAGCGATAAATTATGGAAAGTAAATATCCTACGCTATTACAATTATTTAGGGATGGGGTGTACAAATTTAAAAATGGGGATTGCAATAAATTAAAGTCCTAATTATCTATTACAACCATATTGAATATCCATGAAGAACATATATGAAGCATGTAAAAATAAAGAAAAATGAAAGGAAAAGAAAACATTTTGGATCATTATGTGTCGATCATTTGGGGGTGGAGTGTACAAATTTACAAATGGGGATTGCAAGAAATTAAAATCCTAATTATCTATTACAACCATATTGAATAGCCATGAAGAAAATATATGAAGCATGTAAAAATAAAGAAAAATGAAAGGAAAAAAAACATTTTGGATCATTATGTGTTGACACATGCCGTAAAATCAAGCTTCTCAAATGCACTTTTGCTTTGATGAAGACAAATCATGATTGATAAAGAATGCAAAGATTATTGATCAAGCTAAAAGCCTCTTTGGATGAAGTCTTTGGTTCAAGCCCTTAGCAAATTTCAAGGTATAATGATAATACTTACCTTGAACTTAAGATATAGATGCTCAACGGTCAAAAAGAAACATTTTATATTGTCCAACTCTTTATTCAAGTCTTTCCAAAGCAAAAATTCAATTTTCATTTGAGTGCAATCAATTTACATGTTAGTGCAATCGATTGCATGATTCAGTTTTTCAAAACATGGCTACTGACTTCCAGTGCAATCTATTTGCATGGTTGTGCAATCGATTGCACACACAAAATATTTGGAAATCTGGCTACTGGAACCCCGTGCAATCGATTTGCATGGTTGTGAAATCGATTGCACACTCAAAATATTTGGAATTCTGGCTACTGGAACCCCGTGCGATCGATTTGCTTGGTTGTGAAATCGATTGCACACTGAAAATATTTGGAAATCTGGATATTGGAACCCCGTGCAATCGATTTGCATGGTTGTGCAATCGATTGTACACTCAAAATATTTCGAAATCTGGCCACTGGAATCCTGTGCAATCGATTGGCATGGTTGTGCAATCGATTGCCTGTTGATTGTTTTTGAAAAAAACAGCAACCTTACACCTGCCTGTTCATGATACTATTTCATGGAAAACTTTTCACTCAATCTTGGCAATTGTTCATGATTTTTTTGCAAACCTTTTCTTAAAAAGTTATGGAGAGTTTTAAATGAAGAGTTTTAAAGTTAAGGAGACTTACCTTGCAGCTAGAATTTATGTTTTGCGCTTGAGGTGTTGCCTTGTGGACTGTTATGACCTTTTTCAGTTATGAGATTTTTTTGAGAGTTTGTCAATAAAACTTCTGGTTTTGTTTCTATTTTTTTCTAACCTCGATCTCCTTACTTTTTTTTATAACCCCCTTTGTCTTGCAAATGCTTCTTCTATTTATAGGCAGGAGGTTTGTGCATATGAGCTGACTAAGTTTGCAAGATAGCATGTTATGGTTTGGTTGGATTACAAAAATCAAACTATGTCAAGTACTCCATAGTCCCAAGGTGAAGTACCAAAGTTGCTGGTATAGAGGAGCTACTTCCCATGATTTATGGTGGAGTATAATCAGCAACAAGCAAGGTATGGGCTCAAGACAAACTTTGTACAAAAAGCTTGCTTATCAAGAACAGCAATGGTGCCTTTATGCCATAAATGGAAAGATGTTTTGGACAATGGCTCAAACACTTTGGTAATAGCTCAAGCTCTTGTGTAAACATTAAATTATGATGAGATTTTTAAGCAAATAAGCCTGCAATATAAGATTATGCAGCAAATCATGAGAGTTTTGTTATGTGTTCTTCACTTAGAATGACTTGCAATTCAAAGATGGATGGCCAACTTCAAGCCCTTGAATCTCCTAGCTCAAGTATGATAAATTTATGCTCTTGGATGTTTTGGAAAGCTTGAAACATCCTCTATAACTTTCATGTTGGCCATTTTGACAAAATCATCTTGGAACTATGTGAAAAAATGCCAAGAAGTTGGGGTAAACTCCTGACCAAAATCTGTTGAAAATTTCTCTAAGTGTTAAATGAAAATGTCACGACTCCATGAATTTATAACTCAAAATCCAAGCACTTATAGGAGAAGTTGTGTAAAGCAATCTTGTAGATATCATGGAGATCTACAACTTTCATGTTGAAAGTTTCCCTTGAATTGTCTTGCATCTTGGTGAAAGAATAGCATGAAGTGATGAAATTATCATGTATAAAACACTTAGAAAATTTCTAAGTCTTGGAAATCTTGACTTTTCAAGTTGACTTTTGACTTTCTTGACTTCTTGATGATCAAGCTTGATATTCTTGAATGTCTTGATGAAATTTGATCTTTGGAATGTAATGTTGACCAAAAAGTCAAAGTTTGACTTTCTAATATGCAATTGACCATTTTGCCCGTGTGCCAATTCCAAGCCTAAATTGATGTATGAGTGCTGCAAACTTGACGTCATAGAAGATCTTGTGAGAGAATCCTTGAGAAATGAGAGGGAAAATTTTGGGGTACAACAGCTGCCCCTGTTCAATCTTCTTAAACCTGAAGAGTTAGATTGGTGAGTCCGCCATTCGTGACTTGAAGGTGAAAGATGATTCAACACTAGAGTGCCCAGAAATTTGCACTCGAAGATGGATGGTGAATAGGCTTATAGATGCCATTTGGAGGAAAGTTGATAAACATTAGAAGAAATATCAGCACAAATCTCTTGTGGATTTATACTAAAACTTGATGTTTTACCTGTGAGAAAAAGAGTTAGTAAAATGAAGATGCATGCATGATGTTCACCAGATGTGGTATTATTCTAAATGCATAGGGTATGTACATGCTATGATGTATGATCGTGAGATGTATGTTTCTGTCTGGGAAAATAAACCCCTGACTGCTGCTGAGGAAATTCTGGGGGGTTGAATCCCTGATTGCCGTTGGGGGTGAAGAATATGCATATCTTTAAACTTTGTTGAAAGGATGCGTTCGCTGGGGAATATCTCTTGAATGTCAACTGTTATCTGGTCGGATCCAGGCTTCACAATTTGTTAAGGATGAAATAGTCAACTACTATCTGGTCGGATCTAGGATTCACATCAACTTACTGGGGGGAGAGATGAATTAATTGTTATCTGGTCGGATTCCAGGCTTTGTAGAAAATTTATTGAAATTGAATAGTTATCTGGTCGGATCCAGGCTTCCCAACAACTTGCTAGGGATACGGAAGTTAATTGTTATTTGGTCGGATCCAGGCTTCGCAGTAACTTGAAATGGTAACTACTATCTGGTTGGATCCAGATTTCATGGTTTTTAGAAAGTTGTACTATTATCTGGTCGAGTCCAGGCTTCATAGTGTCTCTCTGGGGATCATAGTTAATTGTTATCTGGGAGGGCTCCAGGTTTCACAATAAACTATTTGAAAAAACGGTCATCTGGTCGGGTCCAGGATTTGCAGATTTCTGAGGTTGATGAGGTCAATCACTATCTGGTCGGGTCCAGGTTTCACAATAAACTATTTGGGGATTTAGTTGTCATCTGGTCGGTTTCCAAGTTTCACAATGAATCTCGGAGGGTAATCGCTATCTGGTCGGATCCAGGCTTCACAACAACTTGTTGGGGTAGAGGCAAACTCTACTAGGGAAAAGAAATTAAACCTTGGTTGGATTGAGTCTAGGTTCTTCTATACCTTTGAAGAGTTAGACTATTATCTGGTCGGGTCCAGGTTTCATAGCATTTTGAAATTGAGATCAACTGTTATTTGGTCGGGTCCAGGTTTCAGATACTCAAATTGTTATCTGGTCGAGTCAGGGTTTCAGCAAGTTGAAGAACTCAAACTATTATCTGGTCGAATCCAGGCTCTAGTAATAACTTGAAAAATTGTGCTAATCCCTGGTCGGAACCAGGCTTCGTAGTATCTTTTTTTGGAAATAGTCAAGGCTTTGCTGACGGCTTTACTGGGGATCAGGGGTTGTGGCCCTATGATTTGCAACAATCTAAAAGAAAATTCAAATTGGAGAGTGTAGACTCAGTCGGGTAGGACAGACTCAACTTCGGGAGGATATACTCAACTAGGGAGGATAAACTCTCCTTGGGGATAATAGCCTTGGTCGGGGAAGATATGCTCAGCTAGGGAACTTTGTGGTGTCTTGATTGTTGTATCTTGGGGAAATTTGAACTCGGCTGGGGAGGTATGTGGTTCCTCGATGATTGTTAGGGAAATAAAAACCTGTTGGGGAAAGGTTTATTGCAGCCGTCCTCATGGGGATAATGATAATGAGATAACTCTGTGGGGATATTTCCTACACATTAAAGAGATGCTTACTGTTGCTTAGCAGGACACGTGTTCCAAATAGTTTTTAATTATGTTCATTCAATTTTAGTCATTGGACAAATTTGCATTCAAAACAAAGACGGAAATTTTTCACTTCAAAGTGTATTTGTATTGATATTTTGCCCATGAATAGACGTTTTTGTACAGAGAGACGGAGATCCTAGTAAGAGGAAATCTTCGAAAGGAAAACAAACATTGATAATGAAAACAAAATAGCCATGTGAAATGATCTTATTGCCTTCCAACTCTACTATTGCCCCAATATCTTCAAATGTCTCTTGTGGTTGATAGAAGTTGATTGGATTGATCTTGGACCGTTTAAACTTGGACCTTAATGATAAAATTGACTGTATTGATTCCATGGGACATAGTCATATGCTTTTAATCCTTAACATTTGCCTGGACCTCCCTTTCGGGTTTTCAGCCCACCAGGATACCCCTTTTTGCCCAAGTCGCCCTTTCGGGTTTTCAACTTGCCGGGTGTACAATCTTTTTCATATATCCCTAATTTTTGCCCAAACCTTTTGGTTTGTCGGGATGCCCTTTTTTTGCTTAGGTGTGTCAACCTAACGGGTCTCTTATGCGTAGTATTTTTTAACTATGTCCGCGTTTATGGGATGTGGGAAATCCTCGCCAGCCATGGTAGTCAGCATCATGGCACCGCCAGAGAAAACTCTCTTAACAACAAATGGCCCTTCATAGGTGGGAGTCCATTTTCCTCTGGGGTCGCCTTGTGGTAGAATGATGTGTTTTATCACCAAGTCACCAGCTTGATATACTCGAGGCTTGATCTTTTTGTTGAAGGCCTTGATCATCCGTTTTTGGTACGTCTGACCATGGCAAACATTAGTTAACCATTTTTCGTCAATCAAGTTCAGCTTATCCAATCTCGTTTGAATCCACTCGTCTTCGCCTAAGCCTGCCTCAATCATAATCCTCAGCGAGGGAATCTGATCTTTCACTGGAAGAACAACTTCCATGCCATAAACTAAGTAAAAGGGAGTTGCCCCAGTTGAGGTTCTAGATAAAGTACGGTAGTTGTTGTACCCCAAAATTTTCCCTCTCATTTTACTCAACAAATGGCAAGTGAGGTCCCCAAATTGCTCAAGGAAGTTCAAGAGTTGACCAGACAAGCTCTCTCCTAAGGCAGTATATCTCAAATTAGGGTTTCCATCTTCATCAAGATGTGTGAACCACCAAGGACTCAAATTCTCACCATTGTCCTAATATGTTCTCAATATCATCCTTACCAAGTTTCAAGCCTTGCAGAAGAAGTTTGCTCAGTCAATTGCTCAAATTCCAGAAAATCAACTATACTAGGTCAAAAGTCAATTGTGGCCCACATACAGTCAAACTCCAAGATTTTTGGTCAACATCCTCATTTTTAAGTATTATTCGTCATTTGATCAAGGGTTGATCATGATTCCTCAAGGATTGCTCACAATTCATCAAAATCCAAAAGTTGATAAATTAGGGTTTTGTAGGAAAAGTCAACTCAACTTTGACCAAACATAACTTTCTCATACTTTATCATAAATGACCCATCCAAAGCTCATTTTGAATAGGATGCAATTCCCTACAATTCATCCTCATCTCCCAAGTTCAGAATATGCACCCACAAAAATATATGAATTTTGACATTATAGGTCCTTTTGAAAAGTCAACAAAAAACACCTTTTGGGTCAAAACATTATACATGAACATGGAAGATTCAATTGAAATGAGACCAAACGGGTTGCTTAGAGGACAACCTAAGCTTTCTAAAAAGTCCAAGAACACCTCTCTAGGATCAAAATTAAGAGAGTTATGCATTGGTCAAGTTGACCATTTTTGCAAAATTGCCAAAAGTCAAATATGCTCAAATTTGCCTTTTTTTTGCTAAATGGGTCCAACTTTTTATGCTTGCACCTCAAGTATAATGTGGTCCACGACTCAAATGTTCACTCACCCATTATGTGCTTCATTTTTCAATTTATTTTGATTTTTCATTAATTAAAAAATGGATTAAATCAAATAAATGATGAAAATTAATAAAGATATGATTTGATTTGTTTTTTGACAGTTTAGCAATCAAGATATGCTGAGATTACAATATCAATTCGAGTTAAGGCCAATTGGTACAAGAAAAGCATGATTTGGCTCAAAATAGGAACATATCATACAACTTGAAAATCAAATCAAATCTTGGATAAATGCAAAGATTCATGCCAAGTTTGTTAACCTAATTAATTCTAGGTTATATAATGAAGCTTTCCATATCAAAAAACAAGGGTTAGAGGTCGTGTAAAGCACAAAACAAAACTGAAAAATTCAAAGAAAAGTGGGAGTTGGTTTTCATTCCACAGGCTATCTCAAGTCATCCTGGCCATTCCAATCGCTTTCTAGACATCTCAGGAAGCTAACAACATCCTTTATAAGCTTCAACACGCCCAAAAACATGCTCTACACCTCACGCGGTTTGCAAGCTTTTTCAAATTTGATTATTGCAATTTACGCATCATTAGCACTTTTGATTGTTATATTCATGTTTGTCATCATGTTTGTAAGCTAACCATGCCATTTAATTGTGTTTTTGATACATGTACGTGATATTGCCATTGTTAGGGTCTCTGTATTCGTTTTAGGGGTTTTCAATGCAGGCAAAATTAGGCCTTGATTCTGGTACCATGATGCTCGTGAGGATGAGACGATTTGATTGGTACCAGTACTTTTCATTTATCTTGCTCGTATGCAATTTTGGAGATGAACATGGTTATACTTACAGTGAACGTCTATAGGTAAAAGTCTTGTTTTCTAAGGCAACGGTCCAAGGAAGAAGATAAGGCGTGGCAGTCCATGGATGGCTGGTTTAAATTTTCACGCATTTTCTGAATATATTGTTTGATTTGATTATATTGTTTTGCTTCTATTATATGAACAACAAGAACGTGTAGCACAGCTGGCAAGCAAGCATTGGAATTGAGCCTGAGGACCTGGGTTCGATCCCAGGTCCCAACCATTGCTTTGTATTTTTTTTTTTCATATGATCAGGTGCATTACTATTCCATGTGTCCACCATGTAGCTCAAAGATCTGACCATCAGATTCATCGGCAAGCCAGATCCAACGTGCCAGCAATGATGGTTCACCATGCTACTCAAGTCAACGCCCATACCAGATTCAGCGCTGACCGGGCTTAATGCTTATTTGGGCCAAGAAAATCAGATTTGCACCCCCCAGCATGCTATTCAACACAGGCCCATCTCTTCACTTTTTTATATCTTCTTATTTTTTTAATTCTTTTATTATTTTCCTTAATTATTTTAATTAACAAAATAAATCACTTTCTTTATTTTTTCATAAAATCATAAAATCAAGAAATCACAAAAATTAGAATTAGGTTTTTTTATCAAATTTAATTTTGTTAATTAATTAGATTAATATTAAAACTAGGGTAACTTTAATTTGTTTTTTTACAATTAAAATTCAATTAGAAAATTAGGTTAACTCTTGATTTAATTTTTCTTTCTTTCTCAAATAAAATAAAAATACAAAAAAATAGGTTAACTTATTTATTTTTCTTAATTAAAATTAATTAGTAATTAGGGTCCTTTTTTTAATTCAATTTTCCATTATTTTCTCAAATAACAAAACACGACAAAAAAATGATTTTTCTTTAATCAATTGCAATTAGGTTTAGTAGAGGGTTAAAACCCTAATCGCCTCGCATTTAATTCGCCGCGCGCTTGTTAATTATTTTGCCATTATTTTGTAATTGTTCATGGTTTGTAATAGTTAACTTAGGGTTTTTTATTTACTGTTTAAATCCCTGATTTTTTTGGTTATGTAATTAATCCCCCTCCCCGAAGCCTTGTAATAGCTAGGTTTATTTTCTCGCATTTTTAATTCCTGCAAATATTTAACTGTTTAGATGTATGCTAATAGGATTGTATGGCAAGAATGCATGATAAACTAATACAGTTAGAAAACCCTAATGTGCAAAGATTAAATAACTGAAATAAATCACTCGCACATATTCAATCTTAGGGTATACTCTCACTTCGGTGGCCTTTGGTAAACGATCATTAAGCATAGGGTCTTAGTGGTTGCTCTCCAGTCTAAAGGATCAAATTGTCCCATTCAAACATTGCCTCGAAAATGTTGCCTCGAAATGATCTTAAGACTCTATGGTTATTACTAAGGTATCCTAGTATTGCTTTAGTGACCGTACGTCCCTTTCGAATTGACCCTTACAAACTCCAATGACGGTGCTACCTACTCCTCAATAGTGGGATAGCACTGTCTAAAGGAAACAAGAATAGAAATTATCTTTTTCGAGTAGGTAGATGCTAATAGGTACTTGCTCAAATCAAAGATTTTCACACTTACACTTTTTAAAACAAATTTTAAAAAAAAACAACTTCGTTACACCCTTGAGGACTGATACAAGGGTTATCACGAAGTAAACAAAACTTTTCAAAACAAGAACACAAGCACAAGCAATTTAAAAAATAAGCAAGTACCTAAGAGTCCATAGATAACTACGGATAGAAAAGGTGCTAACACCTTCCCTTTCTATAATCTATCCCCCGTACTCAGAATATCTCGAAAAAGGATTTTTTTTCTGTACTTTTTTCCTTTCCAGTTGGATGAAATAAAAGTCAGTGGCGACTCTTGATTACCGCAACATTTTGCAAACAAAAACACAAAACACAAACCAGTATTAAACAGTCGGTTCTGCCACCATATCACAGTAACCATGTAGAGCAAACGGCAACATCTCATGCCAATCCTTATAGGTTACTACCATCTTTTGCATAATCTTCTTGATAATTTTGTTGGCTGCTTCGACTGCGCCATTCATTTTTGGTCTATATGGAGAAGAATTGTGATGCTTGATCTTAAACTGAGTGCAAAGCTCAGTAATCATGGCATTATTAAGGTTAGTCCCATTGTCGATGATGATCCTTTCGGGGATACCATAACGGCATATGAGGTTGTGTCTGATGAATCTGGCTACCACATTCTTGGTGACTGAGGAAAATAAGGCGGCTTCGACCCATTTGGTGAAATAATCGATAGCAACAAGAATGAAGCGATGTCTGTTGGAAGTTGTGGGCTTGATCTCTCCAATCATGTTAATGCCCCACATTGCAAATGGCCACGGAGCGGTCATTACATTCAGATGGATAGGAGGCACATGGACCTTGTCAGCGTAGATTTGGAATTTGTGATAGGTCCTTGAATGTTGATGGCAATCAGTCTCCATTGTTGACCAATAGTAAACTGCTCTTAAGATTTTCTTGGCCATCGTATGCCCACTTGAGTGAGTACCGAAGAGACCATCATGCATGTCTTCCATAATTTCTTCTGCCTCCTTCTTGTCCACACATCGGAGTAGAGTCGAATCATGGTTACGTTTGTACAATATCCTGTTACATAGGAAGAATTTGGCTACAAATCTTTGCAAGAACTTTCTATCATTGATAGATGCCCCCTCTGGATACTCTTGTGTTTCAAGGTATCTCATCACCTCATGGTACCATGGCTTTTCCGCATCAGTGTCAAGCTCATAGTAATGTGCAGGTTCATTGAATATTTCAATTGTTATCATAGGGGCTTCGTTGTCCCATCTGACTTTAAACATTGAAGACATGGTTGCCAAAGAGTCAACCAACTGGTTTTCTTCCCTAGGGAAGTGCTCGAACGTGATCTCTTTGAAGTAAGGAATTAGGGATAGCACAAGTTCCTTGTAAGGGATAAGATTAGGGTGTTTAGTGTCCCAATATCCTTTTACTTGGCTGATCACCAAGGAGGAATCTCCAAACACATCCAAATGCTTGATCCTTAAGTCAATGGCAACTTTCAGACCTAAGATGCATGCTTCATACTCAGCTATATTGTTTGTGCAATCGAAGCATAGTCTGGAAATGAAAGGAGTGTGGCAACCTTCAGGAGAGATGATCACAGCACCAATTTCGTTACCTAAGGCATTGGAAGCCCCATCGAATTCCATAGTCCATATGGATCCTTCTTCAGGTTCGTCATACGGTCCAGGTTTCGCATAGTCAGTTACCAGCATGATGTCCTCATCAGGGAAGTCGAAGCTCATTGACTGGTAATCATCCACGGCTTGATGGGCCAAATGATCTGCTAGTACACTTCCTTTGATGGATTTTCAAGTCGTGTATTGAATGTCGTACTCAGTCAAGATCATTTGCCATCTGGCTATCCGTCCGGAAAAGGAAGGTTTCTCGAAGATGTACTTGATTGGGTCCATTTTAGAAATCAACAAAGTGGTATGAGTCAACATATACTGTCTTAGCCAGCGATCAGCCCATGCCAGAGTGCAGCAAGTTTTCTCGAGCAGTGAATATCTGGTTTCACAGTCGGTAAACTTTTTGCTCAGGTAATAATTAGCATGCTATTTTCGGCCAGACTCGTCATGTTGGCCCAATACACACCCCATAAAGTTCTCTAGTACAGTCAAGTACATGATCAATGGTCTTCCTTCAACTGGAGGCATGAGAATAGGAGGTTCTTGTAGGTATTCTTTGATTTTGTCAAAAGAAATCTGGCATTCATCATTCCACCTGACTACCTGATCTTTCTTCAAGAGTTTGAAGAGTGGTTCACAAGTAGCAGTCAAGTGGGATATGAAACGGGCAATGTAATTGAGATGACCCAAGAATCCTCTGACTTCTTTTTCAGAATGAGGGACTGGCATTTCTTGGATGGCCTTTATCTTGGCAGGATCAACTTTAATGCCTTTATTGCTGACAACAAAACCTAGAAGCTTTCCAGATCGTACTCCAAATGTGCACTTGTTAGGGTTCAACATCAACTTGTACTTTTTCAACCTTTCGAATAGCTTATACAAGTGATCGAGATGTTCCTCTTCAGTTTGTGATCTGGAAATCATATCATCCACATATACCTCTATTTCATGATGAATCATTTCATGAAACAAGGCTACCATAGACCTTGTAGCAGAAGGTGCCCCATTGCGTAACAAAAGTAGTATTCTCCATGTCTTCGGGAGCCATCCTTATTTGATTATAACCTGAGAAGCCATCCATGAAAGAGAAGACTTTATGTTGAGCAGTATTATCAACTAAGACGTTAATGTATGGTAGAGGGAAATCATCTTTGGGGCTTGCCCTATTCAGATCCCTATAGTCTACGCACATGCGAACTTTCCTGTCTTTCTTTGGCACTGGCACCACATTAGAAACCCATTGAGGATAGGATGTCACAGCTGGTAACCCTGCATCAAATTGTTTCATGACTTCAGCTTTGATCTTTTCAAACAAATCAGGGCTCATGCGGCGATCCTTTTGCTTGACAGGCGGACAATCTTCTTTTGTGGGCAGACGATGAACTACGATGTCGGTATCCAACCCAGGCATATCTTCATAAGACCAAGCAAAAACTTCCACATAATCATGCAACATCTGAACCAACCTGCTCTTGACACTGCTTTCCAAGTTAGCGTCGATCTTGATTTCCTTCTTATCTGACTCAGTACCCAAGTTGATAACCTCAACTGACTCTTCATGTGGTTGAATAGATTTTTCCTCTTGTAATAGAAGGCTGGCTAATTCTCCTAGTATGTCACAATCTTCCTCGCCTTGGTCTTCGGCTTGGTTGATAGGATATTCAAAGTCATAGTCGACAATAGTAGAGTCATTGGCAATAGGATCCAGAGTGGATGTGGACCTGCAAGAGTGTGTGTGTGTATGTGCATGTAAGATACGTGGCTATTTTAAAAAATAAAGTAATTAAAAGAAAGGAAAGACAATGAACACAAATATTCGAATGCAAAAGAGTCCAATGTGCTGAATGATCATATGATTAGATGAACATAAATAAAGCCCTTGACAAATGGACCAAAGTGCCCCGTGCCAGGAAAATGGCTGAAAAGTCATTGTAAAAATATTACAGACAATATGTTCTTGAATTGAAAGAAAAGCAATAACAAGTAGATTACTCCTCAATGAAGGAAATGGGCACAAAGTCCTTTGTATGCCAATTTTTCAGCTCCGTAGTAGTTGGATACACCCATTCTTCAAATGCGGCTTCTTTTTCAGAGTCACCCACGGCGTTGACTTCATGGATTCCAATGCGGATAGGTGGCTTTTCAGCACGAGCACGCCTCACTTGCTTCTGAGCTTTGCCAGTGAAGCCCAACCCAAACTTGTCCGTTTTAAAAGGGATATCGAGGAGTTTCCCCCAAGTATCAAAGTTTCCTTCTTCAATTTCCGCGCGAGCATCCTTGACTGAAACCATCTTTGGCATGGCCTTGACAGCTCTGGACTCATCAGAAGAGCATTTAGTAGCAGCAATCATCGGTGGTACAACCTCAAAGGCTTGACATGGGGTTTCAATGAATTCTCCATCCATCTCTACATACTTGAAAGAGTTAAGGTGGATCACCATAAACTCTTCTTCCCCACAGATGGTGACTATTCTGCCCTTGATTGGATATTTGAGTTTCTGGTGGAGGGTTGAGGTTATTGCCCCAGCTTTATGGATCTACGGGCGACCTAACAGACAGGAATAGGCCGGACGAATATCCATAATATAGAAAGTGGAGCTGAAGGTTTGGGAACCCACTTTGATTGGAAGATCTACCTCCCCATGAACAGTCCTCTTTGATACATCAAACGACCTTACGATGATATCACTTGGCTTCAAGATTAAATCTTCATAGTCAAGACGGTCTAACGCCCCCTTGGGTAATACATTCAGAGAAGAACCAGTGTCGACTAGAACATGCGCTAAGGTAGTCCCTTTTCACTCGATAGAAACATGTAAAGCTTTATTGTGATTCTTCCCGGGAGGTGTTATGTCAACATCTGAAAATCCCAAGCCATTATCAGTTGTCAGGCTAGCCACGCAATTCTCAAATTGGTCTGTTGTTGTCTCATGGGGGACATGAGCTTTCTTCAAGAACTTGATTAATGTTCGAGTAAGGGCATCGGGTCAAAGCAGCAATGTCAACATTGAAATCTTAGAGGGGGTTTGCCCCAACTGTTCTACAATCTTGAAGTCGCTTCTTTTTATGATTTTTAAAATGTCGTCCATCTCACGAGCGAAGGGTTCTTCATTAGTTACGTCCTCGGAGGGTACTTCAATCACATCAGGATCAATAACCTTCCCTTTCCCTTTTGTCTCGGTACTTGGCTTAGCGACAGTAATGCGGTTGGGCATTTTTGTAACTACTGGAGGTGAGATATTGGGTGAGAATATTCTCCCAGTTCTAGTTACTTTGCTTGAGCCAACTATGTTGCCGACATCGTCATCTTTTTCTTCTCCGACCCAGGCATCTTATTTAATCCCATGATAGAACACCTCAGCACCGTAATTCCATGGTACCGCTTTGTTTGAAAAGTAAGGAATCGGTCTAGGATTGGTAATTATTAATGGAGCAATGGTGGGTTCATTTGAAATCCTATAAGGACCTTTGGAGGTGATCCTAATAGGTTTGTTTGAGATGGTAATAATGGATAGGTCTTCACATTTGTTAATCAAACTCTTGGCAAATGGAGTCTTTTCAAACAGAATTTCGTGGCTATCCATCAGGCGTTGTATGCCTTTCTTCAGTCCTTCACATTCATCGAGTCATCTTGTACAGCACACACAGTCTTTTTTACAGCCAGGGAAGATCCCATCTTTCAACAGATTGTTCTTGATTATATTCAGCAGAGTAGTCAAATCTTCAACATAGGTAACAAAAATTGTATCTTCGACAACATTAACACCTTTGTCATGCTTCGACATTAGAGCGGTAATTACATCGGCATTGGAGGAGGATCAAATTCAATAGTTTTGTTGTCAATTAAATCCTGGATTTTGTTCTTCAAGGCCCAGCACTGGTCAGTCTCGTTCCCGAGGCTGTTTGAATGGTAAGCACATTTAGCGTTTGGATTATACTTTGGTGACGAGGTGTCAAGGTTGGCGGGAGGATCGCGCAACGTCACTAAATTAGCCTTGAGAAAATGTTGAAGGGCTTGAGACACTTACATTTTGGAAATCAACAAAGTGGTATGAGTTAACATATACTGTCTTAGCCGGCGATCAGCCAATGCCAGAGCGCAATAAGTTTTCTCGAGCAGTGAATATCTGGTTTCACAGTCGGCAAACTTTTTGCTTAGGTAATAAATAGCATGCTCTTTTCGGCCATACTCGTCATGTTGGCCCAATACACATCCTATAGAGTTCTCTAGTACAGTCAAGTACATGATCAAGGGTCTTCCTTCAACTGGGGGCATGAGAATAGGAGGTTCTTGTAGGTATTCTTTGATTTTGTCAAAAGCAATCTGGCATTCATCGTTCCATCTAACTACCTGATATTTCTTCAAGAGTTTGAAGAATGGTTCACTAGTAGCAGTCAAGTGGGATATGAAACGGGCAATGTAATTGAGACAACCCAAGAATCCTCTGACTTCTTTTTCAGAATGAGGGACTGGCATTTCTTGGATGGCCTTTATCTTGGCAGGATCAACTTGAATGCCTTTATTGCTGACAACAAAACCTAGAAGCTTTCCAGATCGTACTCCAAATGTGCACTTGTTAGGGTTCAACCTCAACTTGTACTTTTTTAACCTTTCGAATAGCTTATACAGGTGATCGAGATGTTCCTTTTCAATTTGTGATCTGGCAATCATATCATCCACATATACCTCTATTTCATGGTGAATCATTTCATGAAACAAGGCTACCATAGCCCTTTGATATGTTGCCCCTGCATTCTTTAGTCCGAACGGCATGACCTTGTAGCAGAAGGTGCCCCATTGCGTAACGAAAGTAGTCTTCTCCATGTCTTCGGGAGCCATCCTTATTTGATTATAACCTGAGAAGCCATCCATGAAAGATAAGACTTTATGCTGAGCAGTATTATCAACTAAGACGTCAATGTGTGGTAGAGGGAAATCATCTTTGGGTCTTGCCCTATTCAGATCCCTATAATCTACACACATGCGAACTTTCCCGTCTTTCTTTGGCACTGGAACCACATTGGCAACCCATTGAGGATAGGATGTCACAGCTAGGAACCCTGCATCAAATTGTTTCATGACTTCAGCTTTGATCTTTTCAGACATATCAGGCCTCATGCGATAAACCTTTTGCTTGACAGGCGAATAGTTTTCTTTTGTGGGCAGAAGATGAACTACGATGTCGGTATCCAACCCAAGCATATCTTCATAAGACCAAGCAAAAAATTCCACATAATCATGCAACATCTGAACCAACCTACTCTTGACACTGCTTTCCAAGTTAGCGCCGATCTTAATTTCCTTCTTATCTGACTCAGTACCCAAGTTAATAACCTCAACTGACTCTTCATGTGGTTTAATAGTTTTTTCCTTTTGTAATAGAAGTCTAGCTAATTCTCCTGGTATGTCACAATCTTCCTCGCCTTCGTCTTTGGCTTGGTTGAACATCAGAAGCCTGCAGGGTTGATGCAACCGTTAGAAGTTCCAGAATGGAAATGGGATAGCATTTCAATGGACTTTTGTGACGGGGTTGCCTAATACTTTAAGAGGACATGATTCTATTTGGGTTATTGTTGATAGGCTTACGAAGTCGGCTCATTTTATTCCTATTATCAGCAGTTTTTCAGTGTCGAAGTTGGATGAGATTTACACTAGTGTAATTGTGAAGTTGCATGGTGTTCCTTTGTGCATTGTGTCAGATAGAGATCCAAGATTTACTTCTGATCTTTGAAAGAGTTTGCAAGAAGCGTTGGGTTCTAAGTTGAGATTGAGTTCAGCGTATCATCCTCAGACAGATGGTCAGACTGAACGAACGATTCAATCGTTGGAAGATTTTCTTAGGGCATGTGTTCTTGAGCAGGGAGGTTGGTGGGATACTTATCTTTCGTTGATAGAATTCACTTATAATAACAGTTACCATTCCAGTATTGGGATGGCACCTTTTGAGGCGTTGTATGGTCGATAATGTAGAACTTTGTTATGTTGGCATGAATCTAGTGAAAGTGTAGTACTTAGACCTGAACTTGTTCGTGAAACTAATGAGAAGGTGAAGTTGATTCTATAAAAGATGAAAGCTTCCCAAAGTAGACATAAGAGTTATCATGACAAGTGATGGAAGGACTTAGAATTTCAAGCTGGTGAGCATGTGTTTTTAAGAGTTACACTTGTGACTGGTGTTGGGCGGGCATTGAAGTCTAAGAAGCTCACTTATCGTTTTATTGGACCATATCAGATTTCAGAGAGAGTGGGGAACGTTGCTTATAGAGTGGCTTTACCGCCTAATCTTTCGAATTTGCATTATGTGTTTCATGTGTCGCAACTCCGGAAGTATATTTCAGATCCATCTCATGTGATTCATATGGATTATGTGCAAGTACGGGATAATCTTACGGTGGAGACGATGCCTGTACGGATCGCGGATCGTGAAATAAAGACTCTGAGGGGCAAAGAGATTGTTTTGGTTAAAGTGGTTTGGCTAGGAGCTTCCAGAGAAAGCATGACTTGGGAGTTGGAGAGCAAGATGTGAGACTCCTACCTTGAGTTGTTTGATTGAGGTAAATTTTTTAGGACAAAAATATTCTAAGTGGGGGAGAGTTGTAACGCCCATAATTTAATTAATTATTTAATTGAATTATTTTGGAATATTTGAGAAGATGTGTTGTGATTAATTGGATTTAATTATTTTATTAAGTGGTGAAATAATATTATAAGTATGATATTATTTGATGTGGGCTTGTTTTTAAGGAATAGAAGTAATAAAGGGGGTGTATTAGTTTTGAACCTAATAAGGAGTTAAGAGAATAATAGGTTATTTTGTTGTTGTTAGAAATAATAAAAAGAGGAGGCAGTAGAAGAATAAGGATTGAGAAGAAGAACGTGAAGTCGCTGGAAAAAGAGGAAAAACGGCAGAACAAGGTTTTAACCGGAAGTTATAGAGCGACCTTCAATCTAAGGTAAGGGTGGGGTTATGACCCTATAATTGGGTTCATGATGATTGGTATGTGGGGTTAGAGGTGATTGTTGTCTTGTTCATGAATTGAATGTATATGATGTTGTATGATGAAGAATTGATGAATTTTAGATGAATAACGATGTTCCGGTGTTGTTAAATTAACGTAGAATTATAGGATAATTGTAAGTGATGATTATCTATGATTAGATTAACTTTTTAGGGCTCAAAATATGAAACCTGTAGTGAAAACAAAGAGAAAATCTCAGAATTTATGCCGGATGTAACAGGATGCGTCGACCTCAAATGCTACGTGTCGATACAAGGAGGCTTAGAGACTCAGGATGAGTCGACACGAAGAGGTTTTGCATCGATACATGAGTGCTTTTAGACTCAGGATGAGTCGATCCATAGGAGCATGTGTCGATACATGCTGTGTATAAGACTCAGTATGAGTCGATCCAAGAAAGGATGCGTCGACTCATGTTGCGAGTTCAGTGTAGTACGCGTCAATCCAAGGAGTTTTGCATTGATTCATGTTGTCTGGTTTTTGGCAGATTCAGTTTGAAAATGCTGTAACTTGAGTTTTAGGATGTTGTTTGAGATACCGTTCGAAGCGTTGAATAGCTAACGCGATGAGCATTAATTCTTGAGTATTAAAATGAAGAGTAGGAAGGATAACCCTAGTAATCCCAATTAGGACTAGAGTTAATTCCCACATTAATTGTTACGTTGATTTTTGTGCAGAATGATGAGGATGAAATGTTTATAGGCTATTGTTTGATTTGTAACAGTAGGAGTAATGATAGTAATGATGTAAGATTACAGAATGGTAGTATGAATTACTGTAGTATTAAACTACAACTGAGTTGTTAATGAGATGTCATTAATAATGTTGTGTTGATAATTTATGATGACTAAATGATGTTTGATGAATTATTATGATGATATGAGATGTTTGATAAAGAGATGTTAAGATGCTTTTGAGATGAAGGCCTTTGGCCAATGATGATGTTGTATTGAGATGTTGTTAATTGTGGTGTTGTTATTACATTAATGATTGTTTCGTATACATTGCATTTTGAGATGGAGCTTATGCTCGTTGAGATGGTCTGTATTGGCGAATATTGAAATGAAGGCTTATGCCTTGTTGATGCCTCTATTAATTGGCAAATTTTTGAGATGGGAGTTCTGCTCCAAATGGTACCACATGCATTTGCATAGTATTGAGTCGCATTATATGACTGCATAAAGAAGTGTGTATTGATGTGGTGAATTTGTATTATTATTGTTGACTATGAGATGAAAAGTGGTGATGCTATGTGATCTAATTTAATATATTAATTATCATGTGCTTTATTATATTGTTAGATATCTCACCCCTTTTGTTTGAATGTTGCCCTTATGTTGGTAACGTGTAGGTAATCGAGAGTGAAGGCTGTATACCTTCAGTAGTTCGAGTCGGTGTCATTGCTCTGATATGTAACACTCGGGGGGATGAACGCTTGTTGCTTTTAATTGTTGATTATTCAGTTGTTGAACTTTAAGTTGATTATTATTTAGTATTTGTTGGTTTGAAGTTGCTGTAATAGTGATGAAGATGTTATTAAGAATTTCGTTGCGTAGATGTTGAATTATTTAATCAAAGATGTTATGATGATGGTTCATCCGATGTTTTAAAGGTGTTATATATCCATGATGAATGCAATGAATTTTGATGGAAGAATTTGTGGCATCCCGATTCGTTTGCATGAATGATGTTTATAACTCTGATTTATTTATATAATTTTCTGGAGTAGAATTAGGGTGTTACAAAGTTGGTATCAGAGCAAAAGGTTGGTCTGACCTTGTCATTGAGTCGTAGTTGTCTAACAATCAAGTATTGTTAATTTGAGTTCTAACCGTTGTTTATGTTGTAGTGATAAGTTAAGATGGCTGGAAGGAATGATGATGCACTTGCTCCTGCTTTAGAAGCAATGGATCATGCGATGGAAAATCAGCCGAATGTTGACGGGAATGCTGGATCTCGTAGCTTGGCGAATTTCCAGAGAGAGAATCCACCTACGTTCAAGGGAAAGTATGATCCTGACGGAGCATTAGAGTGGTTGAAAGAGATTGAGAGAATCTTTCGTGTGATGGACTGCACTCCAACGCAAAAGGTTCGGTATGGGACTCATATGCTAGCAGTCGAGGCTGATTACTGGTGGCTAGAGACTTGTCAAAAGTTGGAAGCTGCAGGTGAGAATGTCACTTGGGCTGTGTTTCGTAGGGAATTTTTGAAGAAGTACTTTCCTGAAGATGTCTGTGGTAAGAAGGAGATTGAGTTTCTTGAACTGAAGCAAGGGAATATGTCTGTTGTTGAGTATGCTGCCATGTTTTCTGAGTTGGCTATGTTTTATCCGCATTACACTGATGCAGATGCTGAGTTTTCAAAGTGTGTCAAGTTTGAGAACGGGTTGCACCCAGAGATCAAGAAGGCAGTTGGATACCAGAAGATCCGTGTCTTTGCTGATTTGGTTGATAGTTGCAAGATTTATGAGGAGGATAATAATGCTCATTACAAGATTATCAGTGAGAAGAGGGGTAAGCACCAACAGAATCGTGGTAAGCCTTATGATGCCCCGGCTGGTAAAGGTAAACAGAAATTTTCTCAGAGTTAGAGGACTAGTGGGGGAGATGCTCCTGCTGGTGTGGTTTGCTTTAAGTGTGGAAAATCTTGGAACAAGAGTAATGTGTGTGCTACTGAAGTGAAGATGTGTTTCCGTTGTGGCAAGAACGGACATGTTGTATCGGAGTGTGAACATAAGGATCTGATTTGTTTCAATTGTAGAGAAGAAGGGCACATTGGTAGTCATTGTCCGAAACCGATGAGGGCTCAGACAAGTGGTAAAGTGTTTGCTCTAGTTGAGGATCAGACGGCTGCTAAGGACAGACTTATCAGAGGTACATGTTTCATTAATAGTACTCCTTTAATTACTATTATTGATACCGGTGCTACGCATTGCTTTATTGCTGCTGATTGTGTTGAAAGATTCGGTCTTATGTTGTCTTCCTTGAATGGGGAAATGGTCGTCGATACTCCAGCCAAGGGGTCGGTGACTACTTTTTTTTTGTGTTTGAAGTGTCCCTTGTCGATCTTCGACAGAGACTTTGTTGTCAATTTGGTTTGTTTACTGTTAAGAGGTTTAGATGTGATTTTGAGTATGAATTGGTTAGAGCATAATTGTGTTTATATTAACTGTTATGACAAGTCGGTGAAGTTTTCTACCCCTGAAGCGGAAGAAGATGGTCTGTTGTCTGCTAGACAGTTGAGGAAGTTGATGCAAGAGGAAGCCTAGATGTTCTTGTTGATGGCGTCGCTATCTGTAGAGACTCAAGCTATAATTGAGGAATTGCAGGTGGTGTGTGAATTTCCTGAAGTTTTCCCTGATGAGATTCCTGATGTACCACCGGAGAGGGAAGTTGAATTTGCTATTGATCTTGTACCTGGTACCAGACATGTATCTATGGAACCATACAAGATGTCTGCATCTGAATTGTCAGAGTTAAAGAAGCATTTGAAGGAGTTACTTGAAAAGAAGTTTGTAAGACCAAGTGTATCGCCGTGGGGAGCTCCAGTGTTGTTAGTAAAGAAGAAAGATGGAAGTATGAGGATTTGTGTTGATTATAGACAGTTGAATAAAGTGTAGATTAAGAACAAGTATCCGCTTCCAAGAATAGATGACTTAATGGACCAATTGGTGGATGCTCGTGTGTTTAGTAAGATTGATTTGAGGTCGGGTTACCATCAGATTAAAGTGAAGGATGAAGATATCCAGAAGACGGATTTCAGAACGTGTTATGGACATTATGAGTATTTGGTGATTCCTTTCGGTGTTACTAATGCGTCGGGAGTATTCATGGAATACATGAATCGTATCTTTCATACTTATTTGGATCGGTTCGTAGTGGTGTTCATTGATGATATTTTGATTTACTCGAAGTCAGAAGAAGAGCATGCTGAACACTTAAGAGTAGTATTGCATGTTTTGAAAGAGAAGAAGTTGTATGCACAGGTGTCCAAGTGTGAGTTTTGGTTAGAGGAGGTTAGTTTTCTTGTCCATGTGATTTCAGGTAGTGGCATTGATGTAGATCCATCGAAGGTTAATGCTGTGTTGCAATGGGAAACTCCAAAGTCAGCTACTGAGATTAGAAGCTTCTTGGGATTAGCTAGTTATTATAGAAGGTTTATTGAAGGGTTTTCTAAGTTGGCACTCCCGTTGACTAAGTTGAATTTTAAAGGTAGAGCTTTTGTACGGGATGTTCAGTGCGAAGAAAGTTTTACAGAATTGAAGAAGAGGTTGACGTCGGCTCCGATTCTGACGTTGCCTAATCCAGGAGAATCTTTTGTGGTGTATTGTGATGCTTCTAAGATGGGTTTAGGAGGTGTGCTTATGCAGAATGGTAAGGTATTTTCTTATGCGTCAAGGCAGTTAAGGACTCATGAGAAGAACTATGCTACGTATGATTTAGAGCTTGCTGCATTTGTTTTTGTGTTGATGATTTGGAGGCATTATCTTTATGGTTCTAGATTTGAAGTGTTTAGTGACCATAAGAGTTTGAAGTATTTATTCAATCAGAAGGAGTTGAATATGAGCCAGCTAAGATGGTTGGAATTATTAAAGGATTGTGATTTTGGTTTGAATTATCATCCAGGAAAAGCGAACGTGGTAGCTGATGCATTAAGTCGAAAGACTTTACATATGTCAGCAATGATGGTTAAAGAGCTAGAATTAATTGAGCAGTTCAGAGATATGAGCTTAGTTTGCGAGGTTATGCCACAGTGTTATGTTGGGTATGTTGAAGATTAATAATGAATTTCTAGACAGTATCAGAGAAGCTCAGAAGTTGGATGTGAAACTGGTAGATTCGATGGTTAGAATCGATCAGTATGAGAATGGTGATTTTAAGTTAGATGAGCAAGGTGTGTTAAGGTTTCGTAACTAGATTTGTATTCTTGACGATGCTGAGATGAAGAAGGTGATACTTGAGGAGAGTCATAGAAGTAAGTTGAGTATTCATCCAGGAGCTACAAAAATGTATCAAGATTTGAAAGGTTTGTTTTGGTGGCCTGGAATGAAGAGTGATGTGGCTCGATTTATGTATGCATGTTTGACTTATCAGAAGTCGAAAGTTGAACATCAGAAGCCTGCAGGGTTGATGCAACCATTAGAAGTTCCAGAATGGAAATGGGATAGCATTTCAATGGACTTTGTGACGGGGTTTCCTAATACTTTAAGAGGACATGATTCGATTTAGGTGATTATTGATAGGCTTACGAAGTCGGCTCATTTTATTCCTATTAACATCAGTTTTCCAGTGTCGAAGTTGGCTGAGATTTACACTAGTGTAATTGTGAAGCTGCATGGTGTTCCTTTGTGCATTGTGTCAGATAGAGATCTAAGATTTACTTCTGATTTTTGGAAGAGTTTGCAAGAAGCGTTGAGTTCTAAGTTGAGATTGAGTTCAGCGTATCATCCTCAGACAGATGGTCAGACTGAACGGACAATTCAATCGTTGGAAGATTTGCTGAGGGCATGTGTTCTTGAGCAGGGAGGTTCGTGGGATACTTATCTTCTGTTGATAGAGTTCACTAATAATAACAGTTACCATTCCAGTATTGGGATGGCACCTTTTGAGGCGTTGTATGGTCGAAGATGTAGAACTTTGTTATGTTGGCATGAATCTGGTGAAAGTGTAGTACTTGGACCTGAACTTGTTCGTGAAACTACTGAGAAGGTGAAGTTGGTTAGAGAAAAGATGAAAGCTTCCCAAAGTAGACAAAAGAGTTATCATGACAAGCGAAGGAAGTACTTAGAATTTCAAGCTGGTGAGCATGTGTTTTTAAGAGTTACACGTGTGACTGGTGTTGGGCGGGCATTGAAGTCTAAGAAGTTTACTTCTCGTTTTATTGGACCATATCAGATTTCAGAGAGAGTGGGGAATGTTGCTTATAGAGTGGCTTTACCACCTAATCTTTCGAATTTGCATGATGTGTTTCATGTGTCGCAACTCCAGAAGTATATTTCAGATCCATCTCATGTGATTCATATGGATGATGTGCAAGTATGGGATAATCTTATGGTGGAGACAATGCATGTACAGATCGCGGATCGTGAAATAAAGACTCTGAGGTGCAAAGAGATTGTTTTGGTTAAAGTGGGTTGGCTAGGAGCTACGGAGAAAGCATGACTTGGGAGTTGGAGAGCAAGATGCGAGACTCCTACCCTGAGTTATTTGATTGAGGTGAATTTTCGAGGACGAAAATATTCTAAGTGGGGGAGAGTTGTAACGCCCGTAATTTAATTAATTATTTAATTGAATTATTTTGGAATATTTGAGAAGATGTGTTGTGATTAATTGGATTTAACTATTTTATTAAGTGGTGAAATAATATTAGAAGTATGATATTATTTGATGTGGGCTTGTTTTTAAGGAATAGAAGTAATAAAGGGGGTGTAATAGTTTTGAGCCCAATAAGGAGTTAAGAGAATAATAGGTTATTTTGTTGTTGTTAGAAATAATAGAAAGAGGAGGCAGTAGAAGAATAAGGATTCAGAAGAAGAACGTGAAGCCGCTGGGAAAAGAAGAAAAACGACAGAACAAGGTTTCAACCAGAAGTTATAGAGCGACCTTCAATCCAAGGTAAGAGTGGGGTTCTGACTCTATAATTGGGTTCATGATGATTGGTATGTGGGGTTAGAGGTGATTGTTGTCTTGTTCATGAATTGAATGTATATGATGTTGTATGATGAAGAATTGATGAATTTTAGATGAATAACGATGTTCTGATGTTGTTTAATTAACGTAGAATTATAGGATAATTGTAAGTGATGATTATCTGTGATTAGATTAAGTTTTTAGGGCTTAAAATATGAAACCTGTAGTGAAAACGCAGAGAAAATCGCAGAATTTATGCAGGATGTAACAGGATGCGTCGACCTCAAATGCTATGTGTCGATACAAGGAGGCTTAGAGACTCAGGATGAGTCGACACGAAGAGGTTTTGCGTCGATACATGAGTGCTTTTAGACTCAGGATGAGTCGATCCATAGGAGCATGTGTCGATACATGTTGTGTGTAAGACTCAGTATGAGTCAATCCAAGAGAGGATGCGTCGACTCATGTTACGAGTTCAGTGCAGTACGCATCGATCTAAGGAGTTTTGCATCGATCCATGTTGTCTGGTTTTTGGCAGATTTAGTTTGAAAATGTTGTAACTTGAGTTTTAGGATGCCGTTTGAGATGTCATTCGAAGCGTTGAATAGCTAACGTGACGAGCTTTAATTCTTGAGGATTAAAATGAAGAGTAGGAAGGATAACCCTAGTAATCCCAATTAGGACTAGAGTTAATTCCCGCATTAATTGTTACGTTGATTTTTGTGAAGAATGATGAGGATGAAATGTTTATAGGTTGTTGTTTGATTTGTAATAGTAGGAGTAATGATAGTAATGATATAAGATTACAGAATGGTAGTATGAATTATTGTAGTATTAAAGTACAGCTAAGTTGTTGATGAGATGTCATTAATAATGTTGTGTTGATAATTTATGATGACTAAATGATGTTTGATGAATTATTATGATGATATGATATGTTTGATGAAGAGATGTTGAGATGATTTTGAGGTGAAGGCCTTTGGCCAACGATGATGTTGTATTGAGATGTTGTTAATTGTGGTGTTGTTATTACATTCATGATTGTGTCGCATACATTGCATTTTGAGACGGAGCTTATGCTCATTGAGATGACCTGTATTGGAGAATATTGAGATGAAGGCTTATGCCTTGTTGATGCCGCTATTAATTGGAAAATTTTTGAGATGGGGTTTCTGCTCCAAATGGTACCACATGCATTTGCATAGTATTGAGTCGCATTATATAACTGCATAAAGAAGTGTGTATTTATGTGGTGAATGTGTATTATTGTTGTTGACTATGAGATGAGAAGTGGTTATGTTATGTGATCTAATTTAATATATTAATTATTATGCGCTTTATTATATTGTTAGATATCTCACCCCTTCTTTTTGAATGTTGCCCTTATGTTGGTAACGTGCAGGTAATCGAGAGTGAAGGTTGTATACCTTCAGTAGTTCAAGTCGGTGTCATTGCTCTGATATGTAACACTCGAGGGGATGAATACTTGTTGATTTTGATTGTTGATTATTCAGTTGTTGAACTTTAAGTTGATTATTATTTAGTATTTGTTGGTTTGAAGTTGCTGTAATAGTGATGAAGATGTTATTAAGAATTCCGCTGCGTAGATGTTGAATTATTTAACAAAGATGTTATGATGATGGTTCATCCGATGTTTTAAAGGTGTTATATATCCATGATGAATGCAATGAATTTTGATAGAAGAATTTGTGGCATCCCGACTCATTTGCATGAATGATGTTTATAACTCTGATTTATTTATATAATTTGTCGGGGTAGAATTGGGGTGTTACAATTTGGCCCATCAAGCTGTGGATGATTATCAGTCAATGAACTTCGACTTCCCTGATGAGAACATCTTGCTGGTAACCGACTGTGTGAAACCTGGACTATATGACGGACCTGAACAAGGATCCCGATGGATTATGGTCTTTGATGGGGCTTCCAACACCTTGGGTAACGGAATTGGAATTGTGATCATCTCTCCTGAGGGTTGCCACACTCCTTTCACTGCCAGACTATGCTTCGATTGCACAAACAATATGGCTGAGTACGAAGCGTGCATTTTGGGTCTGAAAGCTACCATTGATTTGAGGATCAAGCATTTGAATGTGTTTGGGGATTCCGCCCTAGTGATCAGCCAAGTAAAATGAGATTGGTACACTAAACACCCTAATCTCATCCCTTACAAGGAACTTCTTCTATCCCTGATTCCCTACTTCGAAGAGGTCACTTTTGAGAGCTTCCCTAGAGAATAAAATCTGTTGGCTGACGCTTTAGAAACCATGTCTTCAATGTTCAAGGTCAGATGGGACAACGAAGCCCCTATGATTACAATTGAAATATTCGACGAACCTGCACATTGCTGTGAGCTTGACACTGATGCGGAAAAGCCATGGTACCATGAGGTGATGAGATATCTTAAATCACAAGAGTATCCCGAGGGAGCATCCATCAATGATAGAAAATTCTTACAAAGATTTGGAGCCAAATTCTTCCTAAGCAATAGAATATTGTACAAGCGCAACCATGCCTCTACTCTACTCCGATGTGTGGACAAGAAGGAGGCAGAGGAAATCATGGAAGACATGTACGATGGTCTCTTTGGTACTCACTCAAGTGGACATACGACGGCTAAGAAAATCTTAAGAGTTGGCTACTATTGGTCAACAATGGAGACAGATTTCCATCAACACTCTAGGACTTGTCACAAATGCCAAATCTATGCTGACAAGGTCCATGTGCCTCTTATCCCTCTGAACGTCATGACCGCTCTGTGGCCATTTGCAATGTGGGGCATTGATATGATTGGAGAAATCAAGCCCACCACTTCCAACGGACATCGCTTCATTCTTGTCGCTATTGACTATTTCACCCAAGTGAGTCGAAGCCGCCTCTTTTGCCTCAGTCACCAAGAATGTGGTAGCCAAATTCATCAAACATAACCTTATCTACCGCTATGGTATCCCCGAAAGGATCATCACCGACAATGGGACTAACCTCAACAATGTTATGATTATTGAGCTTTGCACTCAGTTTAAGATCAAGCATCACAATTCTTCTCCATATAGACCTAAAATGAATGGTGCAGTCGAAGCGGCCAACAAAAACATCAAGAAGATTATGCAGAAAATGGTAGTAACCTATAAGGATTGGCATGAGACGTTGCCGTTTGCTCTACATGGCTACCGCACTTCAGCTAGAACAACAACTGGGGCAACTCCCTTTTCTCTAGTCTATGGCATGGAAGTTGTTCTGCCAGTGGAAGTTCAGATTCCCTCGCTAAGGATTATGAATGAGGAAGGCTTAGGAGAAGACGAGTGCATTCAAACGAGATTGGATCAGTTGAACTTGATTGATGAGAAGTGACTGGCTGCTGTTTTTCATGGTCAGACGTATCAAAAACGTATGATCAAGGCTTTCAATAAGAAGATCAAGCCTCGAGTATATCAAGTTGGTGACTTGGTGATAAAACGCATCATTCTACCACAAGGCAATCCCAGAGGCAAATGGAATCCCACCTATGAAGGGCCATTTGTTGTCAAGAGAGTATTCTCTGGCGGTGCCATGATGCTGACTACCGTGGATGGTGAAGACTTCCCACATCCTATAAACGCAGAAATAGTTAAAAAAATACTACGCATAAGAGACCCGCTAGGTTGACACACCTGGGCAAAATAAGGGCATCCCGGCAAACCAAAAGGTTTAGGCAAAAATTAGGGATATATACAAAAGATTGTACACCCGGAAAGTTGAAAACCCGAAAGGGCGACTTGGGCAAAAATGGGTATCCTGATGGGCTGAAAACCCGATAGGGTGGTCCAGGCAAAAGTTAAGGATTGAAAGCGTATGACTATGTCCCGTGGAATCACCACAGTTAACTTTATCACTAAGGTCCGAGTTCAAACGGTCCAAGATCAATCCAATCAACTTCTGTCAACAGCAAGGGGCATTCGAAGACATTGGGGCAATAATAGAGTTGGAAAGAAATGAGATCATTTCACATGGCTATTTGTTTTTGTTTTTCAATTTTGTTTTCCTTTCGACGATTTCCTCTTACTAGGATCTCCGTATATTTGTACAAAAATGCCTATTCATGGGGAAAATATCAATAAAAATATACTTTGAAGTGCAAACTTCCTGTCTTTGTTTTGAATGCAAACTTGTCCAATGACTAAAACTGAATGAAAATATGCATATGAACATAATTAAAACGGTTTGGCACAAATGACCTAAGCAGTAACAAGCACCTCTTTAATGAATATGGAATATCCCCGCAGAGTTATTTCATTAACATCCTCCTCAACAAAGTTACTCACAAAGTCTCTTTGCATAGGATAATCTCCAACCAGAGTCTCAATCTCTTGGCAACTCTTTCCCCAGCTAAGTTGAATCTTACAAGTAGAAGCCTTGCGGATCTCTTCCTAAAAAGAACTCACCTCTTCAGCAGTTTATCAACAGGGTTTATTTCCCCAACAGGGTTTATTTCCCCAACAAACAACGAGTAGCATAACTCCTCAGCCGAGTACAAAATTCCCCAGCTGAGTAAATCCTTACCCCCAGCTGAGTATATCCTCCCCAAGCTGAGTTTGTTCTCCCTTACTGAGTCTACATTCCCCAGCTTAAGTTTTCCTTTCAAATTATTGTGAATCATAGGGCCACAACCCCTAATCCCCAGTAAAGTCGTCAACAAAACCTTTACTATCTCCAAAAGATACTATGAAGCCTGGACCCGACCAGATATTAGTACAATTTTCAAGTTACTATGAAGCCTGGACTCAACTAGATAATAGTCAACTTCTCAAGTCACTGTAGATCCTGGATCTGACCAGATAATAGTGTAAACTTTCAAACTACTATAAAGCCTGGACCCGACCAGATAACAGTTTGACTTTATCAATTGCTGAAACCTGGACCCGACCAAATAACAGTTAATCTCAATTTTAAGTTACTAAAGCTTGGACCCGACCAGATAATAGTTTAACTCTTCAAAATATAGAAGAACCTGGACTCAACCAGACCAAGGTTTAACTTATTTTCCCCAGTAGAGTTCGCCTCTACCCCAACAAGTTGTTGTGAAGCCTGGATCTACCAGATAGCAATTACCCTCAGAAATTCGTTGTGAAACCCGGGACCCGACTAGATAACAACTAAATCCCCAAACAGTTTATTGTGAAACCTGGACCCGACCAGATAACTATTGACCTCATCAACCTCAAAAATCTGCAAATCCTGGACCCGACCAGATGACAGTTTTTCAAGCAAGTTATTGTGAAACCTGGAGCCCGACCAGATAACAATTAACTATGATCCCCAGAGAGACACTGTGAAGCCTGGACCCGACCAGACGATAGTACAACTTTCCAAAAACCATGAAACCTGGACCCGACCAGATAGTAGTTACCACTTCAAGTTACTGCAAAGCCTGGATCCGACCAGATAACAGTTAACTTCCTTATCCCCAGCAAGTTGTTGTAAAGCCTGGACCCGACCAAATAACAGTTCAATTTCAAAAAAAATCTGCAAAGCCTGGAATCCGACCAGATAACAGTTAATTTATCTCTTCCCCAGTAAGTTACCATGAAGCCTAGGACCCGACCAGATCGCAGTTGACTTCCTCATCTCAGCAAGTTATGAAGCCTGGATCCGACCAGATAATAGCTGACATGCAAGATATATTCCCCAGCAGAAGTATTCTTTTTAACAAAGTTTGGAGATGTGTATACTCTTCATCTCCAACGGAAATCCGGGAGTCAACTTCCCAAAACTCCTCAGTAGCAGTCAGGGATTTATTTTTCCGGACAAAAACATGCATCTCACTTTCATACATCATGACATATACATACAAAATGCATTTAACATGATCTCATTCATCATGTGAATATCATGCATACATCTGCATTTTACTAACTCTTTTTTCCCACAGGTAAAACATCAAGTTTTAGTATGAATCGACCAAAGATTTGTGCTGATATTTCCTCCAGTGTTTACCATCATTCTTCCAAATGGCATCTATAAGCCCATTCACAATCCATCTTCGAGTGGAAATTTCTGGGCACTCTAGTGTTCAATCATCTTTCATCTTCAAGTCACGAATGGCGGATCTGCCAATCTAACTCTTCAGGTTTAAGAAGATTGAACAGGGGCAGATTTTGTACCCCAAAATTTTCCCTCTCATTTATCAAGTAATCTCCCACAAGATCTCCTTTGGTTCAAGACTGCACTAGGGTTGATCAGCTCAAGACACCTTCTCAAGCACTAATGACTGAAAATTAGGGTTTGAGATTTCACAAGGATAAATGGACTTTTAATGCCCCCTATGACTTTCATGGATCATTTTGGACCCTCAAGATTTCTCATGTCAAGTTTTAAGTCTTGGATCACATTTTTTCTCAGTCAATTGATTAGTTGACCTAAAAATCAACTATATTGGGGAAAAGTCAACTATGGTTAATTTACAATCAAACTTCATAATTTTTTATCCATATCAACATTATGAACTCATGTATGTAATTTTACCAAGTTTGGATCACAATTCCTCAAGAAATTTGATCAGATCATCAAAAGAACAAAATGGTCAAAATTAGGGTTTTGACTGAGGAAGTGCAATTTCTGATTTTTGACCTAGCAAATGGTTGATTGGTTGGAGACATGATCTCAAGGAATCAATTGCATCATTTTGACCTAATGAAATGACTCAAAACTCCCCTCAAGAACAATTGGTTGATAGTTGATTTTCAGTCAACTGATCAAAAGTCAATTGTACACTAAAAAGTTAAACTTTGACTTTTTGGTCAAAATCAAGTATCAAAGATCACAATTTATCAAAATATGTCAAAATATGAAACTTGTTCATCAAGAAATCAAAAAGTCAAGATTTCATTTTGAAAAGTCAAAATTTCTAAACTCAGAAATTTTTCTAAGTGTTTGAAAATTCATATTTTTTCACAACTTTAAGCTAATTTTTCACCATGATGCAAGATGATTCAAAGGAAACTTTTAACATGAAATTTGTAGATCTCAATGAGATCTAAAACATTGTGGAACACAACTTCTCCTATAAATTCATGGATTTCAAGTTATAATTTTGTGAATACATGTTCATGAAACTTGGAAACTTAGTGAAATTTTGCCCTAGTTTAGGCAGGATTTTAACCTAACTTCATGGCTGTTTTTCACATAGTTACAAGAGGAATTTTCAAAAATGACCAACATAGAGGTTGTAAAGGATGTTACAAGATTTCCAAAATGTCCAAGAACTCATTGAGATCATGTTTGAGCAAGGAGAATCGAAGACAAGAAGTTAGGGTTTTCAAACTTGAATTACAAGCCATTTCATGATGAACAAGAATTCAAATCCAAGCCTAGGCTGCATAATCTTTGCTTTGCAGACCTCAAACTTGTTTGTCACTCTATTATTAAATGTTTACACAGTTGTTAGAGCTTTGATCCAAGCATTTGAGCCATTATCCAAGTTGCATTTCCATTTATGGCACAAAGTTACCATTCCATTCGTGTAAAGAGGCTTTAATCACAAAGTCAATGCATAGAGATTTGCACTTGTTCCTTATGATCACAAGCAATGTCAAAGGAAAAATCAACATGTCTAGAGCCTCCCATAAACTCAGGCCATGCTTATACTATGCCTTGAAACCATGTTTTCACTTTTCTTCAAAATCAAGTAACATAGCCATAACTCCATATCTTGTGCTTCTGACCACCTCAAGTGCACTAACCTCTTTCATATAACTACACAAGTTATTTGAAAGCTAACATATGAATACACAAGCTCTCAAACTCCTCCAAACTCAGAATTGCATCACAAACCACCATTGTTGCACATTCTGACTAAGAACTTCAAACTTCCATTTCCCTCGTGTGTTTCTTGGCCTTTTAGTTTCAAAAGCTTCCTCACATCAATTACAAACCATCCTTGTCCCTGTTTGCATACAGTAATATCATCTTCATCAACTTCCAAGTTCAAAAACAGAGCATTGCAGTTGGACTTCTCCAGACCATTCCAGCCACTCCCAGTTCAAGCCAGCTATTGCATTAGCTTCCTAGAGGTGCAAGGAAGCTAACCTGATCATCACCGTCACTTGAAACAAGCTCAAACTCATTTCACGATTTCCAGTTTTGAGGTATTTTTCTTGAACTTCTATCTCATTATTTAGGCACTGTTAGGCTTGCATTTGCGAAGATAAAATGTAGACATCATTGCCCTGAAACTATACATGTCCATAGATTTCATTTATGTTGCTTGAGTAGGGAGAATTTTGAGTTTGAACCTCTGAAAATATTTAAGTCAGAATTTGGTACTGTTAGAAATCCATGCTCATCTTTGAGAATTAGATTAAGTTATTTAAATATTTAGAATCGTGAGGAAATTTCTAACAAGTTTGATGTTGGAAGTTTTATGAATGGATGAGAAACAAATAAGTTACAGATCCTTTAGCTGGAGGTTGAAGATGAAGTACGGTCAGGGAAAAACTTGTATCATATATTTATTGTTTTGTTTAAGTTAACGGATGTATCACCACCCCAGTGGTTAAAGCGCGCGCATGTTACCTTAGGGACCTGGGTTCGAGCCCCAGTGATACCCTTTTGCCTGTTTTTCACATTTTTCACTTCCTTTCAGATTGTTTGCAACGCTGGGCCTCCAACATTGGGACTGACTATTTTTTTTCTTTTTCATACCCCAGTCTCATTTTTGCACCCGTGGCCTTTTATTTCTATTATTTCTTTTTCTTTTTTTTTCTTTCTTTATTTTATTTTCATTTTTCATATTACTTTTATTATTTTTATTATGATTATTATCATTATCATTTTTATTAATAAAAATCCAAAAATACATTTTATTTATTTATTTACATAATTAAAAATGTTCATTAATATTTTATTTTTCTTCATAAAACAAAAGACCAAAAAATTTTTTTTTAACAAATTAATTCCTTTTCTAACAATAATTAATGTTTAGACTTAGTTTAATTATTACATTATTTCTTGTAAATTAAAATTAATTTAGAACTTAGATTTCTTTTTAATTAATCAATTCTCATGTTATTTTCATTATTTAAAACCTTTTCATAAAAAACCCTAAAAAATTCATTTTAAATTAATTTATTTTCTTAATTAGTTTAAGTTCATTTTAGTTAATTTTTAATTAATTATTTTCTCAATTAAGTTTAGGTTAAAACCTTTTATAAAATCAAACAAAATCATTTGTTTACCCATTTGCATTTTTGCATTTTTAATTATTCAATTCTTGCACATTTATTCAATATGGTTGTAATAGTTAATTAGATTTAATTTTCTTGCAAATTCCCCATTTGTAAATTTGTATACCCCCTCCCCTAATGATGTAATAGCTTAGTATTTTTATTTTCCGCAATTTATCGTTTTATATAAATACTAATAAATTAGGGCTTGTATGGAAAGATTAAAATTAACAAGCTAGCAAATCCTAATTCAAGAACAAAACAAATGCATGTAAATCAATACACTTGCACACTTGGACCCTTAGGGTAATTCCACTTTGTTGCCTTACAAAAATGGCCATGTTATGAATGTGGGATATCTTAGCAAAAAGCAATAAAAAAAATACAGGATCATAGTCCCTCGATGACGCTATCAAAGTTGCATTTCAAAATGATCTTAGTCCCTCAAAAAATTGCTAAGATATTTCACAATATTGCTATCATGGCTATACGATTACCTACGCTCGTCCCTTTACATCCAAAGATAGGGCTTCTTATCAAATCAATGGTAAGATAGCAATATCAAAGGAAATGAAGAAATGAACTAATACTTTGGAGTAGGTAGATTGTTCCTAGTTGCTTGCTCAATTTTAAATCAAACACTCTTTCTTATTTTCAAAACAAACACCAACACTTTAAAAAAAACACTTCCAAAACATCTTCCAAACTTGAAATATTTTCAAAAGCTCAACACTTTGTATAAGTTCTTACGAACGAGAACTATTACAAAGTTTGCCTAAACGATGGCGCCTTTTCAAAATACTTTCAAAAAACACACAAAGCACATTTTCAAACAAAAGTAAATGATCTAGAAAGCAAGTAAGAGCCCATAGATAACTATGGATGAAAAGGGTTCTAACACCTTCCCTTTTCATAATCTACCCCCCGAACTCAAGAAATAATCTCAAAGGTCTTTCCTGTTCTTTTTAGCCTTTCCTTTTGGATAAAAGAAAAGTCGTTGGCGACTCTTGCTAACCGCAACATTTTTGATAAAATGCAAAACCTCCAAGTCAGTTCTCCCACCGTATCACATCGACTATGACTTCTAACGTCCAATTAACCAAGTCGAAGATGAATGTGAGGAAGATTGTGAAATACTGGAAGAACTAGCCAGACTTCTATTAGAAGAGGAAAAAGCTATTCAGCCGCATGAAGAGTCAGTTAAAGTTATCAATCTAGGTACCGAGACAGACAAGAAAGAGGTCAAGATCGGCGCTAACCTGGAAAGTAGTGTCAAAAGCAAGTTGGTTCATATGTTTCATGACTATGTGGAAGTGTTTGCTTGGTCGTATGAATATATGCCAGGGTTGGATACCGACATTGTGGTTCATCGTCTATTGACAAAGGAAGACTGTCCTTCCGTCAAACAAAAAGTTTGTCGCATAAGGCCTGACATGTCTGAAAAGATAAAAGCTGGGGTGATGAAACAATTTGACGCAAGATTCCTAGTTATGACGTCTTGTCCCCAATGGGTTGCAAATGTGGTGCCAGTGCCGAAGAAAGATGGAAAAGTTCGTATGCGCATAGATTACAGGGATTTGAATAGGGAAAGCCCAAGGATGATTTCCCTCTACCTCATATTGATGTCTTGGTCGATAACACTGCTTAGCATAAAGTATTCTTTTTCATGGATGGTTTCTCCGGCTATAATCAGATTAGGATGGCTCCTGAAGACATGGATAACACCACTTTCGTTACGCAATGTGGGACCTTTTGCTACAAGGTCATGTCGTTTGGATTAAAGAATGCAGGGGCAACATATCAAAGAGCTATGGCAACTTTGTTTCATGACATGATCCATGATGAGATAGAGGTATATGTGGATGATATGATTGCAAGATCACAAACCTAAGAGGAACATCTCAGTCACCTATACAAGCTATTCGAGAGGCTGAAAAAGTACAAGTTGAGGTTGAACCCTAATAAGTGCACATTCAGAGTAAGATCTGGAAAACTTCTAGGTTTAGTTATCAGTGGTAAAGGCATCGAAGTCGATCCGGCCAAGGTAAAGGCCATCCAAGAAATTCCATTCCCCAACTCTAAAAAGGAAGTTAGAGGATTCTTGGGTCGTCTTAACTACATCGCCCGCTTCATATCCCACTTAACTGGTACTTGTGAGCCAATCTTCAAACTCTTGAAGAAAGATCAGGTAGTCAGGTGGAATGATGAATGCCAAGTTTCCTTCGAAAAAATTAAAGAATATCTGCAAGAACCTCCTATTCTTATGCCTCCAGTTGAAGGAAGACCCTTGATCATGTACTTGACAGTGCTAGAGAATTCTATGGGGTGTTTTTTGGGCCAACATGACGAGTTTGGCCGAAAAGAGCATGCTATTTACTACATGAGCAAAAAGTTTACCGACTGTGAAACCAGATATTCACTGCTTGAGAAAACTTGCTGCACTCTGGCATGGGCTGCTCACCGGCTAAGACAGTATATGTTGACTCATACCACTCTGTCGATTTCTAAGATGGACCTTATCAAGTACATCTTCGAGAAACCCACTCTTTCCGGACAGATAGCCAGATGGAAAATGATCTTGACTGAATACGATGTTTAATACACAACACAAAAGGCCATCAAAGGAAGCATATTAGAATATCATTTGGCCCATCAAGCTGTTAATGATTATCAGTCTATGAAATTTGACTTCCCAGATGAGAACATCATGCTAGTGACCGACTACACGAAACCTGGACCGTATGACGGACTTGAATAAGGATCCCGATAGACTATGGTCTTCGATGGGGCTTCCAATGCTTTGGGTAATGGAATCGATGTTGTGATCATATCCCCTGAAGGTTGCCACACTCCTTTCACTACCAGACTATGCTTCGATTGTACGAACAACATGGCTGAGTACGAAGCATGCATTTTGGGTCTGAAGGCTGCCATTGATTTGGGGATCAAGCATTTGAATGTGTTTGGGGACTCTGCTCTAGTGATTAGACAAGTAAAAGGAGATTGAGACACTAAACACCTTAATCTCATTGCTTAAAAAGAACTTGTGCTATCTCTGATTCCTTACTTCGAAGAGATCACATTTGAACACTTCCCTAGGGAAGAAAATTAGCTGGCTGACGCCTTGGCAACAATGTCTTCTATGTTCAAGGTCAAATGGGACAACGAAGCTCCTATGATTATAATTGAGAGATTTAACGAACCTGCACACTTCTATGAGCTCGAAACTGACACAGAAAAGCCATGGTACTATGAGGTGAAGAGATATCTTGAAGCACAAGAGTATCCCGAAGGAGCTTCCATCAATGACAGAAAGCTCTTACGAAGATTCTCAGCCAAATTCTTCCTAAGTAATGGAATCTTGTACAAACGCAACCATGACTCTACTCTACTCTGATGTATGGACAAGAAGGAGGCAGAGTAAATTATGGAAGACATGCATGATCGTCTCTTTGGGACTCACTCTAGCAGACATATTATGGCCAAGGAAATCCTGAAAGATGGCTACTTATGGTCAACGATGGAGACTGATTGCCATCACCGCTCAAGAACTTGCCACGAATGCCAAATTTATGCTGACAAGGTCCATGTGCCTCCTATCCCTATAAACTTCATGACCTCTCCATGGCCATTTGTAATGTGGGGCATTGACATGATTAGAGAAATCAAACCTACTGCTTCCAATGGAGATCGCTTCATTCTGGTTGTTATTGATTATTTCACCAAATGGGTCGAAGTCGTCTCATTTGCCTCAGTCACCAAGAATGTGGTAGCCAGATTCATCAAACATAACCTCATCTGCCGCTATGGTATCCCCGAAAGGATCATCATCGACAATGAGACTAACCTCAACAATGCTATGATTACAGAACTTTGCACTCAGTTCAAAATCAAGCAACACAATTCTTCTCCTTATAGACCTAAAATGAGTGGCACAGTGGAAGCGGCCAACAAAAACATTAAGAAGATTGTGCAGAAGATGGTAGTAACCTACAAATATTGGCATGATATGTTGCCATTTTCTCTTCATGGCTACCGTACTTCAGCTAGAACATCAACTGGGGCAACTCCCTTTTCTTTGGTCTATGGCATGGAAGTTGTTCTGCCAGTGGAAGTTCAAATTCCCTCACTAAGGATTATGAATGAAGTAGGCCTAGGTGAAGACGAGTGGATTCAGACAAGATTGGATCAATTGAACTTGATCGATGAAAAGCGAATGACTGCTATTTATCATGGTCAGATGTACCAAAAACGTATGATCAAGGCTTTCAACAACAAGATTAAGCCTCGAGTATATCGAGCTGTCGACTTGGTAATAAAGCGCATCATTCTTCCACAAGTTGACCCCAGGGGCAAATGGACTCCCAAATACGAAGGTCCATTTGTTGTCAAGAGAGTTTTCTCTAGTGGTGCCATGATGTTGACTACCATGGACGGTGAAGACTTCCCACATCCTGTGAATGCAGACATAGTTAAAAAATACTACGCATAAGAGACCCGCTAGGTTGACACACTTAGACAAAATAAGGGTATCCCAGCAAACTAAAAATGTTTGGGAAGAAATTAGGGATATATACAAAAGATTGTACACCCGGCAAGTTGAAAACCCGAAAGGGCAACTTGGGTAAAAATGGATATCCTGGTGGACTGAAAACCCGAAAGGGCGGTCCATGCAAAAGTTAAGGATTAAAAGCGTATGACTATGTCCGTGGAATCACCACAATCGACTTTATTACCAAGTTCCGAGTTTAAATGATCCAAGATAAATCCAATCAACTTCTGTCAACGGCAAGGGGCATTCGAAGAAATTGGGGCAATAGTAGAGTTGGAATACAATGAGATCACTTCCACATGGCTATTATCTTTTTTTTCAATTTTTTTCCTTTCAACGATTTCCTCATACTAGGATCTTCGTCTCTTTGTACAAAAAATGCCTATTTATGGGCAAAATATTAATACAAATATACTTTGAAGTGTAAACTTTCTGTTTTTGTTTTAAATGCAAAGATGTCCAATGATTAAAATTGAACGAACATATGCATGTGAATTTTAGGTTGTTTTCATTTATATTGCCTGAGCTTAGAGAATTTTAGGTTTGAATATCTGAAAAAAGTTAGGTCAGGATTTGGAACTTTTAGAAATACATGCTCATCTTTGATTGTTAGTCCAAATTGTTTACATTTCTGGAATCCTGGTAAAATTTCTAACAAATTTGATGTTGGGAGTTTTAAGAATGGATGAGAAATGAACGAGTTACAGGGACCCTAGCTAGAGGTTGAAAATGAAGTCATTTCTAGGAATGAATTTGTAATATATATTTATGGTTTTGTTTAAGTTAACGGATGTATAGCCACCCCAGTGATAAGGCAGCGCGCGTATCATGTCAAGGGCGTGGATTCAAGTCCCGCGCTGCCACTTTTTCATTTTTCAGCATTTTCTTCTATTTTTGCAAGCAACAGCGTGCCTGGGCCTCCACCACTGGGCATTCCCATTTTTACTTCTCCTAACCCCCCTCTTTGCAGGTTTTACAGCAGGCCCAATATTTTTTTTCTCTTTTCTTATTCTGACTTACAAAAATCATTAATGGGTCAAACTTCAAACAAAAGCTGTTTTACACAAACCAACACCCAAATCTAATCTTTACCCCCCTGATTTTATTTCTTTATTTTATTTTCTTTTCTTATTTTCTTTTCTTCAAATATTATTATTATTATTAATATTATTATAAATATTATTTTTATTAATAAAAAACACAAAAATATTTTCTTATTGTAAATTTAATTTCTTTTCCTAAAACAAATTAATATTAGACTTAGGTTTTAATTTCCTTTAATTAAATTAATTTAGAATTTAGTTTTTCTTTTAATTAATTTTTATTTTAGTTTAATTAAGTAAAAACCTTTTTCATAAAAAACTCTAAAAATATTTTCTTGACTAAACTTAATTTCTTTTCTTAATTAGTTTATGTTTGATTTTACTTATCTTAATTAATTATTTTCTTCTAGGTAATTAGGTTAAAATCATTTTCCTTAAATAAAACCAAACAAAAATCCATTCCTTTTCCATTTACATCCTTGCACATTATATTTATTTATTTCTTGTACATTATTTCAATATGGTTGTAATAGATAATTAGGACTTTAATTTCTTGCAATCCTCATTTGTAAATTTGTATACCCTATCCTCAAATGATGTAATAGCGTAGTAAATTTACTTTCCCCAATTTATCACTTTCATATAAATGCTAGTAATTAGGGTTTGTATGGGAAGATAAAAATCAATGCTTAGAGAACCCTAATTCAAGATAAACAATATATGCAAATCAAACACAATATTCACACATGCACCCCTAAGGTTAACTCCACTTGTTGCATAAAAAATGGTCATGTTATGCATGTGGGATGTCTTAGCAAAAACAATAAAAAAATACAAGATCATAGTCCCTCGATGATGCTACGAATGTTGCCTTTCAAATGATCTTAGTCCCTCAAAGAGAAATGCTAAGACATCTTACAACATTGTTATCATGACTATACGATGACTCACGCCCGTCCCTTTACATCCAAAGATAAGGCTTCTTACCAATCAATGGTGAGATAGCAATATAAAAGGAAGGAAGAGATGAACAAAAGACTTTTGAGTAGGTAGAAACGTTCTTAGTTGCTTGCTCACTTTCAAAACAAACATCCTTGCTCACTTTAAAAACAAACATTTTCAAATGCACTAACACTTTCCATGAAATATTTTCAAAAGTCCAACACTTTGTATACATTCTCGCCGAAACGAGAATCATTACAAAGTTCGCCTAAACGAAGGCGCCTTTTCAAAAATACTTTCAAAAACCACCACAAAGCACATTTTCAAACAAAAGCAAGTGATCTAGCAAGCAACTAAGAGCCCATAGATAAGTATGGATGAAAATGGTGCTAACATCTTCCTTTTTCATAATCTACCCCCCGAACTCAAGAAATAATCTCAAAGTTCTTTCCTGTTCTTTTCCACATTTCCTTTTGGATAAAAGAAAAGTCGATGGTGACTCTTGCTAACCGCACCAATTTCGATCAAACGCAAAACATCTCAAGTCAGTTCTCCCACCGTATTACAACATAGATTCACTCTAACAATCCTCAAACAGTTCACGAAGTTTACCTTCTCCAACAGAGTTTATTTCTCTAACAACGAAAGTTTATCTCCCAGTGTTTTAACTTCAACATATTTGAAGACCTACATTCTTCACCTCCAGCAACAATCAGATATTTATTTTCCATGGTTCAATAATACTGAAATAGAATAACTGATACGTTTATACATTGCATTCATGCATAATTCTACAAACATCATAGCATATACAACACAAATGCATATATCACAATCTCATTTATTTTGAGAGCGTCATGCGATTCATACATCATGACATCGCATGAAACTGACTTTACCTTTCCAGGTTGAGTTAGCAGAAAGACAAACACTATCAACTTACACAACAGGTCAAAGATTAATTTCCAAAACAAGACGGGGCAGCAATCTGAGATAACAGCTCAAATTACTGTGAAGCCTGGATTTCTACTAGATAACAGTTTAAGTTGCTACGAAGCCTGGAATCCAACCAGATAGTAGTTCACTTCTTCAATTACTATGAATCCCGAATTTCGACCAGATAACAGTTTAAGTTGCTACAAAGCCTGGAATCTGACCAGAGAGTAGTTCACTTATTCCATTAATATGAAGCCTGGATTTTGACCAGATAACAATTTAAGTTGTTGCGAAGCCTGGAATACGACCAGATAACAACAAACTTCTTCAATCACTGTAAAGCCTGGATTTCGACCAGATAACAGTTTAAGTTGCTACGAAGCCTGGAATCTGACCAGAGAGTAGTTAACTTCTTCAATTACTGTGAAGCCTGGATTTTAACCAGATAACAATTTAAGTTGCTATGAAGCCTGGAATCCGATCAGAGAGTAGTTCACTTCTTCAATTACTGTGAAGCCTAGATTTCGACCAGATAACAGTTTAAGTTACTGCAAAGCCTAGAATACGACCAGATAACAGCTAACTTCTTCAATCACTGTAAATCCTGGATTTCGACCAGATAACAATTAAAGTTATTGCGAAGCCTGGAATCCAACCAGATAGAAGTTCACCATACAGTGAAGCCTGAACCCGACCAGATAATAGTTAACATCATTGCTGAAGCCTGGAATCCGACCGGATAATAGTCAATCAATAATTCAAGACATTGTGAAGCCTGGAATCCGACAAGATAACAGTATAAGGTGTTGCGAAGCCTGGAATCCGACCAGATAGCAGTTTACTCTGTCAATTACTATGAAGCATGGACTCGACCAGATAATAGTATACCTCAAATTCAAGTTAAAGCCTGGATCTGACCAGATAACAGCTTAATCTCTTCAAGTCACTGAAGCCTGGACACGACCAGATAACAGTTCAAGTCACTAAAGCCTGGATTCCAACCAGATAACAGTTTGAGTTACTATGAAGCTTGGAGTACGACCAGATAACAATTTAATTTCATATTCCCCAATAGATTGTTGTGAAGCCTGGAATACGACCAGATAATAGTCAACTTTTGTTATCCTCAGCAAGTTACTGTGAAGCCTGGATTTCAACCAGAAAACAACAAACTTTCATCTCTCCATGTCAAGAGATAGCTTCCCCAGTAGAGTAATGGACAACTGAAGTTCCTATACTTTATTCCCCATAGAGTTTCCTCAAGCGGGAGAACTCTAGAAACCCACATTCCCCAGAGGACTCCTCCTTAGACAAAAAGAATAGGAATCCCCATGAAGAGACCTCTTAGGAAATCAGCATCTACTTTAGATGGCATCATTAAGCCCATCTCCGACAACTCTCAGCCATCTTCTCTAAATGGAATTTGTAAGCCCATTTCTGACATCATCAACCAACGGCGTTACTTTATGCAAGTGCAAATTTCTGGGCACTCTAGTGTTCAATCATCTTCCACCTTCAGATCACGAAAGGCAGACAAGCCAATCTAAATCTCCAGGTTTAAGAAAATGGAACAGGGGCAACTGTTGTACCCCAAAATTTACCCTCTTTATTTCGACCTTTTTGACTTACATTTCATTATTACATACATGAATATCATTGGTTTTATGGTTATGGAATCAAGTTATATTTAGCAAGCTTCGTCAGGTTACAAGTGACGTTTATTTCGCCAATGGATGTTCTCAGAGTATTTTCCATGCTGAAGATCGGTTCGCCGTTTCGCAATGATTCGGAGTTCAAAGATTCACAAGTCCAACCCGGCGCGTCATATTCAGGTGTTCTTTCGTCAAGATATCCCTAATAACATATTCTCAAATTCAGGTTTGGCTCGAGAGCCAATTATTTAAAGAAGGTCTCTGAATATGTGATTTTTCTCGAAGAAATATGGTGAAAAAGTGTGTTGAAAGTGCAGTTTTTACACACTAAAAAATTCATAACTTGAATATCGTGGCTCGTTTTGAACCCGTTCTGGTGGCCAAAATTCTGCCTTGACGTCATCTACGTTTTCATCTCTCATGGATGAAAGTCAATTTCGATCAGAAGGTCTTTAAAAATGCGGATTTATCAAGTATTTTCATACATAAAATTTGTGACAAAAGTTTATTTACGTCATGTTCATAAAATTATAACTTGGTCGATTTTCATCGTATCGAGTTGTTTCTGGCGCCAAAATTTCACAATTTGAGTTGGCTACATTTTCATAGGAGGTATCAAGTTCGAACGATATCCAAAAGGCCTTTGTCTTTTACCCAGAATGCACGTGACGCACCAAAAATCCTGAATGCTGAATATTATTTCATCTGGATTGAAACTTCGAAAATTCATAACTCGGTCAATTTTTATCGGATCGGGCTCGTATTTTTGCACAAGGTCACTGACTCATAGATCTACAACTTTTCTTCCAAAGTCGAGACCGAGTTCTGCTCCGATCAATACCAGTTTTTTATTGAAGAACGTGTCAGAGTTGACACTGGAGCCCAAAATAAGTTTGTCTAAGGTGAAACTTCAAAAATTCATAACTAATTTATTGTTTATCCGATTGAGCCCATTTTCGGACAGGAGTTTTTTCTCGATGTCGGCTACATTTTGATTTTACATTTCAACTTTAAAAATTATACTTAAGTCCCTGCAATTTAGCCTGGAACGTGATAGACTCAAGTGAATAAAAATCTGCACTATTGCTTGTGATTATTGGAGGCCCAATTGCACATTCAAAACCCATATCTTTGCTCTAATTTCCATTATATAATCTCATTCTTTTCACACAAACACGAAAGAAAACAAATCTTTGCCACAACCTTGTCAAAATACCTAATTCTTTCAAGAACCCTAGAAATCTTGGAATCCTTGTTACAAACCCCCATCTCACTACAAACAAGTCATCCTTGTTACAAACCTCCATCTCACTACAAACAAGCCATCTCATTCTCTAGTAAGGGTAAGGTTGGTTTGATCTCCATGATCAAAAGGTTTAGAAGTATTCATACATGTCATATCGGTTTTAACATTACAAAATTTCATATATTTATTTTCTTTGTATTTCATAGTATACTAATTTGTTTAATGTGTTCACGAGAGTCAACACTACAGGTTTAGACCATCTAATAGTCTCATGCAGATTTATTACAAAACGTTGAGGCCAAAACAGAATAACAGCAAATGTATGGCTCATGACAAGATAGACATCCTGAGGAGGCTAAGGGCGTGGGTTCAACACTCATCCCTATTGGTTTTGGTTTTCTTCCATTCTATTTATCCTTTTACCTATTTCCATTCTTTCTGTTTAAAACCTTTTTCATAAAACCTAACATTTTTCACAAACCTTTGATTTTTCATAATAAACTCGAATAATTAATTTTAGGTTTTTTTTAATTTAATTTTAGGTTTTAAATTAATTTTTGGTTCAACACCCACCCTTGACATTTGTATTATTTGTATTTTCTAACCCTATTTTCCGTTGATGCTTCTTCCCCTATCTATTTTTTGGCAAACTTAATCATTTTTTGTTAATCATTAAACATAAGCTTTTTTTAAACCTTTTTTTTAATTAAAATTAATTAGGTTTTTAGGTTTTTTTAATTAACATTTTTTTTCAAAATTAACCTTTTTTTTAATTAAAATTGATTAGGTTTTAGGTTTTTTTAATTAATTTTTTTTCAAAATTAACATTTTTTATTAATTAAAATTAATTAGGTTTTTTAGGTTTATTTAATTAATTATCATAAATCATTTTTTTCATAAAAAATCACCAAAACATTTTCTTTACTATTTTCATCTTATTTTTATTTTCCTAGATAAAGTGTATAGAGCGCGTTCAACTATAATAGCGTAGCTTTATTTTTCCCGCATTTTTTATCATTATCATGTAATTGCTTCTGGGATGTAATAGTTTTAGGATTTCTTTTCTGCACTCTTCACTATTATGTAACTTCCCCAAAGCTTTGTAATAGCATAGGTTTACATTTTCTCCTTTACCTTCAGCTACTATATTGTATGCAATGCTTAGATTAATAAGATTGTATAGAAAGATAAAAATGAACGATAGAAAACCCTAATTTCAAGATAAATAACTGAACTGAATCATTTTCACACTCGCACCTCTAGGATAACCTCACTTGTTGCCTTCAGAAAAACAATGGCCATGTCCCTCGAACGTAGGGATACCCTTAGCAAAGACCCTCGGTTAAAGTCATCATAAAGAACATAGTCCCTCAATGTCCCTCGTGTTGCCTACGAGAAATGATCTTGTCCCTAGATGTTGCCTATGAATATATGATAATAGTCCCTTCAAACTGCTAAAGTATCCCTATATGTTGCCTTCTATGACCATAATGATGGCCCGCACCTGTCTCTCACACATCCAACGATAGGGATACCTACTCACTAATAGTAGGATAACATTGTCTAAAGGTTATGAGCAAAAGAACGACCTTTTCGAGTATAAGTAGATAAGTTCTTAGATGCTTGCTCAAAACAACTTTTTGCACCAATACAAAAACATTTCAAAACACTTTCAAAAACATTCGCCTTGTCAATACTCTTCAGGGCTGATACAAGAGTTATCACAAAGAGAATCGCCGCACTAAGGCATTTTCAAAACAATTTTCAAAGCACACAAAGCACGAGCAATTTTCAAAACATGAGCTAAGCATCTAAGAGCCCGTAGAAAACTACGGATGGAAAGAGTGCTAACACCTTCCCTTTCCATAATCTACCCCCCTTACTCAGAAAATCTTGAAAGGTCTTTTTTCTGTTCTTTTCACCCTTTCCTTTGTTGGATAAAAGAAAAGTCGATGGCGACTCTTGCTTATCGCACATTTACAAATACAAAATGCAAAACCAGTATAACAGTCAGTTCTTCCACCGTATCACAACTTGGTTCTCCAAGATTTTCCACCATAATGGCTTCAGGCACCACTTTTGAAATATTTCCAGCCTATAAGGCCGAATTTATCTTGCTTTCGGCCATATAGGCAAAAATACTTGCCAAAGCATTTGACTCAAGAATCATTATGAGTTTGTTCTTCCCACCCTATGAGTTTAAACTCCCCTTTCGTAGTTGGATATGTATCCAGCTTTTCTTGGTCCCAAATGAAACTATGAGTAGGGTGTAGGATTAGAAACTTGATCGTATTAGGATGTGACTTGAACATTGCGTCTTCGGAATCACACAGAGGTATAATAGCTAAGGCTATGTCAAAATCCTTCCTGTTAACCATACATACATCAGTTGTAAAGTAATTGTGATCTACCTCAATGTTCTCCACAATCCAATCTTGACGCCATATGGATAAGCGTTGATGTAGAGTCAATGGTATTTCCCCAATGCCATGTATCCACTCACGTCCTAGCAAAAGATTATAGTTTGCTTTGGTTGCAATCATCATAAACAATGTTGGCCTCGAAGTCGGGCCAACTGACAAAGTTACTTGAATCACACCTAGTATGTGACTTGTTTTTCCTTCATAGTTTGACAAAACCATGTTATGTGGTTTAAGGTCAGTATCGAACTTACCAATCCTTATTAGCAATGATTGTGGCATCAAGTTCACAACAGCACCACCATCAACGAACACTTTGTTTATAGGGAAACCATCAACTTTAGCCCTTATAAACAAAGGCTTGATATGGTACATCATATCAGATGTAGGCTTCTCAAACATCGCCTATTGTTCTTCGACCACCCTATTATTCATGACGTAGTAGCATAGAGGTTTCTGGCCTGCTGATTCTTCACACATAGTCTCCTCTCCGTCCCCATATTCCTCTAACACAAAACCATACTCATTAAGAAGGACCAACACAATATTACAATGTATAATCAAACCGACATCTGAACTATCTTCAAAGTCGTCAGATAGTTCAGCGTCCATGTTGTCATCACCAGGATTTTCGAATTTTGCTAGAGATGCATATACAATCGACATCGATAACCTCTCTTTTAATGGTCTACAGTTCACTTCCTTCTGAACACTCTCACCCTTTGATGGAGCAGCTTTTAATGTCGCTTCTCTTGCAGCTTTCTTGTTTCTCTGAAACCTTATCCACTGAGTCTTTGTCATAGGATTTTTCCCTTTGTATGTGGGAGGAACGTGATACCTCTTTGAAGTGGCCCCAACTTCAGCAAATTAGGAAGAACTAGATCCCTTATCCATCATTTCCCATTTATGACTCGAACCCAAACCCTTTTTTTACCACCTTCCAATTGTGGTCTCCCCCCTTGGATAGAAAGAACGAACCCAGTTATTGTTAGGAACATCAGTTGGTGGTACAAAAGTCTTTGATACGGAAAACCAGGTTTTCCTTGAGGCATTTGGACATTGTATGCCCCCTTCGCGTGGTTGAACACCACCTTTGAATTCTTCTCTTGAGGGTGTTTCTTCTTCAACACCTCAATTTTCTTCGCAACATTTTCATCATAGATTACATTGCAATTTGGGCATAACATAGACCTAGAATTACCTAGCTTGCACCTGTTCAGAAAATCCACCAACTCCTGTTCAGGTTTGGGAAAGACAACCTTCATTAACTCTGCATCTGTTTCTTCAGACAATTCTTCATTTTTAGTTTCACAATCCATTTTCTCCATACCGTCTTGGTTAATTTCAAGCTCTTAAGCAATATCAACCACCATCACTTCTTATGGCTTAGACAGGTTGCCATTGCCACTTTTGAGACCTTTAGTAGTCTTGATTATTTTAGCTATCATTGGATCAACGGTCACAGCTTGTTCACTCTCAAAACCATCAGTGGTCTTGATTGTCAATGCTGCGAGTGAATTGATAATGCCTACTTGTTCACCTTCAAGACCATCATTAGCCTCGACCATCAACACTTTAATAGTTCGACAAAGTGCGCATCATCAACATGCAAAGGGCCTGAGTCGACCTTCATAGAGCTTTTTGGTTTCTCACCAAATTTCAGTCGACCATGTTTTAGAGCTTTCTGAATCAAATCCCTAAAAAGAAAACATCGAGAAGTGTTAAGGCCCAAAAAATTATGATACTTGCAAAAACCTCTTTTTTATTTATGCTCTAATGATGGATTTTTACTGCCTGGGGCACTATAATTTGACAATTTGAAACTAAAACATCAAATATGTCATCACATTTTTACACATCAAAAGTATATGTTTTAGTACTAGACGCATCATTTTTTGGTTCTTCAACTGTCTTTCCTTTTGACTGTCTTATAGGTTTACATGCATACGGAGGTCCGACTTTCAATTTCAACCACATTAACTTCTCATTCTTCCATGTATTCATCCTCAGACTCTATGGAATAATCTTTTGTTTCTACATAGGAAATTTTTCCTTTTCTATGGTCCTTTGATACCCTAGTTTTCTCTGTCTTCAAACGTTTGACATATTGAACTTTATCAGCTAGTTGGGACATATCTGTGATAGATTGAGGATCAAACCTTTTCCTAATAGAATAATCTAACCCCCCAACGACCATTTCGACCAGCTCATGTTCAGGAACTCTAGTAAAGCATCTAGACTTTAGGACCCTAAACCTATTTAAATAATTTTCCATTGACTCATACGACCCTCTCTTGATTGAGGATAACTCTTTCAAACTTATCTTAGACCAACCAACATAAAACTACTCATGAAATATACCCTCAAGTTGTTCCCAAGTGCGTATGGAGTTTGGAGTCAATGTCGTAAACCAAGTAAAAGCATTTTTTGTTAATAAATTAGGAAAATATCTTAATTTTAAACCCTCATTGTTGGCTATATCACCAGCTTCTGTTTCGAACCTAGCAATGTGTTCTATGGTCGACTCATTGGCATCACCAGCAAACTTGGTAAATTTAGGTACCTTATATCTCCTAGGTAATTCTGTCTGTCGAATGTAATCAGGCAAGGGCGAAGAGTAATTGGGACTCCAGAGGCCAACATTTTTACAGACTGTGTTAATACTTCTTCTACCACATTCACTATGTTGTTACGCCCAACGGTGACATTTCTTAACACTCGATCAACATCTTGATTTCTCCTAACTACAACTGGCCTAGGTTCGTATTATTCAATAAATTCTTCCTCTTCATAAGTGGGTGCTTCCACTCTTCGAGGTCTAATGGGACACTCATTGTTGCCCCCTCTAATTCTTCAAAAACTCTCAACAGTCTATGGCGCGTTTGAGTTGGTTGGACCCCTAATTAGTCAATCAATCTAGCAATTTGGTCAACTACAGAAATAAGGGCGACTCCCATTTGTTTAGTTAAGACGTTTACTAAATCTAAATTACTCTAATCCATTTATTGCCTCAAAGCCATAACGGAAGTAGTATTCAAAGATGGTGTCGACTGCGGGACATAACTAACACCACATGGTCGACAACTTGGGACATAATTGCCTTGGTTTTTAGTAGCCACTGTGTTTTCTGTGTATGTGGTCGGGTTCAACTGTAACCCAACCATCATGGAATAAGACATACCATATTGGTAAGAGACAAATGGAAAGAGTGGTCGATTTGGGTCAAATGGCGATATCCCGTGCCTAGGTTCTGTCATTGCGACTGTTGTCCCTGAACCATGGACATCAATCAATCTCACGACAGATAAAACTGTCGCGCTTTGAGTTGTGGTACTTACTAGTATGACCTCCACATTTTGTGTAGAAATCCGCGCATGTTCCTTGTTTGTGTCAGAGCATGGCATTTTAGACGGACAAAAGTTTACCACTTCTCAAATTCATACACACACTAACTATAGGAAACTTTATAAAAGTACACACACAATACGAAATTATTAGCATTGTCCCACCATGTGTGCCAATTTATTTACCTCTGGTTTTGGTAAACAATGTTGGTCTCTCAACAGAAAATTTATTGGTGAGATCGATCAGGGAATCTTAATACAATGCTTCAGTTTTTGAGTGTTTTCACAAAGTATGTTCAAAAAGATTCCTTCGACTAAGGCGAAACGAATTTAAAAGCAATAAAGTAGGAATTATAAAATAAAATAAAGACATTTTAAACTGTAAAAATAAATGACATAACATCAAAATAATTGAAAATGAGTTGATTCAAACATACATCGCCCTTACTTGACTCATTTTGCTCGTTCGCTTGGGTACTCTGAGTAACTAGCATGTAGAAATATTAAAATTTGAACCCTCTACACTATACACTAAGTGTTTTATTTATAATACATGAAAATAACTACTTTTTAGCGGGCTTCGCTTCATTATGAGCTACGTGTCTCTTGTAACTTCCCTCCATGAACCCACATTCTCCATCTCTACTATCGAACCCATGTTCTTCATTCTTGCTATCGAATCCACATTCTCCACTCACAACGCTTTGCTACTTATGTCCTCTTTTGGGCTTTTTAATATTCCCGAACCCAGCCCATTTCTCATGAGGTCTCTCTTCTGGTCGGCTGCGTCCACAAGTCGAAATCAACTTTTTATGAAACCTCTTCCGGTCAACTGTTTCTATGGTCAATTTTCTATAATTCAAAATCTTCAAAAAATATTTTTAATCCTTTTGATTGAATTTTAACCCTTTCTGAAAATCCTAGCCAATAGATGCCAACAACATTTGTAATAGCAATTACCAACAGAGAAACACCCAACAAGCAATCAAAAACGAAACCCCCTTGCATCCCAAAATTAAACCCCAAATCATTGATTCTGATTAGTTACCAATTACAGATTACAAGTGCCAATTGAAAAGAGAAAACAAAAAGAAACGCAGAGCAGTGGGGACTGAAAAATCCGGCGGTAAATTTCGGGTTCTTTTTACCTTTCGGTCCATTAAGTTTCTGTGCGGTTGTTGTTGCCATGCCTTGAATCTTCTCCTTCTTCTGATTTCTGAGATTTCCGTTTTGTCTACTTCTGTTTCTGCAAATCGGATGCTTCGTGTTGTCGTTGTTGTTATGTGTTGTTGCTAGTACGATTTGCGTTTGAATTGCAGGTGCGATTTGCTTTGCAGATGCATGGAGGAATTATTAATGATGGAGCTCTTAGGTGAAGCTTAATTGGATGAAGTTTCTGTTTCAAATTTAGCAGAGTTTCTTTATCATTTTTTTCTTTTCTTCTGCTTGATTTTGAAGCTATTTAAATAGAAGTAGAGTTTGAATTTTGTGTTGAAAATTGAGAGGGAATAATTGATGAATAGAGGGGGAAATTTTCAGCTTGAGAATCAAATTTGGAGAGGGAATTTGAGTTTGTTGAATCATCCGTGCAGATGATTTTTGTGCAATATGGACCGTTGATTAATTGCCATGGAGGGCCGAGATGGAATGATATAAGTTTGGTTTTTAAGTGTGAATGGGATTTTGGTTGATAATTTCTGTTATAATTTTGGCAGAGTCTCATTATATTTTGTTGTGGTCCCCAAACAATTACATTTTTTCTCTTCTAGCTTGCTGTAAATCGTGAAAGATGTTGGGATGGTCCCACGCAAATTCTCATATTTCCCTATTTGACAAAATAACGCTAATAATAATAATAATAGCAATACTAATAATAATAATAATTAATTAGTTAGTAATTAAAAAAAAGCTAAAATAAAGTGAAAATAAGAAATAAAATTTGAATTAAAAATGAAAAGATTAATAAAAATGATTTAAATTTTAATAGTAATTCAACTTAATAAAAAAATAGAATTAAAATTAAAAATCAATTCAAATTTCATATTGACCATAAAAATGAAATTTTGACTTTTAAAATGAATTAGAAATTATAAATGGAAATGAACTATATTTTTAATACTCTTTTGAATTAATATGAATGAAAATAAAAATGCAATTAAAAAGATAAAAATGACTTATATATTTTAAAAATGCAAATAAAGGTAAAAAAGACTTATATATATATATATATATATATATATATATATATATATATATATATATATATATATATATATATATATATATATATATATATATATATATATATATATATATATATATATATATATATATATATATATATATATATATATATATATATATATATATATATATATATATATATATATTTGAGATTTTCTTTTTAATAATTTTTTTTTGAAATATTAAAAATGATGAATAAAAGTAATATGCAAGATGATCGATTTTTCAAAAAGACGAAAAATCTGCATCAAATGTAAAAAAGTAAGGGGCAAAAAATGGACAAAAAAATCAAATATGGTTATAACTTGAAATCTAAATTGATTTTTGAAGACAAAATGTCAAAGTTAATTGGACTATTAAATCACAATGACTAAATAACCAAATAATTTGAATTAGAAATCATGGATCACAAGTAAGGGTGACTTTAATCTGAAAAACTTTGACTTTTGCAACTTTGACCTTTTCATGCATTCAAGATATCATGATGAACATCTTTTGTCAATGGCCAATGAACTTGAGATTTTGATGATCAGACAATGATAAATGAGGCTTGAGAGAATCATGCCTATAATTATAGCCTTGATGAATGAACCTTTGAGAATCAATGATTTGATCAATCTTTGAGCTTGCATATCAAAACTTTGGCCGAGGAGACTTGGCTTGATTCAATCCATGTCTTGCTTATCAAAAACAAAAGGAAAATAAACCATTTTTTTATTAGTGGTTAGTAAACATAAAAGATAAAACCAATAAAATACAAATGTCCTTGGTGATCATCTCAAGAACAAACCTAAAAGATAAGAGAGTGAGGAGATACCCTCAAGAGATTCAAAGATGCAAAATGACATGAGATCTTACGGGTAAAAATTGGGGCATGACATTTTGTTCCTTCATTGGTTTCTTTTATCTCCGGCAGTATCTTCGTCTTGTTGAGATTTTGATGTCGGGCCATCCCTATTTTGATTGAGTTTTCCCCAAACTAGTATGTGTTTGCTTTATCAAACATATACATAACATTCATACACTCATATATCATGCGTACATCATGCATAGCTAAAAGCAGATTCATGCTCATTTGCATTTCTTAATTTGTTTCTCTTTGGTCATCTTTATCCCTTTTGCAGAAAGTGTATCTTTTTTCTAAATCCTCTTTCTTGGTAGAGTATCTCCGTAAGCAGAAAGTGTATCTTTTCTAACTCCCCTCACTGAGTTTGTTACTTGTGGAAGAAATTTATTTTATCTTTCCTCCCCAACTGGTTATCTGGATGGAATAAGTTTCAGTTGAGTTTAATCCTCACTGATTTGAATCTTAACTGACTGATTCTCTCCAATTCATTCATGGATTGAACTTTTGGTCCTCATCAGCAATATGTTTTGAATATCTCTAGGCCAGAAACCTAGATTTTGAGAAGGCAGTCATCCTCCACTTTTAAGGGCCTTCTTTCTATTTGCAGAGATTTATTTATGATTTTCCCCATTAGAAGATGAAGAGGATTATATTCCCAACAATGTTGCTATAACATTCTCTTGGAAGTTTCACCTGACAACAAATGGAAATCTCTTTATTTGAGAAGTTTGTATGTCCCCATCATATTATTCCTTATCTTCACATCAAGTGGCCATCTCTCTAGTTTATCCCTAGAAGATAAGATTTTGTGAACTCCTTGAACCTCATCCAATCAAGTTGAGCCCATGACTTGTTATTTGAACATGTGGCTGTCTCTTTATTAGAGATGTCTGTTGAGACTCCAAATTCAATGTTAACCACATTAAGTGTCCATCTCTCTAGTATGTTCTTGAAGGAGAAGCTTGTTGTGCATTATCAGATCTAACTTGGTTCGTTATTTGAACATGTGATTCTCTCCTTAATTGAGAAGCCTGATACGATCTAGTAAATCTATCATCCCCGACAGGTGGTTGTCTCTTTATTTGAGAAGCCTGTTGTGTAATCATACCTGCTCATATCTATTTTGAGTATCCTCGACAAAGTTATTGATGTTGATCCCAAGCAAATGGATACCTTTTAAGGAGCTTTCTCGGTACCTTTTCCAAGTGGAAGACTTGGTCAAAGAAGAAACTGAGACCTGTTCTTGGCTAATGACCAGAAATTTTGGGAGGATTATTATCCTTTCCAAGTGGAATGGTCAAAGAATAAGCTGAGACCCACTGTAGGTGGAATACCAGAAATAGTGGAAGCTTATTATCAATTCAACTTAGTTTGTTATTTGAATAGGTGATTGTCTCTTTAATTGAGAAGCCTATTTTGATCCAATTAATCTATTATGCCTGACATGTGGCTCTCTCTTTATTTGGAAGCCTGTTGTGCGATCTAACTTTCCCGCATCTCTTTTGAGTATCCCCGACAGAGTTATTGATTCTTAATTTTTGACAAGTGGCTATCTTTTGAGGAGCTTGTCTGTTACCTTTCTAAGTAGAAGACTTCATTAAGGAAGAAGCTGAGACCCATTCTAAGTGAAATACTTGAAATAGTGGAAGCTTGTTATCATTACTTTTTCTCTTTATCATAATCCATGAGTCAATATTATCTTGTTTACTGCCTTCAATTGTGAGTCGGTAGTAATTCATTTTCCTCACTGCCTATTTAAGGTTTTTTCCCTAATAGAGTTAGTGACTTTCTCTTTGAGATTTCCCCAGTGGAGTCTGTGATCTCATCCTTTTCTCGCTACCTATTCAGGGATTCTTTCCTCCAATAGAGTCAGTGATCCATTTTCCTCTCCGATTTTATTCCCCCAATGGAGTTGATAATCTTTTTTCTGCTTGCATTGGTAAGTTTTGCCCAGTGGAGTCTTACTTTGTCGCTTGTTCTCTAATTGTGCTTCGCATTATTTCCATGCATGGCTATCCCAATAATTGAGTATATTCCAAAATGAGAGTATTTCACTGAAGTCCGTTGCTCCTTTCCATGGGCAACAATGTCATTTTTCCCCAGTGGAGTATCTGTTTGGTTTTCCATTCCAAATTCTCTGCAGGTTGTGTCCTTTTCCTAGTGAGTTGTGTCTCTCTGTAGGACTTCCTTCGAGTTTTTCTAGCAAATCTAGTTGTATTATGTGCCATGTGGCATTATTTCCCCATAGAGTCCTTTACATCTGCATTTATATCATAAATATTGCACGACATCTTAGGACTAAAAATCAGGTATTCTGTATTTAAGTCTCTTCAATCCCGTCGATACAAAGAATTGCAATCTTCATCTTTCCGGATATAAGAGAATTAAATAAGGGCATGTGTCATACCCTAATTTTTACCCCTAAGACTCCATCACATTTGCATCTTTACATTGTATCAAGATCACAAACTTGGTTGTCTCCTCAACCCTCTCACCTTTGGGTTTGCTTTTGCAGAGATCATCAAGAACCCATTTGTGTATATTATACTTTTGTGTTTATATGCTCCATGCTTTACTAAACATAATGAAAATACAAAAATATGCCTTTTTGCTTTTTCTTTTTCTTTTGCAAGGTAGGGTTTTGAATCAAGAGTATCAAGTGATTGTTTCCCCAGCTAGGGTTCTGCTCTTCAAGTTAAAGTGTGGTCAACCATTGATTCTTAAGGGCCTAGTCATCAAAGAATGATCTCTAATATCAAAGTATATGATCTTTAAGCATCACTCAACTTCGCTTGATCATGGATTGCTCAAGGTTTGGTTGCTTATTTCTCAAGTTTTTTTAAAGATTCATGTGTTTATTTCCATGCCCTGTGCAATAAGTTTCCTCAAGCCCTTGCAAGTTTAATAAAAGGACAATCAAGAATTCATCATGCTAAGTTCACATGTGCATCAAATTGCCTTGAAATTCAAGAAAAAGGCCAGGGTTGCAAGTTTTTTCAAAGTGGTTTAACCTAAAAACTCAACTTTTCAAGTCAAAATTCCAAATATCACAACTTCATTATTCAAATTTTTTTAGTGATTCTTTGGGCATATGATTCTTGACATCCTCTAAAAGTTCTCTTTACAAGTCAAGAGCCAATTATGACTGGAAAGTCATCAAAGAGTTGAAGACATTATAGGTCATTTTAGACTTAGAATATTTTTGACCTCTAATTATAGGTTATGGTGCCAACATTACCAGCTCATTACTTTTTTCTCAAGTGTCCAAATGAAACCTTTCTTTTTTGTATTGTGTTCTATGTTATGATGTTATCATTTATAAAAAAGAATGGAAGGTAATGCTCAAGTATGAAGGTGTGATAAACACAAGAAAGGGGTTTGAATTGGGTTGCACTAAATATAAAATTTCCGCAACTCAAACAAAATAGCTAACAAGTGAATAGAAATAAATGAACATAATTATTTTTATCTTGATTCATTGTTAACTAAGTTACTCTAGTCCACCTCGCAAGGTGATTTGCCTTATCCACAAAGACTTAATCCACAATAATTTATTAATTACAGATAAATACAATAAGTATGATCAACCTTGTTGACAACCACAACAAGTATGTTGATCCTTATTTCCAATCCACAATGACTCAAACCAAATTCTTCTTGAGAATCCTGACTACACCTAGTCTCTTAAGGAACCTATCAACAACCGTTGATTACAAATATGTGTATACAAATATGCTTCCAATTCCTATTTTTATAGTTGAAAAGGAGAACTGTTAGAAGGTAGAATAGGAAAGATAAAATAAGTTGTTTTGTCCCCAACTGTCATGGTGGGAATGGTTTATAATATAGTACAAAAGGATTGTTCTTACGCCACCCTAGCAGGGTAGTGGTCACAATGTACTTTGTACTTTTATACCCACCATCTCACGCAAACTAGTCTTGATCTTTATCTTCTATTTATTAAGAGACTTTTGATGTATGTTGATCAAGCATGTTTATAGAAGGACCAGAACTTGAATCTTCATAACCTAATTTGTTGGAGTCTTCAGAACTAGTTCATCAAAAACTTTTTCTTTTGAGTCTTCAGCATTGGTCTTTAGAAGTAATGTCTCCAAATCTTCAGAACTTATTTATCAGAGCTTTGTCCTCAACATCTTCAGAACTTGGGACAACAGAAGCTCATATTTATAAGGCCTCTAACGCTTCCTTGTAAAGTCATGATCAGAAGCTCTTATCCTAACGTTCTTTAGAACCGTTGCATAAGAAGCATTCTAGAATCTTGAATTATGTTTGAAACACACCATAAGTATTCTTCTAGAGTGTTGAGTTCAGAACCTGATGACGTCACACGCCTTCTTCCAGAGTTAGAACCTGTTTCACAAAAGCTACACACTAGACAGAAACCATTAGAGTACATAATTGTTCTCTAAGATACCATGTAAATTATCATCAAAACTCAAGGCTATATGCAGAACCAATCTTGTTCTTACAATCTCCCCCTTTTTGACGATGACAAAACCATGTATTTTGATAGAACAATTCATACAGGGTAATAACCATAGAACATAAATTCAAAAAATCTAACTAACTCCCCCAGAATCTGTTATACCCAAAATTCATTTATGCTTGTTCAAAGTCTCCCATGAGCTCAAGAATCACAAAATAAATTTTGCAGTACAGAAGGTAAAATTTAGAAGTAATACTTCCCCATTAACGTCTCATCAGAGTCTGACTAAAATTGCCTGGTCTTCATCTCATAACCTAGCTTACTATTAGATTATGATGAGGTATTAAAACTTGTTTATTAACTGTCTTGATGCCTCATATCAAACATCATAACCAATTCCCTGGTTTTTCCAGAAAAATTGATAATGTCACCAGAAGGTGCAAATCATTATGTCATCAGAAGGTTCATCACCTAAACAGTTTCTTGAATGACCATGTCTTTGATCATATATTCTAACCATGTCTTAGACCATGTCTCCTAACCATATCTTAGACCATGTCTTAGACTATGTCTTCTGACTATGTATCTTAGACCATGTCTTAGACCTTATCTTAGGCCATGTCATCTGACTATGTCATAGACCAGATCTTCAGAAGGTCCACAACCTCTGAACGATGCTTAGTTACAAACAAACTTACTATACTTCCATAAAGTTCACAACTTTTGAAGTATTAGAGTCTGGTTTATTAGATTATGGTTATAAAACTTTCAGACAGTTTGCAACTTCTGAGAAACTTTGTGATATTGAAGCATTCATTTCCCGAACACACGTTTTCATTCTTTCAAATAGTTTATAACTTCTGAAAAATGTGTAGTATTAGATCAACCTTGTCATGCTTCCAGAAAGTTTACAACTTCTGAAGCGTTGGAGTCTGATCACCATACCTTTATAAAGTTCACAAATTTTGAACAATAAGCAGTATCAAAACAATATTACCTTACTTTCAGAAAAGTTCACAAATTCTCAACAATGTGAGGCATCGGAGTTTGATTTAACCATATTTTCAAGAAGTTTACAACTTCTAAAACATACTTTTTATCGTAGCCTATTTCAAACCTAATTCATTCAGACGGTTCATAACTTCTGATGAATACATTGCTCTCACATGCTCAGCTCATCAGAGCATACTTCATGCATCTTGATCATGTCTTATGACACCAGATGATAATCTTCTGTTTGCCAATTAACCTGTCTATGAAAATTAGTGAACTTTCATAAAGTTCCTGAATCAAACATCAAACACATGGTTAGAAGCAAAAGAATTATAACATTAGAACATGTTTGGGCTCAAGATTATGAGATTAAATACTATCAAAATTATATACTCTTACTCCCCTTTTATCATAAATCAAATATATTTAAAAGACAAAAGAAATTTTTCATTAAAATCAAAAGGGATAAAAATTCAGTTATTTCAAATGTTTAGCACACTTTTCTCCAACAACATAAAAGACAACCAAACAATAAGAAATAAAGAATACTTACAAGAGAACAAAACTTTTATTCATTAAATTGGGGGGAGTAAAAACGAGACACAACACAAAGGGAACCAAATTAACAAGTAATTAGATAGGGAATGCTAAAGATTCTTATTTCCAACAAAAAAAATCCAATATTTACTTAAATAGTATACTTTTACTTTGAAAATGGTAAAAGTTCTGACAGGGGGGTAAAGCATGAGGATTTTTATCTTATCACAAGATTATCTCGTCTCCCAATATGTTACATCAAGTACTATGTGTGCTTCAGAAAAGACAGTTGTCTTATTTTGAATCACTAACCTTTCACTTTCCTAACACCTCATTTAATGAAGTAAACTCTCCAGTTTCCAACAGACAGAGGTATTCTCAAGAAAATATTTTGAACATGGATACTTCTGATATACGAGAACTTCACTTGTCAGAAGCCTCGCATTCCAATGGACAAAGGCATTATCAAGAAAATATTCTAACCATGGATATTTCTGATATACGAGAACTTCACTTATCAGAAGCCTCACATTCCAGAAGCTACAAAAACAAGTTAAGCTTTTAGAAGCTCATTTTTCCATTTATGAAAGCTACATTCTGAGATCACACCTTTTTTTTTAATTTTGGACACATAACCATGTTCGGGTTCTTTAGAATGAAAACAAGTTTATCTTCAGCAAGGGGTTTTGTAAATATGTAAGCTCATAAATGGTCTATATCAATGAGTTTTAAATAAAGAACTCCCTTCTGAACATAGTCTCTAATAAAGTGATATTTGATCTCAATAATCTTAGCCCTAGAATGTAAAATGGTATTTTTGGACAAACAAATAATAGAAGTATTGTCGCAGAAGATAAGAATGTTACTATAAAATATTTGATAGTCTTCCAGTTGACTATTCATCCAAAGGATCTGTGTACTGCATCTTGAAGCATATATGTATTCAGCTTCTGGAGTTAGGCACGCTATTGTAGATTTCCTATTGCCGAACCATGAGATGAAGTACTCCCTAGAAATTGACAGCTTCCTAAAGTACTTTTCCTCTCAAGTCTATCACCAGCATAATCATCTTCACAATAACCTACTAACTTGTATTCACTTGATTTTCTATAACACAAACCAAGGTTACCTTTCAGATACCTAAAAATCCTTTTGACAGCGGTCAAGTGAGATTCTCTAGGATATGATAGGAAGCGAGCTCACAAGCATACATTGAATAGAATATCAGGTCTTGAAGCAATTAAATATAATATATTTCATATCATACCTCTGTACAACTTCTGATCAACCTTACCACTTACCTCGTCCTTCTCCAAAACACAAGTAAGATGCATATGAGTCTTGGCTATCTTGCATTCAGACAAGTTGAACTTCTTCATAATTTCTTTGGTATACTTTCTCTGATGAATGAAGGTTTCTTATGATCCTTGATTTATCTAGATCTCCAGAAAGAACTTGAGTTCTCCCATTAAGCTCATCTCAAACTAAACCTGCATAGACTTAGGAAACTCATGGCATAAAGTGGCATTAGTAGAACCAAATATAATATCATCAACATAAATTTGAACCACTAGAATGTCATTTCTTAAGGACTTACAAAATAAGGTGGTATCAACCTTTCCTCTGGTGAAGTCATTTTCTAAAAGAAAATTGCTTAATCTCTCAACCCAAGCTCTGGGAGCTTATTTTAGACTGTACAATGATTTATTAAGTCTAAAAATAAAATCTGGGTTTTTAAGATCTTTAAAACCAGCAGGTTGGTGTACATAAACTTCCTCACTTATATAGTCATTCAAAAATGCACTTTTAACATCCATTTGATACAAGATGATGTTGTGATTTGGAATTTTGGCACACACAATATCAGAAGTCAAGATGATGTCTTAATAACACACTATGATCGGTGGAAATAGAATTGACTATTTTAAAGCTGGTTCGCGAAATGTCGCGGTAAGCAAGAGTCGCCACCGTCTTTTATGTTCTCCAACAAGGAAAGGACAAAAGCACAGCAAAATTCCTTTTCGAGATGTTTCTCGGTTCGGGAGGTAGATTTATAGAAAGGGAAGGTGTTAGCACCCTTTCTATCCGTGGTTATCCACGGGCTCTTAGGTACTTGCTCACTATGTTTTCAAAAATTGTTTGCTTTTCAAGTGTTTGTGGGTTTTGAAAAAGTTTAGTTTGAAAAACTTCTAGGTAACTCTTGTATCAGTCCTCAAGAGTGTATGAAGTGTTTGTTTGAAAACTTTTTGAAAGTGTAGGTGCGAAAAGTTGTTTTTTTTGAAAGAGCAAGTACCCAGGAGAAATCTACCTACTCTAAGGAATTAGGTTGTGTAAGAATCCTTTAGACAGTACTATCCCACTATTGAGAAGTAGGTAGCACCGTCGTTGGAGTTATTCTGGTCAATTCGATTATAGGGACATATGTGGTCACCAAAGCAATAGTAGGACACCTTAGCGGTAACCCTAGTGTCCTAGATCCTTTTTTATCCGAGGCAACCGTTTCGAGGCAACTGGATCTTTAGACAGGAGAGCGACCTCTAAAACACCCTATACTTGATGACCACCTCGAGGCAACCAAGTAAGGCGTACCCTAGGAGTGGCATGTGCATGTGTGTCATGATTCATGTTAAATTGTCTTTGCATGCATCATTGTGAGCTACGGGTTGATTTTATTTGTCAGGCAAATCTTGTCATGCATAATTAACAGTTTATAATTGCGGAAAATAAATTGCGGAAAGTGAATCTACGCTATTACAAGGCGTCGGGTATTTACATCGCCAAAAACATAACCCTTTGAAAAGATAAATGCGAGAAAATAAACAAAAGCGATAAAAGTCCTAATTATCTATTACATTCTCGGAGCAGATACATAAATATGATCAAAAATAAAAATAATGCGCGAATAGAAATTGAATCGGTGCGTCCTTAGGGTTTTGACCCTTTTTTGAGAAAAGAATTGAATTTGGCCTTTTTTGCAATTAAATTAAATATTAAACCTAATTTACTAATTAATTAATTAATTAAAAGAAAAAGTATTTTTTTGTTTTTTAAGTCTTAATGAAAATAAAAAGAAAAGGTCAAAAGTCAGTAAAAAACCCTAAGTCTAATTTATTTTATTTGTTGTAAAAGAAAATTAAAATTAACCTAATTAAACTAAATTAATTCATGTTAGTGTTTATTTACAAAAAATAATTAATAGTGTAATTAATAATAATGATAATAAAAATATTTACATTTTAATTTTCTGAATTTATTATGAAAAATATTAATTTGTTAATTAATTAAATAATAATAATAATAATAGTTATTAAAGAAAATAAAAGGAAAAAGAAAATGAAAAAAGAATAGTAAACCAGGGGGTTGATGGACCCATTAGGAGGTGTTGATTGCAGATTTCAGGCCCATTAAGCTCAAGCCTTTGTTGACTTTCTGGCTTGTCCACGCCTGCATTGACTGGAACGTATCATGGTCTTCATCTTTTGACCATTAGATTGGTAATGGTGGCCACATGGCATGCTGATTATTGAAGGTACATGATGGAATACGTTGGCAAGCCTGCACATGATTAGGTTATGAAAAATAGAAACAAATATGGGGTGGACCTGGGAATCGAACCCAAGTCCCAATGGTTGCATGCCAACACGTCTTCCACTAGGCCAACTGAACGCGTTTGTTAATATAATAATAAACAATGATAATATGTGAAAACCAACGCATATACTGTAAACAAAGCATGCGCGCCTTTTTATTTGAATGGACCAATCATGCGCTTACACCTATTGTCTTCTTCGCTGAATACCTGCAAAAACAAATCAAATAGCGGGGGTTTTTAACCCCCACAATATGGAACGACCAAAAATAGCGAATAGAGCTATGCTCTATATAAATAGGGCGCGATGGTTGGGTTCAATTCGTCTTGTCTCCACAAATTCAACCATGTGCATTAGGGGGTTCAATTTTACTGGATGTGGAAAGCCCCAATATCAAAGCTTCGGAACCCTAAAATTCTCCAATGGAAACTTTCAATTCACTGCATAATAACTCAATTAACCTGTGCCAAAAGCTTCATGTGGATTCAAGCAATGCAAAACACAAAAAAAATCTCATTAATGATGCATGAATTACGAGTTTCGATTATGAGAAAGAAAGTTAAACCGTGTGACTGGGTAGAGCGATTTCTTGAGTTCTAGCGTATGATTTTGATTGCAAAATGTTACTGAGAGTTCCTGCAATGTGTTTGAATCACTGAAACGCCTTGAATTGGCTTGGAAGGTAGCAAACAGTTTTCACTTTTTCCTTGGATTTTTTGAATGTGATTATGGCCTTCTTGTAGAGTTTTCACGTGTGCTGCATTAGGTTTAGCTTGTGCATATATAGTAGAATGGTTTTAGGTTAAATCTTGCACAAGAAATCCCTTGCATTGATGTTTCAATATTTGATTGAAAATCAAATATTTTTCAATCTTTTTGATTGAGAAAACTTGCCAAACATGGAGATTTTGATGTCCTTGATTGATACACGAATTTGCCAGCTTGTCTTGAGATTATTTGTGTTGTACCCCAAAATTTTCCCTCCCATATTATTCAAAGTTTTGACAAGCATCACCTCAAATTGCTCAAGTCTACTCAAAGGCTACACAGTCAACCATCCTCCTAAGGCAGGCAAAATTAGGGTTTTGGTTCTTACAAGGAAGTTGAGGTTTTCAAGGGCTCAATCAAGTCCCATATGCTCATATACATTGTCAAGCATCCATATGTCAAGTTTCAAGGCTCACAAGGTCAAGTTGCACAGTCAAAAACCCTAATTGCTTCACAGTCAACTGTAGGGGCAAAATGGTCATTTGGCAGTCAAAAGTCAAAATTTTTGGTAAACATCTTATTTTGAAGCCACAATCATCATTTGGTCAAATCTTGACCATGATTTCACAAGAATGGTTCAAAAATCATCAAGGTGTCAAAAGTTTCTATTTTTGGACAGCTAAAAAGTCAACTGTAACTTGACCAAGGCATAACTTTTTCTTGGTTCATCAGAAAAATCCCATCCAATGCTCATCTTGAAGGGGAGGACATTTCCTACAACTCATCTTCACATTCCAAGTCCAAGAAATGCTCTCACAAAAAGTTATCAATTTCAACATTATAGGTCATTTTCAAAAGTCAACAAAAAGGCACTTTAAGTCAAAGACCATAACTTGAGATTGGTAAATCAAAATTACATGGGACCAAAGGAATTGGTTAGAGTACTTCAAGACCTTTCCAAAATATCTAAGAACATGTTCATAGCTTCAAAATTGAGCAAGATATGCATTGGAGAAGTTGGGAAATTTTTGTGAAATGGCCAAAGTCAACTATCCTTGAAACTTCATTTTTGACAAAAGGGGTCCACTTTTTCCACTTGATTCAGCTTGGCCATGCCTCCCACGTGTCCCACAATTTATTTCAAGATTAAAAATTAATTTTTCCATTTTTATTTAATTTTATTTGATTTAATTCATTTTAAATCTTTAAAATTCAAATAAAAATCAAGAAAATTAATGGAAGGATATTTTGTGGCTTGAATAGCTTTGATACACCATGAAGAACATTCCAAATTCGTGCAAGGCCTATTCCAAGCATGAAATTCAAATTTGAAGCAAAAATGGCAAGATTTTCAATGGAGGTTATGACAAAATCAAAAGCATAATTGCATTGGTTTATTGTTCATTATATTGATGGATACTCATTCAAAACCATATATGCAAGCCTTGGCAATAGAGAACACGACCTAGAACACTCAGAAATGACCAAACAAATCTCAAATTTTCAAGAGAAAAGTGACAAACTGAAAACCACCTTGCAGCCCAATTCAAGCGTCATTTTTGATCCAAACACACTCCTTACATTGCCAGGAACCTTTTGCAAGCACAAACAAGCCAAAAACCTCGAAGAATCGCTCATCACGCCCCCACGGTTTGTCCATCATTTTGAAAATTGAAACTCCATTTTTACGCCTCATTAATTCATTTTGATCATGGTTATGCACTGCTGACATTGTGTTGGCTCTTATATTCGACACCCTTGTTTCATTAATGTCAGCCATTAAAGCTGAAGGTTGTTTTCGATCAGCTGAGTCTGTCGAAATGCCCATCGAAAGATGGCAAGGTACTTAGAAGATTTCTTCCAAGGGAGAAGTTGGTTGCCTTCGACGTCGAAGGTGTTTCTCGTCGAAGATGCTTCTCGACGAAGGTGTTCAATGGTTCAGAGTGGAACAGTTTGAAATTCAAGCGTTTGGAGGGAAAACGGTTTCCAGCGGTTACCAAGTGCAACACGCAAAGATCTGGAGCGTCGAACATTGAGAACGTGCCAAGTGGAATCATCTCGAAGCAGTGTAACTGCCCGACGGTTACTTGGGATGTTTTAGTATAAATAGTAGTAGTCACGCAGTTTCTCGTGTGTGTTCACAAATATATACAAAGTCACTCATATAGATTCGAGTACCCAGCGTGTGAGAAAGAATTGTTGAGAAATGTATGTGTGAAACACCAACTTTATTAATCAAAGTCATTTACTTTTCCAGAAATTTACTTGCTTTCTTCTTTACTTTCCTGTCGAAATCCTTTACTATTAAGCCTTCATTTATTTTACCAAGTCCTTTCTTCATGCAATTCACTTAAAGCCTCTTTATTTTATTGTCACTTAACCAATATCCAATCTAATCAAAACTCCAAAATCAACCTATGTCCTAGGATCAATCTGATCGATCCTGCGAGTAACCAAATAAGTAACCATTTGGAGGATCAGCGGTTGTTTACCAATAACCACGGTAAACAAATTGACACACCCGGTGGGACAATGTGTTGATTGTTGAAAATAATCTCATCTTTTCGAGGAGTGTTGCATGTTATTGAGAAGTGGTAGAATATACACTAACGATAACAATACTGCCAGAAGAAGGGAAGAGATGGCGAATCCGCCAAACAATAATGAAATCCCACAAACGAATGTGGGAGCAACGGTTATCTCGACCGTAAGTGAAGCGACAACTGTTGGTTCGACACCAGCAGTAACGGTCACAGCAACGGGGCCATTACCTCCGTTCGCAGGTCCCAGAGTGCCTTTGGGAACTCCCCCACCAAGGGGAAATTTAGGCACAAGGCCTTTTGTTCCCCCAAGATTTATGCCACTCTATGGCATGCCAACTTCTGACTTGGCTAGCCTGACGAATGCTGCGTCCACTTTTTCAGACACTTTAGTGAGTGCCTCTTCGCCACTCCAAGGTTCTAGAATAGGCATGGCGAATAGAAATAGGACCCAACTCTTAGGAGGAACGTCCCAAGTAGCCCATGGCCTTACAAATGCCTCGACAGCAGTCTTGAGGCAACAAATGGACGAAAGCAACCATGATATGGTGCAAATGTTGGCACAAACTTTGAGTACAGTGCTAAACCCTCTAATACAAAACACTACTCAATCGAATCAGCAAGTGACAGCGCAAATGACGCGTTTGGCTGATTTCTTTGGAGTACCCCAACCTATTCGACAGCCCCAAAGGGCGCAAATAAGGGGAAACTAGGGGATATTCTTAGAGGAAGAAACCACCATCAACCAGGTTCAACAGCCTGTCGAAGAAAACCTTAGGGCACGATTGGAGCAACCTGTCGAGGAACCTAGGGTAATAACCCCAGAGGTAAGGTTAGTTAACAGAAACCAAAACGCTGACGAAGTAGTTCAGCATATCCAATGCCAAAACATGGGTTTGGAAAATAATCTGGCAACCATGATCGAAAGGATCATGACTCAAAATGGGATGAACATGGGCTTTCGAAGGCCCAACTTTACATCCCCATTGTTAGAATACGTGTTACAAACAGACTTACCTCCTAGATGTAAAGTCCCCAAATTCACTAAGTTCTCTGGGGACACGACAGAATCTACTGTCGAGCATGTGGCGAGATACTTGATCGAACCAGGTGACATTTCGAATAACGAAAATCTGAGGATCAAGTACTTCCCAAGTTCTTTAACAAAGAACGCTTTTACTTGGTTTACAACTCTCCCCCCCAATTCGATCCATCATTGGACCCAGTTGGAAAGATTGTTCCATGAACAATTCTACATGGGGCAAACCAAGATAAGCCTGAAAGAATTGGCCAGTGTAAAGAGACGTTTCACTGAACCTATAGACGAATATCTAAATAGGTTTAGGCTGCTCAAGGCGAGATGTTTTACACAAGTGCCAGAACATGAGTTGGTCGAAATAGCCGCAGGCGGTTTAGATTATTCCATTAGGAAGAAGCTAGACACCCAATACCTGAGAGACATGGCCCAACTGGCCGATAGAGTTCGACAGGTAGAACGCCTCAAAGCTGAAAAAGCAAAGGCAACGAAAACTCACAAGAGAGAGAGGATAACGTATGTTGAGATGGATGACGAAGATCCAGAATCCTTCGACGATACTATAACTGTCGAAGAAGGAGAAGTCGATTTAGCGAAACTAAAACAAGGGCCACCATACTCTTGTAAACTGTTGGTCCCCTCAAGTGGGAAAAATCCCATTGGTCCAGAAAGGACCAACGATAGGTTCCCCAAAAAGACTTATAGTTTTGACATCACAAAATGTGATAAGATCTTTGACTTGCTTGTAAAAGATGGCCAAATGATAGTGCCCCCAGGGGTAAAAGTGCCTCCTCTTGATCAAAGAAAGAAGAGAGGTTTTTGCAAATATCATAATTTTTTGGGCCATAAAACTTCTCAATTTTTTCTTTTCAGGAATCTTGTGCAAGACGCTATCGAAGAAGGGAGGTTGAAGTTTGCTGACAAGACCCCCATGGCTGTCGACTCAAATCCGTTGCAAGCTGAGACCCACTATGCTGAACCTTCTGAGGTGAACGTGATAGAGGCAACTAGGAGCCAGTCGAAGAGGCCAGGAATCACAATGGTCGAAGTCTCAAAGGACCATATCAACATGCCAATCTTTGGCAGTTTTTCTGGAAATTTATCCAGAAAGACAATTGAAGCAGTTCAGAAAGCGGTCGAAAGCCCAAAGCTGGAGACCGTTGAAGCACAAAAAACTGGACCAAAACCCAGTTCCCACTTGGCCACAGTTCAAGGCCAAACGGAGAATTTGGAGATACAAATGAAGCAGTTAAACCTTGCCAACAAAGATACAATGAATATCAACATGGTCGAACTCTCTGACCCAAAAGCATCAGAAGAGGCCATGAGGCAAAAACAAGCTAATAAGACTGCTTTCCCTCGGGAAAATGAAAATCTGGCAGATTTTCTGCAAAGATGCCAGAAAAAGAAGTCAGAGGTGATGCTGTGTCCAAGATGCAGTTCGATCTTTGACAAAAAAGTTGCTGAGCACATTCAAGGCGTAAGAGCAGCGAATAAGAGAAGGGAAAATGTTGATCTCCGACATGACCCCAGAAGAGCCTCCCAAAGAGGTTCAAACCAAGAAAAGAGGCCATTGACTTTCAGGCCTCCAACAAATGTGCCGGTAGATACCTGGTACAAAACCTCTGGTCGAAAAAGGCCAAGTGAGGAGAGATGGCACTCTTTCGACGTGCCAAGGGGTTCCTCTTTGACTCAAAAGAAAGAGCCTCAAGTTGCTGCACCTAAAGTTGCACAAGTGTCTAGCAACTACAAAGGGAAAAATCCCATGTCTCGATCTCAATGGAGGAGATACCAAAGGAGACGAAAAGCTGAGAGGGAGGCTGCCAACGAACCAAAGGCAGAAACCAGTTCGAATGTTCCTCAAAGGAAGCAAAGGAAACCTCTAGAAAGAGAGCCAGTAACCAACAGGCTAGTTTGGCCTAACCAAGGTGAAGTCGAGGACGAAGACGATTCTGAGTCTGATGATACTTTGGACATAATGGTGAATATAGTCTCAGTGCTGCCCAGAGAATTCAACCGACAGGTGGAGGTCGAAGCAAGTGACTGGGAAGTGGAGCAAGAAATGGCCAAACATAGGCCAGTGTGCTATTTCGTCATGGACAATAGCACTACTGAGGAACAAAATGGATTCTTCGAACCACCCACAGAGGCGATGAAAAATCACCTCAAGCCTTTATTTATAAGGGCTAAACTCGAAGAAACTACAGTGAATAAAATATTGGTGGATTGTGGGGCAACCATCAACATTATTCCTCACTCTATGCTAAGGAAGATTGGAAAAAGGGATGAGGACATTAAGCCTCACAACATGGTCTTGTCGAACTATGAGGGCGGCATAGGGACCACTATGGGAGTGATCCAACTAGATATCAAAGTAGGGTCTATCCTTCGACCAACAATGTTTATGGTCATATCGGCCAAACCTAACTATAATCTTTTGTTGGGCCGTGAATGGATTCATGGTGTTGGAGCTGTGCCATCATCAATGCACCAGAGGCTGCTCCTATGGCGTCCAGATGGGATGGTCGAAAACATAGAGGCAAATCAAAGCTATTACCTGGGCGAAGTAAATCACCTGGGGCTGGCAGATTTCGACAAGAACTTGGCTCACATAGGGCCATGTCCAACACCTGACTTCGACATGGCGCCAGCGCCAAACACTTTTTGTTCCCTATACCTGCATCCTGAGCATGGTTTCCAATGGGACAGAGAAGACTTGTCCCACATAGACTTCAGTGGGTTAACTGATATCCAACCAACTGGTTGGGGAAGTGAATTCAGTGATAATGACTGAGTCACAATCTTTGAAGCGAATTTCGGCTTATGTAGCCGAAACTAAGATGATAACGGCTCTCGAAGCTGAAGTAAAGTACATGGCCACACAGGCCAATGATCAACAGTTATCTGCTGCAGGTCCAGGCAAGGATTTCGATCCAGAACCCCCTGATATCATGCCAGAAGAAATGCAGGAACAGAGGCTCGACGCCATCTATGACGATGAGCCTTTGGGCTTCGAAAAGGACCCCTTGGCGAACAACATTAAAATGTTAGCGCAAGATCCTTTAGAAGAAATCAACTTAGGCGAAGGGTCAGAGAAAAGGCCAACTTACATCAGCGCCAAAATTGACCCAGAACTTAGGTTGGAAGTAATCCAATTGTTGAAAGAGTTCAAGGACTGTTTTGCATGGGATTACGACGAAATGCCTGGTCTCGACAGAGGATTGGTAGAACTTCAGTTGCCAATCAAACCTGGGAAGAAGCCAATCAAGCTAAGTCCAAGACGCTTCGCTCCAGAAATACTGTCGAAGATCAAAACGGAAGTCGAAAGACTGCTGAAATGCAAATTCATACGCGTTACAAGGTATGCCGAATGGATTGCAAACATTGTGCCAGTGATTAAGAAAAATGGTACATTAAGGGTGTGCATAGATTTCAGAGATTTGAATGCTGCTACGCCCAAAGATGAATATCCTATGCCTGTGGCGGAAATGCTAGTCGATTCTTCCGCTGGCTATGAATACCTGAGTATGCTTGATGGTTATTCAGGATATAATCAAATATTCATTGCTGAAGAGGATGTGTCGAAAACAGCTTTTCGATGCCCTGGGGCCCTAGGCACTTACGAATGGGTAGTGATGCCTTTTGGCCTAAAGAACGCTGGGGCAACATACCAGCGAGCAATGAATACTATCTTCCATGATTTTATTAACACTTTTATGCAAGTATATATTGATGACATTGTTATAAAATCTGTTTCCAGGAAGAATCATATTGACCACCTTCGACAATCATTCGAAAGAATGAGAGAACATGGTCTGAAGATGAACCCTTTGAAGTGTGCATTCTGTGTGAAAGCTGGAGATTTCTTGGGCTTCGTTGTCCACAAGAAAGGAATCGAAATCAACCAGAACAAGACGAAGGCAATTCTGGAAGCGAAAGCGCCATCGAATAAGAAGGAACTGCAATCTCTGTTAGGCAAGATAAATTTCTTAAGGAGATTTATATCTAACCTAAGTGGGAAAGCTCAGGCCTTTTCACCCTTACTTCGACTGAATAAAGAGGGTTTCGAATGGGGGCAAGAGCAACAAGAAGCCTTCGATAAAATCAAAGGGTACCTCACTAAGCCACCTATTTTGGTGCCTCCTTGTAGTAATAGGAGTATGAGATTGTACATAGCTGCATCCGACAAAACTTTGGGAAGCATGTTAGCCCAAGAAGATGAGAATGGAGTCGAAAGACCCATTTACTATCTTAGTAGAGTTTTGAACGATGCAGAAACTAGATATAGTGAAGTTGAAAAATTGTGTCTATGTCTGTATTTCTCTTGTACAAAACTCAAGCAATATATAAAACCAATTGATGTGTATGTTTCGTCTCATTTTGATGTTTTCAAGTATATGTTGTCGAAACCTATCTTGCACAGTCGAATTGGCAAATGGGCATTAGCATTAACTGAATACTGCTTGACCTTTATGCCTCTTAAGGCAGTGAAAGGACAAGTGGTTGCAGACTTTATAGTCGACCACTCAATTCAAGTTGAGGATATTAATTATGTGGAGATAAAGCCTTGGAAATTCTACTTCGATGGTTCCAGCCATAAAGATGGAACAGGGGTAGGAGTCTTGATCATTTCTCCATAAAAAATTCCAACAACATTCAAGTACAAGATATCAGGTTCTTGTTCGAACAATGAGGCTGAGTATGAAGCTTTAATTACTGGCCTTGAGATATTGTTGGAATTGGGGGAAACTCGAGTCGAAATAATGGGAGACTCAGAGTTAGTCATTAAGCAAATCACAAAGGAATATAAATGCATAAGAGAAAATCTCATTATGTACTTTGTGATAGCAAATCGTTTATTGAAAAAATTTGAAACAGTCAATATTCGACACATACCCAGAGTCGAAAATCAAATAGCCAATGACTTGGCACAGATTGCATCTGGGTATAAGATTTCAAAAACGAGATTACAAAGAGCAATCGAAGTTCGAGAAAAGATAAAAGCAACTTGTCTATCACCAACAGACTTGGAATCGACAAGGCTAGGATATGCTGATCAAAGTAACTTCGAAATTTCGTTCATAGATAATTTGTCAGAGCAAGATTGGAGGAAACCCATTGTGGATTATCTTCAAAATCCAGGAGCTTCGACAGAACGAAAAACAAAGTACAGGGCGTTGAGTTATGTACTCATGGGTAATGAGTTATTTAAGAAGACGCCTGAAGGGGTATTGCTAAAGTGCTTAAGTGAAACTGAGGCATACATAGCCCTTTCGACTACGCACGCTGGGGCATGTGGGGCTCATCAAGCAGGCCATAAGATGAAATGGTTGTTGTTTCGACAAGGACTATACTGGCCCACTATGCTGAAAGATTGTGTTGAGTTCGCCAAAGGTTGCCAAGAATGTCAAGTACATACAGGCATCCAACATGTACCAGCAAGCGAACTTCACTCGATAGTGAAACCTTGGCCCTTTAGAGGATGGGCATTGGACCTCATTGGAGAGATTCGACCAGCATCATCAAAGAGTCAGAAGTATATACTGGTAGGCATTGATTATTTTACTAAATGGATCGAAGCTATCCCTTTAGTCAATGTAGACCAAGAAAATGTCATTGAATTTATTCAAAAGAACATTATTTATAGGTATGGAATCCCTGAGACTATAACTACTGATCAAGGATCAGTTTTCACTGGTCGAAAGATGCAGGAATTCGCTCAGGAAACAGGTTTCAAACTCCTAACATCAACGCCTTATTATGCACAGGCAAATGGTCAAGTCGAAGCAGCAAACAAAGTAGTGATTGGCTTGATAAAAAAGCATGTTGGGAAGAAACCAAAGAATTGGCATAAGACGTTAGACCAGATTTTGTGAGATTGTCGAACGTCCCTAAAAGAAGCCACGGGTACAACACCATATAGGCTAACTTTTGGTCATGATGCGGTGTTGCCAGCAGAAATTTGTCTTCAGTCTGCAAGGGTTCAGAGACATTATGATATTCCCTCTGAAGTTTATTGGAATATGATGTTAGACGAACTAGTGGATTTAGACGAAGAAAGGTTGCGCGCTCTTGACCTACTCAGGCTTCAGAAGAAAAGAGTAGAAGACTCTTATAATAAAAAGGTGAAACCTAAGGTATTTTCGCCTGAAGAACTAGTTTGGAAGGTGATTCTTCCCATGGATCGAAGGGATCGAAGCATGGGAAAATGGTCACCCAAATGGGAAGGACCATTCAGAGTCATCCAGACTTTTTCTGGTGGAGCCTATGAAGTCGAAGAGCTAGGTGAAGATAAAAGGCTCTTGAGAGTAAATGGTAAATATTTGAAAAAATACAAACCTACACTCCAAGAGATAAAAATAAAATAACAAGACTGAATTAACCATAAAAAAGCCAAAATGGAAATTTTTTATAATTTTAGCCAAGATGGCAATGTTGTCGAATACATATTACAAAATATGGTTAAAAAGCTGAATCAATCAGAAGGGAATGGAGTCCTTGAGTCGAAGGTATTTGATTTGCTGCAGCTCCAATCTTTTGGTGCACCAGGCATTCGCCTGCACAAGCTTGGCAATCTGATCGTCGAAGCCTTGGGCTTTCTCAGCAAATTCTAGGCCTTGTTTGATTTCAGTTTGACTTTCGGTGTCTGGGACGGTCGAGAGAAGTTCCTCCTTGCGCTTAGTATTGGCATTTATCTTAGCCTCTATTTCTTCGATTTGCGCCCTGAAGGAAGCGTTCTCTCGATCGATGGCATCAACTTCTTCTTGTGTAGATGCTTTTTGCTTCGACAACTCCGCAATTCGAGAAGTTGTCTCCGAAACAGCAGTCCATGCAGAAGAGCTTTTTCCATATAACACCTCAAGCTGACTATTAAAGCCCCTTTGTCGCCGATAATCTGCTGAGACTTGATCAATAATGGAGTGTAACTCCATGATCAAGCCTGAAACTTCTGGAGCTACAGCTAACAAGTCTACAGCATTCAAAACATCCCTCAAGTATGATGGAGCAGTAGGGTCCCCCTCCAAAGCTTTCATCAAGTCCTTCTTGAAAAACTGAGCCTTAACCTTCGTCAAAGCCTCATCGAGAGGAGAAGTTTCAGTAGACTTCCCCGACAAGGTAGGAACCTCCTGACTAGCATCAGACGAACTCTTACTCTCGATGATGGCGTTGAGATAGCTAACAGGGTTAGTTTGCTTCAAGAGTTCTAAGTCCTCTTTCGACCTGTGCTTTGTTGAGGTAACAGCCCTTGCAACAACATTGTCTTGGGTTTGAGGCTTTTGAGTGACAGTTGCCTCGACTTGATTCCCTTCGACTCGGACTGTGGCAGCGCCAGCGTCATCTTGGTGTCTTTCGCCGGCGTCACCTTGGTTCTCTTCGCCAGCGGCGCCTTGATCCTCTTCGCCATCATTGCCGTGGTCCCCTTCGTCACGATTCTCTTCCGACAGATCCACCACCTGAATCTCTTTTGGCTGTTGCTCTTCTGTTTGAGGATCTTCTGCTGGTTTTTCTGCCGTCTCAGCATTGGCCTCATTTATTTTAGTATGGGCTTCGTCATTCTCCAAGCCTTTTTCTTGTGGCCTACTGAGTTCAGCAGACTCCAATGTTTCAAAAGTCCTTGGCGGTGAGCTTTCAGTGGTGTCCTGAAAAGGAAGAAGAAGAATCTTCAAAATTCGAAAGAGACATAGTCGAATGTAGGTATCTACATCTGAGTTACAAAGAGGTCTAGGAGATTACCTGTAAATTTGCTTCAGCCCCAGGGCTGGAATTGTCGCTTTCGACAGGCTTATTGAGAAGAACGTTTAATTCCTCCTCCGTTGGCTCCTCAATGATCACTGGAGGTGGCCTGGGCTTTCTCCCAGCAACCTTTATTCTAATTGTTCGACCCTCAGGAGCAGGAACGTCCTTCGTCAGCTTTCGCCTTTTTAGAGGAGCAGGGGGAGAATCATCTTCTTCATCGCTCCCGGATTCGACCATCAGTGCTGGCCGTTTCTTGGGCGAAGGTGCCTAAAAAACCAATGGGAATTCGATTTAGCAATTGCATCGAAAGTCAAAAAATTAAAAGCCAGAAGAAAATAATGAAAGTCTGGTTACCGATACAAAAGGCTTTTTCGAAGGGCCTTCCCCCTGTTGGTTTGTTGTGGTCTTCGCTGGCGCTATAGTCTTCGCCGGCGGTGGAGGTTTTGTTGAGGGGCCTCCTCCCTGTTGGCCTTCTGCAGCCTTCTTGGCTGCAGGCTTTCGAACAACTGAAAGCAGATAAAATAATTAACAGGCTAGCAGTCGAAAGAGAAAGACAAAGTAATTCGAAAGGATGAACTTACATTTCTTTATTTTGTCCAAGACAAGGACAAAAGATTTCTGAAGCTCATCCACGAAGTCCTTCTCGTCGAAAAACTCCTCAGCGTAGTAACTTTTCCACCACTCCTCGAAGGATGGTGAGCAAAGAAAGTTGAGCTGGTAGTCAAACAACGAAAGAACTGTTCGACCAGCATATCTGCCGATATGCTTAGTGGCAGCTTCTTCGGTGTAGTCGTTGCAGAAGTACAACATAGACTTCTCCCTTGGAAAAATTGGAGAAGGTAGTGTTTGAATAATACCAAACTGGCGAGACACCAGGTTTGGTTGATATGCAATCAGACTCAAGTGAGTCTTAGAGCTCCTGAATCGAAGAGGCATGATTCTTGGTGTAAGGAACGCCTCCCACATTGTTGTATGTTCGTCAACCTGAGGACCGCTCGACGTCCTAGGATGTGGCCTTGTGAACCATGCTGGGCCTACCTTCCGTCGAGCAAACGGAGCCATAGTCGAAGCAAACTCTTTCCTTCTAGCAAACATCAGAACGAAGTTTGTGAAAGTTTGCTGAAGCTCCAGTCCATCTTCCATTGGAGTCAACAGAGCCAGTCTGGTTCCTTCGACACGTCTGTTCGCTATCTCTGGAGCCTGCTCATTTATTTGAATCTTCTTAGGCAAGAAAGATTCGAAGGTGGCATTGAGCCACAGTTGGAGCAGCCAAAAAGGTCCAGCAAGCAGCAAACTGGCCCTGTTCTCGATAATCTTCAGAAGAGTCGCTCCATTACTAATCGACTCATACAGGCTAGCCAAAATCAATTCTGCCAAACAGATATTTTGGCCATGATGGAGTTGAGTGGCGAGAGTGACCATCTTCTTGGTCACCTACAGGGACTTGGAGCAAAACACAAAGCATGTCAGCCATAAGGCTAGAAACGCAATGTGTTCGACATCCGACACAGCATCTGTCGACCTGTCGTGGTAGTGATTGATGAAGGTGGTGTAGGTTGGTTTTGTGGCAGAGAATCCAATTTGATCCTCCGACATCTCCTCCGGGTCGAAGTAGTCCCCGGTGGGTCGAAGGCCAGTGATAGCGGCCACATCGAAGAGTGTAGGAGTCAGCATTCCACAGGGAAGATGGAAGGTGAAGTGGGAGTAGTCCCAGAAGAGTAGAGAAGCTATCAACATCTCTTGGGAATAGTTAAGACCTGTCTTCGACAGCATAACCAGGTCGAAAATCCCCATATCCTTCCAGATCGAAGCTTGGCGTTTCTCCATTTTTTCCAGCCAAGCACTATAATCAGGAGTAAGGCTGGGGCCAGACCTGAAAGCCCTAACACCTTTGTTGAAGAAACGGAGGTCGATTTTCTCTTTAGCAGGGTCTTCATTATCCTCTGCATCTTTCTTGGCGCATGCAACCGGTTTGAGTCTCTAAACTACCGGAAAATAACTCTTGATCTTCATGGCCTCAGCAATGCTTGGGTACAATGGGCCAGACATAGCAAAGATCTGGTTGGAATATCCAACCGGGATCATAAGGTGGCGTGAGTAAGCATCACGAACAGCGATGTCCAAAGGTTCAGGGACCCTTCGTTGGCCCGTGGGAGTTACTACTGGAGCGGTCGAGAACACCCTAGGTTTGACGTTTCCAGATGGTACGGTGGCGCTAGGAGCATTGGAGGAACCAGATGCCATTGTTAATGGTGAGGATGAAGACGAAGTGAAGAAAAGGGTTTGCAAAGTTGACAAGTTTGTATGCAAATGGAGAAGTCTGAAAGCTAGATAGCGTAAAAAGTCCCACAATGGGTACTTACTGCTATTTATAGTAGTGGGGGAAAATCCCCAAAATCGAGGACATTAAATGCCATTTAATGTTGCAGAAGGTAGTGGGACACGTGGCGTCCCCCTGTTGTTTTAGCCGTTCTGCAGAAATGGAGGGGTGCAGCGTGCGCCCTCGTTTTTGGGAATTGTCATAATGACAAATTCTGAAATGACGTTTGGCACACTGCACGCCGTACTGAGGTGACGTCTTAGGTACGGATAAATGATGGTTTTTCTTGGGATTGTCAGTGGTTGGTAGAAGACAACAAAAAGTGCACAAATTAATTTGTGACTAAGAATGAAAAGACAGGTGTCGAATGGTATTTCAAAGAATGCCTTTTTCTTTCAGAGTCGAAATAAGGCATTCTTGGGGGGCAATTTGTTGGCTCTTATATTCGACACCCTTGTTTCATTAATGTCAGCCATTAAAGCTGAAGGTTGTTTTCGATCAGCTGAGTCTGTCGAAATGCCCATCGAAAGATGGCAAGGTACTTAGAAGATTTCTTCCAAGGGAGAAGTTGGTTGCCTTCGACGTCGAAGGTGTTTCTCGTCGAAGATGCTTCTCGACGAAGGTGTTCGATGGTTCAGAGTGGAACGGTTTGAAATTCAAGCGTTTGGAGGGAAAACGGTTTCCAGCGGTTACCAAGTGCAACGCGCAAAGATCTGGAGCGTCGAACGTTGAGAACGTGCCAAGTGGAATCATCTCGAAGCAGTGTAACTGCCCGACGGTTACTTGGGATGTTTTAGTATAAATAGTAGTAGTCATGCAGTTTCTCGCGTGTGTTCACAAATATATACAAAGTCACTCATATAGATTCGAGTACCCAGCGTGTGAGAAAGAATTGTTGAGAAATGTATGTGTGAAACACCAACTTTATTAATCAAAGTCATTTACTTTTCCAGAAATTTACTTGCTTTCTTCTTTACTTTCCTGTCGAAATCCTTTACTATTAAGCCTTCATTTATTTTACCAAGTCCTTTCTTCATGCAATTCACTTAAAGCCTCTTTATTTTATTGTCACTTAACCAATATCCAATCTAATCAAAACTCCAAAATCAACCTATGTCCTAGGATCAATCTGATCGATCCTGCGAGTAACCAAATAAGTAACCATTTGGAGGATCAGCGGTTGTTTACCAATAACCAGGGTAAACACATTGTTACAAAACTTTCTGTATGTTTTAATTTGATTATAAGGCTGTAAAACGCAAAGTGCCATGGTTGGTTTCTAGGTTTTCAGAGCTTCGAATTTGGGGTTTCTCTCATGCTGTAAAATTAAAACTCCAAACAGGCATGGTTGAACTCAGCATGAAGAGACGAATTGAATGGGATCCTCGCGCCTTTTTTATGTTGTCCCAATTTCTAATCGCTATTTTTCACTGTTGAAATTAGTGGGGGTTTAAAACCCCCGTTATTTGCCTGTGCTTTTTTGTTTCAGAACGAAGATAATGATGGCGTGGCAACCAGGGAGTGGGCCATTCAAACATGGCGCGCCTTTTTGTGTTTTTCCAGCATATAACGCACTTATTTCATAGATTCTTTTGTTTCTATTATGTTTACAAATGAACGCGTTTGGTTCAGTGTTTGGCCATGTGTCTTGTAATCTCTGGGACCTGGGTTCGATTCCCAGGCCCCCCCATAACTCTCATATTATTTTTTTCAAGGTATTCCTGTACAGATTCTCAAGTGACGAACACCATGCACCTCACACATCCAACAGGCCAAGTGTCCATCAGTGCAGATCCAGTGGCCAAAGCATGAGGACCATGGTGCTCTGGAGTCAACGTGGGCATAGGCAATCCAAGAAGTCAAACGAGCCTGAAGGTTCAAATGGGCCAGGATTCAACAATGCACCCTCAAATTCCAACCCACACCCCCCTTGGGTTTACTCTTCTTTTTTTATTTTGTTTTGTCATTTTCTTTTTTTTAATTTATTTGCCTTATTTTATTTTTATTATTAACAATTAACATAATTAACATATTTTCATAAAAAATCAAAAAAATTGAACTAACATCATTATTATTATTATTATTATTTTATTTTGTAAATAAATATTAACAAATAAATAGTTTAATTAGGCAATTTTAATTTCTTTTCTTAATAATTAAAATAGATTTAGAATTAGGTAAAATTAACTTTTAATTTTATTTTCTTTTTATTTTATTTCATAAAAAACATAAAAAACACAAAAAAATATTTTCTTTTAATAAATTAATTAATTAGTTTAACAATTAGTTTTTAATTTCATTTAATTCAAAAAAGACCAAAAAAATTTAATTTCTTTTCTTAAAAGGGTCAACACCCTTAAGACATTCCCGATTCATTCTTTCGCGCGCATTTTGGTTTTAATTCTTTATTTTTGATTATTTCTGTAACTGCCTCCGGATGTAATAGTAATTAGGATTTTACTGCTTTATTCCTCGCACTTTATTTTACCAAAACGGGTCTTTGTACTTTTGGTGATGTATAGACCCGCGCCTTGTAATAGCATAAAACTTTATATTTCCGCAATTTACTTTCCGCACCCCCTAAATGTTAAATGCATGAAAGAATGTATGGTAAATAAAAATAACTCGTAGCTCACTAATTACAAAGGCAAACATTAACTGAATACAACACACAAAGCACATGCCACTCTTAGGGTACGCTTCACTCGTTGCCTCGAAACGTGGTCATCAAGTATAGGACGTCTTAGAGGTCACCCTTTGTCTAAAGATCCAGTTGCCTCGAAACAGTTGCCTCGAAACGGTTGCCTCGGATAAAAGGATCTAGGACGTTAGGGTTACTTCTAAGTTGTCCTACCATTGCTTCGGTGACCATACATTCCCGATAATCAAATTGACCTGAACGCCTCCAACGATGGTGCTACCTACCTCTCAATGATGGGATAGCACTATCTAAAGGACTCTTACACAGCTTAATTCCTTAGGGTAGGTAGATGACTCATGGGTACTTGCTCTCTTCAAAAACAAATCAAAAATCTTTTCACACTACACTTTCAAAAAGCTTTCAAAACAAATTTTTCAAACACTCTTGAGGACAGATACAAGAGTCATTCAGAAATCTTTCAAAGAAACTTTTTCAAACCCACTCACATTTGAAAAGCAAACATTTTGAAAACATAAGAGCAAGTACCTAAGAGCCCGTGGATAACCACAGATAGAAAGGGTGCTAACACCTTCCCTTTCTATAAATCTACCTCCCGAACCGAGAAACATTCTCATAAGGAATTTTGCTGTGATTTTGTCCTTTCCATGTTGGAGAAAATAAAAGAAGGTGGCGACTCTTGCTTACCGCGACATTTCGCGAAACCAGCTAAAAAACAGTCAGTTCTATTTCCACCGATCACAGAACTGGCGACTCTGCTAAGGATGCTAAAAGTGAGGTGTACCTTAGGAATAGTTCGTCATCATGTTTTCAATTGCTTGCTTTGCTTGATTTAATATTGTGGGCCTGTTTTGGGAGTTTCATAGATCCTAACCCGGATCTGGGGGATACCTCTTAGAAAGTAGCAACAAACTATGAGGGAACTGTGCGGGGTATACCGACACGGTTGAAGCAGTTTGCTACGTTGATGTGGCACTTTGGTGAGTACCGGTAACCCTTGAGTCAAGTCAAGGAGAGTACGGGGCCGCTACGTGGTGTCGTGAAGCATCAACTGACCTTAGGAACCTTAATTGAACCATCTTGACCTCTTTAGGGGTAGTGAGATAACTGACTTTGGTGCAGTCCGAAGTTGGTTGATACTCGATACTACACTCATTGAGGGTTATTTTCTTGGAATATTTTGATCGCCAGTTCAGTGGCTAAATCAAAACAATGAACATAGAAAATAACCCAATGATATTGAGCTCCTTAGAACCCGATTACTTTTGATAGGACAGGTTTTTGAGCCCACCAACTTCAAGAGGGTAGTACCCCAAACTTCATGCTGGCCTAAACTCTAAGGGCTATGGTGTGACTTGTGTGCTTTACCATGTTTTCTTTTATGAATACCTGTGGTGTGCTTTTATCATAGCATCATAACATCATACAGCATCATATGCATTGACTAACCACTTCAGGGGTTCGAATCTTCATCTTTGTTCTTGTTTTGTAGGACATGGAAACTATCCGCAGAAAGACAATTCAGGTCAACCTTGTCAGGGTCCCTCCTCAGCTTAAGGAACTTACATCCAGGATTCCCGAGAACTCTTCATTCAGTGAAAGGCATGGTAGACTCATCAGCTTGGTCAATACCAACATTGAAGAGGATATGGTGAAAGTGTTGTTCCAGTTCTTTGACCCTCTGCACCACTGTTTTACTTTCCCGGATTATCAGTTGGTGCCTACTTTGGAAGAGTTTTCTCAGCTTCTGAAGATTCCTATCCTTAGTCAACTACCCTACAACGGTACAGAAAAGGAGCCAAAACTTGAAGAGGTTGCTAAAGCATTATGCCTACAGCCACCTGACATCAAGGGACATTGGGAAGTTAGAAGCGGTATCAAAGGATTCTTGGCAAAGTTTCTATTTGATAAGGCCCAAGAATGTTGGAATTCCCTTGACCTACAAGCTTTTGAAGAAGTTGTGACACTCCTCGTCTATGGGTTGGTGTTGTTCCCTAATCTAGATCAGCTTATAGATATCAATGCTGTCAAGATCTTCATGTCTAGGAATCCTATACCTACATTGCTTGGGGACATCCTTCACTCATGTTACACTCGAACCATGAGAAAAAGAGGTGTTCTCATGTGCTGCACTCCTCTCCTGGGAAGGTGGTTTATTTCACACCTTCCACAATCAGTTTTGAAGAACGAGCGGGGTTTGAGATGGTCACAACGATTGATGACTCTTACACATGCTGATATACATTGGTGTTCTCGGTCCAGAGAGAATGTCACTATCATTGATCGTTGCGGGGAGTTTCCTAATGTTCCTTTACTTGGAATTAGAGGAGGTATTACTTACAACCCCTGTCTGGCTTTGAGGCAGTTTGGATATGCTCGGAGGGATGGCCCTCATGATATGTTGATTCCTGACATAGTTTTTGACTTCGACAACGATGCACAAGGACTTCGCCAGAGATTTATCAGAGCTTGGAGGATGCCCAACAGGGTAGATAGTAATACACTGGGGCACAAGAACTCCATCCCACTGGAGCCTTATCTCAAGTGGGTACGAGCCCGCTCCCAGAAGCTGGTGATGCCATATCCTCATGTTCTCCCTGTAATCAAAGAGCCAGTTTTGGAGGGAGAGGTGTCCTACATCATCCGACATCCTGACATGCCAACCTCTTGGGAAGAAATGCAGAAAAGCTGGATCCAACTCAAGGAAGAACAGAATTCTCTTGAAACCAGTCTACATGCCAGTGAGAAGAAGGTCTTGGAGCTCACCCGCCTACTGCACGAGGAAAGGACCCTCAACACTTACATTGCTCCAAAGAGGATGTGCAGTGTCTTTTGGGATTAATTATTTTGTAATGTTTTGCCCATGAGGCCCTGATGCACTGAACAAATTATTTCCTAATAAAAAGTGTGTTCTTTTTTTGGCTACAACGAATTTGAACTTTCGAACCCTTGAATGCATTTCATAAATAGCATATCATGCATCATGTGCATAACAGGTACCCTTTTTCTACAGGTTGCTTAATCTTCTTCGCTGTTTATTTCAGCACTCAAGCATCATGAATCCTGAACCAACTACCGAGCAAGCTATCAAGGCCCTCCAGGCCCAAAACGCCCAATTTCAGGAGATGGTCATGAACTTGGCCCAAGGACAACAAGAGCTGAAGGCTTTGCTCCTGAAGAAGAAAAAGAAGAAGAGGACTGTGTTATTCAACACTGGGCGCAGACTCGGGAATACATTGCAGAATGAAGCCGAGAGGACTACTCCGTCTGTGGGGGAAGTCAGTCACCAAGGGAGAGAGGTCCCTAGTCCTGTGGTCTCTGACACCGAGACAGACTTCAACGATGAACAGTACCCTCCTGCTGAGGACCGGTACAAACAGCTGGAGGACATGTTAAATGCTATGGAGATTCAACGTGCGCCTGGGTTGGATTTTGGAGACTTGGGGTTATCTTCTGGGGTGGTGATCCCACACAAGTTCAAGGCGCCTGCCTTTGTGAAGTATGACGGGGCTTCCTGCCCTAAGATGCACCTCCGTTCTTATGTAAGGAAGATCCAGCCTTACACAGCAGACAAGAACTTATGGATCCACTTCTTCTAGGAGAGTCTTTCAGGGACTCATCTCGAATGGTTCTATTAGCTGGATGGAACCAACATTCGTAACTGGGAGGATTTGGCCACTGCTTTTTACAAGCAGTATCAGTACAATTCCGACCTCGCTCCCACGCGTACCTAACTCCAGGGTATGTCACTAGGAACGGGTGAAGGTTTTAAGGAGTACGCACATAAATAGAGAGATCTGGTTGGCAGGCTGCAGCCATCATTGACAGATCGTGAGCTAGTGGACATGTTCTTGGGGACCCTATCTGGTCCATTCTTCAATCATCTCATTGGTAATTCCTCTGCTGGGTTTATTGACCTGATCCTGACTGGTGAGAGGATCGAAGCTGGTATAAAATCAGGGAAGATACATAAGGGTGCCTCCTCAAATACTGAGAAGAAGCCTTTCAAGAAGGAAGCCAGTGCTGTGTATGGCCCCAGGAGGCAAAATAAACCGGAACGCCGCCAAGCTGTCAACGCGGTGGTTATTTCTAAGCCTGCTGCTTCTCCTCAGCAATACAACCAGCCAAGAGCTGAGAGGCCCAAAAGGCAGTATACTCGGCTCAACATGACTCTCTCTCAGATCCTGCCGCAACTGCTGTCAACCAGCCTGGTAACCGTCAAGGAAGCTCCGAAGGTGGTAAATACAGCATCTCCGAAGTACATTCTACTAATGATTGTTGGGCCCTAAGGAATAAGGTTCAGGACCTTATTGATGCCAAGGAAATACAGTTCGAGGCGCCCGAAAGGCCAAATGTTGTGACCGCTCCCATGCCCCAGCATGGAGTGAACGCTGTTGAGGAGGATTTGTATGTAGCTTCTGTGGATGATGTTGCTACTCCGCTGCTGACCGTCAAGAGGAACCTGTTGCTAGCCGGTTTATTTCCGGGATGTAGTAAAGGTTGCCATTTATGTGCTGATTCACCTGCTGGTTGTCCTTTGCTGAAGTCAGGCGTCCAAAACCTGATGGATAGTAAAGAGATCTTGTTCAAGAAGACTGCCGTTCCTGCTGCCCCTGTTGAAGAAGTTTCAATTGTTACCATTTTCAACAACCCTTCCAAGGCTCCTTCAAAGAAGCCTATCAAAATTATGCCTGTTCACAAGATTGCTCCTATAACCATTACTGTTCCGGGGCCCATCCCCTACAAGTCTGATAAAGCTGTCCCATGGCACTATGGGGCAGATGTTTATGTTCTGGGAGTGAGGCAAGAGTTCATTACTGATACCGGTGTCACCAATATCACCGGGCCTGCTAAAGTCACTCGTAGTGGAAGATTGTTCTCACCAGACATTGCACCTCCAGCAATTCAAAGGCCTCTTGTCACACACCCACCAGTGTGCCTGTTTCCCCCCCTGATCAAGTTTCTACCCCTGCTGCCGAGTCATCTGACGCTCGGGGCAAGGGGATCGCTACTGATGTGCCTGCTCGAACGGAGGCACCAAAGACCACTGTTGAGGCTTCCAAGCAAGAGATGGAAGAGATCCTCAAAATTATCAAGAAGAGTGATTTCAACGTCGTCGAACAGCTGGGGCACACCCCCTCTAAAATCTCTATGCTATCACTGCTGCTGTGTTCAGAGGCCCATGCCAAGGCCCTGATTGCGTTCCTGAAGACGGCCCACGTGCCCCAAGAAACGTCTGTTGATCAATTCACCGACTGTGTGGCCAACTTAACTACTGATAATGGTCTGGGTTTCTCTGACACTGATCTGACGGCCAAGGGGAAGAACCATAATGATGCCCTGCATGTCTCCATTGAATGCAGGGGCACTACTCTTGCTCACGTGCTGGTTGACACTGGTTCTTCACTGAACGTGCTACCCAAGAAAGCTCTAGACAGGTTGGACTATGAGGGTTTAGAGCTCAAACCAAGTAACATTGTTGTCCGGGCCTTTGACGGGTCCAAAAGGATGGTACATGGTGAGGTTGACATCCCAATCAGGGTTGGTTCACAAGTCTTTGATTCAAAATTCTATGTGATGGATATCCGTCCATCCTATTCTTGTTTGCTGGGTCGTCCTTGGATCCACAAGGCTGGAGCTGTGACCTCCACATTACATCAGAAGCTCAAGTACCCGGTCAGGGGGAAGATCGTAACAGTGCAAGGGGAAGAGGAATACATGGTCAGCCACCTCAACTCCTTCAGGTACGTAGAAATGGATGGGGAGTTCATTGAGACCCCCTTTCAACATTTTGAAGAGGTGCCTCAGACGTTGGCAGCAGCAGAGGCAGTGGCTACAGAAGACTCTCCTTTGAAGATGGCTTCCTTGAAGGATGCCCGGGCTGTGGTTGAGAAGGGTGAGTGTGCAAACTGGGGCAGACTTCCTGATTTCACTCCAAAGACTGACAAATTTGGCTTGGGTTTCACTGCGGAAGCTCAGAAGGCTGTGTGCAAGGCAAGGATTGGAAGACCTCCTGTGCTCATCACTAACCCGAGAGTGAATGCTATTGAGGACGAAGCGGACGAATCTGAATTTGACAACTGGATCTACCCAACGACCAACGGTGGATCTAGCAACTGGACTGCAAAAGACTTTACACCTATTACTTTTGTCACCCAGTAATGAATTTCTTTGTTTTAAAGTTGTAACAAACAATATTACTAAACTCTATGGCCCGGTGTCTTACCCGGGGCACCGTGGTTTTATTTGTGAGGGCTTTTGTTTGTCACTTTCATATATCATGAATAAAAGCATTGGACGTTTTTTACATTTTCAAATCTTGCGCTCCCTTTCTTTCTTTATATATTGAAAAACAGCTGTATTTACACACACTCACCTATACAGGTTTCAATCCACTCTGGATCTCACTGGTAACGACTCTGCTACTTCCAGTTATGACTTCAAAAATCCGATCAACTTAGCCGAAGACGAAGGTGAAGATGATTGCGAAGTGCCTGGTGAGCTTGCAAGACTGTTACTCCAGGAAGAGAGGGCCATTCAGCCACATGAAGAGCCAATGGAAACGGTAAATCTGGGTACTAAGACAAACAGAAAGGAAGTCAAGATTGGTGCCAATCTAGAGCTCAGTGTGAAACAACGGCTGATTCAGATGTTGCATGATTATGTGGAAATCTTTGTCTGGTCCTACGAAGACATGCCTGGGTTGGATACCGACATTGTGGTTCATCATTTTCCTACCAAGGAAGGCTGCCCTCCGGTTAAATAGAAGGTCCGTCGTATGCGTCCAGAGATGTCCGAGAAAATCAAGGCTGAGGTTATGAAACAATTTGACGCCGGTTTTCTTGCAGTGACTTCTTACCCTCAGTGGGTTGCCAACGTGGTTCCAGTGCCAAAGAAAGATGGTAAGGTCCGAATGTATGTTGATTACAAGGATTTGAACAGGGCGAGCCCCAAGGATGACTTCCCTCTGCCACACATCGACGTTCTGGTTGACAATACTGCTCAGCATAAAGTATTCTCCTTCATGGACGGGTTCTCCAGTTACAATCAAATCAAGATGGCTCCGGAAGACATGGAGAAAACCACTTTTGTTACTCAGTGGGGCACCTTTTGCTACAAGGTCATGCCTTTTGGGTTGAAAAATGCTGGGGCAACCTACCAACGTGCCATGGTTGCTTTATTTCATGACATGATCCATAATGAGATTGAAGTATATGTCAATGATATGATTGCAAGGTCCCAAATCGAGGAGGAACACCTTGACCATCTACACAAGCTGTTTGACCGTCTGAAGTTGTACAAGCTAAGGTTGAACCCAAACAAGTGCACCTTCAGAGTAAGATCTGGAAAACTGCTAGGCTTCGTCGTAAGTGACAAAGGTATTCAAGTGGACCCTGCCAAGGTGAAAGCCATATAAGAGATGCCAGCTCCCAAGACAGAGAAAGAAGTCAGAGGCTTTCTAGGACGTCTGAATTACATTGCTCGATTCATCTCGCACCTAACTGCTACCTGTGAACCAATCTTCAAGCTACTGAAGAAGGATCAAGTAGTACGTTGGAACGATGAATGTCAAGCCGCTTTCGACAGAATCAAAGAGTATCTCCAAGAACCACCCATTCTTATGCCACCGGTTGAAGGGAGACCTCTAATCTTATACTTGACAGTACTTGACAGCTCAATGGGGTGTGTGTTGGGGCAGTATGACGAGTCTGGCCGAAAAGAGCATGCCATTTATTACCTTAGCAAAAAGTTTACCGACTGTGAGACCCGATACTCACTGCTCGAGAAAACTTGTTGCGCTTTGGTATGGGCTGCTCGCCAGCTGAGACAGTACATGCTGACTCACACTACTCTGTTGATTTCAAAAATGGATCCAATAAAGTACATATTCGAAAAGCCTGCTCGGTCCGAAAGAATAGCAAGATGGCAAATGATCTTGACAGAATACGACATCCAGTACACGACTCAGAAAGCAATCAAAGGAAGTGTATTGGCAGACCATTTGGCACACCAGGCAGTAGACGACTACCAATCAATGAACTTTGAGTTTCCTGACGAGAACATCATAGTAGTGACTGATTGTGAAGTACCTGGACCGGATGAAGGACCTGAGGAAGGATCCCGATGGTCTATGCACTTTGACGGAGCCTCCAACGCTTTGGGTAACGGTATTGGCGCTGTGATCATATCCCCAAAAGGCACTCATACTCCACTCACTGCCCGACTATGTTTCAACTGCACCAACAATATGGCGGAGTATGAGGCGTGCATCATGGGCCTTCAAGCTGCGATTGACTTAAGGATCAAGTTTCTGAGTGTCTTCGGAGATTCCGCTCTCGTGATCAATCAGATCAAAGGCGAGTGGGATACGAAACACCCAAACCTTATCCCTTGCAAAGAATGCGTGTTGACATTGATCCCCCATTTCATAGAGGTAACTTTTGAACACTTCCCAAGAGAGGAGAATCATTTGGCGGACGCGTTGGCTACGATGTCTTCTATGTTCAGAGTCAAATGGGACAATGAGGCTCCCCGGATCATTATCTGGAAGTTGGACGAACCTGCATATTGCTGTGATCTTGAAGCTGAAGAGGTAACTGAAAAACCCTTGTATCATGAGGTGTAGAGGTATCTGGAAGCTCAAGAATACCCCGAGGGTGCATCTGTTAACGACAAGAAGTTTCTGAGAAGGTTCGCGGCAAAGTTCTTCCTCAGAAGTGGCATTCTATACAAGCGAAACCATGATTCGACCTTACTGCGTTGTATGGATAAGACTGAAGCAGAAAAGATCATGGCAGAACTACATGAGGGTACCTTCGGGACACATTCTAGTGGACATACTATGGCAAAGAAAATCCTTCGGGCAGGATATTTCTGGTCCACAATGGAAGCCGACTGCTACCAACATTCTCGGATATGTCATAAGTGCCAGATCTATGCAGATAAGGTGCACGTTCCTCCAGTTCCTCTGAATGTCTTGACATCACCTTGGCCTTTTGCAATGTGGGGCATTGATATGATCGGCGAGATCAGACCTACGGCATCCAACGGGCATCGCTTCATCCTGGTAGCGATTGATTACTTCACAAAGTGGGTTGAAGCAGCTTCTTACGCTACCGTAACCAAGAACGTCGTGGCACGGTTCATTCGTCATAACCTGATCTGTCGATACGGCGTCCCGGAAAGGATCATTACGGACAATGGTACCAATCTTAACAACAAGATGATCACTGAGCTCTGCGAGCAGTTCAAGATACAGCACCACAACTCTTCTCCTTACCGACCGAAGATGAATGGGGTTGTCGAAGCAGCAAATAAGAATATCAAGAAGATTGTGCAGAAGATGACAGTGACCTACAAAGATTGGCACGAGATGTTACCGTTCGCTCTTCATGGGTATCGTACCTCAGCACGGACGTCAACAGGGGCAACTCCCTTTTCCTTGGTCTATGGCATGGAGGCAGTCTTGCCTATTGAAGTCCAGATACCCTCTCTCCGGATAATGAAGGATGCAGGTTTGAGCGAAGATGACTGGATCCAGACTCGACTTGATCAATTAAACCTAATCGATGAAAAGAGACTCACTGCTATTTGTCATGGTCAGACATATCAAAAACGGATGATCAGGGCATTTAACAAGAAAGTCAGACCACAAGAGTATCAAGTCGGGGATCTGGTAATCAAGCGCATCATTCTTCCTCAAAGTGATCCCAGGGGCAAATGGACCCCCACGTACGAAGGGCCATTTGTAGTTAAACATGTCTTCTCAGGAGGAGCCATGATTCTAACCAACATGGATGGTGACGACCTTCCTCACCCTGCCAATGCAGACATAGTAAAAAGATACTACGCATGAACTAAAGACCCGCTAGGTTGACACACCTAGGCAAAAATAAGGGCTTCCCGGCGAACCAAAAGGGTTCGGGCAAAAATAAGGGATGAAATGAAAAAAATCTGTACACCCGACAAATCGAAAACCTGAAAAGGCGGCTTGGGCAAAAATGGGTATCCCGGTGGACTGAAAACCCGAAAGGGCGGTCCAGGAAAAAGTTAGGGATTAAAGCGTAATACTATGTCTCATTGGATCACCTTGCATCCAGAATCCGGTATCAACTACCAAGCTTAGACGACATTGATCAATCAGCTTCATCTTCAACTAAGCAGCAAAGTGATGAGACGCTCGAAGATATAAAGGCGATAGCAGAGTTGGAACCCAGTGGGATTTTTCACATAGCTGTTTTGCTTTCCTTTGTACAAATTGTATAAACTCCACTCTATTCGGCGGCGTTCTCTTACTAGGACGTCAGCCTCTTGTACATAAACGCCTATTTACAGGCAAATTCAAAAATCAATACAAATTCACTTTTCCAGACAAATTGCCAACTGTTTTCCCTTTATCTGTTTTGTTTTGCGAAGAACGTCCAATGTTCATTTTTGATATATGCATTTGACACTAATTGGTATCCATAAATACTTGCATGTGAAACAAAGGAATAATTACAGGTGACATTAGAAACAGGGGCAATAATGAGTTGTCTAAAGCAATCTAATTGCTCTGTCCACCAAGGTACCAAGGTAGGTTCAGCTGAAGAACGTAACCAAGATACCTTCACTCCCCGTAGAGTAAAACAGGATTCAACAGTACTCTCCTCCGAGTAGAGTTGGTCTCCCATAAGCCCTACAAGGCACATCATCTCCAGCAAGTCAGCAATACTCTCTCCCCAAGCAGAGTTAGCCTACAGTCAGCCTTATGGAAGTTGGGTATCCCCAGAAGATCTCAATATTCCCCAGTAGAGTATACAGATGTTCCTAAACAAGCATCCCCGGCAGTCTTATTCTAAGATTGTTCCCCGGCGGAATACAAACACCCCAGTGGAACCATTCCCCAGTACAGTCTCAAAAAGTCTCCCCAAGAGAGTTGAACCATCTCCCTAGTAGGAAGCTTATCCCCAGTAGATTCTGGAAGCTATCCCCTACAGAGCACGAACGCATATCCCGGACTTTTTATTCAAAGGTTATTCTCCACCAGAGCTTATAACTGGGTTATCCTCAGCTAAAAACCACGGAAAGATCATCCTCGGCGAAGCTCTTCCTATCCCCCAGCGGAGTTCATCAAATCCTCCAACATAACATATCAACGGTATCCCCAGCGGAGTTATCATCAAACCTCAGCGAAGTATCTCTTCCCACAGAGTATTCCCCGCAGAGTAATCTCTTCGCCAAGTTTATTCCCTCAACGGAGTCATCTTCTCCTATCGGTTTATTCTTGCAACCATCACCCCCAGTGAAAATGAAGAACTTCACTCCCCAACATCAGCCCAGGATTCAACCTCCCAACATTCGTCAAGGATTTATTTTCCTAGACAAAAATACATTCATAAACATATCACACTTCATACATCCTGCTTACATACACAATGCATGCACATACGCATCATAACACACAATCTCATTTCTCCCTGAGAACATCATGACATCATGCTTTTCGTACATCATGACATTGCATACAACTGATGTTTTACCTTTTCAGGAAAAAGGTCAATCCAAAGATAATTGCTATCAACTATCGCAATTCCAGATTCGATACCTATATCTAGCCAGGGCATATCTGTGAGCGATCAATTCTAGATTCGACTCCTGTATCCAGCCAGGGCACGTCTGAAGAGTTTGAAGATTCGATTCCTGTATCCAGCCAGGGCATATCTGTTGACGACTATTTCCAGATTCGACTCCTGTATCCAGCCAGGGCACGTCTGAAGTGTTTGAAGATTCGATTCCTGTATCCAGCCAGGGCATATCTGTTGACGACTATTTCCAGATTCGATTCCTGTATCCAGCCAGGGCACGTCTGAAGAGTTTGAGGATTCGATTCCTGTATCCAGCCAGGGCATATCTGTTGACGACTTTTTCCAGATTCGACTCCTGTATCTAGCCAGGGCACGTCTGAAGAATTTCCAGATTCGACTCCTGTATCCAGCCAGGGCACGTCTGAAGAGTTTGAAGATTTGATTCCTGTATCCAGCCAGGGCATATCTGTTGACGACTATTTCCAGATTCGACTCCTGTATCCAGCCAGCGCACGTCTGAAGAGTTTGAAGATTCGATTCCTGTATCCAGCCAGGGCATATCTGTTGACGACTATTTCCATATTCGACTCCTGTATCCAGCCAGGGCATGTCTGAAGAATTTCTAGATTCGATTCCTGTATCCATCCAGGGCACGTCTGAAGAATTTCCAGATTCGATTCCTGTATCCAGCCAGGGCACGTCTGAAGAGTTTGAAGATTCGATTCCTGTATCCAGCCAGGGCATATCTGTTGACGACTATTTCCAGATTCGATTCCTGTATCCAGCCAGGGCACGTCTGAAGACTTTAAGGATTTGATTCCTGTATCCAGCCAAGGCATATCTGTTGACGACTATTTCCAGATTTGACTCATGTATCCAGCCAGGGCACGTCTGAAGAATTTCCAGATTCGATTCCTGTATCCAGCCAGGGCACGTCTGAAGAGTTTGAAGATTCGATTCCTGTATCCAGCCAGGGCATATCTGTTGACGACTATTTCCAGATTCGATTCCTGTATCCAGCCAGGGCACGTCTGAAGAGTTTGAGGATTCGATTCCTGTATCCAGCCAGGGCATATCTGTTGACGATTATTTCCAGATTTGACTCCTGTATCCAGCCAGGGCACGTCTGAAGAATTTCTAGATTTGACTCTTGTATCCAGCCAGGGCACGTCTGAAGAGTTTGAAGATTCGATTCCTGTATCCAGCCAGGGCATATCTGTTGACGACTATTTCCAGATTCGACTCCTGTATCCATCCAGGGCACGTCTGAAGAGTTTGAAGATTTGATTCCTGTATCCATCCAGGGCACGTCTGAAGAGTTTGAAGATTCGATTCCTGTATCCAGCCAGGGCATATCTGTTGATGATTATTTCCAAATTCGACTCCTGTATCCAGCCAGGGCACGTCTGAGGAATTTCCAGATTCGATTCCTGTATCCAGCCAGGGCACGTCTGAAGAATTTCCAGACTCAATTCCTGTATCCAGCCAGGGCACGTCTGAAGAGTTTGAAGATTCGATTCCTGTATCCAGCCAGGGCATATCTATTGACGACTATTTCCAGATTCGATTCCTGTATCCAGCCAGGGCATATTTGTTGACGACTATTTCCAGATTCGACTCCAGTATCCAGCCAGGGCACGTCTGAAGAATTTCTAGATTCGATTCCTGTATCCAGCCAGGGCATATCTGTTGACGACTATTTCCAGATTCGATTCCTGTATCCAGCCAGGGCACGTCTGAAGACTTTAAGGATTTGATTCCTGTATCCAGCCAAGGCATATCTGTTGACGACTATTTCCAGATTTGACTCATGTATCCAGCCAGGGCACGTCTGAAGAATTTCCAGATTCGATTCCTGTATCCAGCCAGGGCACGTCTGAAGAGTTTGAAGATTCGATTCCTGTATCCAGCCAGGGCATATCTGTTGACGACTATTTCCAGATTCGATTCCTGTATCCAGCCAGGGCACGTCTGAAGAGTTTGAGGATTCGATTCCTGTATCCAGCCAGGGCATATCTGTTGACGATTATTTCCAGATTTGACTCCTGTATCCAGCCAGGGCACGTCTGAAGAATTTCTAGATTTGACTCTTGTATCCAGCCAGGGCACGTCTGAAGAGTTTGAAGATTCGATTCCTGTATCCAGCCAGGGCATATCTGTTGACGACTATTTCCAGATTCGACTCCTGTATCCATCCAGGGCACGTCTGAAGAGTTTGAAGATTTGATTCCTGTATCCATCCAGGGCACGTCTGAAGAGTTTGAAGATTCGATTCCTGTATCCAGCCAGGGCATATCTGTTGATGATTATTTCCAAATTCGACTCCTGTATCCAGCCAGGGCACGTCTGAGGAATTTCCAGATTCGATTCCTGTATCCAGCCAGGGCACGTCTGAAGAATTTCCAGACTCAATTCCTGTATCCAGCCAGGGCACGTCTGAAGAGTTTGAAGATTTGATTCCTGTATCCAGCCAGGGCATATCTATTGACGACTATTTCCAGATTCGATTCCTGTATCCAGCCAGGGCATATTTGTTGACGACTATTTCCAGATTCGACTCCAGTATCCAGCCAGGGCACGTCTGAAGAATTTCTAGATTCGATTCCTGTATCCAGCCAAGGCACGTCTGAAGAATTTCTAGATTCGATTCTTGTATCCAGCCAGGGCACGTCTGAAGAGTTTGAAGATTCGATTCCTGTATCCAGCCAGGGCATATCTATTGACGACTATTTCCAGATTCGATTCCTGTATCCAGCCAGGGCATATCTGTTGACGACTATTCCAGATTCGATTCCTGTATCCAGCCAGGGCACATCTACATAAATAGTTTGAAGATCAACCCCTGTAACGGGCCAGGTAATTATCTCTCTTTCTCAGGTACGCAAGTTCTCGCTAAGGAATCTCTTACGCGATCGACACTTAGATGGCATCTATAAGCCCATCCACTTACCAACAGTTCCAAATGGCATCCATAAGCCCATTCCCGACAAGGTTCTGTCACATCTCCAGATGGAATCTATAAGCCCATCCTCCTATCCATCATCTCCAAATGGCATATGTAAGCCTATTCTCTCCCTCACATTGCTGACACTCCACTATGTGAGTGCAAATTTCTGGGCACTCTAGTGTTCAATCATCTTCCACCCTCGGATCACGAAAGGCATACAAGCCAATCTACATCCTCAGGTCTAAGAAGATTGAACAGGGGCAACTGTTGTAGCCCAAAATTTTCCCTCCCATATTCTTCAAAGTTTTGACAAGCATCACCTCAAATTGCTCAAGTCTACTCAAAGGCTACACAGTCAACCATCCTCCTAAGGCAGGAAAAATTAGGGTTTTGGTTCTTACAAGGAAGTTGAGGTTTTCAAGGGCTCAATCAAGTCCCATATGCTCATATACATTGTCAAGCATCCATATGTCAAGTTTCAAGGCTCACAAGGTCAAGTTGCACAGTCAAAAACCCTAATTGCTTCACAGTCAACTGTATGGGCAAAATGGTCATTTGGCAGTCAAAAGTCAAATTATTTGGTAAACATCTTATTTTGAAGCCACAATCATCATTTGGTCAAATCTTGACCATGATTTCACAAGAATGGTTCAAAAATCATCAAGGTGTCAAAAGTTTCTATTTTTGGACAGCTGAAAAGTCAACTGTAACTTGGCCAAGGCATAACTTTTTCTTGGTTCATCAGAAAAATCCCATCCAATGCTCATCTTTAAGGGGAGGACATTTCCTACAACTCATCTTCACATTCAAAGTCCAAGAAATGCTCTCACAAAAAGTTATCAATTTCAACATTATAGGTCATTTTCAAAAGTCAACAAAAAGGCACTTTAAGTCAAAGACCATAACTTGAGATTGGTAAATCAAAATGACATGGGACCAAAGGCATTGGTTAGAGGACTTCAATACCTTTCCAAAATGTACAAGAACATGTTCATAGATTCAAAATTGAGCAAGATATGCATTGGAGAAGTTGGGAAATTTTTGTGAAATGGCCAAAGTCAACTATCCTTGAAACTTCATTTTTGACAAAAGGGGCCCACTTTTTCCACTTGATTCAGCTTGGCCATGCCTCCCACGTGCCCCACAATTTATTTCAAGATTAAAAATTAATTTTTCCATTTTTGTTTAATTTTATTTGATTTAATTCATTTTAAATCTTTAAAATTCAAATAAAAATCAAGAAAATTAATGGAAGGATATTTTGTGGCTTGAATAGCTTTGATACACCATGAAGCACATTCCAAATTCGTGCAAGGCCTATTCCAAGCATGAAATTCAAATTTGAAGCAAAAATGGCAAGATTTTCAATGGAGGTTATGACAAAATCAAAAGCATAATTGCATTGGTTTATTGTTCATTATATTGATGGATACTCATTCAAAACCATATATGCAAGCCTTGGCAATAGAGAACACGACCTAGAACACTCAGAAACGATCAAACAAATCTCAAATTTTCAAGAGAAAAGTGACAAACCGAAAACCACCTTGCAGCCCAATTCAAGCTTCCTTTTTGATCCAAACACACTCCTTACATTGCCAGGAACCTTTTGCAAGCACAAACAAGCCAAAAACCTCAAAGAATCGCTCATCACACCCCCACGGTTTGTCCATCATTTTGAAAATCGAAACTCCATTTTTACGCCTCATTAATTCATTTTGATCATGGTTATGCACTGCTGACATTGTTACAAAACTTTCTGTATGTTTTAATTTGATTATAAGGCTGTAAAACACAAAGTGCCATGGTTGGTTTCTAGGTTTTCAGAGCTTCGAATTTGGGGTTTCTCTCATGCTGTAAAATTAAAACTCCAAACAGGCATGGTTGAACTCAGCATGATGAGACGAATTGAATGGGATCCTCGCGCCTTTTTTATGTTGTCCCAATTTCTAATCGCTATTTTTCACTGTTGAAATTAGTGGGGGTTTAAAACCCCCGTTATTTGCCTGTGCTTTTTTGTTTCCGAACGAAGATGATGATGGCGTGGCAACCAGGGAGTGGGCCATTCAAACATGGCGCGCCTTTTTGTGTTTTTCCAGCATATAACACACTTATTTCATATATTCTTTTGTTTCTATTATGCTTACAAATGAACGCGTTTGGTTCAGTGGTTGGCCATGTGTCTTGTAATCTCTGGGACCTGGGTTCGATTCCCAGGTCCCCCCATAACTCTCATATTATTTTTTTCAAGGTATTCCTGTGCAGATTCTCAAGTGACGAACACCATGCACCTCACACATCCAACAGGCCAAGTGTCCATCAGTGCAGATCCAATGGCCAAAGCATGAGGACCATGGTGCTCTGGAGTCAACATGGGCATAGGCAATCCAAGAAGTCAAACGAGCCTGAAGGTTCAAATGGGCCAGGATTCAACAATGCACCCTCAAATTCCAACCCACACCCCCTTGGGTTTACTCTTCTTTTTTTATTTTGTTTTGTCATTTTCTTTTTTTTATAATTTATTTGCCTTATTTTATTTTTATTATTAACAATTAACATAATTAACATATTTTCATAAAAAATCAAAAAAATAGAACTAACATCATTATTATTATTATTATTATTATTATTATTATTTTATTTTGTAAATAAATATTAACAAATAAATAGTTTAATTAGGCAATTTTAATTTCTTTTCTTAATAATTAAAATAGATTTAGAATTAGGTAAAATTAACTTTTAATTTTATTTTCTTTTTACTTTATTTTATAAAAAACATAAAAAACACAAAAAAATATTTTCTTTTAATAAATTAATTAATTAGTTTAACAATTAGTTTTTAATTTCATTTAATTCAAAAAAGACCAAAAAAATTCAATTTCTTTTCTTAAAAGGGTCAACACCCTTAAGACATTCCCGATTCATTCTTTCGCGCGCATTTTGGTTTTAATTCTTTATTTTTGATTATTTCTGTAACTGCCTCCGGATGTAATAGTAATTAGGATTTTACTGCTTTATTCCTCGCACTTTATTTTACCAAAACGGGTCTTTGTACTTTTGGCGATGTATAGACCCGCGCCTTGTAATAGCGTAGAACTTTATATTTCCGCAATTTACTTTCTGCACCCCCTAAATGTTAAATGCATGAAAGAATGTATGGTAAATAAAAACAACTCGTAGCTCACTAATTACAAAGACAAACATTAACTGAATACAACACACAAAGCACATGCCACTCTTAGGGTACGCTTCACTCGTTGCCTCGAAACGTGGTCATCAAGTATAGGACGTCTTAGAGGTCACCCTTTGTCTAAAGATCCAGTTGCCTCGAAACAGTTGCCTCGAAACGGTTGCCTCGGATAAAAGGATCTAGGACGTTAGGGTTACTTCTAAGTTGTCCTACCATTGCTTCGGTGACTATACAGTCCCGATAATCGAATTGACCTGAACGCCTCCAACGATGGTGCTACCTACCTCTCAATGGTGGGATAGCACTATCTAAAGGACTCTTACACAGCTTAATTCCTTAGGGTAGGTAGATGACTCATGGGTACTTGCTCTCTTCAAAAACAAATCAAAAATCTTTTCACACTACACTTTCAAAAAGCTTTCAAAACAAATTTTTCAAACACTCTTGAGGACAGATACAAGAGTCATTCAGAAATCTTTCAAAGAAACTTTTTCAAACCCACTCACATTTGAAAAGCAAACATTTTGAAAACATAAGAGCAAGTACCTAAGAGCCCGTGGATAACCACGGATAGAAAGGGTGCTAACACCTTCCCTTTCTATAAATCTACCTCCCGAACTGAGAAACATTCTCATAAGGAATTTTGCTGTGGTTTTGTCCTTTCCATGTTGGAGAAAATAAAAGACGGTGGCGACTCTTACTTACCGCGACATTTCGCAAAACCAGCTAAAAAACAGTCAGTTCTATTTCCACCGATCACAATTTGCTTCACAAAAGATTGAAAAAATCATATCTTTGAATTTCCTACATTTTAAATTAATTAAATGAATTAAAAATCAATTAAAAATCCAATTAATTAATAAAAATAAGAAAATAAATCAATTTAGGCTTGATGGGTCGTGCATAGGCTTTGGACAAAGTTTCAAGAAGGAACTTGAGGCCCATTAGCAAAAATGATGTGTTTTGAGCAAAGTTGACTTTTGCAAATTCACAAAAATTTCCCAACTTCTCCAATGCATATCTTGCTCAATTTTGATCATATGGACATGTTCTTGGACATCTTGGAAAGGTCTTGAAGTCCTCTAACCAATGCCTTTGGTCCCATGTCATTTGGATTTACCAATCTCAAGTTATGGTTATTGACTTAAAGTGCATTTTTGTTGACTTTTGAAATTGACCTATAATGTAGAAATTGATAACTTTTTGTGAGAGCATTTCTTGGACTTGGAATGTGAACATGAGTTGTAGGAAATGTCATCCCCTTCAAAATGAGTATTGGATGGGATTTTTCTGATGAACCATGAAAAAGTTATGCCTTGGTCAGGATACAGTTGACTTTTCTACTGTCCAAAAATAGTAACTTTTGCATCTTTGATGATTTTTGAGCCATTATTGTGGAATCATGATCAAGACTTGATCAAATGATGATTCTGGCCTCAAAATAAGATGTTGACCAAAAATTCTGACTTTTGACTGCAAAAGGACCATTTTACCCCTGCAGTTGACTGTGAAGCAAATGGAGCTTTTGACTGTGCAATTTGATGCTGTGAACCTTGAAGCTTGGCATGTAGGTGCTTGAAAATATATATAGGCCTATGGGACTTGATTGGACCACTGAAAGCCTCAAATTCATTGAAGGAACCAAAACCCTAATTTTGACTGCCTTAGGAGGCATTTGGACTGTGCAATCCCTTGAGCAATCTTGAACCATTTGAAGATGATTCTTGACAAACCTTGAAGAATATGGGAGGGCAAATTTTGGGGTACAACACACACAATGTCACGACATGTGATATAACATATGATAACATAACAACAACAATAACAACATTGCTGAAATATAACTTGCAGAAAGTAAAGAACATAATGATATGTTAACTCAGTTCGGTGCAACTCACCTACTCTGAGGGCTAACAAGGCAGGAAGGAAATCCATTATCAGTAGTACTAGTTCAGTGCAACTTCTAACTAGGCACCACCTAGATATGAGAAATCTCCATTTCACTTCCAATCACCGCAGTGATAAAAAGAAATCCTAGTCCCAAGGAATGTATCAAGAAACCAAAATAGGAAGAACACACTTCCAAATTACAAATACTTAGTTTGCTTAAAAGCTTCACTAAGAACAATACTTAACTCTTGCTTCACAACTTCATGGAGAACAATAGCTTGATAAACAAGCAACAATCAGTCAAATCAAATGTACCAAATATACATGAGGACGCACAAAATAAACACGGAAAACCTAAGGAACTATCAAACCCTAAACCCTTATTTTTCACATGGTTTTACAGTAAAAAATGCTTTAAAACTAGGTCTTGGACGACTCCTTATATAGTCTTCTGCAGTTGGGCTTGGACTGGCTTGAATTCTTTAATCAACTCCAATCTTCAGCAAAAAAATCTCTGCTGAATATTCTCCATAAAAATAGAAACAATTTTTAAAAGTTTCCTAAAAAGTCACAATCGATCCTTTTTAGTAACCAATCAAATCTGCATTTGTTTCTAACAAAATCCTTGATTGGCGCGCGCTTATAATGAGTACAAAATATTCCAGATACTCATATCTTCAAATTAAATCTTCAAGGATATCCAAAAGCAGCACTTGCTTCATCATACCAGGATGTCACAACATCTTCTACGACATATGGTAGAAAAACTAATAACATCAAAATTGTTATGACAGTTGATAAATATGCTACACCATCTTACTAAACATAAATATAGAACCATGTTTAGAACCATGCTTAGCCAAAAATTAGCCAATCATTAAAACATGGAACTAACAATCTCCCCTTTGGCAAATTTTGGCTAAAACAACCATAAACAAAATTCAATTGGAGAGAGGAGTAAAACCACAACACAAGCTACATGATGATCATGTAAAATTTGTAAAACAACACAACTCAGATAGCATGAACACACAGATAGGTCCATTACTCCCCCTGTCACACATAATCAGTTCTCCCCCTCAATGGAAAACCCACACCATAGCACCTGCAGTGGAACAGCAGAAGCAGAAGCTTGAACATGCATAAGCATAAGCACACATAACCCCATGAGTAGTTGCATGAGAAACAATATAAACACAATCAGCTACTCTCCCAAAAGTAGTAGCACATAGTCATATCATAATGCTAAATCAACATGTCAAGACATGTGATATAACATTAGGACACAACATGTTACTCCCCCTTTTTAGCCAAAATATTGACAAAATAACTTAGAGTAAATGTACACAATGGAAACACATAACACCTTAGAACATATTGCACCCATGCAATATCACAAGTGGAAACACACATATGGAAACATGTTTCACACAAGCAAGAACACGTAGAAGTTAGACCAGCACATATGCAGATACACATATGGAACCACAGATGGAAACACAACTTTCTTGGCCAGCTTCAGATGGTCTTCCACCTCTTTCCTCTGTCAAAGAGCCTCCTTCCCCTTTCAAAAAGCCTTTTGCATTCCTTGGTGCTGCACCCAGCCCCACTGTCTTGCATAACACATTCCTTCCAATCCTTCTCAGTAGAAATTCGTCCAAGCATGTCATGCCTTAGATTATAGAGGATATATGTAGTAACTGGTACACTCATTCATCTCTGTAATTGCTATAACTCCTTAATAGTACAAGTTCTAATACCACTTTTTTTTATAACAACAAGTTGTTCCTTGTTGTCCATATGCTTCAGGGTATCTTTCTTTCCTTCAATAAGAATCTTGATCAGTTGTTTGCAACTACCAAGATCATTGCACTAGTCATGCTGAATAATGTATCTGAAAGAATTCAAATCTTCAATATGAAATGCCATGACATCTCTCTTGACATCATACCTCTTCAACATCAGTTCAGAGAAAGTTTCTCTTGTTTCCTTCAAGGAAACACATCCATCTATATTTGGTATCTTTGGTTTAAATTCTGTAATGTTACCTTTATCAGGGTGACTTGCAGTTAGATCCCTGAATTGTTCTATCTGTCCCCCAGTAGATAGACTCATGCTAGATTGAAACTATTAATTCAGTGTTTGTGAATTCACAAGTCTCATATCCTAGTGCTTCATAAGTTTGCACATAAGACATTCCAAAATCATCTCTGACATCATGTTTCTCTTCAACACCTGAATCATCAATTCTCACATTGATAGATTCCATAGTCACACCAGTTATGGAATTATAGATCCTATACGCTCTTCTGCTTGAGGAGTAGCCTAGAAATACCCCTTCATCCCCTATGGAACTCATCTTGTCCACTTGATCTTTAGTAGCAAAGATCTGACATTTACTTCAAAAAATATGAAAGTATTTGACTTTAGGTTTCCTTCCTTTCCATAACTCATAAGGAGTAAAGACAATACCTCCCCTCAAGGTTACCCCGTTATGAATGTAGCAAACATTATTCATATCTTCAGCCCAAAATTCAAATGGAAATTGCTTGGCACTAAGCATCACTCTAGATGATTCTTGTATTGCTCTAGTCTTTTGTTTAACAATTCTATCTCCATGACTTTTACAAGAATAAGAGAACTCATGGCTTATTCCTTCAGAATTACAAAATTCAGAAAATTTTGCATTCATAAACTTCTTGTCATTGTCATTTCTGATTTTGACAATGACACTCATTTTCTCTTCTTGAATGCTTTGACATAGATATTTGAAGACTATACCCAGAAAAGTCATCTATAACCACAAAGACATACATTTTCCCTCCTAGGATATATATCTGTAATGGTCCCATTGTCGTAACCGGCAAAAAATATGAGAGTTGCTACCAGTACTTTTTGTCCTAACAATAGGTGAATAATGGAATAACCCTAAATTGATATAGAGATTCTAAGTTCTTGACTCACTTTAGATGAAGGGAAGGTGTTAGGCACCCCTCATCTACCTTGTTCTCAAGGAAGTCCTAGGGTTTAAGTTAAAAGCGTAGTGTTGTACCCCAAAATTTTCCCTCTCATTTTTCGAGGATTCTCTCACAAGATCTTCTATGACGTCAAGTTTACAACACTCATACATCAATTTAGGCTTGGAATTGGCACAAGGGCAAAATGGTCAATTGCATATTAGAAAGTCAAACTTTGACTTTTTGGTCAACATTACATTCCAAAGATCAAATTTCATCAAGACATTCAAGAATATCAAACTTGATCATCAAGAAGTCAAGAAAGTCAAAAGTCAACTTGAAAAGTCAAGATTTCCGACTTAGAAAATTTCTAAGTGTTTTTATACATGATAATTTCATCACTTCATGCCATTCTTTCACCAAGATGCAAGACAGTTCAAGGGAAACTTTCAACATGAAAGTTGTAGATCTCCATGATATCTACAACATTGCTTTACACAACTTCTCCTAGAAGTGCTTGTATTTTGAGTTATAAATTCATGAAGTAATGACATTTTCATTTAACACTTAGAGAAGTTTTCAACAGATTTTGGTCAGGATTTTACCCCAACTTCTTGGCATTTTTTCACATAGTTCCAAGATGATTTTGTCAAAATGGCCAACATGAAAGTTATATAGGATGTTTAAATCTTTCCAAAACATCCAAGAGCATAAATTTATCATACTTGAGCTAGGAGATTCAAGGGCATGAAGTTGAGCATCCATTCTTGAATTACAAGCCATTTTTGTTGAAGAACACATAATCCAATTGGCATGATGTGCTGCATAATCTTACTTTGCAGGCCTTGTGACTTGCAAATCTCATCATAATTTAATGCTTACACCCACTCTTGAGCTATTAACCAAGTGTTTAAACCATTCTCCAAAATATCTTTCCATTTATGGCATAAAGGCATCATTGCTATTCTTGAAAAGCAAGCTTTTCGTACAAAGTTTGTCTTGAGCCCATACCTTGCTTGTTGCTAATTATACTCAACCATAAATCAGGGGAAGTAGCTCCTCTATACCAGCAACTTTGGTACTTCACCTTGGTACTATGGAGTACTTGACTTAGTTTGATCTTTGTAATCCAACCAAACCATAACATGCTGTCTTATAAACCTAATCAGGTCATATGCACAAACCCCTTGCCTATAAATAGAAGAAGCATTTGTAAGAGAAAAAGGTTGAAAAAAGGTTGAAAAAAGGTTGGAAAAAGGTTAGAAAAATAGAGAGAAAATCCAGAAGTCTTGTTGTAAACTAGCCATCAAAAGCCATAACAGTCCACAAAACTTCCACTCTTGAGTTTTAAAGTCCAAACCTTTGAACCTCTCATGCCTTGCAAATTCTGTCCAACCATATAAACAATCCACATACATCATATAGAAGTTGTTCAAACACAAGAAAAACTTATGTAACATCACTATCATCACTTCCCAAGCTCAACAACAGCCCATACAGCAACTCAAACTCAAAGCACAAATTTCAGTTTCAAGGTAAGTTTTTCTTGACTTTGAACTCTTCATACAAGCATTATTAATGGTTCATTTGTGAAGATAAAACGTAGTAACCATTTTCCTTGAAGCTAACCTTTTGTTTATCTTCCATTCTTTTCATTATGTGTTGAAAACTAACCCATGTATGCAGCAAGACAATGTTGAAGTAGAAAAAATGACAGTATGAGTCGACACATAGCCTTATGAGTCAATACATACTACTTTACATGCCCAAAATAGAAGAAAAAAAAATGTATGAGTCGACACATAGCCTTATGAGTTGATACATACTGCTTTACAGGCCCAAAACAGAAGGAAAAACAATGTATGAGTCGACACATAGCCTTATGAGTCGATACATACTGCTTTACAGGCCCAAAACAGAAGAAAAAAACAATGTATAAGTCGATACAAAGCACGTATGAGTCGACACATGTAGTGTATGAGTCGACACATACCATTATGTATCAACTCATACTGAGTTGATTTGGCAATATAGGGGCAATGAGAGTTATGTGTCGATGCATGTGAGCTTGTGTCGACACATAATAGTTCAAAATGCATTTTTTCCTTCTTTTTACACTGTTTTTACGTTTCCTTCATGGTTATTCGATATGGTTGTAATATTTAAGTTCCTACTTCATCCCCATTTGTAAATTGTACCCTCATCCCCTAAATGATGTAATAGCGTAGGACTTTACATTTATGCAATTTATCGTTTTCAAATATAAATGTAGTAACTAGGGTTTGTATGGCAAGACATAAAATCAACAAGTAGATAACCCTAATCAAAGATTAAATGTATGCAAATCAAACACGCTATTCACACATGCACCCTTAAGGTTAACTCCACTTGTTGCCTAAAAAATGATTATGTTATGCATGTGGGGTATCTTAGCAAAAACAATCGAAATACAAGATCATAGTCCCTCGATGGCGCTATCTAAGTTGCCTTACAAATGATCTTAGTCCCTCAAAAAAAGAATGCTTATATACCTTGCAACATTGCTAATCATGGCTATACAATGACCCACACCCGTCCCGCTTACATCCAAATATAGGGTTGCTTACCAAATCAATGGTAAGACAACAATGTCAAAGGAAAAGAAAATGAACAAGAAAGACATTTGAGTAGGTAGATTGCTCCTAATTACTTGCTCCATTTCAAAACAAACATCCTTGATATTTTCAAAAATAATCACCTACACTTTCAAAAACACCTTCAAAACTTGAAAACATTTTCAAAAGATCAAAACTTTGTATACATTCTTACGAACGAGAATCATTACAAAGTTTGCCTAAACGATGACATCTTTATAAAATACTTTCAAAAACCACACAAAGCACATTTTTAAACAAAAGCAAGTGATCTAGCAAGTAACTAAAAGCCCATGGAAAACCATGGATGAAAAGGGTGTTAATACCTTCCCTTTTCATAATTTACCCCCCGAACTCAAGAAACAATTTCAAAGGTCTTTCCTGTGCTTTTTCACTTTTCCTTTTGGATAAAAGAAAATTTGGTGGCGACTCTTGCTAACCGCAACAATTGCGATCAAACGCAAAACACCCAAGTCAGTTCTCCTACCGTATCACAGAACTGGCGACTCTGCTGGGAAAAGATTTTAAAAGTGGGGTTACCTTAGGGTTAGATCCCATTTACTTGCTTTCTTTGTTTGACTTGTGTGCTTTACATTTTGCTTCTTTGTTTGGGTTTGAATCCTCTACCCGGATTTGGGATACCTTATAGGTAAGTAGCAATACATTGTGGAAACTGTGTGGGGTATACCGACACAGTCTAAGCAATAGCTACGTTAGTGCGACATATTTATGGGTACCGGTAGCCCTTGAGTAGTCAAGGAGAATACGGGGCCGCTGAGTGATGTCATGAAGCACTAATGAACTTTTAGAACCTTTACTTGACCAACTTGGCCTTTAGGACGTAGTGAGATGATCGGCTTTGGTGCAGTCCGAAGTTGGTAGATACTCGATACTACACTCATTGAGGTTTGGTTTTTTGGGATATTTTATTCGCCATTAAAGAGGCTTGCGCTGAAAGAATGCCCGAGAAAACAAATCAGTGATATTGAGCTCCTTAGAACCCGGTTACTATTACTAGGACAAGTTTGAGCCAACTAAACTTCAAGAGGGTACTTACCTATGAGACTCCATGCAAGCCTAAACCTAAGGACTTGTTTGCTTTGTTTGTATATATCTACTTGTACATGACATTATAAACATCATAACATCATACTCATACTCACTAACCATTTCAAGGATCTTGGGATTTATCTTTGTTTTGTTTTGTAGGACATGGATTCTATTCGCAGGAAAACCATTCAAGTCAATCTCGTAAGGATCCCTCCTCAACTCAAAGAGTTAACATTAAGGATTCCTGGAAATTCTCCATATACCGAAAGACATGGTCGCCTACTAAACTTGGTCACTTCCAACACTGATAAAGACATGATAAAGGTGCTTTTTCAGTTCTTTGATCCCCTACACCATTGCTTCACATTTCCCGATTATCAACTTGTGCCAACTTTGGAAGAATTCTCCCGACTCTTGAGGATTCCCATTTGCAATCAACTACCTTTCAACCGTACGGAAAGAGATCCAAAGCCTGAAGAGATTGCTCAAGCTCTACATTTGCAACCATCTGATATCACAACTAATTTGGAAACAAGGAGTGGTGTCAAGGGTTTCCTAGCAAAGTTCTTGTTTGAGAAAGCCCAAAACCGTTGGAACTCTTTGGATTTGCAAGCCTTTGAGGAAATTGTGGCTCTCCTCATCTATGGGATGGTTTTGTTTCCAAATCCTGGCCAACTCATAGATGTGAACACCGTCAAAATCTTCATGTCTCGTAACCCAGTGCCTACTTTGCTAGGGGACATCCTACATTCTTTTCACACTCGCACCATGAGGAAAAGAGGTATCCTTATATGATGTACTCCTCTTTTGGCAAGATGGTTTATTTCACATCTTCTCCAATCTGTATTGAAGAATGAGCCAGATTCAAGGTGGTCACATAGTGTGATACGGTGGGAGAACTGACTATGAGTTTTGCGTTTTGTTTTCGCAAATGTTTCGGTTGAGCAAGAGTCGCCACCGACTTTTTATTTTATCCTAAGGAAAGGTTTAAAAAGCACAGCAAAAACCTTTGAGATATTTTCTTGGGTTCGGGGAGTAGATTATAGAAAGGGAAGGTATTAGCACCCTTTCTATCCATGGTTATCTATGGGCTCTTAGGTACTTGCTTAGATTAACTTGCCTTGGTTTTCAATTGTTTGAAATGGTGCTTTTTGTGTGGTTTTGAAAATGTTTTGAAAAATATGCCTTGTCTAGGCTACCCTTGTAACAATTCTTTACTCGAATGTTTTACAAAAGGTGTTTGTCTTTTTGAAAAGATGTTTCAAGGTTTTTTTTGAAAGTTTGTTTTGAAAGTGTTTGTGAAGTGTGGTTTGAAAATAAGCCAGTGTTTTCTTTTGCAAATTGACAAGTACTTAAGAGCTATCTACCCTAAAGTTCTCAAAGATTTTTGTTATGTTTTAACCCTTTTAACAATTTTGTTCCATCATTGCATTTGGTGGACAATCTTGTGTTAGGAGGTGAAAGGGACGGGCGCGGGTCATCGTTTAGACCATAATTGTAATGGTGCTAAGTATCTTTGGGCAATTTTCCTTGAAAGGGACTTGATCATTTTAGGCAACTTTCCGAAAGCGTCATCGAGGGACTATGATCAATTGATTTGTATGCTTTGTTTTTGCCCAAAGAAACCTAACATACAATATGGCCCATTTATTGAAGGCAACAAGTGGAATACCCTAGGGGTGCAAGTGTGATATGTGTTGTCCATATTCATGCTTGTTTATCTTGAAATTAGGTCAAACTATTTTTGTTTATTTTATTTGCATACAAACCCTAATTCTAACATGGTATATTTAGAAAGCGTTAAAGTGCGAAAAGTAAAAATTCCTACACTATTACAACACAATATGGGAAGGGGGGTACAAATGTTCAAATGGGGGGATATTTAGACGAGGAATTTAAACCTAGCTATTACATCAATTTTGGAATATTTACAAAATAATTAATTGCATAAATTAAATGGAAAATAAAATAAAGATGCAAAATGCAAAAAGGGTTTTCATATGTATGGAAAAAGGATATTTTTTATGTCAAATAAACAAAAATGAACAAAATAAAAAAAGTAACATTTTTGGAGTTTTTGTGTTTTAAGGGTAAAACCCTAATTTTTATTAAGTAAATATATATATATTATTTAATTTATACAAGTATTTATTTATTATATACAAAAAATAAAATAAAATGAAGTATATTTATAAAAAGTATTTTTTGAGGTCAAATATTAATGAAATAAAAAATGTATATATTTTTTGTATTATTTACCTAAATATACTAATATATATAAATATCTTTATTATTTACTAAATAAATATTATATATACAAAATAATAATATTTAATATTTATAAAAAAAAGTATATTTTGTATAAAATATTTTCAAAAGAAAAAATGAAATAAAAAAATCAGAACTAAAATATATTTGCATTATTTTCTAGTTTTTCTAAATAATAGTATATATATATTATTTATGTACAAATAGTTCATATAAACAAATAAATGCTTAAAATATAAAAATGGTGTAAAAATAATTTTTTATGTTTTTAATATTACTAGCAAAAATAAATAAATCAGAATAAAAAGAGAAAAGTCAAAAAATCAATAAAACAAACAAAATGGGCTCAGGGGGTATGAAAACAAAAATAGGGTGTGAAGAGAAATCTCAAAGCAGGCCCAGCCCATGTGGCTTCTTCTCCAACCTCTGGACAAAAAGATGTTCAAAAACGCGCGCCTGAACATCCATTCAAACATCTGGATTCCTTGATCTTTTGCACAAACTTACAACATAAGAAATGTTAAGCATTGAATCACGATTCTAAATATGTAAAGAACTCATCCTAACTCTCAGAAATGAGAGAGAATTTTAACATTCCCAAATCTTGACCTAACTTTTCTTCCATATTCAGACCTTAAATTCTCATAGCTCAGGCAAAATAAATGAAAAGTAAAAGCATGTACAGATTCAGGGGCATGAGTAGAACACTTCTTATTCACAAATTTAGAGCTAATGATGCCTACACTAAGAGTTAGAAGTTCAAGAAGATACCTGTTCAGTTGAAGTTCTATCTGGCAATGGGGGAGCTTTCAGGGCAAGATGATGATCTGTACAGCTTGCCTGAAGTGTAGTGATGCTATTCCAATGCTTACTTTGCTTTGAAACACCTTGAATCGAGCTATGGACCTTCAACTGCAAAACAAGAAAGTGAAAATGGTGGAACTGCCTAGAGGAATTACAGGCCGTGTTTTATGTTTGGGTTAGCTTCAAGTGATGCTAGGGAATGTGTTTGATAAGCTTTTAGCAAGAAAGCATGAAAGGAATGAGAGTTGGCACTCAAACTGCAGCAAGCTCTGTTTTTGTGCAGTTCAATGGTGATTTTGAGTTTGTGGAGGTATTGGAGGTGTTGGGGTCGTGTGCTAGCTCAGTTAGGATGTCTTGAATGTGTACAAAATATTTGCTTAAGGGTTCTATTGCTGAGATGAAAGTTGTGTTGTGTTATGCTCTATTTCTTCACACTTAAGCAAGCAAAGACCAAGTTGATGTTTAGACAGGTAGAGGCCCCCATAACATGCTGCAAATATTGGCATTGATCAGTGTGATTAGTCCCTAAACTTGTGCCAAGGGGATTTGATCTGTACTTCTTGGATTTTCAATTTGACATAAAGCTTAACTTTTCAAAAATGGCTATTTCACTTTTTCCATAAATGGATTAAACTTGCATGTAATGTTTGAACTCATAGAACAACACTTTGGCACAAAGGATTGACATTAAATTTATGAGTGTTGGATGGTTTAGAGGCCTGTAATCAAGGGAAGCATGCTGATTTGAAAAATTGCACAAGTTATGCATATGTACATGGCCATGAATCAAAGTGACTTTTTGCCATATTGCAAAATTCGATTCTCTCAAGTCATGAGGTTGTTTGATGAGTTCTTGGACATTTTGGAAAGCTTGGAATGTGTAATACAATCCATCTTTGAAATGAAAATTGAAATTCCAAGTGGAAGTATGTGAAAAATGGTCTTGAAGTTAGGTAAAAACCTTGCCTAAAATAGGTCAAAATTTCACTAAGTTAAGAATGGTTTGGTACCCTTGTTCCAAAAATTGTAACTTGAGATACAAGCTTCTTTTGGGAAAACTTTGTGAATCAAAGTTGTAGATTATGCAATAGGCTACAACTTTCATGTTTTGACTTTTTCTTGAATCCAAATGAATCTTGGTGAGAAAGTGGGGCAAAGTTAGGAAAAAATTAGGGTTTTTCATAACTTAGAAAAATTCTAAGTTATGAAAAATTCTCATTTCAAACCCTAATTTGCAATTTTTGATTTCTTGGTGAACAAGTTTCATGATTTGGCATGTTTTGATGAAAAATGAATCTTGACTCTTGATTTTTGACCAAAAAGTCAAAGTTTGACTTTTCAGTATACAGTCAAAATTGATCAATTGACTGGGAAATTCAATTGTCAATCTTGTGTACTTGGGATCTTTTGAACTTGTTGAGCATGTCAAGACAATTCCATGGGGTCCTTGAGTCCATATGTGAGTTTTGGTTTGCCATTGGCTAGGTCAAACAGTCAAAAATTGCCTTTGTGCAGTCAAAACCCTAAAAATGACCATTTTGCCCTTTTGGTGATCTGATCAAATTTCTTATGGAATTGTGATCCAAACATGATCAAATGGTCCATTTGAGTTCATAATGTTGATGTGGGTCAATTTTCATGAGATTTGACTGTCAATTGGCCACAGTTGACTTTTTCCCCAATACAGCTGATTTCTAGGTCAACTATCCAATTGACTGGGCCAAACCTGGGATCAAGACTTGAAACTTGGTATGGATAAACTTGGGAGTCCATTATGAAGCATGAAAGTCATTTTAGGCAATTTAGGTCAAAACATCTTTGTGCAAACACAAACCCTAATTTGGGTCAACAGTGCAAGGAGAAGTCTTGAGCAGATGAAACCCTAACTGGATCTTGATCTCCAAGGGCTTTGTGATGAGCAATCAATGAGAAATGGGAGGGCAAATTTTGGGGTACAACAGTTGCCCCTGTTCAATCTTCTTGAATCCGAAGAGTTAGATTGGCAAGTTTGCCTTTCGTGACTCGAGGGTAAAAGGAGATTGGACACTAGAGTGCCCTTAAATTTGCACTCGTCAAAGCGATGGATGCGGGAATGGGCTTAGAGATGCCATTTGGTGATGGGCTTAAAGATGCCATCTGGAAGGGTGACAAAAACTTGTCGGGGATGGGCTTAAAGAGGCCATCTGGAATGAGTATCAGAAAGGTGTCCATGTTTGGGACCATCTCTGCACTAGGGGTCTGAATAAGCAATAGATTGACATCCGTTGTTGGGAGGAATCCGTAAACTGTTTTCAAAAATTGCATCTGAACAAGTTGATAGATTAACATCTGTTGTTGGGAAGAATCCATAAACAGTTTGCAGAAGTCTGGAGAAGAATCTGAACAAGCGATAGGTTAACATCCGTTACTTGGAGAACCCGTGAACTGTTTTCAGAAATCTTGCAGTTGAATAAGCAATAGAGCAGCATCCGTTGTTGGGAAGCGTCCGTAAACTGTTTTCAAAAGTTGAGAAGAGTCTGAACAAGCGATAGATTAACATCCGTTGTTGGGAAGAATCCATAAACTGTTTTCAGAGGTCTTGAGAAGAATCTGAACAAGTGATAGGTCAACATCCGTTAATTGGAGAACCCGTGAACTGTTTTCAGAAATCTTGCAGTTGAATAAGCAATAGAGCAACATCCGTTGTTGGGAAGCGTCCGTAAACTGTTTTCAAAAGTTGAGAAGAGTCTGAACAAGCGATAGATTAACATCCGTTGTTGGGAAGAATCCATAAACTGTTTTCAGAGATCTTGAAGTTGGAGGAAAAACCGGTGTAGGGTTCCCTGAGGATGAGCTCGTGTAAAACTGCATCCGGATGAATCTGGAATAAGCATTAGAATGTTGCCATGTCTGGGTCACATCCGAACTATTCCTGGAAAGAATCTCGGAAGATAATGATTTTAGTCTGCCGACTGATCTTACCTGAAAAGGTAAAGAGTTAGTTATATGCAATGTCATGATGCATGATATAATGTATGTTATATGATATGAATGTAAATGGATGCGCATGTAAGCTGGAGAGCTGTCTTGCTGAGGATAGATGAATCCGAGATGGCTGAAGATAAAAACATCTTGACTGCTGCCAGGAAGAATAATTCCTTGGCTGCTGCTGGGGAAGAGAATTCCTGATGACTTCTACTGGGGAGTTCCAATCTAATAGACTCATGTTGGGGAGGTAAGACTGAGAATCTTCAGTTTGGTGGGAAGTATCTCTGGCGACTTCACTGGGGAACTCAAGATTTACCCTCCCAAAATTCTGCGGGGAGAAGGTTCACTAGTTTGGCTTCGCTGGGGATTGATAATTTGAAGCTTTAGCTCGGCTGGGGACACTGAAACTTAAACTCTGAGGGGAATTGAGTTCTGGAGGATTCTCTGGCTGGGGATAACAAAGACAAACTCCTCTGGGGGATTGTACTAATAAGTTATGTTCGGGAACTCTGATGAACTCCGCTGGAGGTAGGAAGAAGTTTGGCGAGTGCGATCTTCCGTGGCAAAAAGCTGAGGATAACCCAGTTATAAGCCCTTGTGAGGAATAACTTTGAATAAAGCTCGGGGGAGACGTCCGTACTCTGCAGGGAATAAGCTTCCAGAATCTACTGGGGATAAGCTTCAAGACTTGCTGGTAATATGGATTCCAAATCTCCTGGGGATTCCTTTGAAAGGGTATCAAGATATCCAACTGTACCTTCAACCTATCAGTAATCCTCTTTCTTGATTCATAAGGAAATGATTATGTTCAAATGCATATGCCTATTTAACAAAACATTGGACGTTTCTCAAAATAAAACAATTAGTGCAAGAGAAAAAATGAAAAGGAAATGACACAACTTTCTGGGAAGAGTATTTGTATTAACTTTTTTCTGAGTATATTTGTACAAAGGAGACAAATCATCCTAGTAAGAGGATTTTGTCGTAAATATTGAAAGATTTATACAAAATAAAGATGGCTATGTGAAATAATTCCATGGGATTCCATTCTGCTATAGCCTTCACAACTCTGAATATCTGCCCATTCAATGCTTCGTTTGCCGATGACTGGATTGATCAGAAGCCTGGAACTGGTAGATGAAGAGATTGTCTTTGAAGTGATCCGACGAGACATAGTCATACGCTTTAATTCCCTAACTTTTGCCTGAATCGCCCTTTCGGGTTTTCGATCCACCGGGAAACCCCTTTTTGCCCAAGCCGCCCTTTCGGGTTTTCAACTTGCCGGGTGCACAGATTTTTTTTGTTTTTATCCCTAATTTTTGCCTGAACCGCCCTTGCGGGTTTTCGGTTCACCGGGATGCCCATTTTTGCCCAAGCCGCCCTTTCGGGTTTTCGACTTGTCGGGTTATTTTATGCGTAGTATCTTTTGACTATGTCTGCGTTCGCAGGGTGCGGCAAATCATCACCGTCCATGGTGGTTAGAATCATCGCACCACCAGAAAATATGCTCTTGATCACAAATGGTCCTTCATATGTAGGAGTCCATTTTCCCCTGGGATCACTTTGCGGCAGGATAATCCGCTTGATTACGAGATCTCCGACTTGATATGCTTGACGCCTAACTTTCTTATTGAAGGCCTTGATCATCCGTTTTTGATATGTCTGACCATGGCAGATAGCAGCGAGTCGCTTCTCGTCGATCAAATTGAGTTGATCAAGTCGGGTTTGCATCCAATCATCTTCATTCAAACCTGCATCCTTCATAATCCTTAGAGAAGGAATCTGGACTTCCATAGGCAGGACAGCTTCCATGCTGTTGTACCCCAAAATTTGCCCTCCCATATTCTTCAAGAATTGCAAAGAGCAAGCTTCAAAAAGCCCCCAAGGGTTGCACAGTGCAAAGGCCTCATAACAGTCAAAAACTAGGGTTTTGGTTCTGGCAAAGAAAATGAAGTTTCCAAGGGTCCAATCAAGTCCCATATGCTCATAAACATGGTCAAGCATCCTCATACCAAGTTTCAAGACTTACAGCACAAAATTGCACAGTCAAAAACCCTAATTGCACTACAGTCAACCGTAGGGGCAAAATGGTCATTTGACAGTCAAAAGTTCAAATGTTTGGTCAACATCTCATTTTGAAGCCATAAACATCATTTTATCAATGCTTGATCATGATTCTCAAAGCTTGGCTCAAAAAGTCTCAAGATGCAAAAGTTTCCATATTTGGACAGTTGAAAAAGTCAACTGTAACTTGACCAGGGCATAACTTTCACATGGATTATCAGAAAAATTCCATCCAAAGCTCATTTTGAAGAGGAAGGAATTTCCTACAACTCCTCTTCACACTTCAAGTCCAAGAAATGCTCTCACAAAAAGTTATCAATTTCAACATTATAGGTCATTTTCAAAAGTCAACAAAAAGGGACTTTAAGTCAAAGGCAATAACTTGAGATTGGTAAATCAAAATGACATGGGACCAAGTACATTGGTTAGAGGACTCAAAGACCTTTCCAAAATGTCCAAGAACATGAGCAAAGCTTAAAAATTGAGCAAGTTATGCCTTGTGGAAGTTGGGAAATTTTTGGATATTTTGAAAAGTCAACATTGCTTCAAAAGTCTTAAAAATGCTAATGGGCCTCTTTTTCTTCCAAGAATCATTATCCAAGGCATGTGCACGACCATTTGGCCCAAAGGGAAGTTTTTCATCATTTTTATTTTATTTATTTGAATTTTTAATTGCTAAATATTCATTTAATTAATTAAAATATATGAAAAATACTAAACCTAACTTTTTAAATCTTTTTGTGCATGGAATAGGCTTAAGATTTCGTGCATGATCAGATTTGGAAAGAATCCATGTGATTGCACATGATTTGGTAGCAAATATGCATGAAAAGATTGGAAAATTATGGCATGGAAAATCAAATATTTTCTCATCAATTCAAGGATTCTTTGGACCAAATTTCCAACCCTAATCATTCACACATATATACTAATGCCAACCCTAATGTTCATGACCTCCCAGCTGCGCAGAAAAGCCATAGCCAAACTTGCAATTTTCACAAATTTTCCAAAACTGAAAACTAGGTTACAGGGTGATTCAAGGCCAAATACTTATTCCATTGTGTTCCTGAAGCTTCAAGGAAGGAGTCTGAATCAAAATCATAGCCTGAAACATCAAGAATTGGTATATCAGAGTCAAACTTTCCACGAAAATATCCATAATCGCATCATGAGTTTTATGCATTTTTCATGTGTTTTCTTTGCTGATTTGCACTAATTAGATGATTCTGAAACTAACTGCATACTTTAATTAAATTTTCGTGCCAAATTAGGGGATTCACCATTGAAACAGGTTAGGGTTACCAAGCTTTCAATTTAGGCGTTTCTGGATACTGTAAAATTAGGACATGCCAATACCATGGTTGAAATCAGCATGCTTGGACGATTCTAAAGCACCCTTCGCGCCTAATTTATACAACACCATGGCCTGTTCGCTATTATGGAAATATGCATATTTTGGGGGGGTTTAAAACCCCCGTTAACCTCTTTTATATTTCAGGGAAAAAAGCAAAACGGAGAAGATGATGAAGTGTCAAGGCATGATTGGGTTGTTTAAATTTGCGTGCTAATTTTCCACTAACTTTTTGTTTTATATTATATTGTTCATTGGCCAGATGATAATCAAAACGCGCGTTTGGTTCAACTGGCCAGGCATGTGCATGGTAATCCCTGGGACCTGGGTTCGAATCCCAGGTCCCCCTCCCTTTCAATAAAATTTTTTCTAACATCATCCTATGCAGCGCTCTTCCCTGAAGGCCATCATACACCCCTTGGTCCAACTATGCCACGCGCCCACTGAGATTAATCCATTGGCCCTGATTAGAGGAGCACCATACTCGTTGGTCAAACATGCCACACGCTAGCCAAAAAGTCAACAAGGCCAAAGGCTTAATGGGCCTGATTGCTGGACAAAACCCTCCAATTTGGGGACAGACCCCCCAAGGTTTGCTATTTCTTTTATATTTCTCATTTTTTTATTTGATTTAATTAACTTCTTTTAAATTCTTTAAATTAATTTAGTTTCATAAAATATAAAAATAACAAAAAATCAGAAAAGACATAATTAAAAATATATTTTATTTTTATATTTTTTAAGTAAATATCATTAATTAATTTAGCTTTGTAAAATTAGGTTTAATTCAAACATTTTTCTTAATAAACTTAAAATTTGTAGAATTAGGTTTTAATAAATTTTTATCCTTTTTTCTTTTCTTACACAATAATTAATTATTAAATATTATTTTGTAATTAAATTACCATGTAAATAATTAGATTAATCTTAGGTTTAGTTTTAACATTTTTTCTTAATAAATAAAAGTTGTAGAATTAGGGCTAATTAGTTAATCTCATTAAATTCTCATAAAAAACCATAAATACAAAAAACTCAAAAAATAATTTCTTTTTCTGTTTAATTTAATTAATTTAATAATAATTTAATTTCATTAAAAAAGGGTCCAACGCCCTCGCTTTCGATTTTAATTTAATTCGCGCATTTTATTTTATTTCTTATAATATTAATGTAATTCTCCCAAAGCCTTGTAAACTCGGACATTTTATTTCTCGCACTTTATTTACTTTCTGTCAAATCGGGTCCTGGACTTTAATTTGGCGATGTGGACCCGCGCCTTTGTAATAGTTTAGAACTTTTAATTTCCGCATTTTTTTTAACTGTTAATAAATGCATGCAAGAATGAATGGCCTAAAATAAAAATAAACGCATAGATCACTTTGACATGACAAGACAAAAATAAATGAATCTGACACACAAATCACACACCACCCCTAGGGTACGCCTCACTGTTGCCTTGCCTCGAAAGGTGATCGTCGAGTAGAGGATGTCTTAGTAAGTCCTCATGATCCGGGAACCTGGCATGAGGGTAGCTTCTAAGGTGTCTTCCCATTGCTCTGGTGATCACCATGTCCCGAACCTCGAATTGACCCGAATACCTCCAACGGTAGTGCTACCTACCTCTCAATGGTGGGATGGCATTACTTTAAAGGACATTTACACAGACGAATTCCTTAGGGTAGGTAGACGACTCTAGATACTTGCTCTAAAATCTCAAAACGAATTCAAAAATACTTTTCACACCGACACCTTTTCAAAAAGCTTTCGAAAGCAATCTTTCAAACACTCTTGAGGACCGATACAAGAGTCGAACTGGAATTTTCAAAGAAACTTTTTTTAAAACCCACATTGAAAAGCAAACAAACCATTTTTGAAAACACAAGTGAGCAAGTATCTAAGAGCCCATGGATAACCATGGATAGAAAGGGTGCTAACACCTCCCTTTCTATAACCTACCTCCCGAACCGAGAGCAATCTCTTTAAAGGAATTTTTCTGTGCTTTTGTCCTTTCCATTTGGAGAAAATAAAAGACGGTGGCGACTCTTGCTTCCGCGACATTTCGCGAACCAGCGTTAAACAGTCAGTTCCAGATCCACCGATCACAGAACTGGCGACTCTGCTGGGGATATACTTATAAAAGTGAGGTGTACCTTAGGACTAAGATCACTTGTGTTTTCAATTGTCTGAATTGCTTGCTTTATTATTGTGGGTATTGTCTTGGGAGTTCTATAGGTCCTAACCCGGATCTGGGGGATACCTACTTAGAAAGTAGCAACAAGGCTGTGAGGGAACTGTGCGGGGTATACCGACATGGTTGAAGCAGTCTGCTACGTTGATGTGGCACTTTGGTGTGTACCGGTAACCCTTGAGTCCAGTCAAGGAGAGTACGGGGCTGCCGCGTGGTGTCGTGAAGCATCAACTGACCTTAGGAACCTTAATTTAACCATCTTGGCCTCTTTAGGGTAGTGAGATAACTGACTTTGGTGCAGTCCGAGGTTGGTTGATACTCGATACTACACTCAATTTATGGTTGTTTTCTTGGAATATTTTGGTCGCCAGTTCAGTGGCTAAATCGAAACGATGAACAATGAAAGCAATCCAATGATATTGGGACCCTTAGAACCCGGTTACTTCTGATAGGACAGGTTTTGAGCCCACCAACTTCAAGAGGGTAGTACCCCAAACTTCATGTTGGCCTAAACTCTAAGGGCTCTCTTGTGTGACTTGTGTGCCTTCCAACTTGACTATTTGCATGCTTGTTATCTGACACTTGAGTTTCTTGCAGGTTTTGCTTACAGTCCTTGATCGGGACTCATCACAGGGTTTACCTACATTACTCCATGCATAGCATAACATCATACCATTGCATGCATCCTGCATAAGGACTAACCCATTTCAAGGATCTCAAGGGTTTGTGATGCAGGTCATGATGAACCAACATGTCTGGCAAGGGGCAAAGGGGATTTATTTTCCTCTAGCCAAAATTGTCAGGGGCTATGACCCACTGGATATGGTAAGCCTTTGACCCTGGAAGAAGGACTCTCAACAACCCGAAATTCCTTCAATCAAGCTACCAGACCCAAATTCTAACAAATTTTCTTGTTTATCCCGCGAGGTCCTTGAAAACATTACATGCATGTCATACATATCATTGCATAACAGGTACTCTTGTTGCAGGTCACTTACCCTTCTCGCTGTTTATTTCAGCAATGGCTTCCCAACAAGATAACCAGGACCTTCACACTTAAGAGACTCAATTCAAGGAGATCTTCCTAAGCCTATCCAAAGGGCAAGAAGAGTTGAGGACACTCCTCATGGGGAATCTGATCAGAAAGAGTCCTGAAGATGACAAGGACGAACAGCTGAAATGTCTACAAGCTGAGGTAGACACATTAAAAACCCAGATGCTAGGGCAAAGGGCCCTCATTCAAGGTTTAGCTCAGGAGCAAGGAGAGCTGAGGGCCATGATCAGCCAGCTTCCTCAAGGCATGAAGCAACCAGCCCAAATCAGGGACCAGGTCATGGAACAGCTTCCAAGAAGGCAAAGGTCGGGTCCAATGAATAGACCTCTCCGAGTTGCTACTACTTCTCAGGTCCAACAACGACCTCACCAAGAACAGCGGGTTGATCAGAACAGGTCGGACGAGCCTAAGAGACAATTCACCTATATCAACATGTCATGGTCACGAGCTTTGCAGCACATGTTGAAAATGAATCTGATTGCGGTGATCAACCCTCCTGCAAATCCCAAGACCTCCTCTCCAAGCTACAACCCAGAGGCGAGGTGTGCTTATCATTCTAATAGCCCGGGGCACGACACTGAGGATTGTTGGGCACTGAAGTACAAGATTCAGAGCATGATCGATGCTAAAGAGATCGAGTTCGAGCCCGCCGAGACTCCCAACGTGATCACTGCTCCCTTGCCAAAACATGGCTAGGATTGAGAAATTTTTGTTCATTCGAATGTTCAAGTCGCAATTTTCTTTTGTTCAAACATTTACTCATGTTAAACATTGTTATTTCATTAATGCATCGCATATGTCTGTTCTGAAACAATATATTCGTATTCACTAAATGCAAATTATTTTCATATTTTTTCCTGATGATCAACTCTTAATTAATAATTCTAAGCCTCTTGAGGGAGGATGACAAAAACGATACCACGATCTTTACAGTATGCTTTTGAACAGACCCCGCTGATGAGGTACAAGCATTGTTTCAATCCCTAAACACTGGAGTTATAAGGAAGATAATCCCTCGTCAACCCATCTGAGCCAAAGAAGTAGGAGTTTTTCTTTTCGAAATTTAAAACCCTTAATCATAACCTGGGGCAGGGTAGTCTCTCAGTTGATCCAAGTGCATAACGAATGGCACCAAAGAGGGCCTTAAATAAACAAAAGACAGTGATGGTTCCGAATAATCATAAAGACAAGCAGTCATTACCAAAATCAAAAACCCATAAAGTCAAAACCAATGAAGGAGACTTACAAAATTGGGGCATCCCGCTGACTGTAATCACAAAAGAACAGTTCAGGCAAAAAAAATAGGGATAATAAAATCAAGGAAAAAAGAGGTTCTACAAACCCTCAACAAAAAGGAATGACTGCCTATTCAAAATAAATCATCAACATCCGAATCATCACCAGAAAATCAGAGCAAAGACTCAAACAAGGTCCAACGTATGATCAACTGAGTTTAGGTTTGGAGAACATCACGAAGAGCGGGTGGGTACAAATAATTTAAGCCTTTATCCTTTGTTTCTTAAACCGTGAACCAAGCCACGTTATAACCCTTAAAAGTCCTAGCTGAAGCATGGGTTAGTTCGAAAGCATACTGTTACGAAAGGTATCCTGACTCCTTAAGGCTCATGTTAAAATACGGAGTTGACATCACGTTTTACAAACATTCACTTGTTTTATGAAAAGAATGCATTTTCAAAATCTTCGAGACAGACATAAGCTTTGCATTTTTGATATAACATTGTTTGCATATGACTAGTTGTTTGAACAGCAGGGAAATTCGCACGATGAATGCCTAATGAACAGAAGCACTTCCAATCAAGGGGCACGACATGATCATGGTCCACCATCTGGGGAAATCCAATCAAGATTCGGAGAATCTCTCAAAGGCCAAATAGCCTGGGGAAAATCTCCGCCTGAGTCGCTTGGCGCATTCCAGCAACAAACTTTGCACGATCAGACATCTTCTGGTAATATGGCAACACAAACAGCCAGGGGCAACTCCCTACATTCTAAAAGAACGGACATAGTCGGAAAAAAATACTATGCAAAATCAAAGACCCGCTAGGTTGACACACCTAGGCAAAAATAAGGGCTTCCCGGCGAACCAAAAGGGTTCGGGCAAAATGAAGGGATGAAATGAAAAATCTGTACACCCGGCAAGTCGAAAACCTGAAAAGACGGCTTGGGCAAAAATGGGTATCCCGGTGGACTGAAAACCCGAAAGGGCGGTCCAGGCAAAAGTTAGGGATCAAAGCGTACGACTATGTTCCGTCATCTTGTCATCTGCCTACCTGAAGAAGGTTTGTCCATCAACAACTATCAGCACCTCACAGGTCTTCCTCTCCCACCTCAGAAACAGGGGCAATAAATAGTTGTCTAAGCGATCTAATTGTTCGGTCCTCCAAGGTACCAAGGTAGGTTCAGCTAAAGAACATCACCAGCATATCTTACTTCCCCAGAAAGTGAGACAGCAAGTCAATGCACTCTCCCCAAGCTAATATCAAACTTAAGGAAGTTGAGTATCCTCCAGCAGATCTCAACACTCCCCAGCAATATACATGCATTCTCAACAAACATCCCCGGCAGTCTTGACCTAAAGATTGTTCCCCGGCAGTATATCAAACATTCAGTGGAGTTACTTCCCCGTTACAATTCAAAACTTCCCCAGGAGAGTCCAATCCAGTTCCCTAGGAAAGTTGAAATCCATCTCCCCAAGCAGTAAGCTTATCCCCAGTATATTCTGGAAGCTTATCCCTGCAGAGCACGAACGCGTCTCCCGGCTTTATTCAAAGAGTTATTTCCTTACCAGGATATAACTGGGTTATCCTCAGCTAAAAGCCACGGAAAGAGCGTCCTCGACGAAGTCTTCTTACCCCCAGTGAAGTCTATCAACACTTCCAACACAACAAGGGTATCCCCAGCAAGTTATTATCAACATTCCAGCAAAGTATCTCTTTCCCCACAAAGTTCACTCCCCGCAGGGTAATCCATTCGCCAAGTTTATTCCCCAACGGAGTTATCTTCTCCTGCCGGTATTCTTGCAACCATCACTCCTCAGCGAAAACCAAGATCTAATTCTTCAATATCAGCCCAGGAATGACTTCCCGGCACCCGTCAAGGATTTATTTTCCTAAGACGAAAAACATACATCATATTTTCATATATTATAGCATGCATATATGCATCATATCTCATAAATCTCATTTATGTTGAGAATATCATTGCTTGATTCATATCATGCATTGCACATGACTGACCTTTACCTTTCAGGAAAGATTCAGTTAAGTTCTCAGCTACATTTCAAGACCTAGACCGGTTCAGTTAAATCGACCCTAAGATTTCTCTGTTTCTTATCCAGTCCAAGGCCTTCTCTAGTCCAGTTAAATCGACCCCAAACAGATTTTCCTGATAAAGACTCAGCAGAAGTTATCCAAGATTCTCTCAATGATTGTTGTTGAGGTTGTAGTCGCCTATGGTTCTCTCCCCGATACTGCGGAGGTAGTAATCATCCCCAGATTCGCTCATCGTTACTGTTGAAGTTGAAGTCGTCCAAGATTCTCTCAATGATTGCTGTTGAGGTTGTAGTCGCCTATGGTTCTCTCCCCGATACTGCGGAGGTAGTAATCATCCCCAGATTCGCTCAGCGTTACTGTTGAAGTTGAAGTCGTCCAAGATTCTCTCAATGATTGCTGTTGAGGTTGTAGTCGCCTATGGTTCTCTCCCCGATACTGCGGAGATAGTAATCATCCCCAGATTCGCTCAGCGTTACTGTTGAAGTTGAAGTCGTCCAAGATTCTCTCAATGATTGCTGTTGAGGTTGAAGTCGCCCAAGATTCTCTCAATGATTGCTGTTGAGGTTGAAGTCGCCCAAGATTCTCTCAATGATTGCTGTTGAGGTTGAAGTCGCCCAAGATTCTCTCAATGATTGCTGTTGAGGTTGAAGTCGTCCAAGGTTCTCTCAGCGTTCCTGTTGAGGTAGTAATCGCCAAAGGTTCTCTCACCGTTCCTATTGAGGTAGTAACCACCCCTGGTTCATTCATCACCTTTTGAAGATCCAGATCCAGCTCCTGTAACCAGTCAGGACACATCTACACAAAGAACTTGAAGACCAGCTCCCGTAACAGGTCAGGTAATCATTTTTCTTTTGCAGGTACGCAAGTTCTCGCTAAGGAATCTCTTATGCGATCAACATCCAGATGGCATCTATAAGCCCATCCACCTTCCATCATCTCTTAGCATGGCATCTATAAGCCCATCATCCTATTCATCAATCTCCTAATGGCATCTGTAAGCCCATTCCTATCATCTGCTACTATGTGAGCGCAAATTTCTGGGCACTCTAGTGTTCAATCATCTTCCACCTTCGGATTACGAAAGGCACGTCAGCCAATCTGCATCCTCAGGTTTAAGAAGATTGAACAGGGGCAACTGTTGTACCCCAAAATTTTCCCTCCCATATTCTTCAAGAATTGCAAAGAGCAAGCTTCAAAAAGCCCCCAAGGGTTGCACAGTGCAAAGGCCTCCTAACAGTCAAAAACTAGGGTTTTGGTTCTGGCAAAGAAAATGAAGTTTCCAAGGGTCCAATCAAGTCCCATATGCTCATAAACATGTTCAAGCATCCTCATACCAAGTTTCAAGACTTACAACACAAAATTGCACAGTCAAAAACCCTAATTGCACTACAGTCAACTATAGGGGCAAAATGGTCATTTGACAGTCAAAAGTTCAAATGTTTGGTCAACATCTCATTTTGAAGCCATAAACATCATTTGATCAATTCTTGATCATGATTCTCAAAGCTTGGCTCAAAAAGTCTCAAGATGCAAAAGTTTCCATATTTGGACAGTTGAAAAAGTCAACTGTAACTTGACCAGGGCATAACTTTCACATGGATTATCAGAAAAATTCCATCCAAAGCTCATTTTGAAGAGGAAGGCATTTGCTACAACTCCTCTTCACACTTCAAGTCCAAGAAATGCTCTCACAAAAAGTTATCAATTTCAACATTATAGGTCATTTTCAAAAGTCAACAAAAAGGGACTTTAAGTCAAAGGCCATAACTTGAGATTGGTAAATCAAAATGACATGGGACCAAGGACATTGGTTAGAGGACTCAAAGACCTTTCCAAAATGTCCAAGAACATGAGCAAAGCTTAAAAATTGAGCAAGTTATGCCTTGTGGAAGTTGGGAAATTTTTGGATATTTTGAAAAGTCAACATTGCTTCAAAAGTCTTAAAAATGCTAATGGGCCTCTTTTTCTTCCAAGAATCATTATCCAAGGCATGTGCACGACCATTTGGCCCAAAGGGAAGTTTTTCATCATTTTTATTTTATTTATTTGAATTTTTAATTGCTAAATATTCATTTAATTAATTAAAATATATGAAAAATACTAAACCTAACTTTTTAAATCTTTTTGTGCATGGAATAGGCTTAAGATTTCGTGCATGATCAGATTTGGAAAGAATCCATGTGATTGAACATGATTTGGTAGCAAATATGCATGAAAAGATTGGAAAATTATGGCATGGAAAATCAAATATTTTCTCATCAATTCAAGGATTCTTTGGACCAAATTTCCAACCCTAATCATTCACACATATATACTAATGCCAACCCTAATGTTCATGACCTCCCAGCTGCGCAGAAAAGCCATAGCCAAACTTGCAATTTTCACAAATTTTCCAAAACTGAAAACTAGGTTACAGGGCGATTCAAGGCCAAATACTTATTCCATTGTGTTCCTGAAGCTTCAAGGAAGGAGTCTGAATCAAAATCATAGCCTGAAACATCAAGAATTGGTATATCAGAGTCAAACTTTCCACGAAAATATCCATAATCGCATCATGAGTTTTATGCATTTTTCATGTGTTTTCTTTGCTGATTTGCACTAATTGGATGATTCTGAAACTAACTGCATACTTTAATTAAATTTTCGTGCCAAATTAGGGGATTCACCATTGAAACAGGTTAGGGTTACCAAGCTTTCAATTTAGGCGTTTCTGGATACTGTAAAATTAGGACATGCCAATACCATGGTTGAAATCAGCATGCTTGGACGATTCTAAAGCACCCTTCGCGCCTAATTTATACAACACCATGGCCTGTTCGCTATTATGGAAATATGCATATTTTGGGGGGGTTTAAAACCCCCGTTAACCTATTTTATATTTCAGGGAAAAAAGCAAAACGGAGAAGATGATGAAGTGTCAAGGCATGATTGGGTTGTTTAAATTTGCGCGCTAATTTTCCACTAACTTTTTGTTTTATATTATATTGTTCATTGGCCAGATGATAATCAAAACGCGCGTTTGGTTCAACTGGTCAGGCATGTGCATGGTAATCCCTGGGACCTGGGTTCGAATCCCAGGTCCCCCTCCCTTTCAATAAATTTTTTTCTAACATCATCCTATGCAGCGCTCTTCCCTGAAGGCCATCATACACCCCTTGGTCCAACTATGCCACGCGCCCACTGAGATTAATCCATTGGCCCTGATCAGAGGAGCACCATACTCGTTGGTCAAACATGCCACACGCTAGCCAAAAAGTCAACAAGGCCAAAGGCTTAATGGGCCTGATTGCTGGACAAAACCCTCCAATTTGGGGACAGACCCCCCAAGGTTTGCTATTTCTTTTATATTTCTCATTTTTTTATTTGATTTAATTAACTTCTTTTAAATTCTTTAAATTAATTTAGTTTCATAAAATATAAAAATAACAAAAAATCAGAAAAGACAAAATTAAAAATATATTTTATTTTTATATTTTTTAAGTAAATATCATTAATTAATTTAGCTTTGTAAAATTAGGTTTAATTCAAACATTTTTATTAATAAACTTAAAATTTGTAGAATTAGGTTTTAATCAATTTTTATCCTTTTTTCTTTTCTTTCACAATAATTAATTATTAAATATTATTTTGTAATTAAATTACCATGTAAATAATTAGATTAATCTTAGGTTTAATTTTAACATTTTTTCTTAATAAATAAAAGTTGTAGAATTAGGGTTAATTAGTTAATCTCATTAAATTCTCATAAAAAACCATAAATACAAAAATCTCAAAAAATAATTTCTTTTTCTGTTTAATTTAATTAATTTAATAATAATTTAATTTCATTAAAAAAGGGTCCAACGCCCTCGCTTTCGATTTTAATTTAATTCGCGCATTTTATTTTATTTCTTATAATATTAATGTAATTCTCCCAAAGCCTTGTAAACTCGGACATTTTATTTCTCGCACTTTATTTACTTTCTGTCAAATCGGGTCCTGGACTTTAATTTGGCGATGTGGACCCGCGCCTTTGTAATAGTTTAGAACTTTTAATTTCCGCATTTTTTTTTAACTGTTAATAAATGCATGCAAGAATGAATGGCCTAAAATAAAAATAAACGCATAGATCACTTTGACATGACAAGACAAAAATAAATGAATCTGACACACAAATCACACACCACCCCTAGGGTACGCCTCACTGTTGCCTTGCCTCGAAAGGTGATCGTCGAGTAGAGGATGTCTTAGTAAGTCCTCATGATCCGGGAACCTGGCATGAGGGTAGCTTCTAAGGTGTCTTCCCATTGCTCTGGTGATCACCATGTCCCGAACCTCGAATTGACCCGAATACCTCCAACGGTAGTGCTACCTACCTCTCAATGGTGGGATGGCATTACTTTAAAGGACATTTACACAGACAAATTCCTTAGGGTAGGTAGACGACTCTAGATACTTGCTCTAAAATCTCAAAACGAATTCAAAAATACTTTTCACACCGACACCTTTTCAAAAAGCTTTCGAAAGCAATCTTTCAAACACTCTTGAGGACCGATACAAGAGTCGAACTGGAATTTTCAAAGAAAATTTTTTTAAAACCCACATTGAAAAGCAAACAAACCATTTTTGAAAACACAAGTGAGCAAGTATCTAAGAGCCCATGGATAACCATGGATAGAAAGGGTGCTAACACCTTCCCTTTCTATAACCTACCTCCCGAACTGAGAGCAATCTCTTTAAAGGAATTTTTCTGTGCTTTTGTCCTTTCCATTTGGAGAAAATAAAAGACGGTGGCGACTCTTGCTTCCGCGACATTTCGCGAACCAGCGTTAAACAGTCAGTTCCAGATCCACCGATCACACATGCCATATACCAACGAGAATGGGGTTGCCCCGGTTGAAGTTCGCGCCGTCGTACGGTATCCATGTAGAGAAAACGGTAACATCTCATGCCAGTCTTTGTAAGTGATTGTCATTTTCTGAATGATCTTCTTAATGTTTTTGTTCGCAGCTTCAACAGCACCGTTCATCTTCGGACGATAGGGAGATGAATTGTGATGATAAATCTTGAACTGTTCGCACAAAGCGGTGATCATTGAGTTATTCAGATTTGTACCGTTATCTGTGATGATCCTGTCCGGAACACCATACCGGCATATGAGATTTTGCTTGATGAAGCGGGCAACCACATTTTTAGTAACAGAGGTGAAGGAAGCTGCTTCGACCCATTTGGTGAAATAGTCAATGGCAACCAGGATGAAGCGATGTCCGTTGGAAGCCGTGGGCTTGATTTCTCCAATCATGTCAATGCCCCACATTGCAAATGGCCAAGGAGCAGTCAGAACGTTGAGAGGGACCGGAGGGATATGAACTTTGTCAGCGTAGACTTGACATTTGTGGCAAGTACGGGAATGTTGATGGCAGTCAGCTTCCATGGTAGACCAGTAATAGCCTGCCCTTAGGATCTTCTTAGCCATTGTATGCCCGCTCAAGTGAGTGCCAAATATGCTGCTGTGTATATCAGTCATGATCAACTCTGCTTCAGCTTTATCTACGCATCGGAGTAATACACAATCATGGCTTCGTTTGTAAAGGATGCCGTTGCTCAGGAAGAATTTAGCAGCGAATTTCCTTAAGAACTTCTTGTCATTTACGGAAGCTCCTTCGGGATAATCTCTGGTCTCGAGATACCTTTTGATTTCATGGAACCAAGGTTGTTCCACTACTTCTTCGGTATTAATCTCGTGACAATACGCAGGTTCATCCATTCGCTCGATGGTGATTTGGGGAGCCTCATTATCCCAGTTGAGTTTAAACATGGAGGACATTGTGGCTAGAGCATCCGCTAGCTGATTCTCTTCTCGCGGGAAATGTTCAAAGGTAATTTGCTCGAAATGAGGCAACAACGTCAGGACATGTTCCTTGTATGGGATAAGATTAGGATGCTTGGTATCCCACTCTCCTTTGATTTGACTGATAACCAAAGCCGAGTCCCCAAATACGATCAAAGATTTGATCCCCAAGTCTATAGCAGCCTTGAGACCAAAGATGCAAGCTTCATATTCAGCCATGTTGTTTGTGCGGCTGAAGCAAAGTCGGGCCGTGAAAGGTGTGTGACAACCTTCCGGAGAAATGAGTACTGCGCCGATACCGTTTCCAAGTGCATTCGAAGCACCATCAAAGTACAGGGTCCATCGGGATCCCTTTTCGGGTCCGTCATACGGTCTGTTACCTTCAATGTTGTCCAAGTTCATGATGTCTTCGTCTGGGAAATCAAATCTCATGGGTTGATAATATTCGATAGCTTGATGAGCCAGATGGTCAGCTAGTACACTCCCTTTTATAGCTTTTTGGGTGGTGTGCTGGATGTCATACTCGGTTAAGATCATCTGCCATCTGGCTATCCTTCCAGATAAAGTAGGCTTTTCGAAGATATACTTAATAGGATCCATTTTGGAAATCAGCAGGGTAGTATGAGTCAACATATACTGCCTTAGTCGGCGAGCAGCCCATACCAAAGCGCAACAAGTTTTCTCGAGCAGTGAGTAGCGAGTCTCACAGTCGGTAAACTTTTTTCTAAGGTAATAAATAGCATGCTCTTTTCGACCAGACTCGTCATGCTGGCCCAAAACACACCCCATTGAGTTATCCAAGATGGTCAAATACATGATCAATGGTCTTCCTTCGACGGGTGGCATCAGAATAGGAGGTTCTAGCAAATACTCCTTGATTTTATCAAAAGCAGCTTGGCAATCGTCGTTCCATTCGACTACCTGATCTTTCTTCAAGAGTTTGAAGATTGGCTCACAGGTAGAAGTCAGATGAGAAATGAATCTGGCAATATAGTTCAAGCGCCCCAAGAATCCTCTAACCTCCTTTTCAGTACGGGGTGCAGGCATCTCTTGTATTGCTTTCACTTTTGCTGGATCGACTTCAATGCCTTTGTTGCTTACAATGAATCCCAGAAGTTTACTAGACCTAACTCCAAAAGTGCACTTACTTGGATTCAGCCCGAGTTTGTATTCTTTCAACCTGGCAAACATCTTTTCTAGATGTTCAAGGTGCTCCTCCTCTGTTTGTGACCGAGCTATCATATCGTCTACGTAAACTTCAATCTCGTGATGTATCATATCATGAAACAAAGCTACCATGGCGCGTTGATAAGTTGCCCCTGCGTTCTTCAGTCCGAACGGCATCACCTTGTAACAGAAAGTGCCCCATTGCGTGACAAAAGTTGTTTTCTCCATATCCTCGGGAGCCATTTTGATTTGATTGTAGCCCGAGAATCCATCCATGAAGGAAAACACTTTGTGCTGAGCTGTATTGTCGATCAAAATGTCAATATGAGGTAGCGGAAAATCATCTTTGGGGCTGGCCCTGTTCAAATCCCGGTAGTCCACACACATCCTGACTTTGCCATCTTTCTTAGGTACTGGCACGATGTTAGCGACCCATTGAGGATAGGACGTAACAGCCAGAAAGCCAACATCGAATTGCTTCATCACTTCGGCTTTGATCTTTTCAGACATATGAGGCCTCATTCGGCGAACTTTTTGCTTGATCGATGGTCAATCCTCTCTTGTGGGGAGACGGTGAACCACAATGTCTGTGTCTAAACCCGACATGTCTTCATAAGACCAGGCAAAGATTTCAACATACTCATTCAACAACTGTATCAGGCGTTCTTTGACACTCTGTTCCAGATTGGCACCCACTTGCACCTCCTTCCGGTCTTTTTCGGTCCCCAAGTTGACAGTTTCCAATGACTCCTCGTGCGGTAAGATGGCCCTTTCCTCTTGCTGTAGAAGTCTGGCTAGTTCCCCTGGTACTTCACAACCTTTGTCATCTTCATACTCGGCTTGATTGACCAGATCTTTAGAGTTATTGAAAGATATAGCAGAATCGTCACCCGTGGAATCCGGAGTGGATGGGTACCTGCATTTGTGAGCGTGGGTGTGTGTAAGGGATAGCCATCCTTAAAAAAAAATGCAAAAGGAAAGAAAATGAACACAGCAGTTTATCAAATGAAAAACGTCCAATGAATCATTAAACATGGCATATGGATATGAAAAATAATCAAAACCCTTACAAATGGACCTACATGCCCCGGGCAAGGCATGAGGTGAAAAGATAGTGTACGGATTGTTTGAACATAAATATTACAGACCAAATAGGAAATGTTTGACAGATAAATTACTGATGAATAAAAGTGATGGGGACAAAGTCTTTTGCCTCCCAGTTGCACAATCCCCCTTTGACAGTTGGGTAGATCCACTCTTCGATGTTGCTCTCTTTGTCTTCATCCTCCAAAGCGTTGATTCCATAGGGAGAAATTTTGACCGGCGCTCTTTCAATCTTCGAACGGCGCATAGCTTTCTGGCCCGCGGTAGTGAACCCTAATCCAAATTTGTCTGTCTTATGTGGAATATCAGGCAACTGCCCCCATGCTGAATTCTTCCCTTCCTTTATTGCGGCCTTTGCGTCCTCTAGAGATGCCATCCTGGCCATCTGCCTCGGTGTCTCAGCTGCCAACTTTGCTATTGTTATTTCAGGAAGGACTTCTTCGAAATGCTGAAAAGGCGTCTCAATGAACTCCCCCTCTACCTCCACGTACCGGAATGAGTTTAAGTGACTGATCATGTACTCCTCTTCGCCATGGACAATAATGATATTTCCCTTGACAGGATACTTCAACATCTGATGCAAGGAGGAGGTGACTGCCTCAGCATGGTGTATCCAAGGCCTACCCAACAAGCAAGAGTATGACGGACGGATGTCTATCACATAGAAAGTAGACTTAAACACCTCAGTGCCTATCTTGATGGGAATTTCAACCTCCCCATGGACCATTCTCTTCGAACCATCGAAAGCTCTGACAACAATATCACTCGGCTTCAACTCCAAACCTTCACAATCTAGTCGGTCCAAGGCCTTCTTAGGCAGTACATTCAGCGACGAACCAGTGTCGACCAAGACATGTGCGAGAGTGGTTCCTCGGCACTCGACTGAAATGTGCAAAGCATCATTGTGGTTTCTACCTTTAGGAGTTAGGTCGGCATCGGAGAAACCTAATCCATTGTCCGCGGTAAGGCTAGCCACGCAATTCTGAAATTGATCTGCAGAGGTTTCTTGGGGCACATGGGCTGCCTTCAGGAATTTTATCAGGGCTTTAGCGTGCGCTTCTGAGCAAAGTAGTAGTGCCAGCATGGAGATCTTTGAGGGGGTTTGCCCCAATTGTTCCACCACATCGTAATCACTCCTTTTGATTATCCTCAAAATCTCATTCATTTCCTTCTTGGAGGTTTCTGGGATGACCAAGGGTTGAGCCCTCGTCCTGACGAGCTCATCTTGGATTCCTTTACCTTTATCAACAGCGGTAGGAAGGACAGTACTAGGAACAACAACATCTTCAATCAATGGGGTTCTAGCAGAGAGTTTTATTGGTGCAGGGGTGACCTTGTCAGCAGATGAGGGTCCAAAGATTGCTCTTGGAGGGGCAATCTCTGGAGAAAATATTCTCCCGCTCCGGGTGATTTTGCTCATGCCTGCAATGTTACCAATGCTGGCTTCTTCATCATCCGAACTTTCTTCATTTATCTCGATCTGCTTAATACCATGGTAGTAGACGTCGTCGCCGTAGTTCCATGGTATCGACTTCTCAGAAACATAGGGGACAGGCCCTGGCATTGTTATCTTCAAAGGAACAGATTTCGTAGCTGGTGTAATCTTAACAGGCTTTCTGACGGCCTTGGAAAGATTGGCGTGAATGGTTATGATTGAGACATCTTCAGTATGAGTTAGAAAGGCAGAAACTTTTTCAAACAAAATTTGTCGACTATCCATAAGACCTTGGATGCCTTTCTTCAGTAACGGACAATCAAACGGCAGAGAGTAACAACAATAGCAGTCTTCTTTACATCCCGGGAAGATCCCGGCCTTTAACAGATTCAACTTGATGGTTAGCAATGGAGTTATCAGATCATTGACATCAGCAACATACAAATCTTCTTCAATGGCATTGACATTTCGGCCGTGCTTCGGCATGGGAGCAGATATCACATTAGGCTTCTCTGGAGCGTCAAACTCCACCTCCTTCGCCTCTATCAGGTCTTGGATTTTATGCTTGAGTGCCCAACAATCATTGGTGTCATGCCCGGCACTGTCAGAATGGTAGGCGCATTTAGCATTAGGATGATAATGCGGAGAGGACGTATTCACATTCTTTGGTGCCTCTTTGATAGTGACGAGATTCAACTTCAACAGATGGGGAAGCACTTGCGCTGGAGTCATATTAATACGGGTGAACTGCCATTGTGGCCGTTCCACTCGTTGTTGATTTGGTCTGGACTGGTTATAGCGAGGCTGCTCACTTGCAGAGTTTTGAATCATTACGGCCCCCACGGTTGGTCGGCGCTCAGTCTTCCCTGCCTTTCTCTGAGAATATACCACAGCTGTTTCCTTCTTAAAAGGCTTCTTCTCAACACTTGCAGCAACACCCTTCTGAATCTTTCCTGACTTGATGCTAGCTTCTATTCTTTCGCCTGTTAAGATCAAATTGGTAAACCCCGCGGAAGAGTTACCAATTAGATGGTTGAAAAATGGCCCAAATAGGGTCCCTAGAAACATATCGACAAGTTCACGGTCGGTTAAAGGAGGCTGCACCCTGCCAGCCAAATCCCTCCGCTTTTGTGCGTATTCTTTGAATCCTTCGCCTGTTCCTAATGACATACCCTGAAGTTGGGTACGAGTAGGAGCAAGGTCAGAATTGTACTGGTATTGTTTGTAAAAAGCAGTGGCCAAGTCTTCCCAATTTCGGACGCTGGTTCCCTCTAGCTGATAAAACCATTCCAATTGAGCTCCAGAAAGGCTGTCTTGAAAGAAATGTATCCACAGGTTCTTATCTGCCGTATAAGGTTGAATCTTTCTCACGTAGGACCTGAGATGCATTTTTGGGCAGGACAGCCCATCATACCTCACAAAAACTGGCACTTTGAATTTTGGGGGAATCACAATCCCGGCAACCAAACCCAAGTCTTCAAAATCCAAACCTGGTACTCTTTGTAGCTCCATGGCGGCCAACCTGTCTTCTAACCCTTTGTACTTATCATCAGCTGGAGGGTATTGCTGATCAGAAAAGTCTTCATCCTCTTCGACCTCCTCCTCTTCCCCATCGGACTCGGAAGGTACCGCAGCCCCACCTCCTTTGCTGGTTCCTTCATCAGAAGTAGGAGGAAATTCAAGCACTCTCCGGGCTTCTCCGTCAAATCTTCTCCCTAAAGTAGCCACCCCGAGTCTCTTTTTCTTCTTTTTCATTGGGTCTTTATTCCCCAGTAAGGTCTTGAGATCCTCCTGACCTTTATCCAAGGTCGTCAGGAGTTGCTGGAACTGTGCATTCTGAGCTTGTAGGTCTTTGACTGTTTGCTCGAGATCCATCCTACTGAAATAAACAGCAGACAGATAAGGAAACCTGGAGTGAGACCTGCTTATGCACATGATGAATGACATGCTTATGTATGCAATGCATTCAAGGATTTGGAACATTCAAAATTGTTGTACACAAAAAAGAACGCACGTCATATTAATAAGAAATTTGTTAGTACATAAATGCCCCATGGGCCAAATATTACAAAAACAACTTCTCAAGGTAAAAAGACATTGCGCATCCTCTTTGGTGCGATGTAGGTGTTGAGGGCCTCTTGCTCATGGAGTCGGCGGGTAAGCTCTAGAACCTTCTTCTCACTGGCGTAGAAGCTAGCTTCAAAAGTGTTCCGTTCCTCCTTGAGCTGAATCCAACTTTTCTGCATTTCCTCCCACGATGTAGGCATGTCAGGATGTAGGATGGTGTAGGGAACCTCTCCTTCCTTGACAGGCTCTTTAATCAAAGGGAGTACATGAGGATAAGGCATCATTAGACTTTGGGCTCGGGCTCGTACCCACTTGAGATAAGGCTCAAGGGGGATGGAGTTCTTGTGTCCCAGAGTCTTGCTATCAACCTTGTTGGGTCTTCCCCAAGCTCTGATGAATCTTTGGCGAAGTCCTTGCGCATCGTTGTCGAATTCAAAAACTAGGTCGGGAATCAACATGTCATGAGGGCCATCCCTCCATGCATATCCAAATTGCCTCAAAGCTAGGCAAGGGTTGTAGGTGATACCTCCTCTGATTCCAAGTAAAGGAACATTAGGAAACTCTCCACAACAGTCGACAACGATGACATTTTCTCTGGACCGAGAACACCAATGTACATCAGAGTGAGTAAGAGTCATCAATCGTTGGGACCACCTTGAGCCTTGGTCATTCTTCAAGACAGATTGTGGAAGGTGCGATATAAACCACCTTGCAAGGAGAGGAGTACAGCACATGAGAACACCCCTCTGTCTCATTGTTCGTGTGTAAAATAAGTGAAGGATGTCCCCAAGCAATGTTGGTATTGGATTTCTGGACAAGAAGATTTTGACAGCGTTGACATCTATCAATTGGTCAGAATTTGGGAATAAGACCAACACATAGATAAGGAGTGCCACAATTTCTTCGAAGGCTCGAAGGTCCAATGAATTCCAACATTCTCGTGCCTTCTCAAACAAGAATTTTGCTAAGAATCCTTTGACGCCGCTTCTGGTTTCCCAATTCCCCTTGATGTCGGATGGTTGTAGATGTAATGCTCGAGCAACATCTTCCGGCTTTGGTTCCTTTTCCGTACCGTTGAAGGGTAGTTGATTAAGGATAGGGATTATTAGGAGTTGAGAAAACTCCTCCAAAGTGGGCACCAACTGGTAATCAGGGAAAGTGAAACAGTGGTGAAGAGGGTCAAAGAACTGGAATAGCACTTTCATCATGTCTTCTTCAATGTTGGTGTTGACTAAGCTGAGCAGTCTACCATGTCTTTCACTGAAGGATGAGCTTTCCGGAATTCTTGAGGTGAGCTCCTTGAGTTGAGGAGAGATTCTCACAAGGTTGACTTGGATGGTTTTTCTGCGAGAAATTTCCATGACCTGCAAAACAAGAACAAAGATGAAGATCCAAACCCTTGAAATGGTTAGTGAATGCATATGATGCTTTATGATGTTTATGATGTATGCACAAACATATGTACAAGCAAATCACACCAAACCCTAGTTTCAGGCTTGCATGGGGTTTCATAGGTAAGTACCCTCTTGAGTGTAGTTGGCTTAAAAAAAACCTGTCCTATAAATAGTAACCGGGTTCTAAGGAGCTCAATATCACTGGATTTTTTTCATTGTTCATTGTTTTGGTTTAGCCACTTAACTAGCGACCAAAATATTCCAAGAAAACAACCCTCAATGAGTGTAGTATCGAGTATCTACCAACTTCGGACTGCACCAAAGCTGGTCATCTCACTACCCCTAACAAAAGGCTAAGATGGTCAAGTAAGGTTCTAGGTCATTAGTGCTTAGTGACATCACTCAGCGGCCCCGTACTCTCCTTGATTGAACTCAAGGGTTACCGGTACTCACAAATATGTCGCACTAATATAGCTATTGCTTCGACTGTGTCGGTATACCCCGCACAGTTTCCACAACGTATTGCTATCTATGAAATGTTTCCCAAAATCCGGGTGTAGGATTGCAAACCCAAACAAGAGAGCCAAAATATAAAGCAATCAAATCAAACAATTAGTCATGCAAGAGGGTGATCTAAGCCCTAAGGTTACTCCACTTTTAAAAGTTTCCCCAGCAGAGTCGCCAGTTCTGTGATACGGTGGGAGAACTGACTATGAGTTTTGCGTTTTGTTTTCGCAAATGTTTCGGTTGAGCAAGAGTCGCCACCAACTTTTTATTTTATCCTAAGGAAAGGTTTAAAAAGCACAACAAAAACCTTTGAGATATTTTCTTGGGTTCGGGGAGTAGATTATAGAAAGGGAAGGTATTAGCACCCTTTCTATCCATGGTTATCCATGGGCTCTTAGGTACTTGCTTAGATCAACTTGCCTTGGTTTTCAATTGTTTGAAATGGTGCTTTGTGTGTGGTTTTGAAAATGTTTTGAAAAAGATGCCTTGTCTAGGCTACCCTTGTAACAATTCTTTACTCGAATGTTTTACAAAAGGTGTTTGTCTTTTTGAAAAGATGTTTCAAGGTTTTTTTTGAAAGTTTGTTTTGAAAGTGTTTGTGAAGTGTGGTTTGAAAATAGGCCAGTGTTTTCTTTTGCAAATTGTCAAGTACTTAAGAGCTATCTACCCTAAAGTTCTCAAAGATTTTTGTTATGTTTTAACCCTTTTAACAATTTTGTTCCACCATTGCATTTGGTGGACAATCTTGTGTTAGGAGGTGAAAGGGACGGGCGCGGGTCATCGTTTAGACCATAATTGCAATGGTGCTAAGTATCTTTGGGCAATTTTCCTTGAAAGGGACTTGATCATTTTAGGCAACTTTCCGAAAGCGTCATCGAGGGACTATGATCAATTGATTTGTATGCTTTGTTTTTGCCCAAAGAAACCTAACATACAATATGGCCCATTTATTGAAGGCAACAAGTGGAATACCCTAGGGGTTCAAGTGTGATATGTGTTGTCCATATTCATGCTTGTTTATCTTGAAATTAGGTCAAACTATTTTTGTTCGTTTTATTTGCATACAAACCCTAATTCTAACATGGTATATTTAGAAAGCGTTAAAGTGCGAAAAGTAAAAATTCCTACACTATTACAACACAATATGGGAAGGGGGGGTACAAATGTTCAAATGGGGGGATATTTAGACGAGGAATTTAAACCTAGCTATTACATCAATTTTGGAATATTTACAAAATAATTAATTGCATAAATTAAATGGAAAATAAAATAAAGATGCAAAATGCAAAAAGGGTTTTCATATGTATGGAAAAAGGATATTTTTTATGTCAAATAAACAAAAATGAACAAAATAAAAAAAGTAACATTTTTGGAGTTTTTGTGTTTTAAGGGTAAAACCCTAATTTTTATTAAGTAAATATATATATTATTTAATTTATACAAGTATTTATTTATTATATACAAAAAATAAAATAAAATGAAGTATTATAAAAAGTATTTTTTGAGGTCAAATATTAATGAAATATAAAATGTATATATTTTTTGTATTATTTACCTAAATATACTAATATATATAAATATCTTTATTATTTACTAAATAAATATTATATATACAAAATAATAATATTTAATATTTATAAAAAAAAGTATATTTTGTATAAAATATTTTCAAAAGAAAAAATGAAATAAAAAAATCAGAACTAAAATATATTTGCATTATTTTCTAGTTTTTCTAAATAATAGTATATATATATTATTTATGTACAAATAGTTCATATAAACAAATAAATGCTTAAAAATATAAAAATGGTGTAAAAATAATTTTTTATGTTTTTAATATTACTAGCAAAAATAAATAAATCAGAATAAAAAGAGAAAAGTCAAAAAATCAATAAAATAAACAAAATGGGCTCAGGGGGTATGAAAACAAAAATAGGGTGTGAAGAGAAATCTCAAAGCAGGCCCAACCCATGTGGCTTCTTCTTCAACCTCTGGACAAAAAGATGTTCAAAAACGCGCGCCTGAACATCCATTCAAACATCTGGATTCCTTGATCTTTTGCACAAACTTACAACATAAGAAATGTTAAGCATTGAATCACGATTCTAAATATGTAAAGAACTCATCCTAACTCTCAGAAATGAGAGAGAATTTTAACATTCCCAAATCTTGACCTAACTTTTCTTCCATATTCAGACCTTAAATTCTCATAGCTCAGGCAAAATAAATGAAAAGTAAAAGCATGTACAAATTCAGGGGCATGAGTAGAACACTTCTTATTCACAAATTTAGAGCTAATGATGCCTACACTAAGAGTTAGAAGTTCAAGAAGATACCTGTTCAGTTGAAGTTCTATCTGGCAATGGGGGAGCTTTCAGGGCAAGATGATGATCTGTACAGCTTGCCTGAAGTGTAGTGATGCTATTCCAATGCTTACTTTGCTTTGAAACACCTTGAATCGAGCTATGGACCATCAACTGCAAAACAAGAAAGTGAAAATGGTGGAACTGCCTAGAGGAATTACATGTCGTGTTTTATGTTTGGGTTAGCTTCAAGTGATGCTAGGGAATGTGTTTGATAAGCTTTTAGCAAGAAAGCATGAAAGGAATGAGAGTTGGCACTCAAACTGCAGCAAGCTCTGTTTTTGTGCAGTTCAATGGTGATTTTGAGTTTGTGGAGGTATTGGAGGTGTTGGGGTCGTGTGCTAGCTCAGTTAGGATGTCTTGAATGTGTACAAAATATTTGCTTAAGGGTTCTATTACTGAGATGAAAGTTGTGTTGTGTTATGCTCTATTTCTTCACACTTAAGCAAGCAAAGACCAAGTTGATGTTTAGACAGGTAGAGGCCCCCATAACATGCTTCAAATCTTGGCATTGATCAGTGTGATTAGTCCCTAAACTTGTGCCAAGGGGATTTGATCTGTACTTCTTGGATTTTCAATTTGACATAAAGCTTAACTTTTCAAAAATGGCTATTTCACTTTTTCCATAAATGGATTAAACTTGCATGTAATGTTTGAACTCATAGAACAACATTTGGCACAAAGGATTGGCATTAAATTTATGAGTGTTGGATGGTTTAGAGGCCTGTAATCAAGGGAAGCATGCTGATTTGAAAAATTGCACAAGTTATGCATATGTACATGGCCATGAATCAAAGTGACTTTTTGCCATATTGCAAAATTCGATTCTCTCAAGTCATGAGGTTGTTTGATGAGTTCTTGGACATTTTGTAAAGCTTGGAATGTGTACTACAATCCATCTTTGAAATGAAAATTGAAATTCCAAGTGGAAGTATGTGAAAAATGGTCTTGAAGTTAGGTAAAAACCTTGCCTAAAATAGGTCAAAATTTCACTAAGTTAAGAATGGTTTGGTACCCTTGTTCCAAAAATTGTAACTTGAGATACAAGCTTCTTTTGGGAAAACTTTGTGAATCAAAGTTGTAGATTATGCAATAGGCTACAACTTTCATGTTTTGGCTTTTGCTTGAATCCAAATGAATCTTGGTGAGAAAGTGGGGCAAAGTTAGGAAAAAATTAGGGTTTTTCATAACTTAGAAAAATTCTAAGTTATGAAAAATTCTCATTTCAAACCCTAATTTGCAATTTTTGATTTCTTGGTGAACAAGTTTCATGATTTGGCATGTTTTGATGAAAAATGAATCTTGACTCTTGATTTTTGACCAAAAAGTCAAAGTTTGACTTTTCAGTATACAGTCAAAATTGATCAATTGACTGGGAAATTCAACTGTCAATCTTGTGTACTTGGGATCTTTTGAACTTGTTGAGCATGTCAAGACAATTCCATGGGGTCCTTGAATCCATATGTGAGTTTTGGTTTGCCATTGGCTAGGTCAAACAGTCAAAAATTGCCTTTGTGCAGTCAAAACCCTAAAAATGACCATTTTGCCCTTTTGGTGATCTGATCAAATTTCTTATGGAATTGTGATCCAAACATGATCAAATGGTCCATGTGAGTTCATAATGTTGATGTGGGTCAATTTTCATGAGATTTGACTGTCAATTGGCCACAATTGACTTTTTCCCCAATACAGCTGATTTCTAGGTCAACTATCCAATTGACTGGGCCAAACCTGGGATCAAGACTTGAAACTTGGTATGGTTAAACTTGGGAGTCCATTATGAAGCATGAAAGTCATTTTAGGCAATTTAGGTCAAAACATCTTTGTGCAAACACAAACCCTAATTTGGGTCAACAGTGCAAGGAGAAGTCTTGAGCAGATGAAACCCTAACTGGATCTTGATCTCCAAGGGCTTTGTGATGAGCAATCAATGAGAAATGGGAGGGCAAATTTTGGGGTACAACACATAGGTTGATGACGCTCAGACATTCAGATATTCATTGGTGTTCCCACTCTTTGGAGAATGTTATTATCATCGACCGTTGTGGAGAGTTCCCTAATGTCCCTTTGCTTGGAATTAGAGGAGGTATCACTTACAACCCTTGCTTAGCCTTAAGACAGTTTGGTTACGCCCGAAGGGATGGTCCCCATGAGATGCTTATGCAAGGTTTGGTATTTGACTACGAGAGTGACAATCAAGGTTATCATCAGAGGTTTATCCGAGCGTGGAGGATGTTGAACAAGGTGGATAGCAAGACGCTAGGACACAAGAATTCCATTCCCCTCGAGCCTTACCTTAAATGGGTGCGAGCTCGTGCTCAGAAACTCGTGATGCCTTATCCCTCCATCTTACCATTCATTGTGGAGCATGTGGTCGAAGAGGATGTTCCCTACACTATCCTCCATCCTGATATACCTACCTCTCTCGAAGACTTACAAAAGGGTTGGATCCAGCTGAAGGAAGAACAAGATACTTTTGAGGCCCAATTCTATGCTAGTGAGAAGAGAGTCTTGGAGCTTACAAAACAGCTACAAGAAGAGCAGAATGTGAACGCTTATCTCGCGCCAAAGAGGATGCGTTCAGTCTTTTTATCCTAGAAAGTTATTTTGTAAGCCCAAGAGGCATGATGTAATCTTTCTTGTTTTGTCTAATGAGAATTAAAGTTTGTTCCTTCTTTTGTCTATACAAATTTTTAAATTTCATTAATCCTTGAAATCATTTGCATATACATATTCCATGCATCATAACATGACAGGTTTTCGCATAACAGGTTTCCTTATCTTTCTGCTGTTTATTTCAGCAAGATGGATCTAGAGAAAACTGTGACGGAACTCCAAACCATAACTCTTAGTTTCAGGAAGCTCTACTCGCCCTAGCCAAGGGGAAGCAAGATATGATGGCTTTGCTGGCAGTTAAGAAAAAGCCAAAGAAGAAAGCTCTACTCAACATGGGTAGAAGATTCAAGGAGACAATCCGTCAAATCCCAGTTGAAGAAGATTCATTCAAAGAGGACGGAAACCAGATTGGTGAGGTCAAGAGTACTCAGACTGACTGTATCAATGATCAAGTATCCGATGATGATTATTTCAACGAGCAGTATCCACCCGCTGACATCAAATACAAGTAGTTAGAAGACAGATTGAAAGCTGTTGAAATTCAAGCTGTCCCTGGTTTAGATTTTGATGATTTGGGTTTGATCTCAGGGGTAATCATTCCCCACAAATTCCAAGTACCAATCTTTGCAAAGTACGATGGGGTTTCTTGTCCCAAACTCCATTTGAAATCTTATGTACGCAAGATACACCCGCACACTGCTGATAAGAAGCTTTGGGTTCACTTTTTCCAAGAGAGCTTGGCTGGAACACAACTTGAATGGTTTTATTAGTTATATGGTTCTCGTATTAACACTTAGGAGGATCTAGCTACTGCCTTCTACCATCAGTATCAACACAATACCGACTTGGCGCCAACAAGGGTTCAGTTACAAGATATGACCATAGGAAAGAATGAAGGATTTAAGGAATATGCACAAAAGTGGAGAGACCTTGCTAGTAGAGTCCAACTTCCCTTGACTGATAGGGAGCACATCGACATGTTCATGGGCACTTTATCCGGTCCTTTCTTTAATCTGTTGGTTGGCTGCTCTTCTTTTGGTTTCACTGAACTAATCTTAACCGGTGAAAGAGTGGAAAGTGGCATCAAAAGTGGGAAGATATTTGTGGCATCTACCTCCACCATCAATCCTATCAAGAAACCTTTTGCTACAAAGAAGGAAGTTAATGTTGTGTATGGGGCAAGGGCCCATACCAAGAAGAATGATTGTCCGTCTGTCAATGCTGTCCGAATCTCCAATCCAACTCCTACTCCAAGACCATCCGCAAATCATCAACGTTTTGAAACTCCAAGAAGACAATTTACAAGGTTAGGCATGTCAGTGTATCAATCCCTTCAACATTTGCTCAAGGCTAATTTAGTGACGTTGCGCTATCCTCCTGCCAACCCTGACACCTCTTCACCAAAGTATAATCCAAACGCTAAATGTGCTTACCATTCAAACAGCCCCGGGCACGAGGCTGACTAGCACTGGGCCTTGAAGAACAAAATCCAGGATTTAATTGACAACAAAACTATTGAGTTTTATCCTCCTCCAATGCCGAATGTAATTACCGCTCCAATGTCGAAGCATGACAAAGGTGTTAGTGCTGTCGAAGATACAATTTTTGTTACCTCTGTTGAAGATTTGACTACTCCGCTGAATATAATCAAGAACAATATGTTGAAAGATGGGATCTTCCTTGGCTGTAAAAAAGACTGTGTGTGTGCTGTACAAGACGACTCGATGCATGTGAAGGGCTGAAGAAAGGCATACAACGCCTGATGGATGGCCACAGAATTCTGTTTGAAAAGACTCCATTTGCCAAGAGTTTGATCAACAAATGTGAAGACCTCTCCATTATTACCATCTCAAACAAACCTATTAGGATCACCTCCAAATGTCCTATTAGGATTTCAAATGAACCCACCATTGCTCCATTAATAATTACTAATCCTAGACCGATTCCTTACTCTTCAAACAAAGCGGTGCCATAGAATTACAGTGCTGAGGTGTTCTATCATGGGATTAAACAAGATTCCTGGATCGGAGAAGGAAAAGATGACGATATTGGCAACATAGCTGGCTCAAGCAAAGTAACTAGAACTGGGATAATATTCTCACCTCCATTAGTTACAAAGACGCCCATCCGCATTACTGTCGCCAAGCCAAGTACCGAGACAAAAGGGAAAGGGAAGGTTATTGATCCTGATGTGATTGAAGTACTGTCCAAGGACGTAACTAATGAAGAACCCTCCGCTCACGAGATGGACGAGATTTTAAAGATCATAAAAAGAAGCGACTTCAATATTGTAGAACAGTTGAGGTAAACCCCCTCTAAGACTTCAATGTTGTCATTGCTGCTTTGCTCCGATGCCCATGCTCGAACATTAATCAAGTTCCTAAAAAAGGCTCATTTCCCCCATGAGACAACAACAGACCAATTTTAGAATTGTGTAGCTAGCCTGACAGCTGATAATGGCTTGGGGTTTTCAGATGTTGACTTAACACCTCTTGGGAAGAATCACAATAAAGCTTTACATGTTTCTATCGAGTGCAAAGGGACTACCTTAGCACATGTGCTAGTCGACATTGGTTCTTCTCTGAATGTATTACCAACAAGGGCGTTAGACCGTCTTGACTGTGAAGATTTAATCTTGAAGCCAAGTGATATCATCGTAAGGGCATTTGATAGATAAAAGAGGACTGTTCATGGGGAGGTAGATCTTCCAATCAAAGTGGGTTCCCAAACCTTCAACTCCACCTTCTATATTATGGATATTCGGCTGGCCTATTCCTGTATGTTAGGTCGCCCATGGATCCATAAAGCTGGGGCAGTAACCTCAACCCTCCACCAGAAACTCAAATATCCAGTCAAGGGCAGAATAGTCACCATCTATGGGGAAGAAGAGTTTATGGTGAGCCACCTTAACTCTTTCAGGTATGTAGAGATGGATGGAGAATTCATTGAAACCCCATGTCAAGCCTTTGAGGTTGTACCACCGATGATTGCTGTTACTAAATGTTCTTCGGATGAGTCCAAAGCTGTCAAGGCCACACCAAAGATGTTTTCAATCAAGGATGCCCGCGCGGCAATTGAAGAAGGAAATTGTGATACTTGGGGGAAACTCCTCGATATCCCTTTTAAAATGAACAAATTTGGGTTGGGCTTCACTGGTAAAGCTCAGAAGGAAGTGAGGCGTGCTCGTGCTGGAAAGCCACCTCTCCGCATTGGAAGCCATGAAGTCAACACCGTGGGTGACTCTAAAGAAGAAGCCGCATTTGAAGAATGGGTGTATCCAACTACTACGGAGCTGAAGAATTGGCATACAAAGGAATTTGTGCCCATCTCCTTCATTGAGGAGTAATCTACTTGTTATTGCTTTTCTTTCAATTCAAGAACATGTTGCCTGTAATATTTTAACAATGACTTTTCAGCCATTTTCCTGGCCCGGGGCACTTTGGTCCATTTGTCAAGGGTTTCATTTATGTTCATCTAATCATATGATCATTCAATACATTGGACTCTTTTGCATTCAAATATTCGTGTTCATTGTCTTTCTTTTCTTACAAATACATTTTTCAAAAAAAATAGCCATGTATCTTACATGCACACACACACACACTCTTGCAGGTCTACATCCACTCTAGATCCTATTGCCAATGACTCTACTATTGCTGACTATGACTTTGAATGTCCTATCAACCAAGCCGAAGACGAAAGCAAGGAAGATTGTGAAATACCGGGAGAACTAGCCAGACTTCTATTATAAGAGGAAAAATCTATTCAACCGCACGAAGAGTCAGTTGAAGTTATCAACCTGGGTACTGAGTCAGATAAAAAGGAAATCAAGATCGGCGCTAACTTGGAAAGAAGTGTCAAGAGAAGGTTGGTTCAGATGTTTCATGATTATGTGGAAGTTTTTGCTTGGTCTTATGAAGATATGCCTGGGTTGGATACCGATATCGCAGTTCATCGTCTGCCGATAAAAGAAGACTGTCCGCCTGTCAAGCAAAAGGTTCGCCGCACGAGGCCTGATATGTCTGAAAAGATCAAAGCTGAAGTGATGAAATAATTTGATGCAGGGTTCCTAGATGTGACATCCTATCCTCAATGGGTTGCCAATGTGGTGCCAATGCCAAAGAAAGACGGGAAAGTTCACATGTGCGTAGACTATAAGGATCTGAATAGGGCAAGCCCCAAAGATGATTTCCCTCTACCACACATTGACGTCTTAGTTGATAATACTGCTCAGCATAAAGTCTTCTCTTTCATGGGTGGCTTCTCGGGCTATAATCAAATAAGGATGGCTCTCGAAGACATGGAGAAGACTACTTTCGTTACACAATGGGGCACCTTCTTCTATAAGGTCATGTCGTTCGGACTAAAGAATGCATGGGTAGCATATCAAAGGGCTATGGTAGCTTTATTTCATGACATGATTCATCATGAGATAGAGGTATATGTGTGTGATACGGTGGCAGAACCGGACTGTTTTAGGAAAATGCTGGTTTACGTTTTGCGTTTGTATTCGCAAAATGTCGCGGTAAGCAAGAGTCTCCACCGACTTTTATTTTATCCAACTAGAAAGGACAAAAGCACAGAAAAATTCCTTTTTCGAGATTTTGGGTACAGGGAGTAGATTATAGAAAGGGAAGGTATTAGCACCCTTTCTATCCGTAGTTTTCTACGGGCTCTTAGATACTTGCTCATCATTTTAAAAAAATGCTTCCGTGTTTGTGTGTTTTGAAAAGTTTTTGTCTTACTTTGTTTTAACCCTTGTATCAGTCCTCAAGAGTGTTACGAAGTGCTTTTGAAAACTTTGTTTGGAAAAGTGTAAGTGTGAAAAGTTTGTTTTTGAGCAAGTACCTACTAGTATCTACCTACTCGAAAAAAGAATTTTTCTGTTTTTGTTTCCTTTAGACAGCGTTATCCCACTATTAAAGAGTAGGCATCACTGTCGTTGGAGTTGTGAGGGTCAATTCGAAAGGGATGTACGATCACTAAAGCAATGTTAGGACGTCTTAGTAATAACCCTAATGTCTTAAGATCATATTCGAGGCAACATTTCCGAGGCAACATTTCCGAACGGGACCTTTGATCTTTGTTTAGACAAGAGGGCAACCACTAAGACACCCTATACTTAATGATCGTTTATCGAAGGCAACCGAAGTGAGAGTATAGCCTAGGAGTGCGCATGTGCGAGTGATTTGATTTCAGTTATTATCTTTGCACATTTATGGTTTTCTAGCCATTTTAAATTAACATACAGTCTTGTCATGCAATCCTATTATCATACATCTAACAGTTAATATTTGCGAAAATTAAAATGCGAGAAATAAAACTACGCTATTACAAGGATTCAGGGAGGGGATTAATTACATAGCCAAAAACTCGTAAAAATGATAAATAAAGAAAATCCTAATTAAACTATTACATACTGTGAGCAGTTACATTAATATCACAAAAATAATAAATGCGCGCGATGAATCGAGAACGAGAAAAAATTAGGGTTTTGACCCCGTCTAAACCTAATTGAAAGAAAAAACATATTTTTGTGGTTTTTGTGTTATTTTGAGAGAAATAGAGTTTAATTGAATAAATAAAGAAAACCTAATGACTAATTAATTTTATTTAAGAAAAATAATTAAATTAACTATTTTTGTATTTTTATTTAATTTGAGAAGAAAAAAAATTAAGTCAAGCAAGCCCTAATTTTCTAATTTATTTTAATTACATGAAAAAAAGTTTGAATAAGCCTAAGTTAAATTAAACTAATATTAAATTAAATTTGATAAAATAAAATAAAACCTAAGTTCTAAATTGGTGAAATTGATTTTATGATTTTTTGTAAAAAAAAGAAATTAATTTGTTAGAAATTGAATTAAACTAATTAAATTAAAAGAAATAAAATGAATAAAGAGAAAGAAAGATGGGTCTGGTTGTAGCAAGAAGGGGGGTGTGGATTGCACTTTCTGAGCCCAATAGCGCCTAGCCCATGTTGACTTTCCAGATCCTGTGTTGCTAGCTTGACTGGGCGCATGATGGACCTTCATTGGGAAGCTTTAGATCTGGCACTTGATGATCAGACTGGTTGGATATTGAGGGCGTATGGTGGATGCCTTGGATGTTAGCGCGCCTGATTATGCAAAGAAAATAAACATAAGGCAAATATGGGGATCTGGGGATCGAACCCAGGCCCTTAGGCATTATCCAATGCACGGTGACCATCTAAGCTGGCTTGGCTTTTTGTATATGGAACAACAAACAAACGTTATATGGAAAAACAAAATAATAATGTTACAATGTGCGAAATTTTGAATTGGCCAGTCACAGGATGCCACGCTACCCTTCTTCTTCCTCCCACCATTGCTAAAAGTTCTGCAACTTTTACCTACGGTCAAGGGGTGTAGGTATAACCCTGGGCTTCTCCAAAATCCTATACAAGCGTGATAAATACACAACAATGGTACAGATCAACTCGTGGCAACCTCACGAGCATCATGGTACCCTTATCCATGGCCAATTGTACCTGTAAAGAAAAACCCCAAAAACGAACCAAGAACCCTAACTATGGCATCTTGCTGTATAGCCAATAAAAATATAATTGGATATTACCATTAGCTTACAAACACCTCAGGGATTAAGAATATATCAATGAATCATGTTAAAGATTCCAGAATTGATGGATTCGAAATCAAGAAAATATGAAAACTGCGTGGTACTTACAATGCATTTCAAGGCTTGAGGGAGCTTGCTAAGGGTTGCAATGTGATCCTTGGATATCCAGCAAACTAATGGTGTGCATGGAATGGCTTGAGGAAGCCTGGAACTAGGAAATCAGATTGAAACTTTTCTTTGAAATTTTGAGATTTGTTCTCTTATTTTCACGCCTCTAATCCCCATGATTTTGGTCTGCACATGTTCCTTATGTACCCTAGAACGAATTAGGGTTACAAACTTGTTTCAAATCTTCCTCAATTAAGATCATTGATTCAAGATTTGATCCTTATGCAAATATTTCCAAATCAAGCCAAATCCAATCTTTTTGTGTCCAAATGAATCTTGCATGATTTGATTCTCTTTCCAACTGTATAATAGGCATAAACATGCACAAAATCTCAAGCTTTGATTAGTTTTGATATTTTCATGATTTTATTTTGATTTTATTTGATTTAATTTGAAATGAAATCAAAATAAATGAAAAAAATAAAATAAATACAAGTGGGAGAAATCATGGGTCGTGGGTCATGTTACAAACTCAATGCAAGCACAAAAAGTTGGGCCCATTTGATAAAAAAATGCATATTTGGGCACATTTGACTTTTGGCAATTTTGCAAAAAAGGTCAACTTTACCAATGCATAACTTCCTCAATTTTGACCCTAGACATGTGTTCTTGGACTTTTTAGAAAGCTAAAGATGTCCTCTAAGCAACCATTTTGGTCTCATCTCAATTGAGTCTTCCATGTTCATGTATAAAGCTTTGACAAAAAAGGTGTTTTTGTTGACTTTTCAAAATTACCTATAATGTCCAAATTCATATCTTATTGTGAGTGCATATTTTGAACTTAGGAGCTTAAGATGAATTGTAGGGAATTACATCCTCTTCAAAATGAGCTTTGGATAGGTCATTTTTGATAAAGTATGAGAAAGTTATGCTTGGTCAAAGTTGAGTTGACTTTTCCTACAAAACCCTAATTTAGTAACTTTTGGGTTTTGATGAATTATGAGAAATCCTTGAGGAATCATGATCAAACATTTATAAAATGATGAATAATACTTCAAAATGAGGATGTTGACCAAAAATCTTGAAGTTTGACTGTATGTGGGCCACAGTTGACTTTTGCCCCAACACAGTCGATTTTTAGGCCTTTGAGCAATTGACTGAGCAAGCTTCCTCTGCAAGGCTTGAAACTTGACATGGATGATCTTGAGAATATATTAGGACAATGGTGAGCATTTTAGATCCTTTGGACTCAAGCATCTTGATGCAAACTGAAACCCTAATTTGAGGTAGACTGCCTTAGGAGAGAGTTTGTCTGGTCAATCCTTGGACTTCCTTGAGCAATTTGAGGACCTCACTTGAAATGTATTGAGAAATATGGGAGGGAAAATTTTGGGGTACAACAGCTGCCCCTGTTCAATCTTCTTAAACCTAAGGATGTAGATTGGCTTGTCTGCCTTTCGTGATTTGAAGGTTGAAAATGATTGAACACTAGAGTGCCCAGAAATTTGCACTCGCATGAAGTGGTGCTCGTCTTGCGATGTCGGGAATGGGCTTATAGATTCCATTTGGATATTGATGTTGGAAGATGGTCTTAAAGATGCCATAAGAAGAGGTGTCGATCGCATACGAGATTCCTTTACGAGAGCCCGTATACCTGTTGTCGAGGAGGACTACGCTGGGGAGTGCTAGTATTTGTCTTGGTAAAAGTAGAATTTTAGGAGCTTCAGTCGTCCGTTATTCTACTGGGGAATCATCTCTTGGTCGAAGAGGTGAAAATAAACTGTTATCTGGTCGTGATCTAGGCTTCATAGTGATAAGATCGACTGCTATCTGGTTGTGCTCCAGGCTTCACAGTGATTTGCTGAGGAAAATAAGATCGGCTGCTATCTGGTCGTGCTCCAGGCTTCACAGCGACTTACTGGGGGATGAGATTAAACTTGCTATCTGGTCGTTATCCAGGCTTCGCAATTTCTCACTTCTTTTCTGGTCGTGCTCCAGGCTTCAGAAGGAATCAAGTGGTTATCCGGTCGCATCCGGGCTTAAACTTGAATTTAAGGCATACTAATATCCGGTCGATTCAGGGCTTCTTAGTAGTTGGCCAGGTAAACTGCTATTTGGTCGAAATCCAAGCTTCACAGCGTCTTTTACTGTTATCTGGTCGTGATCCAGGCTTCAGTATGCTTTGCCGCTATCTGGTCGTGATCCAGGCTTCACGGTGTTTTATACCATTATCTGGTCGATTCCAGGCTTCATGGTATCTTGTATTGTTATCTGGTCAATTTCCAGGCTTCACAATAACTTGTTGGGGGTTAAGCTGTTTTCTGGTCGATTTCCGGGCTTTAAGCTTGTGTTAAGACATACCACTATCTGGTCGACTCCAGGCTTCGTAGTATTTTGGTACTGTTATCCGGTCGTTCTCCGGGCTTCACATTATGATGGAGAAATCAAGATATTATCCGGTCGGATCCGGGCTTCATAGCTTGAACTGGAATAGAAATCTTAGCACCGATTTGACTGAACCAGAGAAAACTTGTGAGAATTTGATTGTATCTTTCCCTGAAAGGTAAAGAGTTAGTCGTATGTAATGTCATGATGTATCACATGTATTGAGTAATGATGTTCTCAAAATAAATGAGACTGTGTTGTATGATGCGTATGCGCATGCCATGATGTATGGATATGCAATGTTCTTAAGACACTCCCTAGCTGGGGAAAATGAATCCCAGACTGCTGCTGGAGAATACAAGGAGTTGATTTCTTCACTCTCGCTGGGGATAATGACCGAAGATGGTTAACTGGAGACTTGCGTCCATTCTGTTTGAGAATATTCCGCCGGGAGAGACTCTGCTAGAGAATAAATTCGAGAGAGAATGATTCTGTGGGGAAGAGAGATACTCTGCTAGAAGATATTCCGATTTGGAGAAATAAACTCAGTTGGGGATGAACTACCGTTGCTGGTGATAATGAACCCTGTCGGGGATTGAATTTCTGCCTGTGGAAGAAATAAAATCCACTGGTGGTGAACTTCTATTGTCGGTGATAAATAAACTTTGCTTGGGGAGAAATTTGCCGACTTATTCGCGATTATATACCTCGGCTAGGGAGAGTTAACACCACTGTCTTTGGGTACCTCTTACTCTGCAGGGAGTGTATGCACCTTTAGTCATATTCTCAAGCTGGGTCTATCCCCGTACCTGGTGGGTAGAGCAACTGTAAGGTTTGGACATTTCTTGTTTGCCCCTGTTCCTGGAATTACGAGTAATTGTCTTTTGTTTCGCATGTAAATATTTATGAGCAACAATTATTGTCAAATGCATATATCGAAAATGAATCATTGGACATTCTCACAAAACAAAACAGAAAAAGAAAACACAAGTTGAAATTTCTTTGTGAAAACGAATTATATTGATTTTTGAAGTTAGCCTGTATTAGGCGTTTTGTACAAGAGGCTGACGTCATAGTAAGAGAACGACGCCGAATGATAGAAATTATACAATTTGTGAAAAAGAAAGAAAAACAGCTATGTGAACAACCCCATTGGGTTCCGACTCTATTATTGCCTTTATGTCTTCGAGCGTCTCATCACTTTGCTACTTGGTTGAAGGTGGATCAGATTGATTGGTGTCGTCCGAGCTTGACAGTCGATATCAAAGTCTGGTTACAAAATGATCCAATGAGACATAGTGTTATGCTTTAATCCCTAATTTTTTCCTGAACCGCCCTTTCGGGTTTTCAGTCCAACGGGATACCCTTTTTTGCCCAAGTCGCCTTTTCAGGTTTTTGACTTGCCGGGTGTACAGTTTTTTCGTTTTCATCCCTTATTTTTGCCCGAAACCTTTTGGTTCGCCGAGAAGCCCTTATTTTTGCCTAGGCCAGTCAACCTAGCGGGTCTTTGATTATGCGTAGTATTTTTTCACTAAGTCTGCATTGACGGGGTCAGGAAGGTCGTCACCATCCATGGTGGTTAGAATCATAGCTCCTCCCGAGAAAATATTCTTAACCACAAATGGCCCTTCGTATGTAGGGGTCCATTTGCCCCTGGGATCACCTTACGGCAGTATGATGCGTTTGATTACCAGATCCCCGACTTGATATTCTTGTCGTTTGACTTTCTTGTTAAAAGCCTTTATCATTCGCTTTTGATACGTCTGACCATGACAAATAGCAGTAAGTCTCTTCTCGTCGATTAGATTCAGCTGATCAAGCCGGGTCTGGATCCAGTCGTCTTCGCTCAAACCCGCATCCTTCATAATCCGGAGAGAGGGTATCTGGACCTCAATGGGTAGGACTGCCTCCATGCCATACACCAAGGAATAAGGTGTTTCCCCTGTCGACGTCCGTACTGAGGTACGGTACCCATGAAGAGCGAATGGTAACATCTCGTGCCAGTCTTTGTATGTCACCGTCATCTTCTGCACAATCTTCTTGATGTTCTTATTAGCTGCTTCAACAACCCCATTCATCTTCGGCCAGTAAGGAGAAGAGTTGTGATGCTGTATCTTAAACTGTTTGCAGAGCTTGGTGATTATCATGTTGTTGAGATTTTTACCATTATCCGTGATGATCCTCTCTGGTACACCGTATCGACATATCAAGTTGTGTCGGATAAACCGCGCCACGACGTTCTTGGTTACTATAGCAAAGGAAGCTGCCTTAACCTACTTTGTGAAATAATCAATAGCTACCAGAATGAAATAATGCCCATTGGACGCAGTAGGTCTGATCTCGCCTATCATATCGATGCCCCACATTGCGAAAGGCCAAAGAGCCGTTAAAACATTCAGAGGGACTGGAGGTACATGCAACTTATCAGCATAGACTTGACACTTATGACAGGTCCGAGAGTGTTGATAACAATCGGCTTCCATAGTGGACCAATAATATCCTGCCCGTAGGATTTTCTTTGCCATGGTATGTCCGCTGGAATGAGTTCCGAAGATACCTTCATGTAACTCTGTCATGATCCTTTCTGTCTCGCTTTTGTCCATACATCGCAGTAAGGTTGAATCATGGTTTCTCTTATAAAGAATCCCATTGCTAATGAAGAACTTCGCAGCAAACCTTCTCAGAAACTTCTTGTCATTAACGGATGCACCCTCGGGGTACTCTTAAGCCTAAAGATACCTCTTTACCTCGTGGAACCAGGGTTTATCTGCTACCTCTTCAGTCTCAATGTCACAGCAATGTGCGAGTTCGTCCAACCTCTCAATGGTAATCTGGGGACCTTCATTGTCCCACCTGACCTTGAACATAGAAGACATGGTAGCTAGCGCGTACGCTAACTGGTTCTCCTCTCTAGGGAAATGTTCAAAGGTTATCTCCTCAAAGTGTGGAAGAAACGTCAATACATACTCCTTGTAAGGAATAAGATTTGGGTGTTTCGTATCCCACTCTCCTTTGATCTGACTGATCAGTAGAGCAGAATCTCCTAATACACTCAAAAACTTAATCCTCAGGTCAATAGCTGCTCGAAGACCCATGATGCACGCTTCATACTCCGCCATATTGTTGGTGCAATTAAAACATAATCGGGCGGTGAATGGAGTATGACAACCCTCAGGAGATATGATCACAGTGCCAATTCCATTACCCAACGCGTTTGAGGCTCTGTGAAAATACATAGACCACCGGGATCCTTCCTCGGGTCCTTCATCCGGTCCAGGTTCTTCACAGTCGGTCACCAACATGATGTTCTCATCTGGGAATTTGAAATTCATGGACTGGTAGTCATTCATGGCCTGATACGCCAAATGATCCACCAATACACTCCCCTTGATTTCCTTTTGGGTTGTGTATTAGATGTCATACTCAGTTAAGATCATCTGCCATCTTGCTATTCTTCCGGACAAGGCAGGCTTTTCGAAGATATACTTGATTGGATCCATTTTTTATATCAATAGGGTAGTGTGAGTCAGCATATACTGTCTCAGTCGGCGAGCAGCCCATACCAAAGCGCAGTAAGTTTTCTCTAGCAGTGAGTATCGGGTCTAACAATCGGTAAACTTTTTTCTAAGGTAGTAAATAGCATGCTCTTTCCGGCCAGACTCGTCATGCTGCCCCAGCACGCACCCCATTGAATTATCCAACACTGTCAAGTATAAGATCAGAAGTCTTCCTTCAACTGGAGGCATCAGGATATGTGGCTCTTGGAGGTATTCTTTGATCCTTTCGAAGGCGGTCTGGCACTCGTCATTCCATTTTACCACTTGATCTTTCTTCAACAGCTTGAAGATTGGCTCACAAGTAGCAGTCAGATGTGAAATGAATCGGGTGATGTAATTCAACCATCCCAAAAAGCCTCTAACTTCCTTTTCTGTGCGGGGAGCCAGCATTTCCTGTATGGCTTTTACCTTGGCAGGGTCCACCTGAATACCTTTATCACTGACGACGAATCCCAACAGCTTACCAGACCTTACCCCGAAGGTACACTTGTTCGGGTTCAACCTCAGCTTGTACGTCTTTAACCTATCGAACAGTTTCTGGAGATGGTCTAGATGCTTTTCCTCAGTCTGGGACCTTGTGATCATGTCATCAACATAAACCTCAATCTCATGGTGAATCATGTCGTGGAACAAAGCGACCATGGCGCGCTGATAAGTTGCCCCAACATTCTTCAACCCGAAAGGCATTACCTTGTAACAGAAGGTGCCCCACTGTGTAACGAAGGTTGTCTTCTCCATGTCCTTGGGAGCCATCTTAATCTGATTGTAACCAGAAAACCCATCCATAAAGGAGAATATCTTATGCTGCACGGTGTTGTCGACCAGAACATCGATGTGAGGAAGTGGGAAATCATCCTTGGGGCTCACCCTGTTCAGATCTCTATAGTCTACACACATCCGTACCTTACCATCCTTCTTGGGCACTGGAACAACATTGGCAACCCACTGCGGGTAAGAAGTGACAGCTAAAAATCCCGCGTCGAACTATTTCATGACCTCAACTTTGATTTTCTCAGACATCTCAGGGCGCATACAATGAACCTTCTGTTTTACCGGAGGGCAGTCTTCTTTAGTCCGCAAGCGATGAACCACAATGTCAGTATCCAAACCAAGCATGTCCTCGTAGGACCAGGCAAAGATCTCAACATAGTCGCGTAGCATCTGTATCAACCGTTGCTTGACACTAGGCTCCATATTTGCACCTATCTTGACTTCTTTCCTGTCTTCCTCTGTACCCAAATTCATTGATTCAACTGGCTCCTCATGAGGCTGTATGGCCCTCTCTTCCTGCTGTAACAATCTAGCGAGTTCCCCAGGCACCTCACAATCATCCTTACCTTCGTCCTCGGCTTGGTTGATTGGATTTTCGAAGTCATAACTGGCAATAATAGAGTCGTTATCAATGGGATCCAGAGTGGATATGGATCTGCATTATGATACGTGAATGTGTGTAAGACAATAGCTGTTTTTGATAAAGTGAGATATGAAAAAGAAAAACAAGGAGCGCAAAATTTGTAATTGCAAGAAAACGTCCAATGCTTTATTGATGATATATGAAAATGACAAATAATAAGCCCTCACAAGCAAAGCACAGGTGCCTCGGGCAAGGCACTGGGCCGTAAAGTTTCAAACTGTTTATTACAAATATCAAAAAAAAAAGTCAATTACTGTATAATAAAAGAAACATGTATGAAGTCCTTCGTCGTCCAGTTGTTCAATCCACCATTGGTTGTTGGGTAGATCCAGCTGTCGATATCTGAGTCTTCTTCACTGTCCTCAATTGCATTCACTCCTTGATTACTGATATGCAGAGGAGGTCTTCCAATCCGCGCACGCCTAACAGCCCTTTGAGCCCCTGTAGTAAAGCCCAAACCAAACTTGTCAGTTTTGTGTGTGAAATCAGGGAGCTTACCCCAATTTGCACACCCACCTTTTTCAATTACAGTCCTGGCATCCTTGAGGGAAGCCATCTTCATCGGAGGTTTGTCAGCAGCAACTTCAGTTGACGCCAAAGTCTGAGGGACCTCTTCAATGTTCTGACAAGGGGTTTCGAAGAATTCCCCATCCATCTCCATGTAGCGAAAGGAATTAAGATGACTCACCATGTACTCCTCTTCTCCTTGTACCGTGACAATCTTCCCCTTCACCGGGTATTTCAACATTTGGTGGAGCGTGGAAGTCACTGCCCCAGCCTTATGAATCCAAGGGCGACCCAACAAGCAAGAATATAATAGTCTAATATCCATCACGTAGAAAGTAGATGCAAAAGTCTGAGAGCCAACTTTAACAGGGACGTCCACCTCCCCGTGCACCATCATTTTTGACCCGTCGAAAGCCCTGACCACAATATTGCTCGGCTTTAGAATCAAACCTTCATAGTCCAGACGGTCTAACGCTTTCTTTGGAAAAACATTTAATGAGGACCTGGTATCCACCAGTACATGGGCCATAGTAGTGCCCCTGCACTCGATCGAGACATGCAGAGCATCATTGTGATTTCTTCCTTTAACAGTCAGATCTGCATCTGAGAAACCCAACCCATTGTCGGCAGTCAAACTAGCTACGCAATCTTTGAATTGATCAACCGAAGTTTCCTGCGGCACATGCGCAGTTTTAAGGAAAGCAATTAAAGCCTTTGCAAGGGCTTCGGAGCACAATAGCAAGGACAACATATATATTTTTGATGGGGTCTGCCCCAGTTGCTCGACTACGTTGTAGTCACTTTTCTTGATAATCTTCAGAATTTCCTCTATCTCCTACTTAGAGGTTTCCACAATAATCTTTTTAGGTGCCTCCATCCGGGCAGGCTCACCTGTGATTTCTTTGCCCCGAGTCCTAGATGGCTCGGCGACAGGGGTGATAACTGGAGTAGTAGCTGATGTACCAACAGGTGGAATAACAACAGGTTTATAGATAATCGGAGGGGAAATCTCGGGAGAAAAGAGTCTTCCACTTCTGGTGACCTTGCTAGCCCCGACAATATTGCTGACATCAACATCAACTCCCTAACTCTTTAAGTCTTGTTTAACTCCATGGTAATATACATCAGCCCCATAGTGCCAAGGGACATCCTTATCTGAAGTGTATGGGATAGGACCAGGGACAATAATGATTAACAGAGCAATTCTTGGAACGGGTGTAATCCTAACAGGATTTCTCGAGGAAGCCTTGGAAGGATTGGCGGAAATGGTTATGATGGCAACATCTTCAACTGGAACTAACGAGATCATAGTCTTCTCAAACAAGATCTCTTTGTTATCCATCAGGCGTTGAACACCTGATTTCAATAAGTGGCAACTAGTAGGTAAAATTGAACACATGTGGCAACCTTAGCCACAACCTGGAAATAAACCAGCCAACAATAGATTCTTCTTAACTGTCATCAAAGGAGTAGAAATTTCTTCCACGGAGGTCACAAATAAATCATCGTCCACAACATTCACTCCCTGACCCTGTTTGGGCATCAGAGCAGTTATGACGTTGGGTTTCTCTGGAGCGTCAAACTCAATCTCTTTAGCTTCAATCAAGTCTTGCACTTTATTCTTCAAAGCCCAACAATTGTTTGTATCATGACCTGGGCCATCAGAGTGATAGACGCAGCGAGCATTTGGGTTATATAGCAGAGATGTGGTGTTGGGATTCTTCGGGGCTTCCCTCAGAGTTACTAGATTGGTCTTCAATAATTGTTGTAGAATTTGAGACAAGGTCATATTGAGCCGAGTGTACTGCCTCTGTGGTCTTTCCACCCTTTTTTGATTGTTGCGTTGTGGAGCAACTGTGGGTCTTGATATCACTACTGCATTTACCGCTTGACGGTGTTCAGGTCTGCTTTGGCCTCTCGGGCCGTAGACTGCACTAGCTTCTTTCTTACCGGCGAAAGGCTTCTTTACTGCACTTGATGAAGTATCCTTCTGTATTTTACCACTTCGGATATCAGCTTCTACTCTCTCCCCAGTCAAAATCAACTCAGTAAACCCAGATGACGAACTGCCGATCAGATGATTGAAAAATGGACCAGATAGCGTCCCTAGAAACATGTCAACCAACTCCCTATCGGACAAAGGGGGTTGGACTCTTCCATCTAAATCTCTCCACTTTTGAGCATAGTCCTTAAAACCTTCACTTGCACCCATAGACATACCCTGAAGCTGAGTACGAGTGGGAGCAAGGTCGGCGTTATACTGATACTGCCTGTAAAAAGCAGCAACAAGGTCCTCCCAGTTTCGGACATTAGCTCATTCCAACTGATAAAACCATTCAAGCTGAGTCCCTGACAGACTATCTTGAAAGAAATGTACCCACAAATTTCTATCTGCAATGTGGGGTTGGATTTTTCTGACATACGAGCGGAGATGGAGTTTTGGAAAGGATACTCCATCGTACTTGGCAAAAACCGGAGCCTTGAATTTATGAGGGATCACCACTCCCGATACCAGTCCCAGTTCTCCGAAATCCAAACCAGGGATCTTCTTAATCTCCATAGCACTCAGACGATCTTCAAGTTGCTTGTACCTATCCTCGGCAGGAAGATATTGTTCCTCATCGTAATCAGTATCATTATCAGAAACTGCAGGACTGGGGCCTTTTTCTTCTTCTTCTTGGGTCTCCCCTTCCTTGGATGAAAAGGACAGATCAGCTTGCTGTTTCAACCTATTCCCAAACCTTTTGCCCATACTCAGAAGAACGACCTTCTTCTTCTTCTTCTTCTTCTTCTTCTTCTTCTTCTTCTTCTTCTTCTTCTTCTTCTTCTTCTCTTTCTCCTTCAAAATGAGAGCTTTCAAATCCTCTTGCCCTTTAGCCAAGCTCAAGAACATCTCTTGGAATTGGGCATTTTGTGCCTGAAGATCTTTGATAGCTTGATCAGAAGACATAAGTGATGAAATAAACAGCGAAGAAGATGAGAAACCTGTAATGGTACCTGTAATGATGTGCATGATAATGGGATGCGTATGTAATGATTTCAAAGACTTTGGGAGATTTAAATTTTCAAACCAAAAAATAAACAAACTTTATTAGATTAAACTTGTAAAAAGGTTCAACAATGCCTTTAAGGCATTTACAAAGAAGTAAATGAAAAACAAATCTAAACTAGAAAAAGCAAAATCAGAAATCCCATGGACGTTTCCCCTTGGTGCTGACGTAATCATTGATCGTTCTTTCATTCTCGAGTTTCCTGGTAAGCTTCAAGATCTTCCTCTCTTTCTCATGGTACTTTTCCCGATAGGTATCCCTCTCCTCTTTCAGCTGAATCCAGGATCTCTTCAATGCCCCAAGGTCAGTGGGCATGTAGGGATAAAAGACTGTATAAGGAATTCCTTCTTCATTAGTGGGCTCCACAATCACTGGCAACACGGCTTCATAAGGCATCCCAAGCTTCTGAGCACGAGCTCAGACCCACTGGAGATAAGGCTACATAGGGAGAGAAGTCCTTGGTCCTAGCTCTTGAGGGTCAGATCTGTTCACCATTCCCCAAGCTCGTATAAACCTTCGGCGATGCTCGTCAACGTCTTCCTTGTAGTCAAATGCAATATCCGTAAGAAGTAGCTCATGAGGACCATCCCTCCGAGCACGACAAAATTGTCGCAAAGCTAAACAAGGACTGTAGGTTATTCCCCCTCTGATTCTAAGCAACAGGACATTAGGGTATCCCCCACATTGGTCAATGATAGCAGTGCTTTCCATAGCCTTAGAACTCCAAAGAATGTCTGTATGGGCAAGTGACATTATCCTATAAGACCATCCCAAACCTTCTTCATTCTTCAATATGGACTTGGGGAGGTGCGAAATAAACCACCTCGACAGCAATGGCATACAACACATAAGGGTCCCTCTTCTTCACGCAGTACGAGTGTAGAGGGCATGCAAGATATCACCCAGTAGAGTAGGCACTAAATTACGAGACATGAAGATCTTAACCGCATTCACATCCACAAAAGAATCCAGATTCGGGAAGAGGACCAAACCGTAGATGAGGAGAGCCAAGATATCTTCGAAAGCCTGAAAATCCAAGCTATCCCAGAATAGCTGAGCTTGATCTATCAGAAACTTGGCTAAGAAACCTTCAACCCCGCTTCGCGTTTCCCAATTAGATACTACATCAGCCCGTTTCAGATGCAGAGCTGAGGCAATGTCTTTTGGTCTAGGAGTCTCTTCCAAACCTGTGAAGGGCATCTTCTTAAGGATGGATATGCCCAATAAGTGTTAGAATTCTTCCAAAGTGGGAACCAGCTGATAATTTGGAAAGGTGAAGCAATGATGCACAGGATCGAAGAACTGGAAAAGCACACTCATCATCTGCTCATCAAACTTTGAGGTGACCAGGCTAAGAAGCTGACCATGTCTCTTAATGAAGGAAGAAGTCTCAGACACTCTTGAGGCTAACTCTTTGAGTTGAGCATGTATTTGCACAAAGTTAACTCGGATGGTGTTTCTGCGCACGGAAGCCATAATCTGCAAAACAGAACAAAGATAAATCCCCTCGGTCTTTGAAATGGTTAGTATAATGAAGTATGCATGTTATGATGCATGATGTCATGGTAAAACAAACAACAGGTATAGCAGATAACAAACATGGTAAAGGAAAACAAGTCACACAAAAGCCCTTAAGTTTAAGGCTTGCATGGGGTTAAGGGTATTACCCTCTTGAAGTTCAGTTGGTTTCAACCTGTCCTTGCAAAAGTAACCGGGTTCTAGAGGTTCTCAATATCACTGACCATCCTCCATCGGTCATGGTTTCAGCTCACACAATCTTTTCTGCGGCCGGAACTATCTCGAGAGTATGGTCTCAATGAGTATAACATCGAGTATCAACCAGGTCTAAGCTTTACACCGAGGCCGGCTATCTCACTACTTCCTACTGGCCAAGTTGGTCAATTATGGGTTCTAAGGTCAGTTGATACTTAACGACACACATAACAGCCCCGTATTCTCCTTATTTCTCCATAAGGGATACCGGTACCAACCAATGTGCCACATCAATGTAGCTACTTCTTCAACCGTATCGGTCTATGCCGTAAGGTTCCCTCACAGTTTATTGCTACTCACCTAAAAGGTGTCCCCCAGATCCGGGTTAGGATCTATAGTAACTCCCAAACAAACCCTCAAAAGTAAAGCAACCAAAACAAACAAGAGAAGCAATTTTATGATAACCTATATCCTAAGGTATACCCCACTTATACTCCCCATCACAGTCGCCCGTTCTGTGATACAGTGGCAGAATCAGACAGTTTTAGGAAAATGCTGGTTTGCGTTTTGCGTTTGTATTCACAAAATTTCGCGGTAAGCAAGAGTCGCCACCGACTTTTATTTTATCCAACTGGAAAGGATAAAAGCACATAAAAATTCCTTTTTCGAGATTTTGGGTACGGGGAGTAGATTATAGAAAGGGAAGGTATTAAAACCCTTTTTATTCGTAGTTTTCTATGGGCTCTTAGGTACTTGCTCATCATTTTTAAAAAAATGCTTCCGTGTTTGTGTGTTTTGAAAAGTTTTTGTCTTACTTCGTTTTAACCCTTGTATCAGTCCTCAAGAGTGTTACGAAGTGCTTTTGAAAACTTTGTTTGGAAAAGTGTAAGTGTGAAAAAGTTTGTTTTTGAGCAAGTACCTACTAGTATCCACCTACTCAAAAAAAAGAATGTTTCTATTTTTGTTTCCTTTAGACAGTTTTATCCCGCTATTAAAGAGTAGGTAGCACCGTCGTTGGAGTTGTGAGGGTCAATTCAAAAGGGGCGTACGATCACTAAAGCAATGTTAGGACGTCTTAGTAATAACCCTAATGTCTTAAGATCACATTCGAGGCAACATTTCTGAGGCAACCTTTCCGAGGCAACATTTCCGAGGCAACATTTTCAAACGGGACCTTTGAACTTTGTTTAGACAAGAGGGCAACCACTAAGACACCCTATACTTAATGATCGTTTACCTTAGGCAACCAAAGTGAGAGTATACCCTAGGAGTGCGCATGTGCGAGTGATTTGATTTCAGTTATTATCTTTGCACATTTAGGGTTTTCTAGCCCTTTTAAATTAACATACAGTCTTGTCATGCAATCTTATTATCATACATCTAACAGTTAATATTTGCGAAAATTAAAATGCGAGAAATAAAACTACGCTATTACAAGGCTTCGGGGAGGGGATTAATTACATAGCCAAAAACTCGTAAAAACGATAAATAAAGAAAATCCTAATTAAACTATTACATACTGTGAGCAGTTACATTAATATCGCAAAAATAATAAATGCGCGCGATGAATCGAGAACGAGAAAAAATTAGGGTTTTGACCCCGTCTAAACCTAATTGAAAGAAAAAACATATTTTTGTGGTTTTTGTGTTATTTTGAGAGAAATAGAGTTTAATTGAATAAATAAAGAAAACCTAATTACTAATTAATTTTATTTAAGAAAAATAATTAAATTAACTATTTTTGTATTTTTATTTAATTTGAGAAAAGAAATAAAAATTAAGTCAAGCAAACCCTAATTTTCTAATTTATTTTAATTACATGAAAAAAAGTTTGAATAAGCCTAAGTTAAATTAAAATAATATTAAATTAAATTTGATAAAATAAAATAAAACCTAAGTTCTAAATTGGTGAAATTGATTTTATGATTTTTTGTAAAAAAAAGAAATTAATTTGTTAGAAAATAAATTAAACTAATTAAATTAAAAGAAATAAAATGAATAAAGAGAAAGAAATATGGGCCTGGTTGTAGCAAGAAGGGGGGGGGGGTGGATTGCACTTTCTAAGCCCAATAGTGCCTAGCCCATGTTGACTTTCTAGATCCTGTGTTGCTAGCTTGACTGGGCGCATGATGGACCTTCATTGGGAAGCTTTAGATCTGGCACTTGATGATCAGACTGGTTGGATATTGAGGGCGTATGGTGGATGCCTTAGATGTTAGCGCGTCTGATTATGCAAAGAAAATAAACATAAGCCAAATATAGGGACCTGGGGATCGAACCCAGGCCCTTAGGCGTTATCCAATGCACGATGACCATCTGAGCTGGCTTGGCTTTTTGTATATGGAACAACAAACAAACATTATATGGAAAAACAAAATAATAATGTTACAACACGCGAAATTTTGAATTGGCCAGTCACAGGATGCCACGCTACCCTTCTTCTTCCTCCCACCGTTGCTAAAAGTTCTGCAACTTTTACCTACGGTCAAGGGGTGTAGGTATAACCCTGGGCTTCTCTAAAATCCTATACAAGCGTGATAAACACACAACAACGGTACCAATCAACTCGTGGCAAACTCACGAGCATCATGGTACCCTTATCCATGGCCAATTGTACCTGTAAATAAAAAACCCCAAAAACGAACCAAGAACCCTAACTATGGCATCTTGGTGTATAGCCAATAAAAATACAATTGGATATTACCATTAGCTTGCAAACACCTCAGGGATTAAGAATATATCAATGAATCATGTTAAAGATACCAGAATTGATTGATTCTAAATCAAGAAAATATGAAAACCGCATGGTACTTACAGTGCATTTCAAGGCTTGAGGGAGCTTGTTAAGGGTTGCAATGTGATCCTTGGATGTCCAGCAAACTAATGGTGTGCATGGAATGGCTTGAGGAAGCCTGGAACTAGGAAATCAGATTACAACTTTTCTTTGAAATTTTGAGATTTGTTCTCTTCTTTTCACGCCTCTAATCCCCATGCTTTTGGTCTGCACATGTTCCTTATATACCCTAGAATGAATTAGGGTTACAAACTTGTTTCAAATCTTCCTCAATTAAGATCATTGATTCAAGATTTGATCCTTACGCAAATATTTCCAAATCAAGCCAAATCCAATCTTTTTGTGTCCAAATGAAGCTTGCACGATTTGATTCTCTTTCCAGCTGTATAATAGGCCTAAACATGCACAAAATCTCAAGCTTTGATTAGTTTTGATATTTTCATGATTTTATTTTGATTTAATTTGATTTAATTTGAAATAAAATCAAAATAAAGGACAAAAATAAAATAAAGACAAGTGGGAGAAATCATGGGTCGTGGGTCATGTTACAAACTCAATGCAAGCATAAAAAGTTGGGCCCATTTGATAAAAAATGCAATTTTGGGCACATTTGACTTTTGGCAATTTTGCAAAAAAGGTCAACTTTACCAATGCATAACTTCCTCAATTTTGACCCTAGACATGTGTTCTTGGACTTTTTAGAAAGCTCAAGATGTCCTCTAAGAAACCCTTTTGGTATCATATCAATTGAGTCTTCCATGTTCATGTATGAAGCTTTGACAAAAAAGGTGTTTTTGTTGACTTTTTCAAAATGACCTATAATGTCCAAATTCATATCTTCTTGTGAGTGCATATTTTGAACTTGGGAGCTGAAGATGAATTGTAGGGAATTACATACTCATCAAACTGAGCTTTGGATGGGTCATTTTTGATAAAGTAAGAGAAAGTTATGCTTGGTCAAAGTTGAGTTGACTTTTCCTAGAAAACCCTAATTTAGCAACTTTTGGGTTTTGATGAATTGTGAGCAATCCTTGAGGAATCATGATCAACCCTTGATCAAATGATGAATAATACTTCAAAATGAGGATGTTGACCAAAAATATTGAAGTTTGACTGTATGTGGGCCACAGTTGACTTTTGCCCTAGCAGAGTCGATTTTTAGGCCTTTGAGCAATTGACTGAGCAAGCTTCCTCTGCAAGGATTGAAACTTGACATGGATGATCTTGAGAACATATTAGGACAATGGTGAGCATTTGGGATCCTTTGGATTTAAGCATCTTGATGCAAACTGAAACCCTAATTTGAGGTAGACTGCCTTAGGAGAGAGTTTGTCTGGTCAATCCTTGGGCTTCCTTGAGCAATTTGAGGACCTCACTTAAAATGTATTGAGAAATATGGGAGGGCAAATTTTGGGGTACAACAATGTGGATGATATGATTTCCAGATCACAAACCGAAGAAGAACATCTCGATCACTTACACAAATTATTCGAGAGGATGAAGAAGTACAAGCTGAGGTTAAACCCTAACAAGTGCACGTTTGGAGTACGCTCTGGAAAGCTTCTAGGTTTTGTTGTCAGCAATAAAGGAATTGAAGTTGATCCTGCCAAGATAAAGGCCATCCAAGAAATTCCAGTCCCTCATTCTGAAAAAGAAGTCAGAGGATTCTTGGGTCGTCTCAATTACATTGCCCGTTTCATATCACACGTAACTGCTACTTGTGAACCACTCTTCAAACTCTTGAAGAAAGATCAGATAGTCAGATGGAACGATGAATGCCATATTGCTTTTGACAAAATCAAAGAATACCTACGAGAACCTCCTATTCTCATGCCTCCAGTTGAAGGAAGACCCTTGATCATGTACTTGACTGTACTAGAGAACTCTATGGGGTGTGTGTTAGGCCAACATGACGAGTCTGGCCGAAAAGAGCATGCTATTTATTACCTGAGCAAAAAGTTTACCGACTGTGAAACAAGATATTCACTGCTCGAGAAAACTTGCTGCGCTCTGGCATGGGATGCTTGTCGGCTAAGACAGTATATGTTGACTCATACAACTTTGTTGATTTCTAAAATGGACCCAATCAAGTACATCTTCGAGAAACCTGCCCTTTTCGGACAGATAGCCAGATGGAAAATGATCTTGACCGAGTACGACATTCAATACACGACTCGAAAAGCCATCAAAGGAAGCGTACTAGCAGATCATTTGTCCCATCAAGCCGTGGATGATTATCAGTCAATGAACTTTGACTTCCCTGATGAGGACATTATACTGGTAACCGACTGTGCGAAACTTGGACCGTATGATGGACCTGAACAAGGATCCCGATGGACTATGGTATTCGATGGGGCTTCTAACGCCTTAGGTATCAGAATTGGTGCTGTGATCATATATCCTGAAGGTTTCCACACTCCTTTCACTGCCAGACTATGCTTCGATTGCACAAACAATATGGCTGAGTATGAAGCATGCATATTAGGTCTGAAAGCTGCCATTGACTTAAGGATCAAGCATTTGGATGTGTTTGGAGATTCCGCCTTGGTGATCAGCCAAGTAAAAGGAGATTGGGACACTAAAAACCCTAATCTTATCTCTTACAAGGAACTTGTGCTATCCCTAATTCCTTACTTCGAAGAGATCATGTTCGAGCACTTCCCTAGGGAAGAAAACCAGTTCGATGACGCTTTGGCAACCATGTCTTCAATGTTCAAAGTCAGATGGGACAACGAAGCCCCTATGATAATAATTGAAAGATTCGATGAACATGCACATTGCTATGAGCTTGACACTGATGCGGAAAAGCCATGGTACCATGAGGTGATGAGATACCTTGAAACACAAGAGTATCCAGAGGGGACATCTATCAATGACAGAAAGTTTTTGAGAAGATTTGCAGCCAAATTCTTCCTAAGTAACAGGATATTATACAAACGCAACCATGATTCGACTCTACTCCGATGTGTGGACAAGAAGGAGGTAGAGGAAATTATGGAAGACATGCACGATGGTCTCTTCGGTATTCACTCAAGTGGGCATACGATGGCTAAGAAAATCTTAAGAGCAGGTTACTATTGGTCAACAATGGAGACTGATTGCCATCAACATTCAAGGACTTGTCACAGATGCCAAATCTACACTGACAAGGTCCATGTGCCTCCTATCCCTCTGAATGTCATGACCGCCCGTGGCCATTTGCAATGTGGGGCATTGACAAGATTGGAGAGATCAAGCCCACAACTTCCAACGGACATCACTTCATTCTTGTTGCTATCGATTATTTCACCAAATGGATCAAAGCCGCCTCATTTTCCTCAGTCACCAAGAATGTGGTAGCCAGATTCATCAAACATAACCTCATCTGCCATTATGGTATCCCCGAAAGGATCATCACCGACAATGGGACTAACCTCAATAATGCTATGATTACTGAGATTTGCACTCAGTTTAAGATCAAGCATCACAATTCTTCTCCATATAGACCAAAAATGAATGGCGCGGTCGAAGCAGCCAACAAAAATATCAAGAAGATTGTGCAAAAAATGGTAGTAACCTATAAGGATTGGTATGAGATGTTGTCATTTGCTCTACATGGCTACCGTACTTCAGCTAGAACCTCAACTAGGGCAACTCCCTTTTCATTAGTTTATGGCATGGAAGCTGTTCTGCCAGTGGAAGTTCAGCTTCCCTCGTTGAGGATTATGATTGAGGCAGGCTTAGGCAAAGACGAGTGGATTCAAACAAGATTGGATCAACTGAACTTGATTGACGAAAAATGGTTAACTGTTGTTTTCCATGGTCAGACGTACCAAAAATGGATGATCAAGGCTTTCAACAAAAAGATCAAGCCTCGAGTATATCAAGCTGGTGACTTGGTGATAAAACGCATCATTCTACCACAAGGCGACCCCAGAGGCAAATGGACTCCCACCTATGAAGGGCCATTTGTTGTCAAGAGAGTTTTCTCTGGCGGTGCCATGATGCTGACTACCATGGATGGCGAGGATTTCCCACATCCCATAAACGCAGACATAGTTAAAAAATACTATGCATAAGAGACCCGTTAGGTTGACACACCTAAGCAAAATAAGGGCACCCCGACAAACCAAAAGGTTTGGGCAAAAATTAGAGATATATGCAAAAGATTGTAGACCCGACAAGTTGAAAACCCGAAAGGGAGACTTGGGCAAAAAGGGGTATCCTGGTGGGCTGAAAACCCGAAAGCGAGGTCCAGGCAAAAGTTAAGGATTAAAAGCGTATGACTATGTCCCGTGGAATCAATGCAGTCAATTTTATCATCAAGGTCCAAGTTCAAATGGTCCAAGATCAATCCAATCAACTTCTATCAACGGAAAGAGACATTCGAATACATTGGGGCAATAGTAGAGTTGGAAGGCAATGAGATCATTTCACATGGCTATTTGTTTTCATTCTCAATGATTGTTTTCCTTTCGACGATTTCCTCTTACTAGGATCTCCGTCTCTCTCTACAGAAACGCCTATTCATGGGCAAAATATCAATACAAATACACTTTGAAGTGAAAAATTCCTGTCTTTGTTTTGAATGCAAATTTGTCCAATGACTAAAATTGAATGAACATATGCATATGAATATAATTAAAAACTATTTGGCACATGTGTCCTGCTAAGCAGCAGTAAGCATCTCTTTAATGTGTAGGAAATATCCCCAGAGTTATCTCATTATCATTATCCCCATGAGGACGGCTGCAATAAACCTTTCCCCAATAGGTTTTTATTTCTCTAACAATCATCGAGGAAACACATAGCTCCCCAGCCGAGTTCAAATTTCCCCAACATACAACAATCAAGACACCACAAAGTTCCCCAGCTGAGCATATCTTCCCCGGCCAAGGCTATTATCCCCAAGCGGAGTTTATCCTCCCTAGTTGAGTATATCCTCCCCAAGTTGAGTCTGTCCTACCCGACTGAGTCTACACTCTCCAGTTTGAATTTACTTTCAGATTGTTGCAAATCATAAGGCCATAACCCCTGATCCCCAGTAAATCCGTCAGTAAAGCCTTTACTATTTCCAAAAAAATAAGATACTATGAAGCCTGGATCCGACCAGGTATTAGCATAATTTTCAAGTTATTACTGGAGCCTGGACCCGACCAGATAAAAGTTTGACTTCTTCAAGTTGCTGAAACCTGGACTCGACCAGATAACAGTTTGAGTATCTGAAACCTGGACCCGACCAGATAACAGTTGATCTCAATTTCAAGATGCTATGAAACCTGGACCCGACCAGATAGTAGTCTAACTCTTCAAAGATATAGAAGAACCTGGACTCAATCCAACCAAGGTTTAATTTCTTTTCCCCAGTAGAGTTTTCCTCTACCCCAACAAGTTGTTGTGAAGCCTGGATCCGACCAGATAGCGATTACCCTCGGAGATTTGTTGTGAAACATGGAAACCGACCAAATAACAACTAAATCCCCAAATAGTTTATTGTGAAACCTGGACCCGACCAGATAGCAATTGACCTCATCAACCTCAGAAATCTGCAAAGCCTGGATCCGACCAGATGACATTTTTTCAAACAGTTTATTGTGAAACCTGGAGCCCGACCAGATAACAATTAACTATGATCCCCAAAGAGACACTATGAAGCTTGGACTCGACCAGATAATAGTACAACTTTCCAAAAACCATGAAACCTGGATCCGACCAGATAGTAGTTACCATTTCAAGTTACTGCGAAGCCTGGATCCGACCAGATAACAGTTAACTTCTGTATCCCTAGCAAGTTGTTGTGAAGCCTGGATCCGACCAGATAACTATTCAATTTCAAGAAATTTTCTGCAAAGCCTGGAATCCGACCAAATAACAGTTAATTCATCTCTTCCCCTAGTAAGTTACCGTGAATCCTGGATCCGACCAGATAGCAGTTGACTACTTCATCCTCAGCAAATTGTGAAGCCTAGATCCGACCAGATAACAACTGATATTCAAGAGATATCCCCCAACGAAAGTATCCTTTCAACAAAGTTTGAAGATATGCATATTTTTCACCCCCAACGGTAATCGGGGATTCAACCCCCCATAATTTCCTCAGAAGCAGTCAGAGATTTATTTTCCCATACAGAAACATACATCTCACGATCATACATCATAGCATGTACATACCCTATGCATTTAGCATAATACCACATCTGGTGAACATCATGCATGCATCTGCATTTTACTAACTCTTTTTCTCACAGGTAAAACATCAAGTTTTAGTATAAATCAACAAGAGATTTGTGCTGATATTTCTCCTAATGTTTATCAACTTTCCTCCAAATGGCATCTATAAGCCCATTCATCATCCATCTTCGAGTGCAAATTTCTGGGCACTCTAGTGTTCAATCATCTTTCACCTTTAAGTCACGAATGGCGGACTCACCAATCTAACTCTTCAGGTTTAAGAAGATTGAACAGGGGCAGCTGTTGTACCCCAAAATTTTCCCTCTCATTTCTCGAGGATTCTCTCACTAGATCTTCTATGACGTCAAGTTTGCAGCACTCATACATCAATTTAGGCTTGGAATTGGCACAAGGGCAAAATGGTCAATTGCATATTAGAAAGTCAAACGTGGAATTTTTAGTCAACATTACATTCCAAAGATCAAATTTCATCAAGACATTCAAGAATATCAAACTTGATCATCAAGAAGTCAAGAAAGTCAAAAGTCAACTTGAAAAGTCAAGATTTCCAAGACTTATAAATTTTCTAAGTGTTTTTATATATGATAATTTCATCACTTCATGCCATTCTTTCACCAAGATGCAAGACAGTTCAAGGGAAACTTTCAACATGAAAGTTGTAGATCTCCATGATATATACAACATTGCTTTACACAACTTATCCTAGAAGTGCTTGGATTTTGAGTTATAAATTCATGAAGTCATGACATTTTCATTTAACACTTAGAGAAATTTTCAACAGATTTTGGTCAGGATTTTACCCCAACTTCTTGGCATTTTTTCACATAGTTCTAAGATTATTTTGTCAAAATGGCCAATATAAAATTTATAGAGGATGTTTCAAGCTTTCCAAAACATCCAAGAGCATAAATTTATCATACTTGAGTTAGGATATTCAAGGGCATGAAGTTGAGCATCCATTCTTGAATTACAAGCCATTTTTGTTGAAGAACACATAATCCAATTGGCATGATGTGCTGCATAATCTTACTTTGCAGGCCTTGTGACTTGCAAATCTCATCATAATTTAATTCTTACACCCACTCTTGAGCTATTACCCAAGTGTTTTAACCATTGTCCAAAAGATCTTTCCATTTATGGCATAAAGGCACCATTGCTATTCTTGAAAAGCAAGCTTTTTGTACAAAGTTTGTCTTGAGCCCATACCTTGCTTGTTGCTGATTATACTCAACCATAAATCAGGGGAATTAGCTCCTCTATACCAGCAACTTTGGCACTTCACCTTGGGACTATGGAGTACTTGACTTAGTTTGATCTTTGTAATCAACCCAAACCATAACATGTTGTCTTATAAACCTAATAAGATCATATGCACAAACCCCTTGCCTATAAATAGAAGAAGCATTTGCAAGAGAAAAAGGTTGAAAAAAGGTTGAAAAAATGTTGGAAAAATGTTAGAAAAATATAGAGAAAAGCCATAATTCTTGTTGTAAACTAGCCATCAAAAGCCATAACAGTCCACAAAACTTCCACTCTTGAGTTTTAAAGTCCAAACCTTTGAACCTCTCATGCCTTGCAAATTCTGTCCAACCAACTAAACAATCCACATACATCATATAGAAGTTGTTCAAACACAAGAAAAACTTATGTAACAACACTATCATCACATCCCAAGCTCAACAACAACCCATACAGTAGCTCAAACTCAAAGCACAAATTTCAGTTTCAAGGTAAGTTTTTCTTGACTTTGAACTCTTCATACAAGCATCATTAATGGTTCATTTGTGAAGATAAAATGTAGTAACCATTTTTCTTGAAGCTAACCTTTTGTTTATCTTCCATTCTTTTCATTATATGTTGAAAACTAACCCATGTATGCAGCAAGACAATGTTGAAGTAGAAAAAATGACAGTATGAGTCGACACATAGCCTTATGAGTCGATACATACTACTTTATAGGCCCAAAACAGAAGGAAAACAATGTATGAGTCGACACATAGCCTTATGAGTCGATACATACTGCTTTACAGGCATAAAACAGAAGGAAAAACAATGTATGAGTCGACACATAACCTTATGAGTCGATACATACTGCTTTACAGGCCCAAAACAGAAGAAAAAAACAATGTATGAGTCGACACAAAGCACATATGAGTCGACACATGCAGTGTATGAGTCAAAACATACCATTATGTATCGACTCATACTGAGTTGATTTGGTAATACAAGGGCAAGGAAAGTTATGTGTCGATGCATGTGAGCTTGTGTCGACACATAATAGTTCAAAATGCATTTTTTCCTTCTTTTTACACTATTTTTACGTTTCCTTCATGGTTATTCGATATGGTTGTAATATTTAAGTTCCTACTTCATCCCCATTTGTAAATTGTACCCTCATCCCCTAAATGATGTAATAGCGTAGGACTTTACATTTCCGCAATTTGTCGTTTTCAAATATAAATGCTAGTAACTAGGGTTTGTATGGCAAGACATAAAATCAACAAGTAGATAACCCTAATCAAAGATTAAATGCATGAAAATCAAACACGCTATTCACACATGCACCCTTAAGGTTAACACCACTTGTTGCCTAAAAAATGGTCATGTTATGCATGTGGAGTGTCTTAGCAAAAACAATCGAAATACAAGATCATAGTCCCTCGATGACGCTATCTAATTTGCCTTACAAATGATCTTAGTCCCTCAAAAAAAGAAGGCTAAGATACCTTGCAACATTGCTAATCATGGCTATACGATGACCCACGCCCTTCCCGCTTACATCCAAAGATAGGGTTACTTACCAAATCAATGGTAAGACAACAATGTCAAAGGAAAAGAAAATGAACAAGAAAGACATTTGAGTAGGTAGATTGCTCCTAATTACTTGCTCCATTTCAAAACAAACATCCTTGCTATTTTCAAAAATAATCACCTACACTTTCAAAAAAACCTTTCAAAACTTGAAAACATTTTCAAAAGATCAACACTTTGTATACATTCTTACGAACGAGAATCATTACAAAGTTTGCCTAAACGATGACATCTTTATAAAATACTTTCAAAAACCACACAAATCACATTTTCAAACAAAAGCAAGTGATCTAGCAAGTAACTAAGAGCCCATGGAAAACCATGGATGAAAAGGGTGCTAATACCTTCCCTTTTCATAATTTACCCCCCGAACTCAATGAACAATCTCAAAGGTCTTTCCTGTGATTTTTCACCTTTCCTTTTGGATAAAAGAAAAGTCGGTGGCGACTCTTGCTAACCGCAACAATTACGATCAAACGCAAAACACCCAAGTCAGTTCTCCCACCGTATCACAGGTAAGATAGGGTTTTAATTTTTTAATTAGGGGAACTCGCCTTGGTTTTTAAGCCGCGTGTCTATGTATTCTCTTATAAGGAATCAAAGTCCTAATTCGTAGTTCGAAGTGTTTGGTTAGTTTTTTTTATGAATTATGGAAGTATTTTGAATTAATCCTTGGACCAAGTCTTGGTTGAAAATATCGGAATCGTAGACGAAGTTCACAGTTAATATAAAATATTTCCATAATCCTTTTTAAAAATAATATGATTTTTATATGTTAGTAGAAAAATTGTTAGTATTTGATTGTTAACTATTTTAGAGGTGCTATGCTATATGAGAAAATAAATTTGAATGAGAAAAAAATGTTTAATGCAATTATAAAAATCAAGGTTAGTGTTTTAAAAAATAGTTTGATTAATAAATAATTATTTTATAATTATTAAAAATATATTAAATATTTTTAATAAATTTTTTATAATTATGCAAAAATTATATTTAATGCAAATAATGTTGATGATCATAAAATAAAAAACAAAACAAATTAAATAAACAAAATTTAAATACAAAAATAAATAAAAAAGGAATAATTAATTTGGACGCAGGGGGTGCATTTTCCTATTCAGTAGTAATTTATGGGGGTGGATTTAGCAATGGGCTTGAGCTCAGAATTTTGTCATAGATCCAAAACGTGAGGGGGTACGAATGGTGGTTAAAGAAGTAAAGGAAAAACTGAGGTGTCTGAATAGTGATGGGCCTTGGCCCAAACGAAAGATTGCTAAGTGCGCTTGGATCTCGTGAGGGTGAGCGTAGAGCTTATGGTCTGTTAATGCGGTCTGAGACATTCGATTCAAATCGTATGGATATCAGAAGCTAATTCTGAATCAACAATTTAAAGTATAAGAAATGGGCAGTGATTATGGGATATTGACTAGGGAGCATGGTAAGGGCATGCATGGGATCTCTGTACAGTGACCCAATCACGCGGCCTGCAAGTGGCCATATGTCGCTCATCAGACGGAGACGTGGAGGGAGTACATCTTTGCTTTTCTTTCGTTTTTTGTTCATTTTCAACTTTCATCCTCTCTCTTCTCCTACTCTCTCTATTCCTCTCATTCTTCTTCCAACAACAAGAACCAAACCCAGAAAACCCAGATCGACCCAAAATGGCGGTAACTCCAACTGGCCTCAACCCTAAAACAAAACTCAAACTCAAAATCAAACCACAAATTATAATTACGAAACCCTAAATCTAAGGGTTCAAAGGCTTACCATGATTTCTCCTTGTATATTTTTCTGATTTCGCTCCACTTTGTTCTGATCCCCTCTTCTCCTTCAATTTGCAGGTAGAGAGAGTTGCACGACGACGATTGAGGAACAACAATCTTAGGGTTCTAGATCTGGGCGAAGGAAGTGCTCTGAGGGCGATGAAGGCTTGGAATAATCGAATATTCTACTTCTTCTCCTTCTTTTTTGCTTTATTTTTCGGTTCCCCTTCAGGTTTAGAATTAGGGCTTTTATAGTGTTTAGGGATTAGGAAAATTATTAATTTGATTTTCAGTTATTATTGAGATTGATTGAAGATTGATAAATTAGAGATTAAGTTTTATTGAAATTAATTCGTTTGTAATCTCATATTTGATTCAATTCGTATTGAATATTAGATTTATATTAGGATGTATGTTGTGATTAATCTAGACTTTGTTATGCGTTATAAATCCAATCAATGAAATTGATTTTGTTATATTTGATTCGTTCTGATTTTGTTTCTGGGCTTTCGAGCTTACTTAGCGAAGGGGACGAACAACAAGCTGCCACTGCTTATTGGGAATTAGGGTTTCAAACATCCTTGTTGGCTCTGGTCAACACCTTTTAGATAGTAAAAACAATAATAATAAAAGTAAAATAAATAATAATTGGTAATATCTAGTGTTAATGATAATAATAATAATGTTTAATAGTTAATAATAATATGAGTAATTATAGTAAATAATTTTAATAATTGTAATAAAAAGATAATATCAGATGTTACCCTTGGGTCAACCCTAACAAACCTAAGGGCCTCCCAAAAACTTCTAATGGGCCAACATATTAAATATAGACACACCCCTTGTTAAAGAAACACACCCTTCTCTATGGACTTAACACAAATAAAGGGCCCCCAAAGGGCTTAATAAGCCGCAAGATTCAAATTTATTAACAAACCCATTTAATAAAAAGATGATAAACATACCCCCTCTTTAGCATTTTAACACCCCCGTCATATCTAAAAAAATAACTAATTAAAAGCAAAATACCTATAGGTTAGAAATATGATAACACTAAAATTCAAATAAAATGACAATTAATATTAACAAGGAAACTTTGGGGTATGATAGCTTCCCCTATTTAATTACTCTACAATTGAATGGTGCGAGAATACGAAGGTCTCGCACATTCATTTCAGAGGGTTATTAAATAATGGAAGACCCTTAAATTTGACCCAAGAAATATAAGGATACACTGTAAAATATACCCAAGAGTACGGGAAAAAATGGGCAAAGATGATAATGTATCATCCTACCAGAGTTTGAATAGAGAGTATAATTGAAGAGTAATATTGACCTAGATATGACGATGCAGATAACTCGTCAACACCTAAAAAAAGAGTATCAGCGGCCTTTTATGTATTCACAATAACCTAGGAGGTAAATGACACAAGCTTGGAGATAGATAGCTTATTGCTAATTTGAGACTGATGCAACAAGCTATATCATACTTTATAGAGTATTTACCACGACCTAGAGGGTAAATAACACTGATTTTGAAAAATGTCTTACTAATGCATAGAGACTAACATAGTAAGTTATAATGCATATTTTGTTTACTCATTGCAACCTAGGGGATTAATAATACAAAGTTGATAATCCATTGTCGCTTTGAGACTAATACAATGAACCATATCACAGAAACTGATAACCTATTGCTGCTTAGAGGCTAACACAATGAGTTATATCGCATATTTCATATATCTACTACAACCTTGGGAGTAAATGATATGGGTTGAAAATATCTTACTAACGCTTAGAGAATAATATAGTAAGGCATTGCCGGTGTACTTATCACAACCTAGAGGATAAATACATATACTTGATAATTCATTGCTACTTAGAGACTAACGCAATGAACTATATCATAGATTTCTGTGTACCTACCACAACCTAGGGGGTATCTAACACGAGTTTAAAAATGATAAATTACTAAAACTTTGAGACTAACATAGTAAGCTATATTGCCGATTTGCATATCTATCACATCCTAGGGGACAAATAATGCAATTTTTTTTAAAGTTTGAAGAGTATTTTCGAATCTAAATCAAAGATAAGATCGAAGTTTTATCGGTTGTGTCTGTTCTCAACCAAGGTGTTTGTTTGTATTGCACAAATAATCTAATTCAACAATAGGCCTCGAGAAAGTTTGTAGTTTAACCAAAGTAGATTTGAAAATTCCATGCATGATGTATATGCACAATGCCCTAAATAGATATGATACCCAAATCCGCTTATTTTATAGATGCACCAAATGTCTCGTATGTACATGCACAAAGTGTCTTGTAGATGTATTTTTGATATTTTTCTTCTTTTAAACAATTAGTTTTTTCAAGTCACCAATTCCCCAACACTGTATGTGTCTTTGACGTGGTATCTCCAAGTTGATTTGAATTTTGATATAACAAGGTGAATGACGTTAGCAAGATATTGATAATTGTATCGTAGGCGCAGAAATAGGTGAGGACATAAATGTGGACGCAGGCGTGGACGTAGACACGAATTTTATTTTGACATTTTTCTAACCAAAATGTTTTTTGATGTTTTATGAAATTTTTTTAATTGTTTGTCCAATCCCCAAAATAATTTCAACGCAGTATTTACAAGGAATAATCGTAGTATTTTGCAAACAAGTCCAAAAAAGGAAAAACAGAATTGAAAAGATTGAAAAGTAATTCGTTTTATTGGTAAAATTCCTTTAAATAGGTGAGAGTACATGATGCAATTCCTTAAAAGAGGTAATTACAGAAAGTTTAACAAAATTTGAAAATGGCAATGAAAATGATAATTGCTACTGCTATTTCTCCAATGGTCTTTTGATAAATCCGATCTCCTTTTCTTCTGAGTCAGATTAGTCAAGTCAATCCTTCCCTTTCATGGTCGTAGTTGTGGTTATTAGATCGCAGTCTATTTGTGCTTTATTTTAAATAAGATCCCTAACTTTTGTCTGGACCACCCTTTCGGGTTTTCAATCCACCGGGACAATTTTTTTGTTCATATGTCCCTAATTTTTGCTTGGATCGCCCTTTAGGGTTTTCAATCCACCGGGACACCCCTTTTTGCCTAAGTCACACATTTAGGGTTCAAACTTAGCAGACCTTTTATACATAGTATTTTTTGACTATGTTTATCGAATGTGGTAATTCTTCCCTATCCATTGCTGTGACGATAAGACCTCCACCGGAGAATGTTGTTTTAACCACATATGGACCTTCGTAGTTAAGTTTTCATTTACCACATGAATCTAGGCGAGGTATGAGAATCTTCTTGAGAACCAAATCCCCTTCTTTGAACACTCGAGGACATACCTTCTTATTGAATGCCTTCTTCATCCGCTTTTGGTACAACTGATCATGGCACAGAACTATTAATCATTTTTCTTCAATAAGGTTAAGCTGATCAAGTCGTGCCTGAACCCACTCTAATTCTTCAAGCTTGGTTTCCATTAGAACTTGTAGCGATTGAATCTCTACTTCAATAGGGAGTACTGCCTCCATGCCATATACAAAAGAGAAAGGAGTTACCTCTAAATTCTTTAGACTAAAAGGCATAACTTTGTAACAGAAGGTTCCCAAAGGAGTCATGAAAGTAGTCTTTTCCATATCCCCGGGTGCCATTTTGATCTGATTATAACCTTTGAAGCCATGAATGGAAATACCGAGGCTTGAGCTGTATTGTCCACCAAAACATCTATGTGAGGTAATGGAAAATCATCTTTGGGACTTGCTTTGTTCAAATGCTGATAATCTACACACATGCATACTTTGTCGTCCTTCTTGGGAACTGTCACGATGTTAGCTATCCAAGGTGGATAATCTACCATGGATAAGAATCCTACATCAAATTGTTTAAGCACCTCTTCTTGAATCTTGTCAGACATGTCTGGACGAGTTCTTCTGAGCTTCTGTCTAACTAGAGAACAACCTTCTTTGAGAAGTAGTATGTGCACCACAATATCTGTATCTAATCCTAACATATCTCTGTAAGACCAGGAAAATGTACCCACATATTCATGTAAAAGCTTGATCAGCCTTTCTTTGATGCTTTCCTCCAAGGTTTCCCATAGCTTAATCTATTTCAGATCTTTCTTTGTGCCAAGATTGATGATCTCAATAGATTCTTGGTATCGTTGTATATTGTCAGCTTTTTGTTCTAATACCCTCGCCAATTATTCGGAGAGTTCAAGATCTTCTTTATCTTCCTCTTCAGCTTGGTTAATTGGTGCATCAAAGTTATATAAGATAGTAGCAGTAACATTATCAGTTGGTTTAGATGTGGATCTGCACCTTTTATCATGTTTTGGTGCAACTTAGTATGTGAGTTTGAAAAATTCATATGAAGAAAAGTATTGCCATTTTTGAAAAGGAAAGGGATAAATGTAAGAGAAAGACATAGATCTTAATTGAAAGCAAAACAAAACTCTTATTAATTGAAAATATTGTTTGAAACAAATGGGGGACCCTTACAAACTACGCCTATGCCTTGGGCGTGACATATGTTCTTTTTAAAATAAGAAAAATTACTTTGGAAAGAAAAAGATCTCTGGAATCTCCACGGTTGTCCAATTCTTGAGTTCTTCGCCTGAAGCACATCACGGTTGAAGTTAGATGCTCCTTTGGTGTTGCTTTTGTTGGATATAATTGCTACTTTCCCGCCATGCTCTACCCATTTATTGACGAAGGTTTTCTAGATGGGAGGAAATTGCACCTTGTCTTTTAGAATAGCCTTTGGCGGTTCGTACCCCAAACCAAAATGATCTTTTTTCCCAGGTATCTCCACAAGTTTACCCCAACCTTTTGAGATACAATCTTCCACAACTGCTTGTAAATCTTTCTATGAAGTCATAGTAGGTTTCTGGATCTTCTCCACTAGTAGAGTTACCATTGAAGCAACCTATAAGACTTGAAACAATGTGTCTATGAAATCTTTATCCACACTGATATATTTGTAGGAATCTATGTGACTTACAAAGATATCCTCCTCTCTGTCGATTATAACCAATCTTCCTTCAACGAGGAACTTCAATTTTTGATGTAGGGTTGAGGTAACAGCCCCTGCGGCATGAATCCAATGTCTCCCGAGCAAGCATGTATATGCTGGCTCTATGTCCATCATTTGAAAGGTAATGTAAAACATATGCAGATCAATCTTGACAGGAAGATCCACTTCTCCAAACACCAAACTTTGAGAACCATCGAAAGCTTTAACTATCATAGAACTTGGTCTTATGACAACATCGTCTAGCGTTATCTTCATCAGGCTGGCTTTTGATAGTACGTTGAGGGTAAAACCAATATCAATGAGCGCCCTGAATAGTCTAGTTGTCCCTATCTGTATAGAAATGTGTAGCGCTTTGTTTTGAGCTCTACCTTATAGAGGTAACATGCCGTCATTGAAGCCTAGATATGATCCATATGTTAGATTCACCACGAATCCATCAAAATGATTTACTGTAATCTCTTTCGCAACATAAGCGGAACTTAGAATCTTCATTAGAGAATCTTGATACGCTTCTGAATTGATAAGCAACGACAATATTGAAATCTTGGCCAGGGTTTGGTGTAGCTGATCTACCACCTTATAATCACTCCTCTTGATTATTTTCAAAAATTATTCTGCTTCTTGGTCGGTAAAATTCTTGTTCGGAGGTTCTTGTTCTTGAATTGTATCCACCATAACTTTTCCTATATCCTTAGCTAAAATATTATCCCTCTTTTATTGTTCGGGACCATAGATTCGACCACTGCGAGTCATGTCCCATGTCCCTGCTATATTTGTAATTGCAGGCTCTTGGATCGTGGATGAATCATGTTCTTTCCTTAAACCATTGACATAGAAATTATAATCATAAACCCATGGCACAACTTTGTCACTTTCATAAGGAGTGAGAGACGGCCCCCTAATCATCACTGTAGTCTTCAGAATCACTAGTATCCTCAGAGTCTGTCGTGGTATTGTTACTGGTGTTTTTGTCGTACTTGACTATCCCCAAGGAGTTACAATAGTTTTCTTAGCAGCACTCAACCCTTGGCAAGAAATTACCAATGTATTCTTTGTATTTCAATCGGTTACAGCTATGTATTCTCCTTCAGGGTATTACCCGAATTAGACTATCCCTTGGTCCACCAATTTCTGTAACGAATTCTTAAAAGCTTTATTATGATCCAAAAGGAAACCATGTTCAAACAAATATTCCTTCAGGAGATCTATTAGAGCTATTACTCGTCTAGCTTCCCCAAAGTCGGTGACTACCTCAATTGCGTTCATAGTTGGTCCACCATGCAGAGGCATGAGGTTCGTCTTGGTATTTGGCTTGTCAAAAGTGATATCTTGAGAATCCATGAAATGTTGAACCTTATGTCTAAAGGCCCAACATTTTTCTATAGTATGACCTGTAGAGTTAGCATGATACTCACACCTTACGTTAGCGCCATATTTTGGTGGGAGTGCCCCAATTGGAGGGGCTAGTAGCTTCATCTCTACCAAATATGCTTTGAGTAAGTGTTGCAGTAGTTGACTGTGAGGCATGGGGAGAGGATCAAATCTTCTCGGAGGCCTTTCAAACCTATTCTGTTGTTGTTGTTCTCGTGGGATCACTAATGGTTGTTATGCTCTCTGATGTGATGCGACAACATTAATTTCTCCCTCCTTCTTCTTCAAGAATTTAGGAACATGCTTCTTTGAATTGTAAGGAGTACTGGATGATGCCCCTTGTATCTTGCCACCTTTTATACCTGTCTCAATTCTTTCACCAATAGTCACCAAATCAGAAAATCTGGAAGAGACACTTCCTACCATTTTATCATAATACAACCCTTGTAAAGTACCCATGAACATATCGACAAATTATTTCTCCAAGAGTGGTGGTTGTACACGGGCTTCCATTTCTTTCCATTGTTGAGCATACTCTTTGAAGGACTCATCCTTTTTTTGAGATAAATTCTAGAGCTGCATACGGTTAGGAGCCTTGTTCAAGTTATACTTGTACTACCTTAAGAAAGAGTTGGCAAGATCCTCCCATGTCTGGATATGAACTCGCTCCAATTGCATATACCAATCTAGATGCCCTACTCAAACTGTCTTGGAAACAATGGATCATTAGCTTCTGATCTTGAGCATAGGCATGCATTTTCCGGCAATACATGCGTAGATGGTTCCTCGGGCATGTGAGTCCCTTATATTGTCCAAAGTAAGGTTTTGAATTTTGGGGGGGATCACTACATCTAGTACTAGAACCATTTCGAGAGCATCAATGTCGAAAGTATCGTAACCCTCCACACCCTTCAACCTTTCTTTAATAGATTTACAATGATTGAGCGCCATGGTATTTTCAGCAACATTGGCACGGGCACTCCTTTGAGGCACCTGGTTAATGTCTTCTAAGTCATGATCTCCATACTGCAGGTCTATGTAATTATCCATGTCGTGTGGATTATTAACTGGAATTTGAAAGGTATGAGATGCCCATACCTTCGGTGGAGGTGGGATAAAACCTTCAATATCAGCTTGTTTAGCCTCGTGCTGAGCCACATTTGACTTCAGAGGACCTGCTTCTTGTTCTTTTCTTTGTTGGTGATGGCTCGATGCACCAATAGTCTGGGCTACTTCTTCAAAGGCTACCTTTGGAGTCTGGTCTTGCCTCTCAATGATGTTCTCCAGGGATAATAGAACTTGACTCATGTATCCATTACTTTATTTTGATGAGCTCTTGTTTGATATGGAGGTCAGAGAGGTGATGCTTTCTTACCAACGATTTAACTGGAGAATGATTTTTTTGGAAAAATGATAAGTTTTTTTTGTATGAAATTTTTATAAATGTGGTGCTTGTAAATTCATGAATGCGTATGAATATGCTAAAAAAAATTAAATTATTGTCCTATTCAAGGCGGATTTCCTTTATATATTTTTTCTAGGTTTTGCTTTTTATTGGTGAGCGTCCCAAATAAATACACAATAATATGGAAAGAAAGAGTGCCTTTATTGAAATATCAATCATCCTCAAGAGGGAATACAACTCAGATATTGAAAAATATTCGAACCAAAAGTTAATTGCTAAAGGAAATAACAAAAAGAGGAACAAAAAATCTCCTAAGTGCGCCTGCAGATTTCAGCCGTAAAATTATCGACCATAACTCGACATAGCTTGAGTGTTGAGGAAGTCTCCTATATCCTTTAAAAGAGAGACCATCACCATTTCTGCATCTTTCAACCTCCTAGGGATATCACCAATAAGATTATTTGCCAAGAAGTCAAGCTTTGCATGTTTTTCTTTGTACATCCGATACTCCTTGTAAAGCCACAGGATTATGAACTTGTTGTCGGCGCCCACTTGAGCGATCTTCACATATTGTGCTTCCCAATACGCCTTTTTATCCCTCACCTCCTTATAGAGTTCCCTTTTAATGAGGAAATCCTTTCAGAGGCCTTCTAGATCATAACAAACTTGCTCATACTCATCAGTCTTTTGGACGAGAAGTCTTTCTTCCCCCATCCTCTTGAGATGTTCTCCTACTTCTGATTCTTGGCTATCTTGGAGTCTCGTAGTAAGATATTTAATTTGCTCTTCTCGATCTAGAATAGCTTGTGCCAAACTTTGAATTTGAGCTCTCAATTTCTCTTTCATCTCCTTTTTGTCTTGTATCTCCTTTTAGTGCCACCTATTTAGCTTCCCGATTTCCCTAGCAGCATCCTGCAAATGTTGGTTGTGGGAATCCAAGTTGAAGGTAGCACTCAACAATCCTTTGGTCGAACATTTCTGCTTAAGACTCTCCTTTTCAAATGCTTCACGGTCTCTTTGAATTTGTTGCTCTTTCGACTCAAGCTCTTGTTGAATTTGTTTTTTCTCCTCAGCAAGGTCATGAAGTCTAAGCTCCAATCTATCCTTCTCCTTTTGAGCTTGCTCCAATGCTCTTTTCGAGTTGTCTATCTATTCTACGGACATAGGAAGAGCATCTGGAACATCTGGCTTGTACTTGGGATCAATGTCAAATGGTAGCTCAATAACTTGAACTCTTTCTAAAATCCATTGAGTGTAGGGTTCCCATGCCACCGTATACTTCCTTTTGACCTTTCTTTTGTTGATCCTACTCCAAGCTCGATTGATTTTTCTAAGAAGATCAGGGTCATATTTACCCATGTTGTGAATGATCAATTGTTGAAGTTGTTTGTCGGATGGTTTGTCCTCCAAAGGATATCCAAGTTGGCGTAAAGCAAAACTGAGGTTATAATTAATGCATCCACGTGAGCCAATCAAAGGAACATTCAGAAAGTCTCCACAACTATAAATGATATCTCCAATGTTTAACTTTCTTGCATACTATAAAATAGAATCAGTGGTGAGAGCCCTTAATTTTTGGGGCCATTCGTATCTTGTAATATTTGGAACTATGTAGTCTTCCTTATATAGGTGAGACATGAGCCAACAATACAAAAGAGGGATGCAACAGTTCAGCACACCCCTCCCCTTTTCGTAACGAGTATTAAGAGCATAATAAACATCAGCAAGTAAAGCAGGAGTTGGATCTGCATTCAAAGCTTTTGAGGCCCAAAACATACTAATAGCTGTAGGGTTAATATAGTCCAAAGTCCGCAAAAATAGAATTACACCAAAGACAAGAAGTCCCAAACAATAAATACAAGACTCTCATTCTTTCTTATTAGCAAAAGAAAGGGCTTTAGCTTCCAAATATTGTTTTTTGATCCCTTGTACATCACCATCTCTTTTGTAGTTAGGTGACAAATCATCATAGAGTATCCCTAAAACTCTTGCTAAGTCTTTAACATTGAAAGTCTATCCAATTCCCACACTTTGCTTTAAGAAAAATTTAAAGTTCTATCAAATTCCTCCAAAGTTGGAGCTAGTTGAAAATTTTGAAAAGTGAAACATCTTAGCGGTGGATCGTAGAAATGAACCAAGGCAGTGATAACATCCAATTGTACATCCATTTTTTTCAACTCAAAGGTATCCCCATAACGGAGAACAAACATCTTCATAGCTTTGTCAGATAGTTTCCCCTTGATGATTTTTATCTTTGTTATATCTGGCTTGACGGTACTAACATTGACAAGTTGTTTCCCTTTGGCATCCATTTTTAGGATATTCACCAAAAACCTTTGATTTTTTTCCTAGGAATCCTGTGAATTAATAAGACAACAAAAATGCAAAAACAAATGAATATTTGAAATGCAAAATGAAAAATGCATGAAAGCATGGTGGTGAGGTTTTGTGAAAGGTATCCTTAGTTGGTAGATTCCTAATTTTGGTCTACAGATATTCTATCATCCCCATAAGGTAGATTCCTTAAAGGTATCATGGATAACACTAGAGGGAAAGGCACAAGGGCCTCCCTTAAGAAGATCCTCATGGTAGACTGGAACTTTCATCTCTAAGGTCGTACAAGGTCTCACAATGAGATTTTGGTTTAGGGTTATACAAAGAGTCATTGGTTTCATTCCAAAGTCTTATCCCCCAAAAGTCTAGATCTCGAGGCATATTCCTTTTTCGGAATTCCACCGACTCTAGGTGAAGTCGTCACAAAAACTCATATGGATGATATATCCCATTGGCCAATAGACGAACCTTCTTTCTAAGGGTTTGAAATTTAAAAAATAAAATAAAATCCCGCCACAATGAATAATGTGATAATGAAAATAATATAAAAACAAATAAATAAACCAAATAAATAAATAAAATAAGAAAATATAGAAAATCACCAAAAAAAGAAGAAGAAAAACCCTAACAAAAACCTTAAACCCCAAAAGGAGAGGCTTCTAAACCCTAAGGTTGAGTCCCGGGCAGAGTTGCCAGCTGCCATAATCGACAAAAAATATTAGTCACCACCACTACTTTTTGCCCTAATGACGGGTAAATAATAGAATAACCCTAAATTGATATAAAAATTCTAAGTTCTTGCCTCACTTTAGACGAAGGGAAGGTGTTAGGCACCCCTCATCTACCATGTTCTCAAGAAATTCCTAGGGTTTAGGTTAAAAGGGTAGGATAAAGTTTTAATTTTTTAATTAGGGGAACTCGCCTTGATTTTTAAGCCGCGTGCCTACGTATCCTCTTATGAGGAATCAGAGTCCCAATTCGTAGTTCAAAGTATTTGGTTAGTTTTTTTATGGATTGTGGAAGTATTTTGAATTAATCCTTGAACCAAGTCTGAGTTGAAAATAGCGGAATCATAGACGAAGTTCGCAGTTAATATAAAAGATTTCAAAAATCCTTTTTGAAAATAAAATTGATTTTTATATAAGTAGAAAAATTGTTAGTATTTGATTGGTTAACTATTTTAGAGGTGCTATGCAATATGAGAAAATAAATTTGAATGAGAAAAAAAGTTTAATGCAATTATAAAAATCAGGGTTAGTGTTTTAAAAAATAGTTTGATTAATAAATAATTATTTTATAATTATTAAAAATATATTAAATATTTTTAATAAAAAATTTATAATTATGAAAAAATTATATTTAATTCAAATAATGTTGATGATCATAAAAAAAAAACAAATAAATAAACAAAATTTAAATAACAAAATAAATAAAAAAGGAATAATCAATTTGAACGCAGGGGTGCATTTTCCTATTCAGTAGTAATTTTTACAGGTGGACTTAGCAACGGGATTGAGCCCATAACTTTGTCATAGATCCAAAACTTGAGAGGGGTGCGAATGGCAGTTAAAAAAGTAAAGGAAAAAACTGGGGTGTCTGAATAGCGATGGGCCTTGGCCCAAACGAAAGATTGTTGAGTGCGTTTGGATCTCGTGAGGGTGAGTGTAGGGCTTATGGTGTGTTAACACAGTCCGAGATGTTCGATTCAAATTGTATGAATATCAAAATCTAATTCTAAAGCAACGATTTAAAGTATAAGGAACGAGCGGTGATGATGGGATATTAACTAGGGAGCATGGTAAGGGCATACGTGGGATCCTTGTACAACGACCCAATCATGTGGCCTGCAAGTGGCCATGTGTCTCTTATCAGACAGAGACGTGGTGGAAGTATATTTTTTCTTTTCTTTTTTGTTCATTTTCACCTTCCATCCTCTCTCTTCGCATAATCTCTCTATTCCTCTCATTCTTCCTCCAACAACAACCAAACCCAGAAAACCCAGATCGACCCAAAACAGCGGCAACTCTAACCGGCCTCAACCCTAAATCAACCCTCGAACCCCAAATCAAACCAAAAATTAAAATTAAAAAACCCTAAAGCTAAGGATTCAAAGGCTTACCGTGATTTCTCCTTGTATATTTTTCCGATTTCGCCCCGCTTTGTTCTGATCCCCTCTTCTCCTTCGGTTTGCAGGTACAGAGAGTGGTGCAGTTGCGACTGAGGAACAAAGATCTTAGGGTTTCTATTTAGAAACCCTAGATCTAGGCGAAGGAAGTGCTCCGAGGGTGATGAAGTCCTGGAATAATCGACTATTTTACTTATTCTTCTTCATTTTTGCTTAATTTTTCGGTCCCCCTTCAGGTTTAAAATTAAGGCTTTTATAGTGTTTAGGGATTAGGAAAATTATTAAGTTGATTTTCTGTTATTATTGAGATTGATTGAAGAATGATAAATTAGAGATTAAGTTTTATTGAGATTGATTCGTTTGTAATCTTAGATTTGATTTGATTCGTATTGAATATTAGATTTAGATTAGGATGTATGTTGTGATGAATCTGGACTTTGTTATGTGTTATAAATCCAATCAATAAAACTAATTTTGTGATATTTGATTCGTTCTGAGTTTGTTTCTGGGCTCTCGAGCTTTCTTAGCAAAGAGGAAGAAGAATAAGCTGCTGCCACTTGTTGGGAATTAGGGTTTCAAACACCCTTGGTTACTCTAGTCAACACCTTTTAGATAATAATAATAATAATAATAATAATAATAAAAGTAAAATAAATAATAACTGATAATATCTGTTTTAATGATAATAATAATGTTTAATAATTAATAATAATATGAGTAATTATAGTAAATAATTATAATAATTGTAATAAAAATATAATATCAGATGCTGCCCTTGGGTCAAACCTAACAAACCTAAGGGCCTCATAGAAACTTCTAATGGCCAACAGATTAAAGATAGACACACCCCCTGTTAAAGAAACACACCCTTCTCTATGGACTTAACACAAATAAAGGGCCCCCAAAGAGCTTAATGGGCCGCATGATTCAAATTTATTAACAAACCCGTTTAATAAAAATATGATAAACATACCCATTCTTTAGCATTTTAACACCCCCATCATATCTTAAATAATAACTAATTAAAAGAAAAATACCTCTAGGTTAGAAATATGATAACACTAAAGTTCAAATAAAATGAAAATTAATATTGACGGGGCAAATTTGGGGTATGACACCCATTACATCCATGTGAAGAAGTTGCAAAACTTTGGAAGTAGTCCGATGTTGCAACATTTGGTGTGACATCATGATTTGTTTTTTATTTTCACACTTATCACATACTTCTTCTTCTTCTTCAATATTGATATCTAGCATATCTCTAATGGCTCCTTTAGATATGATTTCCTTCATTCTTTTGAAATGAAGATGTCCAAGATCTTGGTGCCATAACTTTACTCCATCCTCCTTGGTTGTTGAACATGTGGAAGATTAAACACCTATTTGAGATTCCCATAAGTAGCAGTTGTCTTTGGACTTTATACCTTTCATTAGTACATCTTCTTTCTCGTCTTTTACCAGACATTCTAATTTTGAGAAGTTGACTAACAAACCTTGGTCACATAATTAACTAATGCTAATAATATTAGCAGTCAATCCTTTGAGATACAACATATTTTCTAACTTGGGACAATCATCAACATCAACTTTCCAACTCCTTTGATCTCTCCATTAAAACCATTACAAAATCTAACGGAACCTGTAGGATGAGGCTTGACATCCACCAACATCTTCTATACGCCTGTCGTATGTCTAGAGCATCCATTGTCAAAATACCAGTCTTCACTAGTTGAGTCTCTCAAAGACGTATGAGCTCCACTGTCAAAATAACATCCCTATTTTTAACAATCCTTTTCTTGCTCACTTTCTTAGCCTTGGAACAAACTGAAGATTTTTTATCTCCATATAATTTGAAGCAAAAAGGATTTATATTGCTAGACTCACCACAGTAGTGACATCTCTAAGTAGATTGAGGTTGATATGACATTTCACTTCTTCTGTTAGGATGTTCTAACATGTGCTTGGACATGTTGATCTCTTTCTTCTTCTCAAAAGGAAAGACCTCCTCTTCTGACATTTTCCTCATTTTATTATCAAATTAGTAATGAACCTTGGTATGCCCATCCTCTTTCACCATATTTTTGGAATCAATCAAGTTATCAAGCTTGGAATTCAAGAGAGTTACCTTAGTTTGAAGATAAGAAACGATACTAAGGAGTTTCTTCCTTTCATTCTCCAAATCATTAATGATCTTCCTTTGCTCTTCCTCTTTCTTGAGGCTTTCTTCACACCCGTCACAAGTATCCTTGTAGGACACATTCAGGACTTCATAAATATTATTCTCATCACAAGTTTCAATTTCATCTGCCCATCTTTCAGATAGAGCCAACACAAGTTTGGTAGTCTCAGAATTGTCTTCATCTTTTGACTTATCATCATCAAACCAGGATGCAGTGAACCCCTTCTGCTACTTCTTGAGGAAGTTGGGACATTCAGGTCTAATACGACCATATCCTCCACATTCAAAATATCGAATGTCTCTGTTTTGACCTGGCTTCTCTTTTGATCTTGTTTTCTTCTGAGAATCAAGGTTGTTATTGATGTCAAATTAGATGTTCTTGACATTTGGTCTTCCTCTTCTGTCCAATATTTTTAATACCCCATTGATTTATTTCCCAAGTAGAACAATTATATTAGTTAGATCCTCATCGGTGTCTAGCTCAACTTAACCTTTATCATCTTTAAAATTAGATACAAAAGCTATGTCTTTATTCTTTTTCTCAGCCTTGTCACCAATAGTCAAATCAAATGTTTGAAGTAACCCAATAAGTTCATCAACTCTCATGTTGTTGATGTCCTGAGCTTCTTCAATAGTCGTGACCTTCATGTCAAATCTCCTAGGCAAGGACCTAAGAATCTTTCTGACCAGCTTTTCTCATGACATCTCCTCTCCTATTCACTGGATGCATTGGAAATTTCAAGAATCTTCATCTGATATTCCTTAATTGTCTCATCATCATCCATCCTCAAATTCTCGAATTTTGGAGTGAGAAGCCGAAGTCTTGAAATCTTCATTGTAGAGGTACCTACATAACTTGTCTTGAGAATTTCTCAAGCTTCATTGGATACAATACAAGTATTGATCAACCTGAGCACATTCTTATCAACTCCATTGGATAGAGCATGCAAAGCCTTGGAATTTACAATAACTTCTTTATCATCATCTTCATTCCACTCTTCTTCAGGTTTCATAGTTTTAGTTCTAGTCTCTTTCCCATCTTTGTTAATATCCTTCACCATATGATGCTTCCTGTTAGAACATAGTTTGATTCTATAACCCTTGTAAGAGTTTTGATAATAACAAAAGCAAAGAACATTTATGCTCCCTAAAATTATATTCTGTTTTGTAGAGAAGTTCTAATGGAAGAAGATCAGAAGATAAGTAAAAAACTTGTTTCTACCGTGATTGTAAACATCTCTCAAAAAGTTCTGATGGAAGAAGATCAGAAGATGCGCTAAAATGATGTTTCAACTCTGATTATCAAAACTCTTTGAAAGAAATTCTAACGCTACAAACAAGAGTCAGTGGCTCTGATCTCCAAAGTTCTGAAGCAAGCAACAACGAATAATTCAATTTTCTGAAGTGTTACAAATCAAATATTTCCATTGCAAGAGTAACGGATGGAAGGGAACAAGGATCTTTATTTTTGGAAAGCGCCTTAATTATCATTGATCAAGTTTCCAAATGCTCATCCATGCTTCGCCTATTTAAACAAGCCTTGAGGATAAACCGTTCACGATTTACACACGCATAACAACACTACTATCATCTTTCATCCTCAAATGTTCAACATTCAAATTTTGTGTAAAACATCACTGTCTTGTGATACTGTTTAATTAGAAACACTACTGTACACTTCTGTTCATACATTGTTTAGAGATATTCCTTGAGAAAAACCGGGATGTGGTTTATACTTAAGAAGACTTTGGCAGTTGTCAAAGTAGTTTTGTAATCAAGATTGATTAGTGGATTAAGATGTCGTTGAGAGAGGCGAAATCACGTTGGCGGGTGGACTGGAGTAGTTTGAGTTCAAACGAACCAGGATAACCAACTTGTTCTTTACTTTCAGTTTTAAAAATCCCAATTCAAACCCCCTTTCTTATGTTTTTCCATTCTTCAATTGGCATCAGAGCACCTGGTTCTGAGTTCAAGCACTTAACCGTGTCAGTAAAAGATCCAAGCTAAGGAAAACGCTATTGTGGGGCCAAGTCACAACATCAGTAATGACTACGATGATGTGAAATACAAAATCAATGGAAAACCTCCAATCTTTGATGGAGGGAACTCTGACTAATGGAAAGACAAAATTGAAAGTTTCTTTCTGGCTCATGACGCTGATCTCCGGGATATGGTGATTGATGGGTACATACATCCTATTGATGAAAGCGGTCAGAAGATTGACAGAAAAAGAATGTCAGATCATCAAAAGCGAGACTTCAGAAATCATCACAAGGCCATAACTATTCTCTTGAGTGCCATCTTATACTCAATATGAGAATATCACAAACAGAGAGACATCAAAGCACATGTTTGATTCCTTGAGATGGACGCATGAAGGCAACACGCAAGTCAAAGAAACCAAAGCCCTTGCGCTCATTCAGAAGTATGAAGTCTTCAAAATGGAAGAAGATGAAACCATTGAAACAATGTTCTCAAGATTTCAAATTCTGGTTGTTGGGCTAAAAGTTATGGACAAAGGGTACTTAACTGCTGATCATGTAAAGAAGATCATCAGAAGTTTACCAAAGAAATGGAGACCCATGGTCACTGCTCTCAAACTTGCAAAATATCTGAACAAAATATCTTTAGAAGAACTTGTCAGCTCTCTCAGAAGTCATGAGATAGAGTTAGAAGATGATGAACCCCAGAAGAAAGGTAAGCCTTTAGCTCTTAAATCTAACAAAAATTTGATTCTAAAGTTTTGCAGGAAATAGAAGAAAACTCTGGTGGTTCCTCATTAGAAGACGAGTTATCCCTTCTCTACACAAGAGTCAATCAGCTGTAGAAGCACATGCAAAGGAAGTTTAGAAATTCCAGAAGAACAGAGAATCAATCTGAATCATCGTCTGAATACAGAAAGTCTGAACCATCTTCTGAATACAGAAAGTCAAGAAACAGAGACATTGTCTGCTACGAATGCAATGAACAAGGGCACTACAAAATACACTGTCCAAAGCTTCAGAAGGAGAAACCTAAAAAGAAGTTCGTTAAAGAGAAGAAGAAAAGTCTCATGGCAACATGGGATGAATCTGACTCTTCAGAAGCAGACACTGAATCAGAAGATGAAAGAGCCAACATTGCCCTGATGGCCAACATATCAGAAGATACTGAATCATCTGGATCAGAATCAGATTCAGAGACAGAAAATGTATTTTCTAACTTTTCTAGATCTTAATAAGAAGATAGTCTATCAGAAATTCTAGAAAGGTATCAGAAACTTTGAGTCATAAACAAGAACCTGAAAAAGGATCTAGTTTCCGACTCTGAAGAAACTAAGAACCTGAGATTGGAAAACTCTGAGCTGAAAGAAAAAATTTAAAAACTTGAAAATGAATTACAAAATACTCCGAAGGAAACTATCTCAGAAGTTCCTAGTAACCCTGATAAGATCATAAAGGAATATGATCATAGCTTTCAGAAATTCCTCGCTAAAAACATAGATATAAGCAAGATGGCTTCAATGATCTATGGAGTTAGTAGAAATGGTAGGAAAGGTATAGGATACAAAGGTAAAGTATCCCAACCTAAGAAAGTTAAGGATTTGGTTATTAAACGCACTCCTCTGAATTCCCACTTTACCTATGGGCACACACATGAATTAAAGTATACTAGTAATGATTTCTCTTCTAAACCAAAATTCAAACATAATTTTGGTAACTCTAACAAACAAGGACCCAAAAAGATATGTGTACCTAAGGATAAAATTGTCTATGTTGTAGATATCTTTGACAGCAAGACTGAAACATCAATCTTGGTACCTGGGCTCTGGGTGCTCTCAACACATGACGGGAAGAAAGCATATGTTCCAAAGCCTTGAGCTTAAATATGGAGGCTACGTAGGTTTCAGAGGCAATCAGAAGGGGAAGATCATTGGCTCTGGATCAATTGGTAATGGTAATCTTCCCTCTATTACTAATTTTTGTTAGTAGATGGATTAATTCATAACTTGTTATCCATAAGTCAATTAAGTGATAAAGGTTATGATATAATCTTTAATCAAAAGTCATGTAAAGCAGTTAGTCAGAAAGATGGATCTATCCTCTTTAATGGAAAAAGAAAGAACAAAATTTACAAAATAAAACTTTCTGAATTGAAAAGTCAGAATATAAAATGCCTACTATCTGTTAACAATGAGCAATGGATCTGGCACAGAAGATTGGGGCATGTTAGTATGAGAAGAATATCTCAGATTAACAAACTCAATATGGTCAGAGGACTTCCTAACCTAAAGTTCATCTCAGATGCTCTGTGTGAAGCATGTCAGAAATGCAAGTTTGCAAAACCCGCTTTTAAAGCAAAAAATGTTGTTTCTACCTCTAGACCATTAGAACTTCTGCATATAGATCTATTTGGACTAGTGAAAACTGCATCCATTAGTGGAAATAAGTATGGATTAGTGATCGTAGATGACTATAGCAGATGGACATGGGCAAAGTTCTTAAGACACAAGGACGAGTCACACTCCGTTTTCTTTGCCTTTTGTAACCAAGTCCAAAATGAAAAAGATCTTAGAATTGTTAGAGTCAGAAGTGATCATGGTGGAGAATTTGAAAACAAAAAATTTGAACTATTTTTTAATGAGAATGGCATCTCTCATGATTTCTCTTGTCCTAGAACTCCCCAAAAAAATGGATTTGTAGAACGAAAGACCATAACTTTACAAGAAATGGCTAGAACCATGATCAACAAGACTAACATTGCTAGAAACTTCTAGGAAGAAGCAATTAACACAGCGTGTTACATTCAGAATAGAATCTCCATATGACCTATTCTGGAGAAGACTCCATATGAATTGTGGAAGAACAAAAAGCCCAACATCTCGTATTTCCATCCATTTGGATGTATTTGTTTTATTCTTAATACTAAAGAACATCTGAACAAGTTTGACTCTAAAGCACAAAGGTGTATCATGTTAGGATACTCTGAACGCTCAAGAGGCTACAAAGTATACAACACAGAAACACGGATTGTAGAAGAGTCAATCAGTGTTAGATTTGATGATAAGTTTGGCTCTCAAAAGTCAAAGCAAGATAAATCTTTTGTAGATATAGAAGTCCAGTTTACAGGTACTGAAGACACTACATCAAAAGTTTCTCATAAAGAATCACAGACAACACCAGAAGAAGATGTCACAAATATCACAGCAACATCTGAAGAACCTCTCCAGAAAAGACAATCCATAAGCAGCTTAGCTCATCCTGAAGACAAAATTCCGGGAAAGAAAGAACACCCGATCAGAACAAGATCCACATTCAGAAACTCTGAAGAATCTCTCATGGGATTAGTGTCTATGATTTAGCCAACTTCCATTGATGAAGCCCTTCTGGACAATGATTGGATACTTGCAATGCAGGAGGAATTAAACCAATTCACCAGAAACAATGTGTGGGATCTGGTTCCCAAACCAAAAGGGTTCAACACCATTGGAACCAAATGGGTATTTAGAAACAAGTTGAATGAACAAGGAGAAGTCATCAGAAACAAAGCACGGCTAGTGGCACAGGGTTATAGTCAGCAAGAGGGGATATACTATATAGAAACCTTTACTCCAGTCGCCAAGTTAGAATCTATCAGACTTTTAATTTCTTTTGCTGTAAATAACGACATCACTCTCTATCATATGTGTGATCGGTGGATTTAGAACTGACTGTTTTGAGGCTGGTTCGCGAAATGTTGCGGTAAGCAAGAGTCGCCACCGTCTTTTATTTTCTCCAACATGGACAGGACAAAAGCACAACAAAATTCCTTATGAGATGTTTCTCGGTTCGGGAGGTAGATTTATAGAAAGGGAAGGTGTTAGCACCCTTTCTATCCATGGTTATCCATGGGCTCTTAGATACTTGCTCACTATGTTTTCAAAGTGTTTGCTTTTCAAAATTTGAGTGGGTTTGAAAAGGTTTCATTGAAAGATTTCTGAATGACTCTTGTATCAGTCCTCAAGAGTGTTTGAAAAATTGTTTTGAAAGCTTTTTGAAAGTGTCGGTGTGAAAAGGTTTTTGTTTGTTTTTTAGAGAGCAAGTATCCATGAGTCGTCTACCTACCCTAAGGAATTAGGCTGTGTAAATGTCCTTAAAGTAGTACCATCCCACCATTGAGAGGTAGGTAGCACCACCGTTGGAGGTGTTCAGGTCAATTCGAGTGTAGGGACGTTGTGGTCACCGAAGCAACAGTAGGACACCTTAGAAGCTACCCTTATGTCCTTGATCCTTTTTTAATCCGAGGCAACCATTTCGAGGCAACTATTTCGAGGCAACTGTTTCGAGGAAACCGTTTCGAGGCAACTTGTTTCGAGGCAACTGGATCATGGACATAAGGACCGCTAAAACGTCCTATACTTGACGACCACGTTTCGAAGGCAACAGGTGAGGCGTACCCTAGAAGTGGTGTGTGTATTTGTGTGTTGTTTTCAGTTTAACAGTTATCTTTGATCATGGCATTGTGAGCTACGAGTTATTTTTAATTAACCATACATTCTTTCATGCAATTTAGAGTTTAAGAGTGCGGAAAGTAAAATACAGGAAAATAAAGGCTACGCTATTACAAGGAGCGGGTCTATACATCACCAAAATACAAAGACCCGTTTTTGATAAAAATGCGGAAAGTAAAAGAGACCTAATTACTATTACATCCGGAAAGCAGTTACATAATAATTGATAAGAAAAAAATAAGAATAACGCGCGAAAAGAAATTAAAATTGAACGTCTGAGGGTTTTGACCCTTTTGAGAAATTAAATTAAATTGAATACTAATTAATTATTTAATTAAAGAAAAGTGTTTTTTATGCTTTTATATTTGTTATGGAAATAAAGAAAAGAATTAAAAGGAAACCCTAAATCTAGATTATTTTAATTATTAAAGAAAATGTCAAAGTTGACCTAATTTAAACTAATTAAGTAATTTACATATTTATTTACAAAAATAATAATTAATAATAAATAATGATGGAAATAATTAATTAAGAAAAAAGATAAAATGTCAAAAAAACCTAATTCTATATATTTTATTTATTAAGAAAAAAAAGATTAAAATTAAAACCTAAATTAACTAAATTAATTGTTAGTCATTTATTTACAAAAAATGTTAGTGGTGAAATTAATAATAATTAAATATAAAACATTTTTTGGTTTCTGATTTTTTTATTATGAAAATTAATTAATGGTGAAAAAAACAATTAAAACATTAAAAGGAGTTAGAAAAGAAAATCAAATAAAATTAAGAAAAGATGCAAACCAAAGGGGGTATCAGGCCCAGAATGGAGGTGTTTGGAAGTAATTCAGGCCCATTAGACAAAGCCTTTTTTGACTTTCAGGATTGTATGCATGAGGGTTGACTGGAGTGTATCATGGAATTCACCTTCTGACCATTGGATGGGATCTCCTGGCCACTTGGCAAGCACAGGCGTGAGACTCATGGTAGGCCACTGAATGAAGCGCTGCACTAGAAGACATTAAAACAAAAGTCATGAATTATGTGGGGGGACCTGGGAATCGAACCCAGGTCCCAATGCTTGCAATACACCTCATCAACCAAATGAGCCAGGCAACGCGTTTGTACATGTAATGGAAATCAAATGTTATATAAAAAAAACAATGGTTAATGGTATAAAACAAAAGACACGCCAAATATTTGAATGCTCCTATCACACATTGACATGCATGCTTCTTCTTCATCTTTTTTACCTGCAACATGAACAAGTAGCGGGGGTTTTAAACCCCCACAAACCGAAAGTGTGGAAAATAGCGATTACGCCCATAGGTTAAATAAATTGAGTGCGAGGGTTTCAATCGCTTCGTCTTGTTGCAAGGAATTTGTCTATACTGGTTTGATAGTCCAATTTTACAGCATATGCAAAGCCCCAATTTTTGAGCTCTGAAACCCTAAAACATGTTAATGGCAAATCACGATACAGGGCCTTATAATGCAATTGAATCATATCATTAGCTTCAGAAGGTTCCTGTGAATACAAAATAACCAATAATATGTATCAAATGCGCATGAATCATGATATGGAATTCAAGAAAATGTGGCAAACCGTATGGCTTATGTTCTATGATTCTTGGCGCGTTTGGACTGATTCTTGATGCCAAAAGATTCCTGGAAGGTCCAGCAATGTGTTAGAATCCTTTTTATGCTTTGAAACATGCTCCAACTATGAAATCAGTTTCAAGCTTTTCTCTCTTTTTTGCAAATTGGTTATGAGTTTGTGAGCAGCTTTTTTGTGTCTCTTGGAATAGGGTTCACTCTTGCATAAGTATGTGAAGCAAATTAGGTCAAAAACAAGCCCATGGATCCATGAATTTATGATTTGAATATTTGATTTTCAATCATGAAATTTCAATCTTTTTTTCAATGAAACTTTGCCAATTATGGAAGATCTTGTCTTGTTGATTGATGCACGAAATCCTTAGCATGTGTGGAGTATATTTGCTGCATAAAAAGATTTGAAAACCATTATTTGATATTTTTCTACAATTAAAACTAATTAAATGAATTAATAAGAATAAAAATTCAATTAATTAATTAAAAATAAGAAAATAAATCCTTTTGAGCTCAATGGGTCGTACATAGGCTTTGGGTAATGATTCAAGGAAGAATTTGAGGCCCATTAGCAATTTTGAAGTGTTTTAGGCAAAGTTGACTTTTGAAAGTTCCCAAAAATTTTCCAACTTCTCCAATGCATATCTTGCTCAATTTTGAAGCTATGATCATGTTCTTAGACATTTTGGAAAGGTCTTGAAGTCCTCTAACCAATGTCTTTAGTCCCATGTCATTTTTATTTACCAATCTCAAGTTATGGTCTTTGACTTAAAGTGCCTTTTTGTTGACTTTTGAAAATGACCTATAATGTTGAAATTAATAACTTTTTGTGAGAGCATTTCTTGGACTTGGAGTGTGAAGATGAGTTGTAGGAAATGTCATTCTCTTAAAAATGAGCTTTGAATGGGATTTTTCTGATAAACCATGAGGAAGTTATGCCTTGGTCAATTTGCAGTTGACTTTTCAACTGTCCAAAAATAGAAACTTTTGCATCTTGAAACTTTTTGAGCCATGCTTTGAGAATCATGATCAAGACTTGATCAAATGATGATTGTGGCCTCAAAATTAGATGTTGACCAAAATTTTTGACTTTTGACTGTCAAATGACCATTTTGCCCCTACAGTTGATTGTGGAGCAATTAGGGTTTTTGACTGTGCAACTTGATACTGTGAGTCTTGAAACTTGACATATGGATGCTTGACAATGTATATGGGCATATGGGACTTGATTGGACCCTTGGAAACCTCATTTTCTTTGCAGGAACCAAAACCCTAATTTTGACTGTGTTAGGAGACAATTGGACTGTGCAACCCTTGAGAGATTTTGAAGCTTGATCTTGGCAAATCTTGAAGAATATGGGAGGGAAAATTTTGGGGTACAACAATATGGATGTCAAAAGTGCATTCTTAAATGGATACATTGATGAAGAAGTTTATGTGCACCAACCCCCTGGTTTTGAAAATTCAAAACATCCAGAGTATGTTTTTAAACTAAAGAAATCACTATATGGTCTGAAACAAGCTTCTAGAGCTTGGTATGAAAGACTAAGTAGTTTTCTGCTAGAAAATGATTTCACCAGAGGGAAAGTGGACACAACCTTATTCTGTAAGCCATTTAAGAATAACATTCTAGTTTGTCAAATTTATGTAGATGATATTATTTTTGGATCTACTAAAGCCTCTCTAGGAGGAGAATTTGCTAAGTCCATGTAGATAAAGTTTAAAACGAGCTTGATGGGAGAAATCAAGTTCTTTATGGGAATTTAGATCAATCAAACACCAGAAGGAACATACATGCACCAAATAAAATACGTCAAAGAACTTCTGAAGAAATTCGACTTATCAGAATGTAAGCCAGCCAATACTCTAATGCATCCTACATTCATTCTGGAGAAGGAAGAGGTAAGTAAAAAGGTACAACAGAAGATCTACAAAGGTATGATTAGTTCTATCTTATATATTACAACTTCAAGACCTGATATTCTGTATAATGTATATCTATGTGCCATATTCCAATCAGATCTTAGAGAATCTCACTTAACAGCTGTTAAACGAATTTTCAAGTATCTGAAAGGTATTACTAATCTTGGTCTATTTTATAGAAAAACTAATGAATACAAATTAGTAGGGAACTGTGATGATGACTTCACTGGAGACAGAGTAGAAAGAAAAAGAACTTTTGGAAGCTGCCAGTTTCTGGGAGAAAATCTGATCTTATGGTCTAACAAGAGGCAATCCATAATTGCATTATCAACCATTGAAGCTGAATATATAGGAGCAGCTGGATGCAGAACACAGATGCTCTGGATGAAAAGTCAGCTTGAAGACTTCAAAATATTTTAGAGTAACATTCCTATATCTGTGACAATACTTCTGCTATTTATTTATCTAGAAATCCAATTTTAAATTCTAGGGCTAAGCATATAGAAATAAAACATCACTTTATTAGGGACTATATTCAGAAAGGAATTCTTTCCTTAAAATTTATTGTCACAAACCATCAATGGGTTGATGTCTTCACTAAACCACTTTCCGAAGATAGGTTTAATTTCATTCTGAAACATCTCAGCATGAAATTATGTCCAGAATAAGAGTTTTATTTATGTATTCTTTAACCCTCAGAAGTTTATATTTTTTTGTGAACATATGATTAATAATTCTTCAGAAGTTAGAAGGACAGTTGCATCAGGATCTATCTAAGAAGATCTGAACAGTTCCCAAACGGTTCATTTCAAAGATAGAAGCATGCAGTTCACATCATCAACATCTGTCATCCTCTCACAAGCATTCTTCTAAGGCTGAACACGCGTTCAAATTTTGAAGGGACTAAAGCTTTGATTGGATGCATTGAGACTCGTGTTGTATTGGTAACTATTCTATATCTCCATGCCATATCCCTATTTTCAGTAATCATTAATGCTATGTAATCATTATTTTTTCTCTTTTCTTGGTAATTAAGTTTCCAAATTTCTTATAAATACACCATTCACTTTCACTTTTTCACTCTCACTTCTTCTCACCACTATTTTCTCTCTACTTTTTGTGTGCAAAATTTTCTTTCAAAAACCTTTAACAAGTCTGTGTGAACAATGGCTTCATCTTCAAGCGCTCAAAGCTCTCAATGTGTTCCTGGCTCATCTTCTTCAACAACAGAAAGATATGAAAAACCGTCAAGAACTCTACTAAATCCCATTGATTCACTAGAAGTTCTCTATGAACTTATTATAGACTTTGAAAGTATGAAGGAAAACGTCTATGATCTTACTCCTGATGTTGAATTTCAAGGGTGGACCAAATATTTTGATCGTCTACTGGGTCCAGTTATTCCAAGATTGGTCAAAGAGTTCTAGATTCACGCTACTACATCAAACAATCAAGTTACTTCTTATGTGATGGGGAAGAAGATAGCAATATCTGAAGATCTTATTGTAAGGTTGATAGGTCATGATGGCAGAGGCATTCGTTGCAGCGACATGGCAGAAAAATGCTCTGACCTAACAACAATCTCAAAAGAGATTTTTACTTTTGGTCAGCCATGAAACAAAATTAAAGATCTGAAGGACTATTTCAGAATTTGGTCAAAAATAATCTCGGGCTGCATGATTATATCAACATTGACCAATAATTTCTGCTGTACTTCATTGCAACCAAGGCAAAGATAAATCTTCCTCATCTGCTGTTTAATCATCTGAAGACAAGTGTTAAAGAGACTAGAGAAGAAGAAAGGACTAAGAGGGACTGGATACCTCTGGGTAGGCTGATATCAGATATTCTAACTGAAAACAAATTGGTAGAATATCTAACCGAAGCTCAGCAGGTCAGCACTCTGGAAGCATGTGCTGGAAAACCTCTGAATGCGAAGAATATAAAGAAGATGAAAATCATTGACACCATCAAGAATGATCCAACTGTTGCAACCAAGGAAGTAATTACAACAAGAAGAGTTCCACTGAAGGATTTCCCTCTTTTCTCTCAAACAGATGCATCTCCAGAAATTATTGTAAGATATCTGGAAGCTTGCAAAATGGATGGGACTGTTCCAGAAGTAAAAATTCGTGATCTACGACAACAGGCTCCAAAGGTTGTTCTAAAAAAATAAAGGAAAAGGAAAGCTGCAGGAGAAGGATCTTCTCAGAAGGTTACAAAAGCTACTAAAAATAAATGTAATCCTTCTTTTATTTCTGTTGTAGAATCAATGCTTTTATCAACATCTGAAACCCCCTCCTCTCCAAAACCAACAGAAGACCCTTCACCATAAACCTTTGATGATTTTGATATAGAGTTTGACCCCTCACTCACCCTAGAAAACATTCTGGAAGAACCACACTCTACTACATCACATCTTGACCAAAATCATCCAGAACTTGCTCAAGTTCTTTCTGATATTGATCAATTTGATCAAGTGTTCCAAGACTCCCAACCAGAAAAGCCAAACTCTCAAAATCCCAACTCTGAAAATCTAAACTTTCATGCTCCCCAACCAGAAAATTCAAATATTGACTATGATACCACTTCACCCATTCTTGTAATAACATAACTTCTCATGGTTTGACAACCTCTCTCAATCTACGACATTCCAGAAATTCCATCTCCTTACCATTCCACTCCACCAAACACACCTCGATCACCCATTATCCTTTCTGATTCTCCCTCTCCTATCAACTCCCCAGAAGATCACCTACGTACTGTAATAGACTTAGAAGCGTTGGATAACTTTGCCTCTAGCTCTCATAAAATTACTATCCCAAAACCAAAACCAACTATCACCAAGGCAAATGTTGGTAGAAATTTATTGATTTTTGAAACAAAGATAATTGAATTGGTTAACTCTTTGAAGCTAGGTTGCTTAGAAAATCTGAATCTTGCTGCTTCTGATTCTCACTAGAACCAGTTCAGAAAATGGTTCAACTCTGAATCCCAGAAACTCAAGGAGTTAAGCTATGAAATGACCCAACAGAACTTCTGTGATCAGCTGAATGTTTTCAAGGAGCAAGTTCTGCGCCACTGGGAAAGGAAACCTATTCTTCTACTGGATAATTCCCCCTGGGAAGATCACCAGCCTTCAGAAGTTGATGAACCATGCTATGATAATCTTCCTCTGGTTATAGTTCAAGACAAAGGAAAAGAAATTGAAGAAGTTACTGAGTCAGAATCTGCTGCAGCCTGCTCTGAAAAGGTGGAACCTTCTGCTGATATACCTTCTTCATCTCTAGTTATGCAAACTCTGGAGGAGCTGAAGAAAGAAAATGCAGTGATCAAGGAGAGATTAGACAAGAAAGATGACACGTGTAAGGAATTCAAAGGAATGCTGGGAAAACAAGAAGAGTCAAACATACAGATTAAGAGCTTGTTGGAAGCCCTATCCACATGACTTCCTCCACCTCAATCTTAGGTTTTGAAAATTGTTTTCTGTATTGTGTTCAATCTTTTTGTGTTGTTTGCTTCTGAATGTGTTTTTGCAATCCTTTTTAATATAACTCTACTTTTATTGCTTAAACGTGTTTATATTGCTTTTTGATTCTTGACAAAAAGGGGGAGAACGTAAGATATTTCTAATAACAGTATCAAGACACAGTCTCAAACATTTTGTATATCATAACTTATCGTTTCTTGATCTGAAAGTAAAACAGGAATAAAACTCTGGTAAAGACAAAAGTAGATGCATCAAATGCTCAGATTAGAATAAACTTCAGGGAAGTATGTTTTCTCTATCTGAGTATTCAACTCAGGGGGAGATCTTAAAATAATTTATGTTCTATCTGTTTTTATTGAAATATCCTAGTTTTTGTCATCATCAAAAAAAGGGGATATTGTTAGAACATAGTTTGATTCTACAACCCTTGTAAGAGTTTCGATGATAACAAAAGCAAAAAACATTTATGCTCCCTAATATTATATTCTGTTTTGTAGAGAAGTTCTGATGGAAGAAGATTAGAATATAAGTAACAAAGCTGTTTTTGCTGTGATTGTAAACATCTCTCAAAAAGTTCTTATGGAAGAAGATTAGAAGATGCGCAAAAACGATGTTTCAACTCTGATTATAAAAACTCTTCGAAAGAAGTTCTAACACTGCAAACAGGATTCCATGGCTTTGATCTCTAAAGTTCTGAAGCAAGTAGCAACAAATATTTCAATGTTCTGAAGCGTTACAAATAAAATATTTCCATTTCAAGAGTAACGGCTGGAAGGGAACAAGAATCTTTATTTTTGGAAAGCGCCTTAATTGTCATTGATCAAGTTTCCAAATGCTCATCCATGCTTCTCATATTTAAACAAGCCTTAAGGATAAATTGTTCAAGATTTACACACGCATAACAACGTTGCTATCATCTTTCATCCTCAAACGTTCAACATTCATATTTTGTATCACTGTCTTGTGATACTGTTTAATTAGAAACACTACTGTACACTTTTATTCATACATTGTTTAGAGATATTCCTTGAGAAAAACCGTGTTATGGTTTATACTTAAGAAGACTTTGGCAGTTGTCAAAGTAGTTTTGTAATCAAGATTTATTAGTGGATTAAGACCTTGTTGAGAGAGGCGAAATCACCTTGGCGGGTGGACTGGAGTAGTTTGAGTTCAAACAAACCAGGATAATCAACTTATTCTTTACTTTCAGTTTTAAAAATCCCAATTCAAACCCCCCTTTCTTGTGTTTTTCCATTCTTCACTTCCATCCTTTCAAAATAGCCTTCCAAGCCTTGTTGTCCATAACTTTCAAAAAATGTATCATTATAACTTTCCACCAGTCATAGTTTGAACCATCCAACATAGGTGATCTATTGTTATATCCTCCTTCTTTCTCCATTTTGTCAGAAAATATATCCCTAAATTTCACCCAGTAATGAGTATAGGGTGCTTGCTCTTGATGCCAATTGAAATACTGGCACACACACAATATCAGAAGTCAAGACTGATGTCATAATAATACACAATGTCACGACAGATGTTATAACATCTGCTGACAGAACAACAACAATAAAACCAATGTAGAAATATAACTTGTAAAAAGTAATGAACATAATGATATGTTAAACCAGTTCGGTGCAACTCACCTACTTTAGTGGCTACTAAGCAAGGAAGGAAATCCACTATTAGTAGTACTAGTTCAAAGCTAACCCCCCCTGTTTACAACTTCTCGCCTAATTCCTACCTAGTGCAACTTCTACTTAGGCACCTCCTAGATATGACAAATCGCCTTCAAACTTCCAATCACCGTAGTGATAAACAAACAAACCCAGTCCCACGAAATGTCTCAAGAAACCAAAGCAAGAAGAACACACTTCCAAATTACTAATAATTTATTTTCTCAAAAGCTTCACTAAGAACAATACTCAACTCTTGCTTCACAACTTCGAGGAGAACAATAGCTTGCTGAACAAGAAACAATCAATCAACTCAAATGTATTAAAGATACATGAGGACGTAAAGAATAAACACGGAAAATCTAAGTAACTATCAAACCATAAACCCTTAATTTTAACAAGGATTTACAATAAAAAATGCTTAAAAACTAGGTCTTGGATGACTCCTTATATAGGCTTCTGCACTTGGGCTTGGGCTGACTTAAATTCTTCAATCAACACAAATCTTTAGCTGAAAAGTATCTGCAGAATATTCTCCACAAAAATAGAAACAATCTTCATAAAAAGTTTCCTAAAAAGGATCAATTGATACTTTTTAGTAACACATCAAATCTGCACTTGTTTATAACAAAATCCTTGATTGACATGCGCCTATAATGAGTACATAATATTCCAGATACTCATATATTCAAATTATATCTTCAAGGATATCCAAAAGTGGCTCCTCCTACATCAAACCAGGATGTCACAACATCTTCAGTGACACCTGGTAGAAAAACTCATAACAACAAAATTGTTATGACCATTGATAAAGATGTCGCACCATCTTACTCAACATCCACATAAAACCATGTTTAGAACCATGCTTAGCCAAAATTTAGACAACCATTAAAACATGGAACTAACATGATTAACAACAAAGGAAATTAAGAGACACATATACTCTAACCTTGCAACTGGTGCAAAGGTTTATGTATAGTCAATCCCTTCTGGCTGACTATATCCTTTTGTAACCATTCAAGCCTTGTTTCTTATGAAATCTACCTTCTCATTGAACTTGTTTCTGAAAACCTATTTAGTTCTAATTATGTGGGTTCCTTTGGGTCTAGGCACCAGATCCCAAACACCATTCATTGAGAATTGATTGAGTTCTTCATGCATTGCTAGAATCAAATCTTTGTCCAGAAGCGCATCATTAATAGATGTACGCTCTATTAGGGACACCAAACCCAGAAGCGTTACTTCAGAAGGTTTGAAAAATGATCTGGTTCTGACAGATTCAGCCTTGTCACCTAGAACCAATTCCTCAGAATGTGATGATCTCTGTCTATGCTTCCTCAGAGGTTTGTGAGCTTCAAAAACTCATGGTTGAGCATCTTCCGAGTCTTTGACCTATTGTTCTTTTGTAGTCGCTTCATTACCTTCAACGCATGAAAAGGTAATCTCTAGATCTGCAAACTTTTCAACTAGATTTGACTTTTCAAGGTCAAGCTTATCATCAAATTAAAATTGATTGATTCTTCAACAATAAGTGTTTCATTGTTGTACACTATATAGTCTTTTGAGCGTTCATAATATCCTAACATGATACAACTTCGAGCTTTAGAATTAAACTTGTTAATATTCTCTTTAGTGTTCAAGATAAAACAAGAGCATCCAAAAGGATGAAAGTAAGAAATACCAGGCTTCTCGTTCTTCCATAATTCATAGGGGGTCTTACCCAGAATGGGTCTTATAGAGACTCTTTTCTGAATGTAACACACTAAGTTTACAACCTATGCCCATAAGTGCTTTGCCATGTTGGTTTCATTGATCACGGTTCTAACCATTTCTTGTAAATTCCCGTTCTTCCTCTTTACAACTCTATTTTGTCGTGGAGTTCTAAGACATGAGAGATCATGTGAAATGGAATTCTCATGAAACAACTTCTCAAAGTTTTTGTTCTCAAATTCTCCACCATGATCAGTTCTAACCTTGACAATTTTGATATTCATCTCATTTTGCACCGTGTTACAAAATGTGGTGAACATAGAATGTGACTCATCCTTGTGTCTAAGAAACTTCACCCATGTACATCTACTATAGTCATCAACAATGACTAATCCATACTTATTTCCATTGATTGATGCAATTTTTATTGGTCCAAACAAATCAATATGCAGAAGCTCCATGGGTCCAGAGGTAGAAATAAGATTCTTTGTTTTAAAATAAGTTTTTAAAAACATGCCCTTCTGACATGCTTCACAAGGAGCTTCTGAAGAGAACATCAAATTAGGAAGGCCCCTGACAAAATTAAGTTTGTTTAGCTGAGATATATGTCTTATACTAACTTGTGTAAGAACAAGATTTGGTTCTACAATATTATCTCTGAGTTTGGATAATAAAAACGAGTATGTTTGTATGAAATTTATTTGATACTCTAATATTTGTTATTGTTGAGTACTTAACAAACAGGTTCTGCTTCTGATGGATGGCATGGCCAAGACATTAGAAGAAAATTAGTTCTGTTTTTGCGCTACACAAGTTCTGTTGAATAATAGCAAGACACTCCAGAAGGCTCTGAAGTGTAAGCTCTGATGTTTGTCTAAAGAAACTAGTCAGAAGATCTGAAGACAGAAGTTTCTCAAACGGGTTCTCAAAACCAAGTGCTGAAGACTCTAAAGACGCAGTTCTTAAGACTCTGAAGACTTGAAGCTCTTCTGATCCAAGGTTCTCTAAAACGGGTTCTCCCGACCAAGTGCTGAAGACTCTGAAGACGCAATTCTGAAGACTTTGAAGACTTGAAGTTCCATAGAACTTATGTTATGTTCTCGCTTCTAAACTCATGCTCACAGAAGCCTCTGAAGTGCAGAAGGAAAGAATATAACGGTAACATGGTACAATAATACACAGTACGAAAAAGACTTATTCCACTACCTCTCCACTAGATTAAATTATGGAAGAGATAAGGATGTAGCGGTACTATTTTTAACGACTATTTTTCAAATAGCCAACAAATCTATTTTTCTTGGCTATATAAGAAAATAGTCGTATGTTTTAAATTTTCTTGGTGTTCAATGTTAAAAAATGAAAGCTGTCATTATTGGAACACAACCAAAAAGCTATCAACCACTATAACAACAACAAGAACAACTATTATCAAAATGATTCTTCAATCATGTTGATAATGATTACAATGAAATCATTGATTCACAATGTGCTTAATTTCATATGCTGCACAAAGCTTGCTAAGCCGCAGAAGATAATGAAGATGATCATGAAAACTCCAGTTACAAATCCACAACATAAATGTTGTGCTCTAAAGTGATCATAGAAGAAAATAGAACAAGGGTTACTAAATAAAATGTTCTAAGGTGAATCAAGATGAAGAAGTTCTTCTCTTTACTACATCAATATCGACAAAGCTTCCGAAAGCTTATGAAGAAGAAGACTTCAGCAACTCAAGTGCTTTAGGCTGTTGTCTGAGAAGAATCTACTTGAAGAATAGAAGACCACACATCAAGCTACAATACAATTTAATAATTTTAGTGTGTATTAGGATCTTCTGATGTATGCTTAAATTCTGTTTACAACCAGCTTGTGTAGAAGCATTTCATTGTAAACAAATGTAAATCAAACAGTTGTTTGATGATACCTTGAGAGACTCAGTTGAGTCAGGATTCTCAAGAAGACTTTGGCTGTCATCATCGTAGATGAAATCCTGGTAGTGGTTTTTATTGGGTTAATGGTAGTCATATCTCAAAGGGGACTGAGTGAAGGTCAACCTTGTGAGATCACTGTGTAGTGGTAGAAATGTTGAGACTAAGCCATTGGGTTGACTTGACTCGCACAGATCAAAATAAAAATCGCCACCACACTTTATTGTTTCCAAAGGAATGGGAAAAGAGCGAATAACCCAAAAGAGGGGGGAAAGATTCTAGGTAAGGGGGTTAGTTATGCAAAGGGAAGGTATTAGCACCCTAAACATCTACGGTACTCCATAGGAACCTCTTCGAAAATCTGTATAATTTTGGCTATAAAAAGTTGTGTACAAAAATAGATTATGGGGATGAGAGAAGAAATATTTTTTATGATTTTTGCACCCGTCGCGGTTGTGAATATTTAGTGCCTACGTACCACCTTTCTGTGCAATAGGGGATTATGGTACACGTAGTTCACCTTTTTAAAATTTTTAAAACACAAGTGTATTGGTTAATTTTAAGAGATAAGATATCATCGTCATTGTCCGAGTGGAAAACATACTTACTACCCACAATTATGATAAAGGAGAATTTGCATCATCTCAAAGTGGAGCATATAGCTTGGATTTTAAAATCAACAAATTCTCACTCAACACCCAAGTGGAAAATATCTCACTTTACTACATATTGTAGAAGTACAGTTGTTTGCATCACTACAAGGATTGACAAGAGTATAATTTTTTTAAAGAAAAATTTAAAGATAAAAGGCAAAATGGAAAAAATAGTTTGAATAAGATTGATGGACTTTTAGTCTTCTCACAAAAAATTACAAAGTATTATTGAATTGATTAAAGTTTGATTAAGAAAATATTTTTTAAAATGCATGGACCTAAGTCCAAGTTTATTATGAAAGTGGTTCAAGTTTTAAAACAAGAAGGATTTTCAAAAGGAGGGAGAAGATTTTTGAAATTAAAGAAGATGGAAGGAGATGGGGGGACTATCCTAAAGCATAAAGTAAAAGCTAAGGAGAAGGACCATCTGACCAAGAAGAAGCCAACACTTGACACAATAAGTCAATGTAGAATTACATCTTTTGGATTTAAAACCAAGCAAGCAATTATGATAAACTTCTTAAGGATACCAAGCTTCAATTGCATCAGGTCTTCACAAAAATTGGGCAAAGTAACAACTATATATAGATGAATTCCAGATTACACACAAAATGTGTAATCACAATTACCTGCACACAAAGCAAACAAACAACCTAATATCTTGGGGTAAACCCCAAGAACTCCAGACAAAATAACAATTAAGGTCACCAGGTCTCAAGCTAGGCCCATCTTCTAATCCTAAGTCCAAGAAGTCCACCACTCCATAATGCCAAGGACAATAACCAAGTAGTCCAAGTAACATTAAAGCTTTTAGGATTCAAGTTGATTATTAGGTATCTTCAAAAAGAAAATGAGAAACTTGAGTGAGCAAAATAAAAATGACATGAAGATAAAGGCTCAAGTGAGAAAAGATAAAAATAACATGAAATGTAAATGCCAAAGTAAATGGTACATAAAGTAAAAGCATAAAAATAAAGTCAATTGTAAGGAATTAGTAGTTATTTGGATGACCATCTTGAAACTTGCATTTTGGAACTCATTAGAGGAATGGTGGAACCAAAGCCTCTCGACAACAAGTTGCATTTGATTTTTGTCAAGTATATCATCCATTTAAGAATTCTCAAGATAACACTTAATGATCAATGATGTTTAAGTGATCCACTTTGACCAAAATCGATGAAGTTCCATTAGAGGATTGGTAGAACCAAAGCCTCCTAACAATGGATCTCAAGGTTATTGGATCAAAGGGTTCAAATTAACATACTTGGGCTTGCAAACATAGGTTTGGGCCACGAATGATCATTTTCTCAAATCGAGACAAAATTTAGCGCTATGTTAAGCAATCGTAAGTGGACTTATATAGAAGTTGCACCTATTTTGAGGCCGGTCAATAGCAATTTATGCACCTCATGTTTTGAGACATGATATATAAATCATGCTCCAATAACATTTGGTACAATAAGAATGAGATAAGATGAAGAGGGAAAGGGAAATGAATAAACCACATTTAAACCAAAAATTTAATCAAACTATTATTAAAATCATTCATCCATTTTTATGGAGTTAGACTCAACACCATGGATCCAATGATGTTAATAAAGTTCATGATCAAAATTTTAATCCAAGATCAGCCAGAACATATACAAAATAATATTTTGTTTAAAATAAAAGAAGAAAAGGTTTTTAAAATGATTATAAAATGGAAATAAGAGAGAAAATTAGCAACTATATTCAAATTAATCAAGAAAAAATAAGTAAGACCATAGAAAATTCAAGAATGATTTTAAATATTTATATAAAATTTTTGGTAATTTTTAAAAGTCAGAAACTATTTTTAAAATTAAAAGAAGTAGGTAAAATAAACCAAAAATGATAAAAAATAACAAAGTCAAAAATAAAAAAAATAAATGAGATCACCAATATTTGTCAAAATGTAATTGGATCCTTCCCTATTTTTTTTGAATTTAAAAATGAAGAAAAGTATTTTTACACATTTAAAACAACTCAAATAAAGTGAAAAATTATTTAAAAAATACCAAAACACAAAATAAAATTGTGAAAAAAAAAATCAGAAAGAGAAAAATAAAAAGTATTTTCCATACATTTTTAGATTTTCTAGAGTAAGAATAAATTTTCTATGAATTTTTTAAGTTTAAAACAATTTAAATATAAAAATCAGAAAATAAAATAAAGTTAAAAAACGTGGACCAATGGCTGAGAGTCAAAACGCGTTAGAAAGCTAATCCAATGGATCAGACGCGTTGTGCATATCATGGTCATTATTGAATAAAGCACTGAATCGCATATAAAATCAGATTTTCAAAAAAAAAAACAAATGACACGCCATCATTGGTTGAAAAATGACACGTTAGTCATCTTCAACCTCCAGCCAACGTGAAACACATGTCCCTCAAACTGTAAAATCAAAAGCTTAAACCTATGCCATTCGCTCCGTCTCATCAAGACGAAGACAACTACACCTTCGGGAAAATTTTATATAAATTGTAGCTCAAACAATTTGAAAGAGAAGTTTTGAAAAAGGATTTGAAATTTTGTGGTCAAAATGTGCTTCCAGTTAATAACAAGTGTTGCGACTAGGACCAGGATGATGAGAGCTTCACAATAGTATCAAAGTTTGAGAGAATTGATGAAGGAATCTACCTATTGAAGTTAAGTTGCAGAGCTCTGAAACTGGACTTGGCTAGCACGATTCAGGGAGTTTTAGAGCTTAATTCTTCTTCTGTTAGCTTCAATGAAGTTCAAGGAAGGTGAATTGACAAAGAAACATGATTGAGAAAAACTATAAGAACAAATTAAAAGTTACAGAAAATTGAGTTCAAGAGAGAGTTTGGCAGGGTGATTCTGGCTTTCTAAGCTTGAGGAAATGAATGAGGGATGATCCTCTATTCACAAGGAAGCGAATGGGATGCTCAAGCGTGTGGAATGATTAAGTTTGAAGGGAATTCGTGTGAATCTGCAGCATGGGAAAAGTGTGACTCATATTTGATCAAAACTCATCCAAACCTTGCATTTTGATGCACTAATCACTTCTGGAAGTTCAATAAACATGTTTAGGAGCAAAAATGCGTAACAATTTTATGATTAGAAGTCAAAACAAGAGTTTCAAATTTCTGACTTGGTGAAAAATTCAGTTTCAAGGGGTCTTAGGACATGATTCTTGAAACTTTAGAAAGAGGAGATTACAATCTTTACAATGTGCAAAAAATGGGATCAAATGGATGTTTGAGATGAAAGCTGTAATGAGTCAAAGTTGAGAGAAAGAGGTTGACTTTCCATACTTAGAAATTTTTTAAGTTTTTCTTCAAAAATGACTTATAATGTCTTGCATCCAAACATGGCCTTCCACTTGAAATTTGTTCTTGACCAAAAAATATGGTATGAAGTAGATCTCTTGAATGACATTTTTAAACTTGAACCATTCAAAATCACAAAAAATTGAGAGAGTCATGACTTCACATCTTCAATTGGTATCAGAGCCGGATTCTATTATTGATGGATATCAAACACCGAACAATGTTAGATAAAGATCGAGATGCTTTGTGAAGAAATAATCTAAGGTGATATTTGTTCAATTTTTAACTACTGTCTAAAACCAGAAAATTGAAGAACAAGCTGACAAGGAAGATTAATCAGATAAAAAGTTATATCTGTTGAATGCTTTTGATTAATTTCCTTGAGAGTATGAGATGTTTTCTAGAAATAGTTTAGTCCACCCTTGTTTTTCTCATTGTATCTCATTAGGAATCTTTTGAAAAGAAGAAATAATCTTGTCTTATGATACATAAGAACTTCATGATAAAGTTGTCTATTAAAGCAGACAGAAGATCTTATGTAGAAGATTTAAACATTGGCTCTTTCGAAGGAGGCTTTGCTGAAGACCAGACATTGCTGAAGAAAGAACACTCATTGATTCATCATAAGTATGATCAAGGATTAACTTTAAACAAGTTAACTCAACATTGCAAGAACAAGATTGTCAGTCAAAATTGTCAAAGTTTGATGATGTTTGTATTAGAACAGATTCTGCAATTTGTTTAAGGAATAAAAAATTTAGAAGACGCTAGGAAATGTTAGTTAATTTCTCAAAGCACATAACTTCTTAGAAGTTCTTGAAATATTGACCTTCTGAAAAATAAGCTTATGTTCAAAGGAAGTTTGACAAACAGATGGATGTTCTGATAATAAAGGATCAGAATATTTTTACTTTGAGGATTATTCTCAAGAAGTCAGACAGGTGATTTTAAATAGAAGAATGAAGAGATCATCTGAAGAGAAGACTGACCCTAGCTCTCAGATTAGAGATAGATTTAAGAAGGAGGTTATTCTTCTCAAATCAGAAAACTGAGTATATTCAAAGAAATAAGATGAATTAATATGAAGATAATTCAGAATCTCTGAAAGATCATTCTAAAGAAAGTAGAAGCAGAGAGAAGCTGATCAGAAGCTCTATCAAGGACAAGCTAAAGTCAAAATTAGAATGTAGAGCACTCAAATAAAGAATCACAGTGAAGATTTATGAATCTCAAAGGTATGTTTTCTTTTATCCATAATTTATTAGAAATTCTGATAAAAAATACTTCTACAAGTTAGAAGATGTTTTAAACAGAAGCATTCCAAATGTTAGTGCAACTCCAAGTTGTGAATTTTCCGGTTAAGTGAAAATATCATGATCTGGAACATTCTCTCTTTCCAAGAGAAAAATCTTTTAATCAATTCTCTAGATAATGTGAACACGTAAGTTCTCTTAAGAATATCTGACTGAAGCTCAGCAGGTCAACACTCTGGAAGCATGTGCTGGAAAACCTCTGAATGCGAAGAATCTGAAGAAGATGAAAATCATTGACACCATCAAGAAGGATCCAACTGTTGCAACCAAGGAAGTCATTACAACAAGAAGAGTTCCTCTGAAGGATTTCCCTATGTTCTCTCAAACAGATGCATCTCCCGAAATTATTGTCAGATATCTGGAAGCTTGCAAAATGGATGGGACTGTTCCAAAAGTAAACATTCATGATCTACGATAACAGGCTCCAGAGGTTGTTCTAAAAAAATCAAGGAAAAGGAAAGCTGTAGGAGAAGGATCTTCTCAGAAGGTTCCAAAAGCTGCTAAAAAGCAAGGTAATCCTTCTTTTATTTCTGTTGTAGAATCAATGCTTTTATCAACATCTGAAACCCCCTCCTCTCCAAAACCAACAGAAGACCCTTAACCAGAAACCTTTGATGATTTTGATATAGAGTTTGACCCCTCACTCACCCTAGAAAACATTCTGGAAGAACCACATTCTAATACATCACATCTTGACCAAAATCATCAAGAACTTGCTCAAGTTATTTCTAATATTGATCAATTTGATCCAGTGTTCCAAGACTCCCAACCAGAAAATCCAAACTCTCAAACTCCTAACTCTGAAAATACAAACTTTCACGTACCCCAACCAGAAAATCCAAATATTGACTCTGATACCACTTCACCCATTCTTGGAATAACATAACCTCTCATGGTTCGACAACCTATCTTAATCCACGACATTCCAAAAATTCCATCTTCTTACCATTCCACTCCACCAAACACACCTCCCTCACCCATTATCATTTCTGATTCTCCCTCTCCTATCAACCCTCCAGAAGATCACCTATGTACTGTAATAGACTTAGAAGCACTGGATAACCTTGCCTCTAGCTCTCACAAAATTTCTATCCCAAAACCAAAACCAACTATCACCAAGGCAGATGTTGGTAGAAATTTACTGATTTTTGAAACAAAGATAATTGAATGGGTTAACCCTTTGAAGCTAGCATGCTTAGAAAATCTGAATCTTGCTGCTTCTGATTCTCACTAGAACTAGTTCAGAAAATGGTTCAACTCTGAATCCTAGAAACTCAAGGAGTTAAGCTATGAAATGGCCCAACAGAACTTTTGTGATCAGCTGAATGTTTTCAAGGATCAAGTTCTGCGCCACTGGGAAAGGAAACCTATTCTTATACTGGAAAATGCCCCCTGGGAAGATCACCAGCCTTCAGAAGTTGATGAACCATGCTCGGATAATATTCCTCTGGTTATAGTTCAAGACAAAGGAAAAGAAATTGAAGAAGTTACTGAGTCAGAATCTGCTGCAGCCTGCTCTAAAAAGGTGGCATCTTCTGCTGATATACCTTCTTCATCTCTAGTTATGAAAACTCTGGAGGAGCTGAAGAAATAAAATACAGTGATCAACGAGAGATTAGACAAGCAAGATAACACGTGCAAGGAAGTCAAAGGAATGTTGGGAAAATAATAAGAGTCAAACACACAGATTAAGAGCTTGTTGGAAGCCCTATTCACACAACTTCCTCCACCTCAATCTTAGGTTTTGAAAATTATTTTGTGTATTGTGTTCAATCTTTTTGTGTTGTTTGTTTTTGAATGTGTTTTTGCAATCCTTTTTAATACAACTCTACTTTTATTGCTTAAACGTGTTTATATAGCTTTTTGATTCTTGACAAAAAGGGGGAGAACGTAAGATATTTCTAATAACAGTGTCAAGACACAGTCTCAAACATTTTGTATATCATAACTTATCGTTTCTTGCTCTAAAACTAAAACAGGAACAAAACTCTGGTAAAGACAGAAGTAGATGCATCAAAAGCTCCATCAAAAGCTTTGGTCAGAATAAACTTCAGGGAAGTATTTTTTCTCTATCTGAGTATTCAACACAGGGGGAGATCTTAAAATGCTTTATGTTCTGTCTGTTTTTATTGAAATTTCCTAGTTTTTGTCATCATCAAAAAGGGGGAGATTGTTAGAACATAGTTTAATTCTACAACCCTTGTAAGAGTTTCGATGATAACAAAAGCAAAGAACATTTAACCTCCCTAAAATTATATTCTATTTTGTAGAGAAGTTCTGATGGAAGAAGATCAGAAGATAAGTAACAAAGTTGTTTCTGCTGTGATTGTAAACATCTCTCAAAAAGTTCAGATGGAAGAAGATCAGAAGATGCACAAAAATGATGTTTCAACTCTGATTATAAAAACTCTTTGAAAGAAGTTCTAACGCTGCAAACAAGATTCCGTGGCTCTGATCTCTAAAGTTCTGAAGCAAGAAGCCACAAATATTTCAATGTTCTGAAGCGTTACAAATAAAATATTTCCATTTCAAGAGTAACAGCTAGAAGGGAACAAGGATCTTTATTTTTGGAAAGCGGCTTAATTGTCATTGATCAAGTTTCCAAATGATCATCCATGCTTCGCCTATTTAAACAAGCCTTGAGGATAAATCATTCACGATTTACACATGCACAACAACGCTGCTATCATCTTTCATCCTCAAACGTTCAACATTCAAATTTTGTGTAAAACATCATTGTCTTGTGATACTGTTTAATTAGAAACACTACTGTACACTTTTATTCATACATTGTTTAGAGATATTCCTTGAGAAAAACCGTGTTGTGGTTTATACTTAAGAAGACTTTGGCAGTTGTCAAAGTAGTTTTGTAATCAAGATTGATTAGTGGATTAAGACCTTGTTGAGAGAGGCGAAATCACCTTGGAGGATGGACTGGAGTAGTTTGAGTTCAAACAAACCAGGATAACTAACTTATTCTTTACTTTCAGTTTTAAAAATACCAATTCAAACCCCCCTTTCTTGTGTTTTTCCATTCCTCACTTCCATTCTTTCAAAATAGCCTTCCAAGCCTTGTTGTCCATAGCTTTCAGAAAATGTATCATTATAACTTTCCACCAGTCATAGTTTGAACCATCCAACATAGGTGATCTATTGTTATATCCTCCTTCTTTCTCCATTTTGTCAGAAAATATATCCCTGAATTTCACCCAGTAACGAGTATAGGGTGCCTGCTTTTGATGCCAATTGAAATTCTGGCACACACACAATATCAGAAGTCAAGACTGATGTCTTAACAATACACAATGTCACGACAGATGTTATAACATATGCTGACAAAACAACAACAATAACAATAATGTAGAAATATAACTTGCAAAAAGTAATGAACATAATGATATGTTAAACCAGTTTGGTGCAACTCACCTACTTTAGTGGCTACTAAGCAAGGAAGGAAATCCACTATTAGTAGTACTAGTTCAAAGTTAACCCCCCACCCCGTTTACAACTTCTCTCCTAATCCCTACCTAGTGCAACTTCTACTTAGGCACCTCATAGATATGACAAATCACCTTCAAACTTCCAATCACTGTAGTGATAAACAAACAAACCCAGTCCCACGGAATATCTCAAGAAACCAAAGCAAGATGAACACACTTCCAAATTACTAATAATTAGTTTTCTCAAAAGCTTAACTAAGAACAATACTCAACTCTTGCTTCACAACTTCGAGGAGAACAATAGCTTGTTGAAAAAGCAACAATCAATCAACTCAAATGTATTAAAGATACATGAGGACGTAAAGAATAAACACGGAAAATCTAAGTAACTATCAAACCCTAAACCCTTAATTTTAACAAGGATTTACAATATAAAATGCTTAAAAACTAGGTCTTGGACGACTCCTTATATAGGCTTATGCAGTTGGGCTTGGACTGACTTGAATTCTTCAATCAACTCTAATCTTCAGCTGAAAAATATCTGCAGAATATTATCCACAAAAATAGAAACAATCTTCATAAAAAGTTTCCTAAAAAGGATCAATTGACACTTTTTAGTAACACATCAAATCTGCACTTGTTTCTAACAAAATCTTTGATTGACATGCGCCTATAATGAGTACATAATATTCCAAATACTCATATATTCAAATTATATCTTCAAGGATATCCAAAAGCGGATCCTCCGGCATCAAACCAGGATGTCACAACATCTTCTGTGACACCTGGTAGAAAAACTCATAATAACAAAATTGTTATGACAATTGATAAAGATGCCGCACCATCTTACTCAATATCCACATAAAACCATGTTTAGAACCATGCTTAGCCAAAATTTAGACAACCATTAAAACATGGAACCAACATGATTAACAACAAAGGAAATTAAGAGATACATATACTCTAACCTTGCAACTGGTGTAAAGGTTTATGTATAGTCAATCCCTTCTTGCTGACTATATCCTTGTGTAACCATTCAAGTCTTGTTTCTTATGACATCTACCTTTTCATTGAACTTGTTTCTGAAAACCTATTTAGTTCTAATTATGTGGGTTCCTTTGGGTCTAGGCACCAGATCCCAAACACCATTCATTGAGAATTGATTGAGTTCTTCATGCATGGCTAGAATTAAATATTTTTCCAGAAGCGATTCATCAATAGATGTAGGCTCTATTAGGGACACCAAACCCAGAAGCGTTACTTCAGAAGGTTTGAAAAATGATCTGGTTCTGATAGATTCAGCCTTGTCACCCAGAACCAATTCCTAAGAATGTGATGATCTCTGTCTATGCTTCCTCAGAGGTTTTGAGCTTCAAAAACTCCTGGTTGAGCATCTTCCGAGTCTTTGAACTCTTGTTCTTTTGTAGCAGCTTCATTACCTTCAGCGCATGAATATGTAATCTCTAGATCTGCAAACTTTTCAACTAGATTTTACTTTTCAAGGTCAAGCTTATCATCAAATCTAAAATTGACTGATTCTTCAACAATAAGTGTTTCATTATTGTACACTATATAGTCTTTTGAGCGTTCATAATATCCTAACATGATACAACTTCGAGCTTTAGAATCAAACTTGTTAATATTCTCTTTAGTGTTCAAGATGAAACAAGAGCATCCAAAAGGATGAAAGTAAGAAATATCAGGTTTCTCGTTCTTCCATAATTCATAGGGGGTCTTACCCAGAATGGGTCTTATAGAGACTCTTTTCTAAATGTAACACACTAAGTTTACAACCTATGCCCATAAGTGCTTTTCCGTGTTGGTTTCACTGATCATGGTTCTAACCATTTCTTGCAAATTCTCGTTCTTCCTCTTTACAACTCTATTTTGCCGTGGAGTTCTAAGACATGAGAGATCATGTGAAATGGAATTCTCATGAAACAACTTCTCAAAGTTTTTGTTCTCAAATTCTCCACCATGATCAGTTCTAACCTTGACAATTCTGATACTCATCTCATTTTGCACCGTGTTACAGAATGTGGTGAACATAGAATGTTACTCATCCTTGTGTCTAAGAAACTTCACCCATGTCCATTTACTATAGTCATCAACAATGACTAATCCATACTTATTTCCATTAATTGATGCAATTTTTATTGGTCCAAAAAAATCAATATACAGAAGCTCCATTGGTCTGGTGGTAGAAATAACATTCTTTGCTTTAAAATAAGTTTGTGAAAACATGCCTGTTGTACCCCAAAATTTTCCCTCTCATTTTACTCAAAACATACTCATTGAAATCCTCAACTTGCTCAAGGATGCCCAAAAGCTGACCAGACAAACTCTCTCCTAAAGCAATGAACCTCCATATAGGGTTTCCATTTTCATCAAGATGGGTGAGCTCCAAAGGCATCATATGCTCTCCATAGTCCTAATATGTTCTCAAGACCCTTCATGTCAAGTTTCAATCCTTGTACAAGAAGTTTGCTCAGTCAACTGCTCAGATGCTTGGAAATTGGCTGTATTAGGTCAAAAGTCAACTATGGCCTTCATACAGTCAAACTTCAAGATTTTTGGTCAACATAAAAATTTTAAAGTGATATTCATCATTTTATTAAGGGTTGATCATGATTCCCCAAGGAATGCCCCAAATTCATCAAAACCCAAAAGTTGCTAAATTAGGGTTTCACAAGAAAAGTCAACCAAACTTTGACCAAGCATAACTTCTTCATACTTTATCAAACATTTTCCATCCAAGGCTCATTTTGAATATGATGCAATTCCCTACAATTCATCTCCAGCCCCCAAGTTCAAAATATGCACTCATCAAAAGATATGAATTTCTACATTATAGGTCCTTTTGAAAAGTCAACAAAAACACTTTTTGGGTCAAAGCTTCTTACATGAACATGGAAGAACAAATTGAGACAAAACCAAAATGGTTGTTTAGGGGACATCCTAAGCTTTCTAAAATGTCCAAGAAAACCCTCTTAGGGTTTAAGTTGAGGGAGATATGTATTGTCAAAATTGACCAATTTTTGGAAATGTGCATGAAGTCAACATTGATCAAAATGACTTTTTATCTAAATGGGCCCATGTTTTCTTGTTTAAAACTTATTCCTAAGATGGCCCATGACCCCTGAACTTATCCACCTATTATTTAATTATTTTTATTATTTATTTTCATTTTTATCCATTTAAATCAAAATAAATCAATTTAAATAGTAGAATAATCAAATAAAATCAAAGATTTGATTTTATGAGCATATTATGAGTCCATGAACAGCTAGCAAATCAAAAAATTCGTGCAAGAGCTAATTGATTAGAAAAGATCTTAATTTGGTCTATTTTGGAAACAAATCATACAAGGCAAAGAAGGTAATTAAATCTCCATAATTTGCAAAGATATGATCAGTTTTTGTTGACCTAAATCATTCTATGATATATACACAACATTTCCAAAGCATAAAAAAGGGTTCTTGGTCGTGAAAACAAAGGAGTCAACTTCAAATTTTAGTCAAAAAAAGTGCTGATCATATATTCCTCCATAGACTGATTCAAGCAATTCTAAGGCCAGCAATCCGTTCCTGGACATTTTCTGAAGCCATTTCAATCATCCTCAAGCCTTAAAATCTTCAGAAATCACGCCTCACAGTGTCACGGTTTGCATCTTTTTTCAAGATTTGTTTTCAATAATTTATCCATCATAAACATGTTTTGATCATATATCCATGCTTGCTATCATATTTGCAATGTTTTTGATTGATTTGATTGAAGTTTAAGTGCAGGAATGGCACGATGCCAGTGTTAGGGTTTTGAGGTCCCAAATTGGGAATTCCATATAGAGGCAAAATTGGACAAAATCAGGGGTACTATCATGCTTAGAAGATGATTTGAAATTGATCCATTTCTTTGGTTTGAATTTATTCTGCTTGTGCTGCGTTTTTGAATTTTACAGGTTTATGGCTATGAACAAAATCCGTCACTATAACTTTTAGTGACGGAAACGACTGTAGGTAAAAGTGTGGCAAAAAACAACAGTTATGGGAAAGAAGACAATTAGGTGGCAGAATCCCATTGGGTGATTTGAATCACGCGCACGTTTGGGAAAGACCACTTTATTTCCTTTATATTTTATTTATGTTATTATGTTTACAACTAACCATCCAACCATTGGATTCATCATTAATCCAGATTCAACGCTCAAGTCATATCGTGGACCGTCAGAAAGAGCATCACACTGAATCTAGCGCGTTGACTGGGTTGAGCAAGGAATGAGCCTAACAAATTCAGTACTACACCCCCTGGATTGCTCAACAATACAGGCCCAATTTCTTTTCTTTTTTATTTTATTTCCTTTATTTTAATTATTTGATTAATTAATTCCTTTTACTAAAGTAACACAAAAAAAATCATTTTTTTATTTAATCATAAAATCAAGAAAACCACAAAAATGTAAAATTAGTTTTTTTTATTAAAGTTAGTTTTTTTTTTGGAAAATAATTAATTTAGTGATATTGACTTGATTGTTTTCATAATTAAAATTAATTAAACAAATTAGGTTTAAATCACAAATATTTAATTTTCTCAATAAAATACGAAAAAATATTTTTCTTTAATTAATTAGATTTAGGTTAAGATTTCAAATATTTTTCTCAACAATAAATTACAAAAAAATATTTTCTCTTTAATTGATTAGATTTTAGAATTTAAACTTTGATTCATGTACTTAATTCTCGCGCGCAATATTTTATTTTCCAATTATTCTATTTGCTTCGGGTTTGTAATAGTTTTTAATTAGAGTTTACCGCATATTATTTACTGTTTAATCCCCGGTTTTTGGTCATGTAACCCCCGAAGCCTTGTAATAGCATATATTTACTTTTTCGCTTTTAATTTCTGCAACTATGCAAAAGACAAATAAAACTAAAATAGTAGATCACCTTAATTGTGCAAAGATTAAATAACTGAAATCAAACACTGCTTCAAACTTGCACCCTTAGGGTACGCCTCAATTGGTTGCCTCGGAAAACAATGGTCATATCCCTCAAACGTAGGGATATCTTAGCAAAAGACCCTCAATCTAAAAGTCATCATAAAAATGATAGTCCCTTAACGTCCCTCGAGTTGCCTACGAGAAATGAACTTGTCCCTCGATGTTGCCTACGAATATATGATGACAGTCCCTTCGAACTGCTAAGGTATCCTTACTTGTTGCCTTCAGTGACCATTTCTTCCCTTCGAACGTCCCTTTAAAACTCCAACGACGATGCTACCTATTTCTCAATAATGGGATAGCATTGTCTAAAGGAAAACGAACAGTCTTTTTCGAGTAGGTAGATTAGTTCTTAAGTACTTGCTCAAAACAAACAATTTTTTTCACACCAAACACTTTTCAAACAAAGTTTTCAAAAAGAACTTCGTAACACTCTTGAGGACAGAAACAAGGGTTAAAACGAAGTAAAACAAAACTTTTCAAAACAAGCACACACAAGCAATTTCAAAATGAGAAAGTACCTAAGAGCCCATGGAAAACCATGGATAGAAAGGGTGCTAACACCTTCCCTTTCTATAATATACCCCCGTACTCAAAAACATCTCGAAAAAGGTTTTTTCTGTTCTTTTTCCTTTTCCTGATTGGATAAAATAAAAGTCGGTGGCGACTCTTGCTTACCGCGACATTTTGCAAACAAAAAACGCAAACCAGTATTAACAGTCGGTTCTGCCACCGTATCACAATGCCCTTCTGACATGCTTCACAAAGAGCTTCTGAAGAGAACAACAGATTAGGAAGGCCTCTGAAAAAATTAAGCTTGTTTAGCTGAGATATATGTCTCATACTAACTTGTGTAAGAACAAGATTTGGTTCTGCAATATTATCTGAGTTTGGATGATAAAAAACGAGTATGTTTGTATGAAATTTTTTTGATACTCTAATATTTGTTATTGTTGAGTACTTAACAAACAGGTTCTGCTTCTGATGGATGGCGTGGCCAAGACATTAGAAGAGAATTAGTTCCGTTTCTGCGCTACAATGGTTCTGTTGAATAATATCAAGACACTCCAGAAGGATCTGAAGTGTAAGCTCTGATGTTTGTCTAAAGAAACTAGTCAGAAGATCTGAAGACATAAGTTTCTCAAACAGGTTCTCAAAATCAAGTACCGAAGACTCTAAAGACGCAGTTCTTAAGACTCTGAAGACTTGAAGCTCTTTTGATCCAAGGTTCTCTAAAACGGGTTCTCACGACCAAGTGTTGAAGACTCTGAAGACGCAGTTCGGAATACTTTGAAGACTTAAAGTTCTATAGACCTTATGTTATTCTCCCTCTTCTAAACTCATGCTCAAAGAAGCCTCTGAAGTGCATAAGGAAAGAATATAATGGTAACATGGTACAATAATACAATACGAAAAAGCCTTATTCCACTACCTCCCCACTAGCTTGAATTATGGAAGAGATAAGGACGTAGCAGTACTATTTTTAACGACTCTTTTTGAAATAGCCAACAAATCTATTTTTCTTGGCTATATAAGAAAATAATCGTATGTTTTAAATTTTGTTGGTGTGCAATGTTAAAAAATGAAAGCTGTCATTATTGGAACACAACCAAAAAGCTATCAACCATCATAACAACAACAAGAACAACTATTATCAAAATGATTCTTCAATCATGTTGATAATGATTACAATGAAATCATTGATTCACAATGTACTTAATTTCATATGCTGCACAAAGCTTTCTAAGCCGCAGAAGATAATGAAGATGGTCATGAAAACTCCAGTTACAAATCCACAACATAAATGTTGTGCTATAAAGTGATCATAGAAGAAAATTGAACAAGGGTTGCTGTCTAAAATGTTCTAAGGTGAATCAAGATGAATAATTTCTTCTCTTTACTACATCAAGATCAACAAAGCTTCTGAAAGCTTATGAAGAAGAAGACTTCAGCAATTCAAGTTCTTTGGGTTGTTGTCTGAGAAGAAGCTATTTGAAGAAAAGAAGACCACACATTAAGCTACAATACAATGTAATAATTTTAGTGTGTATTAGGATCTTCTGATGTATGCTTACATTATTTTTACATCCATCTTGTGTAGAAGCATTTTATTGTAAACATATTTAAATCAAACAGTTGTTTGATGATACCTTGAGAGACTCGGTTGAGTCAGGATTCTCAAGAAGACTTTGGCTGTCATTATCGTAGATGAAATCCTGGTAGTGGTTTTTATTGGGTCAATGGTAGTCATATCTCAAAGAGGAATGAGTGAAGGTCATCCTTGTGAGATCACTGTGTAGCGGTAGAAATATTGAGACTAAGCCATTGGGTTGACTTGACTCGCACATATCAAAATAAAACTCGCCACCACACTTTATTATTTCCAAAGGAATGGGAAAGGAGAGAATAACCCAAAAGAGGGGGGAAAGATTCCAGGTAAGGGGTTAGTTATGCAAAGGGAAGGTATTAGCACCCTAAACATCTATGGTACTCTGTAGGAACCTCTTTGAAAATCTGTCTATTTTGGCTATAAAAAGTTGTATACAAAAATAGATTATGGGGATGAGAGAAGAAATATTTTTTATGATTTTTGCACCCGTCGCGGTTGTGAATAATTAGTGCCTACGTACCACCTTTATGTGCAATAAGGGATCAGGGTACACGTAGTTCACCTTTTTTAAATTTTAAAAACACAAGTGTATTGGTTAATTTTAAGAGATAAGATATCATCGTCATTGTCTGAGTGGAAATCATACTTACTACCCACAATTATGAGAACAAAGAATTTGCATCATCTCAAAGTGGAGAATATAGCTCGGATTTTAAAATCAACAAAGTCTCACTCAACACCCAAGTGGAAAATATCTCACTTTACTACATATTATAGAAGTTTATTTGTTTGCATCACTACAAGGATTGGCAAGAGTCTAATTTTTTTAAAGAAAAATTTAAAGATAAAAGGAAAAATGGCAAAAATAGTTTGAATAAGATTGATTTAATTTTAGTCTTCTCACAAAAAATTACAAAGTATTATTGAATTGATTAAAGTTTGATTAAGAAAATATTTTTGAAAATGCATGGACCTAAGTCCAAGTTTATTATGGAAGTGGTTCAAGTTTTAAAACAAGAAGGATTTTCAAAAGGTGGGAGAAGATTTTTGAAATTAAAGAAGATGGAGGGACTATCCTAAAGCATAAAGTAAAAGCTAAGGAGAAGGATCATCTGACCAACAAGAAGCCAACACTTGACACAATGAGTCAATGTAGAATTCCATCTTTTGGATTTGAAACCAAGCACGAAATTTTGATAAACTTCTTAAGGATACCAAGCTTCAATTGCATTAAGTATTCACAAAAATTAGGTAAAGTAACAACTGTATATAAATGAATTCCAGATTAGAGACAAAGTGTGTAGTCACAATAACCTGCACACAAAGCAAACAAACAACCCAATATCTTGAGGTAAACCCCAAGAACTCCATACAAAATAACAATTAAGGTCACCAGGTCTCAAGGTAGGTCACATTTTCTAATCCTAAGTCCAAGAAGTCCACCACTCCATAATGCCAAGGATAGTAACCAAGTAGTCCAAGTAACATTAAAGCTTTTAGGATTCAAGTTGATTATTAGGTATCTTCAAAAAGAAAATGAGAAACTCGAGTGAGTAAAATAAAAATGACATGAAGATAAAGGCTCAAGTGAGCAAATATAAAAATAACATGAAATGTAAATGCCAAAGTAAATGGTACATAAATTAAAAGCATAAAAATAAAGTCAATTGTAAGGAATTAGTAGTTAGTTGGATGAACATCTTGAAACTTGTATTTTGGAACTCATTAGAGGATTGGTGGAACCAAAGCCTCTTGATAACAAGTTGCATTTTCTTTTTTTCAAGTATATCATCCATTTAAGAATTCTCAAGATAACACTTAATGATCAATGATGTTTAAGTGACCCACTTTGACCAAAATTGATGAAGTTCTATTAGAGGATTGGTAGAACCAAAGCCTCCTAACAATAGATCTCAAGGTTATTGGATCAAAGGGTTCAAATTAACATACATGGGCTTACAAACATAGGTTTGGGCCACGAATGATCATTTTTTTGAAATCAGGACAAAATTTAGCGCTATGTTAAGTAATCGTAAGTGGACTTATATAGAAGTCGCACCTATTTTGAGGTCGGTCAATAGCAATCTATGCACCTCATGTTTTGAGAAATGATATGTAAATCATGCTCCAATAACATTTGGTACAATAAGAATGGGATAAGATGAAGAGGGAAGGGGAAATGAATAAACCACATTTGAACCAAAAATTTAATCAAACTATTATTAAAATCATTCATCAATTTTTATGTAGTTAGACTCAACACCATGGATCCAATGATGTTAATGAAGTTCATGATCAAAATTTTAATCCAAGATCAGCCAGAACATATACAAAATAATATCATGTTTAAAATAAAAGAAAAAAAGGTTTTTAAAATAATTATAAAATGGAAATAAGAGAGAAAATTAGCAACTTTATTCAAATTAATCAAGAAAAACTAAGTAAGACCATAAGAAAAATCAGGAATGAGTTTAAGTAATTATATAAAATTTTTGGTAATTTTTTAAAGTCAGAAACTATTTTTAAAATTAAAAGAAGTAGGTAAAATAAACCAAAAATGATAAAAAATAACAAAGTCAGAAATAAAAAATAAATGAGATCACCAATATTTGTCAAAATGTCATTGGATCCTTCCCTATTTTTTTTAGAATTTAAAAATGAAGAAAAATATTTTTAAACATTTAAAACAACTCAAATAAAGTGAAATATTATAAAAAAATACCAAAACACAAAATAAAATTATGAAAAAAAAAATCAGAAAGAGAAAAATTAAAAGTATTTTCCATAATTGTTTTAGATTTTTTGGAGTAAGAATGAATTTTCTATGAATTTTTTGAGTTTAAAACAATTTAAATATAAAAATCAGAAAATAAAATAAAGTTAAAAAATGTGACCAATGGATGAGAGTCAAAATGCGTTAGTAAGCTAATCCAATGGATCAGACGCGTTGTGCATATCATGGTCATTATTTAATAAAGCACTGAATCACACATAAAATCAGATTTAAAAAAAAAACAAATGGTATGCCATCATTGGTTGGAAGATGACACGTTAGTCATCTTCAACCTCCAGCCAACGTGAAACACAAGTCCCTCAAACTGTAAAATCAGAAGCTCAAACCTATGTGTGATACGGTGGGAGAACTGACTGTGGTTTTGCGTTTGTTTTCGCAAATGTTTCGGTTGAGCAAGAGTCGCCACCGACTTTTTATTTTATCCTAAGGAAAGGTTTAAAAAGAACAGCAAAAACCTTTGAGATTTTTCTTGGGTTCGGGGAGTAGATTATAGAAAGGGAAGGTATTAGCACCCTTTCTATCCATGGTTATCCATGGGCTCTTAGGTACTTGCTTAGATCAACTTGCCTTTGTTTGAAAATGGTGCTTTGTGTGTGGTTTTGAAAATGTTTTGAAAAAGATGCCTTGTCTGGGCTACCCTTGTAACAATTCTTTACTCGAATGTTTTACAAAAGGTGTTTGTCTTTTTGAAAAGATGTTTCAAGGTTTTTGAAAGTTTGTTTTGAAAGTGTTTGTGAAGTGTGGTTTGAAAAATAGGCAAGTGTTTTTGTTTTGCAAATTGACAAGTACTTAAGAGCTATCTACCCTAAAGTTCTCGAAGATTTTTGTTATGTTTTAACCCTTTTAACAATTTTGTTCCACCATTGCATTTGGTGGACAATCTTGTGTTAGGATGTGAAAGGGACAGGCGCGGGTCATCGTTTAGACCATAATTGCAATGGTGCCAAGTATCTTTGGGCAATTTTCCTTTAAGGGACTTGATCATTTTTAGGCAACTTTCGAAAGCGTCATCGAGGGACTATGATCATTTGATTGTTTGTTTTGTTTTTGCCCAAAGAGACCTAACATGCAATATGGCCCATTATTGAAGGCAACAAGTGGAATACCCTAGGGGTGCAAGTGTGATATGTGTTGTCCATTTTCATGCTTGATTATCTTGAAATTAGGTCAAATTAATTATTGTTTTTATTTGCATACAAACCCTAATTCTAGCATGGCATAGTTAGAAAGCGTTAAAGTGCGAAAAGTAAAGTTCCTACACTATTACAACACAATATGGGAAGGGGGGTACAAATGTTCAAATGGGGATTTTGACAAGGAATTTAAACCTAAACTATTACATCAATATGGAATTTATTTACAAGATATTTAATTGCACAAATTAAATAGAAAATAAAATAAATATGCAAGATGCAAAAAAAATGTTTTTATATGTATGAAAAAAGTATTTTTTATGTCAAAATAAAATAAAATGAAAAGTATTATTTTTTGAGTATTTTCCATGCTTTTAGGGCAAAACCCTAATTTATTAGGTAAATATATTAATTATTTAATATGTACAAACATTTATCAATTATATACAAAATAAAATAAAAATGAAGTATATTTGTCAAAAGGGTATTTTTTATATTAAATATTAATAAAAAATAAAAATGTGTATAATTTGTATTTTAACCTAAATATACTAATATATATATATATATAAATATTTGTATCATTTACTAAATATATATTATATATACAAAAATAATAATATTCAATATTTATATAAAAAAGTATTTTTGATATAAAATGTTTTCAAAAAAGAAAATGAAATAAAAATCAGAAATAAAATATATTTGCATTATTTTTTTCTAGTTATTCTAAATAATAGTATTTATATTATTTATACACAAAAACTAAATAAGACTAATAAATATCAAAATAAATGCAAAAAATGTAGAAAAAAGATTTTTTATATTTTTTCATACTTAAATAAAAATATAGAAATGAAATCAAAAGGAAAAAAATGGAAAATGATAAGTAAAAATCAAAATGGGCCAGGGAGGTTCAAAAGCAAAAATGGGGTGTGAAAAGAAGTAGCAAAACAGGCCCAGCCCACCAAGTCTTTCTTCAACCTCCAGCCAGAAAAATGTTCAAAAACGTGCGCCTGTACACTAATTCAAACATCTGGATTCCTTGACCTTTTGCACAAACTTACAACATAAGAAATGTTAAGTATTGAATCACGATTCTGAATATGTAAAGAACTCATCCTAACTCTCAGAAGTGAGAGAGAATTTCATCATTCCCAAATCCTAACCTAACTTTTTATCAATATTCAGACCTTAAATTCTCATAGCACAGGCAAAATAAATGAAAAGTAAAGGTATGTACAGATTCAGGGGCATGAGTAGAACACTTTTTATTCACAAACCTAGAGCTAACAATGCCTACATTAAGAATTAGAAGTTCATGAATATACCTTCTCAGTTGGAATCGTGTCTGGCAATGGAGGAGTTTTCAAGGCAAGATGATGATCTGTACAGCTTCCTTGGAGTGTGAGGATGCTATTCCAATACTTGGTATGCTTTGAAACCTTCTGTACCAAGCTGCAGAAGTCCACCTGCAAGAGGAAGAAATGAAAATGGCCAAACTGGTTAGAGGAGTTACAGTCCACTTCTAATGCTTTGGATAGTTTGGATTGATGGTAAGGAAAGTGTTTGAACTGGTTTTGGCCAAGATGCACGATGGAAATGAGTTATGGGATTCAATCTGCAGCAAGCCCTGTTTTTGTGCAGTTCAATGGTGATTTTGAGTTTGGGAGTGTTTGGGACTTGGTTAACTCGTGTTCTAGCTTAGGATGGATGTTTAGAAAGTGCACAAAGTATTTTCTTAAGCTTGCTTCTGCTGAGATGAAAGTTGTGTTGTGTTATGCTAGCTTTCTTCACATTTAAGCAAACAAATGTCCACTTGAGTTTTAGACAGCTAGAGGCCCCCCTAATGTGCTGCTAACCTTCCCCTTGATCAGTGTGTTTAGTCTAATAACTTGTGCCAAAGATATTTGATCTGTACTTGCTGATTTGCAACTTTGACATAAAGTTTAACTTTTCAAAAATGGATATTATGCTTTATCTAAAAATGGCTTAATCTTGCAAATAATGTTTGGACACACAAAATAAGGCTTTGGCACAATGAGTATGCATTAAATTATTGAGTGAAAATGGGATTAGAGGCCTGTAATGTAGCATAAACCAAGCTGACTTGAAAATGGCAATGTGTATGAACATGTCTTGGTCAAGAACAAAAGTGACTTTTGCCCAACTTGCCAAATTCGATTCTCCCTAACCATGAGGTTGTTTTATGAGTTCTTGGACATTTTGGAAAGCTTGGAATGTGTACTACAATCCATCTTTGAAATGCAAATTGAAATTCCAAGTGGAAGTATGTGAAAAATGGTCTTGAAGTTAGGTAAAAACCTTGCCTAAAATAGGTCAAATTTTCTCTAAGTTAAGAATGGTTTAGTACCCTTGTTCTAAAACTTGTAACTTGAGATACAAGCTTCTTTTGGGAAAACTTTGTGAATCAAAGTTGTAGATTATGAAATAGGCTACAACTTTTATGTTTTGACTTTTTCTTGATTCCAAATGAATCTTGGTGAGAAAGTGGGGCAAAGTTAGGAAAAAATTAGGGTTTTTCATAACTTAGAAAAATTCTAAGTTATGAAAAATCTTCATTTCAAACCCTAATTTGCAATTTTGGATTTCTTGATGAACAAGTTTCATGATTTGGCATGTTTTGATGAAAAATGAATCTTGACACTTGATTTTGACCAAAAAGTCAAAGTTTGACTTTTCAGTATACAGTCAAAATTGATCAATTGACTGGGAAATTCAACTGTCAATCTTGTGCATTTGGGATCTTTTGAACTTGTTGAACATGTCAAGACCATTCCATGGGGTCCTTGAGTCCATATGTGAGCTTGGTTTGCCGTTGGCTAGGTCAAACAGTCAAAAATTGCCTTTGTGCAGTCAAAACCCTAAAAATGACCATTTTGCCCTTTTGATGATCTGATCAAATTTCTTGTGGAATTGTGATCCAAACTTGATCAAATGGTCAATGTGAGTTTATAATGTTGATGTGGGTCAATTTTCATGAGATTTGACTGTCAATTGGCCACAGTTGACTTTTTCCCCAATACAGTTGATTTCTAGGTCAACTGTCCACTTGACTGGGCAAAATTTGGAATTAAGACTTGAAACTTGGTATGGATAAACTTGGTGGTCCAATATGAAGCATGAAAGTCATCTTAGGCATTTTAGGTCAAAACATCTTTGTGCAAACACAAACCCTAATTTGGGTCAACAATGCAAGGAGAGGTCTTGAGCAGATGAAACCCTAACTGGCTCTTGAGCTCCAAGGGCTTTGTGATGAGAAATCATTGAGAAATGAGAGGGCAAATTTTGGGGTACAACAGTTGCCCCTGTTCAATCTTCTTGAACCTGAAGAGTTAGATTGGCAAGTTTGCCTTTCGCGACTCGAGGGTAAAAGGAGATTGGACACTAGAGTGCCCTTAAATTTGCACTCGTCAAAGCAATAGACGCGGGAATGGGCTTAGAGATGCCATTTGGAGATGGGCTTAACGATGCCATCTGGAAGAGTGACAGAAACTTGTCGGGGATGGGCTTAAAGATTCCATCTGGAAAAGTGTATCAGAAAGGTGTCCATGTTTTGAACCACATCTGAACTGGGGGTCTGAACAAGCAATAGATTGACATACGTTGTTGGGAAGAATCCATAAACTGTTTTTAGAAGTTGCATCTGAACAAGCGATAGATTAACATCCATTGTGGGGAAGAATCCATAAACTGTTTTCAGAAGTCTTGAGAAGAAACTGAACAAGTGATAGGTTAACATCCGTTACTTGGAGAACCCGTGAACTGTTTTCAGAAATCTTGTAGTTGAATAAGCAATAGAGCAGCATCCGTTGTTGGGAAGCGTCCGTAAACTGTTTTCAGAAATCTTGAAGTTGAATAAGCAATAGAGCAGCATCCGTTGTTTGGAAGCGTCCGTAAACTGTTTTCAAAAGTTGCACCTGAACAAGTTGATAGATTAACATCCGTTGCTGGGAAGAATCCATAAACTGTTTTCAGAAGTCTTGAGAAGAAACTGAACAAGTGATAGGTTAACATCCGTTACTTGGAGAACCCGTGAACTGTTTTCAGAAATCTTGTAGTTAAGGAGGAACCGGTGTAGGGTTTCCTGATGATGAGCTCGTGTAAAACTGCATCTGGATGAATCTGGAATAAGCATCAGAACATTGCCATGTCTGGGTCACATCTGAACTAATCCTGGAAAGAATCTCGGAAGATAACGATTTTTGTCTGTCGACTGATCTTACCTGCAAAGGCAAAGAGTTAGTTATATGCAATGTCATGATGCATGATACAATGTATGTTATATGATATGAATGTAAATGGATGTGCATGTAAGCTGGAGAGCTGTCTTGCAAAGGATAGATGAATCCGAGATGGCTGAAGATAAAAGCATCTTGACTGCTGCCGGGAAGAATAATTCCTGGTGGTTGCTGGAGAATAAGGAGCTGGGGGTTGTATACCAATCTTCTGGGGAATTCCTGTCTTGAGGAGATCTTCACTAGAGAATCTTGAATTCACAATGGGGGACTGAAAACTGAAAGTCTGCAGATTTGCTTGGGGAATACCAGACCTTCAATCGTTGAGGGGCCTTAGAACCATTTGCTGGGACTTTGAATTTCCTTGGTGACTTGCAGGGTAAGAGAATTTCTAATGATGTCTACTGGGGATTTTAGAACCTGGCAGACCCATGCTGGGGAAGTATGATTTGAGAATCTTCAGTCTAGTGAGAGACATTTCTGTGGGGAAAAGGTTCACTAGTCTGGCTCCGCTGGGAATTGATAGTTTGAAGTTTTAGCTCTGCTGGGGATACTGAAACTTAAACTCTGAGGGGAATTGAGTTCTGGAGGATTCTCTGGCTGGGGATAACAAAGATAAACTCCTCTGGGGATTGTATTGATAAGTTATGCTGGGGAACTCTGATGAACTCCACCGGGGATAGGAAGAAATTTGCTGAGTGCGATCTTCCGTGGCAATTAGCTGAGGATAACCCAGTTATAAGCCCTTGTGGGGAATAGCTTCGAATAAAGCTCGAGAGAGACGTCCGTACTCTGCAGGGGATAAGCTTCCAGAATCTACTGGGGATAGGCTTCAAGACTTGCTGGGGATATGGATTCCAAATCTCCTGAGGGTTTCCTTTGAAAGGGTATCAAGATATCCAATTTCACCTTCAACCTATCAGTAATCCTCTTTCCGGATTCATAAGGAAGTGATTATGTTCAAATGCATATGCCTATTTAATAAAACATTGGACGTTTCTCAAAATAAAACAAACAGTGCAAGAGAAAAGAAGAAGGAAATGACACAAATTTCTGGGAAAATTATTTGTATTGACTTTCCATGAGTATATTTGTACAAAGGAAACAATTATCCTAGCAAGAGGATTTTGTCGTAAATATTGAAAGATTTATACAAAATAAAGATGGCTATGTGAAATAATTCCATAGGATTCCATTCCTCTATAGCCTTCACAACTCTGAATATCTGTCCATTCAATGCTTCGTTTGCCGATGACTGGATTGATCAGAAGCCTGGAACTGGTTGATGAAGAGATTGTCTTTGTTTTTATCCCTAATTTTTGCCTGAACCGCCCTTTCGGGTTTTCGGTTCACCGGGATGCCCATTTTTGCCCAAGCCGCCCTTTCGGGTTTTCGACTTGTCGGGTTATTTTATGCGTAGTATCTTTTGACTATGTCTGCGTTCGCAGGGTGCGGCAAATCGTCGCCGTCCATGGTGGTCAGAATCATTGCACCACCAGAAAATATGCTCTTGATCACAAATGGTCCTTCATATGTAGGAGTCCATTTTCCCCTGGGATCACTTTGTGGCAAGTTAATCCGCTTGACTACTAGGTCTCCGACTTGATACACTTGACGTCTTACTTTCTTATTGAAGGCCTTGATCATCCGTTTTTGATACGTCTGACCATGGCATATAGCAGCGAGTCGCTTTTCGTCGATCAAATTGAGTTGATCAAGTCGGGTCTGCATCCAATCATCTTCATTCAAACCTGCGTCCTTCATAATCCTTAGAGAAGGAATTTGAACTTCAATAGGCAGGACGGCTTCCATGCCATATACCAACGAAAATGGGGTTGCCCCGGTTGAAGTACGTGCCATCGTACGGTATCCATGTAGGGAAAACGGTAACATCTCATGCCAGTCTTTGTAAGTGACTATCATTTTCTGAATGATCTTCTTAATGTTCTTGTTCGCAGCTTCAACAGCACCGTTCATCTTCGGCCGATAGGGAGATGAATTGTGATGATAAATCTTGAACTGTTCGCACAAAGCGGTGATCATTGTGTTATTCAGATTTGTACCGTTGTTTGTGATGATCCTGTCTGGAACACCATACCGGCATATGAGATTTTGCTTAATGAAGCGGGCAACCACATTTTTAGTAACAGAGGCGAAGGAAGCTGCTTCGACCCATTTGGTGAAATAGTCAATGGCAACCAGGATGAAGCGATGTCCGTTGGAAGCCGTAGGCTTGATCTCTCCAATCATATCAATGCCCCACATTGCAAATGGCCAAGGAGCAGTCAGGATGTTGAGAGGAACCGGAGGGATATGAACTTTGTCAGCGTAGACCTGACATTTGTGGCAAGTACGGGAATGTTGATAGCAATCAGCTTCCATGGTAGACTAGTAATAGCCTGCCCTTAGGATCTTCTTAGCCATTGTATGCCCGCTCAAGTGAGTGCCAAATGTGCCGTTGTGTATCTCAGTCATGATCAACTCTGCTTCAGCTTTGTCTACGCATCGGAGTAATACACAATCATGGCTTCGTTTGTAAAGGATGTCGTTGCTCAGGAAGAATTTGGAAGCAAATTTCCTTAAGAACTTCTTGTCATTTACGGAAGCTCCTTCGGGAAAATCTCTAGTCTGGAGATACCTTTTGATTTCATGGAACCAAGGTTGTTCCACTACTTCTTCGGTATTAATCTCGTGACAATGCGCAGGTTCATCCATTCGCTCGATGGTGATTTAGGGAGCCTCGTTATCCCAATTGAGTTTAAACATGGAGGACATTGTAGCTAGAGCATCTGCTAGCTGATTCTCTTCTCGCGGGAAATGCTCGAAGGTAATTTGCTCGAAATGAGGCAACAATGTCAAGACATGTTCTTTGTATGGGATAAGATTAGGATGCTTGGTATCCCAATCTCCTTTGATTTTACTGATAACCAAAGCCGAGTCCCCAAATACGATCAAAGATTTGATCCCCAAGTCTATAGCAGCCTTGAGACCAAAGATGCAAGCTTCGTACTCAGCCATGTTGTTTGTGCAGCTGAAGCAAAGTCGGGCCGTGAAAGGTGTGTGACAACCTTCCGGAGAAATGAGTACCGCGCCGATACCGTTTCCAAGTGCATTTGAAGCACCATCAAAGTACAGGGTCCATCGGGATCCCTTTTCGGGTCCGTCATACGGTCCGTTACTTTTAATGCTGTCCAAATTCATGATGTCCTCGTTTGGGAAGTCAAATCTCATGGGTTGATAATCTTCGATAGCTTGATGAGCCAGATGATCAGCTAGTGCACTCCCTTTTATAGCTTTTTGGGTGGTGTACTGGATGTCATACTCAGTTAGGATCATTTGCCATCTGGCTATCCTTCCAGACAAAGCGGGCTTTTCGAAGATATACTTGATAGGATCCATTTTGGAAATCAACAAGGTAGTATGAGTCAACATATACTGCCTTAGTCGGCGAGCAGCCCATACCAAAGCGCAGCAAGTTTTCTCGAGCAGTGAGTAGCGAGTCTCACAGTCGGTAAACTTTTTGCTAAGGTAATAAATAGCATGCTCTTTTCGACCAGACTCGTCATGCTGGCCCAAAACACACCCCATTGAGTTATCCAAGACGGTAAGATACATGATCAATGGTCTTCCTTCGACGGGTGGCATCAGAATAGGAGGTTCTAGCAAATACTTCTTGATTTTATCAAAAGCAGTTTGGCAATCGTCGTTCCATTCGACTACCTGATCTTTCTTCAAGAGTTTGAAAATTGGCTCACAGGTAGAAGTCAGATGAGAGATGAATCTGGCAATATAGTTCAAGCGCCCCAAGAACCCTCTAACCTCCTTTTCAGTACGGGGAGCAGGCATCTCTTGTATTGCTTTTACTTTTGCTGGATCGACTTCAATGACTTTGTTGCTTACAATGAATCCTAGAAGTTTACCAGACCTAACTCCAAAAGTGCACTTACTTGGATTCAGCCTGAGTTTGTATTCTTTCAACCTGACAAACAGCTTTTCTAGATGTTCAAGGTGCTCCTCCTCTGTTTGTGACCGAGCTATCATATCGTCTACGTAAACTTCAATCTCATGATGTATCATATCATGAAACAAAGCTACCATGGCGCGTTGATAAGTTGCCCCTGCGTTCTTCAGCCCGAACGGCATCACCTTGTAACAGAAAGTGCCCCATTATGTGACAAAAGTTGTTTTCTCCATATCCTCGGGGGCCATTTTGATTTGATTGTAGCCCGAGAATCCATCCATGAAGGAAAACACTTTGTGCTGAGCTGTATTGTCGATCAAAATGTCAATGTGTGGAAGTGGAAAATCATCTTTGGGGCTGGCCCTATTCAAATCCCGGTAGTCCACGCACATTCTGACTTTGCCATCTTTCTTAGGTACTGGCACGATATTAGCGACCCATTGAGGATAGGACGTAACAGCCAGAAAGCCAACGTCGAATTGCTTCATCACTTCTGCTTTGATCTTTTCAGACATGTCAGGCCTCACTCGGCGGACTTTTTGCTTGATCGGTGGACAATCCTCTCTTGTGGGGAGACGGTGAACCACGATGTCTGTGTCTAAACCCTGCATGTCTTCATAAGACCAAGCGAAGATTTCAACATACTCATTCAACAATTGTATCAGGCGTTCCTTGACACTCGGTTCCAGATTGGCACCCACTTGCACCTCCTTCCGGTCTCCCTCGGTCCCTAAGTTGACAGTTTCCAAAGACTCTTCGTGCGGTAAGATGGCCCTTTCCTCTTGCTGTAGAAGTCTGGCTAGTTCCCCTGGTACTTCACAACCTTCGTCATCTTCATACTCGGCTTGATTGACCAGATCTTCAGAGTTATTGAAGGATACAACAGAATAGTCACCCATGGAATCCGGAGTGGATGGGTACCTGCATTTGTGAGTGTGGGTGTGTGTAAGGGATAGCCATCCTTAAACAAAAAATGCAAAAGGAAAGAAAATGAACACAAGCAGTTTATCAAATGAAAAACGTCCAATGAATCATTAAACATGGCATATGGATATGAAAAATAATCAAAACCCTTACAAATGGACCTACATGCCCCGGGCAAGGCATGAGGTGAAAAGGTAGTGTACAGATTATTCAGAAATAAATATTACAGACCAAAAGGAAATGTTTGATAGATAAATTACTGATGAATAAAAGTGATGGGGACAAAGTCTTTTGCCTCCCAATTGCACAATCCTCCTTTGACAGTTGGGTAGATCCACTCTTCGATGTTGCTCTCTTTGTCTTCATCCTCCAAAGCGTTGATTCCGTAGGGAGAAATTTTGACTGGCGCTCTTTCAATCTTCGAACGGCGCATAGATTTCTGACCCGCGGTAGTGAACCCTAATCCAAATTTGTCTGTTTTATGCGGAATATCAGGCAACCTCCCCCATGCTGAATTCTTCCCCTCCTTTATTGCGGCCCTTGCGTCCTCAAGAGATGCCATCCTGGCCATCTGCCTCGGTACTTCAGCCGCCAACTTTGCTACTGCTATTTCAGGAAGGACTTCTTCGAAATGCTGAAAAGGTGTCTCAATGAACTCCCCCTCTACCTCCACATACCAGAATGAGTTTAAGTGGTTGATCATGTACTCCTCTTCACCATGGAAGGTTATGATCTTCCCCTTGACAGGATACTTCAACATCTGATGTAAGGAGGAGGTGACTGCCCCAGCATGGTGTATCCAAGGCCTACCCATCAAGCAAGAGTATGACGGACGGATGTCCATCACATAGAAAGTAGATTTAAACACCTCAGTGCCTACCTTGATGGGAATTTCAACCTCCCCATGGACCATTCTCTTCGAACCATCGAAAGCTCTGACAACAATATCGCTCGACTTCAACTCCAACCCTTCACAATCTAGTCGGTCCAAGGCCTTCTTAGGCAGTACATTCAGCGACGAACCAGTGTCGACCAAGACATGTGCGAGAGTAGTTCCTCGGCACTCGACTGAAATGTGCAAAGCATCATTGTGGTTTCTACCTTTAGGAGTTAGGTCGGCATAAGAGAAACCTAATCCATTGTCCGCAGTAAGGCTAGCCACGCAATTTTTAAATTGATCTGCAGAAGTTTCCTGGGGCACATGGGCTGCCTTCAGGAATTTTATCAAAGCTTTAGCGTGCGCTTCCGAGCAAAGTAGTAGTGCCGGCACAGAGATCTTTGAAGGGGTTTGCCCCAGTTGTTCTACCACATCGTAATCACTCCTTTTGATTATCTTCAAGATCTCATCCATTTCCTTCTTGGAGGTTTCCGGGATGACCAAGGGTTGAGCCCTCGTCCTGACAAGCTCATCTTGGATTCCCTTACCTTTATCAGCAGCGGTAGGAGGGACAGAACTAGGAACAACAACATCTTCAATCAATGGGGTTCTAGCGGAGAGTTTTATTGGTGCAGGGATGACCTTGTCAGCAGATGAGGGTCCAAAGATTGCTCTTGGAGGGGCAATCTCTAGAGAAAATATTCTCCCGCTCCGGGTGATTTTGCTCGTGCTTGCAATGTTTCCAATGCTGGCTTCTTCATCATCCGAACTTTCTTCAGTTATTTCGATTTGTTTAATACCATGGTAGTAGACGTCACCGCCATAGTTCCATGGTATTGACTTCTCAGAAACATAGGGGACAGGCCCTGGCATTGTTATCTTCAAAGGAGTAGACTTCGTAGCTGGTGTAATCTTAACAGGCTTTCTGACGGCCTTGGAAAGATTGGCGTGAATGGTTATGATTGAGACATCTTCAGTATGAGTTGGAACAGCATAAACTTTTTCAAACAAAATTTGTCGACTATCCATTAGGCCTTGGATGCCTTCCTTCAGTAACGGACAATCGAACGGCAGAGAGTAACAACAATAGCAGTCTTCTTTACATCCCGGGAAGATCCCGACCCTTAACAGATTCATCTTGATGGTTAGCAATGGAGTTATCAGGTCATTGACATCAGCAACATACAAATCTTCTTCAATGGAATTGACATTTTGCTAAGAATCCTTTGACGCCGCTTCTGGTTTCCCAATGCCCCTTGATATCGGATGGTTGTAGATGTAATGCTCGAGCAACATCTTCCGGCTTTGGTTCCTTTTCCGTACCGTTGAATGGTAGTTGATTGAGGATAGGGATTCTTAGGAGTTGAGAAAACTCCTCCAAAGTGGGCACCAACTGATAATCAGGGAAAGTGAAGCAGTGGTGAAGAGGGTCAAAGAACTGGAATAGCACCTTCATCATGTCCTCTTCAATGTTGGTGTTGACTAGGCTGAGCAGTCTACCATGTCTTTCACTGAAGGATGAATTTTCCGGAATTCTTGAGGTGAGCTCCTTGAGTTGAGGAGAGATTCTCACAAGGTTGACTTGAATGGTATTTCTGCGAGGAATTTCCATGACCTACAAAACAAGAACAAAGATGAAGATCCAAAACCCTTGAAATGGTTAGTGAATGCATATGATGTTTCATGATGTTTATGATGTATGCACAAAAAATATGTACAAGCAAATCACAACAAACCCTAATTTCAGGCTTGCATGGGGTTTCATAGGTAAGTACCCTCTTGAGTGTAGTTGGCTTAAAAACCTGTCCTATAAATAGTAACCGGGTTCTAAGGAGCTCAATATCACAGGATTGTTTTCATTGTTCATTGTTTTGGTTTAGCCACTTAACTAGCGACCAAAATATTCCAAGAAAACAACCCTCAATGAGTGTAGTATCGAGTATCTACCAACTTCGGACTGCACCAAAGCCGGTCATCTCACTACCCCTAATAAAAGGCCAAGATGGTCAAGTAAGGTTCTAGGTCATTAGTGCTTTGTGACATCACTCAGCGGCCCCGTACTCTCCTTGATTGAACTCAAGGGTTACCGGTACTCACAAATATGTCGCACTAATATAGCTATTGCTTCGACCGTGTCGGTATACCCCGCACAGTTTCCACAACGTATTGCTATCTATGAAATGTTTCCCAAAATCCGGGTGTAGGATTGTAAACCCAAACAATAGAGCCAAGACATAAAGCAAACAATTCAAACAATTTGTCATGCAAGAGGGTGATCTAAGCCCTAAGGTTACTCCACTTTTTAAAATTCTCCCCAGCAGAGTCGCCAGTTTTGTGATACGGTGGGAGAACTGACTTGAGGTTTTGCGTTTGTTTTCGCAAATGTTTCGGTTGAGCAAGAGTCGCCACCGACTTTTTATTTTATCCTAAGGAAAGGTTTAAAAAGCACAGCAAAAACCTTTGAGAATTTTCTTGGGTTCGGGGAGTAGATTATAGAAAGGGAAGGTATTAGCACCCTTTCTATCCATGGTTATCCATGGGCTCTTAGGTACTTGCTTAGATCAACTTGCCTTGGTTTTCAATTGTTTGAAATGGTGCTTGGTGTGTGGCTTTGAAAATGTTTTGAAAAGATTCCTTGTATAGGCTACCCTTGTAACAATTCTTTACTCGAATGTTTTACAAGAGGTGTTTGTCTTTTTGAAAAGATGTTCAAAGGGTTTTTTGAAAGTTTGTTTTGAAAGTGTGAAGTATGGTTTGAAAAATAGGCAAGTGTTTTCTTTGCAAATTGACAAGTACCTAAGAGTTATCTATCCTAAAGTTTTCTCAAAGATTTTTGTTATGTTTTAAACCTTTTGACAATTTTGTTCCACCATTGCATTTGGTGGACAATCTTGTATTAGGAGGTGAAAGGGACGGGCGTGGGTCATCGTTTAGACCATAATTGCAATAGTGTTAAATGTCTTTGGGCAATTTTTCTTTTAAAGGGACTTAATCATTTTAGGCAACTTTTCGAAATCGTCATCGAGGGACTTATGATCATTTGATTGTTTGTTTTACCCAAAGAAACCTAACGTGCAATATGGCCCAATTATTTGAAGGCAACAAAGTGGAATACCCTAGGGGTGCAAGTGTGAAATGTGTTGTCCATTTTCATGCTTGATTATCTTGAAATTAGGTCAAACTATTTTGTTCGTTTTATTCGCATACAAACCCGAATTCTAGCATGGCATGTTTAGAAAGCATTAAAGTGCGAAATTTAAATTCCTACACTATTACAACACAATAATATGGGGAGGGGGGGTACAAATGTTCAAATGGGGGGTATTTAGACAAGAATTTAAACCTAACTATTACATCATTTTCTTTGAATATTTACAAGACAAATAATTGCATAATTAAATGGAAATGAAATAAATATGCAAAATGTAAAAAGAATTTTTATGTGTATGAAAAAGAGTATTATTTATGTAAAATGAAAAAGAAATAAAAAGGTATTATTTTTGGAGTATTTTCATATTTAGGGCAAAACCCTAATTTACAAAATAAAATGCATTATTTATTCAATATATACAATATTCATTATTTACATACAAAAATAAAATAAAAATAAGTCTATTTGTGAAAAATGTATTTTTAATGTTAAATATTAATAAAATAAAAATATGTATATTTTTGGGTATTTTATTCTAGGTGTACTAATATATATATTTATTTATATTATTTACAAAATATATTAAATATGCACAAAATAATAATATTTAATTTTATAAAAAAAAGTATTTTTTATACAAAATGTTTCAAAAGGGAAAAATGAAATAAAAATCAGAAATACAACATGTTTACATTATTAATAATATTTCTAAATAATAGTATATATAAACAAATAAATACTTAAAAAATGCAAAAATGGTGTAAAAATGATTTTTCAGGTTTTAAACATTATTAGAAAAAATAAATGAGTCAAAATGAAAAAAGAAAAATAAAAAAAAAACACTAAATCAAGCAAATGGGCTCAGGGGGTATGAATCACAAAATATGGTGCAAAAAGCAGAACCAAAGCTGGCCCAGCCCATGAGGCACCTTCTTCAACCTCTGAACAACATTATTCAAAAAACGCGCGCCCTGTTCTTCCATCCAAACATCCTGATTCCTGGCTTATTAATGAAAACTCATAACATAAAAAATGTTCAGCATCAAGAGACGAATCCAACCATATGCAGAACTTGATCTAACTCTCTAAGATGAGAGAGAATTTCTTCTCCCCCAAATCCTGACCTAGATTTTCTTCCATGTTCAGACTCAAAATTCTTGCAACACACATAATATAAATAAAATCTAATTATATGGGCATGTTCAGGGCAATGATTATGACATATTCTCTTCACAAACCTAAAGCTAACAATGCCTAATAAGAGAGATACGAGTTCATGAACTTACCTGTTCAGTTGAACTTCTATCTGGCAATGGAGAAGCTTTCAGTGCAAGGTGATGATTGGGATAGTTTCCTTGAGGTCCAGGGATGCTATTCCAAGCTTTACTTTGTCTTGAAAGCTTTTGAATCGTGCTAGAGCACTTCACCTGCAAATCAGAAAAGTGAAAATGGTGGAACCAGTTAGGAGGATTACAGGTCGTGTTTTAGGCTTTGGTTAGCTTGCATAGATGGTATGGAAGGTGTGTGAACTGGTTTGGGCAAGAAAGCTTGAGAGAAATGGGAGATGGCACTCAAACTGCAGGCCTGGCCCTGTTCTTGCAGTTTGAAGGTGATTCTGGGATTTGGGGTGTATGAGGGATGTTAGGGTCGTGCACTAGCTTGGTTGGGATGTCCTGGATGTGTTTCACAAGTTTGCTTAAGTGTTTGCAAGCTGATATGAGAGTTGTCTTACAAAATGCCAAGTTACTTACACTTTAAGCAACAAATGCCCAAGTTGTGTTCTAGGTCAGTAGAGGCCCCCTAATGAGCTGCATAATCTCTCCTTGATCAGAGTGTTTTGCTCATAATCTTGTGCCAATTAGATCTCATCTGTACCTCTTGGATTTTCAATTAGACATAAAGCTTGCTTTTTCAAAAATGGATAAAGTGCTTTATCTATTTTGGGATTAATCTACTATGCAATGCTTGAATCCATAGAACATGGTCTTGGCACAAAGAGTTTGCATTAAATTTATGAGTTTTGGATGGTTTAAGGACCTGTAATCAAGGGGCATGCTGGTTTGAGAAGTTTGCACAAATTATGAACATGAAAAATAGCCAATTCAAAAGTGAGTTTTTTCCATATTGTGAAATTCGATTCTCTCAAGTTATGAGGTTGTTTGAGAAGTTCTTGGACATTTTGGAAAGCTTGGAATGTTTACTACAATCCATATTTGAAATGCAAATTTAAATTCCAAGTGGAAGTGTATGGAAAATGGCCTTGAAGTTGGGTAGAAAACCTTGTCAAAATAGGTTAAAATTTCACTAAGTTAAGAATGGTTTAGTACCCTTATTCAAAAATTTGTAACTTGAGATACAAGCCTCATTTGGGAAAACTTTGTGAATCAAAGTTGTAGATTATGCAACAAGCTACAAATTTCATGTTTTGACTTTTGTTTGAATCCAAATGGATCTTGGTGAGAAAGTGGGGCAAAGTTGGGAAAAAATTAGGGTTTTTCATAACTTAGAAAAATTCTAAGTTATGAAAAATTCTAATTTCTAACCCTAATTTGCATTTTGTGATTTCTTGGTGAACAAGTTTCATGATTTGGCATGTTTTGATGAAAAATGAATCTTGACTCTTGATTTTGACCAAAAAGTCAAAGTTTGACTTTTCAGTATACAGTCAAAATTGATCAATTGACTGGGAAATTCAACTGTCAATCTTGGGCACTTGGGATCTTTTGAGTTTGTTGAGCATGTCAAGATAATTCCATGGGGTCCTTGAGTCCATATGTGAGCTTGGTTTGCCATTGGTTGGGTTAAACAGTCAAAAATTGCCTTTGTGCAGTCAAAACCCTAAAAATGACCATTTTGCCCTTTTGGTGATCTGATCAAATTTCTTGTGGAATTGTGATCCAAACTTGACCAAATGGTTCATGTGAGTTCATAATGTTGATGGGGGTCAATTTTCATGAGGTTTGACTGTCAATTGGCCATAGTTGACTTTTTCCCCAATACAGCTGATTTCTAGGTCAACTGTCCAATTGACTGGGCAAAGTTTGGAATCAAGACTTGAAACTTGATGAGGATAAACTTGGGAGTCCAACATGAAGCATGAAAGTCATCTTAGGAGTTTTAGGTCAAAATATCCTTGAGCAATCACAAACCCTAATTTGGGTCAACAGTGCAAGGAGAAGTCTTGAGCAGATGAAACCCTAACTGGATCTTGATCTTCAAAGGCTTTGTGATGAGAAATCATTGAGAAATGGGAGGGAAAATTTTGGGGTACAACAGTTGCCCCTGTTCAATCTTCTTAAACCTGAAGAGTTAGATTGGCAAGTTTGCCTTTCGTGACTCGAGGGTAAAAGGAGATTGGACACTAGAGTGCCCTTAAATTTGCACTCGTCAAAGCAATGGATCCGGGAATGGGCTTAGAGATGCCATTTGGAGATGGGCTTAACGATGCCATCTGGGAGAGTGACAGAAACTTGTCGGGGATGGGCTTAAAGATGCCATCTGGAATGAATATCAGGAAGGTGTCCATGCTTGCGACCATCTCTGAACTGGGGATATGAATAAGCAATAGATTGACATCCGCTGTTGGGAGGAATCCGTAAGCTGTTTTCAAAAAAAATCTCGAGAAGAAACTGAACAAGTGATAGGTTAACATCCGTTACTTGGAGAACCCGTGAACTGTTTTCAGAAATCTTGAAGTTGAATAAGCAATAGAGCAGCATCCGTTGTTGGGAAGCGTCCGTAAACTGTTTTCAAAGGTTGCATCTGAACAAGTGATAGATTAACATCCGTTGTTGGGAAGAATCCATAAACTGTTTTCAGAAGTCTTGGAGTTGAATAAGCAATAGAGCAGCATCCGTTGTTGGGAAGCGTCCGTAAACTGTTTTCAAAAATTGCATCTGAACAAGCTGATAGATTAACATCCGTTGTTGGGAAGAATCCATAAACTGTTTTCAGAAGTCTTGAGAAGAATCTGAACAAGTGATAGGTCCACATCCGTTACTGGAGAACCCGTGAACTGTTTTAAGAAATCTTGAGGTTGAATAAGCAATAGAGCAGCATCCGTTGTTGGGAAGCGTCCGTAAACTGTTTTCAAAAGGTTGCATCTGAACAAGTGATAGATTAACATCCGTTGTTGGGAAGAATCCATAGACTATTTTCAGAAGTCTTGAGAAGAAACTGAACAAGTGATAGGTTAACATCCGTTACTTGGAGAACCCGTAAACTGTTTTCAGAAATCTTGAAATTTGAGGAGGAACCGGTGTAGGGTTGCCTGATGATGAGTCTGTGTAAAACCGCATCTAAAATTGTTAATGATAGCCTTTTATTCTTATCCTGAAAAGGACAAAATGTTAGCTAAACACAAAATTATGTTGCATGAAATTTATGATGCAATATATGTTATATTAATGTTTATGATATGAATGTAATGAATGCGCATGTAAGCTGATGAGCTGTCTTGCTGGGGATAGATGAATCCTGGATGGCTGAAGATAAAAGAATCTTGACTGCTGCCGGGAAGAACAATTCCTTGGCTGTTGCTGGGGAACAAGGAGCTTGGGTTGTATACCAAACCTCTAGGGAATTCCTGATGACTTCTATTGGGGAGTACTAATCTAGTAGACTCATGCCGGGGATGCAAGACTGAGAATCTTCAGTTCGGCAGGAAGCATCTCTGGCGAATTCACTAGGGAACTCAAGATTTGTTCTCCTAAAACCTTGTGGGGAGAAGGTTCATTAGTCTGGCTCCGCTGGGGATATTGAAACTTAAATTCTGAGGGAAATTGGATTCCTGAGGATCCTCTGGCTGGGGGATTGTAAAGATAAGTTACTGCTGGGGAACTTTGATGAACTCCGCTGGGGATAGGAAGAATTTTGGCGAGTGCGATCTTCCGTGGTTGTTAGCTGAGGATAACCCAGTTATAAGGCCTTGTGAGGAATAACTTTGAATAAAACTCGGGAGAGACGTCCGTACTCTGCGGGGGATAAGCTTCTAGAATCTACTGGGGATGAGCTTCAAGACTTGCTAGGGATATGGATTCCAAATCTCCTGGGGGTTTCCTTTGAAAGGGTATCAAGATATCCAACTGTTCCTTTGACCTATCAGTAATCCTCTTTCCTGACTTATAAGGAAATGATTATGTTTCAAATGCATATGCCTATTTAACAAAACATTGGACGTTTCTCAAAATAAAACAAATAGTGCAAGAGAAAAGAAAAGGAAATGACACAAATTTCTAGGAAAAGTATTTGTATTGATTTTCTATGAGTATATTTGTACAAAGGAGACAATCATCCTAGTAAGAGGATTTTGTCGTAAATATTTGAAAGGTTTATACAAAATAAGGATGGCTATGTGAAATAATTCCATGGGATTCCATTCCGCTATAGCTTTCACAACTCTGAATATCTGTCCATTCAATGCTTCGCTTGACGATGACTGGATTGATCAGAAGCCTGGAACCGGTTGATGAAGAGATTTTCCTTGAAGTGATCCGACGAGACATAGTCATACGCTTTAATTCCCTAACTTTTGCCTGAATCGCCCTTTCGGGTTTTCGATCCACCGGGAAACCCCTTTTTGCCCAAGCCGCCCTTTCGGGTTTTCAACTTGCCGGGTGTACATATTTTTTTTATTTTTATCCCTAACTTTTGCCTGAACCGCCCTTTCGAGTTTTCGGTTCACCGGGATACCCATTTTTGCCCAAGCCGCCCTTTCGGGTTTTTGACTTGACGGGTCATTTTATGCGTAGTATTTTTTGACTATGTCTGCGTTCGCAGGGTGCGGAAAATCGTCGCCGTCCATGGTGGTCAGAATCATTGCCCCACCAGAAAATATGCTCTTGATCACAAATGGTCCTTCATATGTAGGAGTCCATTTGCCCCTGGGATCACTTTGCGGCAAGATAATCCGCTTGATTACGAGATCTCCGACTTGATACACTTGACGTCTGACTTTCTTATTGAAGGCCTTGATCATCCGTTTTTGATACGTCTGACCATGGCATATAGCAGCAAGTCGCTTTTCGTCGATCAGATTGAGTTGATCAAGTCGGGTCTGCATCCAATCATCTTCGTTCAAACCTGCATCCTTCATAATCCTTAGAGAAGGGATCTGGACTTCCATAGGCAAAACAGCTTCCATGCCATAAACCAAAGAAAATGGGGTTGCCCCAGTTGAAGTACGTGTCGTCGTACGGTATCCATGTAGAGCAAACGGTAACATCTCATGCCAGTCTTTGTAAGTGACTGTCATTTTCTGAATGATCTTCTTAATGTTTTTGTTCGCAGCTTCAACAACACCGTTCATCTTCGGCCGATAGGGAGATGAATTGTGATGATAAATCTTGAACTGTTCGCACAATGCAGTGATCATCGTGTTATTCAGATTTGTACCGTTGTCTGTGATGATCCTGTCTGGAACACCATACCGACATATGAGATTTTGCTTGATAAAACGGGAAACCACATTTTTAGTAACAGAGGCGAAGGAAGCTGCTTCGACCCATTTGGTGAAATAGTCAATGGCAACCAGGATGAAGCGATGTCCATTGGAAGCCGTGGGCTTGATCTCTCCAATCATATCAATGCCCCACATTGCAAAGGGCCACGGAGCAGTCAGAACGTTGAGAGGAACCGGAGGGATATGAACTTTGTCAGCATAGACTTGACACTTGTGGCAAGTACGGAAATGTTGATGGCAGTCAACTTCCATGGTAGACCAGTAATAGCCTGCCCTTAGGATCTTCTTAGCCATTGTATGCCCGCTCAAGTGAGTGCCAAATGTGCCGCTGTGTATGTCATTCATAATTAACTCCGCTTCAGCTTTGTCTACACATCGGAGTAATACACAATCATGGCTTCGTTTGTAAAGGATGTCGTTTCTCAGGAAGAACTTAGCAGCGAATTTCCTTAAGAACTTCTTGTCATTTACGGAAACTCCTTCAGGATAATCTCTAGTCTCGAGATACCTTTTGATTTCATGGAACCAGGGTTGTTCCACTACCTCTTCGGTATTAATCTCGTGACAATGCGCAGGTTCATCCATTCGCTCGATGGTGATTTGAGGAGCCTCGTTATCCCAGTTGAGTTTAAACATGGAGGACATTGTGGCTAGAGCATCTGCTAGCTGGTTCTCTTCTCGCGGGAAATGCTCGAAGGTAATCTGCTCGAAATGAGGCAACAATGTCAAGACATGTTCTTTGTATGGGATAAGATTAGGGTGCTTGGTATCCCACTCTCCTTTGATTTGACTGATAACTAAAGCCGAGTCCCCAAATACGATCAAAGATTTGATCCCCAAGTCTATAGCAGCTTTGAGACCAAAGATGCAGGCTTCATACTCAGCCATGTTGTTTGTGCAGCTGAAGCAAAGTCGGGCCGTGAAAGGTGTGTGACAACCTTCCGGAGAAATGAGTACTGCGCCGATACCATTTCCAAGTTCATTTGAAGCACCATCAAAGTACAGGGTCCATCGGGATCCCTTTTCGGGTCCGTCATACGGTCTGCTACCTTCAATGTTGTCCAAATTCATGATGTCCTCGTCCGGGAAATCAAATCTCATGGGTTGATAATCTTCGATAGCTTGATGAGCCAGATGGTCAGCTAGTACACTCCCTTTTATAGCTTTTTGGGTGGTGTACTGGATGTCATACTCAGTTAAGATCATTTGCCATCCAGCTATCCTTCCAGATAAAGCGGGCTTTTCGAAGATATACTTGATAGGATCCATTTTGGAAATCAACAAGGTAGTATGAGTCAACATATACGGTCTTAGTCGGCGAGCAGCCCATACCAAAGCGCAGCAAGTTTTCTCGAGCAGTGAGTAGCGAGTCTCACAGTCGGTAAACTTTTTGCTAAGGTAATAAATAGCATGCTCTTTTCGACCAGACTCGTCATGCTAGCCCAAAACACACCCCATTGAGTTATCCAAGACGGTCAAATACATGATCAGTGGTCTTCCTTCGACGGGTGGCATCAGAATAGGAGGTTCTAGCAAATACTCCTTGATTCTATCAAAAGCAGCTTGACAAACGTTGTTCCACTCGACTACCTGATCTTTTTTCAAAAGTTTGAAAATTGGCTCACAGGTGGAAGTCATATGAGAGATGAATCTGGCAATATAGTTCAAGCGCCCCAAGAATCCTCTAACCTCCTTCTCAGTACGGGGAGCAGGCATCTCTTGTATTGCTTTTACTTTTGCGGGAACGACTTCAATGCCTTTGTTGCTTACAATGAATCCCAGAAGTTTACCAGACCTAACTCCAAAAATACATTTACTTGGATTCAGCCTGAGCTTGTATTCTTTTAACCTGGCAAACGGCTTCTCCAGATGTTCAAGGTGCTCTTCCTCTGTTTGTGACCGAGCTATCATATCGTCTACGTAAACTTCAATCTCATGGTGTATCATATCATGAAATAAAGCTACCATGGCGCGTTGATAAGTTTCCCCTGCATTCTTCAGCCCGAACGACATCACTTTGTAACAGAAAGTGCCCCATTGTGTGACAAAAGTTGTTTTCTCCATGTCCTCGGGGGCCATTTTGATTTGATTGTAGCCCGAGAATCCATCCATGAAGGAAAACACTTTGTGTTGAGCTGTATTGTCGATCAAAATGTCAATGTGAGGTAGCGGGAAATCATCTTTGGGGATGGCCCTATTCAAATCCCGGTAGTCCACACACATCCTGACTTTGCCATCTTTCTTAGGTACTGGCACAATGTTAGCGACCCATTGAGGATAGGACGTAACAGCCAGAAAGCCAGCATCGAATTGCTTCATCACTTCTGCTTTGATCTTTTCAGACATGTCAGGCCTCATTCGGCGAACTTTTTGCTTGATCGATGGACAGTCTTCTCTTGTGGGGAGACGGTGAACCGCGATGTCTGTGTCTAAACCCGACATGTCTTCATAAGACCAAGCGAAGATCTCAACATACTCATTCAACAACTGTATCAGGCGTTCCTTGACATTCGGTTCCAGATTGGCACCCACTTGCACCTCCCTCCGGTCTTCCTCGGTACCTAAGTTGACAGTTTCCAATGACTCTTCATGCGGTAGAATGGACCTTTCCTCTTGTTTTAGAAGTCTGGCTAGTTCCCCTGGTACTTCACAACCTTCGTCATCTTCATACTCGGCTTGATTGACCAGATCTTCAGAGTTATTGAAAGATACAACAAAATAGTCACCCATGGAATCCGGAGTGGATGGGTACCTGCATTGGTGAGTGTGGGTGTGTGTAAGGGATATCCATCCTTAAAAAATTCAAAAAGAAAGAAAATGAACACAAGCAGTTTATCAAATGAAAAACGTCCAATGAATAATTAAACATGGCATATGGATATGAAAAATAATCAAACCCTTACAAGTGGACCTACATGCCCCGGGCAAGGCAGGAGGTGAAAAGATAGTGTACGGATTGTTTGAAAGTAAATATTACAGACCAAATAAGAAATGTTTAACAGATAAATTACTGATGAATAAAAGTGATGGGGACAAAGTCTTTTGCCTCCCAGTTGCTCAATCCTCCTTTGACAGTTGGATAAATCCACTCTTCAATGTTGCTCTCTTTATCTTCATCCTCCAAAGCGTTGATTCCGTAGGGAGAAATTTTGACTGGCGCTCTTTCAATCTTCGACCGGCGCATAGCTTTCTGGCCTGTGATAGTGAACCCTAATCCAAATTTGTCTGTCTTATGTGGAATGTCAGGTAACTGCCCCCATGCTGAATTCTTCCCTTCCTTTATCGCGGCCCTTGCGTCCTCCAGAGATGCCATCCTGGCCATCTGCCTCGGTGTCTCAGCTGCCAACTTTGCTACTGCTATTTCAGGAAGGACTTCTTCGAAATGTTGAAACGGTGTCTCAATGAATTCTCCTTCAACCTCCACATACCGGAAAGAATTTAAGTGGCTAATCATGTACTCTTCTTCGCCATGGACAGTGATGATCTTTCCCTTGATAGGATACTTCAACATCTGATGTAAGGAGGAGGTGACTTTCCTAGCATGGTGTATCCAAGGTCTACCCAGCAGGCAAGAGTATGATGGACGGATGTCCATCACATAGAAAGTGGATTTAAACACCTGAGTGCCTATCTTGATGGGAATTTCAACCTCTCCATGGACCATTCTCTTCGAACCATCGAAAGCTCTGACAACAATATCACTCGGCTTCAATTCCAACCCCTCACAATCTAGTCGGTCCAAGGCCTTCTTAGGCAAAACATTCAGCGACGAACCAGTATCAACCAAGACATGCGCGAGAGTAGTTCCTCGACACTCGACCGAAATGTGCAAAGCATCATTGTGGTTTCTACCTTTAGGAGTTAGGTCGGCATCAGAAAAACCTAATCCATTGTCCACAGTAAGGCTAGCCACACAATTCTGAAACTGATCTGCAGAGGTTTCCTGGGGCACATGGGCTGCCTTCAGGAATTTTATCAGGGCTTTAGCGTGCGCTTCTGAGCAAAGTAGTAGTGCCAGCATGGAGATCTTTGAGGGGGTTTGCCCCAACTGTTCTACCACATCTTAGTCACTTCTTTTTATTATCCTCAAAATCTCGTCCATTTCCTTCTTGGAGGTTTCCGGGATTACCAAGGGTTGAGCCTTCGTCCTGACGGGCTCATCTTGGATTCCCTTACCTTTGTCAGCAGCGGTAGGAGAGACGGTACTAGGAACAACAACATCTTCAATCAAAGGAGTTCTAGCAGAAAGTTTTATTGGTGCAGGGACGACCTTGTCAGCTGATGAGGGTCCAAAGACTGCTCTTGGAGGGGCAATCTCTGGAGAAAATATTCTCCCGCTCCTGGTGATTTTGCTGGTGCCCGCAATGTTACTAATGTTGGCTTCTTCATCATCCGAACTTTCTTCAATTATTTCGATTTGTTTGATACCATGGTAGTAGACGTCACCGCCATAGTTCCAAGGTATCGACTTCTCAGAAACATAGGGAACATGCCCTGGAATTGTTATCTTCAAAGGAACAGATTTCGCAGCTGGTGTAATCTTAACAGGCTTTTTGACAGCCTTGGAAAGATTGGCGTGAATGGTTATGATTGAGACATCTTCAGTATGAACCGGAACAGCAGAAACTTTTTCAAACAAAATTTGTCGACTATCCATAAGGCCTTGGATGCCTTTATTTAGTAACGGACAATCAAACGGCAGAGAGTAACAACAATAGCAGTCTTCTTTACATCCCGGGAAGATCCTGGCCCTTAACAAATTCAACTTAATGGTTAGCAGTGGAGTAGTCAGATCACTGACATCAGCAACTTACAAATCTTCTTCAATGGCGTTGACATTTCGGCCGTGTTTCGACATGGGTGCAGATATCACATTAGGCTTCTCCGGAGCATCAAACTCCACCTCCTTCGCCTCTATCAGGTCTTGGATTTTATGCTTGAGTGCCCAACAATCATTGGTGTCGTGCCCAACACTGTTTGAATGATAGGCGCATTTAGCATTATCATGATAATGTGGAGAGGACGTATTCACATTCTTTGGTGCCTCCTTGATGGTGGCGAGATTCAACTTCAATAGATGGGGAAGCACTTGCGCTGGAGTCATGTTAATACGGGTGAACTGCCGTTGTGGCCGTTCCACCCGTTGTTGATTTGGTCTGGACAGGCTATAGCGAGGCTGCTCACTTGGAGTGTTTTGAATCATTACGGCCCCCACAGTTGGCCGACGCTCCGTCTTCCCTGCTCTTCTCTGAGAATATACCACAGCTGTTTCCTTCTTAAAAGGCTTCTTCTCAACACTTGCAGCAACACCCTTCTGAATCTTTCCTGATTTGATGCCAGCTTCTATTCTTTCGCCTGTTAAGATTAAATCGGTAAATCCTGCGGAAGAGTTACCAATTATATGTTTGAAAAATGGCCCAGATAGGGTCCCAAGAAACATATCAACAAGTTCGCGGTCGGTTAAAGGAGGCTGCACCCTGCCAGCCAAATCTCTCCATTTTTGTGCATATTCTTTGAATCCTTGGCCTGTTCCTAACGACATACCCTGAAGTTGGGTACGAGTAGGAGCAAGGTCAGAATTATACTGGTATTGTTTGTAGAAAGCGGTGGCCAAATCTTCCCAATTTCTGACACTGGTTCCTTCTAGCTGATAAAACCACTCCAACTGAGCTCCCGAAAGGCTGTCTTGAAAGAAATGAATCCAGAGGTTTTTATCTGCCGTATAGGGTTGAATCTTTCTTACGTAGGACCTGAGATTCATTTTGGGACAGGACAACCCATCATACCTCACAAACACTGGCACTTTGAATTTTGGGGGAATCACAATCCCGGCAACCAAACCTAAGTCTACAAAGTCCAAACCCGGTACTCTTTGTAATTCTATGGCGGCCAATCTGTCTTCTAGCCCTTTGTATTTATCATCAGCTGGAGGGTATTGCTGGTCAGAATAATCTTCATCCTCTTCAACCTCTTCTTCTTCCGCATCAAACTCGGAAGGCACCGCCGCTCCATCTCTCTTACTGGTCCCTTCATCAGAAGTAGGAGGAAATTCAAGCACTCTTCGAGCTTCTCCGTCAAATCTTCTCCCTAAAGTAGCCACCCCAATCCTCTTTTTCTTCTTTTTTACTGGGTCCTTATTCCCCAATTGAGTTTTGATATCCTCCTGACCCTTAGCCAAGGTCATCAGGAGTTGCTGGAACTGTGCATTCTGAGCTTGTAGGTCTTTGACTGTTTGCTCGAGATCCATCCTACTGAAATAAATAGCAGACAGATAAGGAAACCTGGAGTGAGACCTTCTTATGCACATGATGAATGGTATGCTTATGTATGCAATGCATTCAAGGATTTAGAACATTCAAAATTGTTTCAGACAAAGAAGAACGCACGTCATATTAATAAGAAGAAATTTGTTAGTACATAAATGCCCCATGGGCCAAATATTACAAAATAACTTCTTGAGGAAGAAAGACATTGCGCATCCTCTTTGGTGCGATGTAGGTGTTGAGGGCCTCTTGCTCATGGAGTCGGCGGGTAAGCTCTAGAACCTTCTTCTCACTGGCGTAGAAGCTAGCTTCAAAAGTATTTCGTTCCTCCTTGAGCTGAATCCAACTTTTCTGCATTTCCTCCCACGATGTAGGCATGTCTGGATGTAGGATGGTGTAGGGAACCTCTCCTTCATTGACAGGCTCTTTAATCACTGGGAGTACATGAGGATAAGGCATCATTAGACTTTGGGCTCGGGCTCGTACCCACTTGAGATAGAGCTCAAGAAGGATGGAATTCTTGTGTCCCAGAGTCTTGCTATCAACCTTGTTGAGTTTTCCCCAAGCTCTGATGAATCTTTGGCGAAGTCCTTGCGCATCGTTGTCGAAGTTAAAAACTAGGTCAGGAATCAACATGTCATGAGGGCCATCCCTCCGTGCATATCCAAATTGCCTCAAAGCTAGGCAAGGGTTGTAGGTGATACCTCCCCTAATTCCAAGTAAAGGAACATTAGGAAATTCTCCACAACGATCGACGATGATGACATTTTCTCTGGACCGAGAACACCAATGCACATCAGAGTGAGTAAGAGTCATCATCCGTTGGGACCACCTTGAGCCTTGGTCATTCTTCAGGACAGATTGTGGAAGGTGCGAAATAAACCACCTTGCAAGGAGAGGAGTACAGCACATGAGAACACCCCTCTTTCTCATTGTTCGTGTGTAAAATGAGTGAAGGATGTCCCCAAGCAATGTTGGTATTGGATTTCTGGACAAGAAGATTTTGACGGCGTTGACATCTACCAATTGGTCAGGATTTGGGAACAAGACCAACCCATAGATAAGGAGTGCCACAATTTCTTCAAAGGCTTGTAGGTCCAATGAATTCCAACATTCTTGTGCCTTCTCAAACAAGAATTTTGCTAAGAATCCTTTGACGCCGCTTCTGGTTTCCCAATGCCCCTTGATATCGGATGGTTGTAGATGTAATGCTCGAGCAACATCTTCCGGCTTTGGTTCCTTTTCCGTACCGTTGAATGGTAGTTGATTGAGGATAGGGATTCTTAGGAGTTGAGAAAACTCCTCCAAAGTGGGCACCAACTGATAATCAGGACAAGTGAAGCAGTGGTGAAGAGGGTCAAAGAACTGGAATAGCACCTTCATCATGTCCTCTTCAATGTTGATGTTGACTAGGCTGAGTAGTCTACCATGTCTTTCACTGAAGGATGAATTTTCCGGAATTCTTGAGGTGAGCTCCTTGAGTTGAGGAGAGATTCTCACAAGGTTGACTTGAATGGTATTTCTGCGAGGAATTTCCATGACCTACAAAACAAGAACAAAGATGAAGATCCAAAACCCTTGAAATGGTTAGTGAATGCATATGATGTTTCATGATGTTTATGATGTATGCACAAAACATATGTACAAGCAAATCACAACAAACCCTAGTTTCAGGCTTGCATGGGGTTTCATAGGTAAGTACCCTCTTGAGTGTAGTTGGCTTAAAAACCTGTCCTATAAATAGTAACCGGGTTCTAAGGAGCTCAATATCACGGGATTGTTTTCATTGTTCATTGTTTTGGTTTAGCCACTTAAATAGCGACCAAAATATTCCAAGAAAATAACCCTCAATGAGTGTAGTATCGAGTATCTACCAACTTCGGACTGCACCAAAGCCGGTCATCTCACTACCCCTAATAAAAGGCCAAGATGGTCAAGTAAGATTCTAGGTCATTAGTGCTTAGTGACATCACTCAGCGGCCCCGTACTCTCCTTGATTGAACTCAAGGGTTACCGATACTCACAAATATGTCGCACTAATATAGCTATTGCTTCGACCGTGTCGGTATACCCCGCACAGTTTCCACAACGTATTGCTATCTATGAAATGTTTCCCAAAATCCGGGTGTAGGATTGTAAACCCAAACAATAGAGCCAAGACATAAAGCAAACAATTCAAACAATTTGTCATGCAAGAGGGTGATCTAAGCCCTAAGGTTACTCCACTTTTTAAAATTCTCCCCAGCAGAGTCGCCATTTCTGTGATACGGTGGGAGAACTGACTTGAGGTTTTGCGTTTGTTTTCGCAAATGTTTCGGTTGAGCAAGAGTCGCCACCGACTTTTTATTTTATCCTAAGGAAAGGTTTAAAAAGCAAAGCAAAAACCTTTGAGATTTTTCTTGGGTTCGGGGAGTAGATTATAGAAAGGGAAGGTATTAGCACCCTTTCTATCCATGGTTATCCATGGGCTCTTAGGTACTTGCTTAGATCAACTTGCCTTGGTTTTCAATTGTTTAAAATGGTGCTTGGTGTGTGACTTTGAAAATGTTTTGAAAAGATGCCTTGTATAGGCTACCCTTGTAACAATTCTTTACTCGAATGTTTTACAAGAGGTGTTTGTCTTTTTGAAAAGATGTTCAAAGGGTTTTTTGAAAGTTTGTTTTGAAAGTGTGAAGTGTGGTTTGAAAAATAGGCAAGTATTTTCTTTGCAAATTGACAAGTACCTAAGAGTTATCTACCCTAAAGTTTTCTCAAAGATTTTTGTTATGTTTTAAACCTTTTGACAATTTTGTTCCACCATTGCATTTGGTGGACAATCTTGTATTAGGAGGTGAAAGGGACGGGCGTAGGTCATCGTTTAGACCATAATTGCAATAGTGTTAAATGTCTTTGGGCAATTTTTCTTTGAAAGGGACTTGATCATTTTAGGCAACTTTTCGAAAGCGTCATCGAGGGACTTATGATCATTTGATTGTTTGTTTTACCCAAAGAAACCTAACGTGCAATATGGCCCAATTATTTGAAGGCAACAAAGTGGAATACCCTAGGGGTGCAAGTGTGAAATGTGTTGTCCATTTTCATGCTTGATTATCTTGAAATTAGGTCAAACTATTTTGTTCGTTTTATTCGCATACAAACCCTAATTTTAGCATGGCATGTTTAGAAAGCATTAAAGTACGAAATTTAAATTCCTACACTATTACAACACAATAATATGGGGAGGGGGGGTACAAATGTTCAAATGGGGGTTATTTAGACAAGAATTTAAACCTAACTATTACATCATTTTCTTTGAATATTTACAAGACAAATAATTGCATAATTAAATGGAAATGAAATAAATATGCAAAATGTAAAAAGAATTTTTTTGTGTATGAATAAGAGTATTATTTATGTAAAATAAAAAAGAAATAAAAAGATATTATTTTTGGAGTATTTTCATATTTAGGGCAAAACCCTAATTTACAAAATAAAATGCATTATTTATTCAATATATACAATATTCATTATTTACATACAAAAATAAAATAAAAATAAGTCTATTTGTGAAAAATGTATTTTTAATGTTAAATATTAATAAAATAAAAATTTGTATATTTTTGGGTATTTTATTCTAGGTGTACTAATATATATATTTATTTATATTATTTACAAAATATATTAAATATGCACAAAATAATAATATTTAATTTTATAAAAAAAAGTATTTTTTATACAAAATGTTTCAAAAGGGAAAAATGAAATAAAAATCAGAAATACAACATGTTTACATTATTAATAATATTTCTAAATAATAGTATATATAAACAAATAAATACTTAAAAAATGCAAAAATGGTGTAAAAATGATTTTTCAGGTTTTAAACATTATTAGAAAAAATAAATGAGTCAAAATGAAAAAAGAAAAATAAAAAAAAACACTAAATCAAGCAAATGGGCTCAGGGGGTATGAATCACAAAATATGGTGCAAAAAGCAGAACCAAAGCTGGCCCAGCCCATGAGGCACCTTCTTCAACCTCTGAACAACATTATTCAAAAAACGCGCGCCCTGTTCTTCCATCCAAACATCCTGATTCCTGGCTTATTAATGAAAACTCATAACATAAAAAATGTTCAGCATCAAGAGACGAATCCAACCATATGCAGAACTTGATCTAACTCTCTAAGATGAGAGAGAATTTCTTCTCCCCCAAATCCTGACCTAGATTTTCTTCCATGTTCAGACTCAAAATTCTTGCAACACACATAATATAAATAAAATCTAATTATATGGGCATGTTCAGGGCAATGATTATGACATATTCTCTTCACAAACCTAAAGCTAACAATGCCTAATAAGAGAGATACGAGTTCATGAACTTACCTGTTCAGTTGAACTTCTATCTGGCAATGGAGAAGCTTTCAGTGCAAGGTGATGATTGGGATAGTTTCCTTGAGGTCCAGGGATGCTATTCCAAGCTTTACTTTGTCTTGAAAGCTTTTGAATCGTGCTAGAGCACTTCACCTACAAATCAGAAAAGTGAAAATGGTGGAACCAGTTAGGAGGATTACAGGTCGTGTTTTAGGCTTTGGTTAGCTTGCATAGATGGTATGGAAGGTGTGTGAACTGGTTTGGGCAAGAAAGCTTGAGAGAAATGGGAGATGGCACTCAAACTGCAGGCCTGGCCCTGTTCTTGCAGTTTGAAGGTGATTCTGGGATTTGGGGTGTATGAGGGATGTTAGGGTCGTGCACTAGCTTGGTTGGGATGTCCTGGATGTGTTTCACAAGTTTGCTTAAGTGTTTGCAAGCTGATATGAGAGTTGTCTTACAAAATGCCAAGTTACTTACACTTTAAGCAACAAATGCCCAAGTTGTGTTCTAGGTCAGTAGAGGCCCCCTAATGAGCTGCATAATCTCTCCTTGATCAGAGTGTTTTGCTCATAATCTTGTGCCAATTAGATCTCATCTGTACCTCTTGGATTTTCAATTAGACATAAAGCTTGCTTTTTCAAAAATGGATAAAGTGCTTTATCTATTTTGGGATTAATCTACTATGCAATGCTTGAATCCATAGAACATGGTCTTGGCACAAAGAGTTTGCATTAAATTTATGAGTTTTGGATGGTTTAAGGACCTGTAATCAAGGGGCATGCTGGTTTGAGAAGTTTGCACAAATTATGAACATGAAAAATAGCCAATTCAAAAGTGAGTTTTTGCCATATTGTGAAATTCGATTCTCTCAAGTTATGAGGTTGTTTGAGAAGTTCTTGGACATTTTGGAAAGCTTGGAATGTTTACTACAATCCATCTTTGAAATGAAAATTTAAATTCCAAGTGGAAGTGTATGGAAAATGGCCTTGAAGTTGGGTAGAAAACCTTGTCAAAATAGGTTAAAATTTCACTAAGTTAAGAATGGTTTAGTACCCTTATTCAAAAATTTGTAACTTGAGATACAAGCCTCATTTGGGAAAACTTTGTGAATCAAAGTTGTAGATTATGCAACAAGCTACAACTTTCATGTTTTGACTTTTGTTTGAATCCAAATGGATCTTGGTGAGAAAGTGGGGCAAAGTTGGGAAAAAATTAGGGTTTTTCATAACTTAGAAAAATTCTAAGTTATGAAAAATTCTAATTTCTAACCCTAATTTGCATTTTGTGATTTCTTGGTGAACAAGTTTCATGATTTGGCATGTTTTGATGAAAAATGAATCTTGACTCTTGATTTTGACCAAAAAGTCAAAGTTTGACTTTTCAGTATACAGTCAAAATTGATCAATTGACTGGGAAATTCAACTGTCAATCTTGGGCACTTGGGATCTTTTGAGTTTGTTGAGCATGTCAAGATAATTCCATGGGGTCCTTGAGTCCATATGTGAGCTTGGTTTGCCATTGGTTGGGTTAAACAGTCAAAAATTGCCTTTGTGCAGTCAAAACCCTAAAAATGACCATTTTGCCCTTTTGGTGATCTGATCAAATTTCTTGTGGAATTGTGATCCAAACTTGACCAAATGGTTCATGTGAGTTCATAATGTTGATGGGGGTCAATTTTCATGAGGTTTGACTGTCAATTGGCCATAGTTGACTTTTTCCCCAATACAGCTGATTTCTAGGTCAACTGTCCAATTGACTGGGCAAAGTTTGGAATCAAGACTTGAAACTTGATGAGGATAAACTTGGGAGTCCAACATGAAGCATGAAAGTCATCTTAGGCATTTTAGGTCAAAATATCCTTGAGCAATCACAAACCCTAATTTGGGTCAACAGTGCAAGGAGAAGTCTTGAGCAGATGAAACCCTAACTGGATCTTGATCTTCAAAGGCTTTGTGATGAGAAATCATTGAGAAATGGGAGGGAAAATTTTGGGGTACAACACCCAGCAAGGTCTTGAGATCCTCCAGACCCTTAGCCAAGGTCATCAGGAGTTGCTGGAACTGTGCATTTTGAGTTTGCAGGTCTTTGACTGTTTGCTTGAGATCCATCCTACTGAAATAAATAGCAGACAGATAAGGAAACCTGGAGTGAGACCTGCTTATGAACATGATGAATGATATGCTTATATATGCAATGTATTCAAGGATTTGGAACATTCAAAATTGTTGTAGACAAAAAGGAACACACGTCATATTAATAAGAAGGAATTTGTTAGTACATAAATGCCCCATGGGCCAAATATTACAAAAACAACTTCTCAAGGCAAAAAGACGTTGCGCATCCTCTTTGGCGCAATGAAGGTGTTGAGGGCCTCTTGCTCATGGAGTCGGCGGGTAAGCTCTAGAACCTTCTTCTCACTGGCGTAGAAGCTAGCTTCAAAAGTGTTCCGTTCCTCCTTGAGCTGAATCCAACTTTTCTGCATTTCCTCCCACGATGTAGGCATGTCAGGATGTAGGATGGTGTAGGGAACCTCTCCTTCCTTGACGGTCTCTTTAATCACAGGGAGTACATGAGGATAAGGCATCATTAGACTTTGGGCTCGGGCTCGTACCCACTTGAGATAAGGCTCAAGAGGGATGGAGTTCTTGTGTCCCAGAGTCTTGCTATCAACCTTGTTGGGCCTCCCCCAAACTCTGATGAATCTTTGGCGAAGTCCTTGCGCATCGTTGTCGAAGTCAAAAACTAGGTCAGGAATCAACATGTCATGAGGGCCATCCCTCCGTGCATATCCAGATAGCCTCAAAGCTAGGCAAGGGTTGTAGGTGATACCTCCTCTGATTCCAAGTAAAGGAACATTAGGAAACTCTCCGCAACGATCGACGATGATGACATTCTCTCTGGACTGAGAACACCAATGTACATCAGAGTGAGTAAGAGTCATCAACCGTTGGGACCGCCTTGAGCCTTGGTCATTCTTCAAGACAGATTGTGGAAGGTGCAATATAAACCACCTTGCAAGGAGAGGAGTACAGCACATGAGAACACCCCTCTGTCTCATTGTTCGTGTGTAAAATGAGTGAAGGATGTCCCCAAGCAATGTTGGTATTGGATTTTTGGACAAGAAGATTTTGACGGCGTTGACATATATCAATTGGTCAGAATTTGGGAACAAGACCAACCCATAGATAAGGAGTGCCACAATTTCTTCAAAGGCTTGAAGGTCCAATGAATTCCAACATTCTTGTGCCTTCTCAAACAAGAATTTTGCTAAGAATCCTTTGACGCCGCTTCTGGTTTCCCAATGCCCCTTGATGTCGGATGGTTGTAGATGTAATGCTCGAGCAACATCTTCCGGCTTTGGTTCCTTTTCCGTACCGTTGAAGGGTAGTTGATTAAGGATAGGGATTCTTAGGAGTTGAGAAAACTCCTCCAAAGTGGGTACCAACTGGTAATCGGGGAAAGTGAAACAGTGGTGAAGAGGGTCAAAGAACTGGAATAACACTTTCATCATGTCTTCTTCAATGTTGGTGTTGACTAAGCTGAGCAGTCTACCATGTCTTTCACTGAAGGATGAGCTTTCCGGAATTCTTGAGGTGAGCTCCTTGAGTTGAGGAGAGATTCTCACAAGGTTGACTTGGATGGTTTTTCTGCGAGGAATTTCCATGACCTACAAAACAAGAACAAAGATGAAGATCCAAACCCTTGAAATGGTTAGTGAATGCATATGATGCTTTATGATGTTTATGATGTATGCACAAACATATGTACAAGCAAATCACACCAAACCCTAGTTTCAGGCTTGCATGGGGTTTCATAGGTAAGTACCCTCTTGAGTGTAGTTGGCTTAAAAACCTGTCCTATAAATAGTAACCGGGTTCTAAGGATCTCAATATCACTGGATTGTTTTCATTGTTCATTGTTTCGGTTTAGCCACTTAACTAGCGACCAAAATATTCCAAGAAAACAACCCTCAATGAGTGTAGTATCGAGTATCTACCAACTTCGGACTGCACCAAAGCCGGTCATCTCACTACCCCTAATAAAAGGCCAAGATGGTCAAGTAAGGTTCTAGGTCATTAGTGCTTAGTGACATCACTCAGCGGCCCCGTACTCTCCTTGATTGAACTCAAGGGTTACCGGTACTCACAAATATGTCGCACTAATATAGCTATTGCTTCGACCGTGTCGGTATACCCCGCACAGTTTCCATAACGTATTGCTATCTATGAATATTTCCCAAAATCTGGGTGAAGGATTGAAAACCCAAACAAGAGAGCCAAAATATAAAGCAATCAAATCAAACAATTAATCATGCAAGAGGGTGATCTAAGCCCTAAGGTTACTCCACTTTTAAAATTGTCCCCAGCAGAGTCGCCAGTTCTGTGATACGGTGGGAGAACTGACTGTGGTTTTGCGTAAGTTTTCGCAAATGTTTCGGTTGAGCAAGAGTCGCCACCGACTTTTTATTTTATCCTAAGGAAAGGTTTAAAAAGCACAACAAAAACCTTTGAGATTTTTCTTGGGTTCGGGGAGTAGATTATAGAAAGGGAAGGTATTAGCACCCTTTCTATCCATGGTTATCCATGGGCTCTTAGGTACTTGCTTAGATCAACTTTCCTTTGTTTGAAAATGGTGCTTTGTGTGTGGTTTTGAAAATGTTTTGAAAAAGATGCCTTGTCTGGGCTACCCTTGTAACAATTCTTTACTCGAATGTTTTACAAAAGGTGTTTGTCTTTTTGAAAAGATGTTTCAAGGTTTTTGAAAGTTTGTTTTGAAAGTGTTTGTGAAGTGTGGTTTGAAAAATAGGCAAGTGTTTTTGTTTTGCAAATTGACAAGTACTTAAGAGATATCTACCCTAAAGTTCTCGAAGATTTTTGTTATGTTTTAACCCTTTTAACAATTTTGTTCCACCATTGCATTTGGTGGACAATCTTGTGTTAGGATGTGAAAGGGACGGGCGCGGGTCATCGTTTAGACCATAATTGCAATGGTGCCAAGTATCTTTGGGCAATTTTCCTTTAAGGGACTTGATCATTTTTAGGCAACTTTCGAAAGCGTCATCGAGGGACTATGATCATTTGATTGTTTGTTTTGTTTTTGCCCAAAGAGACCTAACATGCAATATGGCCCATTATTGAAGGCAACAAGTGGAATACCCTAGGGGTGCAAGTGTGATATGTGTTGTCCATTTTCATGCTTGATTATCTTGAAATTAGGTCAAACTAATTGTTGTTTTTATTTGCATACAAACCCTAATTCTAGCATGGCATAGTTAGAAAGCGTTAAAGTGCGAAAAATAAAGTTCCTACACTATTACAACACAATATGGGAAGGGGGGTACAAATGTTCAAATGGGGATTTTGACAAGGAATTTAAACCTAAACTATTACATCAATATGGAATTTATTTACAAGATATTTAATTGCACAAATTAAATAGAAAATAAAATAAATATGCAAGATGCAAAAAAAATGTTTTTATATGTATGAAAAAAGTATTTTTTATGTCAAAATAAAATAAAATGAAAAGTATTATTTTTTTGAGTATTTTCCATGCTTTTAGGGCAAAACCCTAATTTATTAGGTAAATATATTAATTATTTAATATGTACAAATATTTATCAATTATATACAAAATAAAATAAAAATGAAGTATATTTGTCAAAAGGGTATTTTTTATATTAAATATTAATAAAAAATAAAAATGTGTATAATTTGTATTTTAACCTAAATATACTAATATATATATATATATATATATATATATATATATATATATATATATATATATATATATATATATATATATATATATATATATATATATATATATATATATATATATATATATATATATATATATATATATATATATATATATATATATATATATATATATATATATATATATTATATATATATATATATATATATATATATATATATATATATATATATATATATATATATATATATATATATATATATATATATATATAAATATTTGTATCATTTACTAAATATATATTATATATACAAAAATAATAATATTCAATATTTATATAAAAAAGTATTTTTGATATAAAATGTTTTCAAAAAAGAAAATGAAATAAAAATCAGAAATAAAATATATTTGCATTATTTTTTTCTAGTTATTCTAAATAATAGTATTTATATTATTTATACACAAAAACTAAATAAGACTAATAAATATCAAAATAAATGCAAAAAATGTAGAAAAAAGATTTTTTATATTTTTTCATACTTAAATAAAAATATAGAAATGAAATCAAAAGGAAAAAAATGGAAAATGATAAGTAAAAATCAAAATGGGCCATGGAGGTTCAAAAGCAAAAATGGGGTGTGAAAAGAAGTAGCAAAACAGGCCCAGCCCACCAAGTCTTTCTTCAACCTCCAGCCAGAAAAATGTTCAAAAACGTGCGCCTGTACACTAATTCAAACATCTGGATTCCTTGACCTTTTGCACAAACTTACAACATAAGAAATGTTAAGCATTGAATCACGATTCTGAATATGTAAAGAACTCATCCTAACTCTCAGAAGTGAGAGAGAATTTCATCATTCCCAAATCCTAACCTAACTTTTTATCAATATTCAGACCTTAAATTCTCATAGCACAGGCAAAATAAATGAAAAGTAAAGGTATGTACAGATTCAGGGGCATGAGTAGAACACTTTTTATTCACAAACCTAGAGCTAACAATGCCTACATTAAGAATTAGAAGTTCATGAATATACCTTCTCAGTTGGAATCGTGTCTGGCAATGGAGGAGTTTTCAAGGCAAGATGATGATCTATACAGCTTCCTTGGAGTGTGAGGATGCTATTCCAATACTTGGTATGCTTTGAAACCTTCTGTACCAAGCTGCAGAAGTCCACCTGCAAGAGGAAGAAATGAAAATGGCCAAACTGGTTAGAGGAGTTACAGTCCACTTCTAATGCTTTGGATAGTTTGGATTGATGGTAAGGAAAGTGTTTGAACTGGTTTTGGCCAAGATGCACGATGGAAATGAGTTATGGGATTCAATCTGCAGCAAGCCCTGTTTTTGTGCAGTTCAATGGTGATTTTGAGTTTGGGAGTGTTTGGGACTTGGTTAACTCGTGTTCTAGCTTAGGATGGATGTTTAGAAAGTGCACAAAGTATTTTCTTAAGCTTGCTTCTGCTGAGATGAAAGTTGTGTTGTGTTATGCTAGCTTTCTTCACATTTAAGCAAACAAATGTCCACTTGAGTTTTAGACAGCTAGAGGCCCCCCTAATGTGCTGCTAACCTTCCCCTTGATCAGTGTGTTTAGTCTAATAACTTGTGCCAAAGATATTTGATCTGTACTTGCTGATTTGCAACTTTGACATAAAGTTTAACTTTTCAAAAATGGATATTATGCTTTATCTAAAAATGGCTTAATCTTGCAAATAATGTTTGGACACACAAAATAAGGCTTTGGCACAATGAGTATGCATTAAATTATTGAGTGAAAATGGGATTAGAGGCCTGTAATGTAGCATAAACCAAGCTGACTTGAAAATGGCAATGTGTATGAACATGTCTTGGTCAAGAACAAAAGTGACTTTTGCCCAACTTGCCAAATTCGATTATCCCTAACCATGAGGTTGTTTTATGAGTTCTTGGACATTTTGGAAAGCTTGGAATGTGTACTACAATCCATATTTGAAATGCAAATTGAAATTCCAAGTGGAAGTATGTGAAAAATGGTCTTGAAGTTAGGTAAAAACCTTGCCTAAAATAGGTCAAATTTTCTCTAAGTTAAGAATGGTTTAGTACCCTTGTTCCAAAACTTGTAACTTGAGATACAACCTTCTTTTGGGAAAACTTTGTGAATCAAAGTTGTAGATTATGCAATAGGCTACAACTTTCATGTTTTGACTTTTGCTTGAATCCAAATGAATCTTGGTGAGAAAGTGGGGCAAAGTTAGGAAAAAATTAGGGTTTTTCATAACTTAGAAAAATTCTAAGTTATGAAAAATCTTCATTTCAAACCCTAATTTGCAATTTTGGATTTCTTGATGAACAAGTTTCATGATTTGGCATGTTTTGATGAAAAATGAATCTTGACACTTGATTTTGACCAAAAAGTCAAAGTTTGACTTTTCAGTATACAGTCAAAATTGATCAATTGACTGGGAAATTCAACTGTCAATCTTGTGCATTTGGGATCTTTTGAACTTGTTGAACATGTCAAGACCATTCCATGGGGTCCTTGAGTCCATATGTGAGCTTGGTTTGCCGTTGGCTAGGTCAAACAGTCAAAAATTGCCTTTGTGCAGTCAAAACCCTAAAAATGACCATTTTGCCCTTTTGATCATCTGATCAAATTTCTTGTGGAATTGTGATCCAAACTTAATCAAATGGTCAATGTGAGTTTATAATGTTGATGTGGGTCAATTTTCATGAGATTTGACTGTCAATTGGCCACAGTTGACTTTTTCCCCAATACAGTTGATTTCTAGGTCAACTGTCCACTTGACTGGGCAAAATTTGGAATTAAGACTTGAAACTTGGTATGGATAAACTTTGTGGTCCAATATGAAGCATGAAAGTCATCTTAGGCATTTTAGGTCAAAACATCTTTGTGCAAACACAAACCCTAATTTGGGTCAACAATGCAAGGAGAGGTCTTGAGCAGATGAAACCCTAACTGGCTCTTGAGCTCCAAGGGCTTTGTGATGAGAAATCATTGAGAAATGAGAGAGAAAATTTTGGGGTACAACACTATGCCATTCACTATGTCTCACCAAGACAAAGACAACTACACCTTCGCGAAAATTTTATATAAACTGTAGCTCAAACAATTTGAAAGAGAAGTTTTGAAAAGGAATTTGAAATTTCGTGGTCAAAATGTGCTTCCAGTTAAAAATAAGTGTTGCGACTAGGATCAGGATGATGAGAGCTTCACAATAGTATCAAAGTTTGAGAGAATTGGTGAAGGAATTTACCTATTGAAGTTAAGTTGCAGAGCTCTGAAACTGGACTTGGCTAGCACGATTCAGAGAGTTTTAGAGCTTAATTCTTCTTCTTTTAGCTTCAGTGAGGTTCAACGAAGGTGAATTGACAAAGAAACATGATTGAGAAAAACTGTAAGAACAAATTCGAAGTTACAGAAAATTGAGTTCAAGAGAGAGTTTGGCAGGGTGATTATCGCTTTCTAAGCTTGAGGAAATGAATGAGGGATGATCCTCTATTTATGGGGAAGTGAATGGGATGCTCAAGCGTGTGTAATGATTAAGTTTGGAGGGAATTCGTGTGAATTTGCAGCATGGGAAAAGTGTGGCTCATTTTTTATCAAAACTCATCCAAACCATGCATTTTGATGCACTAATCACTTCTGGAAGTTCAATAAACATGTTTAGGAGCAAAAACGCGTAACAATTTTATGATTAGAAGCCAAAACAAGAGTTTCAAAATTTTGACTTGGTAAAAAATTCAGTTTCAAGGGGTCTTAGGACATGATTCTTGGAGCTTTAGAAAGAGGAGATTACAAGCTTTACAATGTGCAAAAAATGGGATCAAATGGATGTTTGAGATGAAAGTTGTAATGAGTCAAAGTTGAGAGAAAGAGGTTGACTTTCCAAACTTAGAAATTTTTTAAGTTTTTCTTAAAAAATGACTTATAATGTCTTGCATCCAAACATGGCCTTCCACTTGAAATTTGTTCTTGACCAAAAAATATGGTATGAAGTAGATCTCTTGAATGGCATTTTTAAACTTGAACCATTAAAAATCTAAAAAAATTGAGGGAGTTATGACTTGTTGAAGTTGGCAAAAATTCATGAGATGACCTATAATCTTTTGCATCCTTAGGGCATCTTCCATCCATTTTCACACTTTGCACATAAAAGAAAGGTTGAAGTTCACATCTTTAAGATTATTGTGGAAAAATAATGGGCTCAAGGTGATAAAAATTTATCAAGTTATGATCATTTGAAGTCACATAAAGGGAATTTGAAGGTTCATCTGGAGGACTTGTAATATTTCTTCACCATCAAGTTTCTTCCACACAAAATTTCTTTGAAACTTTTGAACTGATTTGTTAATAACCCTTTTAAGAGAAGGATGTCTTTGGAATAACTCAAAAATACCAAAAAAATGAGCAAGATATACCCCTTTGAAGTTCAAAACCCTAACTCCTAGAGCAAGAAAATGCCTTGGGAAACCTTTGCAATTTTGACCAACCTTCTTGCACAAATACCCTTGTCATGTGAATATAAGTTTTTGAGGATGATAAGGAGAAACCAAAACCACTTCCAAATCTTGAGAATTGAAGGAGATATGTACTTGTGATCATTGAAATCAAAGACTTATCCAATTGAGTCAAACTTCTTCAATCAACCCTTGTACTTTTGAACTAAATTTGACAACTTGAGGCATGATGAATCATAAAAGACTTTGTCATGACATTACTTCAAAACATCTTTAATGACTAGGCTTGAATCTCAATTAAGATTTATTAAGGAAGGCACATAAATGAACTCATGAATACCTAGATCAATCTTGATGGAATGTATTGTGCTTTTACCTACAACATCAAAATTTGGGGCAAACACTCATTGTATTTATTAGTTAAAGGATAATCAATACAAAACATAGATGATCATAAAATACAAGTCAAGGTGATTGGTGATTCCTCATAGAGGAAAGTTAAAGATAGGGAGAAGAATCATTCCCTAGTGTGTTGTCTTGTTGTGATTGAATTGATATGATATGATGGAGGGATCTTAGGGGGGAAAAATTGGGGTACAACACACTGATGGATATCATTGGAAGTAAATCCGGTTAGGAGATTCCGAGGGATCAGATTCTATTAGGTCAATGAATATTATATCCAGTTTGGATCCTTGAACGCATCATTGGATGTTAGTCACCAGCGGTTGCCCGTGCAATTGTAATCAGATTGGTTATAGTGGATTAAGTCCTTGAGTTCAAGGAAAAACCACTTTGGTAAGATGGACTGGACTAGCTTGGGGGTTTCTCATGTGAACCAGGATATATCACGTGTTCTTTAATTTTGCTTATGCTTTAGAGTTTATGTTTTCTTAACTTAATTAGAAGCATTACTTAGAAGTAACACTCAGAAGCATTGTTCATCGAATACTCTTTAGAAGCAAAAGTTATTCAAAAAGGAAAACCCAATTCAAACCATCATTTCTTGCATTCTCTTCACACCTTCAATTGGTATCCGAGTCGGATTCTATTATTGATGGATATCAAACACCGAACAATGTTAGATAAAGATCCAGATGCTTTGTGAAGAAATACTCTAAGGTGATATTTGTTCAATTTTCAACTACTGTCTAAAACCAGAAAGTTGAAGAACAAGCTAACAAGGAAGATTCATCAGATAAAAAGTTATATCTGTTGAATGCTTTTGATTAATTTCCTTGAGAGTATGAGATGTTTTCAAGAAATAGTTTAGTCCACCCTTGTTTTTCTCATAATATCTCATTAGGAATCTTTTGAAAAGAAGAAAGACTCTTGTCTTATGATACATAATAACTTCATGATAAAGTTGTCTATTAAAGCAGACAGAAGATCTTATGTAGAAGATCTAAAAATTGGCTCTTTCGAAGGAGGCTTTGCAGAAGACCAGACATTGTCGAGGAAAGATCGCTCATTGATTCATAAAAAGTATGATCAAGGACTAACTTTAAACAAGTTAACTCAGCATTGCAAGAACAAGATTGTCAGTCAAAATTGTCAAAGTTTGATGATGTTTATATTAGAACCGATTCTGCAATTTGTTCAAGGAATAAAAAATTTAGAAGACGCTAGGAAATGTTAGTTAATTTTTTTCAAAGCACATAACTTCTTAGAAGTTCATGAAATATTGACCTTATGAAAAATAAGCTTCTGTTCAAAGGAAGTTTGAAAAATAGATGGATGTTTCTGATAATAAAGGATCAGAATAATTATACTTTGAGGATTATTCTCAAGAAGTCAGACGGGTGATTTTAAACAGAATAATGAAGAGATAATCTGAAGAGAAGACTGATCCTAGGTCTCAGATTAGAGATAGATTTCAGAAGAAGGTTATTCTTGTCAAATCAGAAAACTGAGTATATTCAAAGAAATAAGATGAATCAATATGAAGATAATTCATAATCTCTGTAAGATCATTCTAAAGAAAGTAGATGCAGAGAGAAGCTGATCAAAAGCTCTATCAAGGATAAGCTAAAGTCAAAATTAGAATGTAGAGCACTCAGATAAAGAATCACAGTGAAGATTTTTGAATCTCAAAGATATATTTTCTTTTATCCATAATTTATTAGAACTTCTGATAAAATATACTTGTATAAGTTAGAAGATGTTTTAAACAGAAGCATTCCAAATGTTAGTGCAACTCCAAGTTGTGAATTTTCCGGTTAAGTGAAAATATCATGATCAGGAACATTCTCTCTTTCCAAGAGAAAAATATTTTAATCAATTCTCTGGATAATGTGAACACGTTGGTTCTCTTAAGAATGAGCCAGAAATTTTACTTACGATGTATGTGGTGATAACTTCTCATTTAAGAAACTATGTTCAATATTTTGCTATATCTGTTTCTGGTCTGTCACCTCTAAATGCTGATTCACTCAAAGTCCTTATTTGAAACCCTGTATGGTACTCTGTCTTTATAAAGACTGATTCACTCAATTCCCCTTCTTTGAAATTCTTGTCTTGTGTCAGTGATTTATGTCATTCTTACAGATTAGTACAACCTCTTTCACCCACTTGAATATATATATATATATATATATATATATATATATATATATATATATATATATATATATATATATATATATATATATATATATATATATATATATATATATATATATATATATATATATATATATATATATCAATAGTGATTTATCATATTTATATTTTCCTCTCATAAAAAAATTCCTATCAAGATCTTTCCTCTCATCTGTCCATCATGCCTCAACAAACCTTTCTTGGAAATTAAGATCTTCTTGAGATCATCATCGGAAAAAAAATTGAACTTTCTTTTCTTGAAAGTAACATTGCTTCCAACATCACATATGTGTCCTACTTTCAACAATGGACAAGATACTTCACTATGCTGAAGAAACCTGTCTACATGAGTATTGTTAAAGAATTATGGAAGCATGCTTATCTTGATTATGAGAACTATTATATCCTCTCATATATCTTTGAAATTCCCATCTCCATTACTCCCTTCTCAATCGCTCTTGCCACTAGATGTAAAAAAGTAGGTGTCATAGTTTACTATGTCAAGTCTAGGTTTATGATGTCTGATAAATTTGATTCTCTTCATGACACATCATCAGGATATGAACCTATCAATCCTAAAAATCTCTTACCTATTCCCAAAGCCTGGTTCAAGCTTGTGTTGTCCAACCTTCTACCCATAGGGGATAATCATGGCCTTCTAAGGTATGATGACCAATCACTCATCTATCTTCTGATGAATGATACCCGTGTAAGCCTGCCACAGTCTATCTTCATTTGTCTTTGGAAATCTATCTCTGAGTCTAGGAATCACATTAAGTCATAAATTTCTTATGGACGAGTTTTGAAATTATTTTCCAAGAGGGAATAATGGATATGTTCAAAGAAATGATAGCAGAAGTTGGTCCAGAAAACTGTTCTGAAGATTCCTTGTTAAAATCTAAGTGTGAGATTTTCATTAGCAAGGAAAATATGATTTGTCTCTTCAAAATTATGATTGTTATTATTGCTTGATCATTTCATCTGATTAGTTCTTCACTTTTAATCCCTTATCTGTTGAATTGTCTTAATTAATGAAGTCTTTATTTTATGATAAATTGTTGTTTGTTAGTTATGCACTAGCACAAAATGACAAGAAATAACACAATATATCCTCTTATAGGTATTTGAGGAATATGTCTAAAATATTTGGCGTGTGTCAGTTACTTTTCCCACAGTTTAAAGGGTAACTGTCAAACTTCTTTTCATTTAATATTCTCTTCATAAATAAGATTTATTACTCTTTGTCCTTCCCAATATATCTAGGTTCTCTAGTATTCTCTAAGATAATCATAACCTATCTAATAGATATCTGACCTAGGTTCACTATCAGTCTCTATAAATAGTTGATGTCTCCTCTACACCATTCATCATCCTCAGTTGAAATAGAAAACCTGTCAAATCCTTCTTCGCCTGATTTAACAATGTCTGCTATAACTTTTCATGGCAATGAGGAAACCCTTGAAATCATTCAAGAAAAACGACCCAATATTCCCAGACTCAAACAACATGGATTGGACCTAATAAGAAGTATGCAACTTTAATCTTGGACAAGCTACTTTACTATGCTTAGAGGTCCCATCTTCCATGTCCTTGTGAAGGAATTCTAGAAGTATGCCGAAATTAGTGATGATGGCAACACTATTCTGTCTGAAATCTTCAGACTTCCCATTGTTTTCACCATGTCTTCCATAGTAAGAGTCACTGCGTGTGTCTCATTTGGAATCACCATTAATGACTATCAATCCTACCTATGTATTGTTGAAAGTTTTAGGGTTCTTCATGATAGTTCAGTACCATATGAACCAACTAATCCTGGAACCCTTCTTCCTTCAGCCAAGAATTAGTTCAAGTTCTCCCTTTCAAACCTCCATCCTCAAGGCACAACAAGAAGCACTCTGTTTCATGATGACATAATTTTTGTTTTCCTCTTGATCCATCACTTCAAGATCAACCTTCTGTCATACCCCAAATTTGTCCGCCTTAGTGCTACCGTCAAGTTTATTTTCGAACTTAGATTTTACAGATATAAAATTCCGTTGATTTAATTATATTAACACTCTGAGGGTTTTTAATAAAAATTCGCTTTCAATTCTGTTTGGAAATATAATAATTATTTGTAAAAATAGCAAATAATTGTTCACCTTCATATACTTTCAATTGACTTTTTATATCAATTAAGTAACATAGCACAATTGGTAAGGGAGAAAGACTTGCAAGCAGAAGGTCACGGGTTCGAATCTCACTTGGTGCACTTTAGATATTTTTGTTGTTTATCATTACTAACTTTATTTTCACTTTCAATTATTTCTAACCACCAAAATCTAATTTTTTTTATTATTAAATTACTATTTTCGTATTTATTTATTTGTTATATTTAAAAATAATATTTTTTATTAAAATCATAATCTTATTTTAAAAAAACTAGTCAAAATACCTTATAAATTAATCTTTTCAAACTAATCTCAATATTTAGAATAGTCATAAACAATGCTAGATTCATAATCTTGTTCACCAAATTATGGATCAAATATTCAATCAATTTCTAATCTTCAAAATTATGACAAAAATAGATCAATCTCAATTAGTTCACTTTCGATATTTTTTGTTACTAACTATTTTCTAATTATTTTTAAAATCACAAAAATCATGTTTTTTTATTATTTAAATATATTTTCGTATTTTTAATTATGGCATTTAAAAAAAATAATTATTTATTTTATTTTATGCACTTTTCATCAAAATTGAATGCAAAAATCATAATAAATACAAAAAATATTTCCATTACGAGATAATTGTTTCTTATTGGTTAATCTGCGTCAATTTGTGTCATACTCAACTTCTGATTGGTCAACTTGTTGACCAAGAAAGATCTGATTTATATTATTCTCTTTTTTGCCCTTTAACCTGATTTTAACAGTCTATAAATAGGGCCATATTTTCACACTTCTAGGACATCCAGAAATATTCACAATTTTCACCATATCGACAATTTCCAACACTATCCAAACTTGCTTTTATAATTCTTTTTGGTTTATTCGATGGTTGTTGACTATATCAGACAACAACCTAAGAACAATACACTTTTTCCTCTTTCACAATTTTCTACATATTTACAAACAATGACTTTTTTTGGACCGATGATTTTATATGAGGCCCCCCAATTTTATTTTCGATTTTAGTTTTTCTGTTATTTTTTTTACCACATGATGATTATTGATGGCTTTTATTTTCAAAATTATATTATTTGCTAAATTTTTTCGGAAGCCAATTTCCAGATTGTATATATTTTTATGATCCATAATCATCAACAATTTTACCAATAATTAGTAAATCCACAATTCACTAGAGTTCTCCTAAGGTTGTTGTTCTTCACATCAAAGAACAACAACAAAGAAACATGAAGCATCCATCAACCTGAAAAAAGTCTTTGCACTAAAGGAAAGAAGAAAGGAGATTGGAGGAAGCAACTTAAGTTTGGTCACGACACTTCAGGTTGGATTCTCTTTTACCATCTTATTTAAACTTGTGCGATTGCTTGATGTTGGGTTAATTGCTCGATGTGTTTCTTTGATTGATGTCTGAATCCAAAATTCAATTTGTTCTTTGTCTATGATTATTTTGTACATAATTCTTATTTTTAAATTTATTTTTAATAATATATTTAGTTTTATTAATCATATGTAGTTGTTATCATTAACGATTATTAACATATTATTATAAAGAAAACTACACAAAAAAAACTTGATTTTCACCGTTGTTATATTTGTATAATAATTTGTGTATTTTATTTTTAAATCTTAATTAAATCTGGCCACATATCTAATTTTGACTTGAATTAATGTTAATAAAACACAAATCTTTTTAGGCTTATTAAGCTAATAATTAAATATAACAAGTAAATATTTTCTTTTCTATAAATTCTTTATTCGTTACTTTTTTTTAGTCATTAATTAAGGGATTTTGGGATATATTTTAGGAATAGTAAGTAGATAAATTTATAATTAAATTAATGATTCTTTAAGCTATTTTACTTTCTTTTTTTTCATAAAAAACCACAAAACATGTTTTTCTTTAGTGTAGTTAAATATTGACCATATTTTCTATATCTATCAAACTTTTTTTAAAATTATATATATATATATATATATATATATATATATATATATATATATATATATATATATATATATATATATATATATATATATATATATATATATATATATATATATATATATATATATATAAACACAAAAAATATGGCTTAGTATTTAGACTAATAATCGACTTGGTACATAATTTTAAATTTCTTTTTAAATATAATTAATTTCAAACAATCTATAATTAATAGAAAATCCATCTTCCAATAATTAAATGGGTCGACATATCGTCTATCAGTTTATTATTCAAAATCAAACTTTTTAATTAAAATTCTACTCAATCTAAACACCCCTAATTTTTCTGCCATAACTAAAACTACACCCTCTGATTTAATTCAATTATTAGTTTTTTATTATTATATTTTTTTATCTATTTTATATATTACATTTTTTTAATTCTATTCTTATTATTATTTTTACTATTATTATTTGTAATAATAATTATTATTAATATTTTTTTATTATTATCATATTTTATTATTTATTTATCATGTAAATAAATTATTTTTATTTAAAAAATCCTGAACATATTTTCTACGTTGCATTAAAATATTTTTAGTCATGCATAAATTAAGATTTTTGCAATTTATATGATTAAAAAATATCAACAAATCTCAAACCTATTTTTCGCAACAAATTAAGCTAAACAACATTCTTTTTTACAAAAGGGTTTCAAACGGATTTTGACTAATCGCGCATTTAGCCAAAATCTCTGCAATCACTATTCCCGGCCAAGTGCGAGGTGATTCAAAATACATTTGCAACCCCTAAAAAACACCAACCCCATATAAACTACGAATTGAGACTCCGATTCCTCATAAGAGGATGCGTAGGCATACGATCAAAAATTGTAGCGAGTTCCCCTATAAAAATTTTAAACCGTTTCCCCTAATAAAATTTAAATCATGTTTCCCCAACTCAAACCTAAAACCTAGTATCCTTGTGAACAAGGTAGATGAAAGGTGCCTAACACCTTCCTTTCGTCTAAAGAAGTCTGAAATCTATAATCTCTGTCTGCGAATTAGGGTTTCCTATTAGATGCCTTTCCCTAGGATAAAAACTAATAATGGTGGATCTAATGTAAAAACAAGTCGCAACACCTTCCCAAAACCATATTCAATCATCTGAAACACTCCATTGAGATATCAAGAACATAGACTCAATCCTATATTCCTTATGGAAGGATACTATCTGAGATAATAACCCAAGACATGATGTGGGAGTTGATAAAGAAGAATGGACCAAATAATGCATTGGTTGAAGAAAGGTGTGCTAGAGTTGATACAGTTCAAGACTTTGATGATTGAAATGTTGTTTATAATGATTTTAGAAAATCTAAGTTTTCTTCTGTACTCTGTAAATGAAATATTAGGTTAAAAGCCCTTTGACGTTCAATGTTGTTCATGCATAGTTGCCTTTTTGATGATGTCAAAAAGAGGGAGAAATATAATGATTCTATTTTGATGAACCTTTAAATAAATGCATCATGTTGATTAAATGATATAAAATGTGCATTTACCACTGATATGTGTTTTTTTGTTTGATGACTAAACGAGGAACTCTGAACAAGTTCACTAGGCATTCTAAGACAGGTCAAAATGAAAGAACTCTATTAAAGTTCTTAAGAACTGATTGCTCATATAATTGAAGATGTATACTTTATGAACATATATTCAAATATCAGATAGACACAATAATGTTTAGAAGTTGAGAACTTTCTGAAAGTTAAAGTCATCTTGATCTTGGTATCATAATGTTCAGAAGATGTAAACTGTTTGAGAATGTGATATTCAAAGCACAATAATCAAAAGCAAACGCAGATGCTTTCCAGAAGAACTGAGCAAACCATAAGTTGAAGACTGTCTGAAAAATATGGATAGAAGATTCAATAAGAAGAATCTCTGATGAATTCAAGATATCAGTTGATTCTATTCTCATATTAATCAATACTTCTCAAGATCTCGATATTTGATCTATTAGAACCAGGGGGAGTTTTACTCATATGGTTCAGAGTCAGGATATTTGATCTTCATTAAGTTATTGTGTAGCGGTAGAAATGTTAAGACAAAGCCATTGGATTGACTTTACTCGCATAGATCAAATAAAAATTGCCATCGCGCTTTATTGTTTCCAAAGGAATTGGAAAAGAGAGAATAACCCAAAAAGAGGGGGAGAGAATCTAAGTTCGGGGGTTGGTTATGAAAAGGGAAGATATTAGCACCCTAAACATCTACGATACTCCGCAAGAACCTCTTTAAAGATCTGTGTATTTTGGCTATAAGTGTTGCAAACAAAAATAGGTTGTGGGGAAGAGAAGAGAAATATTTTTTTACAATTTTTTCACCCGCCACAGTTGTGAACCTTTAGTGCCTACGTACCACCTTCCGTGCAATAAGGGATCAGGGTACTCGTAGTTCACCTTAAAAAATTTTAAAATACAAGTGTATTGGTTAATTTTAAGAGACGAGACATCATCATCTTATCTGAGTGGAAGAACATACTTACTACCCGCGATTATGATAAAGGAGAGTTTGCGTCATCTGAAAGTGGAAGATATAGCTTGGATTTTAGAATCAACAAAATCTTCCCTCAACACCCAAGTGGAAAATATCTCACTTCTCTACACATCATAGAAGTATAGTAGTTCACATCACTACAAAGATTGACAAGAGTCTAGTATTTTGAGAAAAAGTTTTAAAGTAAAAATCCAAAGTGCAAAAATGGTTTGAACGCGATTGATTGACTTTTAGTCTTATCATAAAATGTCAAAGTATTGTTAAGTTGGTTGAAGTTTGATTAAGAAAAGATTTTTGAAAATGCATGGACCTAAGTCCAAGTTTATTGTGAAAGCGATTCAAGTTTGGAAAACAAGAATAGTTTTGAAAAGGAGGGAGAAATTTTTTAAAATTAAAGAAGACGGGAGGATATGGAGGGACTATCCTATAGCATAAGGTAAGATCTAGGGAAATAAACCGTCTAACCAACAAGGAGCCAACATATGACACAAGAGTCAATGTATAATTATCATCCTTTGGATTAAAACCAAGCAATCAAAGATGATAGACCTCTTAAGAATACCAAACTTCAAATACATTGAGTCTTCACAAAAATTGTATAGAGTAACGACTGTATATAGATGAATTCTCAATCACAAACAAAGCACATAATCAGAATAACTTGATCACAAAGAAACAAACAACCCAAGTTCTTGGGGTAAACCCCAAGAACTCCAAAAAAATAGCAAAAGAAGTCACCAAGGTCTCTTGGTAGGTCAAGGTCTCTACTCCTAAGTCCAAAAAGTCCATAACTCTAAAATGCCAAGGATAGTAACCAAATAGTCCAAGTAACCTTAAAGTTTTTTATTGTTCAAGTTAGTTATTAGGTATCTTCAAAAAGAAAATGAAAGCTTCAGTAAGCAAAATAAAAATGACATAAAGATAAATGCTCAAGTGAGCAAAAATGAAAATAGCATGATATATAAATGCTAAAATAAATGGTGCTTAAAGTAAAAGCATAAAAATAAAAGTCAATTGTTAATGAGTTAGAAATTAGAGGTTAGTTGAATGACCATATTGAAACTTGCATTTGAAAACTCATTAAAAGATTGATAAAATCAAAGCCTTTCAAAAACAAGTTTCATTTGCTTATTGTCAAGTATATCATTCATTTCAAATTCTCAAAGCAACAATAAATGATCAACGGTGTTTAAATGATTCACTTAGTCTAAATTTTATGATGATTCATTAGTGGATTGATAAGACCAAAGCCTTCTAACAATGAACCTCAAGTTTATTGGATCAAAGGTTTCAAATTAAACATACTTGGGCTTTCAAACATGGGTTTGGGCCATGAATGATCATTTCTCGAACCAGGATAAAATTTAGCGCTATGTTAAGCAATCATAAGTGGACTTATATAGAAGTCACACCTATTTTGAGGCCGGTCAATAGCAATCTATGTGTCATATGTTTGGAGAGATGATATGTAGATTATCCTCTAACAACATGTAACACAATGAGAAAGGGATAAGATGAAGAGGGAGGGGATACATTTGAATAAAAAATTTAAGCAAACTATCATTAAAATCATCTATCCATTTTAGTGGAGTTAAACTCAACATCCAAGATCTAATGATGTTAATGAAGTTCATGATCAACAATCACATAGCCAGAATATATTAAAATAAATTGCAAACTATATTCAAAGTATCAAAGAAAAATTTAAAGAGACCATAGAAAAATAAAAAATGACCTCAAATATTTTTATAAAATTTTTGGTAATTTTTTAAAACAGAAAAGTATTTTTAAACTAATTAAAATAACTTAAATAAGTGAAAAAAAAGATAAATAAATAGTAGAAGTCAAGATAAAGTTTTAGAAAAATTTCAAAAAGTCAGAAGTAAGGAAAATGATTTTTATAAAAAAAAATTAGAATTTAAAAATATCAAAAAGTAATTTTAAATAATTCAGAAACAAGTTAAAACAAAGGAAAAATTATTAAAAAAATATCAAATCTGAAAATAAAATCATGAAAAAAATAAAAATCACAGAGAATATTTGAAAATATTTTTGTGATTCTTTTCATAATTTTTGAGTCAAAAATGAATTTTTTATGATTTTTTGAAGTTTAAATCAATTAAAATATAAAGATCAGAAAAATAAAAATAAAACAAAGATATAGACCATTGGATGAATGTCAAAACACGTTAGTAATCAAATTTAAGGGATCTGGCGCGTTGTGCATATCATGGTCCTTATTGAATAAAAATTTATTTAAGGTGTAGCTCAGTCGATTTGCAAAAAACCAGAAGGAAAAATTTGAATAGGGATTTGAAAATTCATGGCCAAAATTCAATTCCAGTTGAAAAAAATGTTGCGACTAGTATCAGAATGATGAGAGCTTCATTGTAGTAACAAATTTTGAGAGAATTGATGAAGAAATCTACCTATTGAAGTTCAAATTCAGAGCTCTGAAACTTGACTTGGCTAGCATGATTTAGGATGCCTTAGGGCTTGGTTCTTCTTCTGTTAGCTTCAGTGAAGTTCAAGGATGAAGAATAAGCAAAGAAAATGGATTGAGGAAGGCTGTAAAACCAAATTCGAAGTTGCAACAAAGTGGGTTAAGGAGAGAGTTCGACGGGGTGATTCTGGCTGTTCAAGGTTAAGAAAATGAATGGAATATGTCCCTCTATTTATAGGGAAGCAACTGGTGTAAAGAATTCAGTGGAAATTTGAAGTTTGGAGGGAAATTGGATCAAGCTCGAAAGTGAAAAAAGTGTGACCCCATGTGCATCAAAACTCAATCAATTCTTGCATTTTGATCCTTAATTAAACATTGGGAACTTTGTTAAACATGTTTAAATCCAAAACTCGTGCTAAATTGGTGATTAGAAGCCATATTATGAATTTCAAATTTTGACTTTGGAGAAAACTTCAGTTTCAAGGCACCATCTTTGAATCTATGGTGTTCATAACTCAAAGGGTCTTAGGGCATGATTCTTGAAGCAATTGAAAGATAAGGTCACAAAATTTACAATGTGCAAAGAATGAGATCAATTGGATACTTGAGCTAGGAGTTGTGATGAGTCAAAGTTGAGAAAAATATGCCGACTTTTTGTACTTAGAAAAATTCTAAGTTTTTCTTCAAAAGTGACCTATAATGTTTTGAGTTCAAACAAGGCCTTCCTCCAAAATTTAGCTTTGATAATTGATGCTAGCTTGAAGTGGAGATCCCAAAGATCATTTTGCAACTTGAATCACTCAAAAATACCAAGTATTCAAAAAGTTATGGCCTTGTAAAATTGGTGAAGATTCATGAGGTGACCTATAATCTTTTGGGTTCTTAGGGCATCTTCCACTTATTTTCAAGCTTTACACATAAAAGAAGAGTTGAAGTTCATATCCTTAAGATATTTGTGGAAAAATAATGGGCTCAAGGAGATAAAAATTGATCAATTTGTGATCTTTTGAAGTCTCACAAGGGAATTTGATGGCCTATCTAGAGGACTTGTAATCTTTCTCAATCATTAAGCATTTTCCACATAAAATTTCCTTGAAAATCTTGAAGTGATTAGTTGATAACCTATTAAAAAGGAGAATTTCTTTGGAATTACTCAAAAATATCAAAAGATGAGCAAGATATAACCCTTAGAAGTTCAAAACCCTATCTCCTCAAGCACCAAATTTACTTGGGAACCCCTTTCAATTTTGACAAACTTTCTTGCGCAATTACTTTTTCCATGTGAATAGAAGTTGTTAAGGATGATAATAAGAAACCATAGCACCAAAAAACACTTCCAAATGTTAATAATTGAGAGAGTTATGCACTTGTGATCAAGAAGCCAAGAACTTGTCCAATTAGGTCAAATCTCTTCAATCAATCCATGCCTCTTTTGACTTTCTTTGACAAATTGAAGCATGACGAATCATAGTAGACCTTATCATGATATTACTTTAAAGCATATTCAATGATGAAGCTTTAATCTCAATGAAGCGTTGTTGAAGAAGGCATGTAAATAAACTCATGAACCTATGGATTCACCTGATGAAATGTGTTGTTCCCTTACCTATAGGATCATCATTTAGAGAAAACATTCAGTGTATTTTTTAGTTAAAAGTTAACTAATACAAAACATACATGATCACAACATACAAACCAAGGTGCTTGGTGATTCCTCATGAGCAAACATAAGGGTATGGAGAAGAACCAAACCCAATTGTGATCTTGATATGATTGAGTTGATATGAGATGATAGAGGAATCTTAGGGGGCAAAAATTAGGGTACAACACATTGACTATGAGGGAGTATCATAAAAAGGATAAGTATTCCTTACCTTTCTATTTTCACCTTTTCTGATTATATGAACAAAATTGTGTCATCAAAATACATAGTTTTGTCATCATCAAAAAGAGGGAGATTGTAAGAACAAGATTTGGTTCTTCAATATTATCTATGAGTTTTGATGATAACATATGAGTATGTTTGTATGAAATTTTTTGATACTTTAATGTTTGTTATTCTTGAGTACTTAACAAACAAGTTATGCTTCTGATGGATGGCGTGGCCAAGACATTTGAAGAGAATTAGTTCCACTTCTACGCTACACAAGTTCTGTTGAACAGTAGCAAGACACTCCAGAAGACTCTGAAGTGTAAGCTCTGATGTTTGTCTAAAGAAACCAGTCAGAAGATCTGAAGACAAAAGTTTCTACTTACGTCCAGATGCTAAAGACTCAAGCTTCTAAAGACAACATGTTCTAATGAAACAATTAAAAGATCTCAAGACAGAAGTTTCTATTTAAGTCCAGATGTTAAAGACTTATGTTTCTGAATACAAGGGTTCTAAAGAAACATTCAAAAGATCTGAAGACAAAAGTTTTAACTTAAGTACAGATGCTAAAGACTCAAGTTTCTAAAGATAATATGTTACAAAGAAACAAAGTTAGAAGATCTGAAGATAAAGTTTTCAACTGAAGTCCAGATGCTAAAAACTTAGTTTCTAAAAGGCAAAGTTAAAATATATGAAGATAAAGTTTCTAATGAAGTCTAGATGCTGAAGACTTGTGTTTCTAATAACAAGGTTTTTAAAAGGATTCTTAAAGAACCAAGTGCTAAAGATTCTAAAGAAGGAAGTTTTGAAGATTCCAAAGACTTGAAGTTCTACATATCCAAGGTTTTATACACTGGGTTCTCAAGAGAAAGTGTTGAATACTCTAAAGATGCAGCTCGTAAGACTCTGAAGACTTGAGGCTCTTCTGATCCAAGGTTCTCTACAACGTGTTCTCAAGACCAAGTGTTAAAGACTCTAAAGACGCAGCTCTTAAGACTCTAAAGACTTGAAGCTCTTCTGATCCAAGGTTCTTTGAAACGGGTTCTCACGACCAAGTGCTGAAGACTATGAATATGAAGTTCTGAAGACTTTGAAGACTTGAAGTTCTGAAGATCTTATGTTATGTTCCCGTTTCTAAACTCATGCTCATAGAAGCCTATGAAATGCAGAAGGAAAGAATATAATGGTAACATGGTACAATAGTACATAGTATGAAAAAGCCTTATTCCAATACCTCTCCACTAGCTTGAATTGTGGAAGAGATAAGGACGTAGCAATACTATTTGTAATGACTCTTTTTCAAATAGCCAACAACTCTATTTTGCTTGGCTATATATGAAAATGATCGTATGTTTAAAATGTTATTGGTGTTCAATGTTAGAAAATGAAAGTTATCATTATTAGAACATAACCAAAAAGCTATCAACCACTACAACAACAACAAGAACAACCGTTATCAAAATAATTCTTATATCATGTTGATAATGATTACAATGAAATCATTGATTCACAATGTGCTTAATTTCATATGCTGCACAAAGCTTGTTAAGCCGCAGAAGATAATGAGGATGATCCTGAAAGCTCCAGTTACAAATCCACAACATAAATTTTGTGCTCTAAAGAGATCATAGAAGAAAATAAAACAAGGGTTGCTATCCAAAATAATCTAAGGTGAATCAATATGAAGACGTTTTTCTCTTTACTGCATCAAGATCAACAAAGTTTCCAAAAGCTTATGAAGAATAAAACTTCAGCAATTCAAGTGCTTTGGGCTGTTGTCTGAGAAGAAGCCACTTGAGGAAAAGAATACCACACATCAAGATATAATACAAGGTAATATTTTTAGTGTGTATTAGGATCTTCTGATGTATGCTTAAATTCTATTTATATCCAGATTGTGTAGAAGCATTTTATTGTAAACAAATGTAAATCAAATTGTTGTTTGATGATACCTTGAGAGACTCAGTTGATTCAGAATTCTCAAGAAGACCTTGGTTGCGATCATCGTAGATGAAATCCTGATAGTGGTTTCTATTGGGTCAATGGTAGTCATATCTCAAAGGGGACTTAGTGAAGGTTAACCTTGTGAGATCGCTGATGGATATCATTGGAAGGAAATCCTGGAAGGAGATTATGAGGGATCAGATTCTATTGGGTCTATGAATGTTATATCCAGTTTGGAACCATGAACGCGTCATTGGATATTAGTCACTGGCGGTTGCCCATGCGATTGTAATTATATTGGTTATAGTGGATTAAGTCCTTAAGTTCAAGGCAAAATCACCTTGGTAGGGTGGACTGGACTAGCTTGGGGGTTTCTCAAGTGAACAACAATATATCACGCGTTCTTTACTTTTACTTATGCTTTAGAGTTTATGTTTTCTTAACTTAATTAGAAGCATTACTTAGAATTAACACTCAGAAGCATTGTCATCGAATAATGCTTAGAAGCAAAAGTTATTCAAGAAAGAAAAACCCAATTCAAACCCCCCTTTCTTGCATTTTCTTCATACATTCAACATGGCCCAATCATCTATGCCAAGTCCATTGCTCTTCATTAATAGACATACGACATTTTACATTTTGCTCTTTAAAATAAGAAAGTATAATGTTATAGATGTTGTTCTTCATTTTAACATGGAATAGGATAAATCCATCCTTTTGACTAACAACTTTATAGGAGTATTGATTAAAGATAATATCATAACCTTGTCACTTAATTGAATTACAAACAATAAATTGTGCATTAATCCATCATCAAGTAAAACATTAGTTACAGAGGGAAGAGAACCACTACAGGCTGTTCCGGAGCCTATGATCTTTCCCTTCTGATCACCTCCAAAACCCACGATGCAACCAAGCTTAACTTCTAATATTTGGAACATATTCCCCTTTCCTGTCATGTGTCGTGAGCAACCAGAGTCCAGGTACCATGACTGTTGTTTCAACTACGTTGTTAAGGATATCTATAACATAGATTATATGTTTTCTTAAGTACGCACAACTTCTTGGGTTCTCTCTTGTTAGTGAAGAATGGAAAAACACAAGAAGGGGGGGGGGTTGAATTAGGGTTTTCAAAATAAGACAGTATGACACGTTGGTTATCCTGGTTCATTTGAACTCAAACTACTCCAGTCCACCCGCCAAAGTGATTTCGCCTCTCTCAAACGATGTCTTAATCCACTAATCAAAACTTAATTACACAGACACAATGACTATCATCAATGTCTTCTTGAGTCTAAAACACAACTCGGTGTTCTCAAGGTATTACAAAATAAATAAATTAAGAATGTGTACAATGATGTTTATAACCAAAACTATATCACAACAGTGATGTATACATAAGTTTAAAGCACAAGATAGGATTGAAAAAAATATTTCTTTTTGAGTGCACAATAGTGTTGTATTTGATTTCTTCTTCATAGTCTTCTTTTTATAGGCGAGGCATAAGGGACATGAGAAGATGCTTTTGGAAGGTTGAAAAAGAGTTGTTAATGCACTTTCCAAAAATATATATCTTGTGTTTCAACCGTTACTTTTTTATTTGTAATGAATGAGTTGTAAAATATCAAAACTTTACTTCCTTGGGATTTTATCAAAATAATAATATTACCGTATAGACTTTAGATCCTCAGAGTTTCTTGATATTAGAACTTGGATGATACGTTGAAGATTCTTTTGCATATCATAGTTTTTATTATCAGAGTGTAGCGTAAGTGTTGAATCTTTAGAACAATTGTATAGATGACTGCGTTGAGACTTCTTTTATTCTTCCAAAACTTTACTTATCAGAATATCAGGGCTTTGCTTGCAGCGTTGGTGCTTCAGAAGTTATAATATCAGAACTTCTTCTATTTAGCGTGTTACACGAATTTGCTTCTAAGTTTGTCGTGTCTAATCAGAGCTTCAAAATGTAAATCTCTCATCATCTTCTATGCTTCTTTTATTAGAACTTCTCTGTATATTCAAATACATTATTAGAGAGCATATTTTTTCTTTATATATATATATATATATATATATATATATATATATATATATATATATATATATATATATATATATATATATATATATATATATATATATATATCATGTATTTGTTATCATCAAAACTATTACAAGGATGTAGAACCAAACTATATTCTAACAATCTCCCCCTTTTTTATGATGACAAAAACTTGTATATTTTGATAGATTACTTAAGAGAATAAATAATTAGAGTCTTCCCCTGAGTTGAATACTCTGATAAAGAAAAAACACTTCCCTCATGATGTTCTGATCAGAGCTTTCTGATGGAAGTTTTGATACGTTCACGTGATAGAAGTTTCTTTCAGAAGTTAGTTTCAAGAGATTTTCCTGTTTGCTTTCAGAAGATAAAACATAAGTTATGATATTAAAAATGTTTGAGACTAAGCCTAGGCACTATTATAATCAAAATATTTTACTGTGATACGGTGGGAGAACTGACTTGAGGGTTTTGCGTTTGATCGCAAATGTTGCGGTTAGCAAGAGTCGCCACCGACTTTTCTTTTATCCAAAAGGAAAGGTGAAAAATCACATGAAAGACCTTTGAGATTGTTTCTTGAGATCGGGGGGTAGATTATGAAAAGGGAAGGTATTAGCACCCTTTTCATCCATGGTTTTCCATGGGCTCTTAGTTACTTGCTAGATTACTTGCTTTTGTTTGAAATTGTGCTTTGTGTGGTTTTTGAAAGTATTTTGTAAAGAGGCCATTGTTTAGGCAATCTTTGTAATGATTCTCGTTCGTAAGAATGTACACAAAGATGTTTGATCTTTTGAAAATGTTTTCAATTTTGTAAGATGTTTGAAAGTGTATGTGTTTGTTTTGAAATGGAGCAAGTAATTAGGAGCAATCTACCTACTCAAATGTCTTTCTTGTTCATTTTCTTTTCCTTTGACATTGTTGTCTTACCATTTATTTGGTAAGCAACCCTATCTTTAGATGTAAACGGGACGGGCGTGGGTCATTGTATAACCATGATTAGAAAGGTTGCAAGGTATCTTAGCATTATTTTTGAGGGACTAAGATCATTTGGAAGGCAACTTAGATAGCGTCATCCAGGGACTAGGATCTTGTGTTTGCTTGCTTTTGCTAAGATACCTTACATGCGTAATATGGTTATTTTGTATAAGGCGACCAAGTGAGATAACCCTAGGGGTGCTTGTGTGCAAGTGTATTGTTTTCATGCTTGTTTTTGTATTGAATTAGGGTTTTCTAAGTGTTGATTTTAGTCTTTCCATACAAACCCTAATTACTAGAATGTTATATGAAAGCGATAAATTGCGAAATTTAAAGTTACTACGCTATTACAACATTTGTAGGGAGGGTGTATACAATTGGTAAATAGGGATTGTAAGAAATTAAAACCCTAATTAGTCTATTACAACCAAATGGAATTGATACAAGAATTAAAATAAATAATGCACAAGATGAATTAAATATGCAAGAGGATAAATGTGAAGAAAAATGGATATTTTGTTTGATGTTTTATGAAAATAAATTTTATCTTAACCTAATGAAATAAAGAAACTAATTTATTAAGTTTGAAATTGTTGAGAAAATATTTTAGATGAAAACCCTAATTCTATTAATCAAAAGAAGATAAGTTTAGGAAAAGTATAATTTTTTGGCATTTTTTATCTTGAAAATATTTATAGCATCATAAAATATTTTTGTCTTTTTGGTATTAAAATAATATATTTTAAATGGTGTGAAGAAAAATAAATAAATAATACAATATTAATTAATTTTATAAGGTTTACTTAAATAAATAAATAAAGTATGAAGAATAAAAAAACTATTTTTATTTATGGAAAAATAAAATAAAATAAGTCAAAATATAAACTATCATTTTTTGTATTTTTTTAATCATTTTTTAGTATTTAGAAAATATATTTGAGGAAATAAAAATAAAATAAAATGAAGAAATAAAAAAAATTGGGCCAGGGTGCAAATGTGAAACAGGGGGGAGGAAGGTCAGAAAAAAAGTCAGGCCCAGGAGGTGAAAGGCCCATGCGCTGGAAGGAACAAAAAAATGTCAAAATGGAAGGAAAAAAGCAAAAGGCAGCGCTGAGGTTCGAACCCATGACCTCTACCAATAACGCACGCTACCTTACCACTGGGGTGGCTGTACATCTGTTAATTTAAATAAAAGAATAAATACATAAGGTAAAACGTCTCCATGACCTGTACTTCGTCTTCAACCTTCAGCCAGCCTGACCACCTGTATCTCATTCATTTCTCAACAAAAATGGAAAATGCAAACATGAAAGTTGTGCTATTTTTCCTCACGAATCCCACCCAAATAACTTATGTAAGCTAAAAGTCAAAGATGAAGATTAATTTTGCTGGCCCTAAATTGAAACCAAATTTTTTCCAGAAAGTTCAAATCTAAAATTCTCTACACACTGTCAATATAAATTAAAACTATGGACATGGTTAGCTTTAGAGCAATGATATCTACATTTTTACTTCAGAATGTATGCACAAAGGATGCTTGTATCAAGATTTTGAAGTTAGAAAACTTACCTCTTGCAGATGGATTCGTGTATGGAGTTTGATCAGGCTTTGAGGTGTCCTAAGAATCTGTTTAGCTTGCCTGGACCTCCTTGAGTGTATTCTAACTCTTACTTTGTTTTGAAAGTCCCTGAATCTCCCTACTCAAGTCAACCTGCAAGCTTGATGTTTGAAAATGGTGAATAGTGATGGAGGGGTTACAGTCTTGAAATATGGGCTTGGATCACTTGTGTATGATGTATGTAATGTGTTTGAATGATTAAGAATCAAAACGCACGAGTGGAAATGGAGATGGAGAGTTTTTGGCTCAAAACTGTCAAGTTGAGCAGTCTTGTGCAGCAAGGGTGTTTGGGAGAGTTCTAGGATGCTTAAAATCGTGTCTTAGCTTGCAATAAACTTTTTAATATGTATGGAAAAGATTAGAGCACAAAATCACTCCAGGCTTCTGAGTTATAGGGTTATGGCTCTATAACTTGCTTTTGAAGAAAAGTGAAATGACAAATCTCAAATGTTGTACAAGCATGTCCCGAGCTTCTTCCAGTCTTAGACACCTTGATTTTGGATTATAGGGGTTGTGTGTGCAGAAAGAACAAGTTATAAGCTCAAGACAAGTTGACTTTGTGATTAAAGCAACTTTTCAAGAATGGAATGGTAACTTTCTTCCAAAAATGGCAAATTGGCTTGGACAATGCTTGGAACACTTGGATAATAGCTCAAAAGCAAGTGTAATCTTCTGATTATGGAGAGATCTTGAGGTTTAGAAGCCTGCAAAACAATATTGTGCAGCATAGGTTTGAAATTGGATTCTTGTTCATCACAAAATGCCTTGTAACTCAAGTGATAAAACACCAACTTCATATCTCCGATTCTCCATACTCAAGAATGATCTCAAGAAGTTCTTAGACATTTTGGAAAGCTTGTAATGTGCTCTACAACCCATCTTTGATTTGCTTTTGAAGATTCCCCATGGAACTATATGAAAAAGTGTGATGAAGTTGGGTCAAAATCCTGACCAAATTAGGGCAAAATTTCACTAAGTGTTTAGTTTCATGACCACATGTTCATAAAATTATAACTTGAGATCCAAGCATTTTTGGAAGGAGTTGTGTAAAGAAAAGTTGTATATTTCATGGATATCTACAACTTTCATGTTGGAAGTTTCTCTTGAATCATCTTGCATCATGGTGAAAAATTGGCTCAAAGTTGTGAAAAAACATGAAGTTTTCAACACTTAGAAAAATTTCTAAGTTTGAAAACTTTGACTTTTTCAAAATGAAATCTTAACTTTTTGATTTCTTGATGAATAAGTTTCATATTTTGACATGTTTTAATGAATTATGATCTTTGGCACTTGAATTTGACCAAAAAGTCAAAGTTTGACTTTTCAGTGTACAATTGACTTTTGATCAGTTGACTGCAAAATTCATCTGTCAATCTAATGGACTTGCAATGTTTTGAACCATTCCATTAGGTCAAAATGATGCAATTGGACTCTTAAGATCATGCCTTAAACTAATTGAACATTTTCTAGGTCAAAAATCAGAAATTGCCCTTTCCCAGTCAAATTCCTAATTTTGACTATTTTGCCCTTTTGATGATTTGATTAAATTTCTTGGGGAATTGTGGCCCAAACTTGATAAAATGATACATATGAGTTTATAATGTTGATATGGATAAAACATTATGAAGTTTGACTTTAAATTGGCCATGGTTGACTTTTTTTCCCAATATAGTTGATTTTTAGGTCAACTACTCAATTGACTGAGCAAAAATGTGATTCAAGGCTTGAAACCTGGCATGATTAATCTTGGGGGTCCACGATGATCCATGAAAGTCACATGGGACATTGGAAGTTCAAAAATCCTTGTGCAAATTCAAACCCTAATTTTGGTCATTAGTGTTTGAGGAGATGTCTTGAGCTGATCAAGCCCTAGTGCAGTCTTGAGCCCAAGGAGATCTTGTGAGAAAATTATTGATAAGTGAGAAGGCAAATTTGGGGTACAATAACTGCCCTTGTTCAATCTTCTTAAGCCTGAAGAGTTAGATTGGCATGTTTTGCCATTCGTGACTCGAAGGTGGAAGATGACTGGACACTAGAGTGCCCAGAAATTTGCACTCGGCGATGTGATGGTAGAGGGAATGGGCTTAAAGATGCCATTTGGAGAGGTGATAGAAAGTTGTTGGATATGGGATTGTAGATGCCATCCAAGAGTTATTGTTGAGTTGTAATTTGTAAGCTGAAAGAATAAGTATCAGAATAGCGTCCGTGTCTAGAGCGTATATGTATTATATCTTAAGAATTTCATCTGAATGAATATCAGAATGGCATCCATGTCTGGAGTGTATCTGCATTGTATCTGAAGGAGAATTTGAATGAGTATCAGAATAGCATCCGCATCTGGAGCGTATCTGAACTGTAAATGAGTTTCAGGATGGCATCAGTGTCTGGAGCGTATTTGAACTGTATCTGGAAGCTGATTTTGAATGAGTATCAAGATGGCATCCGTGTATGGAGCGTATCTGTACTGTATCTGGAAGCTGATTTTGAATGAGTATCAGGATGGCATCTGTGTCTGGAGCGTACATGTACTGTATCTGGAAGCTAATTTTGAATGAGTATCAGGATGGCATTCATGTCTGGAGTGTATCTGTACTGTATCTGAGAGTTGAATACGCTTCAGGATGGCATCCATGACTAGAGCGTATCTGAACTGTATCTGAAAACTTTGAACAATGTCAATGGTAGTTGTTAACCTTATCCTGAAAAGAGTAAAATGTTAGCAAAAATGCAAAGTTATGTTGTATGAAATGCGTGGTGTAATTCATTTGTGTTATCAATGTTTATGATATATGGATGCAATGTATGCGTATGCGAGCTAATCTGCCACACTGTTGTTGGATTGGGGAAAATAAATCCCTGTCTGCTACTGAGGATATGGAGTATAAGTCTTCATGTTGTGAAGTCTAAGTGTTGATGAATTTCTGCTTGAAGAAATAAACTCTGTTGTAAGGGAGATGCCGTGTGCTGCTTGTAAAATCCTATTGGGGAATCCTGAGAAATTTGACGACTTCTACTGGGGATTGATAACTGGAAGCTCTATTCCGCTGGGGATTTAAATTGCACACTGTGGGGGATTATGGAAATAGCATAGAGAGATTTCCCTACCTCTTAAAGCCATCGGTAATTGTCTTTTATTTTGTTTATTTGTAAACAGTAATTATGTTCAAATGCATATGTTCAACAATGAATCATTAGACGTTTTTGTAAACAAAACACAAGAGTAAAGAAAAACAGATAGTTTTGAACTTTCAAATAAATATCTTTGTATTGACTTTGAATAAGTATTTTTTGTATAGTGAGACAAACATTCTAGTAAGAGAATGCCATCGTAAAAATGAAAAAATTTTAATACAAAGAAAAGATAGCTATGTGTAATAATCCCATGGGGTTCCCATTCTGCTATAGCCTTCGTATCTCTGAGCATCTTGTCTATTTGTTGTCTTGTCCGAAGATGATTAGATTGGTCAGGAATGTCGAGTTTGCAAGTTGTCCGTAAGGTGATCCAACGGGACGTAGTCACACACTTTAATTTCCTAACTTTTGCCTGGACCGCCCTTTCGGGTTTTCAGTCCACTGGGATGCCCTTATTTGCCCAAGTCGCCCTTTCTTGTTTTCAACTTGCGGGTATACAATTTTTTTTTATCCCTAATTTTTGCCCGAACCTTTTTGGTTCGCTGGCATTCCCTTGTTTTGCCTAGGTGTATCAACCTAGCGGGTCTCTTATGCGTAGTATCTTTTGACTATGTCTGTGTTCGCAGGGTGCGATAGGTCGTCACCATCCATGGTGGTCAAGATCATTTCTCCACCAGAGAAAATGCTTTTGATTACAAATGGTCCTTCGTATGTAGGAGTCCATTTTCCCCTGGGATCTCCTTGCGGTAGTATCCTCCAAATTTAAGTCCCAGACTTTGGAACATATGATTTCTTCCCATCTTGTGTAGAGAGCATCCAGAGTTCAGGTGTTAAAACTGGTGTTTCAACCTTGCTGTTAAAGACATCTGCAACATAAATGATTTTATCCTTTGGTAGCCATATCTTTTTGGGTCCTTGTTTGTTAGAGTTTCCAAAATTCTATTTGAATTTTGGTTTTTCAGAGAAAGATTTACTAGTATATTTTATATCGTGTGCATGTCCATATGTAAAGTGTGAATAGAGAGGTGTGTGTTTTATAACTATATCATCAACTTTCTTTGGTTGATATGTTTCTTCTTCCCTTGGTTTCACATATCCTATACCTTTTTTGCCGTTTTTGCTAACTCCATAGATCATTGAAGCCATCTTGCTCCTATCTATGTTTTTAGATAGAAACTTTTGAAAGCTATGATCATATTATTTTATGATTTTATCAGAACTATTCGAGACTTCTGAAACATTTTCTTTCTGAGGTTTTTGTAATTTATTTTTAATAACGTAGTTTTCATTTTCAAGTTTAGAGATGGTTTCTTTTAGCTCTGAGTTTTCTGTTTTTAGTTTCCTAGTTTCTTCAGAGTCAAATGCTAGATCATGTTTTTCACCCGAAGTTGTTGATATCTTTAAAGAATTTATGACATACTATCTTCTAATTATGATCTAGAAAAGTTAGAGAATACCTCTTATGCCTTCGAGTCTAATTCTGATTCAGATGATCCAATGTCATCTGATATGTTAGCCATTAAGGCTATGTTGGCTCGTTCATCTTCTAATTCTGTTTTAGCTTCAGAAGATTCCGAGTCATCCCACATTGCCATAAGAATTTTCTTCTTTTCATTGAAGAACTTCTTTTTAGGCTTTTCTTTCTGATATTTGGGCAGTCAGTTTTGTAGTGACCTGGTTCGTTGCACTCGTAACATATAATATCTTTGTTGCTAGATTTTCTGTATCCAGAAGCTGATTCAAAGTGATTTCATGTTCTTCTGGGGTTTCTAAACTTCCTATGTCTATGCTTACATAGCTGATTGACTCTTCTGGAGAGAAGAGATAATTCGTTTTCTTTTGATGAGGACTTGCCAGGGTTTTCTTTTTCTTCCTGAAAAACTTTAGGTTCATATTTTTTATTAGATTTAAGAGCAAGAGACTTACCTTGCTTCTATGACTCATCTTCTTTTAGTTCTATCTCAAGGCTTCTCAAGGAGATGATGAGTTCTTCAAGAGATATCTTATTCAGAGGTTGTGACCATGGGTCTCCATTTCTTGGGTAAGCGTTTGATGATTTTCTTTACATGATCTGCTGTGTAGTACCCTTTATCCATAACTTTTAGCCCAGCAACCAGAATTTTAAACCTTGAGAACATTGTTTCAACTATTTCATCTTCTTCCATTTTGAAGGCCTCATACTTCACAATGAGTGAAATAGCTTTGGTCTCTTTGAGTTGCGTGTTGCCTTCATACGTCATTCTCAGAGAGTCATATATGTTCTTAGCTGATCCTCTGTTCGTGATCTTCTCATACTCAATTTACGAGATAACACTCAAGAGGATTATTCTGGCCTTGTGATGATTTCTGAATTCTTTCTTTTGTTGATCTGTCATTTTATTTTTGTCGATCTTCTGACAGCTTTCGTCAACTAGATGAACGTATCCATAAGTCACCATATCCCAGAGATCAACATCATGATCCAGAAAGAAAATTTCAATTCTGGCTTTCCAATAATTGAAGTTCTCACTATAAAAAGTTGGAGGTTTTCCGCTGACTCTATCTTTCTCAGCATGGTTATCATTGCTGACGATCTGACCATGTCCCACCATAGTGTTTTTCTTGCTAGGATCTTTTTTTGACACAGTTAAGTGTTTGCACCTAGAACCAGGCGCTCTGATGCCAATTGAAGAATGGAAAAACACAAGAATGGGGGTTTGGATTAGGGTTTTCAAAAATAAGACAGTATGACACGTTGGTTATCCTGGTTCGTTTGAACTCATACTACTCTAGTCCACCTGCCAAGGTGATTTCGCCTCTCTCAAACGAGGTCTTAATCAACTAATAAAAACTTGATTACACAGACATAATGTTTATCGTCAATGTCGTCTTGAGTCTAAACCACAACTCGATTTTCTCAAGGTATTAAAAAATAAATTAATTAAAAATGTGTACAATGATGTTTCTATACAAAACTATATCACAACAGTGATGTAAACACGAGTTTAAAGCACAAGATTGGACTGGAAAAAATATTTCTTTTTGAGTGTGCAGTAGTGTTGTATTTGATTTCTTCTTCATAGTCTTCTTTTTATAGGCGATGCATAAGGGACACGAGAAGATGATTTTGGAAGGTTGATAAAGAGTTGTTAATCCACTTTCCAAAAATATAGATCTTGTCTTGGTTTAGCCGTTACTTTTTGATTTGTAATGAATGAGTTGTAACGTATCATAACTTTGCTTCCTTGGGATCTTATCACAATAAGAATATTACCGTTGAGACTTTAAATCCTCAAAGTTTCTTGAAATTAGAACTTGGATGATACATTGAAGATTCTTTTGCATATAATATTTTTTACTATCAGAGTATAGCTTAAGTGTTGAATCTTTAGAACAATTGTATAGATGAGTGCATTTAGACTACTTTTGTTCTTCCAGAACTTTACTTATCAGAATATTTGAGCTTTGCTTGCAGCTATTGTACCCCAAAATATCCCTTCCATTATTCAAGTCAAATTGATTCAATATACCTCCTTATGCTCCTAGGGTTCTCAAGCACTCAAGACTACTCAAAGATTGATCAAACAAACCCTCCTCCTAGGCATTGAACTACAACTAGGGTTTTTTTCTCAAGGAAAATTAGACTTTTAATGCCTCAAGTGGATTTCATGGTTTCTTATACGCATCAAATAATCATCATGCCAACTTTCAAGCCTTGCAACACAAGTTTGCTCAGTCAGTTAGCCAGATGATTAAAAATCAACTATATTGGACAAAAAGATAACTTTGACCAATTTACAGTCAAACTTCAATATTTTTGGTCAACAGTAAATATTTTGAAGTCACATTCATCATTTGATCAAGTTTTGATTATGATTCATCAAGAAAACTCAAGATTTATCAAAAGTAAAAAGTTACTAAATTAGGGCTTTCTTAACGAGAAGTTAACTAAACTTTGACCAAGCATAACTTTCATATACTTCATCAAAAATTCCTTAACCAAAGCCTATTTTGACATTCAATTCTCTACAACTTTGACTCTCTAAGCTCAAGGGAAAAATGCTTCATTTGAGAGATATGAGCCAAAACATTACAGGTCATTTTAAAAGTCAATAAAATGACACTTTTGTAAAAGCACTTTACACCATGATAAAGGCTTCAAATGAAAAAATGACCAAAATAAAAGTTGTAGGAGACATCTTGATATTTCCAAAATGTCCAAGATCACCTTCATATGATAAAAATTGTGCGAGTTATGATTGGTGCAAGTTAGGCAGTTTTGAGAAAATGCATGATGTTCAAATTGAGAAAATTTGAATTTTTAGGCTAATGGGCCTATCTTTTAAGGTCCAAACCTGTTCCTGACCTCATATTAGACCTCTAAATCCATTCACATATTTTTTATGATTTTTAATTCTTTTATTTGGATTTCATTCATTTAAATGCAAATTATATTAAATAAAATATCAAATAAATGATATAAGGCATGGAGATCTATTTTTGAATCAAATCATAAGTCTAAAAAGCTGGTGATAACTTGCAAAAAACGTGATTGGTATGAAACTGACCTAAAAAAGAAAGATTTCATGCAAAACTTCAATCAAATATTTGATCATGAAATTCAAATCTTTTTTAATTTCATCAATATTTGATCATGAAATAAAAAAGATTTGATTCACTTTTGTTGACCTAAATATTCCACTATAAATACATGACATCTTTAGACCAAAAGGGACATGAAAATTGCCTCAAGAACATCCTCTCAAAAATCTCAAATTTTGTCAAAATTAGGGCAACTTGAAAATCTTGTCTCCATCCTCTTTCAATCCATTCTAAGAATTCTATTGTGTTCTTGAAGATCCCAGGAGTCCATCTCAACCATCCATGAAGAAAATCCACGTCCACAACAGCTACATCAAGTCACGCCGGTTGGGTAATATTCTTGAATTCAAACTCATAATTCATGCGTTGTTGGTCAATTCTATGCATATATACCTATTTATAATGATGTTTAGACTTGTTTAGAATCGTTGTTTGCAAGCTTTGACGCAAGAATAAGGATCTGCCATTGCTAGGGAAGTTTGAGTTATTTTCATCGAATCTCAAGATACAAGTGTTTTAAAGCCAAACTAAAACCCACCCCAGGCAATTGTTTATTTTTCTTTTCTTTTTTACTAACCATAATTTATTTTCACCATATTTTCTTAACTTCGTTTATAATTAAAAATTAATTAACCTAATTTTTTTAATACTTTAACAAATTAGGATTAGGGTTTTTAATTAGTAATTAAATTGTTGATGTATTTTTATTAATTAATTAATTAATTAACCTTTTTCTTAATATTAAAAATTAATTAGAAACAATTAGGTTTTAATTAATTATTATCACTTAAATTATTTTATACACAAAAGTATTTTAATATTTTAACATTCTTTTTCTTATTTCTTTACTATTTAATTTTATATTTTCTTAAATAATTTATTTTAATTAATCATTAACTAACCTAATCTTTTTTCAAAACTATAACAAATTAAGGTTAGGTCTTTTTAATTAGTAATTAAAATTTTTCTTATATATTTTTATATTACTAATTATTTTATTAATTAATTAACTTTTTTCTTTATATTAAAATAAATTAGAATTAGGTTTTATTTACTATTATCATTTAAATAACTTTCTACAAAAAGCACAAAAACAAAAACATTTTTCTAACACTTTTCCCATTTATCTTTTACTATTTAAATTCATAGAAAATTGTATAAGTCGCACTATCGATGTAATAGCTTATATTTACTTTCTCGCATTTCTTTCCTATTATGTAATTGCTTACAGGATGTAATAGCGTATATTTACTTTCTCATATTTCCTATACCTATGTATCTCTCCCAAAGCCATGTAATAGCTTATGTTTACATTCTGCACTTTATTTTTTCTATACATATTTAATTGCTAGTAACTAGGGTTTGTATGGCAAGATTAAAAACAATATAGAAAACCCTAATTCTCAAGACTAAATAACTGAAATCAATACACTTTTCACACATGCACCTCTAGGGCATCCTCACTTGTTGCCTTACAAAATATTGGTCACGCCCCTCGAAAAGTGGGGATACCTTTAGCAAAAGACCCTCGATCAAATGGTCATGTCCCTCGAAAGTAGGGATACTTTAGCAAAAGAACCTTACAAAGAAAGATGATAGTTCCTCGATGACCCTTCAAAGTTGCCTACGAAAATGATCTAGTCCCTCTGATACAAATTGCTAAAGTATCCTTACATGTTGCTTTCGATGACATACGACGACCCTTCGCCTGTCCCTTCATATCCAATAGATAGAACTTCCTATCAAATAATGGTATGGATAGTATTATCTCTAAATGAGAAGGAAAAGAATAAGAAAGACCATACTTATTAGGTAGGACTCTTAAATGCTTACTCACAAACAAAACATTTTCTCACATCAGACTTTCAAAACAAACATTTTGAAAACACTTTGTACGAATTCTTGAGGACCGATACAAGAATCATTACAAAGTTGGCCTTACTTTGGATTTTCAAAATATTCTCAAACAAATCACATACAAAGTAAATTTTCAAATGTGAGCTAAGCAATTAAGTGCCCGTAGATAACTATGGATGAAAAGAGTGCTAACACCTTCCCTTTTCATAACCTACCCCCTGAACTCAAAATCTATCAAAGGTCTTTCCTGTTCTTTTCACCTTTCCTAAATATTGGATAAAAGAATAGTCGGTGGCGACTCTTGCTATCTGTACATTTGGATAAAACCAAAAAAATTCAGTTCTCCCACCGTATTACAGAACTGGCGAATCTCCTAGGGACTACTTAAAAAGAGGGGTTACCTTAGAGTTTAGATCACTTTTACTTGCTTTATTTGTTTGAATTGTTTAGTTTAACTTTAAGGGCTTGTTTGGGTATATTGGCTTATGGGGAAGATCCTACACCCGAATCTAGGGATTCCTTAGGTAAGTAGCAATAGATCATAAAGACTGTACGACATAGACCGAGATGGTTAACATGATGGCTACAGTTAGTGTGGCACTTTGGTTTGTACTGATGTTCCTTGAGTCAGTCAAAGATAACATTAGGCTTCTGTGTGGTGTCATTAACACTAACTTACTTTTAGAACTTTAATTAACCCATCTTGGCCATTAGAAGGTAGTGAGATATCCAGATTTGGTGCAGTCCAACGTTGGTTGATACTCGAAGCTACGCTCATTCGACTTTCAGGATTTTTTTGTGGCAAGCCAGTTGCCATGCTAAAATAAAGCCTGTGAGAAATATCCGTGATATGAGATCCTTAGAACCCAGTTACTATTTTACGACAAGTTGAGCCAACTTAACTTCAATGGGGAAGGATATGTACCTATGGACTTCATGCAAGCCTTTAAACCTAAGGCTCTTGTATGACTTCTTTGTGTTTGCTACTTATCTAACATGAACATAACATCATAGCATCATATCATCATAACATAACATTTTCACTAACCATTTCAAGGATCTTAGGGATTTATGGTGCAGGATTATCATAAGCCAGATTTCTAGCAAGGGCCAAGAGGATTTATTTTCCTCTAGCCACATGTCGTCAAGATCAAGGTACATTTTCTTGAGTCAGAGGCTATGACCCACTTGATATGATGAGCTTGATTCTTATAGAAGGACGTTCAAAGATGAAGACTCAAAGTTCTTTAGACAAAGCTGTAACCAAATTCATTTTCTAATATTTCAAATTTTAAATCCCACGAGATCCTTGAAAACATTGCGTATGCATCAACATACCATACACATCATTACATAACAGGTCTCCAAGACAGGTTTCTCATCTTCTTGCCGTTTATTTTAGCAAAAATGGTTCTCAAACAGACAATCAAAGATCTCCAGGCTCAGAATGCTCAGTTCCAAGAGATGTTCCTAAGTTTAGCCAAGGGGCAAGAAAGATTAAAATCACTCCTCATCGAGAACATAACTGAGAAGAACCCATAAGACAACAAGGATGACCAGTTGGAAAAATTGCAGCTGAGATGGCAGAGATGAAAATTCAGATGATTGGTCAGATGGCTCTTATCCAACATTTAGCTCGGGGGAAAGAAGAGTTGAGAATCCTCATCAGCAAGCTTCATCAGGTCGAATACAACCGTATGGGACAAACTGCTAGAATTGGGGATCCAATCATTAACCAGCCTCCAATGAGACAGAAAACTGACTTGGTTGAAAGTAGGAGGAGAAAAAGAGAGGGAAAGAGACAAGCTGACATTTCTAATTTTTCAGTTAATGGAAAAAGGCCTTTCCAGATTGATATTACATCGCAAGCTCAACAATGACCTTGCCAACAATAATAGGGTAATCAGCGTAAGCAGGATACGTCTAAAAGACGATTTACCAAAATCAACATGCCGTTGTCTCAAGCATTGCAACACATGTTGAGGATAAAACTGATTACATTGAAAGAACCTCCTTAGAACCCCAATACTTCTTCTCCCAGTTATGATCCTAATGAAAGGTGTGTGTATCACTCCAACAGTCTTGGACATGGCACTAACAGTTGTTGGACGTTGAAATATAAGATTCAGTACCTGATTGACGAAGGAGTTTTCGAGTTCACACAAGATGGTCATATTGAGTTTTTCTATCATCCCTCAAATATCAAAACTGCAAAGAACACCATCTGAAGTAACAAGTTCTAGCGGAGAAGCTTTAAGATAATTTGAATTTTTAATTTCTTTTGTTTGTTCAAACAATTACTGTCATGTAAAACTTTGGTTTTTCCCATTAATGCATTGCATATGTTTATCTTGAATTAATCCATTCGTTTCACTATATTTAAACTATGCTTCTTACTTCCTTTTTGTGATATTAAACTCTCGTTAAAGCTATAAACCTTTAGAGGGAGGATGACGAAAACAATACCATAATCTCGTACAATATGCTTTTTAATAGACCTTGCTAACGATGTACATGCATTACTTCAATTCCTAAACAATGGATATATAAGGAAGTTAATCCCTAGTCAACCCCTTTGAGACTAAGATGTAGCAGTTTTCTTTTTTGTGCAAATTAAAACCCTTGAACATAACCTGGGGCAGGGTAGTTTCTCAGTCAAATCAATTATGCATTCATAAGCTTTACCTTTGTACACGATGACTAGTGTCGAAGATACTCTTATAAATCAAAAATCAATGATGGTTCCCCGTAATCATTGAATCAGGAAGTTACTATCTTTCAAAAATAGAAGCTCAATAAGTTTAAACCTATGAAGGAGACTTAAGAAAAAACGGGGGCATCCCGCTGACTGTAATCTCAAACGAAGCAGTTCAGGCAAAAGTCAGGGATAATAAAGTTAAAAAGAGGCCGCTACAAATCCTCAACAAAAGAAAAATGTTACAAGAAATATGACTTCCTTCCCAAATAAACTTTCGGTTTTGGAACCATCACCAAAATATTAGTTCCATAATTCCAAACTCTATTGAAACCTAAATGCATAATTAACTGAGTATAGGACTTAAGAACATCATGGAAAATGGGTCACGTATAAATAATCTTTGATCATTTATCCTTTGTTTCTTAAACTATGAACCAGGCCACGTTACAACCCTTAAATGTCCTAACTGAAGCATGGGTTAGTTGAAAAGCATACTGTTACAAAAAGGTATCTTGACTCCTGTAAGGCTTACTATAAATCCTGAGTTGATATCACATTCTTATAAATTCTTGTTTTACTATAAAATGCATTTTTAAACTTCAAGACAGACATAAGCTTTGCATTCTAATATCACTGTTTGCATATGACTAAGTGTTTGACAGTAGAGAAATTCGCATGACGAGTATGCAATGAATGAAAATCCTCCCAATGGACAAAATTACTTTAGATGATGTGTCAAAAAGAAAGAAACTTACAGTAAAAGGCCTTTCATGGATCCAATTGGTTATAAATCAAGGGGCATGACATGTTATTTTCCAACTCATTTGTGGCAGTCAAGTCAAGATTCAAAGAATATCTCAAAAGTGTTGAATAACCAGGGGCATATCTCAATCCTAATCACTTGGGGCATGTTACATTGATCATGAGTTTTAGCAAAAGACATTATGAAAATTGAATCTTTGGTATCACCGAATTAATTGTCTATGTCAGTAGTATCAGCCAGTTATATTTTGTCATGATAGTTCTTAGAAAAATACCGAGGAAGGTCAAGACTATCAAAAACTTGGAAATCAATGGTTGATCAATAACTTCAAGCATCGGGCGCACAAGACTAATCCCATGGGAAAATGGATTCCCGCATACGAAGGGCCACGTATGATTAAGAAAAATATTTTCTGGCAGTGCTACAACACTTATTACCATGGACAGTGAAAATTCTCCGCACCCTGTGAACGCAAACATAGTAAGAAATACTACGCATGAAAATGAGACCCGCTAGGTTGATTGGCCTAGGAAAAATATGGGCATCCCGGTGAACCAGAAGGGTTCGGGCAAAAATTAGGGATATATAAATAAAAATGTAAGCCCGACAAGTCAAAAAACTGAAAAGGCGGTTTGGGCAAAAAAGGGTATCCCATTGGACTGAAAATATGAAAAGGTGGTCCAGGCAAAAGTTATGGCTTAAAGCGTACGACTATGTCCTGTTTATCAATAGAAGATTTATGACTCTGATCAACATTTACTAAAGACTCTAGGAGTTGGGATAATGTTTAATTTATCCACAAATTCCCACAGAGCAAGCTCCATGGAACTATCTCTACAGAGCTATCTTCACAAGCTCATCCCCAATAAAGATATATTCCCTAGCAAGTCTAATATAGACTTAGACATAAATTGGGGCATCTTCCAGCAATTCACCTCCATATCCCTGATAAATAGCTTGACACGACCATCTTCCCTAATAGGGCCCCTAGCAGATAAGGAAGTTGGATCATTTCCCCAACATACAGAGGAAACTTCCTCAACAGAGTATATGAGATTCCAATCCCCATCAAAGATTATTTCCTCAATGCAATCTACATGGTTTATTTCCCCAACGAAGTTTATTTCTCCAATATTTCAATTCCCCGACAAGATTCTCTTCTCTGGCCAGATATCATTCAATGTTGTCCTACCCAGAAGAATTGATATTCGTATCTGAAACCTGGTCAGACAACACATCAAAGGATTATCCATCTCTTTTATCCCGAATCAGATCTCTAAAAAGGACGAACGACCGACTCTCCTAGAATGCTTCTATCCCACAGAAGAAGTCGAACATCCCCAGCGGGGTGTCCTCAAGCAAAAAACAAAAACCCCTAGTAGAGGCATTCTAAACAAAGCTGAAGAATTACTGTCTTCATCCCAACAACAATCAGGGATTTATTTTCCCCATCCAGAGATGTTATACAAAGCTACTGATACGCTCCAATGACATGTTGCATCCACACACCATTTACAAAATATCATAACATGAGCATATGAAACACATATACTATTCTCATTTATTTTGAGAATATCATTACATAATGCATTACATACATCATGACATTACATAAAACTAACTTTGTACTTTCAGGTTAATTTCGCAAATAGATAAATACTATCAGCAATTTTTAGACAGGTTGTAGATCAATTCTCGAAACAAGACGGGGCAACTATCTACATGACCAGATGTTTTCCTTTAGAGCTTCATTCTGAAAAGCATTTCCTTTAGAGCATCATTCTGAAAAGCATTTCCTTCAGATCTTCATTCTGAAAAGCATTTCCTTCAGATCTTTATTCTGAAAAAACATTTTCTTCAGATCTTCATTCTGAAAAGCATTTCCTCCAGATCTTCATTCTGAAAAGAATTTCCTTCAGATCTCCATTATGAAAAGCATTTCCTTCAGATCTTCATTCTGAAAAGCATTTCCTTCAGATCAAGTCGAGCGTAGACTCATTCTGGTACTCCCATCAACAATTACTTAGGATGGCATCTTTAAGCCCATCTTCGATGGCATCCCGTTACTTCTCCAAATGGAATCTTTAAGCCCATTCCCGATATAATCATCAAATAGTCTTACTTTGGGCACATGTCAGTGCAAATTTCTGGGAACTTAAGTGTTCAATCATCTTCCACCTTCAGATCACGAATGGCGGACATGCCAATCCAATTCTTCAGGTTTAAGAAGATTAAACACGGGAAGCTGTTGTACCCCAAAATTTTCCCTTCCATTATTCAAGACAAATTGATTCAAGATACCTCCTCATGCTCCTAGGATTCTCAAACACTCAAGACTACTCAAAGATTGACCAGACAAACCCTCCTCCTAAGCATTGGCCTACAACTAGGGTTTTGTTTTTCTCAAGGAAAATTGGACTTATAATGCTTCAAGTGTATTTCATGGTTTCTTATATGCATCTAAGAATCCTCATGCCAAATTTCAAGCCTTGCAGCACAAGTTTGCTCAGTCAGTTAGCCAAATGATTAAAAATTAACTGTATTGGATAAAAAGTCAACTTTGACCAATTTAAAGTCAAACTTCAAGATTTTTGGTCAACATCAATATTTTTAAGTCACATTCATCATTTGATCAAGGGTTGATCATGATTCATCAAGAAAACTTAAGATTTATCAAAAGTCAAAAGGTACTAAATAAGGGTTTTCTTAAGAAGTCAACTAAACTTTGACCAAGCATAACTTTCATATACTTCATCTGAAATTCCTCAACCAAAGCCTATTTTAAAGGAAAATCAATTCTCTAAAACTTTGTCACTCTAAGATCAAAGAAAAAAAGGCTTCATTTGAGAGATATGGGCCAAAACATTACATGTCATTTTAAAAGTCAACAAAAAGACACGTTTTATCAATGCACTTTACGTCAAGATAAAGGATTCAAATGTAAAAATTACCAACACAAAAGTTGCAGGAGACATCTTGAGACTTCCAAAAAGTCCAAGATCATCTTCATATAAGGCATATAGATCTATTTTTGAATTAAATCATAAGTTTAAAAATCTGGTGACAACTTACAAAAAACGTGATTGGTATGAAATTGGCCTGAAAAAGAAAGATTTCATGCAAAATTTCAATAAAAAATTTGATCATGAAAATAAAATCTTCTGTAATTTCATCAATATTTGATCTTGAAATATTTGATCATGAAATACAAAAGATTTGATTCAGTTTTTTTGACCTAAATCTCCCACTATAAATACATGACATCTTAAACTAAGAGGGACACAAAAATTGCCTCAAGAACATCCTCTCAAAAATCTCAAATTTTTTCAAAACTAGGGCAACTTGAAAATCTTGTCTCCAGCCTCTTGAAATCCATTCCAAGCATTCCATTGTGTTCTTGAAGATACCAGGAGTCCATCCCAACCATGCTTGAAGCAAATCCACGTCCACAACAGCCACATCAAGTCACACCGGTTGGGTAATATTCTTGAAATTCAAACTCATAATTCATGCATTGTTCATTAATTCTATGCATATATAACTGTTTATAATGATGTTTAGACTTGTTTAGAATCATTGTTTGCAAGCTTTGACTCAAGAATAAGGATTTTCCATTACTAGGGCAGTTTGAGTTATTTTCATCGAATCTCACGATACAAGTGTTTTCGGAATTTTTTTTATTAATAACCATGTATTAAAAAAATATTTCGTAAATAACCGGGTTTCGGAAAAAATTACACAAATAACCATGTTTGAGATGGCTCCACAAAGGAGGAGCCATCTCAATTGGCGCATGCACCTAGGGTTTTGCCCTAGGCGCCATCTCACTTGGCGCCTCCCTTGTCTTTTAGCCAAGTGAGATGCGTAGAAGGAGGGTCATGCCTCGACAAGGGCAAACGCAACGGGGAAAATGTTATTGTTGCCATCTTGTGCAACTGCCATCAATAGCGTGCCTTTGTACTTCCCATACAACCAAGTCCCGTCAATTTGTAGAATTGGTTTGCATGATGCAAACCCTGTGATGCATGGTTGAAATGCCCAAAACACGCGACTGAATATTCCGTTGCCATGCAGTAGACTACCATCTTGGGCGTACGCTGGCAATGTTTCCAGAACATAAACACTACCTGGAGAATATGTCTTTAGTGCATTTAGGTAGCGGGGAAGTTCTCGGTATGACTCCTCCCAGTTTCCGTACACCCTTTCAATCGCCTTAGTCTTTGCTAACCACGCCTTACGGTAAGACGGAGTGTAGTTAAAAACCGTGGTGATGTGGGAGATGATTGTTTTCACCTTCAAAGAAGGGTCATTGCTGACCAGGGGTAGGATTTCTTGACAGATTAGATCATGGTTGAGTTTTCGGTGGTCTTGTGATTGAGTGGAACTTACACAAGTATGGGTAGTCATGGAACCTATGACCCAGCAGTCACCCCTTAATCTGTATGATGCGGTCAGCTTGAACATACAGTCAGGGTGGACACACTTGATCTTGTACCTTTCCGGGTTTACACGATCCACCTTAAAATCAACCGAGTTGAGCATGTGAAATTTTTTGATGGCCCTGATGCATTGCTCTCTGTTACGAAACTTGTCCTTCTCTTTTAAATTTTCATCCGACTGCATATACGGTTGGAAAAACAAGTTAGTAGAAGGTTCATCTCCGCCCATGTTGAAGTTTTTCATGTGCGTAGGTGGTGTGTAGATTTTGTCAGTAGTAATACTTGGGATGCCATCATCATCAGAATCGTCGTTCACCATTTCATCAAACTCTAACTCGTTATCTTCTTCTTCATCGTCAACTGCATCTACCTCATCTTGTTCATTCTCCAAAGGATCAACCTCCTGTGTCACCGGAGGCTCTACCTCCTGTGTCACCGGAGGCTCTTGAAGCAAAACGTACAACTCAATAGAGTCGTTTCCAGAATAGACATGGCTGGAAATCATGTTCTGGAGATCCTCGTCATCTTGAACTTCAACCTTATAAAAAATTACTTGGTTGTTTCCAAAAAAAACTGGACTCTGATAAAAAATATGGGATACCGGGCCTCGTTCAAGTTTGGCCTCCAATCTTTTCTTGAAGTTCGAGAAATTTGCTTTCCCGTTTAAGAGAAATCGAACATTGTCGGTGTTTCTAAACAAAAACCCAACTGTGGGACACATGTACGTCTCACCGTTGAAATGTGCTTTGACAACAAATTGTGGTGAAGAGGCCATTGTGTAGAATTGTTTTAAGGTTTGAAGGTTGGAATGTTTGAGGTTTATTGATTGTATGAAGGTATGAATGCTGGAATGTTTGAAGGTTTGAAGACTGATTCGAAGGTTGGAAGATTTTACAGATTATGTGAATCAATGTTATGTTCAACGTAAGACAAAAAATTTCAATTAAGTAAGGGATGCAACCCCCCAAGGCTGCCAATAATATTACATGCAATAATGAAACCCCATAGCCTGCCACCTATCCTGGCCCTATTCTGCACACATAAATGTTTTGTGTAAGACACCACCCATCAACTCCAATGGCCTTGCATGCAACAAAGAAAGGAATCCCAAAGGCTGTCACGTAGCCTGAGCCTATGCTGTAAGAAGTGACACCTCTTATTCGCCAAATGGGGTGGCGACACCATTCATTTTTGTACTCTTTCGCCAAGTGAGATGGCGCCTCCCTTACCGTCCAATCGTGATACATGCATGGGCTTATGAAACCCCATAGCCTGCCACCTATCCTGGCCCTATTCTGCACACATAAATGTTTTGTGTAAGACACCACCCATCAACTCCAATGGCCTTGCATGCAACAAAGAAAGGAATCCCAAACGCTGTCACGTAGCCTGAGCCTATGCTGTAAGAAGTGACACCTCTTATTCGCCAAATAGGGTGGCGACACCATTCATTTTTGTACTCTTTCGCCAAGTGAGATGGCGCCTCCCTTACTGTCCAATCGTGATACATGCATGGGCTTATGAAACCCCATAGCCTGCCACCTATCCTGGCCCTATTCTAAACACATAAATGTTTTGTGTAAGACTCCACCCATCAACTCCAATGGCCTTGCATGCAAAAAAGAAAGGAATCCCAAAGGCTGTCACGTAGCCTGAGCCTATGCTGTAAGAAGTGACACCTCTTATTCTCCAAATGGGGTGGCGACACCATTCATTTTTGTACTCTTTCGCCAAGTGAGATGGCGCCTCCCTTAATGTCCAATCGTGATACATGCATGGGCTTATGAAACCCCATAGCCTGCCACCTATCCTGGCCCTATTCTGCACACATAAATGTTTTGTGTAAGACACCACCCATCAACTCCAATGGCCTTGCATGCAACAAAGAAAGGAATCCCAAAGGCTGTCACGTAGCCTGGGCCTATGCTGTAAATGCATGCATGCATGCATATGTGTAACACCCTAAGCATGCAAATGTGACACTTCGCAGGCATGCAAGCACAAGCAACCACTACATCAAACTTATTTGCCTATAAATACATACCTTATGAAACATCTCTCACACCCACACAACTCTCACTCTCTGCTACTAAATATTTCTTAAGTCTATCGTACTTTCTATTTCTTCCTAAGTCTTTCATACTCTCAAGCATTCTGAACAATGGCTCTTCTAACAATGGGCGATACTCACAGAGGCACAAGGGAAAACATTGCTGCATTTGTAAGTCTCTTCTTTGGTTATACATTTTTCATACTTCAAATAACGTGTTGTTCATCTTAATTAATCTTACACTTGTTTAATTATGATCTCAGGATACAAAAAGATTCAGAATCCGTTCGCACAACTACCTGGCTCCCGACCCATTTATCGTCCCTTATCTGGAATATGCAGGTTTTGGACATGTGATAAAGATCTCCAACTGCACCATTGACTCAAAATTCATTCTTGCAATGTTGGAGAGGTGGAGACCGGAGACCCATACATTTCACATACCAATAGGTGAATGTACCATCACTCTCGAGGATGTGTACATGCTACTGGGCCTCCCTATCGACGGTAAGGCGGTGAACGGGTCGATTCAACAACCCAACTCATAGTGTGAAGAACTGTTGGGTAGGGATATGGTAGAAGGTGGTGGAGCAAGAGGGCAGGGAATACTACTCACTGACCTGAAACGGCATTATGCAAGTATGGAATTAAATGAAAATTCCTCAGAGAATGACCGAGTAGTAAAAGCCAGAACGTATCTTATGATACTTTTTGGTACATTTTTATTTCCTGAAAGTGCGGGAAATAGTGTAAATTTCATGTACTTACATTTACTAACAAATTTTGAAAAAACTAGAAAATATAGTTGGGGTTCTGCAGTATTAGCCCACCTGTACAGTTCCTTGTGCAAAAACGCAGTCAAGGAAAAATGTACATTTTATGGGTGCGCATTTTTACTACAAGCCTGGGGTTGGTGGAGGATGGAGTCCTTAAACCCCATCAACAACAACACTTTTGGTTTCCCGTACGCAACAAAGTAAGTCATTAAGTTATAGCATTTATAACTATTCTGCTCTTTCCAAAATATATGCTAAAAATAACATGTTTCTCATTTCCTTTAGGTACTGCGTGAGGGGTATGGATTACGGCAAGAATCCAAGATTCAATGTCGCACTCTACCGAAATCTGTTGGATCACTTAGGCCCAGATGACGTACGTCGTAGCTTTTAACTTTTGTTCATTTTAATTATTTATACATTACTTTTGCGCTAACCCGATTTAAATTTTATCGCAGTTCGTCTGGAGACCATATTTGGGTTTGGGCCATGCTCCAAACCCAGAGGATGCAGCAACTTGGACTGCAAAGACTGCACTCATTCGGTTCAACATTATGGAGATGCACCACAACGACCGTGTGAAGATGCAGTTCGAAATGCATCAAGAGATACCAAGTGATCCAACAGATTTGTCCCCCTGGCATCTAAAAAGGGTCGACGCCCAATGGGGTCTTACCAACTGGAAAGACTTTGCTCCGGAATGGTGTAAAATGTGGAAAAGGCGTCACCGCTACATCTTGCAATCCCCGGTTTTCCTTACTCAAGGTAACATGCGACACACTGATCAATATATGTCGTGGTACAGGTTGGTTAGTAACCCAGAAATGCACGTGTCTCATCCGAGGTACTTGGTTGACCCACGCACACAATGGGCACAACCCTCGATTCCCCATCAACAAACCCAAAATCCATCAACCTCAAACCAACCCCCAAGAAGAAACAGACCAACAAACACACAACCACATTCCCCACCACAACACAACTACAATCAAATGCCGTACTACCAACCACAATCACCACCAAACTACCAATACCCGGATATGCCTCAAACCCAACCACAATACCAACCCCAATACCAGCACACCCACATACCCCAGACACAATTTCAGTGTTCCACATATCCCAATATGGTGCCCTCAACATCCAGCCTTAGCCCTGATATGGGAATGTCAGAAGATTATGACCAAGCCGACCAAACCTACCATTAACCACCATATCACCAAACAACCCAACATCCACAATACCAAACACCCCAAGATCCATTTCCTTTCTACCCCCCATACTCAGACGACCAATGCTACCGACCAACCATGGAACCCCACCCACCGCCAACACGACCAAACTTTGAGGGTATGGGTAACCGACTGTACCAGAGCGAATCTTCGAGATATGGAGATCTTACTGATTTTATGGATTCGGATCGCATTGACTTCGCTGGGCCATCGACCTTTCCGCAGCAGGAAACGCGACAACACCCAGCAAGAGAAAGGCGAGGACGGGGATGCAGAACCGGGGGTCATTACCGGATTCCGGGGGATCACTGATGTATCTTTTTTCTTCCCAGTATTTTTTGTATCCATTTTTTTTACTGTTCTTTTAATGTAAAACAGTTGAATGTAATAATTTTTTTTAAAATAAAAAATCCATTTTGTTGATCTCTGTCTAATAGGCAACGCACAGGAAAGAAAATAAAAAAAAAATTTTTTGCCCTAAATTTGTACATAGGCGCCATCTCACTTGGCTTAGGGCATGCCCTAAGCACTTAGGCGCCAAGTGAGATGGCGCCTCCCTTAAAAAAGGAGGTGCATGCGCCAATTGAGATGGCTCCTTCTTTGTGGAGCCATCTCAAACATGGTTATTTGCGTAATTTTTTCTGAAACCCGGTTATTTACGAAATATTTTTTTAATACATGGTTATTAATAAAAAAAATTCGTGTTTTCAGGCCAAACTAACACCGACCCCAGGCAATTTGTTTTTTTTTATTTTCTTTTTTACAAACCCTAATTTATTTTCACCAGGTTTTCTTAATTTCCTTTATAATTAACAATTAATTAACCTAATTTTTTTAATACTTTAACAAATTAGGATTAGGGTTTTTAATTAGTAATTAAATTCTTGATGTATTTTAATTAATTAATTAATTAATTAATTAAACTTTTTTTATAATATTAAAAATTAATTAGAAACAATTAGGTTTTAATTAATTAATATCACTTAAATTATTTTCTACACAAAAACATTTTAATATTTTAACATTCTTTTTCTTATGTCTTTACTATTTTATTTTCTATTTTCTTAAATGATTTATTTTTAATTAATCATTAACTAACCTAATATTTTTTCAAAACCATAACAAATTAAGGTTAGGTCTTTTTAATTTGTAATTAAAATTTTTCTAATATGTTTTTATTTTACTAATTATTTTATTAATTAATTAACTTTTTTCTTAATATTAAAATAAGTTAGAATTAGGTTTTATTTACTATTATCATTTAAATAAATTTCTACAAAAAGCACAAAAACAAAAACATTTTTCTAACACTTTTCCCATTTATCTTTTATTATTTAAATTCAGAGAAAATGTTATAGGTCGCACTATCGATGTAATAACATAGATTTTCTTTCTCGCATTTCTTTCCTATTATGTAACTGCTCACATGATGTAATAGCTTAGATTTACTTTCTCGCATTTTCTATGCTTATGTATCTCTTCCAAAGCCATGTAATAGCTTAGGCTTATATTCAGCACTTTATTTTTCTGTACATATTTAATTGCTAGTAACTAGGGTTTGTATGGCAAGATTAAAAACAATCTAGAAAACCCTAATTCTCAAGACTAAAAAACTGAAATCAATACACTCTTCACACTTGCACCTCTAGGGTATCCTCTCTTGTTTCCTTACGAAATATTGGTTACGTCCCTCAAAAAGTGTGGATACCTTTAACAAAAGACTCTTGATCAAATGGTCATGTGCCTCGAAAGTAGGTATACTTTAGCAAAAGACCCTTACGAAGAAAGATCATAGTCCCTCGATGACCCTTCGAAGTTGCCTACAAAAAATGATCTAGTCCCTTCGATACAAATTGCTAAAGTATCCTTATATGTTGTCTTCGATGACCATACGACTACCCTTTACCCGTCCCTTCATATACAATAGATAGAACTTCCCACCAACTAATGGTATGGATAGTATTATCTCTAAAGGAGAAGGAAAATAATAAGAAAGACCATACTTATGGGTAGGACTCTTAAATTCTTGCTCACAAACAAAACATTTTCTCACATCACACTTTCAAAACAAACATTTTCAAAACACTTTGTACGCATTCTTAAGGACCGAAAAAAGAATTATTACAAAGTTAGCTAAGAAATTAAGAGCCCGGAGATAACTACGGATGAAAAGGGTGCTAACACCTTCCCTTTTCATAACTTATCCCCTGAACTCAAAAGCTATCAAAGGTCTTTCCTGTTCTTTTCACCTTTCCTAAATATTGGATAAAAGAAAAGTTGGTGACAACTCTTGCTATCCGCACATTTGGATAAAACCAAAAAAGTCAGTTCTCCCATCGTATTACAACAGTATTGGTGCTTCAGAAGTTATAATATCAGAACTTCTTCTATTTAGCGTGTTACACAGATTTGCTTCTAAGTTTGTTGTGTCTAATCAGAGCTTCAAAACGTAAATCTCTCATCATCTTCTATGTTTCTTTTATCAGAACTTCTATGCATATTCAAAAACATTATTAGAGAGCATATTTGTTCTTTATATATATATATATATATATATATATATATATATATATATATATATATATATATATATATATATATATATATATATATATATCATGTATTTATTATCATCAAAACTATTACAAGGATGTAGAACCAAATTATGTTCTAACAGTTAGTTCTCCCGGAGTTCTTAACAACTTTGGGTTTAGCCGCAAAATAATCATATTTAGAGGTATTAAAGCGAGAAGGTTTAGCCAAAGGTTTTTCCTTAGGATTAGAAACATATTTTTCTTTTTCTATATCTTTAGGCACAAAACCAGCAAAAGCAAAATGAGAATCAGGAGTATTAGGTTTGTCTTCCTTATTAGAATTAGATTCGTCATAGGAATTATAACCAACACCATTGTCCCCATTTCTGCTCACGCATTAGATCATATAAGCCATCATACTTCTCCATATTCTTCTAGCTAGGAAATTCTAATTTTTTTTGTTATATTTCTTAATAACATCATCAGTACTCTCAGAAGCTTTTGGAAGAGTTCTCGTTCCTTTGAGGGTAGAGTTCTCTTCTTTAAGAAAAAAGTTTTCTTTATAAATAATGAAGAGTTCTTCCTTAAGCTTACTGTGTTTTCAAAAGATATGGATTCATAGGACTTTTTAAGTTCCTTGAATTCAATCTTAAGTAACTCATGTTTTTCCAGAACTTCATGTAAAGAAGAAGTTAATTCAGAATGAGCAAGTTCATAAAATACCTCTTTATTAAATTCCTCTTTTGTGTCTGAATAAGAGTCCGCTTCATCTTCTGGAGAGATCTTTGCAATACAAGTTCTAACATGAGCAATCAGCGTGATGTTATCATGTTCTTCTTCTGAGCTGTCTTTTGAAGAATCGGAATCATCCCAGATTGGTATCGACCCTTTCTTCTTACTCTTGAGAACTTTCTTCTTGGGCTTGTCCTTTTGAATTTTAGGATAATCATACTTGTAGTGTCCTGGCTCATTGTACTCATAAAAAGTGACTTCTTTGCCACTAGACTTCCTTTGACCAGTAGTAGACTCGAAGCGATCACCAGTCCATCTAGTACTTATGAACCAGTTTCCTTTATTTCTCTTCTAGAGACGGTTAAACCTTTTGGACAATAGTGATAACTCATCTTCATCTTCATAAGAGTCTTAATTTTAATCATTAATCTCTTCAGCTTGAAGAGCTTTGAACTTCTCAGATCTTCTGACATATTTGAGCGAAACAAATTTGCCTCTAGCTCAATCTCGTGACTTCTTAAAGAACTTAAAGAGAAATGTTATCAATTAATGAGTTGGTAATTAGAAGTTTAAATAGATAAAAATTCTCCTTGATAATATAAAAGATATGTTACGACTTGAATATAGTTGATCATTGTTATTCTAGAGATATAATTCCAATGCATGCGCGCCACGTCTGTGTTCTAACTTCTCTGGTAATTGTATTTAAATGTTCTAACCCATCGGTTTTCCTAAAGACCGAGGAAAAATTTAGTGTTAAAATAAATTTGGAACCTCTATTTTAATTGTATTTTTTATTTTAAAAATAAATGTTCTAACCTGTCGGTTTTCCAAAAAAAACCGAGGGAACCTTTAACGTTAAAATTGAGGACATTTATCAAATCCTCAATCAAATCCTTGCCTTCCATTTCGTGACTATCAATGCCTAAGAAATTACCATTAGTGATCCGCGTAAAACATAAAAAACCTCCATTGTGCCTCTCATTATAAAAGCATTCTGAAGCATGGAGAGTTTAAGGTTTGCAGGAGCGTTTGCCATAAAGAGTTCTCTATGATGGATTGCAAGAGCAAAAAATTATTTGGGTTTAAGGTTTGTGTTTTTAAATATTTGCCATGAAGAGTTCTTAAATATTTTTTATAAAAAAATATTTATTTATCTAACCCTTTTTTTATACTAACCCTTTTTTTGTCTAACCCTTTTTTTGAATAACCCTTTTTTTGTTCATATCAGAAACAAATGCGTGCAAAAGCGATTAAAAAGATCCTTGCACATAATATTTGATCTACCCTAAAATTGTATGGTTTGAAGATCTAACCCTTTTTTCTTTTCTTGGGAGAATAGAGTTTCCCAGTATTTGATCTTGTCAGAATATCAAAGAATTGAAAATCCAACATATGATCTTCATAAAAAATTAATTTTATTTTTCTATATAAAATTTTTAATATTCTGGTTAAACAATGTAACGAGTTTTATTAAAAAAAGGAATAATCCCTCGGTTTTCTTGTTAAACCGAGATAAAAGAGGCCCTAGTTTTTATAAATAATAAAAGTGCAAAAACTGGGGATCGAACCCATGCGCTAAAATATATTACCTTGGTTTTATAAACACCAAGGTGTTAAGTCCATACTTTTCATGACGACCTTATTTACCTTGCTTTAGATGCCAAGGTAAAACCCATTTCGCGTCTGTGATACGGTGGGAGAACTGACTTGGGTTTTGTGTTTGTTTTCGCAAATGTTTCGGTTTAGCAAGAGTCTCCACCGACTTTTTATTTTATCCTAAGGAAAGGTTAAAAAGCACAGAAAAAACCTTTGAGATGTTTTCTTGGGTTCGGGGAGTAGATTATAGAAAGGGAAGGTATTAGCACCATTTCTATCCATGGTTATCCATGGGCTCTTAGTTACTTGCTTAGATCACTTGCCTTGCATTTTCAATTGTTTGAAATGGTGCTTTGTGTGTGTTTTTGAAAGAGGTTTTGAAAAGAGGCCATTTGTTGTGGCAACCTTTGTAATGATCCATGTTTGAATGTATACAAAGGTGTATTTGTCTTTTGAAAAGTTTTCAATGTTTTTGAAAGTTGTTTTGAAAATGTGTTGTGGTGTGTGTTTTGAAAAAATGGCAAGGATGTTTTGCAAGATTGGTCAAGTAGCCAAGAGCTATCTACCCTAAATTTCTCAAAGATCTTTCCTATGTTTTAACCCTTTTAACAGTATTGTTCCACCATTGCATTTGGTGGACAACCTTGTGTTGGGATGTTAACGGGACGGGCACGGGTCATCGTATAGACCATGAATGCAATGGTGCCAAGTGTCTTTGGCAATTTTTTCCTTTAAGGGACTTGATCATTTTTTAGGCAATTTGAGAAAGCGTCATCGAGGGACTATGATCATTTTGATTTGTTTTGTTTTGCCAAAGACACTAAACATGCAACATGGCCCATTATTGAAGGCAACAAGTAGAGTAACCTTAAGGGTGCAAGTGTGATTGGTGTTGTCCATTTTCATGCTTTTTTGTCTTTGCATTAGGTCAAGCTATTTGTTATTTGATTTTTTGCATACAAACCCTAGGTCTATCATGGCATAATTAGAAAGCTTTAAAATGCGGAATTTAAAGTCCTAAATTATTACAACATAATTATGGGGATGGGGGTACAAATGTTTGAATGGGGGATATTTAGCAAGAAATTAAATCTAGAACTATTACATCCATATTGAATATACAAATATTAATTGTACAATATTAAGACAAATATAATAAATATGCAAAAAATGTATTATGCACAAAAATGGTTTTTTATGTATGTAAAAGTGTTTTTTCAATGTAAAATATAAACAAAAATAAAAAGTCAATTTTTTTGGATATTTTCATGGTTTAGGGCAAAACCCTAGTTTTCTAAATAAATAGTATTTATTAATTATATTATATACAATATTTGTTAATTATATACAAAAAATAAAAAAAAAGAAGTATATCGTGAAAAAAAGTATTTTTGATGTCATATATTAATAAAAATAAAAAGGTATTATTTTTACATTTTTATCCTAAATATTTAATAAAATATGTATAGGTATTTATATTATATATTAAATATACTAAATATATATATAAATGAAATATTAATTATTTACAAAAAAAGTATATTTTTTAGAAAATGTTTTCAAAATTTAAACAAAAAATAATAACTAAAAAAAATATATTTTTGTGTTATTTTTTAGTATTTTAAATAAAAGTATATATTATTTTACATGTATAAGTTAAAATAAAAACAAATAAATTCCAAATAAATGCAAAAATGGGTGGAAAAATATTTTTAATATTTTTTATATTTGAGCAAAAAATAATAAGTCAGAATCAAAAAGAAAAAATCAAAAATGATCAAAATAACACACAATGGGCCAAGGGGGTGTAACTGGAAAAAGATGGTGCAGAAAGTAGGTTGACTCAGGCCCAGCCCAAGTCAACTCTGTCTTCAACCTTCAGCCAGATTCAAACAAAAAAACGCGCGCTTCCTTCCATCTCTGCCATCTCTTGATTCCTTGACTTTTAACAAAAACTCACAACACAAACATTATAGAGCATCATGTCACGATTTCAAATATATAAAAAAGTTGTTCTAACTCTCAGAAACGAGAGAGAATTTCTTCTCCCCCAATTTCTGACCTAGCTTTTCTTCTATGTTCAGGTCCAAAATTCTCATAGCACACACAATATAAATGAAAAATAAGTATATGGATAGCTTCAGGACTATGAGTAGAGCATACTTTCTTTACAAACTTAAGCTTAAATATGCTTGGATAGAGAGATAGAAGTTCACATTTTACCTGTTTCAGCTTGACTCGAACAGAGTAATATGGCCAACTTCAATGGTATTTGAGGACTTGTACAGCTTTCTTGAGATCCCAGGAACCTTCTCCAACACTTAGCTTGCTTTGAATCTAACTGTATCAAGCTATGGAAGTCAACCTGCAAAAGAGAAAAGTGAAAATGGCACACTTGGCTATGGATGTTACAACTTGTATCTAAGGCTTGAGACAACTTCAATGGATGGTATGGAGTGTATTGGAACTTGTTTGGGCAAAAACGCACGAGTGAATGATGCTGGCCAAGTCAAAATGCAGAATGCCCTGTTTCTTGCAGAAAAATGGTGATTTTCTGTATGAGGAGGGATCAAGGGTATTTTGGTCGTGCTTTAGGTCAGTTAGGGAGTATGAAATATGTTTACAAAGTTTGTTTTAGTTGGTCTTTGCAGGCATGAGAGTTATGGTTCAATATGCAAGTTTTCTTCTTATCTAAGCAAAGTTTGTCAAGTTAGGTTATAGGCTCACACAAGCCCCTCAAGCATGCTGCAAACTTGGTTCTTGATCAGTGAGATTTGTCCATAAACTTGTGCCTCAAAGATCTGCTTGTACTTCCAAGATATGGACTTTGACATAAAGCATTGCTTTTTCAAAATGGCAAATGTGCTTTTTCCATATATGGATTGATTTTGTGTGTATTGTCCAAATAAACAAAATAACACTCTAACACAAAGGATATGCATTTAATTATTGAGTGTGAATGAGATTAGAGGCCTGTAATCTAGCTTGAACCATGCTGACTTGAAAATGGCAATGTTATGAACATGTATTTTGGCTATGAACAAAGTGACTTTTGCCCATCTTTGCCAATTCGATTCTCCCTAACCACAAGGGTGTTTGAGAAGTTCTTGGACAATTTGGAAAGCTTGGACTGTGTACTAAAATCCATCTTTGTAATGAAAGTTGAAATTCCAAGTGGAAGCATGTGAAAAGTGGCCATGAAGTTGGGCAAAACTCCTGCCTATAATAGGTCAAAAATTTTCTAAGTTAAGAATGTTTTGCACCCTTGTTCCAAAAATCATAACTTGAGCTACAAGCTTCTTTTGAGGAAATTTTGTGAATCAAAGTTGTAGATTTTGCAATGGACTAAAACTTTCATGTTTTGAGTTTTGTTTGAATCCAAATATATCTTGATGAAAAAATGGGACAAAGTTAGGAAAAAATAAGGAAGTTTCATAACTTAGAAAAATTCTAAGTTATGAAATTTTCTAATTCTAAACCCTAATTTGCAATTTTGGGTTTCTTGATGAACAAGTTTCATAATTTGACATGTCTTGATGAAAAATGAATCTTGGCACTTGATTTTGACCAAAAAGTCAAAGTTTGACTTTTCAGTATACAGTCAAATTTGATCAGTTGACTGGAAAATTCATCTGTCAATCCTGTGCACTTGGGATCTTTTGAACTTGTTGAATATGTCAAGACAATGCCATTGAGTCTTTGAGTCCATATATGAGCTTGGTTTGCCATTGGCTAGGTCAAACAGTCAAAAATTGCCTTTGTGTAGTCAAAACCCTAAAAATGACCATTTTGCCCTTTTGGTGATCTGATCAAATTTCTTGTGGAATTGTGATCCAAACTTGATAAAATGGTTCATATGAGTTCATTATGTTGATGTGGGTCAAAAATCATGAAGTTTGACTGTCAATTGGCCACAGTTGACCTTTTCCCTAATACAGCTGATTTCTAGGTCAATTATCCAATTGAGTGGGCAAAGATTGGAATCAAGGCTTGAAACTTGGTATGGATAAACTTGTGAGTCCAACATGAAGCATGAAAGTAACTTTGGGCATTTTAGGTCAAAACATCTTTGTGCAAACTCAAACCCTAATTTGGGTCAACAATGCAAGGAGGAGTCTTGAGCAGAGCAAACCCTAACCTGATCTTGAGCTCCAAGGGTCTGGTGATGAGAAAATGATGATGAAATGAGAGGGAAAATTTTGGGGTACAACAGTTGCCCCTGTTCAATCTTCTTGCACCTGAAGAGTTAGATTGGCAGGTTTTCCTTTCGCGTCTCGAAGGTAAAAGGAGATTGGACACTAGAGTGCCCTTAAATTTGCACTCGTCGGAACAAAGGATGTGGGAATGGGCTTAGAGATGCCATTTAGAGATGGGATTAAAGATGCCATCTAGAGGGGTGACAGAATCTTGTCGGCGATGGGCTTAAAGATGCCATATGAAATGTTTGTTGAACTGCAATGTGATTAGTCAGAAGAATGAGGATCAAAATGGTATATGTATTTGGAATGCCTTTGAACTGTATCTGGAGACTGAGTTTGTATGAGCAAAAGAATGGCCTCCGTGTCTGGGGCGTATCTGAGCTGTAACTGTGCTTGAAGGTAGAATGAATATCAGAATGACTGCCGTGTCTGGAGTGTATCTGTATTGTATCCGGGTAACAGAGAAATATCTGTATGGAGCAACTGCGTGCTGGGGACAAATTCTGAATGAGTGACAGAATGGCAACCGTGTTTGGAGCGTATTTGGACTGTATCTGATGTTGAGATTTGTATGAGTAGCAGAATGACTTCCGTGTCTGGAGTGTATCTGAAACTGTAACTGGAATCTAAATAAATGACAGAATGACTTCCGTGGCGAATGCACTAGGGAGAATCAAACTGCTGTTGTAAGGGTCAAAATGGTATCCGTGCTTGGAATGCATTGAACCTTGAGGCGGATAAGTGAATCTGAATGAGAGATAGAATGGCTGCCGTGTCTGGAGCGTATCTAGTCTGTATCTGATTGCTGTAGTCTGAATGAGTAGTAGAATGACTGCCGTGTCTGGGGTATCTGTACGGTATCTGACTTGAAATTCTGAATGAGTAATAGAATGACCGCCGTGTCTGGGGTGTATCCATACTGTATCTGAATAATTGTTAATGATAGCCTTTTAATCTTATCCTGAAAAGGATGAAATGTTAGCTAAAACACAAAGCTATGTTGCATGATATGTATGATGCAATATATATGTTATATCAATGTTTATGATATGAATGTAAATGAATGCGCATGTAAGCTGATGAGCTATCTTGCTGAGGATAGACGAATCCTGGATGGTTGGAGATAAAAGGATCTTGACTGCTGCCAGGGAAAGTGAATCCTTGACTGCTGCAGGGGATTGCAAGAATCTTTGATTGCTGAAGATGAGACATCCTTGTTGACTACTGCTGGAGAATCAGGAACTTGGGTTGTATGCCAATCTACTGGGGAATCCCTGTCCTGAGGAGATCTTCACTGGGGAATATCTGAATATCCTGTGAGGAACTGAAAATGAGAGACTTCATTCTTCTTGGGAAATGCCAAATCTTCAATTGTTGAGGGATCTTAGAACCACTGCTGGGGATTGGAACTCCTTGGTGATTTGTAGGGAATGAGAATTCTGATGATCTCTACCGGGGAGTCCAGAACCTGGGAGGCTTATGCTGGAGAGGCATGATTGAGAATCTTCAGTTTGGTGGGAAGTATCTCTGTGGGGAAAAAGCTCACTAGTCTAGTTCCAATGGGGATTGATAGTTGGAATTTTGGCTCCGCTGAGGATTGAATTTTCATATTTTTAAGGCTCCACTGGGGATACTGAAACTCTGAGGGGAAATGAGTTCTGGGAGGCTCTCTGGCTGGGGAAATCAGTTTTGAGAAAGCTTCTGCTCTGCTGGAGACCTTGAGGTTTAATTCTGTTTGGGGAATTAAGTTCTGGATTGAGGAATTTGGAGTTTGAATCTGCTGAGGATTCCTTTTGAAAGGGCATCGAGATATCCATATGTACCTTCAACCTATCAGGAATCATCTTTTTGATTTGTAAGAAAATGATTATGTTCAAATGCAAATAAACATAAGTGCAAAAGAGAAAAAGGAAGTCAAAGCAAATTTCGGTATTTGGAAAAGTATTTGTATTAACTTTCTATGAGTATCTTTGTACAAAGGAAACAGGCATCCTAGTAAGAGGACGTCGTCGTAAAAATTGAAAAATTTATACAAAAGAAAGATGGCTATGTGAAACAATTCCATGGGATCCCCATTCTGCTATAGCCTTCACAACTCTGAATATCTGTCCATTCAATGCTTCATCTGCCAATGACTGGATTGATCGGAAGTTTGGAGCTGGTTGATGAAGATATTGTCCTTAAAGTGATCCGACGAGACATAGTCATACGATTTAATTCCCTAACTTTTACCTGAATCGCCCTTTCGGGTTTTCGATCCACCGGGAAACCCTTTTTTGCTCAAGCCGCCCTTTCGGGTTTTCAACTTGCCGGGTGTACAGATTTTTTTTTGTTTTATCCCTAATTTTTTCCTGAACCGCCCTTTCGGGTTTTCGGTTCACCGGGATGCCCATTTTTGCCCAAGCCGCCCTTTCGGGTTTTCGACTTGTCGGGTTATTTTATGCGTAGTATCTCTTGACTATGTCTGCGTTCGCAGGGTGCGGCAAATCGTCGCCGTCCATGGTGGTCAGAATCATTGCACCACCAGAAAATATGCTCTTGATCACAAATGGTCCTTCGTATGTAGGAGTCCATTTGCCCCTGGGATCACTTTGCGGCAAGATAATCTGCTTGATTACGAGATCTCCGACTTGATACACTTGACGTCTGACTTTCTTGTTGAAAGCCTTGATCATCCGTTTTTGATACGTCTGACCATGGCAAACAGCGGCGAGCCGCTTCTCGTTGATCAAATTGAGTTGATCAAGTCGGGTCTGAATCCAATCGTCTTCATTCAAACCAGCGTCCTTCATAATCCTTAAAGAAGGAATCTGAACTTCCATGGGCAGGACAGCTTCCATGCCATATACCAAAGAAAATGGGGTTGCCCCAATTGAAGTACGTGTCGTGGTACGGTATCCATGCAGAGCAAACGGTAACATCTCATGCCAGTCCTTGTAAGTGACTGTCATTTTCTGAATGATTTTCTTGATGTTTTTGTTCGCAGCTTCAACATCACCGTTCATCTTCGGCCGATAGGGAGATGAATTGTGATGATAAATCTTGAACTGTTCGCACAATGCGGTGATCATAGTATTGTTCAGATTTGTACCGTTGTTTGTGATGATCCTGTCGGGGACACCATACCGGCATATGAGATTTTGTTTGATGAAGCGGGCAACCACATTTTTAGTAACAGAGGCGAAGGAAGCTGCTTCGACCCATTTGGTGAAATAGTCAATAGCAACCAGGATGAAGCGATGTCCATTGGATGCCGTGGGCTTGATCTCTCCAATCATGTCAATGCCCCACATTGCAAATGGCCAAGGAGCTGTCAGAACGTTGAGAGGAACCGGAGGAATATGAATCTTGTCAGCGTAGACTTGACATTTGTGGCAAGTACGAGAATGTTGATGGCAGTCAGCTTCCATGGTAGACCAGTAATAGCCTGCCCTTAGGATCTTCTTAGCCATTGTATGCCCGCTCAAGTGGGTTCCAAATGTACCACTATGTATCTCAGTCATGATTAACTCTGCTTCAGCTTTGTCCACACATCGGAGTAAAACACAATCATGGCTGCATTTATAGAGGATGTCGTTGCTCAGGAAGAACTTGGCAGCAAACTTCCTTAGGAACTTCTTGTCATTTACGGAAGCTCCTTCGGGATATTCTCTAGTCTGGAGATACCTTTTGATTTCGTGAAACCAAGGTTGTTCCACTACTTCTTCGGTATTAATCTCATGACAATGCGCAGGTTCATCCATTCGCTCGATGGTGATTTGGGGAGCCTCGTTATCCCAGTCGAGTTTAAACATGGAAGATGAAAATTCTGGCTACAGATACTCAATGTCACGTCCAATGTTATGACACCGTATCTGACTTACTATATGACAGTAAATACAAAAGCAGTAAATAACACAGTCAATTGTTTACCCAGTTCAGTGTGCAACAACACCTACTCTGGGGGCTACCAAGCCAGGGAGAGAATCCACTATAAGAGATGTTAATTCAGGAATAAACCAACCAGTTTATCTCCTTCACTTAAGACCTACCCAATGCAATTCTAATCTAAGTACAACTTAAACCTGAGTTCCTACTCACTCCCCCTCAATCACAGCAGTGATACATAAACCAATTTGACTTGAGAATTGATGAAGACACTCTTCAAAACACACTCTTGATTAAGCTTCACAGCTTTTTAATCAAGTAACACAATCACTCGTGCTTCACAGCTTTGAGTGATGTACACAACTAACTTGACTCTGCTTCACAGCTTTAGTCAAGTGACATTCAAACACTCTTGCTTCAAAGCTTTGAGTGCTACACAACCCTTACAATTGAAACCTATTCCAAGACTCTTATCACAATGATAATTGCTTGGAGTATAATACACAAATCTATACAGATTACAAACTTAATCTTCTAATCAATCAGCAGGGATGATTTCAAAAACCGCAGCTCTGTTGAATATATAGCAGCTGCAACTTCAGTTAGGGTTTCCAAAAACCTAGGGTTGATTCCGTTTGACCTTAAGACCAGGTCACAGTACTTCATTGATCAGGTTAGGATTGAGCTAGGTTACTCCTCAGAAAACGCAGGATTCTGTTTAGGAAGGACTGAGTTATTTCCTGAAAAAACTCAGACTTATCCAATCCTGTAATCCTGCTAGTTCAGAACAGGATGTTATAACATCTGTTATGACATCTGAGAAAACCTGTCTACTGATTAGCAAAGTGTGATCATTTTGCAAACATGCTCAGATACACACTTATAAACATCAGTATTTGAGTTACAATATTTTTCTGCATATGTACCTAAAGAGTTAGTACAACTTGAACTAGAATGTTATGACATCAGTCATGACATTCACACATACACTTGGAATTTACCAAAAATGCAAGCCAATACCTAAACACCTACAAACTCCCCCTTTGGCAGATTTTTGGCTAAAGTCCCTAAACAATCAGAGATAGATAGATAGCAGCAGAAATAAGTGACAGCAGAAAAATATAGTGTTAAGTACTAATTAAGCAGTACCAAAAATATTCTCCCCCACTTTAGCCACAAATGGGCCAAAGATTACATGTTTATAAAGTAATACAGTTATCCAAGACAAAATAATGAGATCAGCAGCAGACAACAGCAGAACATACTTCCAAACTCCACCAGCAACATCACCAAGCAGAAATCATCCTTCAAGTACTGTCATCAGACTCAGAGGATCCACTTTCTTCAATGTTGAGCTGTCCTTCATCTTCTTCCCTCATGCTTGCTTCAGCTTCTTCCTTTTCTAGCTTGGCAATTAGTGCTTCTAGGGTCCTTTTTCTAGCATCCAGATCTTTGCAAGTTTCTTTTAAGACAGCTATGACATCTGATGTTTTGGACTGGCTCTTTGCAGACGATGTCTCAGCTGATGTTATGACAATGTCTGGAGCATGGGATCCCTGAAACAGTTTGTAGTGCAGGCCAAGGGCAGGAGCTCTTTTGCAGACTGTATCTCTTGCTACAAGTATGTCAGGATATTGTGCAAGGATGATTCCACAAATGAGGGAGGGAAAGGCAATTGGTCCTTTGACAGCATAACTGCCAGCATGCTTCAAGGTTTGTTCAAAAATGTACCTTCCATAGTCAAAGGCAGTCTTGGTTCCTACAGCATAGATGAATCTCCCTAATCCTGTGGAGATGGTTGATTTGTGATTTGTAGGCACCCAGTTTGCTGCACCTATTTTATGCAAGATGGCAAATTTCATGCTGAGTTTACTAGCATTCAACTTCCCTTTCAATGGCCAGCACTTTACTTGCCTGGCAGTGATGGTCAAGCATACTTCATTGTCAGTTGCCTCTAGATCAGGACAGTCCTTATTTGTTCTTCCAAGAAACTTGTTGATTTCTGATGGAGAGAACTTGACCCTTCTTCCTCTAACAAACACACTCTCAAAGTCAGCTGACCTCCCATCAGCACAATCATTGGATAAGTTCACTACAAACTCTTTAACCAGATTTTCATAACATTTGCCAAACTTCATCACAGTCTTTATTAGCCCAGCATTCCTGATCAGCTCCATGATGTCTTTGCACTCCAAAGCATCATTGTTGAGTTCTCTCTCCAAGGCTATTCTCTTCAAGCAAACATACTTCCACCTGTTTGCATTATCAGGGTGATGAAAGGAGATGTTGTCTGTTGGCACTTCAGGTACTCTAGCAATCTTGCTGGAGGGGAGCTTCCTTCTGATGGGAGTATTGTCAATGTCAACCTCAAATTCTGATTCAGAATCAGAAGTTTCAGGTTGTCTAGCAGTCTGCACCTGTGCCTTCTTCCCTTTAGTCTGAATTTTCTCAACCCTTCAGCCTTGGATTTCTTAGCATCAGGCTTAACAGTCTCACTACTCTTTCTTTTCATCAATCTCCTAGCAATGCTAGGGTTCACATTTGCAATCAGTTCATTATCTGAGTAATCTTCATCCACATCAATGATAGGTGGATCAGCAGCCTTTTGAATGTTATCTTTTGGTGTCACAACATCCTTAGTGACATCTATATTTTCAGAACCTTCCACATTTGGACTTTCTGATTGATTCAAAGGGATAGAAATCCCCGGTACAGATTGGTTGCCACTCAGAATGCTAGAAACCAGTCTAGCAATAGCTTGGTGTACTTGAACTGATCCTTCTTTATTAGGTGTAGAAGACGAAGGAAGAGAAGAGTTACCAGAGATTGTAGCTTGAGCTCTTCCTGCATGTCTGGTCCGGAGCTTTTTGACTCTGGTTGGGTCAGTTGCCATCTCCCTGAGAGGAGTGACCTCAAGAACTTCAGATTCTAAGCATGTAGTGATTGCCCTAGAATCTTGATCAGATGATGATGATGATGAGTGAGACGAAGCCGCCATGGTGGAAGATGATGTCTGAGACATTGTGTTTAACGTTGAGTAGCAGTAACAGTTTGAGAAAATTCTTTGATTGGGAGGAGAAAACAGGTTGCAAGGATGAGAGAGATAGGGAGTACAAGGGAGTCTTTTCGACTTCTGAAGGCTTTTGAAGGAATTGTGAGTGAATATGATTAACCCACTAAATATAGACTTAATAGAATTAATCCCTTCAACCCTTGTTTTCAGCAAAACTAATTGCTATAATTTCTCATGTTGGTGAATGCCCAATCTGCCCCTCAAATTTTCAAGTTGTTTTCCAACAAGCACCTTGGTAGAAGAATCAGTTAGCTGAAGCTCAGAGAAACTATGTTTCAGTTTAAATGATTTCTTCTCTCCAAAGTCAATAGGGTTTAAGGAAATGTTGAATGTTTTCAGATTATCACACCACAATGTCACAACATCTTGTGTAACATTGTCTTCAGGTAGCATCAGTGTTGACCAGAATTTTTGAGAACAGAATTTATGAGACTTGTTCTTTGCCACATCACATATATTATCAGCCTGTAGTTTAGGAGTTCTTCTGACATCTTCCATAGGAATAGCTCTTTTCATTCCTTCAAGTTTATGCTGCCACTGTTTCATATCTTTTTCTTCTTTGATGATTTGACTCAAAGTGGGGATATCAGTGTTCTCAGGCTGCCACACATAACAGTTATTTTTGGATTTTATTCCTCTCATTACAATATCTAGTTTTTCATTAAACACTAGACATTCAGATCTTGAGAAGTTGACCATGAATCCTAGATCACATAATTGACTGATGCTGATGAGATTAGTAGTCAACCCTTTTACCAGCAGTACCTTATTCAGACTTGGAACTCCAGGGTAGTCCAAATTACCAACTCCTTTGATTTCTCCTTTAGCACCATCTCCAAAGGTCACAAAACTGGTGGTGTGAGGCATAACATTATTGAGGAGATTTTTGAATCCAGTCATGTGTCTGGAACATCCACTGTCAAAGTACCAATCTTCCTTTGCTGAGATCTTCAGGGAAGTGTGTGCTATCAGTGCAGTAGCCTTTTTCTTCCATTGAGGAGCGTGTGGTACCTTTTTAGACTTAGGTTTGACATCTGATTTCTGATTAGGATATCCATGTAGTCTGTAGCAGAAGGGCTTTATGTGACCATATTTCCCACAATGATGACATCTCCATCTTTGGTACCTCTTCTTCATGTGTCTCTGTTCCTGATGTTGAGAGTAATGTTGAGACATCTGGTTTGACATTTGCTTCCTGGTAACAAATTTCTTTGTTTCCACAAATCCTAGGCCAGATTTATTTCCCATATTTTGTCCAGCCTGAAGAATCTCTTCCAATTTGTCTGTTCCATTTGTCAACATCTTGACTGATTTGGTCATTTGATTCAGTTGTGAGTTCAGCAGTTGAACTTCTCCTTCTAAATGACTTATAGTTTCAAGATTTGCTCTCTTTTCAGCCTCCAGCTTTACAATGAGTTTTGATTGTTTCTCATTTTGCACACAGACTTCACCACTTCTGATACACAATTTCTTGTAGGTATCAGCCAGTTCTTCAAATGTTACTTCTTCATCACTGGTGTCACTTTCAGAAGTACAAACACTAGTTAGGGCAGTAACTAGTTTGGCAGATTCTTCTTCAGAATTGCTTTCTGAATCATAGTCAGACCAAGTAACAGTCATTCCTTTCTTTTGCTTCTTAAGAAAGGTAGGACATTCAGCTCGAATATGTCCATATCCTTCACATCCATGGCATTGAATTCCTCTGCCTTGGTTTTCCTTATCTTCTGATCTTGGTCTTCTGCTGGAACTGTCAATGTCAGAAGGAATGTTATGAACATTTGACCTTGACTTTGGGTCCATTCTTTTGATGAGCCTGTTGAACTGTCTTCCAAGCATGGCAATGGCTTCTGATATGTTTTCTTCTTCATCCTCCTTGTGTTCAACATTCGGTGTTGGTTACAAGTGCTATGCTTTTGTTCTTCTTGTCACCATTATCAGTGATCCCCATCTCAAAAGTCTGAAGAGACCCAATAAGTTCATCCACTTTTAACTTGCTAATGTCCTGGGCTTCCTCTATGGCAGTTACCTTCATTGCAAATCTTTTAGGCAAGGATCTGAGAATCTTCCTCACCAGTTTTTCTTCTGACATTTTTTCTCCCAGTGCTCCTGAGGTGTTGGCAATCTCCAAGATGTTCATGTGAAATTCATGGATGGTTTCATCTTCCATCATTTTTAGATTCTCAAACTTAGTGGTCAACATCTGAAGCCTTGACATCTTTACTTTGGAAGTGCCCTCATGAGTAGTTTTGAGGGTGTCCCAAACTTCCTTGGCCAGTTCATATTGATGTACTAATCTGAAGATGTTTCTATCAATTCCATTGAACAAGGCATTTAAGGCTTTTGAATTTCCCAGAGCTAACTCATCTTCTTCTTTACTCCAATCTTCCTCAGGCTTCAGACTGATTGTCCCATCTCTTTCAGTTATGGTGGGATGAATCCATCCTTTGTCAGCAGCTCTCCAAGCCTTTTTGTCCAGAGATTTTAGGAAGGCAATCATACGAGGTTTCCAGTAGTCATAATTAGTTCCATCCAGAATGGGTGGTCTGTTTCCAAAAACTCCTTCTTTGTCCATAGTGCCAGAAAGTGATATCCCTAGATCTCACCCAGTAATACAGGCAGGGTGCCTGCTCTGATGCCAATTGAAAATTCTGGCTACAGATACTCAATGTCACGTCCAATGTTATGACACCGTATCTGACTTACTATATGACAGTAAATACAAAAGCAGTAAATAACACAGTCAATTGTTTACCCAGTTCAGTGTGCAACAACACCTACTCTGGGGGCTACCAAGCCAGGGAGAGAATCCACTATAAGAGATGTTAATTCAGGAATAAACCAACCAGTTTATCTCCTTCACTTAAGACCTACCCAATGCAATTCTAATCTAAGTACAACTTAAACCTGAGTTCCTACTCACTCCCCCTCAATCACAGCAGTGATACATAAACCAATTTGACTTGAGAATTGATGAAGACACTCTTCAAAACACACTCTTGATTAAGCTTCACAGCTTTTTAATCAAGTAACACAATCACTCGTGCTTCACAGCTTTGAGTGATGTACACAACTAACTTGACTCTGCTTCACAGCTTTAGTCAAGTGACATTCAAACACTCTTGCTTCAAAGCTTTGAGTGCTACACAACCCTTACAATTGAAACCTATTCCAAGACTCTTATCACAATGATAATTGCTTGGAGTACAATACACAAATCTATACAGATTACAAACTTAATCTTCTAATCAATCAGCAGGGATGATTTCAAAAACCGCAGCTCTGTTGAATATATAGCAGCTGCAACTTCAGTTAGGGTTTCCAAAAACCTAGGGTTGATTCCGTTTGACCTTAAGACCAGGTCACAGTACTTCATTGATCAGGTTAGGATTGAGCTAGGTTACTCCTCAGAAAACGCAGGATTCTGTTTAGGAAGGACTGAGTTATTTCCTGAAAAAACTCAGACTTATCCAATCCTGTAATCCTGCTAGTTCAGAACAGGATGTCATAACATCTGTTATGACATCTGAGAAAACCTGTCTACTGATTAGCAAAGTGTGATCATTTTGCAAACATGCTCAGATACACACTTATAAACATCAGTATTTGAGTTACAATATTTTTCTGCATATGTACCTAAAGAGTTAGTACAACCTGAACTAGAATGTTATGACATCAGTCATGACATTCACACATACACTTGGAATTTACCAAAAATGCAAGCCAATACCTAAACACCTACAGAAGACATTGTAGCCAGAGCATCTGCTAGCTGATTCTCTTCTCGCGGGAAATGCTCGAAGGTGATTTTCTCGAAATGAGGCAACAATGTCAGGACATGTTCTTTGTATGGGATAAGATTAGGATGTTTGGTATCCCACTCTTCTTTGATTTGACTGATAACCAAAGCCGAGTCCCCAAATACGATCAAAGATTTGATCCCCAAGTCTATAGAAGCCTTGAGACCAAAGATGCAAGCTTCATATTCAGCCATGTTGTTGGTGCAGCTGAAGCAAAGTCGGGCCGTGAAAGGTGTGTGGCAACCTTCCGGGGAAATGAGTACCGCACCGATACCGTTTCCAAGTGCATTTGAAGCACCATCAAAGTACAGGGTCCATCGGGATCCATTTTTAGGTCCGTCATACGGTCCGTTTCCTTCAATGTTGTCCAAATTCATGATGTCCTCGTCTGGGAAGTCAAATCTCATTGGTTGATAATCTTCGATAGCTTGATGAGCTAGATGATCAGCTAGTACACTCCCTTTTATAGCTTTTTGGGTAGTATACTGGATGTCATACTCAGTTAGGATCATTTTCCATCTAGCTATTCTTCCAGATAAAGAAGGCTTCTCGAAGATATACTTGATAGGATCCATTTTGGAAATCAACAGAGTGGTATGAGTCAACATATACTACCTTAGTCGGCGAGCAGCCCATACCAAAGCGCAACAAGTTTTCTCGAGCAGTGAGTAGCGAGTCTCACAGTCGGTAAACTTTTTGCTAAGGTAATAAATAGCATGCTCTTTTTGACCAGACTCGTCATGCTGGCCCAAAACACACCCCATTGAGTTATCCAAGACGGTCAGATACATGATCAACGGTCTTCCTTCGACGAGTGGCATCAGAATAGGAGGTTCTAGCAAATACTCCTTGATCTTATCAAAAGCAGCTTGACAATTGTCGTTCCATTCGACTACCTGATCTTTCTTTAATAGTTTGAAAATTGGCTCACAGGTAGACGTCAGATGAGAGATGAATCTGGCAATATAGTTCAAGCGCCCCAAGAACCCTCTAACCTCCTTTTCAGTACGGGGAGCATGCATTTCTCGTCTAGCTTTCACTTTTGCTGGATCGACCTCAATGCCTTTGTTGCTGACAATAAATCCTAGAAGTTTACCAGACCTAACTCCAAAAGTACACTTACTTGGATTCAGCCTGAGTTTGTACTCCTTCAACCTGGCAAACAGCTTTTCCAGATGTTCAAGGTGTTCCTCCTCTGTTTATGATCGAGCTATCATGTCGTCTACGTAAACTTCGATCTCATGATGTATCATATCATGAAACAAAGCTACCATGGCGCGTTGATAAGTTGCCCCTGCGTTCTTCAGTCCGAACGGCATCACCTTATAGTAGAAGGTACCCCATTGTGTAACAAAGATTGTTTTCTCCATGTCCTCGGGGGCCATTTTAATCTGGTTGTAGCCCGAGAATCCATCCATGAAGGAAAACACCTTATGCTGAGCCGTGTTGTCAATCAAAATGTCGATGTGCGGTTGCGGAAAATCATATTTAGGACTAGCCCTATTCAAATCCTGGTAGTCCACACACATCCTGACCTTGCCGTCTTTTTTAGGTACTGGCACAATGTTAGCAACCCATTGTGGATAGGATGTAACAGCCAGAAAGCCAGTGTTGAATTACTTCATTACTTCATCTTTAATCTTCTCCGACATGTCGGGCCTCATTCGGCGGACTTTTTGCTTGATCGGTGGGCAATCCTCTCTTGTAGGGAGACGGTGAACCAAAATATCTGTGTCTAAACCCGACATGTCTTCATAAGACCAGGCGAAGATTTCAACGTATTCATTTAACAGCTGTATCAAGCTCTCTTTGACACTTGGTTCCAGATTGGCACCCACTTGTACTTCTTTCCGGTCTTCCTCTGTTCCTAAGTTGACAGTTTCCAACAACTCTTCATGAGGTAAGATGGCCCTTTCTTCTTGTTGTAGAAGTCTGGCTAGCTCCCCTGGTACTTCACAATCTTCGTCATCTTCATACTCAGCCTGATTGACCAAATCTTCAGAGTTATTGAAGGACATAGCATAATAGTCACCCATAGTATCCAGAGTGGATGGGTACCTGCATTTGTGAGCATGGGTGTGTGTAAGGGATAGCCATCCTTAAACGGACAAAAATGCAAAAGGAAAGAAAATGAACACAGCAGTTTATCAATGAAAAACGTCCAATGAATCATTAAACATGGCATATGAATATGAAGATAATCAAAACCCTTACAAATGGACCTACATGCCCCGGGCAAGGCATGAGGTGAAAAAGTAGTGTGCAGATTTTTCAAAAGTAATTATTACAAACCAACAGGAAATGTTTGACAGATAATTACTGATTAACAAAAGTAATAGGGACAAAGTCTTTCGCCTCCCAGTTGCGTAGTCCCCCTTCGATGGTTGGGAAGATCCAATCTTCAATGTTGGCCTCTTCGTCTTCACCGTCCAAAGCATTGATCCCATAAGGAGAAATCTTGATGGGTGTTCTTTCAACTTTTGAGTGGCGCATAGCTTTCTGCCCTGCAGCAGTGAATCCTAAACCAAACTTGTTTGTTTTGTGAGGAATATCAGGCAACTGTCCCCATGTTGAGCTCTTCCCTTCCTTCATCTCAGCCTTTGCGTCTTTTAGAGATGCCATCCTGGCCACCTGCTTGGGTACTTCAGCTACCACTTTTGCTACTGCCACCTCAGGAGAGACTTCCTCAAAGTGCTGGAATGGTGTTTCAATGAATTCACCCTCTACCTCTACATACCGAAAGGAGTTCAGGTGGCTGATCATATATTCCTCTTCACCGTGCACGGTTATGATTTTTCCTTTGATAGGGTATTTCAACATTTGAGGTAGAGAGGAGGTGAATGCGCCAACATTATGTATCCATGGCCTCCCTAGCAAGCAAGAGTATGACGGACGGATGTCCATCACATAGAAAGTTGAGGGGAAAACTTCTGTGCCTACCTTAATGGGAATGTCGACCTCCCCATGTACCATTCTCTTTGACCCGTCAAATGCCCTTACAATGATATTACTTGGCTTTAGCTCCAAGCCTTCACAATCCAATCGGTCGAGAGCCTTCTTAGGCAGCACGTTCAGAGAAGAACCAGTGTCGACCAAAACATGGGCCAGAGTAGTCCCTTGGCATTCTACTGACACATGTAATGCTTCATTATGCTTTCTTCCTTTTGGAGTCAGGTCAGCATCAGAGAAACCCAGGCCGTTGTCTATGGTAAGGCTGGCCACGTAATCTTGGAATTGATCGGCTGAGGTTTCCTGGGGCACATGGGCTGTCTTCAGAAATTTTATCAATGCTTTGGCATGCGCCTCTGAGCAAAGTAGTAATGCTAACATGGAGATCTTCGAGGGGGTCTGCCCCAGTTGCTCTACTACGTCATAATCACTCTTCTTAATTATCTTCAGAATCTCCTCCATCTCTTTCTTAGAGGTTTCAGGGATGACCAAAGGTTGAGCCCTTGTCCTGACGAGCTCATCTTGGATCCATTTCCCCTTATCAGCAAAAGTAGGAGAGACAACAATAGGAATAACAGCTTCTTCAATTAACGGAGTTTTTGTGGAAAGTTTTATCGGTGCAGGAATAACTTTGGCAGCAGCTGAGGGTCCAAAGATTGCCTTTGGAGGGGCAATCTCTGGAGAAAATATTCTCCCACTTCAGGTAATCTTACTTGTACCGACAATGTTTCCAATGTCGGCATCTTCTTCGTCAGAGCTTTCCTCGGTTATCTCAACTTGTTTAACACCATGGTAGTAGATTTCTCCACCGTAATTCCATGGTATTGATTTGTCAGAAATGTAGGGGACAAACCCTGGCATGGTTATTTTCAAGGGAACAATCTTTGTAGCTGATGTAATCTTAACAGGCTTTTTAGGGACCTTGGAAAGATTGGTGGAAATGGTGATTATTGAAACATCTTTGACAGGGGTTGGAATAGCAGGAATCTTTTCAAAAAGGATTTGTTGACTGTCCATCAGGCCTTGGATGCCTTTCTTCAGCAATGGACAGTCGATTGGTAGAGAGGAACAACAGTAGCAATCTTCTTTACATCCTGGGAAAATCCCAACCTTTAACAGATTTAACTTGATCATCAACAGTGGAGTCATCAGGTCATCAACATCAGAAACATACAGATCTTCTTCAATAGCATGGACATTACGACCATGCTTCGGCATTGGAGCGGATATTACGTTTGGCTTCTCTGGAGCATCGAACTCAACCTCTTTTGCATCTATCAAGTCTTGAATTTTAATCTTTAACGCCCAACAATTGTTGGTGTCATGTCCGGCGCTATCAGAATGGTAGGCGCATTTGGCATTGGCATGATAGTATGGAGATGTGGTGTTAGGGTTTTTCGGTGCCTCCTTTAAACCAGTCAGATTCAACTTCAACAAATGTGGAAGAACTTGCGCAGGTGTCATATTGATGCGGGTGAACTGTCGTTGTGGCCGCTCCACCCGTTGCTGATTTGGTCTGGGCTGATTGTCACGAGGCTGATCATTTGATGAATTTTGGATCATCACGGCCCCCATAGTCGGCCGGCGCTCAGTTCTTCCCACTCCTCTCTAAGAGTACACAACAGCCGCTTCCTTCTTCGCCAGAAATGATTTCTTAACAGTTGTAGATGCAGAGGAATCCTTTTGAATCTTCCCATTCTTAATACCGGCTTCCACCCGTTCGCCAGTCAGAATCAATTCAGTAAACCCTGCGGAAGAACTCCCAATCAAATGGTTGAAGAATGGGCCAGATAGTGTCCCCAGGAACATATCAACTAATTCTCTATCAGAAAGAGGTGGTTGCACTCTTCCGGCTAAGTCGCGCCATTTCTGGGCGTATTCCTTGAATCCCTCATTTGAGGCCATTCCCATACTCTGTAGCTGAGTACGGGTTGGCGTCAAGTCAGAGTTATATTGATACTGGCGATAAAAGGCAGCTGCCAAGTCTTCCCAACTATGTACCTCTGATCTTTCAAGCTTGTAAAACCAATCTAGCTGTGTACCAGACAGGCTATCCTGAAATAAGTGTACCCAAAGATTTCTGTCGGAAGTATGAGGTTGAATTCTTCGGACATACGACCTTAGGTGCATCTTCGGGCAAGACAACCCGTCATACTTTGCAAAAATTGGCACCTTAAACTTTGGAGGGATCACAATTCCAGCAATTAATCCCAAATCTTCGAAATCTAACCCGGGAACCCTTTGCAGCTCCATAGCTTCCAGCCTATCCTCCAAGTTTTTGTATTTGTCGTCCGCCGGCGGGTATTGTTGCTCTGAGTAGTCTTCATCTTCTTCAGCCTCTTCCTCTTCAGCTTCGGATTCAGAAGGTATTGCAGCCCCTTTTCCTTTACTGGTTTCCTCTTCAGATGCGGAGGGAAATTCAAGAACTCTTATGGCTTCATTCTCAAACCTTCTTCCCAGGGTAGCTACCCCCACTCTTTTCTTCTTCTTTTTCACTTTCTCTTGCTCTTTGTTCCCAAGCAGTGCTTTTAGATCCTCCTGACCCTTTGCCAAGGTCATTAGGAGATGTTGAAACTGTGAGTTTTGTGACTGCAGATCTTTGACCGTCTGTTCGAGATCCATCTTACTGAAATAAACAGCAGAAAGATAAGGAAACCTGGTGTGGAGACCTGCTTATGCATATGATGAATGATATGTTTATTCATGTAATGCATTCATGGATTTAGAAATTCAAAATTGTTGCAGACAAAAAGAACACACGTCATATTAATAAGAAGAAATTTTGTCAGTACATAAATGCCTCATGGGCCAAATATTACAAAAACTTCTTAAGGTAAAAAGATGTTGCACATCCTCTTTGGTGAGATCTAAGTGTTGAGGGTCTCTTCCTTATGGAGTCGTAGGGTAAGCTCCAAAACCTTCTTCTCACTAGCGTAGAAGCTGGCTTCAAATGTATTCCGTTCCTCCTTGAGTTGGATCCAACTCTTTTGCATCTCCTCCCATGATGTTGGCATGTCAGGATATAGGATGGTGTAGGGAACCTCTCCTTCCTTAATGGGCTCTTTAATCAAAGGGAGAATGTGAGGGTAAGGCATCATAAGACTCTGAGCGCGGGCTCGCACCCACTTGAGATAAGGCTCAAGAGGGATAGAGTTCTTGTGCCTCAGTGTCTTGCTATCTACCTTGTTAGGCATCCTCCAAGATCTGATGAATCTTTGGCGAAGTCCTTGTGCATCGTTGTCGAAGTCAAAAACTAGGTCAGGAATCAACATGTCATGAGGTCCATCCCTCCGTGCATATCCAAATTGTCTCAAAGCTAGACAAGGGTTGTAGGTAATGCCTCCCCTAATTCCAAGTAATGGAACATTAGGTAACTCTCCACAACGATTGATGATGATGACATTTTCTCTGGACCGAGAACACCAATGTACATCAGAGTGTGTGAGGGTCATCAATCGTTGTGACCACCTTAAGCCTTGGTCATTCTTCAAAACAGATTGTGGAAGGTGCGAAATAAACCACCTTGCAAGGAGAGGAGTACAGCACATGAGAACACCCCTCTTTCTCATTGTTCGTGTGTAAAATGAGTGGAGGACGTCCCCAAGCAATGTTGGTATGGGATTCCTGGATAAGAAGATCTTGACGGCGTTGACATCTATAAGATGGTCCGGATTTGGGAACAAGACCAACCCATAAATGAGGAGTGCCACAATTTCTTCAAAGGCTTGTAGATCCAATGAATTCCAACACTCTTGTGCCTTCTCAAACAAGAATTTTGCCAAGAAGCCTTTGACACCGCTTCTAATTTCCCAATGCCCCTTGATGTCAGATGGTTGCAAGTGTAGTGCTTGAGCAACATCTTCAGGCTTTGGTTCTTTTTCCGTACCGTTGTAAGGTAGTTGATTAAGAATAGGAATTCTCAGGAGTTGAGAAAATTCCTCCAAAGTGGGCACCAATTGGTAGTCGGGGAATGTGAAACAGTGTTGAAGGGGGTCAAAGAACTGGAACAACACTTTCACCATGTCCTCTTCAATGCTGGTGTTGACTAGGCTGAGCAGTCTACCATGTCTTTCACTGAAGGGAGAGCTTTCTGGAATTCTGGATGTGAGCTCCTTGAGTTGAGGAGGGATTCTCACAAGGTTGACTTGGATAGTTTTCCTGCGAAGAATTTCCATGACCTACAAAACAAGAACAAAGATGAAGATCCAAACCCTTGAAATGGTTAGTGGATGCATATGATGCTTTATGATGTTCATGATGTATGCACAAGCAAGTCACACAAAACCCTAGTTTCAGGCTTGCACGGGGTTTCATAGGTAAGTACCCTCTTGAGTGTAGTTGGCTTAAAAACCTAACCTATAAATAGTAACCGGGTTCTAAGGAACTCAATATCATTGGATTATTTTCCATGTTCATTGTTTTGGTTTAGCCACTTCACTAGCGACCAAAATATTCTAAGAAAACAACCCTCAATGAGTGTAGTATCGAGTATCTACCAACTTCGGACTGCACCAAAGCCGGTCATCTCACTACCCCTAATAAAAGGCCAAGATGGTCAAGTAAGGTTCTAGGTTATTAGTGCTTAGTGACATCACTCAGCGGCCTCGTACTCTCCTTGATTGAACTCAAGGGTTACCGGTACTCACAAATATGTCGCACTAATATAGCTATTGCTTCAACCGTGTCGGTATACCCCACACAGTTTCCACAACGTATTGCTATCTATGAATGTTTCCCCAAATCCGGGTGTAGGATTTCAAGCCCAAACAGGAGAACCAAGATGTAAAGCAATCAAAGCAAACAATTAGTCATGCAAAAGGGTGATCTAAGCCCTAAGGTTACTCTACTTTTAAAAATCTCCCCAGCAGAGTCGCCAGTTCTGTGATACGGTGGGAGAACTGACTTGGGTTTTACGTTTGTTTTCGCAAATGTTTCGGTTTAGCAAGAGTCGCCACCGACTTTTTATTTTATCCTAAGGAAAGGTTAAAAAGCACAGCAAAAACCTTTGAGATGTTTTCTTGGGTTCGGGGAGTAGATTATAGAAAGGGAAGGTATTAACACCCTTTCTATCCATGGTTATCCATGGGCTCTTAGTTACTTGCTTAGATCACTTGCCTTGCATTTTCAATTGTTTGAAATGGTGCTTTGTGTGTGTTTTTGAAAGAGGTTTTGAAAAGAGGCCATTTGTTGTGGCAACCTTTGTAATGATCCATGTTTGAATGTATACAAAGGTGTATTTGTCTTTTGAAAAGTTTTCAATGTTTTTGAAAGTTGTTTTGAAAATGTGTTGTGGTGTGTGTTTTGAAAAAATGGCAAGGATGTTTTGCAAGATTGGTCAAGTAGCCAAGAGCTATCTACCCTAAATTTCTCAAAGATCTTTCCTATGTTTTAATCCTTTTAACAGTATTGTTCCACCATTGCATTTGGTGAACAACCTTGTGTTAGGATGTTAACAGGACGTGCGCGGGTCATCGTATAGACCATGAATGCAATGGTGCCAAGTGTCTTTGGCAATTTTTTCCTTTAAGGGACTTGATCATTTTTTAGGCAATTTGAGAAAGCGTCATCGAGGGACTATGATCATTTTGATTTGTTTTGTTTTGCCAAAGACACTCAACATGCAAATGGCCCATTATTGAAGGCAACAAGTAGAGTAACCCTAAGGGTGCAAGTGTGATTGGTGTTGTCCATTTTCATGCTTTTTTGTCTTTGCATTAGGTCAAGCTATTTGTTATTTGATTTTTTGCATACAAACCCTAGGTCTATCATGGCATAATTAGAAAGCTTTAAAATGCGGAATTTAAAGTCCTAAATTATTACAACATAATTATGGGGATGGGGGTACAAATGTTTGAATGGGGGACATTTAGCAAGAAATTAAATCTAGAACTATTACATCCATATTGAATATACAAATATTAATTGTACAATATTAAGACAAATATAATAAATATGCAAAAAATGTATTATGCACAAAAATGGTTTTTTATGTATGTAAAAGTGTTTTTTCAATGTAAAATATAAACAAAAATAAAAAGTCATTTTTTTTTGGATATTTTCATGGTTTAGGGCAAAACCCTAGTTTTCTAAACAAATAGTATTTATTAATTATATTATATACAATATTTGTTAATTATATACAAAAAATAAAAAAAAGAAGTATATTGTGAAAAAAAAGTATTTTTGATGTCATATATTAATAAAAATAAAAAGGTATTATTTTTACATTTTTATCCTAAATATTTAATAAAATATGTATAGGTATTTATATTATATATTAAATATATATATATATATATATATATATATATATATATATATATATATATATATATATATATATATATATATATATATATATATATATATATATATATATATATATATATATATATATATATATATATATATATATATATATATATATATATATATATATATATATATATATATATATATATATATATATATATATATATATATATATATATATATATATATATATATATATATATATATATATATATATATGAAATATTAATTATTTACAAAAAAGTATATTTTTTAGAAAATGTTTTCAAAATTTAAACAAAAAATAATAACTAAAAAAAATATATTTTTGTGTTATTTTTTAGTATTTTAAATAAAAGTATATATTATTTTACATGTATAAGTTAAAATAAAAACAAATAAATTCCAAATAAATGCAAAAATGGGTGGAAAAATATTTTTAATATTTTTTATATTTGAGCAAAAAATAATAAGTCAGAATCAAAAAGAAAAAAAATCAAAAATGATCAAAATAACACACAATGGGCCAAGGGGGTGTAAGTGGAAAAAGATGGTGCAAAAAGTAGGTTGACTCAGGCCCAGCCCAAGTCAACTCTGTCTTCAACCTTCAGCCAGATTCAAACAAAAAAACGCGCACTTCCTTCCATCTTTGCCATCTCTTGATTCCTTGACTTTTAACAAAAACTCACAACACAAACATTGTAGAGCATCATGTCACGATTTCAAATATATAAAAAAGTTGTTCTAACTATCAGAAACGAGAGAATTTCTTCTCCCCCAATTTCTGACCTAGCTTTTCTTCTATGTTCAGGTCCAAAGTTCTCATAGCACACACAATATAAATGAAAAATAAGTATATGGATAGCTTCAGGACTATGCGTAGAGCATACTTTCTTTATAAACTTAAGCCTAAATATGCTTGGATAGAGAGATAGAAGTTCACATTTTACCTGTTTCAGCTTGACTCGAATAGAGTAATATGGCCAACTTCAATGGTGTTTGAGGACTTGTACAACTTGCTTGAGATCCCAGGAACCTTCTCCAACACTTAGCTTGCTTTGAATCTAACTGTATCAAGCTATGGAAGGCAACCTGCAAAAGAGAAAAGTGAAAATGGCACACTTGGCTATGGATGTTACATCTTGTATCTAAGGCTTGGGACAGCTTCAATGGATGGTATGGAGTGTATTGGAACTTGTTTGGGCAAAAACGCACGAGTGAATGATGCTGGCAAAGTCAAAATGCAGAATGCCCTGTTTCTTGCAGAAAAATGGTGATTTTCTGTATGAGGAGGGATCAAGGGTATTTTGGTCGTGCTTTAGGTCAGTTTGGGAGTATGAAATGTGTTTACAAAGTTTGTTTTAGTTGGTCTTTGCAGGCATGAGAGTTATGGTTCAATATGCAAGTTTTCTTCTTATCTAAGCAAAGATTGTCAAGTTGGGTTATAGGCTCATACAGGCCCCTCAAGCATGCTGCAAACTTAGTTCTTGATCAGTGAGATTTGTCCATAAACTTGTGCCTCAAAGATCTGCTTGTACTTCCAAGATATGGACTTTGACATAAAGCATTGCTTTTTCAAAATGGCAAATGTGCTTTTTCTATATATGGATTGATTTTGTGTGTATTGTCCAAATAAACAAAATAACACTCTAACACAAAGGATATGCATTTAATTATTGAGTGTGAATGAGATTAGAGGCCTGTAATCTAGCTTGAACCATGCTGACTTGAAAATGGCAATGTTATGAACATGTATTTTGGCTATGAACAAATTGACTTTTGCCCATCTTTGCCAATTCGATTCTCCCTAACCACAAGGGTGTTTGAGAAGTTCTTGGACAATTTGGAAAGCTTGGAATGTGTACTACAATCCATCTTTGTAATTCAAGTTGAAATTCCAAGTGGAAGCATGTGAAAAGTGGCCATGAAGTTGGGCAAAAATCCTGCCTATAATAGGTCAAAAATTTTCTAAGTTAAGAATGTTTTGCACCCTTGTTCCAAAAATCATAACTTGAGCTACAAGCTTCTTTTGAGGAAAATTTGTGAATAAAAGTTGTAGATTTTGCAATGGATTACAACTTTCATGTTTTGAGTTTTGTTTGAATCCAAATATATCTTGATGAAAAAATGGGACAAAGTTAGGAAAAAATAAGGAAGTTTCATAACTTAGAAAAATTCTAAGTTATGAAATTTTCTCATTCTAAACCCTAATTTGCAATTTTGGGTTTCTTGATGAACAAGTTTCATAATTTGACATGTCTTGATGAAAAATGAATCTTGGCACTTGATTTTGACCAAAAAGTCAAAGTTTGACTTTTCAGTATACAGTCAAATTTGATCAGTTGACTGGAAAATTCATCTGTCAATCCTGTGCACTTGGGATCTTTTGAACTTGTTGAATATGTCAAGACAATGCCATTGAGTCTTTTAGTCCATATATGAGCTTGGTTTGCCATTGGCTAGGTCAAACAGTCAAAAATTGCCTTTGTGTAGTCAAAACCCTAAAAATGACCATTTTGCCCTTTTGGTGATCTGATTAAATTTCTTGTGGAATTGTGATCCAAACTTGATCAAATGGTTCATATGAGTTCATTATGTTGATGTGGGTCAAAAATCATGAAGTTTGACTGTCAATTGGCCACAGTTGACCTTTTCCCTAATACAGCTGATTTCTAGGTCAACTGTCCAATTGACTGGGCAAAGATTGGAATCAAGGCTTGAAACTTGGTATGGATAAACTTGTGAGTCCAACATGAAGCATGAAAGTCACTTTGGGAATTTTAGGTCAAAACATCTTTGTGCAAACCCAAACCCTAATTTGGGTCAACAGTGCAAGGAGGAGTCTTGAGCAGAGCAAACCCTAACTTGATCTTGAGCTCTAAGGGTCTGGTGATGAGAAAATGTTGATGAAATGAGAGGGCAAATTTTGGGGTACAACAGTGCCGACGTTAGATGTGTTCTTTGTAGTAGTGCTTGGAACCGTTGCATAAGAAGCATTCCAAAATCTTTACTTATCTTTGTAACACACCATAGGTATTCTTCCAGAGTGTTGAGTTCAAAACCTGATGACGTCACACTCCTTCTACCAGAGTCAGAACCTATTTAGAAAAATCTACACACTAGACAAAAACCATTAGAGTACATAATTTTTTTCTAGAATACCATATAAAGTTATCATCAAAACTCAAGGCCAGATGCGGAACCAATCTAGTTCTTACAAAGTATACACAATTTCACATGGTTTTGAATATGGCTAAATGCAACATAAGTTTTGCTTGGAACCGAAATGGTAATTCACTCAATTCACAATTTGAAGCCAATGTCTACACGTGAGTATTTGGTGATGTTAAGTGATGTGTAATGAAGCAAAACGACCTGAAATATGAAGGAATAAATTACGTTTTAGTGACTTTGCAAGAAATAATTGTCATGCACTTGGTGCTCATGATTTCACACTATTTTAAATGATTTCTCACATGTATGAGCTCCATTAACTTCTCCTATAAATAAAGCACTCATTTTCTCTCAATTCAGAGCTTTGAAAGCCCCTCAAAATGCTGATTCAACTCAGAATTTTCTCTCAAATTTGCTGAGATCGCGAACCATTTCCAAGTGTATTCAACCTGATTTCTTGCTTCACTTAGCACCATTTCCACCACCTGAAGCCATAACAACAAGAATAAAACTTTGAGACTCACTGAAACGCTCTGACCAAGTCCAATTTTCAAGCCCTTCTGACTATACTTAGACAAGGTAGTTTGGAGCACCTTTTGGACTTAAATAAATTGCTATCATGTTTCTTAATGTTCATTGATGCTTACTCTTAACCCTGACCGCGTTTATCTGTGATCTGATGAATTTAGTTTTGAATTTCATTTTTGTATTTGTCACGTATTTCTCCAAAATTCTCCATGCTTAGTTCATATAAATGAATGTTGAGCATGTGGTTGGATTCGTCTCAGTGAAACAGTCACATTGATGTAGGTTTCATCCTTAACATCACTATTTGTCAAACTCCGATGACTAGCTCACCATAGAAGACGATCGAAGAGACTTTTCGGTGGTTTGTATGAGTTTATGTGGTTCAACCGATCATAACACACTATTTTTTAATTTCATCGACTGATTCAAATTTGATCAGATGCGTTACTTTAAGGAGTGTCCATCGTGTTCCTTTTCAACTGGACTTTAGATGCACATACATTGGGCCTTTGACTCAGATCTAATGGTCCAAACTTTTTTCTCTTTTATCTAATTTACTTTTATTTTATTTTTATTTGTTTTATTTTATAAAATTGATTTTAATTCATATTTTACTACAAAAAAATTAGAAAATGATTTTTAATTATTTAACACCTTGTGTATTTTTTTTCTTCACATTTTTATTTTCTGTTTTGATATTTTATTTCAATTTTCTCTTATTTCCATCATTTTTATTAGTTTAAAAATAGTTTTATGCATTTTTATTGTCTTCAAAAATTCTCAAAAATATTTTAAATCATTTTTGATTTTTCTATTATTTTTGTTGCCATTTATTTGATGCTTTGATAATACTTTGGCATTTTCCCTTTTATTTTCAATTTTAAAATCATTTAAAAAGTAGTTATTGCTTTATTTTTATTTCTTTTTTGCAATTTATATATTGTTTGACTTCTAATGCCTTGAGTCATGACACATTTGACAAAAAGTTTCATCAATATCAATGGACTTTGGGTGGTGATTTGGTTTGTATGAACCTGTTTCTCGCAAAACAATCTCTAGCCTCTTGGGTTGAAGCTGGTCGATGTTGGATAAAAAGGGAAAAAGAAAAAGACAATTGCAAAGTAAAGGAAATAAATGACAAGACTTGTAATTTAAATGTGAAAACTGGAAATTTCTATGAATATAAATGTGGAAGCATTCATACATTGTTAAGCCTGAACTCGTTTCTCTCTTAGATGCAGGTATTTTTAGTGTAACACTCTAAATGTAAAGAAATGCGACCTTTGACACAAAGACAAACATTTGCTTAAATAGAAAATATAAAAGTGTAATTGTCAACGGTTACTAGTCCCACGTTGGGTTTCATGGAGAACTTCTTTGCACCGTTCCCATGTTCTTCTAGCTTGTGAGTTGGTAACTGCTCTTTTCGCCAGTTATTGCTACCTGTTGACACTCGCATCCTGCCCGTCGACACATGCATCCTATCGAGCCTGCCTCCAAACCTGGTGCCTTTATCGACTAGAATTCCTGGTTGATACTTCTTTGAACTTTCGACGCATCCCATTTTATTTTATGGTGGACATATGCCCTTCTAACCAAAGATAACTTTACAATTTTTTAAGGCTTGTTCCCCTAGTCGAAAATTGCTTGCCAATAAATTGCCACTCTAAAACGCCATGTTCGACAGAGCCTCTTACGATGGGAGAACTTTGGCATTTTCTCTTCCAAGTTTTCGACCGCATGTCTAAAAAATGACGTCATGCATAATCACGACTTCTTTCCATGCAAAAGTTACCCATATCAATCAATCACTTCTCATGATTACTCCTAGGTTTTAGGGTGTGGGTTTTCCAACGAACCCCACTAACTCTTCCACCTCTTGGCCTGCTCACTCCATTTGAGTGACATTTGTTTCGCTTTTAACAACTTTAATTTATATTTAAATAGACTTTCAAAAACTCTTAGTTCCTTTCTTCTCTCCTTATGCTTCAGTTTTCTAAACTCTGTAGTTTCGGAAAATCTTAAGGAAACTTAATTCGTTTTTATAATAGCCGCTCCATCCTGTACTCCATTCAACATTGGTAATAACCCCATAGCTTTCTCTATTTATGTGAAATAGAGTTTGAACTTCATCCCAGAGCCCTCGTCTAAAGTGAAATCCAAGATTGAGGCATGGCAACACCAAATGCGTATACCTTTTGTTGCAAAGAAACTCTTTGCATTCTATAGGCCTTATCCAGCTCAAAAGACACATCCTAACACTGTCAATCAGTACTTTCCTTATTTTAACTCTGCTATCCATTCTGCTTTCAACCATAAAAAATTAGTTGATGTTAGGTTTATGGCCTTTGATGCCATGGTATTCAGCTCCCTACCTACGCCAAGTGATATGGCATATCTTGCTTGGCTCGCTAAATTCCAGGGGAAAAAGAGCACTCAATGGAAGAAACTTGGCATTTTTGGTGCAATTCAAATTTCACGGAGCGCCCGTACAATCGATCCTAACTTTATTCTTGCTTCACTTTTCTTTTGGGAAAGTTCGACTAACAGTTTCCAACTTCCCAGTGTGATGTTGACGCCTACCCTATTTGATATGGTAGCCATCATTGGGCTTTCCTCGGTGGGTATGACTTTCAACCCAACCGAGTCAATGAAACATACATTTTTCTTCGAGCATCCAGATTTTGCCTGTTATATTACTGATCACCATATTGTGGAAACAAAAGACGTCTCTGACACTAAGCATATAACATTTCCAACCATCTGGCTCTCCCATTTCTTATTTCGCACAGGATCTTTAACACTAGTTCAAGATTTCATACCTTTGGAGATTCAACTTCATGAGGGACAAAACATCTCGCTGAGCAAGCTTTTGCTAGTGACTCTCTACCAAACTTTGGAAAATGCTTCCATGCAACTGAAGGCACTTCTTGATCATGACAATGGATTCACCCTCTAAGGACCTCTTTGGATTATGCAACAATGGCTGAATGCCACATTCGAATTTAACCTGGGTTACCCTATTTCTGAAACAATCCTGCATCTAAAAAAAGTTAGAGCCATCGAAGGCCTGAGGCTATCCTTGACCACTCACCTCCACAAGCTTGATCGGTTCGTTTTCATGAAGTATATCAATATGTTCATCGAAACCAAGACATTTATCTCATCCATGGCCCCTTTTATGGAGCGACAATTTGGTCTAGACTGGTTTCGAGAACCTTTTCCTAATAGTTATCAAAATGCCACTCGTACAAACATAATTTGGAGGGCCTTTCTAACAGCCACCATGATTTCCTGTCATATTAAAAATGGCTTGACAGGATATGGTTTCATCGGTTACTAACCCAACTTAGTGTCTCGACAGCTAAGACTTAGTCAAATGCTTCCTTCTTCTTTACTCTGCCGCCATGCCGACATTGTCTGAGTTGGAAGATAACTTATTTCTGAGGAATATCAGACTTACCTCGAATTCCCTGGGCAGATCAAACTCTTGAACTTTCTGTATTTAACTTTGAACACTTATTTTTTACTTCTAATTTGTTCATCCAATGGTGGCCTCAATATCAAGAGAAATACTTCTCCATACCCAACTTTCTTCAAAGGCTTATCGATGCCTTAAATATCCCGGAGACTCGACAACCCATTGCATCTTCGATCTCTCAGAAATGGGAGCGCCCTTCGCTAGTCGAAACGACCCAATATTCTTCTCCTAAAATGGTACAAACAACGACACCCACCTTACTTGTCGACTCCGTATTACAGGAGCACAATGTTATGCAACAAAAATTAGAGGTATTTTTCTTCCTTTTTTTCTTTTTCCGCCTTTAGTTTTGTTCTTTATGATAACTTTTAAATTCTTCCCACGACTTCCTTGTTCTGGTAATGTCGAACTGAATTCGGTCAGAACTGCTCCTATTGGTGACAACACTACAAGGATTAGTTATCCATCTTTTGCCAAGACTACCTGTCACGTCTTGTACGATGCTCAGTCCCTCGACTCTGTCACCCAAAACAAAATCAAAGTTTTGAAGAAACAAGATCCAATGGCAGCATTTAGGAGGATTCACCTTCTTCTTCAAACACCAATGGCTTCATCGAACCCTGGCTCGACATCTCTATCCATCGGTGAACTGGACACTGAAGTAATCCATGCACTTCACCAACTAAGGTCTTATCTGTTTGAGAGTGAGTTTTTAGTTGTTGTCGAGGAGGAAGCTTTTATGGAATCTGGGATTTTTAAATTCTCGACATTATTTCCCAATATCCTATTCCTCATTATTTGGCTCAATACTTTATCGACTTCATGGCTTTCTTCAATCAACTTGCAAAAGATCTCTCATTCTGCCGGCACACTGACCTCCAACTTAAAACCAAAGAAAATGAGATGAGAGGTGAGTGGGACTTGAGTGAAATTTGTGTGAAAATGGCTAATGATATTGAGGCTAAGAGAAAGACCCACCTTGAACAACACTCCTCTTTTGACCAAGAAATCTTGAGCTACCGAAACCAGATTGAATTGCTCGACCAAAAAATTATTAACGTCAAACGTCAGAAGGCCTTATTGAATTCGTCCGAAGGACATTCACTCGATGAAATCCAACAATTCACTCCTGAGGGAATACTCCATGGTGAAAATCCCTTCAACTCATGGGCAAGATTATTCACCTTGCAGCTAAGAAGACTCGACTCGACCAGAAAGTTACCTATGACAAAACTTGTTTGGAAGATCTTAATTCACGATTTCCTTTGTAATTTCATCATTGCTCACATTCTAGCTGAGACTCGGTTTTGAATATGTGATCCCCTTGTGAGGTTTTGATAGCCATCTTGGAATTTATCCATTTTGGCCAACGATATTTTGACATACTTTATTCTGCAGTAATTTGAATCTCTTACATCATAGGTATATATTTTTACAAATATTTACCGTTTACTTTCAAGATTCTTTGATCGAAGCCTAACTTTTCGATCTCATATGAATTATTGTTGAATGTCTGCATTATTCAGAATGGTCCTTCCCAATTCGGAGACCACTTCCCCAAAGTTCTATCTTTCCGATCCATGGAAAGAATAACTTTCCACACATAGTCGCCAACAATAAATGTTTTTATTTTGGTCTTTTTATTGTAGGCCCTTGCAACCCGCTCTTTTTCTTACAACACAACTAATCTTTCTTCATCCAGATTTAATGTTTCATAAAGCATCATATTCCAATACTATTATGATGAAAGTTCGTGTTGATGTTGTACTCGTACTGATTACAAGTGTATCTCAACTGGCAGAACCACATTATGTCCAAATGCTAATCGATAGGGCGTTAACCCAGTCGGCTTCTTGGGGGACATTTGAGAAGCCCATAAAACTTGACCTAACATTTTATTCCAATTCTTGGGTTTCTTAGAGACATGTTTCTTAATTAACCCAATTATTACTTTGTTGGCAGCTTCAACCTGATCATTGGCTTGAGCATAGTAAGGCGTGGATGTTACCAACTTGAAAACTATTTCAGATGAAATTTCTTGCATCACACGCCCAATGAAAACTGATCCCTGGTCTATAGTGATTTTCTCGGGAATTCTAAATATATAAATGACATGCTTTTAAATGAAGTCAATCACTGCTTCTTGGTCAATATTCACCAACGATATTGCTTCTATCCATTTGGTGAAGTAGTCTATCACCACCAGGATGAACTTTTGTTGTTTCGAACAAGATGGTAGAATTTCTCCTATGATATCTAACGCCCATCCTTAAAACGACCATGGCTTAACAATTGTATGCAACTCGCTTACAAGTACACGTTGAATACCTACATGCTTTTGGCATTCTTGACATCCCTTAGCAAATTCAATACCGTCTTTCAACATACTTGGCTAATAGACACCCTGTCAGAATAACAAACATTTCATTTTATGGTCATCTTGGTGGGCACCACAACCTCCACTTTGGACTTTGACCATTGCAAAATATGCTTCACTATCTCCTAAGTACTTGAGCAAAACCCCTTTCAGGAGTCTTCTTGAACAATTCATTTCCCATGCACACGTAGCTTAAAGCCCTGTATTTTGTTTTCCTATCAACATTTCCAATTGGATTTTCCAAATAATTCACAATTGGCTTTAGCCAGCATGTGTCTGACAAATTGTCAATGGCAAAAACTTTAAATTTTCAAAATTTCCCAAATTCTCCAAATCATCTTCCCCCAGCTTTTGGGTTTGACAATGTTGATGATGGTGTCAAAACTAGCTTCTCTCTTACCTCAACAAAACTCTTCAGTGTGTTGGTTGATACCTTGTACCTAGAGGCAATTTGTGCCAAATCATTAGCCACTTGATTTTCTAATCTGGGCACATGCGTAATGCTTACAACCTCGAAGTATTCCAACAATTGATTAACCACCGCAAAATACAAAAATAAGTATTCTTTGATGCACTTATACTCTTGAGTGATTTGCTTAATCGCTAGCTCCGAGTCACCTTTGATTTCGACCCTCTTTTCACCCAAGTCTTTCAAAAGTTTAAGCTCAGTGATCAAAGCTTCATAATGTACTTCATTGTTAGAGAATTTTAATCTACCCTACATTTGAATTTTGTCTGTACCCCTTTTGGAGAGATAATCATAACTCCGACACCAGTTTCATTCTTATGGCTTGATCCGTCAAAGTATAATTTCCAAGGGTCAGTGTTTATCAAATTCACCGATGGTTTAACTACTGCATGATCGACTATGAAGTCAGCCATGATCTGGCCTTTCATGGCCTTCAAAGACATGTAAAACAATGAAAACTCAGTTAAGGCTAGTTCTCATTTACCAATTTGACTATGAAAAATTGGTTTGGACAACATGTGTTTAATGACATCACATTGAGACGAAACATAAACATCAACTAGTTTAATATATTGCTTAAGTTTAATACATGAGAAATATAAACACATGCATAATTTTTCTATCATGCTATACATATGCATCTATTAATACTCGACTAAGATAATATATGGGTCTTTATACTCCATTATCATCCTCTTGGGCTAACATGCTCCCCATTGTTAAATTATATGAAGCTATGTATAATCTCATGTTCTTATTTAAACTAGGTGACAATAAAACGGGAGGCCTTGTTGAATATTCTTTGATTGTGTTGAAGGCCTCTTGTTGTTCCTTTCACCAATGGAAGTCACTTTCCTTCTTGATCTTCGGCAATGGCAAGAAAACCTTTGTCTTTCCACTTAGGTTTGAGATAAATCTTCTCAAGAAGTTGATTTTCCCCAATAAATACTACAACTATTTCTTTGTCGAAGGAGGCTTGAGATCCAAAATTGGCTTTGTTTTGCCTTAATTAATCTCAATGCCTTTTTTGTGTACTACAAAACCTATAAAATCTCCTGCATGTACATAGAAAGAAAATTTTAGTGGATTCATTTTCAACCCATATTTCCTCATTCTCTCAAAGGATCGTCTAATATGGTCTAAATGACCATTCTGAGATGATGATTTTATCATAATATCATCATTATATATTTAAATGAAATGTTTTATGAAATCATGGAACATATCATTCATTTCCCTTTGATATGTGGCTCCGACATTTTTCAATTCGAAAGGCATTACCACTAATTCGTATGTTCCTAATGCCCCTGGGCATATGAATGTTGTTTTAGGCACATCCTCATCTTCTATAAAAATTTGGTTATAGTCAGAATATCTGTCGAGCATGCTAAGATATTCATATCCTGCACCCGAATCGACTAACATTTCTGCTACAGGTATCAAATATTCATCCTTAGGGGTAGCATTATTCAAATCCATAAAGTTTATGCAAGCTCTAAGAGTTCCATTTTTCTTAATAACATGAACAATGTTTGCTAACCATTCAACATACCTTATAGTTCCGATGAACTTACTTTTGAGCAACCTTTCAATATCTTGTTTGATCTTCAAAGTAATCTCAAGGGCGAACCTCCTAGGATGCAACTTTACTAGCCTCTTACCCGGCTGAATAGGTAATCGATGTTTCACCACATTTCGACTTAGTTAAGACATCTCGCTATAATCCCAAGCGAAGCAGTCTCTGTACTCCATTAATAGCCTGGTTAGATTGACTTTCATCTTCGACCCAACTTTGGTGCTGATGTAAGTTGGCCTCTTTGTTACACCGTCTCCCAAATCAACTTCCTCTAACGCATCTTGGGCCTGCATCTTCTGTACTGAATTCAATGGGTCTTTCTGAAACCCCAAAGGTTCATTGTCATAGATATAATTTAACCTCCGACTTTCCGAAGTTGTTGTTTGGCCTTGTTGGCCTTTTTATTGATTTTTTGTTTTGACTTTGACAACCATGTTTTGTAGTTTCTCAGCCTCTAAGGCCAATTTTATTTTTTTCTCAGCCACATAGGCCAAAATTCAAGCAAAACTTTCTGACTCACTGGTCATCATTGTCGACCACAGACCACCCCATAGGTGGAATCGACTTCCTAGGCACTGTTGCCTCTTCAGAATCCCACATAAAACCACAATCAAGATGTAAGCTTAGAAAACTAATTAGGTTTTAAATAAGAGCATAATTATCATCATCACAAGGCGCCACATTCTCCAAGTGCTAGTCGAAGGACTTCTTTATGCTTTTAACCTCATTGACCTTATAGTAGCTCTGACCATCTTCTATATTTTCCACTATGCCATCTTTCTTCCAAATGGAAATCCTTTGGTGCAAAGTTGACAGAACTGCACCTATTCCATGGATGTATTCACGGCCAAGTAATAAATAGAAGTTTGCTTTAGAATTTATGACCTTGAACAAAGTTGAGCTGGTTGTTATTCCGACACCCAATTCGACCCGAATGACCCCAAGTATACTACTTGTTTACCCTTCATAGTTTGACAAAAACATGTTGTGAGGTCGAAGATCTGACCCACACTTCCCCATTTCCTTGAAAAGAGCACGTGGAATTAAGTTTGCAGGTGCCCCACCATCGATAAACACTTTGTTCACTGACATGACATCTACCTTTGCTCTTATAAATAAAGGCTTAAGATGATACAACATCCCTAGGATTGGTTTCTCAAACACATCCTTCTGTTCTTCAACCATGCCACTATTCATCATATAGTAGAACAAAGGCTTTTCATCAGTCGCCTCGTTGAAGGTGAAGTCTTCTTCATTTTCTGATACCTCTAACACTATGTCATATTCTGCAGGCAGAATCGACACAATTCAACAATTAATGATGAAGTTTTAACCATAATCATCATCCATCATATCATCTTCTGGCGAAGGTTCATAATCAGGCTCTTCCTCACCTTCACCCTCATAGGTTGTGATATACTCAGGTATAGGAGTATATCCAACATTTTGTATTGTTATCACCTATTTATTACCCAAAGGAGCTACCCTTATAGCCAACCTTTGATTAGCAGTGATCTTTTCCTTTTAAGTCAACCTTGACCTTGGATAGAATCCTTTATGAATTTGAGCTTTTCCAAGTTTTGCAACCTCCGTTGGTTGCATTCTTTCGACACACCTAGTAATTTTGACAAGTTTCAATTAGGAAGTCGAAGCTACCTTTGCAGCTTTTTTATCCCTCTTATAACGCCTCCACTGTCTCCTTGACATTGGATTTTTCCCGTTATAATTAGGAGAAACTTGATAACCCTTCAACTTTACCTTCTTTTCTTGGGCCTCATCTTCATGTACAATCACCTTCCACTTTGGCCTTTTCCCCCCTTTTGGCTCACCGGTTCCACCCATTTTTCTTATGGGGTGTCCGACAGGGTGAAAGGTTGTCAGACGAGGTTGTTGGAACAATATTCTATACTCTTTGTTACATCGAGGGATTCCATCTTTGTCAAAAAAAACCTTGGAACTCAATACTTCTCTTGCTTAAGAGCCTCTTTTTTTACAGCTTTATACTTCTCAGTTTCCTCTTCATCATACACAACATTGCATCTTAGGCATAATTTGGCCTTCGACCCTCTCACTCTTTATTTTTCATGAAAGTTATCCAAACTCTCTCCAGGTTGAGGGTACACTTTCTACAATCCCTCTTCCATCTTCATGTCAAAATTATCATTAGTTCCAACCATCACGACTTCTATGCCAGCAATCATTATGACTTCTCTATCGAGGCCCTCAGTAGCTTCGACCACCATGCAATCCAGAAGCTCTAAATATAAATCCTCCTCTACCTTTAAAGGATCAGTATCGACCTGCATCTTTATCTTTTTGCCAAATTTAAGCCTGCCTTCTTTCAAAGCTTTCTGCACCAAATCCCTAAAAATAACACATTGAGAAGTTTTATGACCAAGAAAATTATGAAATTTGCATAATCCCCTTTTCTTCTTTTGTTCAAGTGGGGGATTCTTCAAACACTGAAGGACCATAATTTGACCATCATCTACTAACAAATCAAATATTTCATCCCATTTGGTTATGTCAAAAGTATAGGTCTTGGTGATATTTTCTATTCTTTTCAGATTCAAAATGGTTTTTGCCGTTCGAAGGTTTCAATAGCTTACACGCGTAAGGAGGTACACGATGGAGTTCAGCCAAATTAACCTTTGTCTCTTCTCTTAACTCGTCTTCTTCAGAAGAATATTCATCAGTTGCTACCTAAGAAACCTTCCATTTTTGTGCTACTTGTTTGGCTTGGTTTTTTCATCCTTCAAATGTTCGATCAATCAAACTTTGATAGCTAACTGAGCCATATCTTTCAATGACTGGGTATCTAACAATTTCTTTATAATAGAATACTCTAACCCATTTGCAGCCATTTCAACCAACTTGTGTTCAGGGACTTGTGTAAAGCATCACACTTTCAGAAGTCTAAACCTGTTAAGGTATTGGTCTATCGACTAAGTTCTCTTTCGTTTAACACTAGGAAATTCCATTAGGCTTATCTTGGACTTTCCCATGTGAAATTGTTCATGGAATAATTTCTCCAACCGAATCCACATTTGGTCCGACTGTGGGGGAAGCGCTGTAAATCAAGTAAATGCATTCTTTGTGAGGGAATTGGGAAAATACTTCATCCTCAAATCTTCATTCACTACCAAGTCGCCCAGTTCCATTTGGTATCTGGAAAAATGTTCGACATTGGATTCTTCGATATCCCCTGCGAACTTAGTGAATTTTGGGAGTTTCCAACCTATGGGTAACTCCATTTGTAAACAAAATCTGGCAATGGAGATACATACGTAGTCCTCTGACAACCAGTATTCATTCCATTCCTAACTATAATGCTTTTGACAATGGTTTCTAGGTTTTGTTCCCTAACCACTGCTTCTCATCGAATTTTCCTGACCATTTGGTCGACATTTTGGTTTCGGTTTACTATCTGTACCACCCTAAGTATAGGGTTGACACGCTGGGGAGTTGGTGGTTCTTGTTTGACTATTTCATCGACCACCTCCTCGTACTGCACTGGTTTCTCTCGTGGAGGAGGCACAACTTGTCGAACTGGTGCTCTTAGGGCACCAAGGAAATCTCTTATGTGAGTTATTTGAGTTTCTAAAGTCTGATATTTCTGCACCGATTTCTCGATAAAAGGTCTTAATATAAGACTCATCTGTTGAGTAAGCATATGGACCATCTCATGGTTACTTTTATCCACCCGTTACCTCATTATAGAAATGGTACTTTGGGTAAAAGTAGGCATGATTTGATTGGAAAATCCCAATCCAATTGAACAACCAAATTGATTTCCTAACGTCCCTGAAGCATGATATGGGAAAAATGCTGATGCAAAATTTTCACTAAATTTCGGATTACTGCTATGCAATCCTACCATCATCGTTGTTGGCATTCCGTATTCATGCGTATTTCTTACAAAACTTGGCACATACTGCTCAGAAGTTTGGATCACGCCATCATGTATCTCTCTCGTAAAACTAGGCACATACTGCCCAGTAGATGGGATCACACCATCATGCGTCTCTCTTGTAAAACTAGGCACATACTGCCCAGTAGTTGTGACCTTTGGTGGTCTTGCAGTTACTAACTGTGTTGTGGTAACTATGTTTGGTGCATTCGAAGACACAACCACCGAACTAGAACCCACACTCGCCGCCGTGCTGGTATTTCCTCCCAGGTTTTGATCCCTTTTAGGAGTCCTAGAATCTACCATTTCTACCACTTCTCAATTTCATGCACAAAACAAGAAAAACTCAAACACAACGGGTCCAACCAGGTGTGCCAATTTATTTCTCACGAAACAATCTCTAGCCTCTTATTAAAGGTTACTTGCAGGATCGACTACAATAATCCTAGACTTAGTGTTTTGAGTGTTTTTGGGTTGAAAAAGGTTGATGTTGGATAAAAAGGGAAAAAGTAAAATACAATTGCAAAGTAAAGGAAATAAATGACAAGACTTGTAATTTAAATGTGAAAACTAGAAATCTCTATGAATTTAAATGTGGAAGCATTCATACATTGTTAAGCCTGAACTCGTTTCTCTCTTAAATGAGGGTACTTTGAGTGTAATACTCTAAATGTGAATAAATGCGACATTTGACACAAATACTAACATTTGCTTAAATAGAAAATCTAAAAGTGTAACTGTCGGCAGTTACTAGTCCCATGTTGGGTTTCATGGAGAACTTCTTTGCAACTTCCCCATGTTTTTACGTGCTTGTAAGTTGGTAATTGCTCTTGCCGCCACTTATTGCTACCTATCGACACATGCATCCTGTCAAGCCTGCCTCCAAACCTAATGCCTTCATCGAATAGAATTCTTGGCTGATACTTCTTTGACCTGTCAACGCATCCTGTTTTCCTTTATGGTGGATACCTTCCCTTCTAATCAAAGATAGCTTTACAGTTTAAAGGCTTGTTCCCCTGGTCGAAACTTGCTTGTCAATAGAACCTCCATTAATTCAAATCTACCATTAAATGATTAATTTAATTATTTTTGATACTTTGGGTTGATGTTAGGTTTATCACATTGATCCACCAAAAGAGGTGATTGATCTTGATGATGAATTGAATCAATGTTGTGGTTCAATTTATTTTCTATCTTAATCTCTTTCTTCTTTTTTCTTTTTGATCAATTGGATGAGGACAGATTCATGTTGTTCAATTAGGTTTCGATTGGTGAACTTTTATCATTTCAAATCTACCTCTAAGTGATAATTTGATTACTTTAGGTACTTTTGATTGATGATAAGTTTATCCTAAGGTATTATGAAGGATTTGATTAATGTAATGATCTCACCTCCTAGAATTTGATCTTGATCACTTTTGCTGGTTTTAAACCATGGTGTGCATTAATGCAATACACCTACATTGTTTAGGCCTGACCTCAGATAGGTCAAACTTTTACATAAGTTCACTTATGACTGCTTAACATATCACCAAATTGTCTCGAATCGGAATACTAATTATGAACATTAATATTCTTAATGCTAAATTTATGATTTCACACTTTTATATCAATTCCATTTAAGTTCTCGCTTTTACATTAATGTATTTTAATTTCAACAATTTATATTTTAAGCATTTACATTTATGTCATTTACTTTATGCCTTTTTTCTTTTGCCCCTTGGGCATTTTATTTTCCTTTTTTACTAAAAGACATTAAAAGAGGCTAAAACCATTTAAAAAACTTGTCTTTGATCATTTGGACTATTGGTTACCATCCCAAGCTTGAGGACTTGTATATTTTGGACTTAGGATAGATCCTTGGCTTGGAATTTCATCAGATACCCTAAGATTCATCTGGACCATGTATCTGAGACCATGGGATTTTCTCTTAGACCTTTGGTTTTATGTATTTGTTTTACTTTTTATATGATGAGGGAATTGTTATCTGATACCTTGGAGTTTGTATGATTCTTTGAGCTTTATATGATACCTTGGATCTTATCTGATGTTCTTATTATTCATCTACTTGTATGAATATTCATCTGATGCTTGGCTTGTGGCTTAATCTAAAAGAAGGGAATGCTTTGCTAGACTTATGTCAGATGCTATCTCTATTTTGGTTAGTTCACATGCACACACAAATTCTTTCTCTTAGGTTACCTTATAATGAGACCATTTATTTCTTGCATTTACTTTATGCTTTAGGATAGTCTTTTCATATCTTACCCTTCTTTAATTTTCAAAATCTTTCCCCTATTTCAAAAACATCTTATTTTCAAACTTGAAACTTATTTCTCAATAAACCTTGACTTTCTCAAGTGATTTTCAAAATATTTTTCTTAAAAATGTTAAGACATCTTAAGGATATCAAAGTCATTTTTAAAAGACTAAAAAACACAAAACTCATTCAAATCTTTTGTGCCCTTTGTGCACTTTTCCTTTTAAATTTTTTTTCAAAGATTGGACATTAGTTGATTCTTGTAGTGATGCAAGCTACTATACTTCTATAATATGTTGTGAAGTGATTGATGTTTTGGACTTGAATGTTGAGAATTTCCTAGTTGAATAAATCCAAGAAAAATTCTCCATATCAAGATAATGCAAATGATATTTCCTCATAATTGTGGGTAGTAAGTAAGTTTTCCAGTCGAATACGAAAACATGTCTTTTTCACTTGGAGGATATGTGGGTACAAGGCTCTTGAAGTCTTGCTAAACAAAAATTATAAAAATAATTTCTTTTCTGATCTCCTCAATCATTTTGCAAACAACATCTTTTTATAACATTAACTTTCAAAGAGGTTCATGGGGAGTAATATAGATGTGAAGGGTGCTAATACCTTTTCTTTACATAACCATACCCCATATCCAGATCTCTCTTTTTATTGGTTTTTTTTAAAAACTTTTTGTGGGTTTTGTTCGACATTTTCCTAATTCCTTTAGAAATAATAAAGTTTAGTGGCGACTCTTGCTTTTTCTGAGTTAAGTTAATTAATAGCTTAATCTTAATTTTCCCGCTGTGATAGTTTGGCAACTCTGCTGGGGATAATAGACCCAAGTGGGCTGAGCCTATCTTTGTTTATTTGTGTTATATTATTGTTTGTTGTTTGCCGTTTGTTTTTGCTTTTTGGGTGCTTGGTGATCTCTCTGTGGTGAGAAGTCCTATACCTAGACTTGAGAACACTTATGATTATGAGGGTGGTATAATAATGTTATTATACCTCGAGTTAGTCCTCAGTATGTTAGCTTATGATCCCCCGCTACGTGGGGTCCCCTTTGACTGTAATAATGTCCTACGAGTAAAATTGTAACGTCGTTATTGCTTTCGATCTGGGAGTTTGTGAAGCTGAGGACCTCATAACCCACTTTAACCCTCTTGGTCTTTTTAGGATGTAGTATGGTGACTATCCAAGTGTATACCTGATGTAGTTGATACACGATACTACACTCAAACAAGTTTTTCTTGAGAATATTATTGTTTTACGAGTAAGTCGTTTACACTGACAATATCCAAAAGATGGCACTAAGAATCTGGAAACCTTGTTAGAACTTGATTACTTGATCAAATGATGAAACCATATAACATATTATAGTGGGTGGGTAGTACCCTTGGCTCCATGCTCGTGACGTCGAACCTCAGAACCTACTTTGTTTGTGATCTTGTTTATGATTTTTGCATAACCTTGCACTCATGCATTCATGGACATTCTTTTTCACTTGATTTTCAAGTAACTTAGGAGTTTTCTTTAAAAACATCGCAAGTATTGTGACTATGTGTGATACGGTGGGAGATCTGACTTGAGGTTTTGCATTTTATCGCAAATGTTGCGGTTAGCAAGAGTCGCCACCGACTTTTCTTTTATCCAAAAGGAAAGGTGAAAAAGCACAGGAAAGACCTTTGAGATGTTTTCTTGAGTTCGGGGGGTAGATTATGAAAAGGGAAGGTATTAACACCCTTTTCATCCATGGTTTTCCATGGGATCTTAGTTACTTGCTTAGATCACTTGCTTTTATTGTTTGAAATTGTGTTTTGTGTAGTTTTGAAAGTATTTTGTAGAAGAGGCCATTTGTTTAGGCGATCTTTGCAATGATTCTCGTTCGTAAGAATGTATACAAAGATGTTTGTCTTTTGGAAATGTTTTCAATGTTTGTAAGATGTTTTTGAAATGCGTGTGTGTTTGTTTTGAAAATAGCAAGGATTTTTGTTTGAAATGGAGCAAGTAACTAGAAGCTATCTACCTACTCAAATGTCTTTCTTATGTATTTTCTATTCCTTTAACATTGTTGCCTTACCATTGATTTGGCAAGCAAACCTATCTTTGGATGTAAACGGGACGGGCGTGGGTCATCGTATAACCATGATTAGCAATGTTTACAAAGTATCTGAACATTTTTGAGGGACCAGGATCATTTTTTAAGGCAACTTTGAATAGCGTCATCGAAGGACTATGATCTTATATTTGTTTGTTTTGCCAAGATACTTCGCATGCGTAACATGGCCATTTTTAGGCAACCAAGTGGGGAAACCCTAAGGGTGCTTGTGTGCAAGTGTATCATTTTCATGCTTTGATTTTGTCTTGTATTTAGGGTGTTCTATTTTGCTTTGTTTTGTTTTTGTCGTACAAACCCTAATTACTAATCATGGCATATAAAGCGATAAATTGCGTAATGTAAATATTTCTAAGCTATTACAACAATTTATGGGAGGGTGGAATACAAATTTGAATGGGGATTTGCAAAAATATAAACCTAAATAAATTATTACAACCAAATCGAATTTGTACGAATTAGAACAAATACAATAAAATATTAAAAAGAAAATGCAATGCAATGTACGTGTAAAAAAAAGATTTTTGTTTTGTTTTTCTATATAAAAGAAAAATCTTAATTTAAACCTAAAAATATAAGGAAAAGGAATTTATTTTTAAAAGGGGTTTAACCCTTATTATTATTTAAAAGAAAAAATAAAGTTTTTATATGTATTGTTTTATATATTTTCTTGTATAAAAATAATAAATAATATTGTATATAAATATAAAATTAAATATATGCAAAAGATAAGTATTTATAAGCATAAAATGAAAAATAAATTGAACTAAATATGTTCAAATATATTTACAAGTTTATTAAGAAAATAAATGATATCCTATTAAAATAAAATATATTTTTTTATATGAGAAATAAAATAAAAATAAAACAAAGTTAAATATTATTAATTTATATTTTTTAGGATTTTTATGCATTAAGGAAAACATTTAAAATATTAAAAATGAAAATAAAACAAATAAAAATAAAAATATAAAAGTTGGCAAGGGGGGGGGGGGGGGGGGTAATGTAGCTGATTAGTGGTGATGATATTAGCAAAAAAACTCTGGCCCAAAAGACAAGCCCAACCTGCAAAAATGTAGAAATGGAAAAGAAAAAGAGTGAAAAATACAAAAGTAGCGCGCCCAGGTTCGAACCCAGGACATGGGTCTCACCAGCGCGCTACTTTGCCACTGGGGTGGCTATACTTCCATTATCTTAAGTGAAACAAAAATAACATATTCTGAACCAAGTCCTTGCCCTGTTTCATCTTCTTCCTCAAGCTTTGGCCAAACATCCTATAACTCTCTCATACGTCCATAAAAATGAAAATTCATAACATGAAAGTTGTAGTACTTGAGCACACGATTCTAACCATATAAATTATGTGAACTATTAATTAAAGAACAAAGAGAATTTTAACAGCCCTAAATCTTGACCTAATATTTCCAGAAATTTCAAGTTCCAAATTCTCTCAGCACAAGTAAAATCAATGCAAGATAATGGTATGTACAACTTCGTTATGATAAGGACTACATTTTTTATTCACAAATCGTGACCTAAGGTTGCCTGTACAAGGAGATAGAGTTTGAAATTTTACCTCCTTCAGTTGGAATCGTGAATGGAACTGGGGTGAGTTTAAGGGAGGCCTGATGCTTGCTTGAGCTTCCTTGAACTTCCCTGGATGTATCCCAACCCTTGCCTTGCTCTGAAAGTAGCTAGAACTCCTTGGCCAAATCAAACTGCAAGCTATGAAGTCAACAATGGCAAATGGTGGAAGAGTGATTACAGAACAGGGATGAAGGCCTGGATTGACTAGGTATCAAGTATGTAATATGTTTGAATGATCAAAACTCAAAACGCACGAGCCAAATGGAAGATGGATGTGCTTGTGCAAAATCTGCAGTTTTGGACAGATTTTTGGTGTTTTTATGGTTAGGAGTGTTTCAGGTCTTTTCTAAACGTGTATTATGTTGCATAATGTTTGTATATTTGTATTGAAATGGTTTTGTGTCAACCCTCTATCAGTTGTGCCCTCCCTAGCCTTTTAGCAACTTTCCTTGCATTTGAAGTAAAGTGAGGTGACCATGCTTGCCATGCTTGTACTTGCCCCCTTAGGGTTGGTATCAGCTTGTACAATTTGCTTGAGACCTGTGAGACTTGTATGTACCAAGGGGACGGGTCCAATGCTCAAGATTGTAAAGTTTGCAAAAGTTGACCTTTTTCAAAATGGCAATGGTCCCTTTTTGCCATAAATGGAATTGCAAGTTGGATAAAGGTTCTAAGGCATGGATAGAAGCTTTGTCAACTGAGTAAGAATTTAATTAAGGAGTATGGAACAAGTTTGGGACCTGTAAAGCATGGATTATCCAGCATAGCTACTGATTGCAACTTTGTTCTTCATGAAATGGCTTGGACAAAAAGTGAGAAATTGTCAACTTCATCTCTTCGATTCTCCCTACTCAAAAATGATCTTGAGGAGTTCTTGGATATTTTGGAAATCTTGCAATGTGCTATATAATTCATATTTGAAATGAATTTTGAGATACCTCTTGGAACTAGGTGAAAAATTGTCATGAAGTTGGGTCCAAAACCTGCCTAAATTAGGGCAAATTTTCACTAAGTTATTTAGTTCATGGCCATGTATTCACAAATTTATATCTTGAGATCCAAGAATCTTTAGGGAAAAGTTTATGAAGCAAAGTTGTAGATTTCATGGAGGTCTACAAATTTCATGTTTGGAACTTTACTTGAATCATTATGCATCATGGTGAAAAAGTGGCCTAAAGTTAAGAAAAAATAAGAAAATTTTCTATACTTAGAAAATTTCTAATTAGAAAAATTTTCAAATTCAAACCCTAACTTTCAAATTTGGGTTTCTTGGTGAAAAAGTTTCTCATTTTGGCATGTTTTGATGAATTATGACCCTTGGTACTTGATTTTGACCAAAAAGTCAAAGTTTGACTTTTCAGTGTACAATTGACTTTTGATCAGTTGACTGTAAATTTCATCTGTCAATCCAATGAATTTGAGATGTTTTGAGCCATATAATTAAGTCAAGATGATGCCATTGACTCCTTGAAATCATGATTGAACTCAATTGGTTATTTTCTAGGTTAAAAATCAGAAATTGCCCTTCCTCAGTCAAAACCCTAATTTAATTTTGACCATTTTGCCCTTTTGATGATTTGATCAAATTTCTTGAGGAGTTGTAATCCAAACTTGATCAAATGGTACATATAAGTCAAAAATGTTGATGTGGATACAAATTATGAAGTTTTACTATAAATTGGCCATGGTTGACTTTTTCCCCAATACAACTGATTTTTAGGTCAACTGTCCAATTGACTGATCAAAAATGTGGTTCAAGGCTTGAAACTTGTCATGAGTGATCTTAGGGATCTATAATGATGTTTGAAAGTCACACGAAGCATTGGTAGTCCAAAAATCCTTGTGCAAACTCAAACCCTAATTTTGGGTTGTCAGTGCAAGATGAGATGTCTTGAGCTGACCAAACCCTAATCTAGTCTTGAATCAAAGAGATCTTGTGAGAAAAGTCTTGATAAATGAGAGGGAAAATTTTGGGGTACAACACTATGAATATTGGAAGAAGGAAAAATCAAAAGCTTAGCTTTAAAGAGCCTGAGTTAAAAGTGTTGAGAAAGCTCGGGTCCTTGGTATCTAGTCTTGTGGATTTCAAATACCGTTATGGGAGGATTTTATCCATATTCAATATTGATGTTAAAGAAGAGATTCTGAATATTTTGGTCCAATTTTATGATACCTTATATTAGTGTTTAAATTTACCATATTATCAACCCGCACCTACCCTGGAGGAGCATGCTTATCTTTTAGGGTTGCCTGTTTCTAATCAGATTCCTTTCAGTGGTTTAGAGGATATCCCTAAGCCTTAGGTTATTGCAGAAGCCATTCATTTAAGAAAGGCGGAGATAGAAGCCAATCTTGTTGCCAAGGGTGGTATTATTGGGTTTCCTTCTTAGTTTTTGATGGATAAAGCTTCTACTCTGGCTAGTGCAGGAATCATGGTTGCTTTTGAGGCTATTCTTGCCTTGCTCATTTATGGTATTGTCTTATTCCATAACATTAACAATTTTATTGATGTTAATGCTATCTAGATCTTATTGATTGGTAATCCAATTCCTACTTTACTTGGAGATAACTAAATCTCTATTCATCATAGGACCTTAAAGAATGGTGGAACCATTCTCTACTATGCACCTTTACTGTACGAGTGGTTTATTTCGCACTTGCCATAATCTAGTTCTTTCAAAGACAACAAGAAATGTTCAAGGTGGTCTCAGAAGATCCTATCTCTCACTAGTAAAGACATTACTTTGTATTCTTCAGTGTATAATGATGTAAATATCATTGATAGTTGTGGGGAGTTCTCTAATATATCTCTTCTTGGTACACAAGGAGGAATCAACTACAATCCAATCTTAGCAAGACATAAGCTTGGATATGCTATGACGGATAAACAAAACAACATTATGTTGGAAGTTTTATTTTTCCAAGAAGGGAAGGATGATCAGGGGTTGTAGAATAGATTTATCCATGCTTGGTACAATATCCATAAGAAAGGGAGGACTGAGCTAGGGAGGAATAATTGTGTTGCCTTGGATCCCTATACCCAATGGGTGAAAGCAAGATCTCGTGAGCTCAAGATGCCTTATTATTTTGAGAAACCATTGAGCCTTATGGTTCCCAAACCACACCATATTCTTGTTGATGATAAGGAAGATCTTCAAAGTGCTTTAGCCCAAATGAAGCAAGAGAAGGAGGAATGGGAGAGCAAGTTCTACGCCTCTAATTATGAGAATTTGGAGTTGCAAAAGAAATTTAAGGAGAAAGATGAGTTACTTCTCTATAAAGATAAGTTGTTGGAACAACATGACAAGAAGAGGAAGGGGATGAAATATGATATATTTTCTCTAGCATTCTAGCATCTCAGTGTTCATGAATTTTTTGACATTCCTCCTACATATGGGGCTTGAAAGGGCATTGTGGATAGGCTTGGGATAGAGAAATCTCATATTGAGTTTGCTTATGAGACTCAAAATAGGAAGCTCAAGAGGCAACTGCAGGGTGGAGTTGGATTTTCTTTAGATGTGGTTCCTTTGGACCATAGGATCTAGCTATTTCCTATTGTATTTAGGATTCTTTGAAACTTGTAGTTAAAATTGAAATCCTTCCAATTATTAATAAAATGAAATTTTCAGTTATTTCAAATGTGTTATTTATGATGCTTGTGATTGTTCATAACTTCTTAAGTTCCTTAAAAACCTATAATAATAAAACAAATAATTCCATTGCAGATTATGCATCATTTTGCGTTTGGTCTTGCTTTCCGAGAATTTTCTGGAGTCTTATTCCTTTCTCTTGGTCATTCTAGAAGTGAAGTTGTCTCACAAATACAACACATGCAATTTCCAAGAAGAAGATGGAGAATATTGAGAAAGAGAACTGTGAAGTCTGTGAAGAGGTTACTACCTTGAGAATTAGTATGGAAAGATTGTCTGCTCTGGTTGAATCCCTGGTTTATGCTCAGAATAAACCTCCTCCTCCTCCTCCTTCTCCTTGTCAGAATCCAGTTCAAACTCAACCTCAAATTACTGTGATTTTAGATATTTTAACAACTCTTGTGTATGTTGCTCCCATTAGCGCTCCTTAAAATCAGATGCCTAATGGACACCCTTTGGGTATGCCTTATAATTTCATTTATGAGAATTATCATCCTACTGTTGAAGTTCCTCCTCCGGTTCAACCAATAATGATTATTGCTCCTCTTGTGGTTCACATTGTGCCAAATGTAGAGAATCATGTGTATCATGATGATCCTAGTGAAAGTATTGGTGTTTATGAGAGATGGATGATTTCTAAGACCAGTTTGAGGAACTACAAAGGGAGATGAAAGCTTTGTGAGGAAAAGGACTGTTTAGGAAGAATGCTCATAATCTGTTCCTAGTACTTGATGTGAAAGTCCATGCAAATTTTAAAGTGCCTGATTTTGAGAAGTATAAGGGAAATTATTCTCCTTAAAGTCACCTTGTTATGTATGTAAGGAAGATGTCCACCCATACCGAGGATCATCAACTCTTGATTTATTACTTCCATGATAGTCTAACTAGTGCAGCTCTGAAATGGTCTATGGGGCTAGAAAATACTCATATCTAAACTTTCAATGATCTAGGTTGAGCGTTTATACGATAGTATAAATATAATATTGATATGGCACCATACAGAGATCAACTCCGAGCCATGTCCCAGAAAGAGCAAGAATCCTTCAAGGAATATGCACAAAGATGGCGTGAGGTGATCACCCAAACTAATACTCCTATGGAGGAGAAAGATATGACAAAGGTTTTCTTGAAGACTCCAAGATCATTTTATTATGAGAGGATGGTAGCCAGTGCAACCAATGATTTTACTAAGATGGTGAACATGGGAGTTTGTCTAGACAAAGGTGTCTAAGAGGGACGTTTATCTAAAGAAGGTGGTTCATCCAGTGGTTCTAAGAAGTATGTGAGTGGGTTTCCCAAGAAGAAAGAACACTACACTAATTCTATTTCGTAAAAAACATAGAAGATCTCGAGGTAGAAACAATTATCAATCACAACATGTGGCTTATGTTACTCCAGTGATCAATTTAGCACTTGTTTCTCAGGCTTATCAGCCTCAGTTTCCATAATAACGTACTCGTCAATAGAATAATTAGAAAGGTGTGAAAACAAGCTTCCTAAAGAGTTTTGGTGAAGACAAACTATCATTAATTGAAAAATGGAATGGCTCAAGTCAAGACATATTAATCAAGTTAATTTATCAAAGTCTTGAAGAAATATTGTGTGAAAAAATCAAATGTCAAGGTATAAAGCACTTAACCTCTCTATATGCATACAAGTGTTCATAATAATGTTTCATGCATGCCATGATTATTCAAACATGTTTTTGAACATCACAACTTTGTGTCTCACTTCTTCTTACAAAGTATTTTTCAAAACTGACTCAGGGAACCTGGTTACCCAGATATGGTAACCGGTTACCCTATATTGTTTCTCAAAAATAGAATGCCACTATATCGGGGAACCCAATTACCAAGTTATGGGAACCGGTTACCCAACGTTGTTTTTCAAAAAAAATTTAACATTAGAAAGGTGGTACACGGGTACCCACTTATGGGAACCGGTTACCACCGAAACAGTATGAAAAATGCCTTTGACTCATGTCCAGAAAAGTTGTGTGCTTTTGTTTATGAAGCATGACATATTTCCATTAAAATATACCATTTTTAAAGGCTGTATAGAGGCCTATATAATCTCAAAATTTCAGAATTATTACTACTTATTTTCAATCTACAATTCATATTACATAAACTCTTCATCTTTCATTTTTCAAGTGTTCTACACTAGAATTTTCAATGAAACTTTCTGCACTCATTTTTCATTGAAAAATTACTCTAAGTTTCATATCATCATTGTGAACACTTGTATCCATTATTAAGAATTATTTTGCTTGAAGGAGAAGATCAATCCAAGATTGATATATTGTATCATACTTAAAAATTTCTTGTATAAATTCAGATTACATTATTACTTCCCTTGCTATTCAGGATTGTTGAAAACAAGTGTGTACATTGAAGAGGATTGTTCTTCTTGTACTTAGTATTCAAGATCTTAAAGGTGTTAAGAGCCTTTGTTCTCCCTAAAGTTAGATAGTAAGCATCACAATTGGTGTAAATAGGCTATACAATCATTCTAACTATAGTGAAATCTCTTTCATGTTGAAAGGGGACTGGAGTACTCTCAGACTGTGAGGGGAGCCGGGATATATCCTTGTGTCATTTACTTTCTGTATTTTATCACTTTCATCACTTAACCAAAAATCAGAAAATAAATATCAAAGATTCATAAAACCGTAAATAATCTTAAAAGTCCTAATTCACCCCCCTCTTAGGCAAACCTTATACTTACACAAGGTCGTAACCAGAAGAAAGTTTAGTTTAATCAGATCCCAATGACTTATGCAGAGCTGTACCATGCCCTAGTGCAGAGGAAGGAAGTTCAAACCAAGTCTCCACATGATATGCCAGAAAGTCTTCATTGGTGTTATAAAGTTGATTCCTTTTGTTCATTTCACCAAGGAGCACTCAGACATGATATTAAGAATTGTTTTACATTGAAAGCCGAAGTGCAGAGATTGATTATAAGTTGTATTTTGTCTTTTAAAGATGCCATACCTGATGTTTAAGAATATTCTTTGCCCAATCATGGAGGAGCTTCTGTGAACATGGTTGATGGTTTCCCTGGATATTATCGTATCTTTGATGTTAGCTTGGTGATAGCGCCTTTGCTTGAGATGTATACCAAGCTATGTGAATTAGGATATTGTGAGCATGATCTTGTATTTTTCCAGATTTGTATAAGAAATCCTTAAGGAAGTGCCATTGTTAAGAATGATGTTCAAGAAATTATGGATAAGGGGATAATTCATATTAGTAGGAAAAGGTTGATAATGAAGTGAATGTTGTGGTTCCTCATTTTGATATGCCTGAACCTATTAAGATCACTTATCATGGTAAGAAGTTTGATGTTTCTTCGTTAGTAGTTTGTATGCCAGTTGTGCCGTACAAATATAATGCAAAGATGATATAAGATGGTAAGAAAATAAGTATTCCATCTTTCTCTCTTCTATTGTTAATATTCTAATGTCATTCATGTGACTCGGAGTGGTCATGTATTTACTCCTACGCCTATCCATGGGACTGAAGACGGTTTGAATGGTAAGAAGACTCAAGGAAAGGAGCATGTGGTGGTCTGTTCAGAACCTGGTGTTGTTATGGGTCAATCTATTTGATCTAATAATAATAGTGATGTGGAGGAGGTATTGAAGTTAATTAAGAAGAATGACTACAAAATTGTTGATCAGCTTCTCCAGACTCCATCTAAGATTTCTGTTTTATCTCCGCTTATGAATTCCGAGGCTCACAGGAATGCCTTGATGCGATTGTTCGATCAAGAATATGTGGACCATGATGTTACAATAGATCAGTTTGATGGTATTGTTGGAATCATAACTGCATGTAACCGTCTAAGTTTCAGTGATGAAAAGCTACCAGAACAGGGTAGAAATCACAATTTCGCCTTGCACATGTCTATGAATTGACAAGAAGATGTCTGTCAAATGTCTTGATTTATAATGGTACAACTTTGAATGTGATGCATAAGTCTACTCTTTCCAGATTAGCGCATCAAGGTTCCTCGATGCGATTCATTAGAGTAGTTATTAAATCCTTTGATGGATCAATGAAGTTTATGGTTAGGGAAGTTGACCTCCCTATGAAGATAGGTCCTCATTCATTTCAAATTACATTTTGAGTTATGGATATTCATCCTGCCTTTAGTTGCTTATTAGGGCGTCCTTGGATTCACGAATATGAAGCATTAACTTCTAGTCTCCACCAAAAGCTAAAGTTTGCAATAAATGGTAAGATCATAATTGTAGGTGGTGAACAAGCAATGTTTGTAAGTCATCTGTCACCCTTCAGTTACATTGATGTCGATCAAGCTGTTGTAACTTCCTTCCAATCTCTTTCTGTTGATGATTGTGTTAAGAAGAGTGGGGAATGTATTACTTCTTTGAAAGATGCACAACAAGTGATTCAACATGGACCTACTGAAGGATAGGGGTACGTTGTGAATATTCCAAAGAGCAAGAACCGTGTTGGTCTAGGGTTTTCTCCTAAGTCTGGAAAAGCTGTGAAGCACGAGGATGTTTTTTTCCCGATTCAAGATATCTTCCATAGTGGGGGCTTCATTCATCCAACTACTCCAAAAGTTGAGGAAATTACTAAAGATAATTCAAAGAAAGATTAGAAAAATTTTGTGACACCTGGAGGGATTAGAAAAAACTGGATTGCTGTTGATATTCTCACTGTTGTTCACATTTCAAAGTAATTTAATTTTTCTAAAATCCCTTTAGTCCTTCCAAGGTGAAACTGACATTTTGTGGGCTTACCTTTGTTTCAATCCTTAACAAAAGTTATTTTGTTATCCATATGTTTTTTTACTTTTCGCTTTTTCTGGAAAAATGGAAATCTAAAAATCCTATAAAAATAATAACTTCAATATCTGCATATAACTTGCACATTTATTTGTTTCTAAAATCAAGCATAAATCATAAGTGCAGATTTATTAATAAACCCTTTGAAAACCATGACCCTATGCTCTCTCTTGTTGCACCCCAAAATTTACCCTCTTGATTTAAGAATTTTTTTACGGCTTATGTTTGATCATACACATTCATGCATTGTGACAGAATCAAGGTATCCTTATCTTCCCGATTTTCTTCAAGTTGTGGAAAATGGTTGGGTTGTCAATCAATCCAAGGAGGTTCTTACATCCTCTTTCTTTTTATCATTCAAATTCCCAAGGTTTCTTAGGTCTCAGGATATGCCATCTTTTGGCTTTTGCCCCATGATTTTTGAATTGAATCTGTGACGTATTTTTTGACAAAATTCTTGAAGTGTCATCATCGTGGGTATTGTCTCAGTACATTTGCACTCATCAACTGAGGATCATCAGGAGATTATGGCTTGTATGTTGAAACCTTCTCATTTGATTTTCCTTTCATTTGAATAAGAACTTGAGGTATGATATCCAAGAATCTTGCATAGTTAGGGTTTTCTTTTGGTTTGGAGTTTCTACACCAAACTTGTTTCAATTGAAGTTCTCTTTGGTCAAAAGTTAAGGTTTATTTCCCTATTCAGGAGATGATAAAATGTTTTCTTGTAGAGTGGTTTTATTAGTGAAGTACATAAATCTTTGGTGCATAGTTTAAGCTTCAAGCTATATCATACAGATGTTTGATGTGTGCGTAATTTGAAGGATCGTCTTGTGAGTTTAAAGCATGGATAAGGGTTTTGATTTTGGTTAAAGTCAATAGAAGTTTGATTATTTATTCCAAAATTCTTATGAAGTTTCTTTTGGTTTTTCATCTCATTGGTACTTTTGATTCAAGATTGCAAATGGTATGGAAAGTTGCAAAATAGAGAGGAAATGGAAATTCAATTTTACACTTGAATACAAGGAAATTTCTTTGATTCTTTCTTTGGTTTTCGCTTGAAAACATAGTTTGACTTTTGGGAATTATGTTTACAAGGGAAAAAATTCTAAATTCATGAAATTTCATTTGTTTTCAAGATGGTTCATCATCCCAAATTTTTAAACTTTTCAATTAGAAGAATCAAGATGCAAGAGTATAAATCCTAAACTAAAACTTCAAATGGCTTTCATAATTCAATTTCCATGGCATATGCTCCAAGTTCAATATTTTTCTAACTTTTTAAACATCATTCATTCAAGTATTATACTTTAAAGTTACAAGTTTATTACAAAGTTGTTTTTAGTCTTACAATTTCTACAAAGGTTCTAAGTCCTAAAAATATAAAACTTTTGTGGCTTCTTCAAACCATCATGTTCTTTATGCCAAACTTCACCATTGATCTTCAAGCTTGTCCATAATCTTCTTTAACTTTATCTTGCCTTCTTCAAGTCTTCCTCTATCACCTTTCCAAGCTCATTAATAATCAACTCATGAAACAAGAAAACAAATTGGTTAGCAAAGAAACATTGAACAAGAACAAAGAATTTTCAAAGAAGTTTCTTTTCAAGTTCATAATTAGGGCTTTGCTTAAGGAATCAGATTTTAGGGTGTTTCACAAATCATGTTCACAAGCATTTAAGGCCTCATACAAATCAGAAAAGCAAAGTACCAATCATTGGCCTAAAAGTATTCCTATTTGCAAATCACAAAAAAAAGGTTATTTTTTTGGTTCACAAAAGGAGAAGTCAGAATCGCAACAGTCCAGCCCAAAACAACAAAGTATCACAGTCTGGAAAATCACAAGTACAAAATTCTAAGCCCAAAAATAGAAACTGTAGTTCACATCTCAGCAAACAAGACAAAATAATAGAAACTGTTGTAGTAACAACATTTCACCAAGAGTCAACAATAATGTATCGACATCATTTTAAGCCCAATAGAGAAATATGACAAGTCCTTTAAAAGTCAGATTGCAAGCAAGTCAGAGGGACCCAGAAAAAAATATCAAAACAGATTATAATAATAGATCAAAATATGGTAAAGCTCAAGAACAAAATCAGCAAGCCTGCTAAACAAAACTTCTCAAGCAAGCTTCATTGCAAATAAAACCCTCGCCCTCCAATCATTGTGACAAAATTTGAGAATGAACACCCAAGATTGTTTCTAGCCCTAACCATCTTTTTTTAGAACAAAAAATATAAAAATAGAATTTTACACGGTTAAGCGTCATTTCTTGAATTTCCAGAAGAATCACAGAAAAAGTTTCACCAAATTCATCTCCAAATAAAAATTATAAAGAAGGTTTCAAAAATCAAATTCGTATCAAAGAACCAGAGAAGTCATCCAATAATGCAAACAATCAAACCCTAGGTTCTACATCATCTTCCAACATAAAACCCTTCAGAATTTGTTCTTATCAGAAATTATAAGTTCTGATTACAGAGAAAAGAAGAGGAAAAATAATTGCAAGAAGGCCACAAAGAAGAAGACAAAATGAAAAATCAGAAGGACATCACCGAGGTAGATTTGGAAACGACATCCTCTTTATCATCGACAATCTCTTATCTTCGTCCTCGTAGCTCATCACCTTCGGATCCTCATTCACAAGCACCGAGGGTTTTGTTTGCCCCTTTCAAGATCTACGAGAAATAGTTGATCATCTGGAAAATCAAACTCAAGATTAGAGATGAGAGGAAGGAGACGAAGCAAACGATGCAAGAAAAGTTGAGATTGAAGCATCTCTGCCGTGTGACCACCGTCAGCACCGTCGTGAGGCGATTTCCGGCGAAAGGAAAAGAAAGAGAGAATAAGAAAGAGAGAGAGGAGTATCAGTTATGTTGTCAATTAAGTTTGGTGTTAAATTTGTTTTAGCAAATTAATTGTTGATTAAGCACTAATCAAGTGATTACAATTGTCATCACCTTTGTGGTTATTGATTGATTATGCACAAGTGTATTACGGTAGCTATTGTGCTCCTTCTCCTGATAACCGTATGATTTATTTAAGATCAACATCAACGCATCATATTCACATGACCACAACTCTATCTCATGGAGCTTCACACCGGATCCACCAGGTTCCACATGTGCCTCCTCATCAATCTTTTGATGCACTTTCAATCTCCACCATCAGATTGCATCAGATATGGAACCAACGCTCTAGAAGCAAACATGCATGGCGAATCTCTATGGAAGCCACCCGCTGGATCCCACAGATCTATCATTTGGGACTTGGACACTTTTTCTTTCCACACCCTCCCGATTTCTGCTTTTTCAGGCCCATTCACTTTCGTTTTCTTTATATTTTTGTATTGTCTTGTTTAATCTTTATTTTCTATCAAATATAAAATACAAAATATAATTACTTTTAAAAAAAAATTAAACTAAAAAATATTATTGTAATATTATTAATTATTTTGCTAATTAATTTTATTAAATAGTTTAATTTAATTTAATTAATTGTTTATTTTTAATTCATTTGGGTTGTATTGATTGTTTATTTAGGCTTTTAATCGTGTTTTCGACTTGACTCATCCCCATTTGTAAACTTGTCCCCCCATTCCCATATAGTTTGTAATAGCTTAGAATTTTATTTCTTTGTTATTTCTTTATATGTTTAAATATTGCTATTATGCATAATCGCTCAATTAGAACACTTGGCCTCCTCTTGGGCTCGTCATCAATAAAAAGGTATTCTACCCTCATATTTTGGTCCTGGGATTTTCTACAGCGACAACTATTCGATTAATTGTCCCAATTGGTCGTTTAGAATACTAGTGTCACGCTAGTCCCACTTTCCAGGAGCACGCATATAGCCATCTTGTATGGGCTTTTGATTTTTATCTTATGCATTGAAACAACTCTTTTCTCCCCCCTTGGCCCACATACCAAGTATTCTCTCAAAGGGTCTCATAGTTGAGTTTGGGCATGGCCATTCTCACGAGATTAATCAAGTTTTCCCCTTGATTAATCATAGCCCGAATCAACCACTTTGGTCCATATACCAAGTGTTTCCATGCACAAAGGGTCTCATGGTGGAGGGTAGAAGCACCTACTCTCACCAGATTAATCAAGTACACCCCTTGGTTAATCATAACCCGATTCAACTCCCATACACCAAGCATTCCATTTATCTTATGAACACTCGTACTATGATGTTTGCGATCGATTATTGATGCAACCTGGATATGCCTAATCGACGATTGATTGAGGAGATTCAAGAAGGAGTTATGTAGAGTTATCTTATCTCATGCGCTTTGAAGAGGCAATGAACCTACTCTGTTAGGTATCATCGTGACTTCATTTATGCATTTTAATCCTTTATAGAGATCATGTCAAGTAGGATTTTACCGCTTTCCTTGCCATGTCAAGCAAGAATAGAGATGCATGAAAGGGACCTCCATTTCTGATATCTGACAGGAATCCCACTGGTTTATTTAAAGACCTGTTTGAGGCAATTCCGCATATGTGCCTTGTTTACTTACTTGTTTAATATACCATACTTCCATTAGGATCACTCGATTATAGTAGATTTCGAGTTAGACATTAGGATAGGTATCCATGAATGCTAACATAGGGTTGAGATTTTCCTTTCAAAATTCAACCTTAGGGCCATCATTTAATTATTACACTAGGGATAGAGATTAGGATAGTCTCCCTTAGTTATTTTCTTTTCTTTGCATATTGCATCTTAAAACAAAAACTTTCTTTTTCTTGGCAAAAAATAAAACATCTCTAATGAACTTAAATCCTTCTTCAAGGTAAAAAATACAAACCAATCTTAATTGTTTGCCCGTTTTTTGGCTCTATTTTAAACTTTGACAAGTTGACATCTTACCACCCTTACCATGATATTTTGTTATCTTTTTGCTGATGTTTCGTCATCGCATATATTTGTTATCCTACTTTGGTTTTCAATATCATTGTTAGGTGTGATGTTTTATCATCTAAGTTGTGATGTTTTCCCATCCTTACCATGATATTTTACTATCTTTTTGCCGATGTTCCGACATTACATATGTTTTCTATCCTACTTTAATTTTCAATATCATTGTTAGGTGTGATGTTTTATCATCTAAATTGAAATGTTTTCCCATTCTTCCCATGATATTTTGCTATCTTTTTGTCGATGTTTCGCCATCGCACATGTTTGTTATCCTACATTGATTTTCAATATCATTGTTATGTGTGATGTTTTATCATCTAAATTGTAATGTTTTGCCATTTTTGCCATGATATTTTACTATCTTTGTGTCGATGTTTTGCTATCGTGTATGTTTGTTATCCTACTTTAATTGTCAATATCATTGTCAGGTGTGATGTTTCTATCATCTAAATTGATGTTTCTCCATCCTTGCCATGATGCTTTGCTATCTTTGTGTAGATGTTTCACCATCGTGTATGTTTGTTATCCTACTTTGATTTTCGATATCATTGTTAGGTGTAATGTTTTATCATCTAAGTTTTGATGTTTTGTCATCTTTGCCATGATATTTTACTATTTTTTTGCTGGTGCTTCATCATCAAATATGTTTGTTATCCTACTTTGATTTTAGATATCATTGTTAGGTGTGATGTTTTATCATTTTATCTGATATTTTTCTATCATGCTGATGTGTTATCATCTTATCTGAGTTTGTGTTGCCATGTGATGTCTTGTCGTCCTTATTTTGATGTTTCGTCATCGTTATCTGATGTTTTGTCATCTTGTCCTATGTTTTGCCATATTGATTGTTGCTTTTGTCTTTTTAACTAAAAAACACAAACCAACCAAAATATTTGAGCCAAACTACGGCTGCTCTGATTCCTTAAATGAGATACGTAGGCAGAGGTTTTGTGGGTCCTAATCGAGCATATCTTTGTAAATATTCCTTTCTTTTCCCCATATTTTCTTTGCATGCATTCCCTTTTTCAGCTTTAAGCCTTAGACATAGATTTTGACCACACCCATTAGATTAGACAACATGAGTGGATACCTTAGAGTACTACGGGCGTGTGGGGTGCTAGTACCTTCCCCTCGCGTAACCGACTCCCTTATCCAATCTCTCGATTGAAAGACTAAGATTTCTCCCTCTTCAGGTTTTCTCGATGTTTACCTTTCCCTTTTGTAGGGATAAAAGACTTTCGATGGTGACTTCATTGATTTTATGTCCGATGACGGTTTGGCCGGTTGTTTCATCTGGCGGCTTCAATGGGGAGGAGTTGACCAATTGTTGGTTCATCCTAGAGTCGATCCTATCTTGTGTTTGTTTGCTTTTCTATTGGGTGTTTATTTGTTTATTGCTTTACTGCTTTATTTGTTTATATGCTTTCATGCATTTCATTTTATTGCTTGGTTTCCTATACTGTGGACACTGATGTTGTGTTGTTTCTTTGATAGGTGGATTGTTACTATGAGGTAAAAGGCCCAATATCTAAGCCAGAGTTATATACCACTAGGTGTAATACCCCAAATTTGTCCTACCCTTCTACTTCTATCTGACTTATACATCTCATACTTTTTTATGCACATAAACTTCATTAGGTCATCTAACATATCATGCATCATTAATAAATAAATTGGCATAAGATCATGGACTTCGAGGAATAAGGGTTGGTGTATGGCTTTAAGGCTCTCATCTTCGCACAAGCTTGTTTCGGTCGATTTCTCCATTGATAATTTGTTTGAAGCTAGGGTTTTATTTTCTGGACTTCTTTATCATTAAATTACAGGGGTATTCTTTCTTCTCGACATCAAGTTGCGATCTTTCTTCAAGGATTAAGAATTAGGATTTTTCGTCCATTATGCTTGAACTGGGGGTCATTAGATTAAGGCTCGATCTTGTGGTTATCTTGAGCCTCTCTTTCTCTAACACTGTGGACTTCTTTTAGTGATACAATTTTTGGTTCTCATCAAACACTTGCCGCTTCAATTGTGAGTCATCCTAAGGCTATCTCGAAAGGCTGCAAGCTTAAGCAGTGAGGAACATCGTCTTATAACCTCCACACGAATGATGATTTATTCCCATAATCATGTAGACTGCAAGAGGGGTTCCATGTGTATTTGTTCTTCAATAAATTTCAAAGGGGTTGTATAATTACTTAAATTGCAAATGGTTGAAGATTTTGATATATCCATGGCCATTAAGATCTTGTTCAAGGATGCTTCAATATGTCATACAAAAAGGTTATCATATAAGAAAATCGTATCTTTTACGAGTTATTTCAAATGGTCCTTTCTTCATCAAATGAGGTTTAGCTATTCCTTGTATGTTCACGAGCTCTAGGCAAGAGAAGAAGATTCAATAGGATACTATTTGAAAATTGGAAGTTTGTACACTTTATGATGCAAAGCTCTTCGTCGGGTCTATTCGCTTACTTGTGATATAATATGCTTTGGGGGACTTCATTTCAAAAAAACATTAAAATCAAAATCCTAAGCTTCTTCAATTATGGTTTTGAAGTGAGGATTAAGAAAGATGCAAGGCTCGTTCATTTGAAGGTGTTTAGGCATGTTTTCATTCAAAAGCAAAGAAACTCGACGTTACAAGTTTGTTCTTGGAAAAGGCTCTTATTAAATTCATATCACAACCATGGAGTTATATGCAACATAAAATTAAAAGATCTTGGAGATACAAAAGGCAATTTGGAAGAGAAGACTACTTGGAATATTTGGGCTTCATCATTAAAATTCAAGGGTTCACATTCATTCAATGATATAATCTTTACAAGTTCTAAAGCATTACTCGTGATTTGTCAAAGGGTTATCCAAATTCATTCTCGTTCATTCGAGGTCATAACCATGCAATTTACAAGCGGTGTCATTAGAACATTACAAGAGAAGATTTCAAAAGGGCGTTTACATCCAAAATTACTAAATCAAAAACAAGAATTTACATTAAATATTCAAGTGGTCTAAAGCTAAAGAATTCTAAATCAAGGTCTCCATCATTTCTAAACTTATTTATCTTCAAGCCACTATCTTCCAAGATTGCCCCATTCCAACCTGGTTATGTCCAAGCCTCAGTCCATGTTTCATACCAAAAGAAAACCTGCATAAATAACCATTTTCCAAGCCAGTTCAGTACCAATATGTAATCAAGTTAATTTAATTTGAAATACAAAAATCAACAATTACACCAAGTATTATGTGCTTAAAACAAACCAACACAGTAGAAGAAAATATCTCAAAAAAAAATGGATGCTGACATGATGGAAACGGAAGCATCAAGCTCCGGTCAGAACCCCGACATTCGTGAATTACTCACATTGGCTCGCCAACTCATCAATCAAGGCAAATCTTCTCAAGCCCTTCAAGCGGTGGTCGTGGCAGTGAAGAATAGAGGTGGGGATAAAGATGTATTCCAGTCCTTGAGTCATGCTCGCGAGGTCTATAAAAGTAGACTGCAACAGAACACCGCAACTGATCAGCTGGCTTCTTTGTTTGCCGAGTGTGCTATTGTTGAAGTTTAGCCAGCATTATCTGAACCAACAACCGAACCATCTGCGACTACCATTACCAACCCCCCTTCAGTTACCATAGATGCCAGCAGGACATCCATACAGGCAGAAAGTGGCCGGATGCAAGTAGTATTAGACGCAGGTTCTGATGGAAGTAGTTTCATCTGTTTGAAGTGCGAAGGCCTTGTCTGTGTCCAACGCAAAGACGAGCATTATGCATACTGGTGTTGTTAGTCTCAATGCTCGGATATATAAAGCTGTCATGGTACAATTCAATGTAAAACTTGGTTAGTCTCTCATTTTGAAGGCTCCAATGATGTAAACAATAGTGGTTTAGTTACAAATACAGAAAAATCCAACTAAAGATCGTTTAGGATGTCCATGTTGTGACTCTGATGTTACATTGGAACCAACGTTACCTTTAGTGTGTTTTCTGTTTCATTTTGCTATGAAGAAGTTTTGATAAAGTAATAATTACAAACTAACAAAAATTCTAACAACTTCCTAACCAAATTCATAATTCCCCAACCAACTTCCTATAACTGTCTTCTATAACCAACTAACAGAATCTCTAACAATAAAAAAACAGAATGACTACCATTTCCTATAACCTAACAACTTTTTATTAACTTTCTAAGAGATTGATAACTAACTTAACAAACCATAACATCTAACAACCCATAACTAACTATAACCAACTTTCCATTTCCCAAATCCTAACTAACTTCCAAACTAACAACTAACAAAATTTCTAACAGAATCACTAGCTAAAACTAACTCTCTAACCTCTCATATACACTGTTTATTCTTATAATAGAAAACCAGATCTAATGGCCAGAGATAGTTCTGTCGTAACTAACTTTTCAACCTTCCTCCAACTGTATAAAGTTATTGCTTCTGCAATATTGAACTGGGCACGATTCATTCATAAGAAGAATTACATAAAATTTCAACACTCACCTTTCAACTTTCTCTCTGTGCAATCAATCTTGATTCTTCAACAAATCATCTTCATCATCTCATATTCTTCATCATTTGAAGAATCACCACTAAAATTCAAAAAGAGCTATATCTTTTCTCTGTTTCTAATCTCCAGATTTTTTCTGCCATACTCTACTAGTTCATCTTCATCTTCTACTTCAGTCATCTCCAAGCTTCTTCAAACAACAACACGCTCCTACAACAATATTGAATCCACGACCACATCAGTTTTCTTCTCTGCTCCTTCAACATAATGACACAAATACACAAACGTAGAAAGCAACAATTCACAGAAAAATGCAAGAGATTGAGTAGAAGAAGAATCGAGAACAAAGTCGTACGAGAATAGAAGAAGAGCACAACACTTCTAAACAAGAAAGATAAAGAAGTTATTACCTGCAATGAAGATTCCTCTGGATTTCCGGTACATTCATCGCCGTAAAGGGCCGTCGGAGCCACTCCGACATGTAAGTACTGAACCTCCTCTAATTCTTCATCTTTTTTCTCTTTCTTGGTATCACGATGCACCATTTGATATGTTGAACCATTCCCCCCTGCTCACTGAGATGTAGTCTCCTTCATCAGCGTCAAATTGCATGCTTAGGTCATTTTAGGTTTTGTTCTTTGAGCTCAATTTGGACATTTAGTAAAATTGGAGGAAATTGAATATGGATTCGAAGAGAAAAGAAAGGGACGAATGTGGTTGTTTGTAATGGTCTGAGTTTGGGAATGTGACGACACCATGATGGAATCGCGAGAGAAGAAGGAAAGATGTCAATCGGCGCCGCTGCAAGTGTGAGAGGAAGGAGATCGTGTAGATAAGCTTAAGCATCACAATATTGTTAACCCTAACAAATCTTCAAACGACACCGTCCCCTCATTATTCTTTTTTTCTTTTTTTTCTTTTGCCTTTTTTTTAATTGATAATAACAGTAGTGATAAAAACAAATTAATATCAAAATGGATTGAAAATTTGAGTTTGTTGGGCCTGAGTGCTTCGTTAACCTCCCTTTAGCTCGCGAACCGTTTTTTGGAACTAATTTGTAAGCAAAACAAAAAAACTAGTCGTGGACTCAACCAGTTGGGCCCAGCGCCCTTACTAAGCCATACACCCTGAATTCAGTTTATATCCCTGGGGTTAATCTATGACTTTCTTTTAATTTCATTCATTTTTTTCACTTTTTAATTTTAATGTTTTTATGTTAATAAAATTATAAACTCAATAAAAAAAAAGGACTTGTTAAAATTTCTTAAATAAAATTTAGGAGTTAATTCTTTAGTCTTCAATAGAATTTTCCACATGAAAAAACTAATAAAAATACTTTTTCTTTTAGTTTTTATTCATATTTTCTTATGTTGTGCCTCGTTATTTTTGACACGTTTGTTCATTGTGCGAGGAATTTCTGATTATGCTTTGCATTTGCAATACGCGTTCGCTTTTATCGTAGTTAAATATTGTTTCTGACTTTGTTTGTTTCTTGGTGAAGCTTGCTCGACGCGTACTCCTTGATTTTTCAGTACTTTCGATTCGCTCTTGACGATTTGTTCACTTTGGTAGCCTCCGCTACTACTCTTACACTTCTCTTCATTTTATTGCAATTCGTTATCACTTTATAGAAATCATGAGAATTAGGGCGTTATCATAAACCATATGCATGCCAACATCAGGTAGAATTCCCTCAAATTCTAACTTTAGGTCTAACAATACATAATAGCATTAGGTTTTGAAGTAGGCTAGTCCCCAATTGACTTTTCTTTCTCCTTTTCGCATACGCACCTAAAACTAAAACTTCTTTTTCTTTTCAAAAGAATTCAAAACACTTTAAAACTACTGATTCGAATCATGCTTTTGCTTAGTACGGGAAACGATAAGCGGGTCTCTTCTCGATCTTATCATTCTTCATCTCAAGCATATGTGTGGTTCAATTCTCAAAGACTCCTTTCATGACTAAGTAGAAAAGTGGCTAATATCTCTCTCTTGAGGTCGACTAGCCATTATCTGCAACGAAAACACAAAACAAACTCAGACCATTTTGTACGCTCGAACACTTTTCTAAAAAAACCTTTTCAGGTAAGGACACGATTAATTTACTTCTGTGCCAACGCATAAGTCTCCAACGGTCGAGCTGCGGCAGAATGCGGAATTAACTTCGTCCATAAAAAAACATCTACAACGAAAATACAAAACAAATTCAAATCTTTTGCGTGCTCGAGCACCTTTCTTAAAAACCCTTTTCAGGTAAGGACATGATTAATTTACTTTTGTGCCAACGCATAAGTCTCCAAAGGTCGAGCTGCGGCAGAAGGCGGGATTAACTTCGTCCATAAAAAACACAAACAAACAAAAACATATGAGCCGAACTACGGTAGCTCTGATTCCTCAAAAAGGATACGTAGGCATTGGGGTAGGGCCCAGGCGAGCACAATTTTATTTTCCCTACATTCTTTTCCCCTTTCTTTTGCATGCATTCCTCCAGTAGTATAGTAAACAGTAAGCATAGATTAAACACACCCATAAGATAGATAACAAGAGTGGATACCGTAGAGTACTACGGCCGTGTGGGGTGCTAATACCTTCCCCTCGTGTAACAGACTCCCTTACCCGATCTCTCGGTCGCAAGACCGTGACTTCTCCCTTCCTCAGGTTTTCTCGATGTTTACCTTTCTCTATATGTGGGATAAAAGACGTTCGATGGCGACTTCATTGTTTGATGATTTTCAGCCGGTTGTTTAACTAGGAATACGTAGGATTAGAGTGGAGAGTCATGACGGTTGATAGGCATATGCCCTGTCGTGTCCGATCATGAGAGCCACTGTCAGAGTAGGTTTTAATGACGATACTGTAATTATCACGTATGTTGTACGACGAAGGTACTTTCAAGTGAACCTACGACTCTGATTCTCCCTTGTCTTACCTTTACCTAGACTACACCCGTGAGTGGGGAGGGTTTGATTCTTATAGGTACCAATGGTGACTTTTGGGTTCTGTTGGTGATTTTGTTCATGTTGGTAACCATGTGTTCTCCTAGTTTTGTTCCGGACTTCTCACTTTGTGATAACCGTTTATTTCGATAATTCAGCATTTATCCAGCATTCTGGAAGCCTTGATTCTGTACAGTTGTGGATCTACATGGTACTTGGTTCTTGTATGTTTTGAAGTTATGCCAAACTATTGATCTTGTGTATTTCATATGGTTCAAAGATAGTGAATCACTTATCTATTATGATGGGAACCTTGATCCCATGTCTTTGTATACATAATATGTTAACACCATTTTAACACACATGTTTTTTCCATTTCCAAGGAACCATTCTTGAGAGCTTTGTGTTGCGCTTCTCCACCTCTTACTGGTTTAAAATCAAAATTAAAAGCGTGTGAGTTCCTTGAAAATGATTGAAGATGACATGGCACCCACTCATGCACCTCATGCATATTCATGAATTTAAAATGGGTACTCATAGTTGGAGATTCATATTTAGACTTGGGACACTTGCCAAAGTTATAGACTTGAACTCTTGCTATCACGTGTTCAGAGATCAGTTAAGGAACAACTTCGCATGGGATTAACCGAGACGAAGATTCAGATGGGTTTGTTTCTGGTATACATTCAAGCTTTGTCTCGTGATCGGGAACTCTTCGAGAAGGAAGATAATCTGTTGAAGACCCAGTTGAGTCAGGTCATGGAAGTCTTGATGATAGTGTCAGCAACCCTACACCGAGTTTTTCAACATTAGTTATTCTCTTCTCCTCATCTTTTGGGATTTCTTTCAAAACCATGGAGTACCTTGTGGATTTCATCCACTATCTTGAGTTCTTGGAACGCCTTATCAGCAGATGATTCCAATTTACCAATTGAATTCAAGGGATATGTTTTATCAACAAAGGCAGAAGTAGGTATGGAGAATGATTTGTATTCCATCTCAGTGCTTTATTCTCATTTGTTTCCACACTTGTTTGAACTTTAGTGGGTAAGGCTCCATACTTCAGTACCGTCCACAAATTCCCTTTCCAAATCCTATTGTCAACTCCATATGTGGTTACCACACCGGGGCCCCTGATTATTCATTCAGAAGCACTCTCCCCAACTTTATGCTGCTTGATATTCTCGTCAGCAGTCAATATTTGTTCCCCCAAGTGAATGCATGGGGCAAAGCTTCTAAGCAAAGATAGAAGAAGACATAAAAGTATGTTAATACCATCTCAATGACTTAAATCATGGAACTTCCTCATCTATTGGGAATTCAGTAGATTAAGCTTCCGTTAGCTCCTAAATTCGACAACCACCACATATTGATCTTATTGGCCAAAAAATAGATTGAACAAATCTAAGTTGGAAATACTTCGATAGAAGAACTTGTAACAAAAAGGTTGTGTGGAAGTCTCCCTTGCTAAGAAGAAGAAAACACTTAGAGGATTTTCTAAGTTAAAGTTGGTTTTCGACTGAGAGGCTCCCGTGGCCTTCGACTAAAAGGTTCTCGTATCAGCAAGCGAGTAATTTCAAATCTGAAGAAAAGGAGGGAAAGGAAGTTCACTTGACAGTTGAGGAAAGCATCGTGGCATAAAGATAGAGGTCGAAGCACATGCAGAGGACATTTGTCCTCATCCTGGAACGAGGAAACTGCTCTACGATTACTTAGTTTCAGTATAAATATATGAGGTTTGTGTAAAAATTCCGTGTGTTCAACATATTGTACAAGTTACTCAAATATATCCAAGTACCCGTTGTGAGAGAAAAGATGTTGAGAATGTACGTTTGAAACACCATCTTTTATTTTCAGTCAAAGTATTTACAATTCATTTACATTTCCTTGCAAACTTTATCATTACTGCAAATTTACTCTATCTCGTCTTTACTTGCACTTGTTATCATTTTTCAACCTTTATCCTTAAACTCTTCTCAACCCATTTCTACTTACTTTTTACTTGCACTTTTACCAAGTTTTCGTCTGCATCTTGCCTCTACCCTTAAATTCTCCCCTTAACCTTTTTCACTTAAATTTATTAAACTTAGGAAATAACTTAGCATATGTTCTAGGATCAATCTGATCGATCCTGCAAGTCACCAAAATAACCCTTTTTGTAAGATCAGCGAGTGTTTACCAATTTACACGGTAAACAAATTGGCACACCCAGTGGGACGTTGCTAAGTTTTCCTGTTCTACAAACACTGATAAAAACATTTTTTATGCTTCAAGTAATTTCTTTTCTTTCAAAGATTGTTGTATGTTATTGAGAAGTGGCGAAACAACCACTCACGAATACGTACCTAAGAGAAGAAATAGTAAAATGGCTAATCCGTCTAGTAGTGGAGAAATGCCTCCATGAATCTCTAGCGTTGGAAATACTGTTATACCAACAGTTAGTGAGCCTATTCCATCAACAATTGGTTCGAAACTAGCGTTGATGGCTACACAAACAAGACCAATACTTTCTTATGTAGGTCCCATGGGTCCACCAGGAACTCCCCCACCAAGGGGAAATCTAGGGGTTCGACCCTACGTCCCTCCAGGGTTTTCGACGGCCTGGATGGGTCGAGAACAACCTTATGGCATGCCAACTACTAAAATGGCAAGCCTTATGAATGATTCGTCTACATTTTCAGAACCTTTGGTGAGTACATCGTCACCATTGCAGGGATCTGGAACTGGTATGGAAAATTTGGGTAGGAACCAATTCTTCGGAGGAATAGGAACATCCCACACCATGATGCCAAGCCTCACAAATTATTCTACAATGATTTTGAGGCAACAAATGGATGAAAGCAACCATGACATGGTGAAAATGTTGGCGCAAACTTTGAGTACAATGCTTAACCCTCTAATACAAAATATCACCTAGTTGAATCAGCAAATGACAGCACAGATGACACACATGGCTGAATTTTTTGGGGTTCCCTAACCTATTCGACAACCCCAAAGAGAGTTCGTAAGAGGAAATCAAGGTATAATATTAGAGGATGATATGACCATTAACCAAAATCCACAGCTAGAGGGGATAAACCATAGATTGGAAATCGAACAACCTAGAGTCGAAATACCCAGGGTTGTCCCACAAATCCCTAGAGTTGTCGAACAAGGTATATTTATGGTAAATAGAAACCACAATGATGATGAAGTAGTACAGCAGGTTCGACATCACAACTATGCACCAGATAATAACTTGACAGCCATGGTTGAGAGAATCATGGCACAAAATGGAGTCAACATTGGCTTTCATAGGCCAAACTTTACATCTCCATTGTTAGATTATATCTTGCAATCAGAATTACCTCCTAGGTGGAAAGTTCCAAAGTTCACCAAATTTCTAGGGGATACGACATATTCCACTGTCGAACACGTAGCAAGGTATTTGATAGAGGCTTGGGAAATTTCAAACAATGAGAATCTTAGGATTAAGTATTTCCCATGTTTCTTGACCAAAAATGCCTTCACTTGGTTTACTACACTCCCAGCCAATTCGATCCACAATTAGAATCAGTTGGAGAGATCATTCCATGACCAGTTCTATATGGGACAAACCAAAATAAGTTTGAAAGAATTGGCTAGTGTGAAAAGGAGGTTCACTGAGCCAATTGACGAGTTTCTGAACATATTTCGATTACTCAAGGCCAGATGCTTTACACAAGTTCCTGAACATGAGTTAGTCGAAATAGCTACAGGAGTTCTAGATTATTCCATTAGGAAGAAATTAGATACTTAATACCTAAGAGATATGGCCCAATTGGCCGATAGAGTTCGACAGGTGGAACGCCTTAAGGCTGAAAAAGCTAAGGCAAATAACAACCATCGAAGAGAAAGGGTAACATATGTCGAAATGGATGATGAAGATCCAGAGATATCTGATGATCCTATAACTGTCGAAGAGAGCGAGATAGATTTAACAGAGTTAAAGAAAGGGCCGCCATACTCTTGCAGACTATTAACGCCCGCAAATGGAAAAAATCCTATTGAAACTGAAAAGAATAGTGATAGGTTCCCAAAGAAAACATATAGTTTTGACGTCACAAAATGTGACGAAATATTTGACTTACTAGTTATAGATGGCCAGATGATAGTGCCCCCTAGGGAAAAATTCCTCCTTTAGATCAAAGGAAAAAGAGATATTTTTGTAAATATCATAATTTTTTAGGCCATAAAACCTCACAATGTTTTCTTTTCAGGGATCTCGTTCAAGGCGCAATCAAAGATGGAAGGCTTAAGTTTTCTGACAAGCCACCCATGAAGATTGACTCAAACCCATTGCAAGATAAGGCCAACTATGCTGAACCTTCCAGCATTAACATGATCGAAGTCTCATCAAATTTCATTAACAAACCCATCTTTGGCAGTTTCACTGAAGATGTTAGCAAAGAAGCTGTCGAAATGCTAAACAAAAAGGCTATTGAAGGCCTAAACAAAAAGGCTACCGAAGGCCTAAACCAAAATGCTACTGAAGGTCTAAACAAAGGGGAAACTGAAGGTTCAAACAAAGGAACTACTATAGTTTCCAACCTGGCCGCTGTAGCAGGTTCGACGGAGAGCCTAGAAGCCAAGATGCAAAAGTTGAATATAACTAATAAGAGCAATGTGCAAATCAATATGGTTGATGTAACTGAACCTAAGGCTTCAGAAGATGCCATAAGATAAGAGGAAGTCAACAAAGTTGCATTTCCTAAAGAAAATGAAGATCTGGAAGACTTTATGCAAAAATGTCAGCGGAAGAAGTCGGAAGTCATGCTGTGCCCAAGATGTAGCTCCATTTTCGACAAAAAAGTTGATGAACACATATAGGGTATGTGTGCGGCAAAGAAGAAATGGGGAATCAATTCCCAACCCAACATGGATCCTGAGGTGAGATATGACCCTAGAAGAGGGTACCAAAAGGGGCGATTTAATCAGGTGAATAGGCCACCAATGTTCAGGCTTCTAACAAATGTCCCTGTGGACACCTGGTTGAAGACAACAAACAGGAAAAGGCCCAACGAGGAAAAATGGATAACATTTGATGTGCCAAGAGGATCCTCCTTGGCCTATAGAAAAGAATTCCAAACAACAAACAAAGTGGCTCATGTGTCGAGCAACTATAAGGGCAAAAACCGCATGATACACTCTTAATGGAGGAGATATCAAAGACAGCGGTATGTCGAAAGAGAGGTTACACAAGGGCCCCAACCAGAAACAAGCACTAATGTTCCACAAAGAAAAGGAAAGGGCAAACTAAGAAAGCCTTTGGAAAGAGAGACAGGTGCTAGAAGACTGAAGTGGCCTAGACAAAATGAATCAGAAGATGAATATGATTCTGGATCTAACGCTACATTGGATATCATGGTCAATGTGGTGTCAGTGTTACCCAAGGAGTATGACCGACAAGTCGAAATCGAAGAGACCGACAGGGAGGTCGAACAAGATATGGCCAAACATAGGCCAATTTGTTATTATGTTAGGAACAACAGTTGTGTCGAAGAGTAGAATCCTTTCTTCTAACGCCCCACTAAGGCGATGAAGAATCACCTCAAACCATTGTTCATCAGGGTAAAAGTAGGAGAAGCAACCATAAATAAGGTTCTGGTTGATTGTGGATCCACAGTCAACATAATCCCACAAAGCATGCTGCAAAAGATGGGCAAGGGGGATGAAGACATCAAACCCCATAAAATGGTTCTATCGAACTATGAAGGTGGAGTTAGGACTACCATGGGAGTAATATAGTTGGAACTCCAAGTGGGATCCATAGTTCGACCAAGGATGTTCATGTTCATCTCCACAAGACCCAATTACAACATGCTCCTAGGAAGGGAATGGATCCATGGCATAGGAGCAATGCCATCATCAATGCATCATCGTGTCACAATCTGGCGCCCAGATGGCATAGTGGAAAATATCGAAGTTGACCAGAGCTATTATATGGTCGAAGTGAACAATGTTGGCAAGATAAGCTTTGTCAGAAATTTGGCCGACATAGGGCCATGTAATCCTCTAGATTTTGACTTGGCGCCAGCCCCCAACGCCTTCCGTTCCCTATACTTGTATTCAGATCATGGGTTTCAATGGGATATGGAGGATTTGTCCAACATCGATTTTGGAGGAATTGATGATATACGGCCAAATGGTCGGGGAAGTGAATTCAGTGATTATGACTGATTCATAATCCTTGCAAAGGATTTCGGCATATGTAGCCGAAAATAGAATGATAGTGGCCCTAGAGGCTGAAGTGAAGTATATGGCTATTAAAGACGATAAACAAGTGCCATTTCCTAAAGGTCCTGAGAAAGACTCAGACCCAGAGCCACATGACTTAAGAAGGGAGGAAGTGCAAAGCTAGAGGCTAGATGCCATCTATGATGATCAGCCTTTGGGTTTTGAAAAGGATCCGTTGGCAAATAATTTTAAAATGCTAGCACAAGATCCTCTTGAAGAAATAGACCTGGGCGAAGGTTTGGTGAAAAGACGAACATACATCAGTGCGAAGATAGATCCAGCGCTCAGGGTCGAAATAATCCAATTGTTGAAGGAGTTTAAAGTCTGCTTTGCATGGGATTATGACGAAATGCCTGGTCTCGACAGAGGATTGGTAGAGATTTAACTACCAATAAATCCTGGAAAAAAGCCTGACAAGAAAACTCTAAGGAGATTTGAACCAGAGATCTTGTCGAAGATCAAGACGGAAGTCGAAAGACTGCTGAAATGCAAGTTCATCCGAATGACCAGGTATGTCGAATGGATTGAAAATATAGTACCTATTATGATACGGTGGCAGAACCAAATTGTTTAATACTGGTTTGCATTTTGCGTTTTTTGTTCGCAAAATGTCGCGGTAAGAAAAAGTCGCCACCGACTTTTATTTTATCCAACTGGAACAGAAAAAAGCACAGAAAAATTCCTTTTTCGAGATTTTGAGTACGGGTGGTAGATTATAGAAAGGGAAGGTATTAGAACCCTTTATATCCGTGGTTTTCCACGGGCTCTTAGGTACTTGCTCATCATTTTTAAAAATTGCTTCCGTGTTTGTGTTTTGAAAAGTTTTTACTTCGTTTTAACCCTTGCTTCTGTCTTCAAGAGTGTTACGAAGTGTTTTGAAAACTTTAGTTTGAAAAAGAGTGCAAGTCTGGAAAAGTTTATTTTGAGCAAGTACCTACTAGCATCTACCTACTCGAAGAAAGAATGTTTCTGTTTTTGTTTCCTTTAAACAACACTATCCCACTATTAAAGAGTAGGTAGCACTGTCGTTGGAGTTGTAAGGGTCAATTCGAAAGGGACGTACGATCACTAAAGCAATGTTAGGACGTCTTAGTAATAACCCTAGTGTCTTAAGATCATATTCGAGGCAACATTTTCGAATGGGACATTTGATCTTTGTTTAGACAAGAGGGCAACCACTAAGATACCATATACTTAATGATCGTTTACCGAAGGCAACCAAAGTGTGAGTATACCCTAGGAGTGCGCAAGTGCGAGTGATTTGATTTTAATTATTATCTTTTCACATTTAGGGTTTGCTAACCATTTTAAAATTAACATACAGTCTTGTCTATTATCATACATCTAACAGTTAATATTTGCGAAAATTAAAATGCGAGAAATAAAACTATGCTATTACAAGGCTTCGGGGAGGGGGATTAATTACATAGCCAAAAAACCCATAAAAAGATAAATAAAAGAAAAATCCTAATTAAACTATTTCATACCATGAGCAGTTACATTAGTATCGTAAAAATAATAAATGCGCACGATGAATTGAGAATGAGAAAAAAATTAGGGTTTTGACCCCGTCTAAACTTAATTGAAAGAAAAATCATTTTTTGTTGTTTTGGATTATTTTGAGAAAATAAGGTTTTAATTGAGTAAATACAAACCTAATTACTAATTAATTTAATTTAAGAAAAATAATTAATTTGACCTATTTTTGCATTTTTATTATTTTAAGAAAAGAAAATAAAAATTAAATCAAACAAACCCTAATTTTCTAATTCATTTTAAATTATTTACAAAAAGGTTAGAATTACCCTAAAATTAAATTAAACTAATTATTAAATTAAATTTGATAAAAATAAAATCTAAATCTAAATTGTTGAAAATTGATTTTATGAGTTTTGTAAAAAAGAATTAATTTTATGTTAGAAAATAATTAATCAAAATAAATTAAATAAAAGAAATAGAAAATAGAAAAGAAAATAGAATTGGCCTGGTTATTTCAGCAGGAAAGGGGGTATGATTAGCACTTTCTGGGCCCAAATGCTAACAACCCGTTTAACTTTTCCAGATTCCATGCGTCTGCTTGACTCACGCCCATGATAGGACCTCATGTGATAGGCGTTGGATCTGGCATGCTGGAGATCTGATGGTTGAAGGATGACGGCGTAGGGTGGTCTCCTTGTGTGCATATGTGCCTGATTATGTAAGAAGAAAAATCATGAAATAATATGGGGACCTGGAGATCGAACCCAGGCCCTTTGGCAATTTCCCTTGTACACTGACCATCCGAGCTAGCGTGCTTTTGTGTATATGGGACAACAAATAATGATTATAATGGAAAAACAAAATAATAATTACAAAACACGCGCAGTTTGAATAGGCGAATCAGGGATTGCCACGCCACCCTTCTTCTTCCTCCCTCCGTTGGCAAAAGTCCAGGACTTTTACCTACAGACAAAGGGTGTAGGTATAATCCTTGTCCATTCCAAACCTCATCCCTGTATGATAAATCAATTCCAGTGGTACCAATCAGCTCGTTGCAATCTCACGAGCATCATGGTACCACTCTCCATGGCTAATTATTCCTGCAAGCAAAATCCCTAAAAATGAAACCTAAACCCTAATCATGGCAACTTTCTGTATGGTTAACAAAAATGCAATTAAGTATTGTCATTAGCTTGCAAATGTTTCAAGGATTCAGAATATATCCATAAAATATGCTAACAATGCCAGAATTATGAGATACGATTTCAAAAAAGTATGAATGTCGCGAGATGCTTACAATGCGTATCTGGGCACGAAAATGCTTGCTAATGATTGGGATAGAGTCCTTGGATGCCTAACAAATGAATGATATGCTTGGAATGACTTGAAGAAGCATGGAACTGAGAAAACAGTTTGCAACTTTTTCTTGATTTTTTGAAAGTTATTCTTCTCCTTTCACGCCTCCAATCCCTTTGCTTTTGGTCTGCCAATGTTCTATATGTACCCAAGAATGAATTAGGTTACAAACTTTCTTCAAATCTTTCTTAATTAAGATGATTGAATCATGATTTGATTCTTATGTAAATCTTTCCAAATCAAGCCAAATCCAATATTTTTGTGTCCAAATGAAGCTTGCACGATTTGATTTCCTTTCCTGCTGTATAAGAGGCCTAAACATGCACAAAATCTCAAGCTTTGATTAGTTTTGATATTTTCATGATTTTATTTTGATTTTATTTGATTTAATTGAAATAAAAATCAAAATAAATGACAAAAATAAAATAAAGACAAGTGGGAAGGATCATGGGCCGTGGACCATGTTACAAAATCAATACAAGCACAAAAGGTTGGGCCCATTTGATAAAAATTGCAATTTGAGATATATTTGACTTTTGGCAATTTTGCAAAAAAGGTCAACTTTGCCAATGCATAAATCCTTCAATTTTGACCCTAGATATGTGTTCTTTGACTTTTTAGAAAGATTGAGATGTCCTCTAAGCAACCCTTTTTGTCTCATCTCAATTGTGTCTTCCATGTTCATCTATGAAGCTTTGACAAAAAAGGTGTTTTTGTTGACTTTTCAAAATGGCCTATAATGTCCAAATTTGTATCTTCTTGTGAGTTCAAATTTTGAAATTGGGAGATGAATGTGAATTGTAGGGCATTGCATCATATTAAAAATGAGCTTTGGATGGGTCATTTTTGATAAAGTATGAGAAAGTTATGCTTGGTCAAAGTTGAGTTGACTTTTCCTGTAAAACCCTAATTTAGCAACTTTTGGGTTTTGATGAATTGTGAGAAATCCTTGAGGAATCATGATCAACCCTTCATCAAATGATGAATAATACTTCAAAATGAGGATGTTGACCAAAAATCTTGAAGTTTGACTGTATGTAGGACACAATTGACTTTTGCCCTAGCACAGTCGATTTTCAGGCCTTTGAGCAATTGACTGAGCAAATCTCCTCTGTAAGGCTTGAAACTTGACATGGATGATCTTGAGAACATATTAGGACAATGGTGAGCATTTTGGATCCTTTTGACTCAAGTACCTTGATGCAACATGAAACCCTAATTTGAGGTAGACTGCCTTAGGATAGAGTTTGTCTGGTCAACCCTTGGACTTCCTTGAGCAATTTGAGGACCTCACTTGAAATGTATTGAGGAATATGGGAGGGAAAATTTTGGGGAGCAACACCTATTATAAAGAAAAATGGTACCTTAAAGGTGTGCATTGATTTTAGAGATTTAAATGCTACAACACCCAAAGATGAATATCCAATGCCTGTGGCAGAAATGCTGGTTGATTATGCTGCTGGCTTTGAATACATGAGTATGCTTGATCGATATTCTGGGTTTAATCAAATTTTCATTTCTGAAGAGGATGTATCGAAAACAACATTTTGATGCCCTGGAGCTTTAAGCACTTATGAATGGGTAGTGATGCCCTTTGGCCTGAAAAATGCAGGGGCAACATATCAAAGGGCAATGAATTTATCTTCCATGATTTTATTGAAAATTTTATGCAGATTTATATTGATGATATTGTTGTCAAATCTGTTTCAGGGAAGAGTCACATAGGCCACCTTCAATAGTCCTTTGAAAGGATGAGAAGCTATGGTCTAAAGATGAATCCTCTAAAGTGCGCTTTCTGCGTAAAAGCAGGGGATTTCTTCGGCTTTGTGGTCCATAAAAAAGGAATCGAACTAAACCAGAACAAGACCAAAGACATTTTGGAAGCAAAAATGCCAACTAGCAAGAAGGAGTTGCAATCTCTGCTTGGCAAGATAAATTTCCTGAGGAGATTTATATCCAACTTAAGTGGAAAGACACAAGCCTTCTCACCACTACTTCGACTCAACAGATGAGGATTCGAGTGGGGGCAAGAACAACAAGAGGCCTTCAACAAGATCAAAGGATACCTCACCAAGCCACCTATTCTGGTACCTCCTTGTAGAAATAGGAGTATGAGATTGTACATAGCTGCATCTGATAAAACCCTAGTGAGCATGTTAGCTCAAGAGGATGAATATGGTGTCAGCAGACCCATCTACTACCTCAGTAGAGTTTTAAATGATGCAAAAACTAGATATAACAAAATTGAAAAACTATGTTTGTGTCTTTACTTCTCATGTACAAAACTCAAGCAATATATTAAACTAGTTGATGTTTATGTTTCGTCTCATTTTGATGTTTTCAAATATATCTTGTCAAAACCCATCTTGCACAGTCGAATTGGTAAATGGGCACTTACATTGACTGGGTATTCACTAACCTTTATGCCTATCAAGGCTGTAAAAGGTCAAGTGGCAGTAGACTTTATAGTTGACCATTCAATAAATTAAGAATCATTAAACTACTTGGAGAATGAACCCTGGAAGTTATACTTCGACGATTCCAGACATAAAGATGGAACTTGAGTAGGAGCTCTAATTATTTCTCCAAGTAAAATTCCAAAAACATTCAAGTACAAAATCGAAGGTTCTTGTTTGAACAATGAGGCTGAGTATGAAGCTCTAATCGTAGGCATTGAAATCTTGTTGGAATTGGGGGCAACTCAAGTCGAAATAATGGGAGACTCAGAGTTAGTCATAAGGAAAATTACGAAAGAATACAAATGTATAAGAGAAAATATTATCATGTATTTTGTAATAGCCAATCAATTGTTGAAAAACTTTTAAGTGATCAACATTCGACATATACCAAGATTGGAAAATCAAGTGCCTAATGACTTAGCACAAATTGCGTCTGGGTATAAAATTTCAAAAGAAAAATTACAACAAGAAATCGTAGTTAGAGGAAGAGTAACATCAACCAAGTTGTCTCCAACAGATTTGGAAACAACAAAACGGGGTACACTGACTAAGAAAATTTCGAAATTTCGTTCATAGACAATATAACAGAACATTATTGGAGAAAGCCTATAGTAGATTATTTGCAAAATCCAATGGCTTCGACAGGACGAAAGACAAAGTATAGGGTGTTAAGTTATATTCTAATGGGAAATGAGTTATTCAAAAAGACGCCTGGAGGAATACTACTGAAATGCCTAAGTGAAACAGAGGCATACATAGCCCTTTCAACTACACATGCTGGGGCATGTGGGGCACATCAAGTAGGCCATAAAATGAAATGGTTGTTGTTTCGACAAGGATTATATTGGCCTACTATGTTGAAAGATTGTGTGGAGTTTACAAAAGGCTGCCAAGAATGTCAAATACATACAGTCATCCAACATGTACCTGTAAGCGATCTTCATTCAATTGTGAAACCTTGGCCTTTTAGAGGATGAGATTTGGATCTCATTGGGGAGATTCGACCAACATCATCTAAAAGCCAAAAATATATATTGGTGGGCATTGACTATTTCACTAAGTGGATTTAAGCAATTCCTTTAGTCAACACAGACCAAGAAAATGTCATTAAATTTATTCAAAAGAACATTATATATAGGTTTGGAATCCCTGAGACAATAATAACTGACCAAGGATCAATATTTACTGGTTGAAAAATGCAGGAGTTCGCCACAGAAATTGGATTCAAGCTGTTAACGTTTACACCTTATTATGTGCAAGTCAATGGCCAAGTCGAAGCAACAAATAAGGTAGTAATTGGCTTGATAAAAGATAATGTAGGAAAAAATCCAAAGAATTGGCATAAGACGTTGGACCAAATCTTATGGGCATGTCGAACTTCCCCTAAAGAAGCTACCAGAACGACACCATTTTGATTAACCTATGGTCATAACGCAATGTTGCCAGTTGAAATCTGTCTACAGTCAACTAGAATTCAGAGACATCAAGATATTCCTTCAGAATCTTATTAGAATATGATGTTAGATGAACTAGTTAATTTGGACGAAGAAAGACTGAGGGCTTTAGGTCTTTTAAGGACACATGAGAAAAGAGTGAAAAAATCTTACAACAAGAGAGTAAAACCCAAGACATTCTTTCCTGAAGTGCTTGTATGGAAGGTAATTCTCCCAATGGATCGAAGGGATATGAACATGGGAAAATGGTCTCCTAAATGGGAAGGACCTTTTAAGATCATTCAAGCATTTTTTGGTGGTGCCTATGAGATCGAAGAACTAAATGAAGATAAAAGACTCTTGAGATTAAATGGTAAATATTTGAAAAAGTATAAACCTGCACTTCAAGAGGTCAAAATAGTCAGCATTTAATCTTAGTCGAAGTATATAGCCAAAATGGAAGATGCATTAAAATTAGCCAAAATGGCTCGAAGTCATTAAATAAACATCATTTTACAAAAGAAGTCTAAATCAAAATGGTAGATTGGCTTTAATTTGGAGATATTTGATCTTTTGGAGTTCCAAGCGCCTTTCACACAGATCCCTTGATTGATGTAGAGCCTCAATATTTGCATGTAAGGCTTGATCCCGTTCAGCATATTGCAATCCATTGTTAAGTTCCTCTTGGCTCTCAGCATCATTGTTGACGGCAAGAAGCTCTTCTTTGCGTTTGTCATTTGCGGCAATCTTGGCCTCCAACTCTTTAATCTGAGCTTTCATATTGGCTGTGCTTTGGTCAATCTCTTCGACCTCCTTTTTCCTAGCTTCTCATTCCTTTGATAGCTCATTTAGCTTCGAAGCTGACTCAGTAGCAACGACCCAGGCAGCGCCAACTCGACCATTGGCCTCTTCAATTTCACGATTAAGAGTCCTTCGGAGATTGTAATCAGCTGAAACCTAATCAATGATCGAAGTTAGATCTAGAATGATGCTATCTATATTAGGAGAGGCAACAAGAATGTCGACAACTCTTAAAGTATTCTTCAGAAAGGAAGGGCAGTAGGTTCTCCCTCTAAGGTCAACATCAAATCTCTTTTAAAAAGTTAAGCCTTAACTTTCTGAAGCGCCTCTTCAAGGGGAGAAGTCGAAGTAGATTTTCCAGATGTAGTCGAAGCATCGAGGATTTGATTTGAGGAACTTTCCTTGACTTCGAGGATGGCATTCAAATAGCCAAGAGGGTTATTTCATTTAAGTAGTGCCAAGTCCTCTTTATTATGGGACCCTGTCGAAGTGACCCTTTCATTGGTGACACGAGCCACATTTTCTACAATTGACAGATCCTGTAGTTGGACATGGACACCTTTAACATTAGTGAAATTCTGGCTGCAGATACTCAATGTCACGTTCAATGTTATGACACCGTATCTGACTTACTATATGACAGTAAATACAAAAGCAATAAAGAACACAGTCAATTGTTTACCCAGTTCAGTGTGCAACAACACCTACTCTGGGGGCTACCAAGCCAGGGAGGAAATCCACTATAAGAGATGTTAATTCAGGAATAAACCAACCAGTTTATCTCCTTCACTTAAGACCTACCCAATGCAATTCCAATCTAAGTACAACTTAAACCTGAGTTCCTACTCACTCCCCCTCAATCACAGCAGTGATACATAAACCAATTTGACTTAAGAATTGATGAAGACACTCTTAAAAAAAAAACACTTGATTAAGCTTCACAGCTTTTTAATCAAGCAACACAATCACTCGTGCTTCACAGCTTTGAGTGATGCACACAACTAACTTGACTCTGCTTCACAGCTTTAGTCAAGGAACATTCAAACACTCTTGCTTCAAAGCTTTGAGTGCTACACAACCCTTACAATTAGAAACCTATTCCAAGGCACTTATCACAATGATAATTGCTTGGAGTACAATAATCAAACCTATACAGATTACAAATGATCTTCTGATCAATAAAAGGGATGCATTGAAAAACAGCAGCTCTGTTGAATATATAGCAGCTGCAACTTCAGTTAGGGTTTCCACAAAAACCTAGGGTTAATTCCGTTTGACCTAAAGACCAGGTCACAGGACTTTATTAACCAGGTTAGGGTTGAGCTAGGTTACCCCTCAGAAAACGCAGGATTCTGTTCAGGAAAGACTGAGTTATTTTCCTGAAAAAACTCAGACTTATCCAACCTGCAAACCTGTTAGTTCAGAACAGGATGTCATAACATCTGTTATGACATCTGAGAAAACCTGTCTACTGATTTAGCAAAATGTGATCATTTTGCAAAATGCTCAGATACACACTTATAAACATCAGTACTTGAATTACAATATTTTTCTGCAAAGGTACCTAATGAGTCAGTACAAACTGAACTAGAATGTTATGACATCAGTCATGACATTCACACATACACTTGGGATTTACCAAAAATGCAAGCCAATACCTAAACACCTACAAACTCCCCCTTTGGCAGATTTTTGGCTAAAGACCCTAAGCAATCAGAGATAGATAGCAGCAGAAATAAGTGACAGCAGAAAAATAGAATGTCAAGTACTAATTAAGTAAGTACCAAAATATTCTCCCCCTCTTTAGCCACAAAAGGGCCAAAGATACATGTTCATAAAATTATACAGTTATCCAAAACAAAAATAATAAGAGCAGCAGCAGAAAACAACTGAATACACTTCCAAACTCCACCAGATATCAGCACCAACCAAACAGCAACCAACCTTCAAGCACTGTCATCAGACTCAGAGGATCCGGGCTTCTTTCTTTTCTTATGAGCAATGTCAGCATTCTTCTCTTTGTTTGATGTCTCAACATTCTTAGAGACATCTGGATTTGTTTCAGCATTTGAGCTTTCTTGGTTCAGAGGAACAGAAATGCCAGGAACTGAGTGGTTCTCGTTCAGAATTCTTGAAACAATTTTTGCTATTGCTTGATTAACATAGGCTGTCCCTTCCCTATTTGCAATTTCAGGGGGAACTGAAGAAGAAGGATGAGATGGATTACCAGAGGCAGAAGCTTGGGGCTTTCCTGCATGTCTTGTTCTCAACTCTTTGACCTTGGTGGGGTTAGTTCCCACTTTTCTACGAGAAGAGATCTCCAGAACGTCAGAGTCCAGACAAGAAGAGATTGTCCTAGAATCTTGATCATAGGAAGAGGTTGAAATAGTCGTATTGGATGATGATGGTGTTTGAGACATTTTGACAGTCTTAGAGGACCAACAGCAACTGAGGAGAAATTTCTGATCGAGAGACTGGGTTTTGATGAGGAGACGAGAGGGGAAGGAAGCAAGGGAGTGTCTATTCAACTTCTTAAAAGAATTGTAGGAAATGAGAAAATACAATTTTACACCAATCAGAGCAGGCATAACTCCTTTGATCCTTGTTTTAAGCAAAATTAATTGCTACAATTCCTCATGTTGGCAAATACCCAGCTTACCCCTTAAGTTTTCAAATTGATTTGCATCCAGAGCCTTGGTAAAAATGTCAGCCAACTGTAGCTCAGTGGCAACATGTTCCAATTTGATTGTCTTCTCTTATACAAGGTCTTTGATAAAGTGATGTCGTATGTCAATATGTTTGGTCCTGCTATGCTGAATGGGATTCTTGGATATGTTGATTGTACTCAGATTGTCACAGTACAATGTCATAACATCTTGTGTGACATTATACTCAGTGAGCATCTGTTTCATCCATATCATTTGAGAGCAGCTACTACCAGCTGCAATGTATTCAGCTTCAGCAGTGGAAAGAGACACACAATTCTGTTTCTTGCTGAACCAGGAAACCAGATTACTTCCCAAGAAGAAACATCCTCCAGAGGTGCTTTTTCTATCATCAGCACTACCAGCCCAATCAGCATCACAGTAGCCAGTCAGAGCTGGTTCACAGCCATGAGTATACATCAATCCATAGTTGTAAGTACCACTTACATACTTCAAAATTCTCTTCACTTGATTGATATGACTGACTTTGGGATCAGCTTGGTATCTAGCACAAACTCCAACTGCAAAGGCAATATCAGGTCTGCTGGCAGTTAAGTACAACAAGCTTCCTATCATGCTTCTGTACAGACTTTGATCCACCTTAACCCCACTTGAATCTTTGGAAAGCTTTAGATGAGTAGGAGCAGGAGTCCTTTTGTGACTTGCATTCTCCATACCAAACTTCTTTACAATATTCTTAGCATACTTGCTTTGAGATAAGAAGATTGAGTCCTCCATCTGTGAGACTTGTAGTCCAAGAAAATAAGTTAGTTCTCCCATGAGACTCATTTCAAATTCAGCCGGCATCTGGTCAGCAAAGTGTTTAACCATATGTTCTGACATTCCTCCAAACACTATGTCATCAACATATATTTGGGCAACCATCAACTTCCCTCCTTCAGTTTTGACAAAGAGAGTTTTGTCCAAACCTCCTTTTTTGTAGCCTTTGTCTGAGAGAAACCTTGTTAACCTGTCATACCATGCTCTAGGAGCTTGTTTCAGGCCATATAGAGCTTTTCTCAATTTGTAGACATGATCAGGGTGGGTTGGATCCACAAAACCTTTAGGTTGTTCCACATAAGCTTCCTCATTTAAGTACCCATTTAGAAAGGCACTTTTCACATCCATCTGAAATAACTTGAACTTTAGAAGACAAGCAATTGACAACAAGAGTCTGATTGATTCCAGCCTGGCTACAGGTGCAAAGGTTTCATCAAAATCAACCCCTTCAACCTGGGTGTATCCTTGAGCAACAAGTCTTGCCTTATTTCTGGTGACAACTCCTTCAGCATCTGACTTGTTCTTGAATATCCATTTTGTCCCAATGATGTTAGTTCCTTCAGGTCTAGGAACCAGTTCCCAAACTTCATGTTGCTTGAATTGGTTCAGTTCATCTTGCATTGCACCAATCCAATATTCATCAGTTAAGGCTTCCTTGACATTTCTTGGTTCCATTTTGGACACAAAACAAGAGTTTGAGATGATTTCTCTAGATCTTGTGATGACTCCACTATTGGGATCTCCTATGATGAGCTCTTTTGGATGATCCTTCTGAATTCTGATGGAAGGGATCTTTCTAGCTTCCTTTGATTCAGATTCTGTTGTGGTGGAGTTGGGTAGGTCATTCTGTTGGGTTGAAGTCTCAAAGAATGTCTCAACAGTACAAGGAACATCTATTTCTTCATGATAGTCATCAATTATAACATTTATTGATTCCATCATGGTTTTGGTTCTGGAGTTGAATACTCTATAAGCTCTGCTGTTTGAGGAGTATCCTAGAAATATGCCTTCATCACTTTTGGGGTCCAGTTTTCTTCTTTGTTCACGATCAGACAAAATATAGCATTTGCTGCCAAACACATGGAAGTACTTCACAGTTGGTTTTCTTCCTTTCCAGAGTTCATATATGGTGGATGAGGTTCCCTTTCTCAAGGTGACCCTGTTATGAACATAGCAAGCTGTATTCATAGCTTCAGCCCAAAAATACATATGAAGTCTTTTGGCATGTAACATTGCTCTGGCAGATTCTTGTATGGTCTTGTTTTTTCTTTCCACAACTCCATTTTGCTGAGGTGTTATAGGAGAAGAAAACTCATGACTGATTCCTTCTGAAGAACAGAAGTCATCAAACTTGCTGTTTTCAAATTCCTTGCCATGATCACTTCTGATTCTGACAATACATCCTTCCTTCTCTCTTTGAACTCTCTTGCACAGTTCTCTAAAAACTTCAAATGCATCTGATTTTTCCCTAATGAAATTAATCCAGGTGAATCTGGAAAAATCATCCACAACCACATAGGCATATCTTTTACCACCAAGACTCTCTACTTGCATTGGTCCCATCAGATCCATATGGAGGAGTTCTAGAACCTTAGAGGTGGTCAGATGTCTTGACTTTGGATGTGACATCCTAGTCTGCTTACCAACCTGACATTCTCCACAAACTCTTCCTTCATCAATTTGCAGTTTTGGAATCCCTCTGACTGCCTCCAAGGAGATAATCCTCTTCATACCCCTTAGATGAAGATGGCCAAGTTTTTGGTGCCACAGTTTCACCTCTTTTTCTTCTTTTGCAATGGAACACACAGATGAGAAATTAGTGTTCTCAGGCTCCCACAAGTAACAGTTGTCTTTGGATCTGACTCCTTTCATTACTATCTCTTGTTTGTCATTGATTACAAGGCATTCAGATTTTGAGAAATTGACCTTGAATCCTAGATCACACAGTTGACTGATACTAATGAGATTAGCGGTCAGCCCTTTCACCAGCAGTACTTCATTCAGACTTGGAACTCCAGGGCAGTCCAAATCACCAACTCCTTTGATTTCACCTTTATCCCCATCTCCAAAGGTCACAAAACTGGTGGTGTGAGGCTTAACATTATTGAGGAGGTTCTTGATTCCAGTCATGTGTCTGGAACATCCACTGTCAAAGTACCAGTCTTCCTTTGCAGAGACCCTCAGGGAAGTCTGAGCTATCAGTGCAGTATCCTTTTTCTTCCATTGAGGAGCATGTGGTACCTTTTTAGACTTAGGTTTGACACCTGAGTTCTGATTAGGGTATCCATGTAATCTGAAGCAGAAGGGCTTTATGTGGCCATATCTCCCACAATGATGAAATTTCCATCTTTGGTACCTTTTCCTCATATGTCTCTGTTCCTGATGTCGAGAGTTGTGTTGAGACATCTGTTTTGACATTTGCTTACCAGAACCAGATTTCGTTGCTTCCATAAATCCTAGTCCAAATTTATTTCCCACATTTTGTCCAACCTGAAGGATCTCTTCCAATTTGTCTGTTCCATTTGTCAACATCTTGACAGATTTGGTCATTTGATTCAGTTGTGAGTTCAGCAATTGAACTTCTCCTTCTAGATGACTTATAGTTTCAAGGTTTTCCCTTTTTTCAGCCTCCAGCTTTATGATGAGTTTTGATTGTTTCTCATTCTGCACACAGACTTCACTACTTCTGATACACAATTCCTTGTAAGTATCAGCCAGTTCTTCAAAAGTCACCTCTTTATCACTGATGTCACTTTCAGAGGTACAAACACCAGTTAAAGCAGTAACTCATTTGGCAGTCTCTTCTTCAGAATTACTTTCTGAATCAGTCAGACCAAGTAACTGTCATTCCTTTTTGTTTCTTAAGAAAGGTAGGACATTCAGCTCGAATATGCCCATATCCTTCACAACCATGGCATTGAATTCCTCTGCCTTGAATTCCCTTCTCTTCTGACCTTGGTCTTCTGCTGGAACTGTCAATGTTAGAGGGAATGTTATGAACATTAGACCTTGACTTTGGATCTATTCTTTTGATGAGTTTGTTGAACTGTCTTCCAAGCATGGCTACAGCTTCTGAAATGTTTTCTTCAACATCAGTGTTGGACATAAGTGCTATGCTCTTGTTCTTCTTGACACCATTATCAGTGATTCCCATCTCAAAAGTCTGAAGAGACCCAATAAGTTCATCCACTTTCAACTTGCTAATGTCCTGGGCTTCCTCTATGGCAGTTACCTTCATTGCAAATCTTTTAGGCAAGGATCTGAGAATATTCCTCACCAGTTTTTCTTCTGACATCTTTTCTCCCAGTGCTCCTGAGGTGTTGGCAATCTCCAAGATGTTCATGTGAAACTCATGAATGGTTTCATCTTCCATCATTTTTAGATTCTCAAACTTGGTGGTCAGCATCTGAAGCCTTGACATTTTTACTTTGGAAGTGCCCTCATGAGTAGTTTTGAGAGTGTCCCAAACTTCCTTGGCCAGTTCATATTGATGTACTAGTCTGAAAATGTTTCTATCAATTCCATTGAACAAGGCATTTAAAGCTTTTGAATTTCCCAGAGCTAACTCATCTTCTTCTTTACTCCAATCTTCCTCAGGCTTCAGACTGATTGTCCCATCTTTCTCAGTTATGGTGGGATGAATCCATCCTTTGTCAGCAGCTCTCCAAGCCTTTTTGTCAAGAGATTTTAGGAAGGCAATCATACGAGGTTTCCAGTAGTCATAATTAGTTCCATCCAGAATGGGTGGTCTATTTCCAAAAACTCCTTCTTTGTCCATAGTGCCAGAAAGTGATATCCCTAGATCTCACCCAGTAATACAGGCAGGGTGCCTGCTCTGATGCCAATTGAAATTCTGGCTGCAGATACTCAATGTCACGTTCAATGTTATGACACCGTATCTGACTTACTATATGACAGTAAATACAAAAGCAATAAAGAACACAGTCAATTGTTTACCCAGTTCAGTGTGCAACAACACCTACTCTGGGGGCTACCAAGCCAGGGAGGAAATCCACTATAAGAGATGTTAATTCAGGAATAAACCAACCAGTTTATCTCCTTCACTTAAGACCTACCCAATGCAATTCCAATCTAAGTACAACTTAAACCTGAGTTCCTACTCACTCCCCCTCAATCACAGCAGTGATACATAAACCAATTTGACTTAAGAATTGATGAAGAAACTCTTCAAAAACAAACACTTGATTAAGCTTCACAACTTTTTAATCAAGCAACACAATCACTCGTGCTTCACAGCTTTGAGTGATGCACACAACTAACTTGACTCTGCTTCACAGCTTTAGTCAAGGAACATTCAAACACTCTTGCTTCAAAGCTTTGAGTGCTACACAACCCTTACAATTAGAAACCTATTCCAAGGCACTTATCACAATGATAATTGCTTGGAGTACAATAATCAAACCTATACAGATTACAAATGATCTTCTGATCAATAAAAGGGATGCATTGAAAAACAACAGCTTTGTTGAATATATAGCAGCTGCAACTTCAGTTAGGGTTTCCACAAAAACCTAGGGTTAATTCCGTTTGACCTAAAGACCAGGTCACATGACTTTATTAACCAGGTTAGGGTTGAGCTAGGTTACCCCTCAGAAAACGCAGGATTCTGTTCAGGAAAGACTGAGTTATTTTCCTGAAAAAACTCAGACTTATCCAACCTGCAAACCTGTTAGTTCAGAACAGGATGTCATAACATCTGTTATGACATCTGAGAAAACCTGTCTACTGATTTAGCAAAATGTGATCATTTTGCAAAATGCTCAGATACACACTTATAAACATCAGTACTTGAATTACAATATTTTTCTGCAAAGGTACCTAATGAGTCAGTACAAACTGAACTAGAATGTTATGACATCAGTCATGACATTCACACATACACTTGGGATTTACCAAAAATGAAAGCCAATACCTAAACACCTACAATTAGCAAGATTACTCTCCCCCTCTGCAGAGTTTCCTTTGCCAACAGACGCAGGAATGTCCTCAGTTTTATTTCCACCATCTGGTGCCCCCTCCATTTCTGTTTCGACCTCATCATCAACAACTTCTTCTTCCTCATCATCAATAGCTTGTGGTACCCTAAGATTCGCCTGTGGCAAGTCATAATCTTCTTCACTAAGGAATTTTGTATTCGGCTCCCCAATGGCTGCATTTTGATGTTCAGAAGTCTGGTTCACCTCACTGACTGAACTTACAAAAGATCTTTTCGATGAAGAAGGCCTGTAAGTGGGATCTCCTTCACTATTTAGTAAAGTGACAGAATCTTCTACATGTACGGGACCCTGTTTGGAAGTGCCAACAGTGTCCTGGGGATTGAAAGATTGTTATCAAAATTATTGCAAAAAGAAAAAACTAATTCAAGGAATAATCTTAGATGGTCGAAGTTGTTACCTTAGGTGGAACTTCAGTGCCATGACTTGAATTGTCACTCTCGCTTGGATCATTCATTCTAGCCACTATTTCTCACTCAGTTGGCTCTCGAATGATGATGGGAGTAGGTTTAGGCTTGGTGGCCATAACCTTGATCTTGGTTTTCGAGCGAGGCTCAGGAACGGGAGATGGTTTCTCCAGCTTTTGTCTCTTGAGAGGGATGGAAGGTGTGTCTTCCGCATCACTAGAAAGTTTAATTTCTTAAACTTTCCTCTTTGCTGGCGTAGATTTTTTGGTGGCCTAAAAAAGAAAAGGTAGATACGTCAATATTGGTGACATGTTAAAGGAAATTGAGGGCAACAAGTGTTTACCTGTGATGGAGGTTTTGCAGAAGGATCTCCCCCTTTTGCGCTCTTAGTAGCTTTCTTAACAGTTGTTCTCTTGACAGCTAGAAAATAAGAAAACATAAGCAATATATTAGATGATTAAATTGAAGAGAAAATAAGGCATTTGCTCTAAAGAAGAAATAATACCTTTCTTGATCTTGTCAGAAACCAACAGAAACGCCTCTTGAAGGTGGTCAGCAAAGTATTTATCGTTGAAGAACTCTTCGTCGTAATACTTCTTCCACCAGCCTTCAAAGATGGGTAAACACAGGAAGTTGAGTTTGAAGTCGAACAAGGTTAGTACGATTCGACCAACTTACCTACCTATTTGCTTGGTGGCATCCTCCTCCGAATAATCTGTGTTATAAAACAACAGAAACTTTTTCTGGGGTATAGATTGGATTTGGGAGTGATTGAATTATGCCAAACTGGAGAGAAACAAGGTACGATTGATAAGAAATCAAGCTCAATTGATTTTTCGAACACTTGAATCTCAGTGGCATAATTCTTAGGCGAAGGAAAGACTCCCAAATGGCCACATACTCTTAGACACAATCCTCATCATCAATCGAAGGATATGGTTGAGTAAACCATACCAGACCAACTTTTCAATTGGCGAAGGGAGCCATAGTCGAGACGAACTCCTTGCGCCTCACAAACATCATTATGAAGCTGGTAAATATTCTCTAAAATTGTTGACCTTCATCTGTTGGAGTCAACAGAGCCAACCTGGTGCCCTCGACCCTCTTGGTAAGGATCTCTGGGGCTTTCTCATTGATTGTATTCTTCTGGGGAAGAAATGATTCGAATGTAGCATTGAGCCAAAGTTGGAGAAGCCAGAAAGGGCCAGAAAGGAGCAAACTGGCTTTGTCACCTATAACTTTAAGTTGAGTTACACCATTACTGATGGACTCATAAAGGTTGGCCAAAATCAATTCAGACAAACAAAGATTGTGGCCATGATGAAGCTGAGTAGCCAGAGTAAGCATTTTCTTCGTCACTTGGAGTGACTTGGTACAGAAAACAAAACGAGATAACCACAAAGTTAAAAAGCTATGTGTTCTACTTCAGACACATTGTTGCTGGATTTGTCTTGAAAGTGGTTGGTGAAAGTAGTGTATGTGGGTTTTGTAGCCGGAAACCCAATGGTATCTTCAGCCATATCCTCCGGGTCGAAGTAGTCACCAATTGGTAGAAGACTAGTGATAACTGCTATGTCGAATAGAGTGGGGGTCACCATTCCACAAGGTAAATTGAAGGTGAAATGTGTGCTATCCCAAAAATAAAAAGAGGATACCAGTATAAGGGGACAATAAGACAACCCAGTCTTCGATAGCATGATCAAGTCGTAAATTCCCATGTCTTTCCAGATTTGGGTTCATGCTGTTTCCATCTTATTCAACCATTCTGAGTATTCTAGAGTCAGGCTAGGGCAAGACCTAAAGTTTCGGTTCCCTTTATTCATAAACTGGAGGTTTATGTCTTCTTTCGTCTGAGAATGCTATTGATTAGAAGGAGTTTCATCCTCAGTTCATCTCTGGGTTTCTTCACGCAACCTATAGGCTTAAGCCTAGGGTGAGTTGGGAAGAAAGTGTTGTTCTGCTTGGGGTTTTCGACACATGCAGATAATGGACCAGACATGGCATACATTTTCCCAAAAAGCCTAACAGGAATGAGTACCTGTGTGTTATAAGAATCACACCATTCTTTAGTCATAGGTTCTGAGAGGAACCTCCATTCCCCATATGAAGCAGGAATAGAGCTAGTTGCAAAAACTTCTGGTTGTTGGGGTGAATCAGAGGCATCATTGGTTTTGGGGTTGTTTGGAGAGTTTAAGAGGAAAGCCATTGTTATGTTGGTAGAAGAACGGTGAAGAAGATGAAGTTCTCAAAGGTTTCTTTTGAATACAAAGAAGCAAGGAATTTCAGGCGTTTGTAAAAAATTCCAAAGAGAAGTACTCGTGGCTATTTATAGTGGCCAGAGAAAAGTGTTTTCCTTCAAAACCATTTAATGCTGCAGAGTGAGTGGGACACGTGGTGAGCTTTAAGAAAGTTAAACAGACAAGTAGTGGAGACATTTTCCATGCTTTTCTAGGTTATAGGGATAATGGCCATCATGGCAGCATGTAACGGCTGACTGATGGTGACGTCTTGGAAAAATGTAATGATGGCTCTGATACCAGCAGTGGTTGGTGGAAGATGAAAAGTGTACGATGAGATTTTATGGTCAAAAAGCTTACAGGTGTCGAATAGATACACCAAAGAATGACTATTTCTTCTTGCGTCGAAATTGACATTCTTGGGGGGCAATTTGTTAGCTCCTAAATTCGAAACCCACAACATATTGGTCTTATTTGCCAAAAAATAGATTGAACAAATCTAAGTTTGAAATAATTCGACAGTAGAGCTTGTAACAAAAAGGTTGTGTCGAAGTCTCCCTTGCTAAGAAAAAGAAAAAACTTAGAGGATTTTCTAAGTTAAAGTTGGTTTTCGACTGAGAGGCTCCTGTGGACTTCGACTAAAAGGTTCTCATACCAGCAAGCGAGTAATTTTGAATCTGAAGAAAAGGAGGGAAAGGAAGTTCACTCGACAGTTGAGGAAAGCAAGGTGGCATAAAGATAAAGGTTGTAGCACATGCATAGGACATTTGTCCTCATCCTGGAACGAGGCAACTGCTCGTTGGTTACTTAGTTTAAGTATAAATATAGGAGGTTTGTGTAAAAATTCCGTGTGTTCAACATATTGTACAAGTTACTCAAATATATCTAAGTACCCTCTATGAGAGAAAATATGTTGATAATTTACGTTTGAAACACCATATTTTATTTTCAATCAAAGTCAGTACAATTCATTTAAATTTCCTTGCAAACTTTATCATTACTGCAAATTTACTCTATCTCATATTTACTTGCACTTGTTATCATTTTTCAACCTTTATCCTTAAAATCTTCTCAACCCCTTTCTACTTACTTTTTACTTTCACTTTTATCAAGTTTCCGTCTGCATCTTCCCTCTACCCTTAAATTCTCTCCTTAACATTTTTCACTTAAATTTATTAAACTTACGAAATAACTTAGCATATGTTCTAGGATCAATCTGATCGATCCTGTAAGTCACCAAAATAACCCTTTTTGGAAGATAAGACGTTGTTCACCAATTTTCACGGTAAACAGCTTCATGCTTTGGAGACTATTCAGTTGATTAATCTCTCTCCTGATTCAAATGCTAAGCGTGTCTCCCATTCTGGGGCATTTGACCGTGATGTTGAAAATTGCAAGATGGTTTAAGTAAAGTCCAACTTTTGTGTGGCATCCTTTCCAAATTCCAATTTCTATTTGATGGACTGCATCTTTCCCATGTGAAAGAAAATATTTGGTAAATCAGTGTATGCAATTTTGCTAGGTATAACATTCCCTTTCTCTTTTAAGAGAATCTTATGTGAGTATATTATTGGGCACTCAACTATTCAGTTGAAGGCGGTTTATCATCCGAAGATAAAATCCAAGCTTGGATCAATTCAGAGACTGTTGTGTCCATATCAGACAAGGAATCTCTTATCCAAGTGAGCCTTGAGGTTGCTGAAGATCGCTTGAAGCAATCAGTCCATATAAAGTCTTGTCTCCTCAACATGGAAATTTCAATTTTCATTTTCATTTTCATTTATAATCTTAATTGTTTTGTTCAGTACTTTCTTGTATGCAAACTTGCTCATCTTTTTGAATATTAAATATTAATGCATTGAATATGTTTTTCTTAAACTAATCCATTCGTTATCACTCTTATTTGTTTTACTTAATTTTTGATATTTAACTCTTGTTAATAAAGCAATAACTCTGGAGGGAGGATGACGAAAATTTACCTAGAATCTAAAATGGTATGTGTAGCGGTAAAAATGTTGATACTAAGCCATTGATTGACTTAACTCGCACAAATCAAAATAAAAAATCGCCACCGCGCTTTATTGTTTCTAAAGGAATGGGAAAAGAGCGAATAACCCAAAAAGAGGGGGAGAGAATCTAAGTTCGGGGGTTGGTTATGAAAAGGGAAGCTATTAACACCCTAAACATCTATGGTACTCTGCAGGAACCTCTTTAAAAATTTGTGTATTTTAGCTATTAAATGTTGTATACAAAAAATAGATTGTGGAGATGAGAAAATAATTTTTTTTATTGATTTTTGCACCCGCTGCGGTTGCGAACCTTTAGTGCCTATGTACCACCTTCCGTGTAAAAGGGGATCAGAGTACTCGTAGTTCACCCTTTTAAAAAATTTAAAACACAAGTGTGTTGGTTAATTTTAAGAGACAAGACATCATCGTCTTATCCGAGTGGAAGAACATACTTACTACCCACGACTATGAGAAAGGAGAATTTGCATCATCTCAAAGTGGAGGATATGGCTTGGATTTTAAAATCAACAAAGCCTCACTCAACACCCAAGTGGAAAATATCTCACTTTACTATATATCGTAGAAGTATAGTAGCTCACATAACTACAAGGATTGACAAGAGTCTAATCTTTTGAGAAAAGTTTAAGGTAAAAATCCAAAGTGGAAAAATAGTTTGAATGAGATTGATTGACTTTTAGCCTTCTCACAAAAAATGTCAAGGTATTGTTAAGTTGATTAAAGTTTTATCAAGAAAATATTTTTGTAAATGCATGGACCTAAGTTTGGGTTTATTATGAAAGTGGTCCAAGTTTTAAAAAACAAGAAGAGTTTTCAAAAGAAGGGAGAAGATTTTTGAAACTAAAGAAAATGGGAGTAGATGAAGGGAATATCTTGGAGCACAAAGTAAAAGCTAGGGAAAAGAACCGTCTAACCAAAAAGAAGCAAACACTTGACACAATGATTCAATGTAGAATTCCTATCCTTTGGATTTGAAAATAAACAAGCAAATATGATAAATCTCTTAAGAAAACCAACCTTCAATTGCATTAAGTCTTTGCAAAAATTGGGCAGAGTAACGGCTGTATACAGATGAATTATCGATCATAGACAAAGCATGTAATCATAATAACCTGCACACAAAACAAAAAACCTCAATGTCTTAGGGGTAAACCCCAAGAACTCAAGAAAAAATAACAGTTGAGGTAACAAGGTCTCAAAGTAGGGCATGGTCTCTAATCCTAAGTCCAAGAAGTCCACCATCTCCATAATTCCAAGGATAGTAACCAAGTAGTCCATGTAACATTAAATTTTTTTATGATTCAAGTTGATTATTAAGTATATTCAAGAAGAAATGAAAAGCTCAAGTGAGCAAAATAAAAATGACATAAAAGTAAATGCTCAAGTGAGCAAAGATGAAAATAGCATGAAATGTAAATGCTAAAATAAAATGGTTCATAAAGTAAAGGCATAAAATGAAATCAATTGTTAGAAATTAGAGGTTAGTTGAATGACAATCTTGAAACTTTTATTTGAAACTCATTAGAAGATTGATAAAATCAAAGCCTCTCAACAACAAGTTTCATTTGCTTTATGTCAAGTATATCACCCATTTAAAATTCTCAAGGCAACAATAAATGATCAATGATGTTTAAGTGATTCACTTTGACCAAAGCTTGTGAAAATTCATTAGAGGATTGATACAAGACCAAAGCCTCCTAATAATGAATCTCAAGGTTATTGGACCAAAGGATTCAAATTAATATACTTGGGCTTACAAACATAGGTTTGGGCCATGAATGATCATTTCTCGAATCGGGACAAAATTTAGCGCTATGTTAAGCAATCTTAGGTGAACTTATATAGAAGTCACACCTATTTTGAGGCCGGTAAATAGCAATCAATGTACCATATGTTTTGAGAAAGCATATGCAAATCATTCTCCAATAACATTTAGTACAATAAGAAGGGGGATAAGACGAAGAGGGATGAGGTAAGATTCAAACCACATTTGAACCAAAAATTTAATCAAGCTACTATTAAAATCATTCATCCATTTTTTGTGGAGTTAAACTCAACACCATGGACCCAATGATGTTAATAAAGCTCATTATCAAAACCTCAGACCAAGATCAACCAGAATATATATAAAAATAAAATTGTATTTAATAGTAAAGAAATAGATTTTTTAAAAAGATTTAAAAATGAAACTAAGAGGAGAAAATAACAACTATATTCAAAACATCCAAAAAACATTCAATGAGACCATAGAAAAATCAAAAATGAGCACAAATATTTTTGTAAAATTTTTGGAAATTTTTTAAAGTCAGAAACTATTTTTAAAATTAAAAGAAATAGGCAAAATAAACCAAAAATGATGAAAAATAGTAAAATCAGAAGTAAAAATAAAAGGAGGTCACCATTATTTGTCAAGAGGTCATTGGATCCTTCCCTATTTTTTTTCTCCAGAATTTAAAAATTAAGGAAAGTATTTTTAAACATTTAAAACAATTCAACTAAAGTGAAAAATTATAAAAAATATCAAAACAAAAAATAAGAAAGAGAAAAATCAAAAGTATTTTTCATAATTCTTTCATATTTTTTGAAGTTAAAATGAATTTTCTATGTTTTTTTGAAGTGTAAAACAATTTAAATATAAAAATCAGAAATAAAATATAAAGTCAAAAATATGTGGACCAATGGATGAGAGTCAAAATGTATTAGTAAGCTAATACAATGGTCAGACACATTGTTGATATCATGGTCTTTAATGAATAAAACACATAATCATTTATTAAGTCAGAATTTGAAAAAAAAGCGTGGCATGCTATCATTGGTTGAGAGATGACACGTTGGTCATCTTCAACTTCCAGCCACGAGAATTGCAGGTCCCTGAAACGCTAAAATTAGAACACGAGACCGGTACCATTCGCTTCGTCTCTTCAAGACGAATCCAATGGTACCTTCGCGAAAAATTTATATAAGGTGTAGCTCAGTCGTTTTAGAAGGAAAGATTTGAAATTTCATGGTCAAAACACACTTCCAATTGAAAATAAATATTGCAACTTGAATCAGGGTGATGGGAGCTTCATAACAGTATCAAAGTTTGAGAGAATTGGTGAGGGAATCAACCTATTGAAGTTCAATTGCAGAGTTCTGAAACTTGAATTGGCTAGCATGATTTAGGAAGCCTTAGAGCTTAATTCTTCTCCTGTTAGCTTCAATGAGGTTCAAGGAAAGTGAATTGACAAAGAAAATGGATTGAGGAAATCTGTAAAAGCAAATTTGAAGTTGCCAAAAATTGGGTTCAAGAGGAAGATTGGAAGGGTGATTATGGCTCTCTAAGCTTGAGGAAATGAATAAGGTATGAATCTTTATTTATAGGGGAGTTGATTGAATGCTCAAGCGTGTGAAATGATGAAGTTTGGAAGGAAATCGTGTGAAGTTGCAAACAAGAAAAGTGCGACTTCTATTTTGATCAAAACTCATCCAAAGCTTGCGTTTTAATATCACTTCTAGAATTTCTTTAAACATGATTAGAAGAAAAAGCACGCACAAAATTTGTGTTTAGAAGCCAAATCAAGGATTTCAAATTCTGACTTGAGGTGAAACTTCAGTTTCAAGTTACCATGTTCAAATCAATGGTGTGCATGATTCAGGGTATCTCAAGACTCGATTCTTGATGCATTGGAAAGATGAGATCACAAGCTTTACAATGTGCAAATAATGGAATCAAATGGATGCTTGAGCTGAAAATTTTGATGAGTCAAAATTGGAAAAAAAGTTGACTTTTGTACTTAGAAAAATTCTAAGTTTTTTCTTCAAAAATGACCAATAATGTCTTACATCCAAACATGGCCTTCCACTTGAAATTTTCTCTTGACCAAAAAATATAGCATGAAGTGGATCTCTTGAATGAAAATTTTATACTTGAACCATTCAAAATCTCCAAAAAGGAGAAAGTTATGACTTGTTGAAGTTAGTGAAAATTCATGAGATGACCTATAATCTTTTGCATCCTTAGGGCCTCTTCCATCCATTTTCAAAATTTGCTCATAAAAGAAGAGTTGAAGGTCACATTCTTAAAATCATTTTGGGAAAATAATGGGCTCAAGGAGATAAAAATTGGCCAAGTTAAGATCTTTTGAAGTTATATAAAGGATTTTGATGGTTTATCTAGAGGACTTGTAATATTTCTTCATCATTAGGTATCTTCCACATGAAATTTTCTTGAATCTTTTGAAGTGATTTTTTGATAACTCTTTAAAGAGAAGCATGTATTTGGAATAACTCAAAAATACCAAAGTATGAGCAAGATATAGCCCTTAGAAGTTCAAAACCCTAGCTCCTAGATCAACAAAATGCCTTGGAAATCCTTTTCAATTTTGACAAACCTCCTTGTACAAATACTTTTGTCGTGTAAATAGAAGTTGTTGAGGATGATAATTAGGAATCATAGAAACCATAACCACTTAAAAATATTGAGAATTGAGGGAGATATGCACTTGTGATCAAGAAATCAAAGACTTATCCAATTAGGTCAAACTTCTTCCATCAACCCTTACATCTTTCGACTATCTTTGACAACTTGAGGCATGATGGATCATAATAGACTTTGTAAATGATATTACTTCAAGGTATATTCAATGATGGGGCTTGAATCTCAACGAAACTTTGTGTGAAGAAGGCATGGGAATAAGCTCATGAACCTGTAGAGCAACTTGATGGAGTAGGTTGTGCTTTCACATATGATATCAACAATTAGAGAAAACATTCATTGTATTTATTTGTTAAAAGTTAATCAATACAAGACATATATGATCACAAAATACAAGTCAAGGTGTTTAGTTATTCCCCATGAGCAAAGCTAAAGATAAGGAGAAGAACCTAACCCTAGTGTGTAATCTTGTTGCATTGAGATGGTATGAGATGATAGAGGAGTCTTAGGGGCAAAAATTGGGGTACAACAGTTGCCCTTATTTAAGTGTCTTCTATTCGGAGATGCTAAGGTTAAAATATTCGTGTCGACGTGATTGAAGATACTTAATTATAAAATAAGCCCTATTTTTGGCCCTAAGATATCATGCAATGTTTATGATTATGAATGCAAATGAACAAATTAAAAAAGTGAGATCAAACCAACTGGGGATGTAGCAAATAAAAACAGGGATAAAAAAAACCCAACCAGTAAAATAAATTACTGGTGAACAAAATACCAGACTATATTGGGGTAAAGCCCAAAGAGGAGATAAAGCATCATCAACTCAAAGATTGAGGAGAGTATGTAAAGAATAATAGTGATCGACAGATGATTGCGAACTATCCACTTACTAAGGAGATAGAAAAAAAGTAACGTCGACCTACCGGGGAAAGAAATGGTAGGATAATACCGATGAATACCAATATTAGGGTGGTAAAATTGATTAGTACCAATATTTACGACTAGAAACAAATGAACCTCTTAAGTATAATGTGAATCTCAAAGACGAACTATCTCCCATAATGATGAGACTACCATCCATCAAAAAAGATCTCAACAACGAACTATCTCCCTAATGACGAGACTACCATTCATTGGAGTAACAAATCTCAACAACAAACTACCTTCCATAATGACAAGGCTACCATTCATTGGAGTAACAAATATCAACAACGAACTACCTTCCATAATGACAAGGCTACAATTCATTGGAGTAACAAATCTGAATCTTCTTTGGGAACTGATAGACTTATTGAGGAAGTACAGTTTGCTCAAATAAAGAGACCTGCCACTTGCTGTTATAAGAAGGAATTGTAATAATGACTTCTAGAGGAAAGAAATGTGGCTCCCTAGGGAAAGAAATAAAATCTTCACATGCAAAATAAATGCACATTCTCAAATTAGGGATCAAGGCCTGCAGAAATCAAAATAAAAATGTTACTGGGGACCATAAATTCAAACCAGAAGTAAACCGGAACGAAATAGTCAACCAAAATAACTTCTCATGAGAAATAAACTCAAGAGGGAACCACGTTCTATCCAGACAACGAGCTAAAAAAAGGCTGAAACAAAATTCTTCCACGAGGGATAACTCAGTGCAGGAATTAAAAGAATATACGCTTTCTGCTTAAGGTTGACACTGTATTGGAGAGAGGATAACCACAACTATGAAAAACAGGGTAATGTGTCAGTAAAATAATAAATGCAAATGATAAATGAGTTTTAATTCAGCTATGCATGATGTATGTATGAATGTATGAATGTATGAATGTTATCATGTATATGCTGACAAAACAGACATATAACACTGGGGTAACCAGACAAAACCAACTTGGGTACAATTAATACTCGGCTAAATCACATCCAAGATGAAAATCTCATAAGAAAGTAAGCACCAACTGAGGAAACAAATTCCTAACTTCACGGCTTAACTTCACTGGGAAGGAACATAGTCTGAAATTAATCAAACCATAGTAGTAAATCAATACAGATACAATGATATATATTCTTCCTCCATGCTTCACCAGGGAATAACACATACTTCAATGGGGAAAAACAAATATTTCAAGGTTTGTACTTCTTCTGGGGATTGAATTGCTGATTTCAATGGGGATAACAAAACCATATTTTTCAAGACATCGGCTAAGGATCTCATATTGACTTCATTGGGGAGGATAACACCACATCATAAAGGGGAGACCAAGATACATTCCTCAATACTAAGAGTGAGGATTTCACCAACTTCTCTGGGGAGAAATTATGAAACCTCATGGGGATAACACTTTTCAAAAAGGTACGCTATCTCAGCCTTACTTGGAGATTTTAAGAAGTCAAACATTTCAGCAAGAAATCAAACTTATGGGGATTTTAAATTAAACCAAGCACTTGGCGGGGGGGGGGGGGGGGAAACCCAAGAAGTTGCAACTATTTCAACACTTCTTAGAAAAGACATTGCCCTTGTCTAGTTGCCTGGGAAACAAACAACAATAAAAATACTAACACATCAAGGGGAGATGTTTTGCAAATGATTCCATCTCAGCACACCAAGAGGGAAGAAACTTTCGTCATGTGGGTGAAGACTTTTTTGGGGAATCTGGGATATAGACTTCATAGCATGCAAACCCAAAATCAAAATGAACCAAGACCTGACTGGGGAAAACAGGATGACAAACCCCAACACCGTACTACACATCAATTGGTATCATCTTCAATTATCTGAGAAGCACAATAAGATCATACATATACCTACAAAAGTGACCTGAGAGAGCCTTCCCGGGGAATACATACCTCCAAAATTTAAGAGTTCGCCTATCCTTGGAGTCACTATTTTTGTTCTCCTTGAGTCACAAAATCTAAATCAAGAAGTAATTTGTAAATTCTTTTCAAAAAACAATTTTGTTATTTAATCTGTTTGATTTGATAATTACTATCAATAATAAATGAAGTCTTTGTAAGCAGAATAAAATAAGATTTGCAAATATTTAGATAAAAGCTCAAACATTATTAATAGAATGGTAGTTTGCAAATGGCTAGACTCCATAGATGATTATAATATTGGGAAAATGGTAATATATTGGAAAAGATACATGGAACTACAATGACCACTATTCTACCTAACAACTTTGAATTCGTGAGCAGTGACTTTGGTTGAAGAGTTGTGAGGATACAAGAAGATTTTTTCTTCAATGATCAAGTCTTGTCTGACGCATTTACCTGCCATGAAATCCCTAAATTTTGCCTAACTTTCCCTTTCGGGTTTTCAACCTAGCGGGAAAAATTTATTCTGTTTATGTTTCTAACTTTTGCCTAAGCCCCCCCTACGGGTTTTCAGCCTACCGAGACGCTCCTTTTTTGCTTAAGCCGCGCCCTTTCGGGTTTTTGACTTAGCGAGCTATTCTTTTTTTTATTTATGTGAAGTATTTCTTGACAAGAGTCTAATCTTTTGAGAAAATTTTATGGTAAAAAGCCAAAGTGGGAAAATGGTTTGAATGAGATTGATTGACTTTTAGTCTTCTCACAAAAAAAATGTCAAAGTATTATTAAGTTGTTTAAAGTTTAATTAAGAAAATGCTTTTGAAAATGCATGGACCTAAATCCAAGTTTATTATGAACGTGGTTCAAGTTTGAAAAACAAGAATAGTTTTGAAAAGGAGAGAGAATATTTTTGAAATTTAAGAAGATGGGAGGAGATGAAGGGACTATCCTATAACATAAAGTAAGAGCTAGGGAAAAGAATCGTCTAACCAACAAGAAGCCAACACTTGACACAATGAGTAAATGTAGAATTCCCATCCTTTGGATTGAAACCAAGCAAGCAAAGATACTAAACCTCTTAAGAAAACCAAGCTTCGAATGCATTAAGTCTTCACAAAAATTGGGCAGAGTAACGACAGTATACAGATGAATTCTGAATTGCAGACAAAGCATATAATCAGAATAACCTATACACAAAGAAAACAAACAAACCAATGTCTTGGGGTAAATCCCAAGAACTCCATACAAAATAACAATAGAAGTCACAAGGTGTCAAGGTAGGTCAAGCTCTCTACTCCTAAGTCCAAGAAGTCCATAACTCCAAAATTCCAAGGATAATAACCAAATAGTCCAAATAACTTTAAAGTTTTTAATTGTTCAAGTTTGGTTATTAAGTATCTTCAAAAAGAAAATGAAAAGCTCAAGTGAGCAAAACAAAAAGACATAAATATAAATGATCAAGTGAGAAAAGATGAAAATAACATGAAATGTAAATGCTAAAATAAATGTGCTTAAAGTAAAAGTATAAAATAAAGTCAATTGTTATAAATTAGAGGTTAGTTGAATAACCATCTTGAAACTTGCATTTGAAAACTCATTAGAAGATTGATAAAATCAAAGCCTCTCAATAACAAGTTTCATTTGCTTTTTTTCAAGTATATCATTCATTTCAAAATCTCAAGGCAACAATAAATGATCAACGAAGTTTAAATGATTCACTTAGTTCCAAAATTTATGAAGATTCATTAGAGGATTGATAAAACCAAAGCCTCCTAACAATGTACCTCAAGGTTATTGGATCAAAGGTTTTAAATTAAACATATTTGGGCTTGCAAACATAGTTTTGGGCCACGAACGATCATTTCTAGAATCGGGAAAAAATTTAGCGTTATGTTAAGCAATCGTAAGTGGACTTATATAGAAGTCACACCTATTTTGAGGCCGGTCAATAGCAATCTATGTGCCGTATGTTTGGATTGATGATATGTAGATCATCCTCTAACAACATGTAACATAATGAGAAAGGGATAAGATGTAGAAGGAAGGGATGCAAGGTATGAAATTAGGATTTCAAATATCATCAATGTCATTCATTCATTCTGGTGGATTTGGTTTCTCAACCTATCAACATCCAATATCCAATGAGGTTGAAGAATTTGTCACCAAATAATGACCAAGTCAAAATTAAATAAAATAATAATATAAAATTCAATAAAATAATATTTAAAAGGTTAATTAAAAGGAATAAATGGTAAAAATAAATAAATTATATTAAAACACTAAATAAAAAACCTAAAAAAAAGTCAGAGATCAAACATGATTTAATAAAGGTTAACAAAGTTTTTTTAGAATTTTTTAAAGTTAGAAACTATGTTTTAAAAATAAAATAAATAAGTAACACAAACTAAAAATGGTGAAAAATATTAAAATCAGGAATAAAAATAAAACAAGGTTATCAAAAATTAACAAGAAGGCCAAAGGACCTTTCCATAATTTTTCAGAATTTTAAAATTAAGAAAAATATTTTTTTAATTAATTAAAAAAATTCAATTAAAGTGAAAAATTATAAAAAATATCAAATTATAAAATAAAATTGTGAATAAATAAAAATCAGAAAGAGAAAAATCCAAATTATTTTTAAGAATTTTTTCAGTTTTTGAGTTGGAAATGAATTTTTTAGGAATTTTTGAAGTTTAAATCAATAAAAATATAAAAATCATAAAATAAAAATAAAACAAAAAGATATAGACCATTGGATGAATGTCAAAACACGTTAGTAATCAGATCCAAGGGATCTGGCACGTTGTGCATATCATGGTCCTTATTGAATAAAACACTGGATCCATTATTAAATAAGATTTTTGAAAAAAACAAGTGGCACCTTATCATTGGTTGAGAGATGACACGTTGGTCATCTTTAACCTCCAGCAACGCGAATTACAGGTCTCTCATACTGTAAAATTAAGAGCTCAGACCTATAACATTCTTTTGTCTCATCAAGACGAAAACAACTGTACCCTCACGAAAAATTTATTTAAAGTGTAACTCAGTCGTTTTGCAAAAAACCATTAGGAAAAAATTGAATAGGGATTTGAAAATTCATGGCCAAAACTCATTTCCAGTTGAAAACAAATGATGCGACTAGTATCAGAATGATGCGAGCTTCATTGTGGTAGTAAATTTTGAGAGAATTGATGAAGGAATCTACCTATTGAAGTTCAAATTTAGAGCTCTGAAACTTGACTTGGCTAGCACAATTTAGGATGATTTATGGCTTGGTTCTTCTTCTGTTAGCTTCAGTGGAGTTCAAGGATGAAGAATTGACAAAGAAAATGGACCGAGGATGGCTGTAAAACCAAATTCGAAGTTGCAGAAATATGGGTTAAGGAGAGAGTTGGCCAGGGTGATTCTGATTGTTCAAGCTTGAGAAAATGACTAAGATATAACCCTCTATTTATAAGGAAGCAAATGGGATGCTCAAGCGTGTGGAATGATAAAGTTTGGAGGGAATTCGTGTGAAGTTGCAAGCATGAAAAGTGTGACTCACATTTTGCTCAAAACTCAGCCAAAACTTGCGTTTCAATGTGCTAATCACTTCTAGAAGATTGTTAAACATGATCAGAAGTAAAAACGTGCAACAATTTAGTGATTAGAAGCTGAATTGTGCATTTCAAATTCTTACTTGGAGAAAAAAATCAGTTTCAAGTGGCTGTCTTTGAACTCATGGTGTGCATAATTTAGAGAACCTTAGGGCATGATTCTTGAAGCATTTGAAATATAATGTCACAAAATTTACAATGTGCAAAGAGTGAGATCAATTGGATGTTTGAGCTAAAAGTTGTGATGAGTCAAAGTTGAGAAAAAGATGCTGAGTTTTTGTACTTAGAAAATTCTAAGTTTTTCTTCAAAAGTGACCTATATGTTTTGATTTCAACCAAGGATTTCCTTAAAATTTGAGCTTTTATAAATGATGCTAGCTTGAAGTATACTTACCAAAGAGCACTGTGAAACTTGAATCACTCAAAAATACCAAGTATTGAAAAAGTTATGGTCTTGCAAAATTGGTGAAAATTCATGAGATGACCTATAATCTTTTGCATTCCTAGGGCATCTTCCATCCATTTTCAAGCTTTGCACATGAAAGAAGAGTTGAAGTTCACCTCCTTAATATCATTGTGACAAAAGAATGGGCTCAAGGGATAAAAATTATCAAAGTTATGATATTTTGAATTCACATAAGAGAATTTGATGGCATATCTAGAGGACATGTAATCTTTCTTCATCATTAGGCATCTTCCATATAAAATTTTCTTGAAACTTTTGAAGTGATTTGTTGGTAACCTTTTAAATAGAAGAATTTCTTTGGAATAACTCAAAAATACCAAAAGATGAGTATGATCGGTGGGAATGAGAACTGACTGTTTTGGAATGTTGGTTCACGTTTTGCATTTGTTTTCGCAAAATGTCGCGGTAAGAAAGAGTCTCCACCATCTTTTATTTTATCCAACAAGGAAAGGACAAAAGCACAGAAAAATTCCTTTTTGAGATGTTTCTCGGGTTTGGGAGGTAGATTATAGAAAGGGAAGGTGTTAGCACCCTTTCTATCCGTAGTTATCCACGGGCTCTTAGGTACTTGCTCATTGTGTTTTCAAAAGTTTGCTTTTCTTTGTGTTTGTGGGTTTGAAAGAAGTTTTTGTTTGAAAGGTGTGTAAGTGCGAAAAGTTTTGTTTTGTTTTAAAAGGAGCAAGTACTTAAGAACCATCTACCTACTCAAAAAGGAATTAATCTGTACAAGTGTCCTTTAGACAATGTTATCCCACTATTGAGGAGCAGGTAGCACCATCGTTGGAGTTTTCGGGTCAATTCGATTAAGGGACGTGTGGTCACTAAAGCAATGTTAGGATGCCTTAGCGGTAACCCTAATATCCTAGATCATTTTTCCGAGGCAACCGTTTCGAGGCAACTATGATCTTTGGATAAGAGGGCGACCTCTAAAACTTCCTATACTCAATGACCACGTTCGAGGCAACCAAGTGAGGTGTACCCTAAGAGTGCGCATGTGCGAGTGTGTTATTTTTTCAGTTATATTATCTTTGTACATGTTAATGGTGAGCTACTGTTGATTTTAGGTTAAAGGTTAATCTTGTCATGCATTGCCTATTTATCAAACATCTAACAGTTAATATTGTGCGGAAATTAAATTACGGAAAATAAATCTAAGCTATTACAAGGCGTTGGGTATTTACATCGCCAAAGGCAAACCCTTTAAAATTAAATTGTGAAAAGTAAATAAAAGCGATAAATAAATAAATAAAGTCCTAAGTTAAAAACTATTACATTCTCGAAGTAGTTACAATATTGAAATATGGATCAAAAATAATACGCGCGCGAGAAAATTAAATCGGAGTGTTTTTTAGGGTTTTGACCCTTTTTATTAAATAAAGCATATTTTTTGTTATTTTTTGAATTAAAAATTAGTCTAAGTTAATAATTGAATTAATTAATTAAATGAAAATATATTTGGTTTTTTTATTTTAATTAAGGCAAAAAAATAAGAATAATTAAAAATATTAAAAACCTAATATTCTACTTTGATTTTAATTTATTGCAAAATATATTATTGTTAAACCTATTTAAACTAAATAAATTAATTAATGTTTATTTACAAAAATAAATAATGAAATTAATGGATTTTATAAAAATATTATTTTTATTTTGGGTTTTTTGATTTTTATGAAAAAGAGTTAATTGGTTAATTAATAATAATAATAGTTAACAAAATAAATAAATAAGGAAAAAGAAATAAAATATAAAAGAAATACTCAGGGGGGTGTGGGCCAGATCTGGGTGTATGATCAGCAATTTTTGAGGCCCAGAACGTCCAGCCTTGTTGGACTTTTGTGATTCAATGCGTGCTTGTTGACCAGGGAGTATGATGAGCGTGCAATCTGGGCCCCTGGATCTGATTTGAGACCACCTGGCTAGCATCTGGAGAAGGGCATATGGTGAGATGCATTCTAGGCACTACATGTGAACACCTGAAGAAAAAATTGAATAAAGTTTTGGGGGACCTGGGATTCGAACCCAGGTCCAAAGGAGTTTTCCAATAGCGCTTCCACCAACTGAGCTGGCCTGTTTCTTTGTTATTAATACATACAACAAATATTATATGGATGATAATCAACTATGCCTGAATAAAAAAAATAAAATAAAAGCGCGTATTTTCAAATGGACCAATGGGAGGGCGACGTCTGGTCGTCTTCTCCAACAAAACTTTGGTTTTATTACCTGCGGATTTTTATCCGCAAGAAGCTTCGTGGGAAATTTCAAAAACTTGTTCTAGGTCATAACAACACCATCCAAGTACATGGACGTGATCGCCTCTTCCTCCTGAGTTCAACCATGGCCAAGATTCGTCCTAATTGTCCTTACAAAACGAAATCCCAAATGGAAACCTCTAAAACCCTAGGTTCGGGTAGGGAGATATAGGCTACAAAAATCCAATTGAATGATATAGAATGACTGGAAATTTAATGGCAAGAATGATTATACAAAAAAATTGGCAAGAGGATGCAAGAAAATGATTTCACGATGTCATGTTCAGAGCTTGGTTCGTGATGACTTACAGTGCAATTGATGGCGTCTCAAGGGCTGGTTTCGATTGCTACAGTTTTAGGAGATGTCCGGGAAGAGAGCTATGTCAAGCTTTCTGTTTGAATTGAGCTCTAAGGTTGATTTTGATTTACAAGTTTTCAAGCTTTTTCACCAACTTCTTCTGGCCGTTTCAGCAATGCTTTGTGCGTGTCCTTGATCCCTAATGCTTGTGTGAGTGTTATAGAATGAATTTAGGTCAACACTTGGGCCATAATCCATATGCATTGAAGATGGAAGATTTGATTTTGATCACCATTATCAAACTTCCCAAAATAGCTCAAATCTGATTTTTTTTATGCATGAATAAGCCTTGATACGAATTGATTTGATGAATCATGACAATTGAAAGTTGTACCAATTACAAAGATATTATTTCATCAATTTTTAGATTTTTATTTGATTTAATATTGATTAAAAATGAATTAAATCAATAAAAATTAAATAAAATAGAAAAATAAATGAATGGCCATGATATAAAATATGGGACACGTGTTTGGTATGACAAGACCATATCAAGTGGAAAAAAGTGGGGCCTTTTGTCAAAAATTGGAGTTTTGAGGACAATTGACTTTTGGCAAATTTGGAAAAATGCCCAACTTCAACAATGCACAATTTCTTCAATTTTGAGCTTTTGGAGTTGTTCTTGGACTTTTTAGAAACCTTGAGATGTCCTCTAAACATCCTTTTTGGTCTCATCGAATTTTGATCTTCCATGCTCAAGTTATAATCTTTGGAAAAAAAGGTGTTTTTGTTGACTTTCAAAAATGACCTATAATGTCCAAATTTGTAACTTTTTGTGATAGCATTTATTGATCTTGGGGTGCGAAGATGGTGTTTCCAGTGATTTCTGGTAAACAACCGCTAGTCTTCCAAACTATCGAATAAACTTACTGACTATTATTCAATTTCTCTGGTAACTCGCAGGATCGACTAGATTGATCCTAGGACTTGTTGGTCATTAGGGTAACTCTCATGATCGAACAGGTATTCATGGTTAGTATTTAGAATGTTACGTAGGTGTTTGACTTATTTCGATTTCTATCTTAATGATCTAAAGGTATGATCAAAATAAATGTGCGCGAAACTAAATTGCATGAACAAAAGTTAATTGTAAAGACATGTAAAAACTGCATGAAAGACAAGTAAATGGCTTCGAATTATAAAACAAAACAGTTAATGTAAAAGATTCGAAGTATGAAGAAAGCGTTTAATGCAAGAAACCCATAAAATGATTTTAAGTAAAAAGGTGTTCAAAGGATAAAAACTTGAAGATAAAGGCATTAACTGTATAACAGTTTCTGAAATGTAAAGTGTTTGAAATGGAAAGAAAGCATTTAAATGTAAGGTATCAATGAAAAGATTTCGAATAAAAAGACTTTAAATGAGAAAACTTGTAAATGGTATTGATACAAAGACAAAGGAAAGTACTGGAAAAGATAAAGGGTTTTCATTAAATCATAAACATATGGTGCTATCATACGTACATTGCTCTTGCATTCGTTTCCCTAGCCATGTGGTAATTTGAATGTTTACTGAGTATTTAGTACAATAGATATGACACACGAAATCCTAATGCTAAGACTTCTATTTATACTACTTCGACCATAACGGTCTTGCTATAAGATTATGCCACGTTCAGAACATGCAGAGCAATGCCTTTCTCTTACTTCCATGTGTCTTCGAATGCTCCAGCGCATATATTTCAAATTTCGAACATCCCGCTTGCATTTGAATTTCAAATGTTTTGGTACTTCTTTGCTTCGAACGCATTCCTTTAGACACAGCCTTGTTGTTATTTCGAGACTTTTTTAGATATGTTCCCATAATTGCCACTCGAAGCTCCAAGCTTTGACATGCTCATTCGAAACACTGCTTCTGCTATTTCGAAACATGACGCTTTGTTTCATTTCGATCGAAACGTCCAATTTGTTTGGCTTCTAATAATATTATCAAAATCTTCAGCCAACAAAATTCCCCTTTAAAATATGTATTCCGATCTCTCTTGAGAAATACTTATTTTAAACATATACGCAAGATTTTGATGCGACCTTCGAATCATCGTAACATTTAATGCATTTGACTCCAGTCACGTTAATCATAACACTTTTTAGATTCCTTAACCGCCTGGAACCACTTCACAGTATGGTGCAGTTACAAAACAATGATTATCTTTAATCACGCTTACTACCAATGTTAACTTTACGCCACCTCTTCATCACACCAACCCATGATTTCCACGTATCACAACCTTATTCAGTGGATGCTTAAACTTCCACATTATAAAACATCATCAACTTAGTCTTTTTCTTTTCTTCCCACATTCTAAATCTTTTATCCTTCTTTTCTCACCGAAAACCCTAAGCTTTCAACATTCTTCAAAAATGTCTTCTTCTACCTCATACCAACTAAAAAAGGTTTCCAAGAAGAAAGGAAAGACCGCAGGAACTACAATGGAAAGTAAGGTTATCACTCACCAAGGTCAATCTGTTCTTGCTCCCCAGATGATCTCAAAGGAGAAAGAAATGCTTTATGCATCCCAGGTACTTATTCCTACCATCGCTGCTGGTAAGAGGTTAGCTTTAATGGGCCCTCTTACAGTTTTTGAAATTTTAAAAGACACCAGGAAGATTTTCCCAGTTAGCTATAACTTCAAACCCCTGTTCAACAAAATGGACGCCCCTAAGGCAATAGAATCTTCTGGCTCAAACACCATGGAAAATCCAACCGTTCCTCCTAAGGACCCTTTTGTATTAGACTATGTAAAGAGTAATTTTAAACCGTTTCAATCTTGCCCCACCTCCGACACTGCTTATCAAAATTGGTTCAATAAGGTAGAAGCTAAGAAATCCCAGCAATGGGAAGAATTAGGTATCTACAACTTGATTAAGCTGTCGAAACCAGGTTTTACTTACAGCCACCCTTTGTTATTCGCGTCCCTCTATTTCTGGGACAGTACCTATAATACTTTCCATATCCCTGGTGGAATGATTACCCCTACCTTCTTTGACATAGCGGCCATCACTGGGCTATCGCCAGTAGGAGAAACATATATCCCTGACAACGAAGAACACTCGAGTATAATCGACTTCGAAGTCAAACTAGCAAGCTTTTCCAAGTTTGTCAGTCACTACCATGCTGAAGGAGACAGTGTGTCTGATGTAGAACACATTGCTTTCCTTACCCTATGGCTGTCAAGATATGTTTTCTGCAGTAGATCCCTATAGGTAGCCAGTAGGTTTATTCCTCTAGCTAGGGATTTGCATGAGAATTGAAGAGTGTGCTTGAGCGAATTGCTGCTAGTTGATCTTTATGAAAGCCTAAGGTCAGCTGTTTCGAGCCTAAAATCTCATACCTCCAAGAATATCCTGTTAGCTGGCCCTTTTTGGTTACTTCAACTATGGCTAAATTCCATGTTCGAACCTTCCTTGTCAACTGCCAACACCATTGATGAACAAGACCCTGAAATAACTGATAGAATAGTCGAAGGCACTAGGCTGCGAAGATTAACTCCAAATGACGACAAGGATGACTTCAAAGTCCTATTCTCGAAGTACATCATGATATTCTCTAAGAGGCATAAGTTCGAAGAGACCATGGCGCCTTTTGCTTCGAGGGCTCATGGACCTTCATGGTTCACCATGGCCCTCTCAGAAGCTGTCAAGAGCAAGGAGATTCAAGATGTATGGAGAGCCTTTTTGCTACCTAGACTCATTTCTTCAAGAATAACTCCTGCCAAGAATCAGATTTTCCTTTTAGCTTACCAGCCAAACTTTGTTTCGAGACAGTTTGGCTTATGCCAACTAATTCCTGAACCCTTATTTCAAACTGAGAGTGCCATTACCTCTGGGCGAACCTTCAAGGCACGGGAAGCCAAATTACAGCAAGAACAATACCAAGGCTTTGCCCAGTTTGAGCTAATAACCTTCGAACCTACCCATCTCACAGTTAAGGGGTTTCTAGAATGGTGGACCAAGTTTTATCAAACTTATATGTTCGATACTCTTACAATTCAGCAGAAACTAATTGATGCCTTCGATGTGCAGGTACCAGCCAAGAAAGGTATGTTTACTCATGCCAAAGAGATTAAAGCTTTTCAAAATTATTTTGAAACTACTTATGATCCCACACGCTTGGAATCCACTGTGCATCAAGCGGCTGAGACCTTGAAGGAAAAATTCAAACAAAAAGTTTCTAAGTTAAAACTTCCTTCAGGGTTGTCACCTGAGGATAGGTATAGGTTGGCATTCGAAATGCATCCACCTAAATTTCCTAGATTACCTACCACAGAACTGGCTCTGTCTTGGTTTCCCCCATACCCTTGGTGGTTCACTTGCAAAGAGATGTTCAAACATCTTCAAAAGAAACCAAAGCCATCTGAGACTGTGACATGGGCTCGACACTGGCTCCACGATTTCCCAGGACACCTTCGTTACGACCTTTCTGCCATGTCGATTAAATCTGATCAAGGCACAGGTGCGAATGCTTGGGAAAATCCCAAACGTTTTTCATTTTCCATATCTTTAACCTTTGCTTTAATTGTTTCGATTTTCAGCCATCAGGTGAAAGACAGCCGCTTCAAAGTCGAAAGAAGGGAGTGCCTCTCAAGCCTCTATCGAAACCACTGACAATGTGACTCCATCCGAAACAACAACCATTGCTATAACAACAACAACAACAATACCAACAACAACCAGAGTTCCAACTCCACAGGTAATCATTTAGCCTTAATGTTTCAAATTCACTAATGTTTCATGATTTGCATCTAACTCTTTGTTTAAATCTTTTCAGACCAACAAACTTCCGCCTACTACTCCAAAGAAGCGAAAATCAAACACCACTGGGGAAGACCCCAAGGCTGGAGGAGACTTACCAACTGCTTCGAAGAAGAAGCAGAAGAAGGATATTTCGAAAAGTACCGTTCCAACTAGTGTCTCTGGACTTGATTCCAGGGATGCTGCTCCCTCACCTAAATCCAAAATTCCACCTTCGACCTCCAACGTAATGTTGGAACGCATAGCTAGCAACCTCTCTTCCGAGAGTCCACAGGTAAATTGAACTTTAAACTTTTGGCAAAATTATTATTCATTACCTTGGTGCATGCTTTTGATGTTCTTTCGCTCCTTGCAGAATATCTTAAATCCAGCTTCCACTACTTCGACCTCACCATCAAAAGTTGCTGCTCCACTCAACTCCTCTCCTCAAGGAGATTCCAGCAACCTTGTACAGAACAAAGGTTCCTCCAATATGGTGGTTCTGGCTGGGGCTTCTGAGCAGCAGGATGATCAGAGTACTTCCCCTCCTTTAAAAGAGACAAATGAAACACCACTTCAAACATCTGCAGAGGATTTGCAAAGCGCTTCTCTCCAAAAGTCCCCTCTTGAAACCCTTCAAGAGGACCCAAAGGACACTCAAACTGAAGGAGAGAAAGCTGATTCTGGCCAAAGAGACGAAGAATCTACAGAAGAAGAGTCTGAGGAGGAGGATGCAAATGATGGTTCGACTGCTGGGACAGAGTCCAATGCAAATAGCAGCGAAAAAGAAGACATCAAAGTGGTGGACTTGGATGACGATGAAGAAGATCATGAGCACGAAACGAATGAAGGGGATGGTGACACAACCAACAAACCCATGGAAGTCGAATTGGACGTGACTCCCCTACGTGTGGAACTCCCTCAACCGTCTTTGTCTCGAATGACTGACGAAGAGCTTGCACTCCTGAGACGAAATGACCCTATTGGGTACATGAAGGCGAAGCTGGCTCAAAGGGACATTCCACTTGCTAGGGCTGGTACAAGTTTGACTAGCTATCCTCTTCCCACAGATGAAAGAATTGTACTTCTTAATAAGATCAGGAAAACAATTCTCAATGTGGATATATTCGAAGTGCTTAAACAGGATAGCACTGCTTGCTACACAATGAAGGAGTTGCTTACAAAAGTCAACCTTGCTACGTGCTCCTTGCCAGTTAGTACTATCTTGTTCGATCTTCAGTCTTTGCTGGACAATGTAACTGGTTACCTTCTCCAAGATGAATCTACTGCCAGAAAGGTTCAAGAAAAGCGCACTGCAATGGATGTTGCTTATGAACAAGCTTCGAAACTCTCTCAAGAAGCTGGGGATCAAGCTATGCATCTAAAGCAAGCGAAAACTGATTATGAGGCTCAAGCTGAGTCCATCCTTCTCTGGGAAAGGCAGATCCAAGAACTTAAACAGAAGGTTAAAGAGGCTAAAGAACAACAAATAGCCTTCGAAACCAATACTGTTGGTAACCAATTCGAAGAGCTTCTCAACCAGGGGCTTGTAGAAATGGAAACTGCAGAACAACTCAAGGGAGAAGTGGCAACCTTGGAAGGAGCCAGGCGTTTCGCTCAACAGAGACTTGAATCTTTTCGAAGTACCTTCAACAGACTGAAGAATAATTCTTTTTTCTAAATTTCAGTGTTTATTTGATTACAATTTGGTTTTTTATATGTAATATTCGAACAACGCCATTTTGGCATCTCAACTTGCCATTTTGGCATTTTTATAATATTTTGGCTACATTGTTACTATTCGAATCTCCTGCAGGCGTGGCTTATATTTCTTTAAATATTTCCCATTAACCTTTAGGATACGCTTATCATCCATCAGCTCTTCGATTTCATATGCATTGTTTGAGAATACTTTTAATATTCGAAAAGGTCCTTCCCAATGAGGTAACCATTTACCTAGTGCTTTATTTTTCTTGTCCATGGGCAATATGACTTTCCAGACTAAGTCATTTATAATGAATGATTTTTTCTTCACCCTTTTATTATATGTCCTGGCCACTCTTTCTTTTTGTCTCATCAAAATTTCCAATGCATGTAATCTAACTTCGTCCAACTCAACTAATTCATTCATCATCATCTCCCAATATAATGCAGCTGGGATTTCGTTTTGTCTTTGAATTCGAAATGATTGTAGATGAATTTCTACTGGCAATACTGCATCATGACCAAATGTGAGTTGGAAAGGCATAGTGTTAGTAGCTTCCTTAGGAGATGTTCTACAGGCCCATAGTATTTGGTCCAAAGTTTTGTGCCAGTTTCTTGGCTTTTTACCAATATGTTTCTTGATTAACCCTATTATCACTTTATTGGCTGCTTCGACTTGGCCATTTGCTTGAGCATAATATGGCATTGATGTTAGCAATCTAAACCCCATTTCTTGGGAAAACTCTTGCATCTTTCTACCAGTAAACACAGAGCCTTGATCTGTGGTTATGCTCTCTGGCAATCCGAACCTATAGATAATGTGCTTCTGTATAAACTCAATAATAGCCTCTTGATCAGCAACTATTAATGGTATAGCTTCGATCCACTTGGTAAAATAATCTATTCCTACCAAGATATATTTCTGTCCTTTAGACGAAGCAGGATTTATTTCTCCTATCAAATCCAATGCCCATCCTCTAAATGGCCATGGTTTGATGATCGAATGCAACTCACTTGCAGGGGCATGTTGAATCCCTGCATGTTTCTGACATTCATCACATCCTTTAGCAAAGTCTATACAATCTTTGAGCATGCTAGGCCAATACATGCCATATCGAAATAACAGCCATTTCATTTTATGACCTGCTTGATGTGCCCCACATGCCCATTGTGGACTTCTGACAATGCTAAGTATGCCTCACTTTCTCCTAGGCACTTCAATAACACGCCCTCTTGGGTCTTTTTGAACAATTCGTTCCCCATGAGGAGATATGATAATGCTCTGTATTTTGTCTTTCTATCCACATTCAGAGTTGGGTTTGCTAAATAACTCACCAGTGGACTTCGCCAATCTGCATCTGATAAAGTGTTTATGGCTAATATTTCGAATCCTCGTTTCTCAGCATATCCCAATTTCATACTTCCTAGATCTGATGGTGTGAATCTAGTAGCCATAACTCTACCCCTTAATTCAACTAAATCCTCAAAATTCCTGACAGAAACTTTATAACCCGAAGCCAACTGTGCTAAGTCATTTGCTTCTTGATTCTCTATTCTTGGTATGTGTTGAATATCCATGTATTCAAATTTTCTTAGTAGCCTGTTGACTATGACGAAGTATATCATCAAGTTTTCCTTTATGCATTTATACTCCTTTGTGATTTGTTTGACCACTAATTCCGAGTCTCCTTTAATTTCGACTCTAGTTGCCCCCAATTCCAACAAAGCTTCAAGTCCAACAATGAGCGCTTCATATTCAGCTTCGTTGTTCGAGCAACGAGGACCATCTAATTTATATTTGAATTTTGTTGGAATTCCTTCAGGATAAATTAGAAGGACTCCAACACCACTTCCATTCCTGTGGGTTGAACCATCAAAGTATAATTTCCATGGTTGCATTTTGACGTAACTCATGACAGTCTGATCAACCAATGAATGGTCCACAATGAAGTCAGAAATCACTTGGCCTTTCACAGCTTTTAAAGGCATGAAAGTCAAAGAATATTCTGTTAGGGCTAAAGCCCATTTACCAACTCTGCTATGCATTATTGGTTTTGAAAGCATGTGTTTAATGACATCGAAATGAGATGAAACATAAACATCAACAGGATTTATATAATACTTGAGTTTCATACAAGAGAAATACAAACAGAGACATAGCTTTTCTAAATTGCTATATCTGGTCTCTGCATCATTTAGTACTCTACTTAAATAGTATATGGCTCTTTCGATACCATTGCTATCTTCTTGTGCTAACATACTACCTATACTAACTTCAGAGGCAGATATGTACAATCTCATGGGCTTCCCCCATGAAGGTGGAGAAAAGATAGGAGGCTGAGAGAGGTATCTTTTTATCCTGTCAAATGCCTCCTGATGGGCTTCGTTCCATTCGAAGGCTTGGCCTTGCTTTAGACGAAGCAACGGAGAGAAATCTTGGGTTCTTCCACTCAGGTTCGAAATGAATCTTCTGAGGAAGTTAATTTTCCCTAGCAGAGATTGCAACTCCCTTTTTGACGTAGGTGCTTTCGTCTCCATTATGGCTTTGGTTTTGTTCTGGTTGATTTCAATCCCTTTAAATCAAAAGAGCCAAAATATCCTCAAAGGCCTTAAAGTCTAGGTTATCCCATAAGTAGTTAACCTTGTCAACCAAAAACTTAGTCAGAAAACCCTTAGCTCCACTTCTAGTCTCCCAGTTAGCCATTACCTCCTATTTGGTCAAGTGAAGGGCTGCAGCAATCTCTTCACGCCTAAGAGTCTTTTCCCAACCAGTGAATGGAGTCTGCTCCAAAACAGAGATATCGAGCAACTCAGAAAACTCTTCTAGGGTAGGAACCAACTGATAGTCTTGAAAAGTGAAGCAATGGTACAGCGGATCATAGAACTGGACCGGGACACTCATTATTTGTTCGTCCAATTTGGAGGTGACCAAACTGAGAAGAGAACCATGCCTCCTGATGAAGGAAGTAGTGCCTGGTATCCTGACAACCAACTCTTTAAGCAGGGTAGGTACTTGGACAAAGTTGATCCGGATAGTATTCTTACGCATAGGCATCATGATGACCTACAAAACAGAGCAAAGATGAAACCCTCTTGTCCTTGAAATAGGTTAGTCCTTATGAAAAATGCATGCAATGTTATGATGTCATGATGTCATGATAAGGCACACCACAAATATTCACAAAAGGAAAACATGGTAAAGGCACACAAGTCACACTGAGAGCCCTTAGATTTCAGGCTGGCATGGAGCTTTAGGTACTACCCTCTTTCAGTTCAGTTGGTTTAAACTTGTCCTAAAAATAGTAACCGGGTTCTAGAGGATCTCAATATCACTGACTACCCTCAATCGGTCATAATTCCAGTTTAGCAACCTTTTCTTGCGGCCGGAATCATTGTGATAGTTTAGTCTCAATGAGTGTAGCATACTGCTATTGTTCTATGGCCAAGTTGGTCAATTTAAGGTTCTAAGGTCAGTTGGTGCTTAATGACTCCTTAGAAGACCCATATTCTCCTCATTCCAACACAAGGGATGTCGGTACAGACCAAGGTGCCACACTAACGTAGCTACTGCTTCATCCGTATCGGTCTACGCCGTACATATCCCTCACAGTTTATTGCTACTTACCTAAAAGGGTACCCCCATATCCGGGTTAGGATCTATAGAACTCCGATACAGGCCCACAAAATTAAAGCATACAAAACATACAATTGAAAACACAATGATCTAATCCTAAGGTATACCTCACTTATTAAGTCCCCAGCAGAGTCGCCAGTTCTATGATCGGTGGGAATGAGAACTGACTATTTTGGAATGCTGGTTCGCGTTTTGCATTTGTTTTCGCAAAATGCCACGGTAAGCAAGAGTCGCATCCGTCTTTTATTTTATCCTACAAGGAAAGGACAAAAGCACAGAAAAATTCCTTTTTGAGATGTTTCTCGGGTTTGGGAGGTAGATTATAGAAAGGGAAGGTGTTAGCACCCTTTCTATCCGTGGTTATCCATGGGATCTTAGGTACTTGCTCATTGTGTTTTCAAAAGTTTGCTTTTCTTTGTGTTTGTGGGTTTGAAAGAAGTTTTTGTTTGAAAGGTGTGTAAGTGTGAACATTTTTGTTTTGTTTTAAAAGGAGCAAGTACTTAAGAACCATCTACCTACTCAAAAAGGAATTAATATGTACAAGTATCCTTTAGACAATGCTATCCCACTATTGAGGAGCAGGTAGCACCGTCGTTGGAGTTTTCAGGTCAATTCGATTAAGGGACGTGCGGTCACTAAAGCAATGTTAGGATGCCTTAGCGGTAACCCTAATATCCTAGATCATTTTTCCGAGGCAACTGTTTCGAGGCAACTATGATCTTTGGATAAGAGGGCGACCTCTAAAACTTCCTATACTCAATGACCACGTTCGAGGCAACCAAGTGAGGTGTACCCTAAGAGTGCGCATTTGCGAGTGTGTTATTTTTTCAGTTATATTATCTTTGTACATGTTAATGGTGAGCTACTATTAATTTTAGGTTAAAGGTTAATCTTGTCATACATTGCCTATTTATCAAACATCTAACAGTTAATATTGTGCGAAAATTAAATTACGGAAAATAAATTTAAGCTATTACAAGACGTCGAGTATTTACAACGCCAAAGACAAACCCTTTAAAATTAAATTGCGAAAAGTAAATAAACGCGATAAATAAATAAATAAAGTCCTAAGTTAAAAACTATTACATTCTCGAAGTAGTTACAATATTGAAATATGGATAAAAAATAATACGCGTGCGAGAAAATTAAATCGGAGTGTTTTTTAGGGTTTTGACCCTTTTTATTAAATAAAGCATATTTTTTGTTATTTTTTGAATTAAAAATTAGTCTAAGTTAATAATTGAATTAATTAATTAAATGAAAATATTTTTGGTTTTTTTATTTTAATTAAGGAAAAAAAATAAGAATGATTAAAAATATTAAAAACCTAATATTCTACTTTGATTTTAATTTATTGCAAAATATATTATTGTTAAACCTATTTAAACTAAATAAATTAATTAATGTTTATTTACAAAAATAAATAATGAAATTAATGGATTTTATAAAAATATTATTTTTATTTTGGGTTTTCTGATTTTTATGAAAAAGAGTTAATTGGTTAATTAATAATAATAATAGTTAACAAAATAAATAAATAAGGAAAAAGAAATAAAATATAAAAGAAATACTCAGGGGGGTGTGGGCCTGATCTGGGTGTATGATCAGTAATTTTTAAGGCCCAGAATGTCCAGCCTTGTTAGACTTTTGTGATTCAAAGCGTGCTTGTTGACCAGGGAGTATGATGAGTGTGCAATCTGGGCCCCTGGATTTGATTTGAGACCACCTGGCTAGCATCTGGAGAAGGGCATATGGTGAGCTACATTCTAGGCGCTACATGTGAACACCTGAAGAAAAAATTGAATAAAGTTTTGGGGGACTTGGGATTCGAATCCAGGTCCCAAGGAGTTTTCCAATAGCGCTTCCACCAACTGAGCTGGCATGTTTCTTTGTTATTAATACATACAACAAATATTATATGGACAATAATCAACTATGCCTGAATAAAAAATAATAATAATAAAAGCGTGTATTTTCAAATGGACCAATGGGAGGGCGACGTCTGGTCGTCTTCTCCATCAAAACTCTGGTTTTATTACCTATGGATTTTTATCCGCAGGAAGCTTCGTGGGAAATTTCAAAAACTTGTTCTAGGTCATAACAACACCATCCAAGTACATAGACGTGATCACCTCTTCCTCCTGAGTTCAACCATGGCCAAGATTCGTCCTAATTGTCCCTGCAAAACGAAACCCCAAATGGAAACCTCCAAAACCCTAGGTTCGGGTAGGGAGATATAGGCTACAAAAATCCAATTGAATGATACAGAATGACTGGAAATTTAATGGCAAGCATGATTATACAAAAAAATTGGCAAGAGGATGCAAGAAAATGATTTCACGATGTCATGTTCAGAGCTTGGTTCGTGATGACTTACAGTGCAATTGATGGCGTCTCAAGGGCTGGTTTCAATTGATACAGTTTCAGGAGATGTCCGGGAAGAGAGCTATGTCAAGCTTTCTGTTTGAATTGAGCTCTAAGGTTGATTTTGATTTCCAAGTTTTCAAGCTTTTTCACCAACTTCTTCTGGCCGTTTCAGCAATGCTTTGTGTGTGTCCTTGATCCCTAATGCTTGTGTGAGTGTTATAGAATGAATTTAGGTCAACACTTGGGCCATAATCCATATGCATTGAAGATGGAAGATTTGATTTTGATCACCATTATCAAACTTCCCAAAATAGCTCAAATCTGGTTTTTTTTATGCATGAATAAGCCTTGATACGAATTGATTTGATGAATCATGACAATTGAAAGTTGTACCAATCACAAAGATATTATTTCATCAATTTTTAGATTTTATTTGATTTAATATTGATTAAAAATGAATTAAATCAATAAAAATTAAATAAAATAGAAAAATAAATGAATGGCCATGAAATCAAATATGGGACACGTGTTTGGTATGAAAAGACCATATCAAGTGGAAAAAAGTGGGCCCTTTTGTCAAAAATTGGAGTTTTGAGGACAGTTGACTTTTGGCAAATTTGGAAAAATGCCCAACTTCAACAATGCACAACTTCTTCAATTTTGAACTTTTGGAGGTGTTCTAGGACTTTTTAGAAACCTTGATATGTCCTCTAACCATCATTTTTTGTCTCATCTCATTTGGATCTTCCATGCTCAAGTTATAAGCTTTGTAAAAAAGGTGTTTTTGTTGACTTTCAAAAATGACCTATAATGTCCAAATTCGTAACTTTTTGTGAGAGCATTTCTTGATCTTGGGGTGTGAAGATGGATTGTATGAAATTGCATCATATTCAAAATGAGCTTTGTATGGGTCATTTCTCATAAAGTATGAGAAAGTTATGCTTGGTCAAAGTTGAGTTGACTTTTCCTGCAAAACCCTAATTTAGCAACTTTTGAGTCTTGATGAATTTTGAGCAATCCTTGATGAATCATGATCAACCCTTGATCAAATGATGAATTAACCTTAAAAATGAGAATGTTGACAAAAAATCTTGAGGTTTGACTGTATTTGGGTCACAGTTGACTTTTGCCGTAGCACAGTCGATTTTTGGACCTCTTGAGCAATTGACTGACCAAACTTTCTCTGCAAGGCTTGAAATTTGACATGGATGAACTTGAGAAAATATTAGGACATTGGGGAGAAATTGAGGTAATTTGGATATAAGGACCTTTATGCAACACAAAACCCTAATTTTGACTTGACTGCCTTAGGAGGTGATTTGACTGTCCAATCTTTGAGCCATCTTGAGCAGCTTGGAGATAATTCTTGACATGTCTTGAGAAATATGGGAGGGAAAATTTTGGGGTACAACAATGAGAAATATATAACCCTTATAAGTTCAAAACCCTAGCTTCTAGAGCAACAAAATGCCTTGGAAACCCCTTTCAATTTTGACAAACTTTCTTGCACAAATACTTTTTTCATGTGAATAAAAGTTGTTGAGGATGGTAATGAGAAACCATAGCAACCATAACCATTTCCAAATATTAAGAACTTAGGGGATTATGCACTTGTGATAAATGAATCAATAACATGTCCAATTAAGTCAAACTTCTTCAATCAACTCTTGCATCTTTTGATTTCCTTTGACAACTTGAGGCATGATGAATCATAGTAGAATTGTCATCATATTACTTTAAAGCATAGGCAATAATTAAGCTTGAATCTCAATGAAGCTTTGTTGAAGAAGGAATGGAAATAAACTCATGAACCTATGAATCAACATGATGAAATTTGTTGTGCCCTTACCTATAATATCACCAATTAGAGCAAGCATTCATTGTATTTATTAGTTAAAAGTTAATAAACACAAAACATAGATGATCACAATATATATATCAAGGTGCTTGGTGATTCCTCATGAGAAAACCTAAAGATAGGAAGAAGAACCAAACCCTAGCGTGATCTTGTTGTGATTGATTTGATATGAGATGATAAAGGAATCTTATGGGCAAAAATTGGGGTACAACAACTTCCCTTATTTTAGTGTCTTCTATCCGGTGATACGAAGGTTAAAATCCTCGTGTCGACGCGATTAAAGATACTTAAATACAAAACAAACTCTATTTTTGGAATTAAGAGGCCATGCAATGCGTATAATTGTGCATGCAAATAAACAGATCCAAAGATGACACGGAACACCAATGGGGAAATAGAAAATAAAAAATCAAAAGAGAATTAAACCAGGAAAGTAAATCATTGGTGAATAGAAGACTCGATTGTATTGGGGTAAAGCCCAAGGAGGAGACAAAGTAACATCAACTCAAACATTGAAGAGAGAAAATAAAGGATAATAGTGATCGACAAATAACCGCAAACTATCCGCTCACTAAGAAGATAGATAAAAAAGGTAATGTAGACCCACAGGGGAAAGAAGTGGTAGGATGAAACCAACAAACATCAATATTAGGGTAAGTCATAAATGACCTGCATCAATACTTAAAACTTAGAAACAAACGAACTCTTCAAAGAAAAATGGGTCTCAACGAAGAACTATCTCCCATAATGACGAGACTACCATTCAATGGAGTAACAAAAATCTCAATAACGAACTATCTCCCATAATGACGTGACTACCATCCATTGGATTAAACAAATCTCAACCACGAGTTATCTCCCTTAATGGCGAGACTACCATCCATTGGAGTAACAAATCTCAACATCAAACTATCTCCCATAATGACGAGACTACCATCTATTGGAGTAACAAATCTCAACAATAAACTATCTTCCATAATGACGAGACTAATATCCATTGGAGTAACAAATCTCAAAAACAAACTATCTCCCATAATGATAAGACTACCATCCATTGGAGTAAACAAATCTCAACAACGAATTATCTCCCATAATGACGAGACTACTATCCATTGGAGTAAACAAATCTCAATAACGAACTATCTCGCATAATGACGAGACTACCATCCATTGGAGTAACAAATCTCAACAATGAACTATCTCCCATAATAACGAGACTACCATCCATTGGAGTAAACAAATCTCAACAACGAACTATCTCCCATAATGAAGAGACTACCATCCATTGGAATAAACAAATCTCAGCAACGAAATATCGCCCATAATGACGGGACTACCATCCATTGGAGTAACAAATCTCAGCAACAAACTATCTCCCATAATGATGAGACTACTATCCGTTGGAGTAACAAATATCAACAACAAACTATCTGCCATAATGATGAGACTACCATCCATTGGAGTAAACAAATCTCAACAACGAACTATCCCCCATAATGACGAGACTACAATCCATTGGAGTAAACAAATCTCAACAACAAACTATATCCCATAATGATGAGACTACCATCCATTGGAGTAAACAAATCTCAACAACAAACTATCTCCCATAATGACGAGACTACCATCTATTGGAGTAACAAATCTCAACAACAAAGTATCATCCATAATGACGAGACTATTATCCATTGGAGTAACAAATCTCAAAAACAAATTATCTCCCATTATGATGAGACTACCATCCATTGGAGTAAACAAATCTCAACTACGAACTATCTCGCATAATGACGAGTCTACCATCCATTGGAGTAACAAATCTCAACAATGAACTATCTCCCATAATGACGAGACTACCATCCATTGGAGTAAACAAATCTCAACAACGAACTATCACCCATAATGACGAGACTACCATCCATTGGAGTAAACAAATCTCAGCAACGAAATATCTCCCATAATGACGAGACTATCATCCATTTGAGTAACAAATCTCAACAATGAACTATCTCCCATAATGACGAGACTACTATCCGTTGGAGTAACAAATCTCAACAAAAATCTATCACCCATAATGATGAGACTGACATCCATTGGAGTAAACAAATCTCAACAACGAACTATCTCCCATAATGACAAGACTACCATCCATTGGAGTAAACAAATCTCAACAACAAACTATCTCCCATAACGACGAGACTACCATCCATTGGAGTAAACAAATCTTAACAACAAAATATCTTCCATAATGATGATACTACTATCCATTGGAGTAAACAAATCTCAACAACGAACTATCTCCCATTATGACGAGACTACCATCCAGTGGAGTCAACAAATCTAAACAATGAACTATCTCCCATAATGAAGAGACTACCATCCATTGGAGTAAACAAATCTCAACAATGAACTATCTCCCATAATGACGAGACTACCATCCATTGGAGTAAACAAATCTCATCAACGAACTATCTCCCTTAATGGCGAGACTACCATCCATTGGAGTAACAAATCTCAACAACAAACTATCTCCCATAATGATGAGACTACCATCCATTGGAGTAACAAATCTCAACAACGAACTGTCTCCCATAATAACGAGACTACCATCTATTGGAGTAAAAAATCTCAACAACGATCTATCTCCCATAATGACGAGACTATTATCCATTGGAGTAACAAATCTCAAAAACAAACTATCTCCCATAATGATGAGACTACCATCCATTAGAGTAAACAAATCTCAACAACGAATTATCTGCCATAATGACGAGACTACCATCCATTGGAGTAAACAAATCTCAACAACAAACTATCTCCCATAATGATGAGACTACCATCCATTGGAGTTACAAATGTCAACAACGAACTATCTCCCATGATGACGAGACTACCATCCATTGGAGTAAACAAATCTCAACAATGAACTATCTCCCATAATAACGAAACTACCATCCATTGGAGTCAACAAATCTCAACAACGAACTATCTACCATAATGACGAGACTACCATCCATTGGAGTAAACAAATCTTAACAATGAACTATCTCCCATAATAACGAGACTACCATCCATTGGAGTAAAAAATTCTCAACAAAAAACTATCTCCCATAATGACGAGACTATCATTCATTGGAGTAACAAATCTCAACAACAAACTATCTCCCATAATGACGAGACTACCATCCATTGGAGTAACAAATCTCAACAACGAAGTATCTCCCATAATGACGAGACTACCATCTATTGGAGTAACAAATCTAAACAACGAACTATCTCCCATAATGACGAGACTACTATCCATTGGAGTAACAAATCTCAATAATGAATTATCTATCATAATGATGAGACGACCATTCATTGGAGTAATAAATCTTAACAACGAACTATCTCCCATAATGACGAGACTACCATCCATTGGAGTTAAAATGAATTTTCTCAGGGAAACAACAGACTTACTGGGGAAGTACAGGTTGCTCAAATAAAGAGACCTCCCATTTGCTGTTATGAGAAGGAGTTGCAATAATGCTGCTGGGAAAAGAAATATGACTTTCTGGGGAAATTCCAATATATTCCTGCTGAGGAGGTAAAGTCTTCTCGTGCAAAATAAATTCACATTATTAAACCAGGGCTCAAAGCCTGTAGAAATCAGAATAATAATATATCTAGGAACCACTGATTCAAACCAGAAATAAACTGGAATGAAACCAAGATAGCACTTGATGAGAAATAAATTCAAGAGGGGAAACACGGATCTAATTAGACAATGAACTGAATAGGAAAGCTGAAGTATAAATTTTCTACGAGGGATAAATTAGTGGAGAAATTGAAAGAATATACACTTTATCCTTAAGGTTGAAACTCTATTTGAGAGAGGGTAACATTACTCTTCAAAATAGGGTAATATGCAAACAAAAACATCAATAACTGCAAATGAGCAATGAATGAATAAATTCAGCTATGCATCATGTGTGTATGAATGTACGAATGTTATCACATATATGCTAACAAAATGGACATACAACAATAGGAATAACCAGACAAAAACCAGCTTGGGTAAAGTCAATACTCGGCTAAATCACATCCAGGAGGAAAATTTTCGCATGAAAGTAAGCACCAACTGAGGAAAGAAATTCCTATTTCATGGCTTAACTTCATTGGGAAGAAGCATAATATGAAAATAATCAATTTTAAACAGTGAATCAAAACAGATCCAGGGATGTAACATCCTCCTTCAGGCTTCACCCGAGGACATCACATAGACTTCAATGGGGAAAATAAATGTTTCAACGTCTAGATATCTACTGGAGATTACAATACTGACTTCATTAGGGAAGATGTAAATCATGCTATCGAGATATCAATTAGGGATCTCGTGCTGACCTTATTGGGGAGTACGACACCACATCATCTAGAGAAGCCCAAAATACATTCTTCAATACCAAGAGTGATGATTACACTTCTCTAGGGAGAAATCATGAAACCACATGGGGATACCCATTTTCAGAGAGAAACATTTTTTAGCTTTACTTTGGGATTTAAGAAGTCAAACAATACAACAAGAAATAAAAATTATGGGAATTTTAAATCAAATCCAGCACCTGGCGGGAGAAAACCCAAACAGTTGACAATTGTTTCAACACTTCTTAGAACATATATTTCCCTTGTCTTGTTTCAAAACAACAACAATAATGCCAACACTGCAAAAGGGCGATTTTTTGCAAAAGATTCTACCTCAGCACACAAAGGGAGAAGGGACTTTCGTCATATAAGTGAAGACCTTACTGGGGAGTCTGGGATAGAGGTATCAAACCATGCAATCCCGAAATCAAAATAATCAACCTGGAGAAGAGCTAAATCAAGACTTCACTGGGGAAAATGGGATCATAAACCCAACACTGCACCGTACACCAATCATTATCATCTCCAACTATTTGAGAAACACAAGGAGATCATGTGCGCACTAAAAAGAGTGACCTGAGAGAACTTTCCTGGGGAATATACATTTCCAAAATTTCGGAGTCCGTCCTTCCTTGGAATCACTATTTTTTGTTTTCCTTGAATAAAAAAATCTAAAGTAAAAGGTAATTTGTAAATTCTTTTCAAAAACAATTTTGTTATTTAATCTTTTTTTGTTTTGAATATTACAATCAATAATAAATGGAGTATTTGTAAGCAGAATAAAGTAAGAATTGTAAAGAATTTGGATAAAAGCTCAAACTTTATTAATAGAATTGTAGTGTGCGAATGGCGAGACTCCGTAGATGATTATAAAGTTTGGAAAATGGTAATACATTGGAAAAGATACACTGAAAGACAATGACCAATATTCTCCCTAACAAATTTGAATTCTTGAGCAGTGACTTGTGTTGAAGTATGGCGAGAGTCCAAGAAGATTGTTGCTTCAATGATCAAGTCTTGTCTGATGTAGTTATTTGCCAATAAAATCCCTAAATTTTGCATAGGTTTACCTTGCGGGTTTTCAACCTACCGAGAAAATTTATTTTGTTTATGTCTCTAATTTTTTCCTAGACCGCCCTTTCGGCCTACCGAGATTCTCTTTTTTGCCTAAGCCTCCCTTTTGGGTTTTCGACTTAGCAAGTTGTTCTTTTATTTCTTTAGGAAAAGTATTTCTTGACTGCATCAGAATTCATAGGACGTGGGAACTCCTTGCCATCCATAGTTTCAAGAATTAATGCACCGCTAGAGAAGGCTTTCTTGACAACATATGGGCCTTCAAAATTGGGAGTCCACTTGCCCTTAGAATCATCAATAAAAGATATGATCTTCCTGAGCACGAGGTCACCTTCTCTGAATTCATGAGGCTTGACCTTCGTATCAAAATCTTTCTTCATTCTGTTCTTGTATAACTAGCCATGACATAAGGCCATCATTCTTTTTTCTTCAATCAAATTAAACTGGTCAAACCTGTTATGGACCCATTCAGCCTCTGAAAACTTGGTTTCCATTATCACATGTAAAGAGGGAATCTCAACCTCAACGGGAAGCACTGCTTCCATTCCATAGACAAGAGAGAACGAGGTTTCCCCTTTTGAAGTGCGGACTGACGTACGATACCCGTGCAAAGTAAAAGGGAGCATCTCATGCCAATCTTTATAGGTAACAACCATTCTCTGGATGATCTTCTTGATGTTTTTATTTGAAGCTTCAGATTCCCCATTCATCTTTGGCCTGTAAGGAGATGAATTATGATGGACAATCTTGAATTCTTCACAAAGTTCTGTCATCATCTTATTATTCGGATTTAAGCCATTGTCAGTGATGATCCTGCTTGGCACACCATACCAACATATAAGATTGTTCTTGATAAAACGTACTACCATATGCTTAGTAACATTAGCATATGAAGCTGCTTCAACCCATTCAGTATAGTAGTCTATTTCCACTAAGATAAACTGATGTCCATTCGGCGCCTTGGGTTAAACCATTCCAATCATGTCAATACCCCACATAGATAAAGGCCACGAAGAAGAAATAATATTGAGAAGTGTTGGAGGCACATGAATTTTATCAACATAAATCTAACACTTATGGCACTTCTTCACAAATTTGTAACTGTTAGATTCCATTGTCATCTAATAGTAACCTTCCCTAAGCATCTTCTTTTCTATTTAATGTCCATTGGCATGCGTAATAAAGGAACCTTCATGGATTTCATGCATCAACATGTCTGCTACGTGTTTATCCATGCATCTGAGCAAGACAATGTCATAATTTCTTTTGTATAACACATCTTCATTGAGGAAAAAACTACCTTCCATCCTTCTCAATGTCTTTCTATCTTTATTTGACGCACCAACCGAGTATTCCTGAATCTGGAGAAAATGCTTGATATTATAATACCAAGGTTTTTCATTTGACATCACTTCTGTTGCAAACACATGAGCTGGCCTATCCAGACGTCATACTGTGATACGAGGCACATCGTTCCATGTATTCACTTGATACATAGAAGCCAGAGTGGTCAAAGCATCCGCCATCTAATTTTCATCTCTGGGAATATAATGGAATTCAACTTTATTAAATAAAGGTAATAATCTTCTAGCATAGTCTTTGTAGGGAATCAAGCCAGGGTGACGAGTATCCCATTCTCCTTTAATCTAATTTATTACCAAAGCTTAATTGCCATATACATCTAGAGTTTTGATTATGAGATCTATGGCCTCTTCGAGACCCATGATACAAGCCTCATACTCTGCCATATTATTGGTACGATCAAATGCCAACCTTGTAGTAAAAGGAATATGTGATCCATGAGGAGTGATAGTTACAACACCAATTTCTTTCCCATAAGCATTCAAAGCTCCATCAAACACCATACCCCAACGAGATTCAGGATCAGAACCTTCCTCAGGCAATTGTTCATCACAATATTTTACTTTCAAAAACTTTACATCCTCATCAGGGAAATCATAGTTAATAGACTAATAATCATCAACCGGTTGGTGAGCAAGATAATCTGCCAACACTCTACTTTTTATAGCCTTCTGAGTATAGTATTCAATATCATATTCAGACAACAACATCTGCCAATGGGCAATTCTCTCAGTAAGAGTAGGCTTTTAAAAAATATACTTAATTAGATCAATTTTGGAGATCAACCAAGTAGTATGATTTAACATATATTGCCGCAACCGTTTTACCGCCCAAGCCAGAACACAACATGTTTTTTCCAGCATAGAATACCACGACTCACAGTCCGTAAACTTCTCACTGAGATAATAAATGGCATATTCCTTCTTCCCTGTTTTTTCTTGTTATCCCAAAATACAGCCCATAGAATTATCTAACACAGTTAGATACATAACCAATGGTATTCCTTCCACAGGCAGGAGCAAGATAGAAGGTTCAAGCAAATACTCTTTAATACTTTCAAATGCTCTTTGGAAATCATTTATCCATACACAACCTTGATATTTCTTTAACAACTTAAAGATCGACTCACATGTTGCAGTCATATGGAAAATAAATTTGGAAATGTAATTCAAACGCCGAAGGAAGCCTCTAACTTGCTTTTCAGTTCTTGGTGCTGGCATTTCTTGAATTGATTTGACTTTATCAGGATCAACTTCAACTCCTTTTTGGCTGACAATGAAACCTAACAATTTTCCTGATCGAACATTAAAGGTTCATTTATTTGGATTCAAGCGGAGACGATACTTCCTCAAACGCTGAAACAATTTAAACAAATCTTCTATATGTCCTTCTTCAGTCTGGGATTTGGAAATCATATCATCAACATATACCTCAATTTCTTTGTGCATCAGATCATGGAATAGGGTTGTCATAGCCCTCTGGTACGTTGCACCAGCGTTCTTCAACCTGAAGGGTATCACTCTGTAATAGAATGTTCCCCAGGGTGTGATAAATGTTATTTATTTCCATGTCCTCAGGAGCCATTCTGATTTGATTATATCCAGAAAACCCGTCCATGAACGAGAATACTTTGAATTTTGATGTACTATCAACCAACATATTAATATGTGGTAATGGAAAGTCATCTTTTGGACCAGCTTTTTTTAAATCTCTATAATATACGCAGATGCAAAATTTTCCGTCTTTCTTTGGTACTGGGACAATATTGGAAATCCACTAAGGATACACTAGTGTCACAAGAAAATCGGCATTAATCTGCTTTAAAACTTCTTCTTTAATTTTCACTTCCATATCAGGGTGAGTTCTTTGCAATTTCTGCTTGATTGGCGGGCATTCTGGCTTTATCGGCAAATGATGTTCCACAATATCAGTATCCAATCCCGGCATGTCTTGGTATGACCAAGAAAATATATCGACATACTCTTTCAACAATTCAATCAACCTACTCTTTACATTGGGATGTAATAACGCTCCAATCTTGACTTCTTTCGGATCATCCTCTGAACCCAAATTAATTGTCTCCAATGACTCTTTATACGGCTGAATGGAACTTTCCTCACGCTTAAGCAAGCGTGAAACCTCTTCTGGGATTTCATCATACTCTTTTTTTCGGCCACATACACAGGCTATTCAAAGTTTGGAGAGGGTGCAGGGTCATTGTATTCAACGGGTTTTTAAAATAATTTGCACATATGATTTCTGATTGCTTTTAGAAACTGGCACATATAGCAAGTGATTATGCATATTTAATTACAATTATTATTTATTTTGGAATTTTTTTTTAGTACCGTTTTCCAAGAAAAGCAGAAAATAAAGACACAATTTGGGAATCAAAGATAACCTTTTATTATGGATTTTAAAGATCAACGCAAACAGATATGCCCATACAATATTAATACTTTCACCTTGGGCAGAGTGAAAGATTTTTGAAAATATTAACACAAAAAACAAATTACTTTGAAATATGAATGCAAGATGGAACATCAATAGTGATCCAATTTTGGACTCTGATTCCATGCGTCACGTAGTTCAGTATCTCCTGCTCTGCTTCACCTTCCACAATAGCATTGATCCTATGAACAATTGGATGAAGGTAACCTCTGTTGTGAAAGATGTCTTGATATTTTCCCAAATCAGACTTCGGCTTCATATTCTCACCTTTAATATTCTTCACATAGAATCCCAAACCAGCTCTATTCTTATTCACAGGTGGATCAACAATATGCCCCCATACTTTACTAGGGCCATTACGCACTACCTGCTGAGCATCCTTAAATGAAGCTATATAATTCTCATTTTCCCTTACATTATCAATGGATAAAGCTTGGAACTGAGTTCCAACAACAACTTCATCCGCTTCCACAAAATTGAAAGAGGATAAATGAGATATTAACAATGCTTGTTCTCCATTTATGATAACCACCTTTCCTTCACGCACAAACTTCAGCTTCTGGTGCAAAGTTGAAGTAACAGCCCATGCCTCGTGTATCCATGGTCGCCCCAGTAAACAGCTGTAAGCAGGCACAATATCCATAACCTGGAAAGCAATCTAAAATAAATGTGTGCCTATGTGAATAGGAAAATCTACTTCCCCGATGACATACTTCCTCGATCCATCAAAAGCTTTCACAGTTATGCCACTCGGGCGCATGTGAGTTCCTTGGTACTTTAGCTTCATAAGTGTGCTCCTCGGTATAACATTCAAATCAGACCCATTATTAATTAGCATATTGGACAACGAGTCATTCTTACAATTCATGGAGATATGGAGAGCCAGATTATGATTCCTTTCTTCATCGGACAACACGTCATCGCAGAAACTCAAGTTATTACAGGATGTAATATTCCCGACAACACTACTGAATTGGTCCAAAGGCATATCACTTTCCATGAAAGCTTGATTTAATATTCTCATCAAAGATTCCCTGTGGGTAGAAGAGTTCATTAACAAGGCTAGAATAGATATCTTCGATGGAGTCTGCAATAATTGATCTATGATCCTGTAGTCGATCATCCTGATAATATTTAATATATCATCCACATATTTTTCTAGAGTAGTACAACTAGATTCCCCTACTGCTTTCTTAGGTTCATTACTTTCAACAACCTTTTTATCAGCACTAACCTTCCCTCGAATGACAGGTGTAAAAACACGGCCACTACGGGTCACCTGGCTGGCTTCAGAAATATTCTTGACATCAAACAAAGGTTGGATGTGGACTTCCACACCATCCTCCAATATTGTAGCATTTTATTTGTATGGCACGACTTTGTCTGATTTTGTAAGGAACAAACCCCGCAAGCAAATCACCACTGGCACAACAATTGGCTTGCTATGGTACTCAATCTCTATAGGGGCGAGAACACCAAAACAAGGCACGATAACATTCACCCCTTCTTCAGAATATTTAGACATCACAAAATCATTGATGGAGAACATATCTTCATCTAAGGAAAAGAATTCATCTGCGGAAGCAAACTCATCACCTGACATAATCTCGGCCGAGCAATCCTTAATCACGTTAATTCCATTGTAAACACCTCTATTGATCGAAACTTTAATAGCACAGTTGTCTAACAACAAATCAATACCCCTTCTCACTATGGAACAACCACGTGAGTCTCTGCAGCAAATCAGGCAAGACCCATAATGGTGTTTTTCTTGACCATCCATGAGATAGAAGGTAGCGTGCAACTGTACCAAATCATCATACATATGGTTTACGTCAAAAGTCCAGAATTCTCCAGGACATCCAAAGACCATATTCACATTCTCTTCGTACTCTGCCCTAGGCCTAATTATATGAATGAGGCCTTCGTCCATCATATTCTGAAGATCAACTTTTATCTTATCACATCCCTGGATATCTGTACTACAAAACCACAACAAGATGGTCATGCGTATAGCAACTGAACTCGTAGAGGTCAGCATGCATCTTTACAAAATCTCCTCTAACCAGGTTGATATAAAAAATCTGGAAGTCCCCTGGACAGCTAGCAACCATGTTTACAACATTTTCTTCTCCATGCTTTGGCAAAGGATTATCTTTCACGTTAGGGCCAACATCCTTAAAGGATAAAAGACCATATCTCACCATCTTTTGTACTTCAAATTTCAAAGGATAATAGTTCTCAATATTGTGCCCTGGTGCTCCCTGATGAAAAGCACACGTATGGTCTGTCTTATAATACCAAGGTAAAGGTGATTGTATAGCAGGGGGCGGCCTGGTCTGAACCAACTTCTCCTAAATCAAAGCCAGAAGTAACTCTGCATAGCTCATTGGAATGGAGTCAAAATCCTCTCTCTTCTGACTTCTCCCTTGATTCCCATGAGGAGACGGTCTTTGATAGGCAACAGTGGTTGGAGCTACATTGACAACTGAAGTCATAAAAGCAACATGTTGCTGATATCAATGATGCCTTCTAGGTGGTTTAACCTTCCTTTACCAAATAACAACATTCGTTTCACTTTATTTCTTTCAAGAGAATTTGTATGACAACTTCTTTGTCCGTTCATCTTTTAGAAAGCGCTCTTCTCTAACATCCTCTTCCAAACGAACACCCATGCTCACCATTTTGGTGAAATCACTCAGCACATTGGCGACCATCCTTTCATAATAAAATTATCCAAGGGTTCTCAGGAAGACCTTGGTCATTTCTTGTTCTCCCATAGATGGCACCACCTGGGCAGATATCTCACGCCATCTCTGCGCATATTCTTTAAATGACTCCTTGTCTCTTTGAGCCATTTCCCTTAACTGGTCATGGTCAGGCGCCATAAACATATTGTACTTGTACTGCTTGATAAAGGCTTCTCCCAGATCATTGAAAGTACAAATAATATTACTGTCCAGACTCATAGACCACGTCAGAGCAGCACCCGTCAAACTATCTTGGAAGAAATGGATGAGCAAACGCTGATCGTCAGTATGGGTAGACATTTTCCTGATATATATCACAAGGTGGTCACGAGGGATAGAGTTTCCCTTGTACCTCTCAAATTCCGGTACTTTAAACTTTGTTGTCACCTTTACATTGGGAACTAGGCAGAGTTCACTAACATTTTGTCCAAACAATTATTTTCCTGGAAGGGTCTTCATTTCCTTCTGCATCTCATTGAATTAGTCTTGAAAGCCAACCAACCAGTCATAGAAACCCACACTATCACTTGGTGGAGGAACATGACGATAAACTTCATCATTAACAAACGACATAACATTCACCGAAGGGGGATGCAACATAGTGAATCTCATTTTTAGCAGCAGGAGTAACATGCACCACAGGAAGTGCAGGAGTAGTAACAGCTTGAACAACTGGAGTGACTGGAGAATCAAGATTATACCCTTCTATCATGAAATTTTCAGGCATTCTTCACGGATAACCCTGAGGCATACGGTGTTAAGCAGTAGTAATTGGAGTAACAGAAACAGGAATTGATGGTCCTTCAGAAACAACTGTTGTCTGTTGAGGCTGAGCATGTGGTAGCTGATTCTGAGCAGCCACCAATGATTCCATCAAAGCAGTCAGATTGGCCATACCGGCCTTCAAAGCAGTAACTTCTTTGCGCAACTCGCGATTCTCTTGTTCAAGATTCTCAATTTTCTTCGTGGAATTAGCCCGAGTATTGTACCGGTTAGACATCTTGCTGAACAAAGTAGAGAAACTCAGTAAAACACTTGGGTATGAACGAAATTGCAAGAAGTATGTACAAGATGATGCATGATATGCAATGCACATGATTCTATTTATTATTATTAATATTTCAAGGGACTCAAATAATTATAGACAACTTGCAAATATTAAAGTACTAACACATCATGAAATACTGAAAATATCATTATAATAACTTCAAAATGGAGTACATCTTTTAGTTCAAATTTCAATGATCCTAAGTACAATGGAAGATAGAATCTAAAATCCTAATAAGTAAAATCTGATGAAGATCTCTCCACACACTGACACTTTCCCGTGAGTCTTCCAATTTGAGCCTTCAACTGCTTGTTCTCTTCCGCATGCTTGTCAACAACCCCTTTCCAAACACCAGAGTCAGGAAGTGAATGACTAACTCCTGATCGAGCTCTAGAGGAAAATAAATCCTCTTGCCTTTTCATCATCTCTACAACACGACTCTCAAGAATCTCAATCAGGCCATCCTTCTCTTTTAAATCTACCCAGTAAGACGTCTCTAAATTCTGACACTTGTTCTTCCAAGCCTCTTTCTCCTACTGCATCCTGACTAGGGAAAGCTGAAGCTCTTCCACATCATCTAAAAAGGGATGAGTGGTATTTACAAACATATCAGGCATAGGTTCCTCACGGGAATATGGAATCTTCAACTGAATTTCCCTTGCCTGCACCCATCGGAGATAAAGTTCCAAAGTAACAAATCCTCTAGGTCCCAAGTCTTTTCTACTCTTCCTGTTAACATGGCGCCAAGCCTTTGCAATCTCCTCCTTAGATTTATTATGATCCTATCCATCTTTGAGAAAGAAACCACACAGATGAATATTGTAATACGGTGGGAGAACTGGCTTGGGTGTTTTGCGTTTTATCACAGTTGTTGCGGATAGCAAGAGTGGCCACTGACTTTTCTTTTATCCAATAAAGGAAAGGGTGAAAATAACGGAAAAGACCTTTTGATATTTTTCATGAGTTCGGGGGGTAGGTTATGAAAAGGCAAGGTGTTAACACCCTTTTCATCCGTAGTTATCTACGAGCTCTTAGGTGCTAGTTCACTTTGAAAATTCTTTGTAAATGTGCTTGTGATTGTTTGAAAGTATTTTTGAAAAGTGCCTTTGTTTAGGAGAACTTTGTAATGATTCTTATCTCTATAAGAATGTATACAAAGTGTTGACTTTTGAAAACATTTCATGAAAGTGTTGGTGTTTTTAAAAGAAGTTTTTGTTTTTAAATGTTTATGGGCAAGCAACTACAAGCGTTCTACCTACTCAAAAGAAAGTCTCTGTTCTTTTCCTCCTCCTTTAGATAGTGCTTGTCTGCCATTGTTTGGGATGACGCCATATCGTTGGATGTGAAGGGACATGCGTGGGTCATCGTACAGTCATAAACGATAACTTTTAAGATGTTTTAGCAATTTGTCATAAGGGACTAAGATCATTTACAGAAGGAAACATCAAAGGGTCATCAAGGTACTACGATCTTTTAATCGAGGGTCTTTGCTAAAACATCCCACATTCGAAGGACATGAATATTTTTATCCGAGGCAACAAGTGTGGGTTACCCTAGAGGTGCATGTATGCAAAGTGTGTTTGATTCAGGTATATTACTTTTGAATTAAGGTTTTTCTATGTTTAATTTTATGTCTTGCCATACAATCCTATTAAACTAAGGAAAGCGATAAATTGCAGAATTTAAATGTTCTACGCTATTACATGGCTTTGGGGATGGGGGATACAAATTTATAAATGGGGATGACAAGTAAAGTAAACCCTAGTTACTATTATAAGGCTTTGACAATTACATAATTGTAGTTTAAAATAATATAATGTACAAAGAAATGTAAAATGAAAAGAAATTGTTAAGAGAATTGTTTTTATGGTTTTTTTTTTGTACGAAAAGGTTTATAATTAATCTAATTGATTTGAAAAGAAATCAATAAAAATCCTAATGTCTAACTTAATTTGATTAAAAACCTAAGTTTGACTTGGTTTAATTAATTTAAGAAAGAAAATGTTTTTAGGGGTTTTGTGATTTATAAAATAAAGTAATTTATGGATAAAATAAAAATAAAAATCCTTTTTTTATTTAATTATTTATAAAAATATATTTAGTGTATTTTTTTGGATTAAAAATAATAAAATCAAATAAGAAAATAAAATAAAATATAAATATAAATATGAAGTCAGGGGGTTTGAAAAGAAAATGGGTAGTTAGAAAGTAGCAAAATGTTTTCAGTTTAGGCCCAAGGCCTGTTTTTGTTGGAAACTAGAAAAAAAAAGTTTGGGCCTGCGTGTTATTGAGCAAACAGGGGGTGAGAAGAAATAAAATAGAAAAGGCTCAGGGGAGGCCCGACGTGTGTCAAACAAAAAAGAAATAAGTAAAAATGTTAGAAATATAAGAAAACGTATCACTGGGGCTTGAACCCAAGACCCTTAGTACCAATGCCTTATGCACGCTCCTTTTGCCACTAGGGTGGCTGTTTCATCCGTTATAGAAACATGGTGTAATAAACTTAAAATAAACTAAGTTCTAAAGCCAACTTCATCATCTTCCTCACACCAACCTTGAACACCATTTTCAAATTTCGTATCTTGCTCATTTCTCAACCATTCTCAAAAGTGTAAACATCAAACTTGTTAGAAATTTCACCACAATTTCAAATATATAAATAACTTAAGCAATGGATCAAAGATAAACACAAATTTCTATTGGTACCAATTTTAACCTAACTTTTTTAGAAAGTTCAAACTCAAAATTCACATCACTCAGGCAAGATAAATGAATTCTAAGGATATGATTAGTTTCAGGGCTATGATGTCTACATTATATCTTTTAAAATGGAACCCAAATGATGCTTGTATGAAGAGATAGAAGTTCAGAAAACTCACCTTGAAAATGGAGATCGTGTTTTGTGTTTAAGCATGCTTTAAGGTGTTGTAATGATCTGGTTAGCTTCCTTGAACCTATAGGAAACTATTTCAATAGTTACTTTGAGCAGGGAGTTCCTGAATCGTGTTGGAGAAGTTAAAGTGCAGGTGACTGATTTTAGTTATGGAGGATAATGAAGGGGGTGTTATAGTTCTAAAACAGGGTAGGGGATGAGTTATATTTTATGTAAGGAAGCTTTAGGCCTGATTTGGAGAAGAAACATATGAGTGGATTATGAGATGGAAGTTTTTGGGCAGAAAATGACAAGTTATGGAAGTTTGAATGCAATTTTGGTTTGAGAGTGTTTGGGGGAGTTTTCAGGCTTTCCAATTCATCCCTTAGCTTGCAAATAATGTCTCAATTTATAGGAAAAAGGTTTGAAGGTTTTGAGTGATCAGAATCACAAGATCACATGTTATGGATCTTTAGCTTGTTTTTGAAGCTATCTTGACAAACATAGTTTCAATGCAAGGTACATGGCTATCTAGAGTGGTTAGAAGATTTAAACATGTTTATCTGAATTTGTATATGAAGCTTATTAGAAGGAAGAAGTGCAAAGCTCAAGACAAGTTGACTTTGTGATTAAAGTAACTTTTCAAGAATGGCAATGGTGCCTTTGTGCCATAAATGGAAATACAACTTAGATAATGGTTGAAATGCTTGGAAAATGGATCTAACAGTTGTGTAATCAATTAATTATAGAGTGAAACGCAAGTTAGAAGCATGCAAAGTGAGATTATGTAGCATGGTTGGATATTTGGTCAAGTGTTCATCCTAAAAATGACTTGTACTTCAAGAATGAATGCCAAACTTATTTCCTTCGATTCTCTTAGCTCAAGCATGATCTCTTAAAGTTATTGGACATTTTGGAAAGCTTGAAACATTGTATAAAACCTTCATGTTGACCATTTTGACAAAATCAAATTTGAAATAGGTGGAAATTGGTCAAGAAGTTAGGTAAAAAATCTGCCTAAACTTTTCAAAATTTTCACTAAGTGTTTTATGAAAATGTCATGACTTCAAGGGCTTATATCTTCAAATCTAAGCATTTTTTGGACATCAAACTCTAATACAAACTTGTATAATTCATCAAGATCTACAACTTTTATGTTGAAAGTTTTATTTGAATCATCTTGCATCTTGGTGAAAATTTGACACGAAGTAGTGAAATTATCAAGGCTTAATACACTTAGAAATTTTTCTATGTCTTGAAAAGTTTGACTTTTTATATTGACTTTTGACTTTCTTGATTCCTTGATGATCAAGCTTCATATTTTTGAATGTTTTGATGAATCTTGACTTTTAAAACTCAATTTTGACCAAAAACTTAAAGTTTGACTTTTGGTGTATCAGTTGACTTTTTTCACGAGTTGACCAAATTTCAACTATCAATTATTTGATTCTTGAGAAATGTTTTGAACCATGAAATTAAGTCAAGATTTTTTCCTTGAATTATTAAGATTATGCTTCAATTCATTAGATCATGTATCAGGTCAAAAGTCAAAAATCTGCCATTTTCAGTCAAAACCCTAATTTTTACCATTTTTCCCCTTTGATAATTTGAACATTTTTCTTGAGGAATTGTGATCCAAACTTGATCAATTAATGAATATGACTTCAAAATGTTGATATTGGTAAAAAATCGTGAAGTTTGGCTGTAAGTTGACCATAATTGACTTTTTAACCAATACAACTGATTTTCAGTCATCTGAGCAATTGATTGAGCAATTTTGAGATGCAAGACTTGGAACTTCGTATGAGCATTTTTGGAGGTCTATAATAAATCATGAAAGTCATTGGAAGAATTATAAGTCCAATTGTCCTTGTGAAAATGAAAACCCTAATTTGGGGTCTTAGTGCTCAAGAGGTGGTTTGACCTAGTCAACACTTGTGCAAGCTTGAGCCATTGAGGAGCTTTGTGAGAAGTGTATTGAGAAAAAGGAGGGGAAAATTTTGGGGTACAACAGCTGCCCCTGTTCAATCTTCTTAAACCTGAAGAGTTAGATTGGTATGTTCGCCATTCGTAACTTGAAGGTGGGAGATGATTGAACACTAAAGTGCCCAGAAATTTGCACTCACCGGTGCGCGAAGTATTGTTGTTGGTTGATTATATCGGGAATGGGATTAGAAATGCCATTTAGAGAGGTGAAAAAGATGGGCTTACAAATGCCATCAAGAGGTAATTGTTAATAGGAGTATCAGAATGAGTCTATATTTGCCTGAATCAGAGGGGTGCTTTCCAGAATGATCCTCTAGGAAATGTGTTTGAGAAGCTGCTTATCATATAGATAGTTGCCCTGTCCTATTTTCGGGAATTGATCTATGATCAATTTTTTGGCAAACCTGTCCTGTTTCAGGAGTTCATACCACTTGGTGATAAAGATAGTCGCCCTGTCCTATTTCGGGAGTTCATACCAGTTGGTGATAAAGATAGTCACCCCATCCTGTTTCGGGAATTGATATTCAATCTGCTCGTGTAGATAGCTATCCTGTCTTGTTTCAGGTATTAATATACAATTAGTTGTCCACAAATAGTTGTCCTGTCTTGTTTCAGGTATTAATCTGTGACCGGTCATCCAGATAGTTGTCCTGTCTTGTTTTAGATATTAATCTGGAGCCCGCTTTTTATTGGTCGTAGAGATAGTTTCCCCAACTTGTTTCGGGAATAAATCTCAGACCTATTTGGGAAATGTTGATGATATTTATTAGGTAAATAACTTTTACCTGAAAATATAAAGAGTTAGTAGTATGAAATGTCGTGATGTATGAAATTCATTGCGTAATGATGTTCTCAAAATAAATGAGATTGTGCTATATGCGTTTCGTATGCATATGCTATGGCATATGAATGTGAAATGTTTGACTTGAAAAATAAATCCTTGACTATTGTTGTGGATGAATCGTATGTGTATCTTCAATTTTGTCTAGAATGCTTCCGCCAGGTATTCCGGCTTAATTGTTTGAGGAAACTCCGCTGGGGATGTTGATTTTTGTTTGGGGAATAGAGTCTAGGAATCTTGGTTGTCTGTTGCTCTACTGTGGAATTTAACTCTCGTATATCTTGGCTGGGGATAAAAGAGGTTATTAACTGGTATCTGGTCAGATTCCAGGCTTGGCAGCAACTTTCTGTGGTTAGTAGCAACTCTACTAGGGAAAAGGAGTTTTGTCAGTGATTTGTAGTAGTTTGAGGAATGGACTCAAGCTGGGGGAGATTGTAATCTATTGGGGAAATAAACCTTGTTGAAGAAAGTATTTTGGTGACCTTATTGGGGAATTTAATTCTTTTGTGGAAGAACATTTGCAAGGTTTCTTTTCCAGTTTTGGAAGGCCAAACTCGACTGGGGAAGAAAAATTTCCAGGAGATATGCTGATTGGAACTCTTAAAGGAAATTGTATTAATTTACTCTGTGGGGATTTTTGGACAACATGAGTGTTATCTTGGCTCATAGAGTAAGTATTTATTCCTGTTCTTATGCGTATATTTGTTAACAGTTAATCATGTTCACATGCATATGTTCATCCAATTTTAGTCATTGGACGTTTTTGCAATCAAAAATAGAAAAAACAAAACGTTTGCACTTCAAAGTATATTTGTATTTATAATTTGCCTATAAACAGGTGTTTTTGTACAAAGAGACGGAAATCCTAGTAAGAGGAAGTCATCGTGAAATGAAAGGAATACAAAGTGAAAACAAATATATATATATATATAGCCACGTGGAAGCGATCTCATTGGGTTCCAACTCTGCTATTGCCCTTTATGTCTTCAAACATCATCCCTTCCCGTCAGAAGAAGTTGATTGAATTGAACTTGTATCATTTGAACTTTTGATTTTGGTAATAAATTCGGTTGCAAGTGATCCAACAGAACATAGTCGTACACTTTTAATTCTTAACTTTTTCCTGGACCTCCCTTTCGGGTTTTCAATCCACCAGGATACCATTTTTTGCCCAAGCCACCTTTTTAGGTTTTCGACTTGTCGGGTGTACAATCTTTTGCATATATCCCTACTTTTACCCGAACCCTTTTAGTTCTCCAGGATGCCTTTATTTTTGCTTAGGTATGTCAACCTAGCGGGTCATTCTTATGTGTAGTATTTTTTGACTATGTCTGCATTCACAGGGTGCGAGAAATCTTCACCGTCCATAGTGGTTAGCATCATAGCAGCGCCAGAGAATACCTTTTTAACAACAAATGGCCCTTCGTAAGTGGGAGTTCATTTTCCCTAGGGATCGCTTTGTGGTAAAATGTTGCGCTTTATTACCAAGTCGCTCGACTGATATACTCGAAATTTGATCTTCTTATTGAATGCCTTGATCATACGATTTTGATACATTTGACCATTACAGACAGCAACCATCCTCTTTTCATCAATCAAGTTCAAATATTCCAACCTAGTCTGGATCCATTTGTCTTCGCCCAAGTCTGCTTCTTTCATAATCCTTAGAGAAGGAATCTGAACTTCAATAGGCAGGACAAGTTCCATGCCATAGACTAAAGAGAATGGGGTTGCCCCAGTTGATGTTCGCGTCGAGGTACGGTAGCCATGAAGAGAAAATTGTAGCATCTCATGCCAGTCTTTATAGGTTACAACCATCTTTTGCATAATCTTCTTTATATTTTTGTTGGCAGCTTCCACTGCGCCATTCATCTTAGGTCTGTATGGAGAAGAGTTGTGATGCTTAATCTTGAACTGCGTATAGAGTTTGGTGATCATGGAATTATTCAATTTGGTACCGTTGTTAGTGATAATACTTTCGGGGATATTGTACCGACAGATGATGTTATGCTTGATAAACTAGGCTACAACTTTCTTGGTAACTGAGGCAAATGAAGTTGCTTCGACCCACTTTGTGAAGTAGTCGATGGCGACGAGGATGAAACGATATCCATTATAGGTAGTGGGCTTGATTTCTCCGATCATGTCAATTCCCTACATTGCAAATGGCCATGGAGCAGTCATGACATTTAAAGGTATTGGAGGCACACAAACCTTATCAGCATAAATCTTGCATTTATGGCAAGTCCTTGAGTGGTGGTGACAATCCGTTTCCATAGTCGACCAATAGTAACCGACCCTCAGAATCCTCTTGGCTATAGTATGTCCATTAGAGTGAGTTCCAAAGATACATTCATGCATGTCCTCCATGATCTCATATGCTTCCTTCTTATCCACACAACAAAGAAGAGTTGAATCATGGTTGCGTTTGTACAAAATCCCATTTCTCAAGAAGAACTTGGCTGAGAACCTCCGCATGAATTTTTTGTCATTGATTGAATCTCCCTCAGGATACTATTATGCTTCAAGGTACCTTTTTACCTCATGGAACCAAGGCTTCTCCTCATCAGCGTCAATCTCACAATAGTGTGTCAGCTCGTCAAATCTTTCAATAGTAATTCTGGGAGCATCGTTGTCCCAATTGACCTTGAACACATATGACATAGTTGCTAAGTCATCTTCCAACTGATTTTCTACCCTTAGAATGTGTTCAAAGGTTACCTCCTAAAAGTAAGGGATCAAGATAAGCACAAGTTCTTGGTAAGGGATCAGATTTGGATGTTTGGTATCCCGCTCTCCTTTAACTTGACTGATCACCAGAGCTGAGTCTCCATACACGCTTAAGAATTTAATTCTTAGGTCAATAGCAGCCTTAAGACATAAAATGCATGCCTCATACTCGACCTTGTTGTTTGTACAGTTGAAACAAAGTCTGGCAGTGAAAGTTGTATGGAAATCTTCAGGAGAGATGATCACATCACCAATTGTGTTACCCAATGTGTTGGAAGCTCCATCAAAGACCATAATCAATCAGGATCCTTGTTCAGGTCCTTCATACGGTCCAGGCTTTTCACAGTCAGTTATCAGCATGACATTCTCGTCCGGGAATTCAAAGTTCATGTATTGGTAGTCATCAACAGCTTGATGGGCCAAATGATCCGCTAGTACACTTCCTTTGATTGATTTTTGTGTAGTGTATTGGATGTCATATTCAGTCAAGATCATTTTCCATCTATCTATTCATCCGGAGAGGGTTGGATTCTCAAAGATACACTTGATGGGATCCATTTTAGAAATCAATAGAGTAGTATGATTCAACATATATTGTCTTAGTCGGTGAGGAGCCCATGCCAAAGTGCAACAAGTTTTCTCGAGCAATGAATATCTTGTTTCTCAGTCGGTAAACTTTTTGCTAGGGTAGTATATTGCATGCTCTTTTTGACTAGACTCGTCATGTTGGCCCAACACACACCCCATTGAATTCTCTAGTACAGTCAAGTACATAATCAGGGGTCTTCCTTCAACTGGAGGCATCCGGATCGAAGGTTCTTGCAAGTATTCCTTGATCTTGTTAAAAGCTAGTTAGTAGTCATCATTCCATCTGACTACTTGATCTTTCTTCAACAATTTGAATATTGGCTCATAAGTATCAGTTAAGTGAGAGATGAATCGGGAAATATAGTTGAGTCGACCTAAAAAACCTCTGACCTTCTTCTCAGTATAGGGAGCTGGAATTTTTTGTATGGCTTTGAGTTTTACAGGATCAACCTCAATACCTTTTCCACTGACGTCGAAGCCTTGGAGTTTTCCAGACCTCACCCAAAGGTGCATTTGTTGGGATTCAGCCTCATCTTGTATTTCTTCAGTCTTTCAAATAGCTTGTGTAAATGATCTAGGTATTCTTCCTAAGTATGTGATCTTGCAATCATGTCATCAACATAGACTTCTATTTCATGATTAATCATATCATGAAATAGAGCTACCATAACCCGTTGATAATTTGCGCCTACATTCTTCAAACTAAAAGGCATGACCTTATAATAGAAGGTTCCCCACTGTGTAATAAAAGTGTTTTTCTCCATGTCTTCATGCTCCATTTTGATTTGGTTGTATCCGAAGAAGACATCCATGAAGGAGAGTATTTTATGTTGAGTAGTGTTATCAACCAAGACATCGATATGTGGTAGTGGGAAATCATCTTTGGTGCTTGCTCTATTTAAATCCATGTAGTCTATGTGTTGTACCCAAAATTTTCCCTCCCATATTTCTCAATACATTTCAAGTGAGGTCCTCAAATTGCTCAAGGAAGTCCAAGGGTTGACTAGACAAACTCTCTCCTAAGGCAGACTACCTCAAATTAGGGTTCCATTTTGCATCAAGATGTTTGAGTCCAAAGAATCCCAAATTATCACCATTGTCCTAATATGTTCTCAATATCATCCATGTCAAGTTTCAAGCCTTGCAGAGGAAGTTTTCCAATCAATTGATCAAAGGCCTAAAAATCGACTGTGCTAGGGAAAAAGCTAACTGTGCCCCACATACAGCCAAACTTCAATATTTTTGGTCAACATTCTCATTTTTAAGTATTATTCATCATTTGATCAAGGGTTGATCATGATTCCTCAAGGACTGCTCACAATTCATCAAAGCCCAAAAGTTGCAAAATTAGGGTTTTGTAGGAAAAGTCAACTCAACTACGACCAAGCATAACTTTCTCATACTTTAACAAAAATGACCCATCCAAAGCTCATTTTTAAGAGGATGCAATTCCCTATAATTCATCTTCGGCTCCCAAGTTCAAAATATGCACTCACAAGAAGATATGAACTTGGTCATTATAGGTCATTTTGAAAAGTCAACAAAAACACCTTTAGGGTCAAAGCTTCATACATGAACATGGAAGACTCAATTTAGATGAGACCAATAGGGTTGCTTAGAGGACTTATTAATATTTCTAAAAAGTCCAAGAACACATCTCTAGGGTCAAAATTGATGGAGTTATGCATTGGAAAAGTTGACCCTTTTTGCAAAATTGCCAAAAGTCAAATGTGTCCAAAATTGCATTTTTTGTCAAATGGGCCCAACTTTTTATGCTTGCACTAAGTTTGTAATGTGACCCACGACCCATGAGCCCTTCCACTTGTCATTCTTTTATTTTTGCTATTTATTTTGATTTTATTTCAATTAAATCAAATAAAATCAAAATAAAATAATGAAAAAAATCAAAAACTAATCAAATCTTGAGATTTTGTGCATGTTTAGGTCTATTACATAGCTGGAGGTGAGATCAAATCGTGCAAGGCTCATATGGATAGAAAAAGATTGCATTCTGCTTGATTTGGAAAGATTTGCACAAGGATCAAATCATGAATCAATAATCATAATTGAGAGAGATTTCATACAAGTTTGCAACCCTAATTCATTCTAGGGTACATAAGGAACATTGGCAGACCAAAAACAAAGGGGTTGGAGGCGTGCAAAACAGAAAACAAAGTTGCAAAAATTCAAGAAAAGTTATAAATCAATTTCCAGGTTTCAGGCCATCTCAAGCCTTTCTAAACATCTCAATCGTTTGCTGGATATCTCTGGACCATATTGCAACCATTAACAAGCGTCCCCACGTCCAGAATCACACTGTAAGAGTCACGCGATTCATCCCTTTTCTTGAATCCGCATATCTTAATTCTGGCATCTTTAACATGATTTATTAGCATATTCTTAATCCTTGAGTTATTTGCAATCTAATGGTTACTTTTAGTTTTGTTTTTGCTGACTGAACATGAAAGTGCCATGGCTAGGGTTCATGCTTTGTTTTTAGGGGTTTTGCATACAGGAAAAATTAGGCATGGATAATGGTACCATGATGCTCGTGAGGTTGCAACGAGTTGATTGGTACCATTGTTTGTGATTTATCATGCTTGCATAGGTTTTTGGAGATGCACAGGGTTGTACCTACGCCCAAGGTCCGTAGGTAAAAGTATTTGTCTAAAACAACAAAAGCAACAAGGAAGATGATGGCGTGGCATGCTGTGAATGGGCCATTTGAATTTCGCGCGTTTCAGAATTTGCTTTTTTTGTTTTTATCATATTATATTTCTTTTTTATCATCCATACAACTAATCAAGCCAGCTCAGTTGGCTAGCATGCATCGTGAGAATGCCTAAGGGCCTGGGTTCAATACCTAGGTCCCAGCTTTGCTTCTTATTATTTTTTCTTGCATAATCAGGTACACATGTATACAATAAGCCCACCATACGTCATCAGCACCCAGCCAGCAGATCTTCAACAAGCCAGATCTAAGGCCTTCCCAATGAAGGTCCACCATAAGCATGAGTCAAGCGCACACACGGGATTGGAAAAGTCAAAAGGGCCAGGGAGTTTGTTGGGCTCAGATTTTCCAACCATACCCCCTTATTGCTATAATACAACCAGGCCCATTATTTCCTTTCTTTAAATTTTCTTTTATTCAAATTGATTTGTCTAATTATTTTCTAACCAAAAATTAATTTCTTTTTCACAAAAAAAAATCATAAAATCAAATTTCACAAATTTAGAATTAGGTGTTTTTATTTTTTCAAATTAAATTTAATATTCGTTTAATTTAATTTAGGTTAATTCTAACTTTTCTATATATTTAAAATCAATTAGAAAAAATTAGGGTTAGCATGTGACTTAATTTTTATTTCTTTCCCAAATAAAACAAAAAGTACAAAAATAGGTTGATTTAATTATTTTTCTTAAATTTAAATTAATTAGTTGTTAGTTTTTTTATTTGTTCAATTAAACTTTGTTTTCTCAAAATGATCAAAAACCACAAAAAATGTTTTTTTCTTTTAAATTGCAATTAGGTAGTTGGGGTCAAAACCCTAAATTTCTTGTTCTAGATTCATCGCGTCCCTAACATTGCTTTAGTGATCGTACGTCCCTTTCGAACTGACCCTTACAACTCCAATGACGGTGCTACCTATTCCTCAATAGTAGGATAATGCTATCTAAAGGAAACGAGAATAGAAACAATCCTTTTTCGAGTAGGTAGATGCTAGTAGGTACTTGCTCAAAATCAAACTTTTCACACCAAACACTTTTCAAACAAAGTTTTCAAAAACAATTCGTAACACTCTTGAGGACAGAAACAAGGGTTAAAACACAACTTTTCAAAACAAACACAAACAATTTTAAAAGATGATCAAGTACCTAAGAGCCCGTGGAAAACCACGGATAGAAAGGGTGCTAACACCTTCCCTTTCTATAATCTACCCCCCTTACTCAAAATCTCGAAAAAGGAATTTTTCTATGCTTTTTTCCTTTCCAGTTGGATAAAATAAAAGTCGGTGGCGACTCTTGCTTACCACAACATTTTGTGAACACAAACGCAAAACGCAAACCAGCATTTTCCAAAACAATCGGTTCTGCCACCGTATCATAAAATTGGCGACTCTGCTAAGGACTTAATAAGTGGGGTATACCTTAGGATTTAGTTCATCATAAATTTCTTCTCTTGTTTGTTTTGGTTGCTTTACTTTTAAGGGTTTTGCTTGGGAGTTACTATATGTAAGTGTTTAGTTATTGGCATGTATTTTTGGTAAAACCAGGTGTGTAAATGTCATGACTGATGTCATAACATTATGGATTATTAGGTACCTTATGCAGAAAAAGTATGGCATACAGTAGCTACTGTTTATGAGTGTGTATCTGAGCATTTTGCAATGATCACATTTATTTCCTTCTACCAAAATCAGTAAACAAGATTTCTGATGTCATAACAAATGTTAAGACATCCTGTACTGATCTAACAGTAGTGCAGTTTGGTTAATTCTGAGTTTTTTTCAGGAAGTTGGCTCTTTCCTTCCAGAACAGAATCTCCTGTGGTCTTTGGGTTAACCTAGCTCAACCCTAAACTGGTTGATAAAGTCTTGTGACCAAGTCTTAAGGTTAAACATAATTAACCCTAGATTTTTGTGGAAACCCTAACTGAAGAATCAGCTGCATATATATTCAACAGGAATGCTGGTTGCAGAATATCTCTTTGGACTGAAGATCAATTAGGAGCTGTATAGTTTTAACTGCTGTAATCCAAGCAAGTATCATTGTGATAAGTGACTTGGAATAGGTTTTGATTGTAAGGGTTTTTGTATCACTCAAAGCTTTGAAGCAAGAGTGTTTGTGTCTCTTGACTAAAGCTTTGAAGCAAAGTCAAGTTAGGTTTATGTATCACTCAAAGATGTGAAGCAAGAGTATTTGTGTTTCTTGATTAAAAAGCTGTGAAGCATAATCAAGTGTATGTTCTGAAGAGTGTCTTCATTAATTCATTAGTCAATTGTTTTAAGTATCACTGCTGTGATTGAGGGGGAGTGAGTAGGAACTCAGGTTTAAGTTGAACTTAGATTGAAGTTGCATTGGGTAGGTCTTAAGTGAAGGAGATAAACTGGTTGGTTTATTCCTGAATTAATATCTCTTATAGTGGATTTCCTCCCTGGCTTGGTAGCCCCCAGAGTAGGTGTTGTTTCACACTGAACTGGGTAAACAATTGACTGTGTTCTTTACTGTTTTTATTTACTGTCTTATAGAAAGTCAGATACGGTGTCATAACATTCACTGTGACATTGAGTATCTGCTGCCAGAATTTCAATTGGCATCAGAGCAGGAACCCTGCCTGTATTACTGGGTGAGATCTAGGGATATCACTTTATGGCACTATGGACAAAGAAGGAGTTTTTGGAAACAGACCACCCATTCTGGATGGAACAAATTATGACTATTGGAAACCTCGTATGATTGCCTTCTTAAAATCACTGGACAAAAAGGCTTGGAGAGCTGCTGACAGTGGATGGAACCATCCCACCATAACTGAGAAATATGGGACAATCAGTCTGAAGCCTGAGGAAGAATGGAGCAAAGAAGAAGATGAGTTAGGCCTGGGTAATTCCAAAGCTTTAAATGCCTTGTTCAATGGAATTGATAGAAACGTATTCAGACTAGTACATCAATGTGAACTGGCCAAGGAAGTGTGGGACACTCTCAAAACTACCCATGAGGGCACATCCAAAGTAAAAATGTCAAGGCTTCAGATGCTGACTACCAAGTTTGAGAACCTAAGGATGAAGGAAGATGAAACCATTCATGAGTTTCACATGAACATCTTGGAGATTGCCAACACCTCAGGAGCATTGGGTGAAAAGATGTCTGAAGAAAAACTGGTGAGAAAGATTCTCAGATCCCTGCCTAAAAGATTTGCAATGAAGGTAACTGCTATAGAGGAAGCCCAGGACATCAGCAACTTAAAGGTGGATGAACTCATTGGGTCTCTTCAGACTTTTGAGATGGGGATCAGTGATAATGTTGACAAGAAAAACAAGAGCATAGCACTTGTATCCAACACTAAAGATGAAAACAAGGAGGATGAAGAAGAAAATATTTCAGAAGCTATAGCCATGCTTGGAAGACAATTCAACAAACTCATCAAGAGAATGGATCCAAAGTCAAGGTCAAATGTTGATAACATTCCCTCTGATATTAACAGATCTTATGACTCTAGTAGAAGACTAAGGTCTGAAGAGAAGGGAAATCAAGGCAAAGGAATTCAATGCCATGGTTGTGAAGGATATGGGCATATTCGAGCTGAATGTCCTACCTTTCTTAAGAAACAAAAGAAAGGAATGACTGTTACATGGTCTGACTGTGATTCAGAAAGTAATTCTGAAGAAGAATCTGCCAAACTAGTTACTGCACTAACTGATGTTTGTACCTCTGAAAGTGACACTAGTAATAAGGAAGTAACATTTGAAGAACTGGTTGATACTTACAAGAAATTGTGTATCAGAAGTGCTGAAGTCTGTGTGCAAAATGAGAGACAAACAAAACTCATCATAAAGTTGGAGGCTGAAAAAAGGGTAGACCTTGAAACTATAAGTCATCTAGAAGGGGAAGTTCAAATGCTAAACTCAAAATTGAACCAGATGACCAAATCTGTCAAGATGTTGACAAATGGAACTGACAAATTGGAAGAAATCCTTCAGGTTGGACAAAATATGGGAAACAAGTCTAGACTAGGATTTGTGGGAGCAAAGAAATCCGGTGCAGACAAGAAGACCAGGTCTGATAAACAAATGTCAAAGCAGATGTCACAATATAACACTCAACATCGGGAACAGAGAAATATGAAGAAAAAGTACCAAAGATGGAGATGTCATCATTGTGGGAGGTTTGGTCACATAAAGCCCTTCTGCTTCAGATTGTATGGATACCCTAATCAGAACCCAGGTGTCAAACCTAAGTCTAACAGGGTACCACATACTCCTCAATGGAAGAAAAAGGCTACTGCCCAGATTGCCCACACTTCCCTGAGAGTCTCTGCAAAGGAAGAGTGGTACTTTGACAGTGGGTGTTCTAAGCACATGACTGGAATCAAGACCATTCTCAATAATGTTAAACCTCAGACCACGTTATGTGACCTTTGGAGATGGTGCTAGAGGTGAAATCAAAGGAGTTGGTAATTTGGACTGCCCTGGAGTTCCAAATCTGAATGAAGTACTATTGGTAAAAGGCCTGACTGCTAATCTCATTAGTATCAGTCAATTATGTGATCTAGGATTCAAGGCCAACTTCTCAAAATCTGAATGTCTTGTAATTAATGAAAAACAAGAAGTTGTAATGAAAGGAGTCAGATCTAAAGACAACTGTTACTTGTGGGAGCCTGAGAACACTAATTACTCCACTGTGTGTTCTATTGCCAAAGAAGAAAAAGAGGTGAAACTGTGGCACCAAAAACTTGGCCATCTTCATCTAAGAGGAATGAAAAGGATTATCTCCATGGAGGCAGTCAGAGGGATTCCAAGACTGCAAATTAATGAAGGGAGAGTTTGTGGTGAATGTCAGGTTGGTAAGCAGACTAGGATGTCACATCCAAAGTCAAGACATCTGACCACCTCTAAGGTTCTAGAACTTCTTCATATGGGACCAATGCAGGTGAAAAGTCTTGGTGGAAAGAGATATGCCTATGTTGTGGTGGATGACTTTGAAGTTTTTAAAGAACTGTGCAAAAGAATCCAAAGAGAAGGGTGTATTGTCAGAATCAGAAGTGACCATGACAAGGAATTTGAAAACAGCAAGTTTAATGAGTTCTGTTCCTCAGAAGGAATTAGTCATGAATTCTCTTCTCCTATAACTCCTCAACAAAATGGAGTTGAAGAGAGGAAAAATAGGATCATACAGGAATCTGCCAGAGCTATGATACATGCCAAAAGAATTCTTTTTCAATTTTGTGTTGAAGCTGAATACATTGCAGCTGGTAGTAGCTGTTCTCAAATTATCTGGATGACACAAATGCTCACTGAGTATAATGTCACACAAGATGTTATGACATTGTACTGTGACAATCTGATTACAATTAACATTTCCAAGAACCTTATTCAGCATAGCAGGATCAAGCACATTGACATTAGACATCACTTAATCAGAGACCTTGTAAAGGAGAAAACAATTAATCTGGAACATGTTGCCACTGAGCTACAACTGGCTGACATGTATAACAAGGCACTTGATGCAAATCAATTTGAAAACTTAAGGGGCAAGTTGGGTATTTGCAAACATGAGAAATTGTAGCAATTAATTTTGCTTAAAACAAGGGTTGAAGGAGTTATTTTTGTTAAGTCTATTTTGAGTGGGTTAATCATATGTTTTCCCAATTCTTTCAAAATTGTCAAGAAGTTGAATAGACACTCATTTTCCTCCTTCCTCTCTCAATGTTGCAACAAATCCCTTTCTCTCAATCAAAGTTTTCTCCCTAGTTGCTACTGGTTTTCCAAGTCAATCAAAATGTCTCAAACATCATCCTCATCCAAGACAACCGTTTCATCTTCATCATCTGATCAAGATTCTCGGGCAATCACCTCATGCATGGATTTTGAAGTCCTGGAGATTACTCCTCTTAGAGAAATGGCAACTAACCCCTCCAAGGTCAAAAAGCTGAGAACAAGGCATGCAGGAAGGTCTCAAGCTACTTCATCCGGTAATCCCTCTCAACCTTCTTCTTCTGTACCAAATAGGGAAGGATCAGCTTATGTACATCAAGCAATAGCTAGGCTTGTTACAAGAATACTGAGTGAGAACCACTCTGTACCGGGGATTTCTGTTCCATTAAATCAAGAATCAGCAAACCCAAATGTTGAAGCAAATCCAGATGTCTCTGAGAATGTTGAGACACCAAATGACAACATTCAAAAATCATCTGAAAACCTTGATGATATTCAGAACCCTTCAGAGAAGAATGTTGAACCACCTGTTATTGATGTGGATGAGGAATACTCAGACAATGACCTAATTGCAAATATCAATCCTAGCATAGCTAGGAGAATGATGAACAGAAAGGGTAATCAGGATGCTGCAAAAGGTCTGACCAAAGAGAAACCTGCTGATAAGAAAACCAGGTCTAAAGGCAAGACTGGTGTAGAAACTGTGAAGACTGGGCTGTCCAAAGGGAAGGTGAAAGCCCAAGTGCATACTGGGAGACTCTCAAAGCCTGCAAGACAACCAATAACAAAGAAGAGAAAAGAACCCGAGCCTTCTGATTCTGATGAGGAATCAGAATTTGAAATTGATGCTGAAGACATTCCTCTCAGAAGGAAACTCCCTTCCAGCAAAATGGCTAGAGTTCCTGAAGTCCCCACTGACAACATTTCATTTCACCACCCTGAAAATGCCAACAGATGGAAGTATGTTTGCTTGAAGAGAATATCCTTGGAAAGAGAACTAAACAATGGTGCCATGGATTGCAAGGAAATCATGGACCTGATCAAAGCTGCTGGACTAATGAAGACTGTGGTAAAATTTACCAAATGCTATGAAAATCTGGTCAAGGAATTCATAGTGAATTTGTCTGATGAATGTGCTGATGGAAGGTCAGCTGACTTTGAATGTGTCTATGTGAGAGGAAGAAGGGTTAATTTCTCTCCATCTGAAATTAACAAATTTCTTGGAAGATCAAATGAGGCTTGCCCTGAACTAGAAGTCACTGACAATGAAGTTTGCCAAACCATCACAGCAAAACAAGTCAAGTGTTGTCCCTTAAAAGGCAAGCTGAATGCCAGCAAACTAAGCATGAAATTTGCCATCCTGCACAAGATTGGTGCAACCAACTGGGTCCATACCAACCATAAATCAACCATCTCCACAGGATTGGGGAGATTCATTTATGCTGTTGGAACCAAGACTGAATTTGACTATGGAAGGTACATTTTTTATCAAACTTTAAAACATGCTGGTAGCTATGCTGTTAAAGGCCCAATTGCCTTTCCCTCCCTCCTATGTGGAATCATCCTTGCTCAGTACCCTGATATCCTGGTGGAAAGAGACACTGCTTGCAAAAGAGCTCTTGCTCTTGGGTTACACTACAAGCTGTTTCAGGGATCTCATGTTCATGACATTGTCATAACATCAACTGAGACATCATCTGTAAAAACTCAGTCCAAGACATCTGATGTTATAGCTGTATTGAAAGAGACCTGCAAAGAGCTGGAGACAAGGAAAAAGACTCTAGAAAACCTAATTGCCAAATTAGAACATGAGGAGACTGAAGGAAACAGAAGGGAAGAGGGTGCTGCTGAAGATCAGCTCAATGCTGAAGAAAGTAGCTCCTCTGAAGATGACAGTGCTTAAAGTTTGGTGGAGTTGACAAACCTGATGCTGGTTCCTGTTGATGCAAGTGTCTTCAGATTTTATTTGTTGTTTTTATTACTTATTTTGGATGACTGTATAACATTTAAGTACATGTATCTTTGGCCCATTTGTGTCTAAAGAGGGGGAGATATTTTGTGTAAACATTTTTCTGCAGTCATATTCATTCTGCTGCTCTATATTCTCTGATTGCTTAGGGGTTTTAGCCAAAAATCTGCCAAAGGGGGAGTTTGTAAGTGTTTAGTTATTGGCATGTATTTTTGGTAAAACCAGGTGTGTAAATGTCATGACTGATGTCATAACATTATGGATTATTAGGTACCTTATGCAGAAAAAGTATGGCATACAGTAGCTACTGTTTATGAGTGTGTATCTGAGCATTTTGCAATGATCACAGTAGTAAGACATCCTGTACTGATCTAACAGTAGTGCAGTTTGGTTAATTCTGAGTTTTTTCAGGAAGTTGGCTCTTTCCTTCCAGAACAGAATCTCCCATGGTCTTTGGGTTAACCTAGCTCAACCCTAAACTGGTTGATAAAGTCTTGTGACCAAGTCTTAAGGTTAAACCTAATTAACCCTAGCTTTTTGTGGAAACCCTAACTGAAGAATCAGCTGCATATATATTCAACAGGAATGCTGGTTGCAGAATATCTCTTTGGACTGGAGATCAATTAGGAGCTGTATAGTTTTAACTGCTGTAATCCAAGCAAGTATCATTGTGATAAGTGACTTGGAATAGGTTTTGATTGTAAGGGTTTTTGTATCACTCAAAGCTTTGAAGCAAGAGTGTTTGTGTCTCTTGACTAAAGCTTTGAAGCAAAGTCAAGTTAGGTTTATGTATCACTCAAAGCTGTGAAGCAAGAGTGTTTGTGTTTCTTGATTAAAAAGCTGTGAAGCATAATCAAGTGTATGTTCTGAAGAGTGTCTTCATTAATTCATTAGTCAATTGTTTTAAGTATCACTGCTGTGATTGAGGGGGAGTGAGTAGGAACTCAGGTTTAAGTTGAACTTAGATTGAAGTTGCATTGGGTAGGTCTTAAGTGAAGGAGATAAACTGGTTGGTTTATTCCTGAATTAATATCTCTTATAGTGGATTTCCTCCATGGCTTGGTAGCCCCCAGAGTAGGTGTTGTTTCACACTGAACTGGGTAAACAATTGACTATGTTCTTTACTGTTTTTATTTACTGTCTTATAGAAAGTCAGATACGGTGTCATAACATTCACTGTGACATTGAGTATCTGCTGCCAGAATTTCACTATAGATCCTAACTCGGATTTGCGGACACATTTTAGGTAAGTAGAAATAAACTGTGAGGGAACTGTACGGCATAGACCGATATGATTGAAGCAGTAGCTACGTTGATGTGGCACATTGGTTGGTACCGGTATCCCTTGTGGAGAAACGAGGAGAATACGGGGCCGTTATGTGTGTCGTTAAGCATAAAGTGACCTTAGAACCTTTAATCGACCAACTTGACCATTAGAAAGTAGTGAGATAGCCGGCCTCGGTGTAAAGCTGAGAATTGGTTGATACTCGATGCTACACTCATTGAGACCATACTCTCGAGATAGTTCCGGCCGCAAGAAAAGATTGCGTGAGCTGAAACCATGACCGATGGAGGATGGTCAATGATATTGAGAACCTCTAGAACCCAGTTACTTTTACTAGGACAGGTTGAAACCAACTGAACTTCAAGAGGGTAATACCTTTGACCCCATGCAAGCCTTAAACGTAAGGGCTTTTGTGTGACTTGTTTGCCTTTGCCATGCCTGTTATCTGCTATACCTGTTGTTTTTTATCATGACATCATGCATCATAACATGGCATTCATACTTCATTATACTAACCATTTCAAAGACCAAGGGGATTTATCTTTGTCCTGTTTTTCATATTATGGCTTCCGTGCGCAGAAATACCATCCGAGTTAACTTTGTGCAAATACCTACTCAACTTAAAGTGTTAGCCTCAAGAGTTTCCGAGACTTCTATGTTCATTAAGAGACATGGTCAGCTTCTTAGCCTGGTCACCTCAAATCTTGATGAGCAGATGATGAGTGTACTTTTCCAGTTCTTTGATCATGTGCATCATTGCTTCACCTTTCCAAATTACCAGCTGGTTCCCACCTTGGAAGAGTTCTCTCACCTACTGGGCATATCCATTCTTGAACAGGTACCCTTCACAGGCATGGAAGAAGCTCCTAGACCAGAAGACATTGCCTCAGCTCTGCATTTGAAACGGGCTGATGTAGTATCCAATTGGGAAACACGAAGCGGGGTTGAAGGTACGGTTTTCTAGGCAAATTTATGATAGACCAGGCTCAGCTATTCTTGGATAATTTGGATTTTCAGGCTTTCTAAGATATCTTGGCTCTCCTTATCTATTGTTTGGTTCTCTTCCCGAATCCGGATTCTTTTGTGGATGTGAATGCAGTCAAGATTTTTCCTTTCTCGCAATCCTGTGCCCACTCTACTTGGTGATATCTTGCATGCCCTCTACACTCGTATTGTGCGAAGAAGAGGGACTCTATGTGTTGCATTCCGTTGTTGTCAAGGTGGTTTATTTATCACCTCCCTAAGTTCGTACTAAAGAATGAAGAAGGTTTGGGTTGGTCCTACAGGATCATGTCACTTTCCCATACAAACATTCTTTGGAGTTCCCGGGCAATGGAAAGCACTGCTGTCATTGATCGTTGTGGGGGATACCCTAATGTCCCGTTGCTTGGAATCAGAGGGGGTATAACCTACAATCCTTGTCAATCTTTGCGACAATTTGGTCGTGCTCGGAGAGACGGTCCTCATGAGATACTTCTTACAGATATTGCATTTGACTACAAGGAAGATGTTGACGAGCATCGCCGGAGGTTTATACGAGCTGGGGGCATGGTGAACAGATCTGACCCCCAAGAGCTAGGACCAAGGACTTCCCTTCCTATGCAGCCTTACCTCCAATGGGTCCGAGCTCGTGCCCAGAAGCTTGGGATGCCTTATGAATCCGTATTGCCGGTGATAGTGGAGCCCACTAATGAAGAAGGCATTCCTTACATAGTTCTTTATCCTTACATGCCCACTGATCTTAGGGAATTACAAAGGTCTTGGATTCAGCTGAAAGAGGAAAGGGATACTTATTGGGAAAAGTACCATGAGCAAGAAAGGAAGATCTTGAAGCTCACCAGGAAGCTCGAAGAAGAAAGAACGATCAATGATTACGTCAGCACAAAGAGGAAGCGTCCATGGGATTTTTGATTTTTCTTTTCTAGTTTAGATTTGTTTTCCATTTATTTCTTTGTAACGCCTTAAAGGCATTGTTGAACCCTTTTACAAGTTAATCTAATAAAGTTTGTTTATTTTCGGTTGTAAATTTAAATCTCCCAAAGTCTTTGAAATCATTACATACGCATCCCATTATCATGCACACCATTACAGGTACCATTACAGGTTTCTCATCTTCTTCAATATTTATTTCAGCATGAAATGTCTTCCGATCAAGCCATCAAAGATCTCCAGGCACAAAACGCCCAATTCCAAGAGATGTTCTTAAGCTTGGCTAAAGGGCAAGAGGATCTAAAAGCTCTCATTCTGAAAGAGAAGAAGAAGAAGAAGAAGAAGAAGGTTGTTCTTATGAATATGAGCAAAAGGTTTGGGGATAGATTGAAACAGCAAGCTGATCTGACCTCTTCATCCAAGGAAGGGGAGAACCAAGAAGAAGAAAAGGGCCTCAGTCCTGCAATCTCTGATGATGATACAAATTATGATGAGGAGCAATATCCTCCGGCCGAGGATAGGTATAAGTAGTTAGAAGACCGCCTGAGTGCAATGGAGATTCAGAAGATCCCTGGTTTGGATTTTGGAGCGCTGGGACTGGTATCGGGAGTGGTGATCCCTCATAAGTTCAAAGCTCCGGTTTTTGCCAGTACGATGGAGTATCCTGTCCAAAACTCCATCTCCGCTCGTATGTCAGAAAAATTCAACCCCACACTGCTGATAGAAACTTGTGGGTTCATTTCTTTCAAGATAGTCTGTCAGGGACTCAACTTGAATGGTTTTATCAGTTGGAAGGAGCTAATGTCCGAAACTGGGAAGACCTTGCTGCTGATTTTTACAGGCAGTATCTATAAGCGAAGGTTTTAAGGACTATGCTCAAAAGTGGAGAGACTTAGTTGGAAGAGTCCAACCCCCTTTGTCTGATAGGGAGTTGGTTGACATGTTTCTAGGGACGCTATCTGGTCCATTTTTCAACCATCTGATCGGCAGTTCGTCATCTGGGTTTACTGAGTTAATCTTGACTGGAGAGAGAGTAGAAGCTGGTATTAGAAGTGGTAAGATAGAGAAAGATACTTCATCAAGTGCAGTGAAGAAGCCTTTCACTGGTAAGAAAGAAGCTAGTGCAGTCTACGGCCCGAGGGTCCAAAGCAGACCTGAACACCATCAAGCAATAAATACGGTAGTGATATCAAGACCCACAGTTGCTCCACAATGCAATAATCAACGGAGCGTGGAAAGACCACAAAGACAGTAAACTCGACTCAATATGAACTTGTCTCAAATTCTACCACAACTATTGAAGACTAATCTGGTAACTCTGAGGGAAGCCCCGAAGAACCCCAACACCACTTCTCCCCATTATAACCCAAATTCCTGCTGCGCCTATCACTCCGAAAGACCAGGTCATGATACAAAAAACTGTTGGGCCTTGAAAAATAAGGTGCAAGGCTTGATCGAAGCCAAAGAGATTGAGTTTGACGCTCCAGAGAAGCCCAACGTCATAACTGTTCCCATGCCCAAACATGGTCATGGAGTGAATGCTGTGGACGATGATTTATTTGTGACCTCCGTGGAAGAAATTTATACTCCTTTGATGACAGTTAAGAAGAATATTTTGTTGGCCAATTTATTTCTGGGATGTGGCGAAGATTGCCACATGTGTTCAATTCTGCCTGCTGGTTGCCACTTATTGAAATAAGGTGTTCAACGCCTGATGGATAACAAAGATATCCTTTTCGAAAAGACTATGATTCCGTTGGTTCCAATTGAAGATGTTGCCATCATAACCATTTCCGCCAATCCTTCCAAGGTTTCCTCGAGAAAACCTGTTAGGATTACACCTGTTCCAAGAATTGCTCCGTTAATAATTATTGTCCCTGGTCCTATCCCATACACTTCAGATAAGGTTGTCCCTTGGCACTATGGGGCTGATGTGTATTACCATGGAGTTAAACAAGACTTAAAAAGCAAAGAAGCTGATGTTGATGTTAGCAATATTGTCGGGTCTAGCAAGGTCACTAGAAGCGGAAGACTCTTTTCTCCCAAGATGTCCCCTCCGACTATTCACAAACCTGTTGTCATTCAATCTGCCAGTACATCAGCTACTATCCCAATTCATATTCCAGTTATCACCCCTGTCGCCGAGCCATCTGGGACTCGAGGCAAAGAAGTCATAGGTGAGCTTTCCCGGACGGAGGCACCTAAGAAGATCATTTTAGAAACCTCTAAGCAAGAGATAGAGGAAATTCTGAAGATTATCAAGAAGAGCGATTATAACATAGTCGAGCAGCTGGGGCAGACCCCGTCAAAAATCTCCATGTTGTCCTTGTTATTGTGTTTTGAAACCCATGCAAAGGCTTTAATTGCTTTCCTCAAGACTGCGCATGTGCCGCAGGAAACATCAGCCGATCAATTCAAAGATTGCGTAGCTAGTTTGACTGCCGACAATGGGTTGGGTTTCTCAGACGCAGATCTGACTGCTAAAGGAAGAAATCATAACGATGCTCTACACGTCTCGATCGAGTGCAGGGGCACTACTATGGCCCATGTACTGGTTGATACCGGGTCCTTATTAAATGTGCTGCCAAAAAAGCGTTAGACCATCTGGACTGCGAAGGTTTGATTCTAAAGTCGAGCAATATTATGGTCAGGGCTTTCGATGGGTCAAAAAGGATGGTGCACGGGGAAGTGGATGTCCCTGTCAAAGTTGGCTCTCATACTTTTGCATCCACTTTCTACGTGATGGATATTAGACCATCATATTCTTGCTTGATGGGTCGTCCTTGGATTCATAAGGATGGGGCAGTGACTTCTACGCTCCATCAAATGATGAAATATCCGGTAAAGGGGAAGATTGTCACGGTACGAGGTGAAGAGGAGTATATGGTAAGTCATCTTAATTCCTTTCGCTACATGGAGATGGATGGGGAATTCATCGAAACCCCTTGTCAGAACTTTGAAGAGGTCCCCCAGACTTTATCGTCCACTAAAGTTGCTACCAACAAACCTCCGATGAAGATGGCTTCTCTCAAAGATGCCAGGGCTGTAATTGAAAAAGGTGGGTGTGCAAATTGGGGTCAGCTCCCTGATTTCACATGCAAAACTAACAAATTTGGTTTGGGCTTTACTACATGGGCTTAAAGGGCTATTAGGCGCGCGCGGATTGGAAGACCTCCTCTGCATATCAGCAATCAGGGAGTTAATGCGCTTGAAGATAGTGAAGATTCAGACATCGACAGTTGGATTTACCCTATAACCAGTGGTGGATTGAACAACTGGACGACGAAGGACTTCATACATGTTTCTTTTATTCCATAGTAATTGACTTTTGTTTTAAGAGTTGTAATAAACAGTTTGAAACTTTACGTCCTGGTGCCTTTCCCGAGGCACCTTGGCTTTGCTTGTGAGGGTTTATTATTTGTCATTTTCATATATCATCAATAAAGCATTGGATATTTCTTGCATTACAAATTTTGTGCTCCTTGTTTTTCTTTTTCTGTCTCTCGCTTTATCAAAAAACATCTATTCTCTTACACACACTCATGTATCATAATGCAGATCCATATCCACTCTGGATCCCATTGATAACGACTCTGCTACTGCCAGTTATGACTTCGAAAATCCGATCAACCAAGCCGAGGACGAAGGTGAGGATGATTGTGAGGTGCCTGGAGAACTTGCTAGACTGTTACTACAGGAAGAGAGGGCCATACAGCCTCATGAAGAGCCATTTGAATCAGTGAATTTGGGTACAGAGGGAGACAAGAAAGAAGTCAAGATAGGTGCGAATTTGGAGCCTAGTGTCAAACAACGGTTGATACAAATGCTACGCGACTATGTTGAGATCTTCGCTTGGTCTTATGAAGATATGCAGGGTTTAGACACTGATATTGTGGTACATCGCATGCCGACTAAAGAAGATTGTCCTCCGGTAAAGCAGAAGGTTCGCCGTATGCGCCCTGAGATGTTTGAGAAAATCAAAGTTGAGGTCATGAAACAGTTCGACGCTGGATTTTTAGCTGTTACTTCTTAACCGCAGTGGGTTGCCAACGTTGTTCCAGTACCTAAGAAAGATAGTAAGGTACGAATGTGTTTGGACTATAGAGATCTGAACAGGGCGAGCCCCAAAGATGACTTCCCACTTCCTCACATCGATGTCCTGGTCGATAACACCGTGCAACATAAGATCTTCTCCTTCATGGATGGTTTTTCTGGTTACAATCAGATCAAGATGGCTCCCGAGGACATGGAGAAGACAACCTTCATTACACAGTGGGGCACCTTGTGTTACAAGGTAATGCCTTTCGGGTTGAAGAATGCTGGGGCAAATTATCAGCGCGCCATGGTCGCTTTGTTCCACGACATGATTCACAATGAGATTGAGGTTTATGTTGATGACATGATAGCTAGATCCCAGACTAAGGAAGAGCACCTAGATCATCTCCAAAAACTGTTCGACAGGTTGAAGATGTAAAAACTGAGGTTAAACCCGAACAAGTGCACCTTCGGGGTAAGGTCTAGTAAGCTTCTGGGTTTCGTCATCAGTGATAAGGGTATTCAGGTGGACCCCGCCAAGGTAAAAGCCATACAGGAGATGCCGGCTCCCCGCACAGAAAAGGAAGTTAGAGGCTTTTTGGGACGTCTGAACTACATCGCCCGATTCGTTTCACATCTGACTGCTACTTGTGAGCCAATCTTCAAGTTGCTGAAGAAAGATCAAGTGGTAAAGTGGAATGACGAGTTCCAGACCACTTTCGAAAGGATCAAAGAATACCTTCAAAAGCCAGAAATGTTGATGCCCCCGGTTGAAGGAAGACCTTTGATCTTAAACTTGACAGTACTGGATAATTCAATGGGGTGCGTACTGGGGCAGCATGACGAGTCTGGCCGAAAAGAGCACGCTATTTACTACCTTAGCAAAAAGTTTACCGACTGTAAGACCCAATAATCATTGCTCGAGAAAACTTGTTGCGCTTTGGCATGGGCTGCTCACCGGCTGAGACAGTATATGCTGACTCACACCACCTTATTGATATCAAAGATGGATCCAATAAAGTATATCTTCAAAAAGCCTGCCTTGTCCGGAAGAATAGCAAGATGGCAGATGATCTTAACCGAGTACGAAATCCAATACACCACCCAAAAATCAATCAAGGGTATTGTATTGGCGGATCATTTGGTGCATCAGGCTGTGGATGACTACCAATCCATGAATTTCGAGTTCCCGGATGAGAACATCATGTTGGTGACCTACTGTGAAGAACCTGGACTGGATGAAGGACCTCAGGAAAGATCCCGATGGTCTATGTATTTTGATGGAGCATCAAACGCGTTGGGTAATGGCATTGGCGATGTGATTATATCTCCTGAGGGTTGTCATACTCCGTTCACCGCCCGATTATGTTTTAACTGCACCAATAATATGGCGTAGTATGAAGCATGGATCCTAGGTCTTCGAGCTGCTATTGACCTGAGGATTAAGTTCTTGAGTGTATTCGGAGATTCTGCTCTGGTGATCAGTCAGATCAAAGGCGAGTGGGATACGAAGCACCCAAATCTTATTCCTTACAAAGAGTATGTACTGACATTGCTCCCGCACTTTGAGGAGATAACCTTTGAACACTTCCCAAGAGAGGAGAATCAGTTAGCGGGTGCGCTAGCTTCCATGTCTTCTATGTTCAAGGCCAGGTGGAACAATGAAGCTCCCCAGATTACCATCGAGAGGTTGGACGAACCCGCACATTGCTGTGACATTGAGACGGAAGAGGTAGCAGATAAACCCTGGTTTCACGAGGTAAAAAGGTATCTTAAGGATCAAGAATACCCAGAGGGTCATCTGTTAATGATAAGAAGTTCTTGAGAAGGTTTGCTGCGAAGTTCTTCATCAGTAATGGTGTCCTCTATAAGCGTAACCATGATTCGACCTTACTGTGATGTATGGACAAAAGCGAGGCAGAAAGGATCATGGTAAAGTTACATGAAGGTACCTTCGGAACTCATTCCAGTGGACATACCATGGCAAAGAAAATCCTATGGGAAGGATATTATTGGTCCACCATGGAAGCCGATTGTTATCAGCACTCTCGGACCTGTCATAAGTGCCAAGTCTATGTTGATAAGGTGCATGTACCTCCAGTTCCTCTGAATGTTTTGACAACTCCTTGGCCTTTTGCAATGTGGGGCATCGACATGATCGGTGAGATCAGACCTACTGCATCCAACGGGCATCGTTTCATTCTGGTGGCTATTGATTGCTTTACAGAGTGGGTTGAGGCAGCTTCCTTTGCTACAGTAACCAAGAACGCCGTGGCGCGGTTTATCCGACACAATCTGATCTATTGATACGGTGTACCAAAGAGGATCATTACGGACAATGGTACAAATCTCAACAATACAATGATCACCGAGCTCTGCAAACAGTTTAAGATACAACATCACAACTCTTCTCCCTACCAATCAAATATGAATGGGGCTGTTGAAGCGGATAATAAGAACACCAAGAAGATTGTGCAGAAGATGACGGTGACTTACAAAGATTGGCACGATATGTTACCATTCGCTCTTCATGGGTATCGTACCTCAGCAAGGACGTCGAAAGGGGCAACACCCTACTCTCTGGTATATGGCATGGAGGTAGTCCTACCCATTGAAGTCCAGATACCCTCTCTCTGGATTATAAAGGATGCAGGTTTGAGCGAAGACGATTGGATCCAGACCCGGCTTGATCAACTGAACTTAATCGATGAAAAGAGACTTACTACTATCTGTCATGATCAGACATATCAAAAGCGGATGATCGAGGCTTTTAACAAGAAAGTCAGACGTCAAGAATATCAAGTCGGGGATTTGGTGATCAAACGCATCATACTACCGCAAGGTGATCCCATGGGCAAATGGACCCCCACATACGAAGGGCCATTTGTGGTTAAGAACATTTTCTTGGGAGGAGCTATGATTCTAACCACCATGGATGGTGACGACCTTCCTCACCCCATTAATGCATACATAGTGAAAAGATACTACGCATAATCAAATACCCGCTAGGTTGACTGACCTAGGCAAAAATAAGGGCTTCCCGGCGAACCAAAAGGGTTCGGGAGAAAGTAAGGGATGAAAATAAAAAACTGTACACCCGACAAGTCGAAAACCTGAAATGGCGGCTTGGGTAAAAAAGGGTATCCCGGTGGACCGAAAACCTGAAAGGGCGGTCTAGGAAAAAATTAGGGATTGAAGCGTAACACTATGTCTCATTGGATCATCTTGCAACCAGACATCGTTATCAACTATCAAGCTCGGGCGACGCCAATCAATCTGATCTATTTTCGACCAAGTAGCAAAGTGATGAGACGCTCGAAGATATAAAGGCAATAGCAGAGTTGGAACCCAATGGGATTGTTTCACATAGCTGTTTTTCTTTCTTTTTTCACAAATTGTAATCTCTATCTTTCGGCGGTGTTCCCTTACTAGGACGTCAACCTCCTGTACAAAACGCCTATTACAGGCCAACTTCAAAATCAATACAATTCAATTTCACAAATTTCAACTTGTTTTTATTTTTCTGTTTTGTTTTGCAAGAACGTCCAATGATTCATTTTTGATATATGCATTTGAAAATAATTGATGCTCATAAGTGTTTACATGAAAAACAAAAGACGATTACTCGTAATTCCAGGATTAGGGGCAAACAAGAAGTGTCCAAACCTTACAGTTGCTCTACCCACCAGGTACAAGGATAGAGCCAGCTGGAGAATATGACTAAAGATACATACACTCCCCACAGAGTAGGAAGTATCTAAAAAGACAGTGGTGTTAGTTCTACCCAGCTGAGGTTCATAATCGCAAATGAGTCGACAAAATTCTCCCTAAGCAGAGTTTATTTATCACCAGCTATGGTAATTCATCCCCAGTTGAGTTAATTTCTCCAAATCGGCAGAACATCCAACAGAGTATCTCTCTTCCCCACAAAGTCGTTCTCCCACAGGGTTATTCTCAAGCAGGGTCTCTCCCGGCAGAATATTCTCGAGCAGAACAGGCGCAAGTCTCCAGCTAATCATCTTCGGTCACTATCCCCAGCGAGGACGAAGAAATCAATTCTGTGTACTCTCCAATAGCAGTCCAGGATTTATTCTCCCCATCCAGAAGATGTCATAAAAACATTGCATATCCATACATCATGGCATATGCATATGCATCGTACAACACAATCTCATTTATTTTGAGAACATCATTACTTAATACATTTCATACATCATGACATTACATACAACTAACTTTTTACCTTTCAGGGAAAGATACAATCAAGTTCCCATAAGTTTTCTCTGGTTCAATCAAATCGATACTAAGATTTCTACTCCAGTTCAAGCTATGAAGCCCGAAAATCGAATGAATAATATCTTGATATCTCTAGAATACTACGAAGCCTGGAATCAACCAGATAGTGGTATCTCTTAAATACAAGCTATGAAGCCCGGAAATCGACCGGAAAACTGCTTAACCCTCACTAAGTTCTTGTGAAGTCTGGAAATTGACTAGATAGCAATAAAAGATACCATGAAGCCTGGAATTGACCAAATAATGGTATAAGACACTGTGATGACTGGATCACGACCAGATAGCAGCAAAGGACACTGAAGCCTGGGACACGACTAGATAACAGTATAAGGTACTGCGAAGCTTGGAATTCGACCAAATAGCAGTTTACTCGGCCAATTACTATGAAGCCCAGAAATTAACCGGATATTAGTATGCCTTAAATTCAAGTTGAAAGCCCGGATGCGACCGAATAACCACTTGATTCCTTCTGATGCCTGGAGCACGACCAGATAAGAATTGAGAAATTGCAAAGCCTGAAAGACGACCAGATAGCAAGTTTAATCTCATCTCCCTAATAAGTCACTATAAAGCCTGGAGCACGACCAGATAGCAGTCGGTCTTATTTTTTTCAGCAAATCACTGTGAAGCCTGGAGCACGACCAGATAGCAGTACATTTTCACCTCCTCGACTAAGAGATGATTCCCCGGTAGAGTAACGGACAACTGAAGTTCCTAAAAATCTATTTCTCTCAAGACAGAGACCAGCATTCCCCAGCGAAGTCCTCCTCAACAACAGGTATACGGGCTCTCGCAAAGGAATCTCTTATGCGATCGACACTTCTTATGATGGCATCTTTAAGCCCATCTTCCGACATCAAGCTCCAAATGGCATCTATAAGCCCATTCCCGATATCGCAAGACAAGTACCACTTCATGCGAGTGCAAATTTCTGGGAACTCTAGTGTTGAATCATCTCCAACCTTCAGATCACGAAAGGCAGACAAACCAATCTACATCCTCAGGTTTAAGAAGATTGAACAGGGGCAGTTGTTGTACCCCGAAATTTTCCCTCCCATATTTCTCAATAAATTTCAAGTGAGGTCCTCAAATTGCTCAAGGAAGTCCAAGGGTTGACCAAACAAACTCTCTCCTAAGGCAGTCTACCTCAAATTAGGGTGCCATTTTGCATCAATATGTTTGAGTCCAAAGGATCCCAAATGCTCACCATTTTCCTAATATGTTCTCAAGATCATCCATGTCAAGTTCCAAGCCTTGCAGAGGAAGTTTGCTTAGTCAATTGCTCAAAGGCCTAAAAATCGACTATGTTAGGGCAAAAGCAATTGTGGCCCACATACAACCAAACTTCAACATTTTTGGTCAACATTCTCATTTTGAAGTATTATTAATCATTTGATCAAGGGTTGATCATGATTCCTCAAGGTTTGCTCACAATTCATCAAAGCCCAAAAGTTGCTAAATTAGGATTTTGTAGGAAAAGTCAACTCAACTTTGACCAAGCATAACTTTCTCATACATTATCAAAAATGACCCATCCAAAGCTCATTTTGAAGATGATGCAATTCCCTACAATTCATCTTCAGCTCCCAAGTTTAAAATATTCACTCTAAAGAAGATATGAACTTGGACATTATAGGTCATTTTGAAAAGTCAATAAAAACACCTTTTAGGTCAAACTTCATTCATCAACATGGAAGACTCAATAGAGATGAGACCAAAAGGGTTCCTTAGAGGACATATTAAGCTTTGAAAAAAGTCCAAGAACACATCTCTAGGGTCAAAATCGAGGGAGTTATGCATTGGCAAAGTTGACCCTTTTTGCAAAATTGCCAAAAGTCAAATGTGTCAAAAATTGCATTTTTGTCAAATAGGCCCTACTTTTTATGCTTGCACTAAGTTTGTAATGTGACCCACGACCCATAAGCCCTTCCAATTGTCATTCTTTTATTTTTGTTATTTATTTTTATTTTATTTCAATTAAATCAAATAAAATCAAAATAAAATAATGAAAAAAATCAAAAACTAATCAAATCTTGAGATTTTGTGCATGTTTAGGTCTATTACACAGCTGGAAGTGAGATCAAATCGTGCAAGGCTCATATGGATAGAAAAAGATTGCATTTTGCTTGATTTGGAAAGATTTACACAAGGATCAAATCATGAATCAATAATCATAATTGAGAGAGATTTGATACAAGTTTGCAACCCTAATTCATTCTAGGGTACATAAGGAACATTGGCAGACCAAAAACAAAGGGGTTAGAGGCGTGCAAAACAGAAAACAAAGTTGCAAAAATTCAAGAAAAGTTGTAAATTAATTTCCAAGTTTCAGGCCATCTCAAGCCTTTCTAAACATCTCAATCGTTTGCTAGATATCTATGGACCATATTGAAACCATTAACAAGCGTCCCCACGTCCAGAATCACACTGTAAGAGTCACACGGTTCATCCCTTTTCTTGAATTCACATATCTTAATTCTGGCATCTTTAACATGATTTATTAGCATATTCTTAATCCTTGAGTTATTTGCAAGCTAATGGTTACATTTAATTTCGTTTTTGCTGACTGAACATGAAAGTGCCATGGCTAGGGTTCATGCTTTGTTTTTAGGGGTTTTGCATACAGGAAAAATTAGGCATGGATAATGGTACCATGATGCTCGTGAGGTTGCAATGAGTTGATTGGTACGATTGGTTGTGATTTATCATGCTTGCACAGGTTTTTGGAGATGCACAGGGTTGAACCTACGCCCAGTGTCCGTAGGTAAAAGTATTTGTCTAAAACAATAGAAGTAACGAAGAAGATGATAGTGTGGCGTGCTGTGAATGGGCCATTTGAATTTTGCACATTTCAGAATTTGCTTTTTTGTTTTTATCATATTATATTTCTTTGTTATCATCCATACAACTAATCAAGCCAGCTCAGTTGGCTAGCATGCAGCGTGAGAATGTCTAAGGGCCTGGGTTCGACCCCCAGGTCCCAGCTTTGCTTCCTATTATTTTTTCTTGCATAATCAGGTACACATGTATACAATAAGCCCACCATACGTCATCAGCACCCAGCCAACAGATCTTCAACAAGCCAGATCTAAGGCCTTCCCAATGAAGGTCCACCATAGGCATGAGTCAAGCGCAAGCACGATATTGGAAAAGTCAAAAGGTCCAGGGAGTTTGTTGGGCTCATATTTGCCAACCATACCCCCTTATTTCTATAATAGAACCAGGCCCATTCTTTCCTTTCTTTAAATTTTCTTTTATTTAAATTGATTTGTTTAATTATTTTCTAACAAAAAATTAATTTCTTTTTCACAAAAAAAATCATAAAATCAAATTTCACAAATTTAGAATTAGGTCTTTTTATTTTATCAAATTAAATTTAATATTAGTTTAATTTAATTTAGGTTAATTCTAACTTTTCTATATATTTAAAATCAATTAGAAAAAATTAGGGTTAGCATGTGACTTAATTTTTATTTCTTTCCCAAATAAAAGAAAAATTACAAAAATAGGTTGATTTAATTATTTTTCTTAAATTTAAATTAATAAGTAGTTTTTTATTTTTATTTGTTCAATTAAACTTTGTTTTCTCAAAATGATCAAAAACCACAAAAAATGTTTTTTTTCTTTTAAATTGCAATTAGGTAGTTGGGGTCAAAACCCTAAATTTCTTGTTCTCAATTTATCGCGCGCGTTTATATTTTTTTGCAATACTAATGTAACTGCTCACGGTATGTAATAGTTTAATTAGGATTTTTCTTTTATTTATCGTTTTACGGGTTTTTGGCTATGCAATTAATCCCCTACCCCGAAGCCTTGTAATAGCGTAGGTTTTATTTCTCGCATTTTAATTCTCGCAAATATTAACTGTTTAGATGTATGTTAATAGGATTGTATGACAAGATTTCATGACAATTTAAAATGGATAGAAAACCCTAAATGTGCAAAGATAATAACTAAAATCAAATCACTCGCACATGCGCACTCCTAGGGTATACTCTCACTTCGGTTGCCTTCGGTAAACAATCATTAAGTATAAGGTGTCTTAGTGGTTGCCCTCTTGTCTAACAAAGATTAAAAGTCCCGTTAGGAAATGTTGCCTCAGAAAGGTTGCCTCAGAAATGTTGCCTCGAATATGATCTCAAGACACTAGGGTTATTAATAAGACGTCCTAACATTGCTTTAGTGATCGTACGTCCCTTTCGAATTGACCCTTACAACTCCAACAATGGTGCTACCTATTCCTCAATAGTAGGATAACACTGTCTAAAGGAAACGAGAATAGAAATAATCCTTTTTCGAGTAGGTAGATGCTAGTAGGTACTTGCTCAAAATCAAACTTTTCACACCAAACACTTTTCAAACAAAGTTTTCAAAAACACTTCGTGACACTCTTAAGGACAGAAACAAGGGTTAAAATGAAGTAAAACAAAACTTTTCAAAACAAACACAAGCAATTTTAAAAGATGAGCAAGTACCTAAGAGCCCGTGGAAAACCACGGATAGAAAGGGTGCTAACACCTTCCCTTTCTATAATCTACCCTCCGTACTCAAAATCTCGAAAAAGGAATTTTTCTGTGCTTTTTTTTCCAGTTGGATAAAATAAAATTCGGTGGTGACTCTTGCTTACCGTGACATTTAGCAAACACAAATGCAAAATGCAAACCAGCATTTTCCAAAACAGTCGGTTCTGCCACCGTATCACTCTATGCACATACAGACTTTACCATCTTTCTTCGGCACTGGGACCACATTTTCAACCCATTGGGGATATGACATAATTTCCATGAAACCTGCATTGAACTGTTTCATTACCTTAACCTTTATTTTCTAAGACATATTTGACTGCATGCGACGAACCTTTTGCTTGATCGGAGGACAACCTTCTTTCATTGGCAGAAGATGAACTACAATATCAGTATCAAGCCCCGGCATATCTTCGTATGACCAAGAAAACACCTCAACATAGTCATGCAACATCTGAACTTATCTTCCCTTGACATTGTCTTCCAGGTTAGCGCCAAACTTGTTTTCTTTCTTATCTGCCTCAGTACCCAAGTTTATCACTTTAATTGGTTCTTTGTGTGGTTCGATGGTCTTTTCCTCTTGTATCAGGAGTCTGGAGAGTTCCCCAGGTATCTCATAATCTTCTTCACCTTCGTCTTCAGCTCAATAGATTGGATTATCGAAGTCATAGATGGCAATAGCAGAATCATTGTCAACAAGATCCAGAGTGGATGTAGATTCTTAGCTAAAAGAGATTGAGATGAAGTCCTTGGTCTTCCAGTTATTGATTCCTCCATCAGCAATTGGGTAGATCCAGTCGTCCCATTCATCGTCACTGTTATAGTCTCCAAGAGAATTAACTTCATTGTTGCTAATACGGAGAGGTGGTTTCCCTGCACGAGCATGTCGAACCTCTTTTTGAGCCTTGGAAGTGAAGCCCAAACCAAATTTGTCTAACTTGTATGGGATATCAGGAAGTTGTCCCCAAATGGTGCAACCTCTGTCTTCAACTACGGCATAAGCATCTTTGAGAGATTCCATCCTTGGTGTATCTTTAGAAGCTTTGGGAGTGGAAGGAGTTGTCTTGGCAACAACAATCATTAGAGGGACCACTTCAAAAGCTTGACAAGGAGTCTCAATGAATTCGCCATCCATTTCAACATATTTGAATGAATTCAAATGACTGATCATAAACTCTTCCTCCCCACAGACGGTGACAATTTCCCCTTTGATCGGGTACTTCAACTTTTGATGTAGTGTGGAGGTAACCGCACCTGCCCCATGAATCCACGGGCGTTCGAGTAGTTAAGAATAATCCGAGAGGATATCCATCACATAGCATGTTGAGTTGAAGACTTGACACCCAACCTTGATAGGGAGATCAACCTCTCCATGGACCATTCTCTTTGATCCGTTAAAAGCTCTCACCAAGATGTCACTAGGTTTCAGTACTAAACTATCACAGTCCAACCTATCCAGAGCACCTTTTGGTAAGACATTCATGGAGGACCCAATATACACTAACACATGTTCTAAAGTGGTGCCTTTACACTCGATAGAAACTTGAAAAGCTTTGTTGTGATCCTTCCTCGCCGGGGTTAAATCTGCGTCTAAAAATCCCAAACCATTGTCAGTAGTCAAGCTTTCTACACAATTTTCAAATTGGTTAGCCGTAGTTTCTTGTGGGACATGTGCATTTTTAGGAATTTTAACAGGGCTTGGGCATGTGCCTCGGTGCATAGCAACAAAGACAACATGGAAATCTTTGAGGGTGTCTGCCCCAACTGTTCCACTATCTTGTAGTCACTTTTTCGAATAATTTTTAAAATCTCCTCCATCTCTTGGGTAGATGGGTCCTCAACTGAAATATCTTTTGTGGGCGCCTCCGTCCGGGAAGGCTCTTCCATTTTTTACTTTCCTTGAGTTTTAACAACAGGTTTAACTGCAGTAATATGAATGTGTGTAGTAGTGGTTGTCAGAGGTGAGATCTCCAGAGAGAAGATTCTTCCCATCCTAGTAACTTTACTTGATCCAGCAATGTTTGTAACTTAAGCATTCTCATTCTCGTTGATCCATTGTTCTTGTTTGATACCATGGTAATACACTTGCGCCCATTAATTCTAGGGTACAGCTTTATCAGAAGAGTAGGGGATTGGCCCCAGTGTGGTGATAATCAGTGTCTCTATTTTTGGTTAAGCGGAAATCCTAATAGGACCTTTAGAGGTGATCCTAACAGAAGTGTTTGAAATGGTAATGATGGACACGTCTTCAAACTATTGAAATATACTTTGGGTTAAAATTTTCACAGATAGAGTTTTCTCAAATAGAATTTCATGGCTATCCATCAGGTGTTGGACACCTTTCTTCAACCATGTACAACCATTAATTTGTGTAGCACAATGGTAACCGTATTCAAAACAACTCAGGAATATTCCGGCTTTCAACAAATTATTTTTAACAATCTTCAAAGGAGTGGTCAAATCATTGATGGAGGAAATAAAAGAGGTATCTTCAGTATCATTGAAACCCTTACCATGACTGCGCATGGGTGCGGTGATCATATTGAGAGTAGGCGGAGGGTCGAATTCAATTGTCTTGTTATCAATCAGGTCTTGGATTTTGTTCTTTAATGCCCAACAGTCATTGGTATCATGTCCGAAACTATTTGAATGGTAAGCACATTTTGCATTGGGATTATATTTCGAGGAGGTTGTGTTAGGATTAGCAGGGGGGATCTCGTAGTGTCACCAGATCAGCTTTCAATAGGTGTTGCAAAGCTTGGGACAATTGCATATTGATTCTAGTAAATTTTCTTCTCGGGGCATCCCGTCTTTGTTGATTGTTTTGTTGACGTGGTCGTTGACTCGAAGTTGGGTTGGAAATCAATACTGCCCCTACTGAATGATGACGGTCATTATTAATACAGCTTCTTGATCCATACACAATATTAGTGTCTTTTTTACCAATAAATGGTTTTTTCACAGCATTTAAGGTGGAGGCCATGGGTATTTTCCCACTTTTAATCCCACTTTCAACCCTCTCAGTTGTGAAGATCAATTCAGTAAATCCGGATGATGAACTTCCAATCAACAAGTTGAAGAAAGGACCATTCAGTGTTCCCATAAACATGTCTACTAACTCTCTATCTGTTAAAGGTGCCTGCACCCTGCCAGCCAAGTCTCTCCACTTTTGGGCGTGTTCCTTGAAGCCCTCATTTGAACCCATTGCCATGCCTTATAGTTGCACCCGAGTTGGTGCAAGATCCGTGTTATATTGATATTGGCGGTAAAAGGCAGCAGCCAAATCCTCCCAAGTATGGATATTAGCCCCTTCCAATTGGTAAAACCACTCCAATTGTGTTCCCGATAAACTCTCTTGGAAAAAGTGCACCATACTTTCCTATCAGTGGTGTGCGACTGAATCTTACGGATATATGATCTTACGTGAAGCTTCGAACATGAGACACCTTCGTAGTTGGCGAAGATAAGGATTTTGAATTTGTGGGGGATGACTACCCCAGATACCAAACCCAAGTCTCCAAAGCCCAAGCCAGGCACAACTTGGATCTATACAGCCTTTAGTTTGTCTTCTAGCTGCTTGTATTTGTTGTCAGCCAGTGGGTATTGCTTATCAGAATAATCCCCATCTCCAAAGATTTGATTGTTTCCACCCCTAACACGGGTGCTTCTAGCATCTTCATCTTTATTATCATCCTCCTTGGAGGAAACCTTTTCAATTTGAACTTGTCGGGCAGGGCCTTTGAACCTCTTCCCCATGTTGATTACAACTTTCTTCTTGATCTTTTTATTCGTGACTAGAAGCCCCATCATTTCTTGCTGACCCTTTGTTAAGTTGAGCAGAGTCTCTTGAAACTGAGAGTGTTGAGTCTGCAAGTCCTTGACGGTTTGCTCGAGATCCATCTTATACTAAAATAAATAGTAAAAAGATGAGGAAATTTGTGTCTGAAAACCTGCTTATAATATGATGCATGTTATGCGGATGCAATTTTTTCAAGGAGAAGACAAAAACATCAATTGCATTAATAAGTTCTAGAATTAAAAATGCCTCTTGGGCTTATAATGGAAAAAAGTAAAAAGGTCTTAAATAGATGACTAAACAAAAAGACTCAAGTCTCCAATGAACGCATCCTCTTCGGTGCAATGTAGGTATTCAGACTTCGCTCCTCATGAAGTTGTCTTATAATCTCCAACACTTTCTTCTCGTTTGCATAAAATCCAGATTCAAAGGTGTCTCGTTTTCCCTTGAGTTGAATCCATGATCTCTTAAATTCCTCGAAGTCGGTAGGCATGTTAGGATGGAGAATGATATAAGGAGTGTCTCCCTCAGCTACAGGCTCCATAATTACAGGTAGGATTGCTGGGTATGGCATCGTAAGACTTTGAGCACGAGTTCGTACCCATTTAAGGTAAGGCTCCAAACTTTGAGCATCGTGGGGACCATCTCTTCGTTCATACCCAAACTGTCGTAATGAAAGAGAAGGGTTATATGTAATACCTCCCCTAGTTCCCAAGAATGGAACGTTAGGGAACTCTCCACAATGGTCAATGATTGTAACATCCTCTAGGGATCAGGGACACCAATATATATCCGAAAGAGAGAGAGACGTTACCCTTTGAGACAATGCCAATCCTTGTTCATTCTTCAATATTGATCGAGTTAAGTGTGAAATAAACCACCCAGACAGCAATGAAATGAAACACACAAAATTCCCTCTCTTCTTCATGGTGTGAGTGTGGAAATAATGTAGAATGTCTCCGAGCAGAGTAGGCACGGGGTTACGAGAAAGAAAAACCTTGACGGCATTCACATCTATGAGTTGGTCTTGATTGGGGAATAGAACCAAACCATAGATTAGAAGGGCCAAGACATCTTCAAAAGCTTGAAAATACATATCTTCCCAAAACAGTCGAGTCTTCTCTAACAGAAACTTGGCTAGAAGACCCTTGACTCCGCTCCTTGTTCCTAATTCGCTACAATGTTGGATTTCTTCAAATGCAAGGCTTTGTAAATAACTTTAGGCTTTGTATTTTCATCTAAACCGGTGAATGGTATTTGATCAAGCACAAACATTCCTAGTAGTTGAGAGAATTGTTCCAATGTAGGCACCAATTGATAATCGGGAAAGGTAAAGTAATGATGCATAGGATTAATGAATTGAAAGAGCATACACATCATTTTTTCTTGAAAGCTTTAGGTAGCCAAACCGAGAAGTCGACCATATTTTTTGGTGAAGGGAGAATCTTTAGGAACCCTTGATTCTAACTCTTGGAGTTGAGGAGGCACTTTTGTGAACCTGATTCAGATGGTATTTCTACGAGTGGAAGCCATATCCTACAAAACAAACAAAGATAAATTCCTTGATCCTTGAAATGGTTAGTGAGAATGCTATGGCATGATGTTATGATGTTTATGATGTCATGAATATATAATCTCAAACAAAGCACATAATGACCTTAGGTTTAGGCTTGCATGGGGTTTATGGGTAAATACCCTCTTGAAGTTTTAGTTGGTTTAATCTGTCCTAAGAAGTAATTGGGTTCTAGGGAATCTCAATATCATTAATCTTTCTTCATCGGGCATTGTCTCAGCACAATCAATATTTTCTTGCGGCCGAAATATCCTGAAAGTCCAATCTCAATGAGTTTATTATCGAGTATCAACCAATCTTCAATTTTCCACCAAAGTCGACTATATCACTACTTCCTAATGGCCAAGTTGTTCAACTAAAGGTTCTACGGTCAGTTATTTCTTCATGACACCACACAGTGGTCCCGTATTCTCTTTGATTCAACACAAAGGATACCGGTACCAACAAATGTGTCACACTAATGTAGCCATTGCTTTAACCATATCGATCTACGCCGTACAGTCTCCATGATCTATTTATACTTACCTAATAATGCTCCCAGATCTGGGTACAGGATCTATTCAAAACCCAAACAACCCTTTTATGAGTAAAGCAAGAAATTCAAACAATGAAAGCATTTAAATGTGAACTAATCCCTAAGACAACCCCACTTTTATGTTTTCCCCAGTAGAGTCGCCAGTTTTGAAATACAGTGGGAGAATTGACTTGGGTGTTTTTGCGTTTTATCGCAATTGTTGCGAATATCAAGATTCCCTACTGACTTTTGTGTTATACAATAAATGAAAGGGTGAAAAGAACAGGAAAGACCTTTTGAGAATTTTCTTGAGTTCCGGGGGTAGGTTATGAAAAGGGAAGGTGTTAGTACCCTTTTCATCCGTAGTTATCTATGGGCTCTTAGTTGCTAGCTCATTTTAAAAATGCTTTGAAAATGTGCTTGTGATTATTTGAAAGTATTTTTGAAAAGTGCCTTCGTTTAGGCGAACTTTATAATGATTCTCGTCTCTATAAGAATGTATACAAAGTGTTGACTTTTGAAAATATTTCATGAAAGTGTTGGTGTATTTAAAAGATGTTTATGTTTTTAAATGTTTATGGGCAAGCAACTACGAGCATTCTACCTACTCAAAAGAAAGTCTTTGTTATTTTCATCCTCCTATAGATAGTCCTTGTCTACCATTATTTGGTATGAAGCCATATCGTTGGATGTGAAGGGACAGGCGTGGGTCATCGTACAATCATAGAAGGCAACTTGTAATATGTTTTAGCAATTTGTCATAAGGGACTAAGATCATTTACCGAAGGCAACATCAAAGGGTTATCGAGGGATTATAATCTTTTAATCGAGGGTCTTTTCATCTGAGGCAACAAGTGTGGGTTACCCTAGAGGTGCATGTGTGCAAGTGTGTTTGATTCAATTATATTATTTTTGAATTAGGGTTTTGCTATGTTTGATTTTATGTATTGCCATACAATCCTATTAAAGTAAGGAAAGCAATAAATTACAGAATTTAAATGTTCTACGCTATTAAATGGATTTTGGGATGGGGGATACAAATTTACAAATGGGGATGACAAGTAAAGTAAACCCTAGTTAGTATTACAAGGCTTTGACAGCTACATAAATGTAGTGCAAAATAATAGAATGTACAAAGAAATGTAAAATGAAAAGAAATTGTTAAAAGAATTGTTTTTATGGTTTTTTTTTACGAAAAGGTTTTTAATTAATCTAATTGATTTGAAAAGAAATTAATAAAAATCCTAATGTCTAAATTAATTTCATTAAAAACCTAAGTTCGACTTGGTTTAATTAGTTTAAGAAAGAAAATGTTTTTAGGATTTTTGTGATTTATAAAATAAAGTAATGTAGGGATAAAATAAAAATAAAAATCCTTTTTTATTTAATTATTTATGAAAATATATTTAGTGCATTTTTTTGATTGAAAATAATAAAATGAAATAAGAAAATAAAATAAAAGAAAAGAAAAATATAAATATGAAGTCAGGGGGTTTGAAAAGCAAATGGGTAGTTAGAAAGTAGCAAAATTTTTTCATTTAGGCCCAAGGCCTGTTTTTTTGGAAATAAAAAAAATAAAATAAAATAAAATAAAAATGTTTGGGACTGTGTGTTATTAAGCAAATAGGGGGTGAGAAGAAATAAAATAGAAAAGGCACTGTCAGGGGAGGCCCAACGTGTGTCAAGAAAAAAAGAAATAAGTAAAAATGTTAGAAATATAACAAAAGGTATCACTGGGGCTCGAACCCAGGACCCTTAGTACCAATGCCTTACGCGCGCTCCTTCTATCAATGGGGTGCCTATTTCATCCGTTATAGAAACATGCTTCAATAAAATTAAAATAAACTAAGTTCTAAAGGCAACTTCATCTTCTTTCTCGCACCAACCTTGAACACCATTTTCAAATTTCGTATCTTGCTCATTTCTCAACCATTCTGAAAAGTGTAAACATCAAACTCGTTAGAAATTTTACCATGATTTCAAATATATAAATAACTTAAGAAATGGATCAAAGATAAACACAAATTTCTATTGGTACCAATTTTGACCTAACTTTTTCAGAAAGTTCAAACTCAAAATTCACATCACTCAGGCAAGATAAATGAATTCTAAGGACATGGTTAATTTCAGGGCTATAATGTCTACATTTTATCTTTTAAAATGGAACCCAAATGATGCTTGTATGAAGAGATAGAAGTTTAGAAAAATCACCTTGCAGATGGAGATCGTGTTTTGAGTTTATGCATGATTCAAGGTGTTGTATTGATCTTGTTAGCTTCCTTGAACCTCCAGGAAACTATTTCAATAGTTACTTTGAGCTGGGAGTTTCTGAATCGTGCTTGAGAAGTTAAAGTATAGGTGATTGATTTTTGTTATGGAGGATAATGAAGTGGGTGTTACAGTTCCAAAACACGTAAGGGGATGAGTTATATTTCATGTAAGGAAGCTTTAGGATTGATTTGGAGAAGAAACACACAAGTGGATTATGAGATGGTAGTTTTTGGGCAGAAAATGACAAGTTATGGATGTTTGAATGCAATTTTGGTTTGAGAGTGTTTGAGGGAGTTTTCAGGCTTTCCAATTCATCCCTTAGCTTGCAAATAATGTCTCAATTTATAGGCAAGAGGTTTGAAGGTTTGGAGTGATCAGAGTCACAAGATCATATGTTATGGATCTTGGGCTTGTTTTTGAAGCAATCTTGACAAACATGGTTTCAATGCAAGGTACATGGCTATCTAGAGTGGTTAGAAGATTTAAACATGTTTATCTGACTTTGTAGATAAAGCTTGTGCAGAAGGAACAAGTGCAAAGTTCAAGACAAGTTGACTTTGTGATTAAAGCAACTTTTCAAGAATGGTAATGGTGCCTTTGTGCCATAAATGGAAATGCAACTTGGATAATGGCTCAAATGCTTGGACAATGGCTCTAAAAGTTGTGTAATCAATTAATTATGGAGTAAAACACAAGTTATAAGCCTGTAAAGTGAGATTATGCAACATGGTTGAATATTTGGTCAAGTGTTCATCCTAAAAATGACTTGTAATTCAAGAATGAATGCCCAACTTCTTGCCTTCGATTCTCTTAGCTCAAGCATGATCTCTTCAAGTTATTGGACATTTTGGAAACTTGAAACATTTTCTACAACCTTCATGTTAACCATTTTTACAAAATCAAATTGGAACTAGGTGGAAATTGGTCAAGAAGTTTGGTCAAAAATCTCCCTAAACTTGTCAAAATTTTCACTAAGTGTTTTATGAAAATGTCATGACTTCATGGGCTTATATCTTCAATCTAAGAATTTTTTGGACATCAACCCTCTAATACAAAGTTGTAGAATTCATCAAGATCTACAACTTTCGTTTTGAAAGTTTTCTTTGAATCATATTGCATCTTGGTGGAAAATTTACATGAAGTAGTGAAATTACCAAGGCTTAAAACACTTAGAAAATTTTCTAATTCTTGAAAAGTTTGACTTTTTATATTGACTTTTGACTTTATTGATTCCTTGATGATCATGCTTCTTACTTTTGAATGTCTTGATGAATCTTGACTTTTGAAACTCAATTTTGACCAAAAAGTCAAAGTTTGACTTTTTGTGTATCAGTTGACTTTTTCATCAGTTGACCAAATTTCATCTATCAATTGTTTGATTCTTGAGAAATGTTTTGAACCATGAAATTAGATTAAGATTTTATACTTGAAATATTAAGATTATGCTTCAAGTCATTAGATCATGAATTAGGTCAAAAATCAATCATTTTCAATCAAAACCCTAATTTTGACCATTTTGCCCCTTTTGATGATTTGATCACTTTTCTTGAGGAATTGTGATCCAAACTTAATCAAAAGATGAATATGACTTAAAAATGTTGATATTGGTCAAAAATCTTGAAGTTTGGCTGTAAGTTGACCACATTTGACTTTTTAACCAATACAACTGATTTTCAGTCATCTGAGCAATTGATTGAACAATTTTGAGATGCAATACTTGAAACTTGGTATGGGCATTTTTGAAGGTCTATAATAAACCATGAAATTAATTGGAAGCATTAGAAGTCCAATTGTCCTTGTGAAAATCAAAACCCTAATTTGGGGTCTCAGTGCTCAAGAGGTGGTTTGACCTAGTCAACACTTGTGCAAGCTTGAGCCATTGAGGATCTTTGTGAGAAGTGTATTGAGAAAAAAGAGGGGTAAATTTTGGGGTAAATCAAATACTATTTGTATTATGTCTCATCGGATATCCAAGTTGTCGTCGTGCAAGAACGAGATTGTAGTTAATTCCTCCCTTTGTACCAAGAAGAGGTACATTGGGGAAACTACCACAACTATCGAAAATCTCTACATCATGGTAAGCTTTATGACACCAAACAATATCTGAATGAGTGAAGGCCATAATCTTCGGACCCAACGAGGTTCCTTCTTGACATCCCAGAAAGCATCAGACTGAGGTAAGTGAGAAATAAACCTCTGATACAGCAAAGGCGTGCAACAAATGACCATCCTTCCATGATAAGAATCTCGAAAATGAATGGAGTAATAAGAATCTCCTAATAATGTAGAGATTGGATTCCATATAAAAAAGATCCTGATGGCATTGATATCCACAAAGTTGTCGACGTTCGGAAATAAGAATAACCCATAAGCAAGCAAAGCAAAGATGGCCTCAAAAGCAACTGTACTCTTCATCTTAGCAAAGTAGCAAGCTTTCTCCAATAAAAACTGAGTGGGTAAGCCTCTAATTCCTCCTTTGGTAGTCATGTGGGCCTCAATCTCAGACTTCCCCAAATGAACCATAGTAGTTATCTCATGAGATTTTGGCTCCCCCTCCAAATCGGTGAAAGGAACACGATCGATGATAGGTAAACCCAATAGATAAGAATACTCCTCCAATGTAGGCATCAACTAATAAATAGGGAAAGTGAACATCGATGCATCGTATCATAGAACTGAACCAAAGTCGAAAGAATACCCTCCTTCATCCTGAGCTTCATGAGAGACACGATAGATCCATACTTCTTCTGAAAATCTGTAGAATTATCAATCTCGGGAATTAGACTCATCAAATCATCCATCTTGGGATTCTTGAAACTGTACTTCCGAGTAATTCTTTTTCCAGAATCCATGATCAAAAGTACCTGAGATATTCACAAAAAGTAAACTTTAAGTCCCTTGAACCAAAATGTTTTAAAGGATGCCCATGGGTGCATGAATGCATGATGCAACAATCACACACAAGATCATAAACATGGGGTTCATAGGTTTGACGTCACGAGCATGAAGTTAAAGGTACTACCTACAAGGTATGGTCTAATAGTTTATCACCTGCCAAACAAGGTTCTAAGAGGTTCCCAGAGTTTACATCCTTCCTTCAGATATTACCAACATCCTGATTGACTCGATAATTAGTAATATTCTTAAGAAAAACTCGTCTGAGTGTAGTATCACGTGACAACCATTTCCAGATTACTTCGTCATAGTTTCCGCACTACACCTAAAAGGCCAAGATGGGTTAAAGGTTCTACGGTCCTCAGTTTCAATAGGCTCCCGAGTCGAAAGCAACACATCTTTATGATTACTCGGTAAACGACACTACAATCAAAGGGGCCTCTACTGTGTGGGGGATCTCATGCCTCCTTTTTTGGTATTACTCCCTCAAAGTTAACATGACTATACCGCCCTTCCTATCTTAAGTTTGCCGAAGTCCAGGTAGAGGACTTATGAGAAATCACAAAGCACCCTAAAAACCAGTAAAATCCAGACAAACATATATACAACACATAATATACAACAAATAATAGAACTTACACAGATAAACAAAGATAGACTCAACCCACTTAGGTATGGACCAACATTTGGTCGATCTGTCCCCAGTGAAGTCACCATTTTTTTGTAGTGGTAGAAATGTTGATATTAAGCCATTGGATTGACTTAACTCGCACAAATCAAATAAATATTGCCACCACACTTTGTTATTTCCAAAGGAATGGGAAAAGAGCGAATAACCCAAAAAGAGGGGGAGAAAATCTAAGTTCGGGGGTTGGTTATGCAAATGGAAGGTATTAACACCTTAAACATCTACGGTACTCCGCATGAACCTCTTTGAAAATATGTGTATTTTGGTTATAAAAGTTGTATACAAAAAATAGATGGTGGAGATGAGAAAAGAAATGTTTTTTACATTTTTTTGCACCCGCCGCGGTTGCGAACCTTTAATGCCTACGTACCACCTTCCGTGCAATAGGGGATCAGGGTACTCGTAGTTCACCTTTAGAAATTTTAAATTACAAGTGTGTTGGTTAATTTTAAGAAATGAGACATCATCGTCGTATCCGAGTGGAAGAACTTACTTACTACCCACAATTATGAGAAAGGAGAATTTGTGTCATCTTAAATTGGAGGATATGTATTGGATTTTAAAATCAACAAAGCCTAACTAAACACCCAAGTGGAAAATATCTCACTTCACTACATATCGTAGAAGTATGGTAGCTCGCATCACCACAAGGATTGACAAAAGTCTAATCTTTTGAGAAAATTTTAAGGTAAAAAGCTAAAGTGGAAAAATGGTTTTAATGAGATTGATTGACTTTTAGTCTTCTCACAAAAAATGTCAAAGTATTATTAAGTTGTTTAAAGTTTAATTAAGAAAATTCTTTTGAAAATGGATGGACTTAAATCCAAGTTTATTATGAAAGCGATTCAAGTTTGGAAAACTAGAATAGTTTTGAAAAGGAGGGAGAAGATTTTTCAAATTAAAGAATATGAGAGGAGATGAAGGGACTATCCTATTGCATAATGTAAGAGCTATGGAAAAGAACCGTTTAACCAATAAGAAGCCAACACTTGACACAATGAGTCAATGTAGAATTCCCATCATTTGGATTGAAACCAAGCAAGCAAAGATATGAAACATCTTAAAAAAACCAAGCTTCAAATGCATTAATTCTTCACAAAAAATGGGCAGAGTAACGACAGTATACAAATGAATTCACAATTGCAGACAAAGCATATAATAAGAATAACCTGCACACAAAGAAAACAAACAACCCAATGTCTTGGGGGTAAACCCCAAGAATTCAAGACAAAATAACAATAGAAGTAACAAGGTCTCAAGGTAGGTCAAGGTCTCTACTCCTAAGTCCAAGAAGTCGATAACTCCAAACTGCCAAGGATAATAACCAAATAGTCCAAGTAACTATAAATTTTTTTATTGTTCAAGTTTGGTTATTAAGTATCTTCAAAAAGGAAATGAAAAGCTCAAGTGGGAAAATATGAAAATAACATGAAATGTAAATGCTAAAATAAATGTGCTTAAAGTAAAAAGCATAACGTAAAATTATAAAATAATGTCAATTTTTAGAAATTAAAGGTTAGTTAAATGACCATCTTGAAACTTGCATTTGAAAACTCATTAGAAGATTGATAAAATCAAAGCCTCTCAACAACAAGTTTCATTTGCTTTTTTTAAATATATCATTCATTTCAAAATCTCAAGGCAACAATAAATGATCAACGATGTTTAAATGATTCACTTAGTTCTAAAATTTATGAAGATTTATTAGAGAATTGATAAGATCAGAGGCTCCTAACAATGGACCTCAAGGTTATTGGATCAAAGGTTTCAAATTAAACATACTTGGGCTTGCAAATATAGGTTTGGGCCACGAATGATCATTTCTTGAATCAGGACAAAATTTAGCGCTATATTAAGCAATCATAAGTGGACTTATATAAGAGTCACACCTATTTTGAGGCTGATCGATAGCAATCTATGTGCCATATGTTTGGAGTGATGATATGTAGATCATCCTCTAACAACATGTAGCATAATGAGAAAGGGATAAGATGTAGAGGGAAGGGATGCAAGGTATGAAATTAGGGTTTCAAATATCATCAACATCATTCATCCATTTTGGTGGATTTGGTTTCTCAACCTATCAACACCCAAGATCCAATGAGGTTGAAGAATTTGTCACCAAATAATGCCCAAGTCAGAATCAAATAAAATAATAAAATAAAATTCAATAAAATAATATTTAAAAGGTTAATTAAAAGGAAAATAAATGGTAAAAATACACAAAGTATATTAAAACACTAAATAAAAATCCTTAAAAAAAGTCAGAGATCAAACATGATTTAATAAAGGTTTACAAAAAATTTTAAAGAATTTTTTAAAGTCAGAAACTATTTTTTTAAAATAAAAGAAATAGGTAAAACAAACTAAAAATGGTGCAAAATATTAAAATCAGGAATAAAAATAAAACAAGATTATCAAAAATTGTCCAAAAGGCCAAAGGACCTTTCCATAATTTTTCAGAATTTTAAAATTAAGAAAAATATTTTTTAATCAATTAAATCAATTCAATTAAAGTGAAAAAGTATAAAAAAAATATCAAATTATAAAATAAAATTGTGAGAAAAAAAAACAGAAAGAGAAAAATCCAAAATATTTTAAAGAATTTTTTCAGATTTTTTGAGTTGGAAATGAAATTTTTATAAAATTTTGAAGTTTAAATCAATTAAAATATAAAAACCAGAAAATAAAAATAAAATAGAAAGATATAGACCATTGGATGAATGTAAAAATGTGTTAGTAATCAGATTCAAGGGATCTGGCGGGCTGTGCATATCATGCTCCTTATTGAATAAAACACTAGATCCATTATTAAATCAGATTTTTGAAAAAAAAACAAGTGGCACCTTATCATTGGTTGAGAGATGACACATTGGTAATCTTAAACCTCCAGCCACATGAATTGCAGGTCTCTCATACTGTAAAATTAGGAGCTCAGACATATGTCATTCGCTTCGTCTCATCAAGATGAAAACAACTATACCCTCACGAAAAATTTATTTAAAGTGTAGTTCAGTCGTTTTGCAAAAAACCAGAAGGAAAAAATTGAATATGGATTTGAAAATTCATGGCCAAAACTAATTTCCAGTTCAAAACAAATGATGCGACTAGTATAAGAATGATGAGAGCTTCATTGTGGTAGAAAATTTTTGGAGAATTGGTGAAGGAATCTACCTATTGAAGTTCAAATTCAGAGCTCTGAAACTTGACTTGGTTAGCACGATTTAGGATGCTTTAGGGTTTGGTTCTTCTTCAGTTAGTTTCAGTGGAGTTCAAGGATGAAGAATTGGCAAACAAAATGGATTGAGGAAGGTTGTAAAACCAAATTCGAAGTGGCAGAACTATGGGTTAAGGAGAGAGTTGGGGAGGGTGATTCTTTTTGTTCAACCTTAAGAAAATGAGTGAGATATAATCCTCTATTTATAGGGAAGCAAATGGGATGCTCAAGAGTGTGGAATGATGAAGTTTGGAGGGAATTCGTGTGAAGTTGCAAGCATGAAAAGTGTGACTCACATTTTTCTCAAAACTCATCCAAAACTTGTGTTTCAAGGTGCTAATAACTTCTGGAAGATTGTTAAACATGATTAGAAGTAAAAACGCGCAACAATTTAGTGATTAGAAGCTAAATTGTGCATTTCCAATTTTGACTTGGAGGAAAAACCAGTTTCAATTGGCTGTCTTTAAACTCATGGTGTGCATAATTTAGAGAACCTTATGGCATGATTCTTGAAGCATTTGAAAGATAAGGTCACAAACTTTACAATGTGTAAAGAGTGAGATCAATTGGATGCTTGAGCTAAAATTTATGATGAGTCAAAGTTGAGAAAAAGATGCTGACTTTTTGTACTTAGAAAAATTCTAAGCTTTTCTTCAAAAGTGACCTATAATGTTTTGAGTTCAACCAAGGCTTGTGACCTTTAAAGAGAAGCATGTCTTTGGAATCACTCAAAAATACCAAAATATGAGCAAGATATAACCCTTAGAAGTTTAAAACCCTAGCTCCTAGAGCAATAAAATGCCTTGGAAACCCCTTTCAATTTTGACAAACTTTCTTGCACAAATACTTCTGTCATGTAAATAGAAGTTGTTGAGGATGATAATTAGAAAATATAGCAACCATAACCACTTCCAAATATTAAGAATTTAGGTAATTATGCACTTGTGATCAATGAATCAAGAACTTGTCCAATTAAGTCAAACTTCTTCAATCAACTCTTGCATCTTTTCAGTTCCTTTGACAACTTAAGGCGTGATTAATCATAGTAGACCTTGTCATGATATTACTTTAAAGCATCTTCAATAATGAAGCTTGAATCTCAATGAAGCTTTGTTGAAGAAGGCATTTAAATAAACCCATGAACCTATGAATCAACCTGATGAAATGTGTTATCCCCTTACCTATAATATCATCAATTAGAGCAAACTTTCACTGTATTTATTAGTTAAAAGTTAATCAACACAAACGTAGATGATCACAATATATAAATCAAGGTGCTTGGTGATTCCTCATGAGCAAACCTAAAGATAGGTAGAATAACCAAACCCTAGTGTGATCTTGTTGTGATTGATTTGATATGAGATGATATAGGAATCTTAGGGGGAAAAATTAGGGTACAACATGGCCTAATCGAGAATATCTTTGTAAATATTCCTTTCTTTTCCCCATATTTTCTTTGCATGCATTCCCTTTTTCATCTTAAATCCTTAGACATAGATTTTGACCACACCCATTAGATTAAACAACATGAGTGGACACTGTAGAGTAATACGGGCGTGTGGGGTGATAATACCTTCCTCTCTCATAACCAACTCCCTTACCCGATCTCTCGGTCGAAAGACCGAGATTTCTCTCTCTTCATGATTTCTCGATGTTTACCTTTCCCTTTTGGAGGGATAAAAGATGTTTGATGGCGACTTCATTGGTTTTATGTCTAATGATGGTTCAACCGGTTGTTTCATCTCTAAACTATGAATTCCTTGTGTTTGAAGCTGAAGAAGAGGAATTAGTTGAAATCCCAGAAGAAGTCGTCCAGTTGCTTAAGCACAAGGAAAAGACCTTTCAGCCTTACAAAGAGCCAGTAGAATTGATCAACTTGGGTTCTGAAGAGAACAAAAAGAGGTCAATATTTGGGAAATGCTTGATCAAGAGGTGAAGAGTAGAATGATATAAATCCTTAAAGAGTATGTTGATGTGTTCACTTTGTCTTACACGGATATGCCAGGCTTATATACAAATATTATGAAGCATAGATTTCCTTTGAAGCCACAATGTCCACCAGTCAAGCAAAAATGGAGAAGAACTCACCCTGACATGACTGTGAAGATCAAAGAGGAAATGCAAAAAGAAACTGATGTTGGTTTTCTTGTTACATTAGTTTATCCTCAATGGGTGGCCAACATTGTACCAGTCCCAAAGAAGGATGGAAAGGTAAGAATGTATGTTGACTACAAATATTTAAACAAGGCTAGTCCAAAAGATGATTTACCGTTACCACATATTGTTATGTTGGTAGATAATACATCCAAGTTTAATGTCTTATTCTTCAATGATGGGTTTTCCGTATATAATTAGATAAAGATGGAACCCGAGGACATGGAAAAATGACATTTATCACCCCCCCCTCGAGGAACACTCTGCTATAGAGTGATGCCCTTCAGCTTGAAGAACGCTGGTGCTACATACCAAAGGGTTATGACTACCCTATTTCATGATATGATGCATAAATAAATTGAGGTATATGTTGATGATATGATTTCCAAGTCAAGGACTAAGAAGGATCATGTTGGGTATTTGTTGAAGTTGTTTCCGCGTTTTAGAAAGTATAAAATCCATTTGAAATCAAATAAGTGTACTTTTGGTGTCTGTTCTGGGAAGATGTTGGGTTTCATTGTTAGCCAAAAGGTATTGAGGTAGATACTGATAAAGTTAGAGCTTTTAAGAAATGTCTGCACCTAAAACTGAAAAAGCAAGTCAGAGGATTTCTCAGACGTTTAATTTGCATTTCCCAGTTTATCTCTCCCATGACTACCACTTGTGGGCCAATTTTCAAGTTGATTCACAAATATCAAGGTTGTGTTTGACTGAAGAATTCCAGAAGGCTTTTGATAGCATCAAAAGTATTTGCTTGAGCCTCATATCTTGACTCCTCTAGTGGAAGGAAGGCCTTTGATTATGTATCTGACTATGTTGGAAGAGTCCATGGGTTGTGTCCTTGGACATCAAGATGAAACGGGAAGAAAAGAGTGTGCCATCTATTACTTGAGCAAGAAGTTCACTGATTGTGAGTCTCGGTACTCTATGATTGAAAAGACTTGTTGGGCTTTGTCTTGGCCTACTAAGCGTCTACGAAAATATATGATAAATCATAACACTTTGTTGATATCCAAAATGGATCCAATCAATTATATCTTTGAAAAGCTTGCTTTAATTGGAAGGATTGCTCGTTGGAAAATTTTGTTGTGTAAATATTACATTGAGTACCTCACTCATAAAGAAATTAAAGGAATTATTTTAGAAGATAATTTTGCTCACCATCCAATTGAATATTATCAATCCATTAGGTTTGAATTTCCTGATGAGAACAATATGTTTTTGGTCCTCAACAACAATATGTTTTGGATCTCTCTAGGCCAGAAACTTAGATTTTGAGAAGGCAGTCATCCTGCACTTTTAAGGGTTCTCTTTCCCTTTGCAGAGGTTTATTTATGATTTTATCCATCAGAAGATGAAGAGGATTAACTTCCCAACAATGTTTCTATAACATCCTCTTAACAGTTTCACCTAAAAACAAGTGGCAATATCTTCATTTGAGAAGCTTGTATGTCCCACACATTTTAATCCTTATCCTCACATGAAGTGGCTATCTCTCTAGTTTATCCCTTGCAGGGAAGCTTTTTGTGAACTCCTTGATCCTCATCTAATCAAGTAGATCCATGAATTCATTATTTGAACATGTAGCTGTCTCTTTATTTGAGAAGTCTGTTGTGACTTCAAATTCAATGTTAAGCACATCAAGTGGCCATCTCTCCAGTATGTTCCTGACAAAGAAGCTTGTTGTGCATTATCAAATCCAACTTGGTTTATTATTTGAACATGTGGTTGTCTCTTTATCTGAGAAGCCTGTTGTGATCTAATAAATCTATCATGCCCGACAAGTGGCTGTCTCTTTATTTGAGAAGCCTGTTGTGCATTCTAACCTACTCGTATCTCTTTTGAGTATACTCGGAAGAGTTAATAACGTTGATCCTTAACAAGTGGCTACCTTTTAGGAAGCTTGACTGGTACCCTTTCCAAGTGGAAGACTTGGTCAAAGAAGAACCGCAACTCGTTCCTGGCTGATGATCAGAAATTTTGGGAGGTTTATTACCCTTTCCAAGTGGAAGACTTGGTCAAAGTAGAAGTTGATACCCATTATAGGTGGAATACTAAAAATATTGGAAGCTTGTTATCAATTCAACTTGGTTTGTTTTTTGAACAGGTAGATGTCTCCTTAATTGAGAAGCCTGTTGCAATCCAGTTAATCTATTACCCCTAAAGGTGGTTGTCTCTTTATTTGAGAAGCATGTAACGCAATCTAACTTATCCAATTTTCTTTTGATTATCCCTGGTAGAGTTGTTGATTCTTAATTCCTTGCAAGTGGCTACCTTTTGAGGAACTTGTCTGTTACTCTTTCCAAGTATAAGACTTGATTAAGGAAGAAGCTGAGATCCATTCTAGGTGGAATACTAGAAATAGTGGAAGCTTGTTATCATTATCTTTACTGTCATCCTTGAGTCGGTGTTTTCTTGTTTACTTCCTTCAAGTGTGAGTTGGTAGTAATTCAGTTTCCTCATCGAATATTTAAGGTGTTTTCCCCAATAGAGTTAGTGAATTTCTCTTTTAGATTTTCCAAGTGGAGTTTGTGATCTCATCCTTTTCTCACTACCTATTCATGTGTTGTTATCCCTAATAGATTTATTGATCCATTTTCTTCTCCAGGTTTATTCCCCAATGGAGTTGATAATCTTCTCGCTGCTTGAATTGTTAAGTTTTCCCCAATAGAGTCTTACTTTGTTGCTTGTACTCTAACTGTGCTTTGGATTGTTTCAATGAATGGTTATCCCCAAAATTGGGTATATTCCTCAATGAGAGTCTTTCACTGAAGTCTATTGCTGCTTTTTGTGGGAAAAATGTCATTTCCCTAGTGGAGTATCTGTTTGGTTTTCATTTCCAAATTCCCCGCAGGTTGTGTCTTTTTCCTAGTGAATTATGTCTCTCAGTAGCACTTCCTTCAAGTTTTTCAGCAAATCTAATTGTAGTATGTGTCATGTGGCATTATTTCCCTACAAAGTCCGTTACATATGCATTCATGTCATTAACATTGCACGACATCTTAGGGCTAAAAATCAGGTATTTTGTATTTAAGTCTCTTTAATCCCGTCGATACAAAGAATTTTAATCTTCATCTTTCTGGATAAAAGAAACATAAATAGGGGCTTCTCTCATACCCTAATTTTTTAACCCTAAGATTCCATCTTATTTGCATCTTTACATTGTATAAATATCACAAACTTGGTTTTCTCCTCAACCCTTTCATCTTAAGGTTTCCTTTTGCAGAAATCATCAAGCACCCCTTTGTGTATCTTTTACTTTTGTGTTTATATGCTCTATGCTTTACTAATCATATTGAAAATACAAATATATGGCTTGTTTCTTTTGTTTCTTTTTCAATGTAGGGTTTTGAATCAAGAGTATCAAGCGATTGTTTCCTTAGTTAGGGTTTTTCTTCCTCAAGTCAAAGTGTGGTGAACCATTGATTCTCAAGGGCCTACTTGTCGCATCGCGGAAACACACAGAGTCACCACCAAACTTTATTTATCCCAAAGGGAAGGGAAACATTGAGAAAGCCCAGAAGGAATGATTAGATGGTCAACTCAACTAAGAGAAGGGTACGGAAGTCAGTAATGCACAGGGAAGGTATTAGCACCCCTCACATTCGTTGTACTCAACAAGATCTACTTCAGTTGTTTGTTTCTAAGAGTGTGTTTATCTAAATCTTACTTGCTAAGAAATGCAAGAATGAATTCTTAGGAAAAATAAAAAAGATTTTTATTATTGAGTTCGCCTAGGTATTTCAACCCAGTGCCTATGTATCCTCATAGTGCAATATAGAAATCGGAACTCTATTGTTCGTCTAAAAAATGTTGGTTTGTTTGCTGTTTTTTAGTGGACGATGTTAACATTCACGCTCTAGCATTAGGTGTTGTTGCTTGCTGTGTGGATACTCACACGTTACCTATATTACGGTAGAACAAAAGTAACATGCCTTTTAAAAAGATTCTAAAGAGAAAAGCCCTAAGGGAAAAAGTTTAGATTTGTTGAAGTGTTTTGTTATAAATTACCTCAAATTTTCCCTCAAGACTAGGGGTATTTGAGTATATCTCCTTTAGTTTTGAAATTTGTTTGAGATATGTATTTTACTAAAGTCTATGATATGAGGGAAAATACTTTGAATGATCGGGTCAGACTCCCCGAATTCAAAGTACTTTAAGAAAAGGTAAGGAAGATACTCACTCATCTTTCCCCTTGTACTTAAGGATCATGACATAATTTATTTATTAGATGTTTTTGGTTTTTGATAAAGAAAAGAGGTTTTTTTAGAAGGAAAGAGAATGTAATGCAAAGAGACAAAGAAAAGGGGAAAGTCTACCATAATGTTATCTTGCATCATGGAGCTAAAATTGGGATAAAGGGAATTCTACCTAATTGTTGTCATGCTTAGATTAAATCATAAGGTCTATATTAATTCAATTTAATCAAGAATTAAGATTGAATAAATGAATCCTAAAAGAACATGAGAGCAAATGAAGCACAATCAACAAATAATCAAGGCAAGCAATCATCAAAGAGCGTCATGAAGAATCAAGCAAAAAAAATCAACAAGGCCTTCAAACATCATGGAATATTTTTTGAAGTAAAATCAACACAAAATATTGAAGAAAATAATAGAAAAATAGTCAAAATAAATGTCAAAATAATATTGCTAAAATAAAATCAAGACAAATACCTCTATTTTTTAAAGCATTTTTCGAATTAAAGTAAAAAAGAAATTAGAATAAAAACAATTAAAAGTGGAAAATAAATTTAAAAAAAGAAAGAGACGTGTGTGTTTAAACTGGATCTATGAAAAGAAATTGAGCCCAATCAGTCAGGATCCAAAAAGCCTTGCCAAAAAAACTCACAAACAGTTCAAACAAAAACGTTAACAATGGGATGAGGAAGGGGTGCGTTCAATAATAAAGCCCAAAGAAACAAGTATGATCCACTTCATATTTTTTCTATTTTTATTATCCATTTTATTATTTCTGAAATAAAAATAAAATATAAAAAAATATTTATAAAACCAAATTAAAAAAGAAAAACAGATGGACGAATGGTATGCTGCCACACATATTTTTCAAATTCAAAAAGAAACATAAAGTGTGCGCCATTGTCCTTGTTCTTCCTTGCTTCTGTCCACCGGGTGCAACTATGCCTGAGCTGGCCACGATGGTGCGATGTTTCAAAACCACAAACAGCCTACATGACTCTTGCATAGAATTTCATAAGGATTATGAAAATGGTATCAATTAAAATTGGAACCTAATTAAACTCTCGCAGGCATCAAAACTATGTTAAAGCCCTAATTCATTCAAAACAAAATTAAATCATGATGACCAACAACTAATGCCTATAATGATATGGCTTTAGATCAGAACTTCAACACAAAGAAATTCATATTAAGTTTCAATCAAAATGATGATGAAATGATGGAGATCAACTAGAAATATTACCTATCAGAGACTGTTCGATGCGTCTTCTCAAGGCGTTTTAATATGAATAAAGATTGATTAAGCTTCAAAGATTCCTCAGGAAGATGAATCTATGATTAATTTTACTTGAATGTTGTTGGATCTCCTCAACTAAGTCAAGTTGAAGGATGAAGAGGATGAAGATGAGATGCGCGATTCAATAGATCCAGATGATTAAATTTGCATACATAGGCTTAGATTTGACTTGTAGATGATGATGGAAGAATTAAATCCAAGAAATCCTCACTGAAATGAAAAATTCAAGTTTCACTCCATTGATGAAGATGAATTTTTTAGATCTGATTATATGAGGAATTGAGCTTTGAACTTGCATTAGAAGTTCCTTTAGATGTTGTTGATGATGAATGAATTAAGATATTTGAGAGTGAGAGAGAGTAAAGAGAATTGTAGAATCTAATAGAGAGAGAGAGAGTGAGTTTTGGTGAATTTGGTGAAAATGGTGGTTCTTGAAGATTTTTGAGGGAAGAGTTGTTATATAGGCAATGAAGAAACTTGTACAAGAAGATTGATCAGGTTTTGATCTGAAGCTAGAGGTTTGGAGGTAGTTAGAGTTAGGTTTGGAATTTGTTATTGTAAAATTGCACTTGGAATGTGGCTTGGAGTTTGCTTCGGGTAAGCTTGAAAACAAGGATGCAATTAGGGTTGGGAAGTTTGATTTTAGCTTGCACAAGTTTGTTATGGTGAGTGAAGTGAGATGACAGGAAGAGAAGCTTCTAGAGCAATTTGTATTTGTGTTTTGGATTTTCTATTTTGCAATGTTGTAGAGTTAGAAACAGGGCATGATTTTATTGGTTTTAAAGTGATTTTCAAAGGTATTTTATGAATAGATTGCTAATGTAGCAAGCTTGTGATGTAGCTAATTGAATAAATTTCAAATGAAATGGTTTGAAGTGGTTTTGGTCATATTTGGAACATGTTGGAAACATGGTCTGAACCAAGGTCTAGACATGGTTTTGGACTTGATCAGTTTCAACATAGAAACTTCTCAATATCATAACTTTATGCTCAATGATCCAATTGATCTCATATTTATGTCAAATGAAAGAGGGTGGAAAGGAACAACTTTGATGTTGGTACTTGTTTGGAAAAGGGCCTGGATAATGAAATACATGCCTTTAAAATCAAGGTGTCACAACGTTATGACACATAAATTTTTTGATGTATTTGGAAATTTGACCAAATTAAACCCTTCACTTTATCATGATTTTTGAACCACTTGAGGAACTATTTTGAATTAAAATCTTTCATCATGATGTAGTATAAAATGTTATCTACAAGTGAAGCCATTGTTTGCAAAATTTTGTGCATTAATGAGAGATAGAATCTTGGAAAGTTGCCTAAATAACCATTCAATTTGTACTTAGAAAAATTCCAATTTCTTCATTTTTTTCCCATTTTCCAAGTTACCTTGATTTTGATGATTATACTTGATAAACATCAACCATATTCCATGAATCCATGAACTTTTGACTTGGAACCTAAACATTGACCAAGAAACTCCAAAGTCAACCTCTGACATTTAGGCATTTTTGTTAACTTTCTTCACTTGAATCAATGAACTTCAAAATAAATGAATTGACTTGTGAATCAACCAAATATCACCTTGTTTTGCAAATAGTGATCTCAAACCAAAGCCTTTGATGAAGAAGATAGCTTGAAAATGTTGAGAATGAAAACAAACCCTAACTCAAAGTAACTTCAATTGAAACAATGATGAAACCCTAAGTTTGGTGAACTTGATCTTTGACGAAGATGCCTTGAAATCTTGATATCTTTAATTGATGGTAAGAACCTTGAAATAATAGGAAAAACCTAATTACAAACACCCTTGATCTTAATTCCAAGTTATTGATTAATGATGCATGATGTATAATATGACCTAATGGAAAGATATGAAAATGAAGAGTACAAGATGCATACGCCATATAAGGGTAGGAAATATTTGTGGCGTGATAACTTACTCTATTTAATTGTCTTGAACATGAAGGTAAGATTGGCGCCAACATATTGAACATTAAAGATAAAAGAAGATTAAATACAAAGACTTGAAATATTCCCTGAAAAGAAAGTGTAGTTATTTTGATATCTACTAGGGAAAGAAAATTTGTGATGTGTAAGTGTGGTAACTTTTAACGTGGTAAAGGTTTCATGACAAGGTATTTTTGTGGGTATGAAAGATTGGTTTATGTAGTCGAGTGTTGGGAAATGATACAAAGGAAAGATGATGAGGGTTAACATGGGCGAGTGTTGGAGAGATCAACCCAAACAAGTATTGAAAAAGAAGGATAACACAGACGAGTGTCAGAAAAGGAAGGATAACACGAATGAGTGTCGAAAAAGGATTAACACAGACGAGTATTTAGATTAATACGAACGAGTAAAAAAGAAAAGAGTTAACATAGACGAGTGTTAGAATAAAAATGCACGAGTATCAAAAGAAGATACAAACGAGTATCAAGGAAAGGATTAACACAGACGAGTGTTGGAATCAATACAGACAAGTATCGAAAGAAGATACAAAAAAGTATCAAGGAAAGAACTAACACGAATGAGTGTTAAAATAAATACAAATGAGTATCCAAAGAAGATACAATCGAGTATCAAAGAATTAAATAACACGGACAAGTGTTTAGAATCAATACGAACGATTATCAAAAGAATATACAAACGAGCATCAAGAAAAACTAGACAAGGTTGCATGTTTAGAATCTGTTATACCCTAATTTTTGTCCCTAAGATCCTTCATCCTTTCATATAATCACAATACACCAAGATCCCACACTTGATTTGGTCACCTCTTCTCTCCCATCTTTAAGTTTTCCCTCGAGAGATCACCAAGCACCTTGATTTGTGTATTGTTTATTGTGTAGTGTGTATGTGTATTTTATGCTTATTAAAACTTAACCAAAATCCAAAAGATGTATGTATTTCTTTTTATGCTTTTTACATTGTAGGTATATAGCCATGTGCATCTTCCTCACCTCCTAAGCTAGGGTTTTTAAGATTAATCCTCAGTCAATTGGATATTCATTGGACTTTAAAAGTTTGAAATTCAAGGATATGTTTATGGCATCAAAGTTATATGGTTTGTGAACTCTCTCAACTTCATTTGGTAAAGTTTATCTCAAAGTTAACAGTTGAATTCATCAAGAAACTTCATAAATTCATGTGTTTATTTCCATGCCTTCTTCAGTAAGTTTCATCAAGCAATGAGTGTTGTCATCAAGTGTGCTTCAAGACAACGCCATTTCAAGGTCCAATGTGATTCATAATGCTTTAATTTGCAAGAAAATTTCAAAAGATTTAAAGTTGATTCAGGATTGTTGACTAAATTTGGGAAAGTCCTTTATTCTATGGTCACAAGTGCATTACACTCTCAATTTTCAATATTTTGAAGTGGTCATTTTTTCTATGGTCTCTTATCATCATTTACAACTACTTCTCTTCACTCGAAGTTTGAAATTTGAAAATCAATTTCATTATTTCAAGCCTTCTTTCTCAAAATATCTATTAATTCTTCATCCTTGATAATAATAAAAGCTTTTCACAACAAAATCCAAGCAATTTGAGCATAGAATCAAGCTACAAAAGTTCAGTTTTAGAGGCTTATAAAGTGAACTTCGTTCAGGTATATTACTGAACCAAATTGTTTCAAATAAATTGTTAGGATGTAGTCCCTTCTTCTCTGAAGCTTATGCTTATTCTGGGTTCCATTTTCATGTTGATTTGAGTTGATGATTTCAAAGCTCGTTTTACATTTTCTTCCTGGTTTTTTCCAAATCGACTGAGTTGTGGTTTAAATAATTTTTTTTCCGCAAAGACATGGTTGAGATCGTCTTGATGAAACACTTCCAATGATATCAGCCTCATGGCCAATGGTTCCCGTTTTAAGAAATGCGACTTTGCCCTAGTTGCATACGTTTGGAGCTAGAAGATGACCAATGTGTCATCCTCACCCAATGAGATAACACCAATTGTTTTAATTTCATTTGTTTGACTTTTGTGGCTATGGTGTGCGTGCATTGACTGATGTTTACCATGCATTCGTGTCTTTGAGCCATCTATATTTCCCCATCAATTGATGAAGAGAGAACAGACCCCTCTCATATTTTCTGATTTTAATTTATTTTTTTTCTATTTTTTTTTTAATTCCTTCAACTTCAAAAATTCATAACTTTTTTATTTTTTATCTGAAAATTCTGAAGAATTACACAAAAATACTTTAAATCATTTATTACTTTTTGAATATTTTTTCATATTTTTATTTTAATGTTTGCAATTTTTTACTAATTTTTGGATTGTTTGCTTTATTTTAATAGGTTTAAAAATACTTTTAATACTTTTTTAATTCTGAAAAAATTCTGGAATGATCCAATGATAGTTTGACAACTTATGGTGATATCATTTGAATTTTATTTTTGACATTGCTATTTTTTAGGTTTATTTTGATTAACTTTTTTATTTTTAAAATTGGTTTATGACCTTTTAAAATTCTGGAAAAATTTGTCATAATTTCTTGACTCATGTTTGACCTTGGGTAATATTTGGAGTAATTATTTGGTGTTTTGATACAGTTTGTGTATTTCATCATCTAATTCCATTTAATTAACCATTTTAAAACTTGTTTTTAACTGTTTTAAATGTATTTTATTTTCTTTTTTGTGATTGACTCTGACTTGTGGTTAATTGATGACACTTTGGGTCAATTTCCTCAACCTCATTGGATCTTGGGTATTGATAGGTTGAAAAACGAAATCCACCAAAATGGCAATCCTTGTACGTTCTCACCATTTTATGGACACTCTTATTTATATTTTTATTTGCTGCTTCGACTGCACCATTCATCTTTGACCGTTAGGGTGATGAGTTATGGTGTTTAATCTTGAACTCTTCACATAACTCTTTTGTCATTTTGTTGTTGAAATTAGACCCAATATCAATGATGATTTTGCTTGGAACCCCGTAATGGCATATGATTTCCTTTTTGGTGAAGCGTGCGACAACTTGCTTTGTTATATTCTTGTAAGAAGCCGCATCTACCCATTTGGTGAAGTAGTCGATAGCAATGAGAATGAACCTGTGTCCGTTTGAAGTGCTTGGCTCAATTCGTCCAATTATATTAATGCCCACATTGTAAAGGGCCACAACAAAGTCAAGACATTCAAAGGAGTTGGAGGGACGTGGATCGTGTTTACATATGCTTGGAATTTGTGACACATCTTTGCATACACACAACAATCACTTTCCATCATCTTCCATAAATACATTGCTCATATAATCTTTTTATCCATAGCATGCCCACTAGCATGAGTCCCAAAGGAACCCTCGTGCATTTCTTGTATGATTGATTTTGCTTCGCGTTTATCCACGTATCTGTGCATAACCAAATCATAGTATTTTTGTACAAGACGTCTCCTGACAATAGGAACTTGGATGCTAACCTTATAAGTGTCCGCTTATCACAAACTGTAGCACCTTTAGGATACTCTTGCTTCTCAAGGTACCTTTTAATGTCGAAATACCATGACTTTTCATCAGACACATCTTCAACTGTGAGACAATGAGAAGGAAAGACATGTGCTGGCTCCATGTAATGAAGGACTCTTATATCGAGCACATTATTTGGATAACTGACTTTGAACATTGCTGCTAAAGTAAGTTTTTGTTCTCCGTGAATATGCTCAAAAGTGATCTTGTCAAAAGAGGGAAAAAACTCCAATATATAATCCTTGTATTAAACTAAATTGGGGTGTCGTGCATCCAAATCACCTCGTACTTAGTGTATAAATAAGGCAGAATCCACATAAACTTCAAGAATTTTGATCTTCAAATCATGGCTTCTTCAAGGCCAATTACACAAGCTTCGTATTCTGCAATGTTATTTGTGAAATCAAAGCATAACCTTGTTGTAAATGGTATATGAGTATTATGTGGAGAAGTCAAAACTTCCTTAATGCCATGGCCTATAACATTTGATGCACCATCGAACGTGAGAGTCCATCATTTCCCTAGTTTAGGTCCTTCCTCATCATCAAGTTTCATAACATCCTCTTCTATAAAATCAAATTTCATTGAGTAATACTCTTCCAACGGCTACAGAGCAAGATGATTTGCAAGGATGCTACCTTTGATAGACTTTTGTGTGACATACTGAATATCATACTCAGACAAAAACATATGCCACCAAGCTAGTCTTCCTGTAAGTACTGGTTTCTCAAAGATGTACTTTACTGGATCCATCTTGGATATTAGAAGCGTTGAGTGTGTCAACATATACTTCCTGAGACGTCGAGCTGACCACACAAGAGCGCAACAAGTTTTTTCAAGTAATGAGTATGTTGATTCAAAATCAGTAAAATTTTTGCTCAGATAATAAATGGCATTCTCTTTACATCCTATATAGTCATGTTGTCCAAGCACACACTCCATAGACCCGTCAAGCACAGTTAAGTGGATGATGAGTGGTCTCCCAGGAACATGAGGCATGAGGATTGATGCATCCTAAAGATACTGTTTAATCTTCTCAAAGGTTTCCTTGTAATCATCATCCCAACGAATATCTTGATTTTTGCGTAGGAATCTAAATATGGGTTCATAACTAGCCATGAGATGAGAAATGAACCTAGCTATGTAATTCAGTCTCCCAAGGAACCCACATACTTATTTTTCATTTTTTGGTGTTGGTGTATTTTTTATTGCTTTTACTTTGTCGGGATTTACTTTGATTCCTTGTTGACTTATGATGAAACCAAGTATTTTTCCAGATCGCACTCCAAAGGTGCACTCATTTGGATTAATCCTTAGTCTGAACTTTCGCAGACGAGCAAACAACTTTTGGATGTGAACTAGATGTCCTTCCTCAGTTTGGGATTTCACAATCATGTCATCAACATACAACTCGATCTCTTTATGAATCATGTCATGAATGAGAGTCACCAAAGCCCGTTGATATGTTGCACCTACATTTTTGAGACCAAAAGGCATGACTTTGTAACATAAGGTGCCCTAAGGAGTTGTTGAATTTGTCTTATCCATGTTTTTAGGAGCCATTTTTATCAGATTATAACAAGAAAATCCATCTATGAAATAAAATACTGAGGACTGGGCAGTATTATTGACCAACACATCAATTTGAGGCAACGGGAAAGCATTCTTCGGGATCTCCTTATTTAGATATTAGTAGTTCACACACATATGTCCTTTCCCATATTTCTTAGGTACCAGTACAATATTTGCAATCCACGGCGGACAATTTATGACCTCTAAGAAGCATGCATTGAGTTGTTTCTTGACTTCTTCTTTTATCTTTAAAGCCATATTTGGTCGAGTTCTTCGTGATATCTACTTTACAGGTGGATATTCTGGCTTGAGATGCAACTTGTGCATAATTATATCAGTGTCCAAATCGGGCATGTCTTCGTACGACCAGGTGAAGATGTCAACATATTATCTAAGTAACTCAATCAACCCCTACCTTACCTTACTTTGTAAGGAAGCACCTATCTTGACTTCTTTCTTTATGATTGGTGGTATCCATAAAGAAAAAGCATTATCAATTATGATGGAAACCAAGGCGGATCTGCATGATTAATGATTCATGCTTTATTTTAGAATGAGAATGTGAAAGAAAAATCATTTAGAGTGTGAAAGGAAAAGCATTTCCATTTTGAAAAAGTAAAAATAAAAATGAAAAGAAAGGGGACAAAAATTGCATGCGCCCCCTTCTACAAGCTATCATTAAGCCTTGGGCAGAGCATATGACTTATTTAGAAACAAGAAATTAGATTTCAAGGAAAACAACTTCAGGGATATCCATGATAATCCAGTTGTTGAGCTCCTAGTCTGGTGCAATCTGATAGATGAATCTGGATATTTTATCATTGTCGTCTTCATTGTCCAGTGCAATAACCGTTCCTTCTTTACTTGTACCAGCACTAGTGAACACCTTTGAAATTGGGAGGACCTTTTTTCCTTTGGAGGGAACTAAACTAACTTAAACAGAGGATGGTGGCTGATATCCAATACCAAAATGACCTATCTTCTCAGGCACTTCAATCACTTTACTTTTATGTTCTTTTTTTTTCTCCTTGAGAAATTTTCTTCTTTCCTTGAAGACATTAATAAAGAACTTGAACACTAAAAAAATTAATGACTCTTGGGTTATGGTTAATATCCTCTGCTTATGGATCTTTGGATCTTTGGACTTAGGATAACACCTTAACCTTTTTGTTCATCTAGACCTTGTGATCTTGATTCACTTGAGACCTTGGTTGTGTTTTTGTCTGTTTGATGGGAACTTTTCTGTGTGTAGGTGTTGTTACTTTGAGGCCTTGAAATTAATCAGATGCAAGAACATTCATCTGAGACATCAAGTTTTATCTGATACATGAAAGTCATATTCATTCTTTTTATGATTCATCTAATGTTGATATCTTGACCTTGCACTAGAGGCACTAATTTTTCATCTAATGCTTATTGCTTGCTTGAATGTGTGGCTTAATTCAAAGGGAATGGATGCATATTTTGAATTGTGTCAATATGATTTCTCTTGTTTGGTTAGATATTTCTTTATCTTATCTTTTAATTTATTCTATAGGAAATTCCCTTCATCTCTTGCCCATCTTCTTCAATTTTCAAATCTTCTATCTTTTTCCAAAACCTTCTTGTTTTCTTAAACTTGAACCACTTTCAATAAAAACCTTGACTTTTTCAAGTTAATTTTCAAAACCTTTTTCTTAATTAAACCTTAATCCACTTAATCAAAGTCAAACTCTTTTCTTCAAAGACTAAAAAAGACAAAACCCATCCAAAATATTTTTCCATTTGGCTTTTTACTTTAAAAAACTTTTCTCAAGGATTAGACATGAGTCCTCTCCATGGTTGAGATATAATTCTCCCATGCCTATAATATTGATTGATATGATGTTGAATCTTTTCCACTTGAAAGAGCTAGTGGCATACTTGTTGATTTGTATCCAAGTTGGAGCCCTTCTTTCATTTGTGATGCAAATGTTCATCTTTTTCATGTTTTTGTATGATTGGTTGAGTATTCTCCTTAAGATGACAAAGTGTCTCTTAATTTAAAATTAACCAACAAACAACTTTGTTCTTTTTTAGAAGAACTATGTGGTTCTGATTTCTTCATCGCACCTTGGAGATACGTAGGCACGGGGCTCTTGAAGTCTTGCCAAATAAAAATCATTAAAATAATTTCTTTTCTCATCTCTACAATATTTTTTGCAAATAACTCATTTTAGCCAAACACACAGATTTTCAAAGAGGTTCCATGGAGTACCATGGATGTTTAGGGTGATAATACAATCCCTTTTCATAACCAACCCTCGAACCTTGTTCTCTTTGTTTTATTAGTTTTGCTTTAAAAACTTCTGGGGGGTTTATTCACTCTTCTCCATTTCTTTTGGAAACAATAAAGTGTCGTGACAACTCTTGCTTTTGTGAGTTAAGGTAATCAATAGCTTACTCTCTAATTTTTCACCGTCACACTATGCCATCTTCATCTAATTTTCAAGAAATCATCATGATTTCTCAAGGGAAAATCAAGTTCCCTTCAATTTGTGTTCAAGTGATCATCATTGGGCTTTTGGATGCAAGAAAATCTCAAAAATCACAAGTTGGTACATGTTTGGTTGACCTAAAATCAAGCATAGCATGTCACTTGATCCAAATACCATTACTCTCTCATTTATCAACCCTTTTGGAGTCTACTTCAAGCCAAATGTCACATTTGATCTCCTCTACAACTTTGTTTTAAGGGTCAAACAACAATTTTGCTTCTAAGGACATCAATTTTGGAATTGATAAAGATGCCCATGTATGCACAAAAGCTGATCCAAAACCTGGTTCAACCTAATGCCTGACCTAGAAATTAGGTCATGACCTGAACTTGTCAGACATGCCATTTTCAACTCAAGCACACTTTGGAGGTGATTCTTTTTGCATTTGATTCTCCATCATGAAGAGATCATTTGACACAAGAAATATTTCAAAATGCAAAGTGAATCTCATTTTGCCTAAGCTCCAACATGGTGCCATGAAATCTGCTTTACACACATGAACTATAATTAGAAATTGTCAAAAACTTCACTTGGGACCACCAAGAACATGTGCAAATTGTTAGAACATAGTTTGGTTCTACAACCCTTGTAAGAGTTTTGATGATAACAAACACAAAGAACAATTATGCACTCTAAAATTATATTTTGTTTTATAGAGAAGTTCTGATGCAAGAAGATCAGAAGATAAGCTATAAGGATGTTCCTGCTGTGAATGTAGAGAATTATCAAAAAGCTATGATGAAAGAAGATCAGAAGTTTCGCTAAAAGAAAGATGTTTTAACTCTGATTACAAAACTCAGGGAAAGTAAGTCTAACGCTGCAAATAGGATCTTATGGCTCTGACCTTCAAAAGTTATGAAGCAAGCAGTAACATATACTTCAATGTTATGAAGCGTTACAAATCATATATTTCCATTTCAAGAGTAACGGCTGGAAGGGAACAAGGATCTTTATTTTTGGAAAGCACCTTAACTATCATTAATCAAGTTTCCAAATGATCATCCATGTTGCGCCTATTTAAACAAGACTTGAGGATAAATCATTTACGATTTACACAACACTCAACAACGCTACAATCTTTTCTAAATCCTCAAATATACAATACGTTCAACTGTGTAAAACATCATTATACTGTGATATTGGTTTGAAAGAAACAATACTGTACACTGTTTTATTCTTATATTATTTAGTGCATTTCCTTGAGAAAAACTGGGTTGTGTTATACTCAAGAAGACTTTGGCAGTTGTCAAAATATATTTGTAATCAAAATTGATTAGTGGATTAAGACCTCGTTGGAGAGAGTCGAAATCACCTTGATAGGTGGATTGGAGTAGTTTGAGTTCACACGAACCAGGATAAAAATAAACATGTTCTTTTCATTGAATTTTAAGATTCCAATTCAACCAACCCTTCTTGTGTTTTTCCATTCTTCAATTGGTATCAGAGCGCATGGTTCTGAGTTCAAGCACTTAATTGGGTCCGTAAAAGATCCAAGCTAAGAAAAACACTATGGTGGGGCCAAGTCAGAACATCAGCAATGACTACCATGATGAGAAAGATAGAATCAGCGGCAAACCTACAATATTTGATGGAGAGAACTTTGATTATTAGAAAGACAGAATTGAAAGCTTCTTTCTTGCTCCTGATGCTGATCTTTGGGATATGGTGATTGATGGGTACATACATCCGGTTGATGAAAGTGGGCAAAAGTTTGACAGAAAAATAATGTCAGATAATCAAAAGCGAGACTTCAGAAATCATCACAAGGCCAAAACTATTATCTTAAGTGCCATCTCATATTCATAGTATGAGAAGATCACAAACAGAGAGACATAAAAGCACATGTTTGATTCTCTAAGAATGACGCATGAAGGCAAAACACAAGTAAAAGAAACCAAAGGCCTTACGCTCATTCAGAAGTATGAAGCCTTCAAAATGGAAGAAGATGAAACCATTGAAGCAATGTTCTCAAGATTTCAAATTCTGGTTGCTGGCCTGAAAGTTCGGGAAAAAGGATACTCAACTACTGATCATGTAAAGAAGATCATCAGAAGTCTACCAAAGAAATGGAGACCCATGGTCACTGCTCTCAAACTGGCATAAGATCTGAACAAAATATCTTTAGAAGAACATGTCATCTCTCTCAGAAGCCATGAGATAGAGTTAGAAGATGATGACCCCCAGAAGCAAGGTAAGCCTCTAGCCCTCAAATCTAACAAAAAATATGATTCTAAAGTTTTGCAGGCAATAGAATAAAACTCTGGAGGTTCCTCATCAGAAGAAGACAAATTATCTCTTCTCTCTAGAAGAGTAAATCAGTTGTGGAAGCACAAACAAAGGAAATTCAGAAATTCCAGAAGAACAGGGAATCAGTCTGAATCATCGTCTAGATATAGAAAATCTGAACCATCTTCTGAGTACAGAAAGTCAAGAAACAGAGACATTGTCTGCTACGAGTGCAATGAATAAGGGCACTACAAAAGAGACTGTCCAAGACATCAGAAGGAGAAACCTAAAAATAAGTTTGTTAAGGAGAAGAAGAAAACTCTCATGGCAGCGTGGGATGACTCAGACTCTTCAGAAGTAGACACTGAATCAGAAGATGAAAGAGCAAACATTGCCCTGATTGCCAACATATCAGAAGATACTGGATCATCTGGATCAGAATCAGATTTAGAGGCAAAAGAGGTATTTTATAACTTTTCTAGATCTGAATTAGAGGAGAGTCTGTCAGAAATTCTAGAAAGGCATCAGAAGCTTCAAGTCATAAATAAGAACCTGAAAAAGGATCTAGTTTCTGACTCTGAAGAGATTAAGAATCTGAGACTAGAAAACTCTGAGTTGAAAGAAAAAAATTAAAAACTTGAAAATGATTTACAAAATACTCAGAAGGAAATTTTATCAGAAGTTCCTAGTAACCCTGATACAATCATAAAGGAATATGATCAAAACCTTCAGAAGTTCCTCACAAAAAACATAGATAGAAGCAAGATGGCTTCAATGATCTACGGAGTTAGCAGGAATGAAAGAAAAGGGATAGGATACAAAGGTAAAGTATCCCAACCTAAGAAAGTCAAGGATTTGGTTATTAAACGCACTCCTCTGAAATATCACTTTACCTATGGGAACACACATGACTTAAAATATACCAATAATGATTTCTCTGCTAAACCAAAATTCAAACAGAATTTTGGTAACTCTAACAAACAAGGACCCAAAAAGACACAGGCACCTAAGGATAAAATTGTATATGTAGAAGATATTTTTGACAGTAAGAATGAAACCCCAATCTTGGTACCTAGACTATGGATGCTCTCGAAACATGACGGGAAGAAAGCATATGTTCCAAAGCTAGAAGCTTAAATCTGTAGGCTACGTAGGTTTTGGAGGCAATCAGAAAGGGAAGATCATTGGCTCTGGAACAGTTAGTAACGATAATATTCCTTCTATTACTAATGTTCTATTAGTAGATGGATTAATGCATAACTTGTTATGCATAAGTCAATTAAGTGATAACGGTTATGATATAATCTTTAATCAAAAATCCTGTAAAGTTGTTAGTCAGAAAGATGGATCTATCCTCTTTAATGGAAAGAGAAAGAACAACATTTACAAAATAAAACTTTCTGAACTAAAAAGTCAGAATGTAAAATGCCTATTGTTTGTTAACAATGAGAAATGGGTCTGACACAGAAGATTGTGGTCTGTTAGTATGAGAAGAATATCTCAGATTAACAAACTCAATCTGGTCAAAGGACTTCTTAACCTGAAGTTCATCTCAGATGCTCTGTGTGAAGCATGTTAAAAAGGTAATTTTGCAAAAACCCCTTTTAAAGCAAAAAATGTTGTTTCTACCTCTAGACCATTAGAACTTTTGCACATAGATCTATTTGGACCAGTGAAAACTGCATCCATTAGTGGAAAGAAGTATGGGTTAGTGACCGTAGATGACTATAGCAGATGGACATGGGTAAATTTCTTAAGACACAAGGATGAGTCATACTCTATGTTCTTTGATTTCTATAACCAAGTCCAAAATGAAAAAGATCTTAGAATTGTTAAAGTCAGAAGTGGTCATGGTGGAGAATTTGAAAACAAAAAATTTGAAATATTTTTTAATGAGAATGGCATCTCTCATGATTTCTCTTGTCCTAAAACTCCCCAACAAAATGGAGTTGTAGAACGAAAGAACAAAACTTTACAAGAAATGGCCAGAACCATGATCAATGAGACTAACATTGCTAAGAACTTTTGGGCAGAAGCAATTAACATAGTGTGTTACATTCAGAATAGAATCTCCATAAGACCTATTCTGGATAAGACTCCATATGAACTATGGAAGAATAGAAAGCCCAACATCTCGTATTTCCATCCATTTGTATGTATTTGTTTTATTATTAACACTAGAGAACATCTGAACAAGTTTGACTCTAAAGCACATAAGTGTATTATGTTAGGATACTCTTAACGCTCAAGAGGCTACAGAGTATACAACACAGAAACAGAGACTGTAGAAGAGTCAATCAGTGTTAGATTTGATGATAAGCTTGGCGCTTAAAAGTCAAAGAAAAATGAATCTCTTGCAGATATAGAAGTCTAATTTACAGGTACTGAAGACATTGCATCAGAAGTTCCCAACAAAGAATCACAAACAACATCAGAAGGAGATATCACAAACATTACAACAACATCTGAAGAACCTCTCCAGAAAAGACTATCCAGAAGCAGTATAGCTCATCCTACAGACAAAATTCTGGGAAAGAAGGAAGACCCAATCAGAACAAGATCCACATTCAGAAACTCTGAAGAATCTCTCATGGGATTAGTATCTCTGATTGAGCCAACTTCCATTGATGAAGCTCTTCTTGACAATGATTGGATACTGGCTATGCAAGAGGAATTAAATCAATTAACCATAAATGATGTGTGGGATCTGGTTCCCAAACCAAAAGGGTTCAACGTCATTTGAACAAAATGGGTATTCAGAAACAAGCTGAATGAACAAGGAAAAGTCATTAGAAATAAAGCACGTCTGGTTGCACAAGGTTATAGTCATCAAGAGGGGATAGACTATATAGAAACCTTTGCTCTAGTTTCCAGGTTAGAATCTATCAGGATTTTGATTTCCTTCATTGTGAATAATGGCATCACTCTCTATCAGATGGATGTCAAAATTGCATTCTTAAATGGACACATTGATGAAGAAGTTTATGTGCACCAACCCCCTGGTTTTGAAAATTCCAAACATCCAGAATATGTTTTCAAACTAAAGAAATCACTATATGGTCTGAAACAAGCTCCCAGAGCTTGGTATGAAAGACTAAGTAGCTTTATTTTAGAAAATGATTTCACCAGAGGGAAAGTGGACACAACCTTATTTTGTAAGCCATTTAAGAATGACATTCTAGTTTGTCAAATTTATGTAGATAATATCATTTTTGGATCCACTAAAACCTCTCCGGGAAGAGAATTTGCTAAGTCTATGCAGGCAGAGTTTGAAATGAGCTAGATGGGAGAAATCAAATTCTTTCTGGGCATTCAGATCAAACAAACTCCAGAAGGAACCTACATACACCAATGCAAATATGACAAAGAACTTCTGAAGAAATTTGACTTATCAGAATGTAAGCCAGCCAAGACTCTAATGCATCCTACATGCATTCTGGAAAAGGAAGAGTTAAGTAAAAAGGTAGAACAGAAGATCTACAGAGATATGATTGGTTCTCTCTTATATCTTACATCTTTAAGACCTGACATTCTATACAGTGTATGTTTATGTTCCAGATTCCAATCAAATCCTAGAGAATCTCACTTAACAGCTGTTAAGAGAATTTTCAAGTATCTGAAAGGTACTACTAATCTTGGTCTGTCTTATAGAAAAACTAGTGGATACAAATTAGTAGGGTACTGTGATGCTGACTTCGCTGGAGACAGAGTAGAAAGAAAAAGAACTTCTGGAAGCTGCCAGTTTCTGGGAGAAAGTATGATCTCATGGACATATAAGAGGCAATCCATAATTACATTGTCAATTGTTGAAGCTGAATACATAGCAGCTGCTGGATACAGCCCACATATGCTCTGGAAGAAGATTCAGCTTGAAGACTTTAATATATTTGAGAGTAACATTCCTATATTCTGTGATAACACTTCTGTAATTTTTTATCTAGGAATCCTATTTTACATTCTAGGGCTAAGCATATAGAAATAAAACATCACTTTATTAGGCACTATATTCATAAAAGAATTCTTTCCTTAAAATTTATTGACACAGACCATCAATGGGTTGATGTCTTCACTAAACCAGTTTCTGAAGATAGGTTTAATTTCATTCTGAAACATCTCAGCATGAAATTATGTCCAGAATAAGAGTTTTATTTATATATTCTTTAACCCTCAGAATTTTATGTTTTTTTTGTGAACATCTGATCAATAATTCTTTAGAAGTTGGAAGGACAGTTGCATCAGGATCTATCCAAGAAGATCTGAACAGTCTCCAAACGGTTCACTTCAAAGATAGAAGCATGCAGTTCACATCATCAACATTTGTCATCCTCTCACAAGCGTACTTCTAAGGCTGAACAAGCGTTTAAATTATGAAGGGATTATAGCTTTGATTGGATGCATTGAGACGCGTGTTATATTGGTAACAGTTTTATATCCATGCCATCTCCCTATTTTCAGGAATCATTAATGCTATGTAATCATTAATTTTTTCCTTTTCTTGCTAATTAAGTTTTCAATTTGCTTATAAATATAACATTCACTTTCACTCTCACTTCTTCTCGCTACTAGTTTCTCTCTAGTTTTCGTTTGCAAAACCCTATTTCAAAAACCCTCAACAATCTGTGTGAACAATGGCTTCATCTTCAAGTGCTCAGAATCCTCAATGTGCTCCTGGTTCATCTTCGTCAACTGCAGAAATATACGAAGAACCTTCAAGAACTCTTTTGACCCCCATTGATTCACTAGAGGTTCTCTGCGAACTCATCATTGATTTTGAAAGCATGAAGGAAAGCGGCTATGATCTTACAGCAGATGTGGAATTTCAAGGATGGACCAGATATTTTGATCTTCTTCTGGGTCCAGTTTTCCCCAAATTGGTCAAGGTATTCTGGATTAACGCATCCACATCAAATCATCAAGTAACTTTATATGTGATGGGGAAGAAGATTGCAATCACTGAATATCTGATTGCAAGGTTTATTAGTCATAACAGCGGAGGAATCCGTTGCAAAGATATGGATGAAAAATGTTCTAACCTAACAACAATCTCGAGAGATATATTCACCTCTGGGCAGCCATCTAACAAATTCAAAGATCTGAAGGACTACTTCAAAATTTTGGCAAAAATTATTCTGGGCTGTATCAACCACAGGAAGCCATCAAGCTCTCCTGATTACATCAACATTGATTAACAATTTCTCTTGTACTTCATTACAACAAATGAAAAAGTAAACCTTCCTCATCTTTTATTCAACCATCTGAGAACAAGTGTGAAGGAAACCAGAGAAGATGAAATAACCAAGAGGGATTGGATACCTCTGGGCAGGCTGATATCAAATATTCTGACTGAAAACAAATTAGTAGAATATCGAACTAAAGCTCAGCAGATCAGTACTCTGGAGGCATGTGTTGGAAAACCTCTCAATGCCAAGAACTTGAAAAAGATGAAAATCATTGACATCATTAAGAAGGATCCAACTATTGCAACCAAAGAAGTCATCACATCAAGAAGAGTCCCTCTGAAAGATTTCCCTCTGTTCTCTCAAATAGATGCTTCACCAGAAATCATTGTCAGATATCTGGAAGCATGCAAGATGGATGAGACTAATCCAGAGTTAAACATTCGTGATCTGCATCAACAGGCTCGAGAAGTTGTCCTCAAGAAGTCCAGAAAAAGGAAAGCTGCAGGAGAAGGATCTTCTCAGAAGAACCAAAAGCTGCTAAGAAGAAAGGTAATTCTTCTTTTATTTCTGTTGTAGAATCAGTTATTTTTTCAACATCTGAAACACCCTCCTATCCAAAACCAATAGAAGACCCCTCACCACAAAACATTGATGATTTTGATATAGCATTTGACCCTTCAGTCACTCTAGAAAACATTCTGAATGAACCAAACTCTCCTAATCCACATCTTGAACGAAATCAGCCAGAACTTACTCAAGTTGTTTCTGATATTGATCAATTTGATCCATAATTTCAAGCTCCCCACATTGAAAATCCAAACTTCCAAGCTACCCACTCTGAAAATCCAAACGCTCACGCTTCCCAACCATAAAATCCAAATATTAACTCTGATACTACCACACCAATTCCTGGAATAACAGAATCTCTCATGGTTCAGCAACCCTTCTCAATTCAAGATATTCCAGAAATTCCATCACCTTACCATTCCACTCCACCAAATACACCTCCATCACCAATTATCATTTTTGATTCTCCTTCACCCTCTCCTATTAATCCTCCATAAGATCACCTAAGAACTGTAATAGACTTAGAAGCGCTGGATCACCTTGTGTAACACCCTCTAAAACCCCGCATATAATTTTCGCAAATATTAAAAATTATAAACTCAGAGTACATGTAATAATCGAGGAATGCTACAATTCTCTTTTAATAAAATAAATTCCTGTCATGCATAATTTTAGTGGTAACTCATACATGTCTACACAGCGGAATAATTTATTTAATAAAGTCAAATGTTATAATAATTTCCAAGTCATCAGGGATTAACACCTGGAAAATCAACATCATATCATAACAAATAAAAAGGGAATAAACGAGTCTGACTAAAGCAGCTCGACAACCAAACGTTCCCGGAGTTACAACTATCAGAGCATGACCCGGACATACTAAAACGAAACTAAACTAGACACGATAAGCCTTCGCCAAGCACCTGAGCGAAGCTCCTCAATCTGAAATATTCAACAGTAAGGGTGAGCTTCTCAAATATACATTTGGTTATACATTCATAACAATCAATTCACGAAATCATAAGCATCACCCACTAATTAACATATTTCATAGTTTACAAAACCTTGACAATTCATATATCCATGACATACTGCCTTTCATATTTGCAAATATTCATCAAACATCATCAACCATTTATCAAATCATACGTGCATACAAACAATCAAATATAACACTGGAAAAATCATCCATTCATGTTATATTCGAGTAATGCAACACACCCATGCATGTGGTACCACTACACCGCCCCATTAAATCGCGGGTCACGGATAACTCACCGTTCCATTATATCGCGGACACGGCTACCACCTCAACGTTCCATTAAATCGCGGACACGTATATTGGCCACCATGTTAATTCCACACAATGGGAATTAACAAATGCAACATGATATGTAAGTATGTAACACTCAGCATACTATGAACATCGATCAACATATCATGCACATCAACAATATCAAACACAACATGATATGAATAGCATGTAACCACTCAGCATACTATGTAAACATCAATCATATCAAGTTACGAATAGCATGTAATCACTCAGCATACTATTCAAACATCAACCAATCACATCAATTATATCATGATTCATGCTCGATAACATATCTAAAAGCATGGAAATAAAAATCCAACGTCAAAACACTGAAATCAAAAATTCAGAAAATCATCACAGCAGAGCAACACGGGCACCCGTGTTGTGCAACACGGCCCGTGTTGTGCAGAACGTCCAGAAAAATACACATTTTAATTTTATCAGTACAGGGGCTCTGACACGGGTACCCGTGTTGTGCAACACGGCCCGTGTCGTGCAACCAGGAGCACACCCCTTCCAACTCAGAGGAGCAACACGGGCACCCGTGTTGTGCAACACGGCCCGTGTTGCTGAGCGCGCACAGGATTTTCCTGAACCTGCGGCAGCTCAGAAAACAGCAGTCCAAACGCGGGAAAACGTCCGCCAAAACGCGCATTTCAGCACCTAACGCATCGAGTTTGTACAATTCACAACAACACCACAATATCCAAGTTACCAACGATTATCATAATAACCTTAATCGGAAACTAACCGTCCTTTTGGGGAATTCTACTGACACGGAGGTTATCCCTACAACTTCCAAGGTAAATTCACGATCATGATATATACTCTCAATTCCTCATTTGGGACCTAAAACTCTTAATCGATTCATAAAAATTGGGAACCTAACCCTTTTCTAACAAGGTCCAGTCCTACAGTTATCGATCCCTAGAAACATCTAACAATTGGGAATTCCTACGATTACCCGAATCAACCGTACATAAACCCATAAACAAATATAAATCGAGTATAAACCCCCCTTACCTTATCAATTAGCAGCTTTGGGTTCTTGGGCGGTGTTCTTCGTTCTCCGTTCCTCGTACCTTCAGAGCTCTATTTTCCCAAATTCCAACTTCTGTTCTTACGTGAAAACCAAAAATGAGAAAATGGCCTAAGTCCCAAACATAACTTTATTTCTCTGCACCCCCACTCTTTACTAACAACATCTAAGCCCAATAACATAAAAATTCCAATATTCCTTATTTCTTTTATTTTCCTCAAATACTCCAAAATAAATAATTCTTTTTATTTTATTAATTCTAATAAAATAAATTCCCAAATTTAAATAAATCAATTAATTGAAAACGGGGTGTTACAACTCTCCCCCACTAAAAGAGTTTTCGTCCTCGAAAACATACCTTAGACGAACAGTTCAGGATAAGCCTCTTTCATCTGGCTCTCCAGCTCCCAAGTGATATTTCCATCTGCTGGACCTCCCCAAACAACCTTCACTAATGCTATCTCTTTACCTCTTAACTGTTTCACTTCCCGATCTTCTATCCTCATAGGCAATGTTTCTACTGTCAGGTTATCTCTCACCTGTACATCATCTATTTGGATTACATGAGATGGGTCTGGAATGTATCTCCTCAACTGAGAAACATGAAAAACATCGTGCAAATTCGCAAGTCTCGGAGGTAAAGCAATACGATAAGCAACTTCTCCAACTCTTTCCGTAATCTGAAACGGACCAATAAAACGCGAAGTCAACTTCTTAGATTTCAACGCCCGACCAATACCCGTCATCGGAGTAACTCTCATAAACACATGATCTCCAGCACTGAATTCTAAATTCTTCCTCCTCTTATCATGATAACTTTTCTGACGACTCTGAGAAGCTCTCATCTTCTCTTGAATCAATTTGATCTTTTCAGTAGTCTGCTGAACAATCTCTGGCCCAACTACCGAACTCTCTCCAGATTCATACCAACACAAAGGTGTTCTACACCGTCTACCATACAATGCCTCAAACGGAGCCATACCAATACTCGAATGGTAACTATTGTTATAAGTAAACTCAATCAATGGCAAATAACTATCCCAAGCTCCACCTTTCTCTAGAACACAAGCACGCAATAAATCTTCCAACGATTGAATCGTCCTCTCCGTCTGTCCATCAGTCTGAGGATGGTAAGCTGAACTCAACCTCAATTTAGTACCCAAAGCCTTCTGCAATCCTTCCCAAAATTTCGAAGTGAACCTCGGATCTCTATCTGACACAATACTAGAAGGAACTCCATGCAAACTCACTATTTTCTCAATATATAACTGTGCCAATCTCTCCATTGAGTAATCCATTCGCACTGGTATAAAATGAGCAGACTTAGTCAACCTATCCACAACGACCCATATCGCTTCACAATTCATAGGAGTCCTCGGCAACCCAGATACGAAATCCATAGAAATACTATCCCACTTCCATTCTGGAATAAACATTGGTTGCATAAATCCAGACGGCTTCTGATGCTCAATCTTCGATTTCTGACAGATTAAACATGCATACACAAATTCAGCTATTTCCTTTTTCATTCCCGGCCACCAAAACAATTTCTTCAAATCATGATACATTTTCGTGGCACCCGGATGAATACTCATCCCACTGCGATGTCCTTCCTCTAATATACTCTTCTTGATTTCTGCGACATCAGGAACACAAACTCTATCGCCGAATCTCATAACATCATTTTCATCAATTCTAAACTCGCCACCTTGACCTTGGTTGATCAATGTCAATTTATCAACTAAATTAACATCAGATTTCTGCCCGATCCTGATTTCTTCTAGAATACCACTAGTAAGTTTCAACATACCCAAACGAACACACTTCGGAGTACTTTCACAAACTAAACTCAAATCTCGGAATTGCTCAATTAAATCCAATTCACGAACCATCATCATAGACATATGCAAGGACTTCCTGCTCAAAGCATCCGCAACCACATTCGCCTTACCAGGATGGTAATTCAACCCAAAATCATAATCTTTGAGAAATTCCAACCACCTTCTTTGCCTCATATTGAGCTCTTTCTGATCGAAAAGATACTTCAAACTCTTATGATCACTATACACTTCAAACCTCGAACCATACAGATAATGTCTCCATAATTTCAAGACAAACACAACTGCTGCCAGTTCTAAGTCATGAGTAGGATAGTTCCTTTCATGAACCTTCAACTGTCTCGAAGCATACGCAACTACCTGTTGATTCTGCATTAAAACACCACCTAAACCCAACAGAGATGCATCACAATAAACCACAAAAGATTCCACCGGATTCGGCAAAATCAGAATAAGAGCACTAGTCAATCTCCGCTTCAATTCTTGGAAACCTTTCTCACAATCAGAATCCCAAATAAACGCTTGTCCTTTACGAGTCAACTTCGTCAACGGCAATGCTAACTTTGAGAATCCTTCGATAAACTTTCTGTAATAACCTGCAAGACCAAGAAAACTTCTGATTTTCGAAACAGTCTTCGGCGCTTCCCACTGAGATACTGCTTCTACTTTTGTAGGATCCACTGCAATACCATTCTTAGAAATCACATGTCCAAGAAAACTAACTTCATTCAGCCAGAACTCACATTTGGACAACTTGGCATACAACTTCCTATCTTTCAACAACTCTATCACAATTCTGAGATGTTCCGCATGCTCTTTGTCATTCTTGGAATAAATCAGAATGTCATCAATAAAAACCACAACAAACTTATCCAGATATGGGTGAAAAATCCTATTCATATATTCCATGAAAACACCAGGTGCATTAGTAACTCCGAACGGCATAACAGAATATTCATAATGCCCATACCTCGTTCGAAAAGCAGTCTTTTGAATATCTTCCGCTTTCACACGAATCTGATGATATCCAGATCTCAAGTCAATCTTACTGAATACACTAGCTCCAATTAGTTGATCCATCAAATCATCAATCCTCGATAACGGATACCGATTCTTAATGGTTACCTTGTTCAATTGCCTGTAATCAACACACAGTCTCATAGAACCTTCTTTCTTCTTAACCAACAATACCGGAGCACCCCAAGGCGAAACACTTGGACGAATAAACTTCTTCTCCAGTAAATCTTCCAACTGACTCTTCAATTCAGCCAACTCAGACGCAGACATACGATATGGCGCCATCGACACCGGTCTCGTACCAGGAATTAAATCTATAGAAAATTCCACCTCTCTCTCAGGAGGTAACTCGCCAACATCATCAGGAAAGACTTCTGGAAAATCACACACCACTGGCAATTCACCACTCCTGACCTTTCCTGTTGCATCTAACGAAGCAAGTAACATAAACACGTTAGCACCATCTTCCATTGCTTCTTGTACCTGCCTAGCAGTCATAGTCAAATTCTCGACACCAACTGCTTCTGGAAAAATCACCGTCTTAGCAAAACAGTTCAGATGAACCCGGTTAAATTCCAACCAGTTCATCCCAAGGATAATATCAATTTGTTCAAGCGGTAGGCACACTAAGTCCATACCGAAACCTCTACCAAAAATCTCAATAGGACAATTCCTACATACGAGTGAAGTTGTCACTGAACCCGATGCAGGAGTATCAACAACCATGCTACCTCGCATACCAGATATGTCCAGTTTCAACCTCTCAGCACAATCCAAAGAAATGAAAGAATGAGTTGCACCAGTATCAATAATTGCAACTAAAGGTGTGCCATGAATAAAACACGTACCTTTAATCAATCGATCCTCTGGAGTAGTCTCAGATCCAGACAAAGCGAACACTCTTCCACTTGACTGATCCTTCCTAGGCTTAGGACACTGCGGACGAATGTGACCTTCTTCGCCACAATTGTAACAAGTAACAGACTTCCCTTTGCAATCAATAGACAAATGACCAGCCTTTCCACATTAATAGCACTTCTTCTCATCACTCTTGCAATCTCGAATGTGATGACCAGACTCACCACACCTGTAGCATCTGATAGGAGCCTTAGAATCTCCCCCACTAGGCCTTTTCCAACCGCCTGATCTCTGGTTATCTCTACCATATGGCTTGCCACGGTCCATATGTTGCTTTCCTCTTTTGTCAACAGCCCCACGAGAGTGAGACGACCTATTCTTGGTAATATCTTCTTCCAAGATTCTGCTACAATCCACCAGATCAGAAAATCTACGAATACGCTGGTACCTGATTCCCTACTTAATCTTATCTCGGAGACCATTCTCAAATTTGATACACTTAGAGAATTCTCCAGCCTCATCATTGTTGTAGTGTGCATAATACTTTGCCAGCTCAGTGAACTTAGTAGCATACTCACTAACAGTCAGATTGCCCTGCTTAAGCTCCAAAAATTCAATTTCCTTTCTTCCCCGAACATCTTCAGGAAAGTACCTCCTCAGAAAAGTCCTTCTGAAGTTAGCCCAAGTCAGTGCCTCTCCATCCTGAACCATTTCAGTCCTTGTGGCAACCCACCAGTCGTCGGCCTCTTCTGCCAACATATGCGTACCATATCTGACTTTCAGATCTTCAGCACAATCAATCACACGGAAAATCCTTTCGATTTCCTTCAGCCACTTCTGAGCACCTTCAGGGTCATGTGTACCTTTGAACAACGGAGGATTGTTCCTTTGGAAATTTCCCAATTGCCTATCAGCACCAATCACGCCTCCAGTTGGGTTTCCAGCAAGTACACCAGCTAACATCCCCAAAGCCTCAGCGAGTGCAGCATCATTTCGTCCGTTACCTCCAGCCATATTCCTGAGAATTAAAACATACTCCACATCAGAATACAGTATCGACAGTGTTACCTTGCACTAGTCGCATACGAAAAGGAATGACTGACTCAAGACTCTGGTCACAACGACCGACTATGCTCTGATACCACTATTGTAACACCCTCTAAAACCCCGCATATAATTTTCGCAAATATTAAAAATTATAAACTCAGAGTACATGTAATAATCGAGGAATGCTACAATTCTCTTTTAATAAAATAAATTCCTGTCATGCATAATTTTAGTGGTAACTCATACATGTCTACACAGCGGAATAATTTATTTAATAAAGTCAAATGTTATAATAATTTCCAAGTCATCAGGGATTAACACCTGGAAAATCAACATCATATCATAACAAATAAAAAGGGAATAAACGAGTCTGACTAAAGCAGCTCGACAACCAAACGTTCCCGGAGTTACAACTATCAGAGCATGACCCGGACATACTAAAACGAAACTAAACTAGACACGATAAGCCTTCGCCAAGCACCTGAGCGAAGCTCCTCAATCTGAAATATTCAACAGTAAGGGTGAGCTTCTCAAATATACATTTGGTTATACATTCATAACAATCAATTCACGAAATCATAAGCATCACCCACTAATTAACATATTTCATAGTTTACAAAACCTTGACAATTCATATATCCATGACATACTGCCTTTCATATTTGCAAATATTCATCAAACATCATCAACCATTTATCAAATCATACGTGCATACAAACAATCAAATATAACACTGGAAAAATCATCCATTCATGTTATATTCGAGTAATGCAACACACCCATGCATGTGGTACCACTACACCGCCCCATTAAATCGCGGGTCACGGATAACTCACCGTTCCATTATATCGCGGACACGGCTACCACCTCAACGTTCCATTAAATCGCGGACACGTATATTGGCCACCATGTTAATTCCACACAATGGGAATTAACAAATGCAACATGATATGTAAGTATGTAACACTCAGCATACTATGAACATCGATCAACATATCATGCACATCAACAATATCAAACACAACATGATATGAATAGCATGTAACCACTCAGCATACTATGTAAACATCAATCATATCAAGTTACGAATAGCATGTAATCACTCAGCATACTATTCAAACATCAACCAATCACATCAATTATATCATGATTCATGCTCGATAACATATCTAAAAGCATGGCAATAAAAATCCAACGTCAAAACACTGAAATCAAAAATTCAGAAAATCATCACAGCAGAGCAACACGGGCACCCGTGTTGTGCAACACGGCCCGTGTTGTGCAGAACGTCCAGAAAAATACACATTTTAATTTTATCAGTACAGGGGCTCTGACACGGGTACCCGTGTTGTGCAACACGGCCCGTGTCGTGCAACCAGGAGCACACCCCTTCCAACTCAGAGGAGCAACACGGGCACCCGTGTTGTGCAACACGGCCCGTGTTGCTGAGCGCGCACAGGATTTTCCTGAACCTGCGGCAGCTCAGAAAACAGCAGTCCAAACGCGGGAAAACGTCCGCCAAAACGCGCATTTCAGCACCTAACGCATCGAGTTTGTAGAATTCACAACAACACCACAATATCCAAGTTACCAACGATTATCATAATAACCTTAATCGGAAACTAACCGTCCTTTTGGGGAATTCTACTGACACGGAGGTTATCCCTACAACTTCCAAGGTAAATTCACGATCATGATATATACTCTCAATTCCTCATTTGGGACCTAAAACTCTTAATCGATTCATAAAAATTGGGAACCTAACCCTTTTCTAACAAGGTCCAGTCCTACAGTTATCGATCCCTAGAAACATCTAACAATTGGGAATTCCTACGATTACCCGAATCAACCGTACATAAACCCATAAACAAATATAAATCGAGTATAAACCCCCCTTACCTTATCAATTAGCAGCTTTGGGTTCTTGGGCGGTGTTCTTCGTTCTCCGTTCCTCGTACCTTCAGAGCTCTATTTTCCCAAATTCCAACTTCTGTTCTTACGTGAAAACCAAAAATGAGAAAATGGCCTAAGTCCCAAACATAACTTTATTTCTCTGCACCCCCACTCTTTACTAACAACATCTAAGCCCAATAACATAAAAATTCCAATATTCCTTATTTCTTTTATTTTCCTCAAATACTCCAAAATAAATAATTCTTTTTATTTTATTAATTCTAATAAAATAAATTCCCAAATTTAAATAAATCAATTAATTGAAAACGGGGTGTTACACCTTGCCTCAAACTCTCACAAAATTGCTATCCCAAAACCAAAACCAACTATCACCAAAGCAGATGTTGGTATAAATTTACTAATTTTTGAAACAAAGATAATTGAATGGGTTAACTCTTTGAAGCTAGCATGCTTAGAAAATCTGAATCCTGCTGCTTCTGATTCTCAATGGAACCAGTTCAGAAAATGGTTCAACTCTGAAACCCATAAACTCAAGGAGTTAAGCTATGAAATGGCCCAACAGAACTTCTGTGATCAGCTGAATATTTTCAAGGATCAAGTTTTGTGTCACTGGGAAAAGAAACATATTTTTCTACTGGATAATTCTCCCTGGAAAGAGCTCCAACCTTCAGAAGTTGATGAACCATGCTCTGATAATCTTCCTCTGGTTATTGTTCAAGACAAAGGGAAAGAGCTTGAAGAAGCCACATAGTCAGAAACTTCTACAGATTGTTCTGAGAAACTTGCACCTTCTATGGATATACCTTCCTCACCTCTGGTTATGCAAACTCTGGAAGAGTTAAATAAAGAAAATGCAGTGATCAAGGAAAGATTTGACAAGCAAGATGGCACATGCAAAGAAATCAAAGGAATACTGGGAAAATAAGAGGAATCGAACACTCAGATTAAGAGCTTGATGGGAGCGTTGTTCACACGACTTCCTCCACCTCAATCTTAGTTTTTTTAAAACTTATTTTCTTTACTGTATTCATTTTTCTTATTTTGTTAGCCTCTGAACGTGTTATTGCAATCAAGTTTAATACAACTCAACTTTTGACTCTAAATATTAGTGTTTATATTGCTTTTTGATTCTTGACAAAAAGGGGGAGAACGTAAGATATTTCTAATAACAGTATATCGAGACACAGTCTCAAACATTTTGACTATCATAACTTCTCGTTTCTATTTCTGAAAGCAAAACAGGAACAAATCTCTGATGAAGACATAAGTAGATGCATCAAAAGCACTGATCAAAATGAACTTCAGGGAAGTAATTCATCTCTATCTGAGTAGTCAGCTCAAGGGGAGACCCTATAATGCTTTATGTTCTGTTTATTTTGATTGAAATATCCTAATTTTTGTCATCATCAAAATGGGGGAGATTTTTAGAACATAGTTTGATTCTACAACCCTTGTAAGAGTTTTGATGATAACAAACACAAAGAACAATTAGGCACTCTAAAATTATATTCTTTTCTCTAGAGAAGTTCTGATGCAAGAAGATCAGAAGATAAGTTACAAGGTTGTTCCCACTGTGAATGTAGACGATTCTCAAAAAGCTCTGATGAAAGAAGATTAGAAGTTGCACTAAAAGAAAGATGTTTTAACTCTGATTACACAACTCTGGGAAAGTAAGTCCAATGCTGCAAACAGAATCTTATGGCTCTGACCTTCAAAAGTTCTGAAGCAAGCAGCAACGTATACTTCAATGTTCTAAAGCATTACAAATCAAATATTTCCATTTCAAGAGTAACGGCTGGAAGGGAACAAGGATCTTTATTTTTGGAAAGCACCTTAACTGTCATTAATCAAGTTTCCAAATGATCATCCATGCTGCGCCTATTTAAACAAGACTTAAAGATAAATAGTTTACGATTTACACAACACTTAACAACGCTGCAATCTTTTCTAAATCCTCAAACATACAATACTTTCAACCGTGTAAAACATCACTATACTGTGATACTGTTTTGAAAGAAACAAAAATGTACACTATTTTATTCTTATATTATTTAGTGCATTTCCTTGAGAAAAACCGGGTTATGGTTATACTCAAGAAGACTTTGGCAGTTGTCAAAGTATATTTGTAATCAAGATTGATTAGTGGATTAAGACCTCGTTGTAGAGAGGAGAAATCACCTTGACGGGTGGATTGGAGTAGTTTGAGTTCAAACGAACTAGGATAAAAATCAACGTGTTCTTCTCATTGAATTTTAAGATTCCAATTCAACCCCACTTCTTGTGTTTTTCCATTCTTCACAAATAATTTGTCCTCTCAAAATGCATAAAGAAGAGTGAAAAATGATCTGTTTATATTCCCAAGTCATGCATTTCATCCCTCTTCTCACACAGATTGCACATTGGAGTTTCTCAACTTGGTTCATGCGTTTTAGATCTAATTTTGCATGTACCACAACCTCATTGCATTTCTTATAAATAGAAGACCATTTGCCTTCATTTGCAAGCTTGAACAACCATATAACCTCTGCCATTTTCACTTCTAAAGAGCTTCAAAAACCAGAAACCCTTATTTCATTTTAATATGGTTTTAACTTCAAACCTCTTCCCAGAATCACTCATTGGCATTATCTAAACCTAACTAAACCATTATAGAAGTTCAAAACCACATGCAACCTTCAACTCGATTTCACCATTGTTGACATTCAAAGCTTTATCTGGGAAAATATCTATAAGTTACATGTCTGAACAAACAAATTATCACACTCTTCGTCTCGATTCACTGACTCAAAGCCCTCACTTACCTTGAATTTATTCTTATAAATAGTCATTTAATATTACTTTGAAGCATTAAGGTTTTATGAGTTTCTGAGAAAATTCTCTTTGCTCAGAGCATATCAATGACTCTAATGCAAAGAGGCATGAACAATGACATTAGTAGAAGCTTAACCATATGGTGTTAGAGCTTAAATCTCAGAGTTCATGAACTTGCAAAATTGTCCAAAGGTTGAAGACGACGCAATGCTTCATGCGCTTTGGTGGGAGAATTCAAATTCTAACTAATCACCACACACCACACATGCTAGCCATTGGTTCTTTTTATTTCTGTTTTGTTTTAATTCATTTTAACTCTTTTTTCTTTTTATTTCTATTTTGTTTTAATTCATTTTAACTCCAATTTCTGACTTTCTCAAAAAAAAATTGGCAATTTATTTGATGTTTTTATGCTTCATTGGAATTTTCATTTTAATTTCCATTTTAAATCTTTTTTAATTGTATATTTTTATCTATTTTTGTTTGAATTTTGTTGATCCTTGGATCTTGACTTGGTTGATCAATGCTTCATCAATTTCAATTGGTCTTTGAATGATGTTTTGATTGATTGAACTTTCATCATTTCAAACTTATAATTTAAATGATCATTTAATCATTTTTTGGTACTTTGGATTAATGATAAGTTTATCCCATTGCATTGTGAATTTTAATAGTGATATTAATGATAGATTATCCCTTGTTCAAATTCAAGTGTTCTTGATCATCTCTCATTCTTCATCTTCTTCATTTTTGCTTTTGTTTGATCATTGTGTTACATTGTTTAAGGAGGATGATTTTGTTTCATTTCTATAACATGTTTAACTCATAAATTGCTATTGAGTGGACTCACATAAGTGTGATTCTATATAAGTACACTTATGATTACTTAACATAGAGCTAAATTGTCCCGACTCGGTTGATTCCTTATTAACACTATTATTGACATATTAATTATGCTAACATTTACTTTCATGCCTTTTACATGTATTTCTGTTTAATTTCATGCAATCTACATTCATGTCATTTACATTCTTGCAATTTTATTTTGATTTTTAATTTTTGTCTTTTATTCTTTTGCTTTATCTATCTTTATTGCTTCAAAAGAACAAAAACATTAATAAAATGTCTAAAACCCTAAAAAAATTGGATATGATATTATGGATTTCGTTTTACTATCCCTTGCTTGAGGAGTATTTTGGACTTTGGACTTTAAGACTTATTACTATTATTTTCTTCGAGTGGTTGTCTTTGAGACCTTATAATTCATCTGGACCTTTGAACTTCAATTCAAGACTTGGCCTTATTCGGAGATAACTTTGATCTTTGCTTGAAGACTTGGATTTTCTCTATGGCTTTGTGACCTTGGCATTCATCTTGATATTTTGGTGTTCATCAGTTTCCTTGTTTGCTCCTGATTATTCATCTCCTTATGTGCTTGCTCATATGATTCTCTTATCTTGTGGCTTAATCCAAAGGGAAAGGAAATTTTCTTCTTGACCAATGTAAAATGCTTGCTCCATCTTGTGGTTAGTACACTTGGACACACAAAGGCTTTCTCATGGGCTACCTTACAATAAAACCTTTTATTTCATGTTATTTACTTTATGCTTTAGGATAGTTTTTTCATCTCAATCCCACTTCTTCAATTTCCAAAACTTCTCCCAATTTTCAAAACTTTTTTTTCAAACTTCAAACCTTTTCTTAATAAACCTTGACCTTGTAAACACACTTAAGCATATTCAAACTCATTTCAAAACTTCTAAAAGAGACATACCTCATCAAACTTCCTTTTGTGCCTTTGATCACTTTTCCTTTAAAACCTTTTCAAATATTGAATATTAGTCTTATCTAGTAGTAATGCAAACCACTATACTTCTAAAAGATGTTTTGAAGTGATTGACATTTTCGAATTGATTGTTTAGACATGCTTGTTGAGAAAATCCAAGTAAAGTTATTCATATCAAGATGATGCAAATTCTCACTTCCTCATACTTATGGGTAGTGTTGTACCCCAAAATTTTCCCTCCCATATTTCTCAATACATGTCAAGTGAGGTCCTCAAATTGCTCAAGGGAGTCTAAGGGTTGACCAGACAAACTCTCTCCTAAGGCAGTCTACCTCAAATTAGGGTTTCATTTTGCAACAAGATGCTTGGGTCCAAAGGATACCAAATGCTCACCATTTTCCTAATATGTTCTCAAGATCATCCATGTCAAGTTTCAAGCCTTGCAGAGGAAGTTTGCTCAATCAATTGCTCAAATACCTAGAAATCGACTGTGTTGGGTCAAAAGTCAACTGTGGCCCACATACACTCAAACCTCAAGAGTTATGGTCAACATACTCATTTTTAAGTACCATTCATCATTTGATCAAGGGTTGATCATGATTCCACATGGATTGCTCACAATTCATCAAAACCCAAAAGTTGCTAAATTAGGGTTTTGCAGGAAACGTCAACTCAACTTTGACCAAGCATAACTTTCTCATACTTGATCAAAAATGACCCATCCAAAGCTCATTTTGAAAAGGATGAAATCTCCTACAATTCATATCCATCTCCAAAGTTCAAAATATGCACTCACAAGAAGATATGAATTTGGACATTATAGGTCATCTAGAAAAGTCAACCAAAACACCTTTTGGGTCAAGGCTTCATACATGAACATGGGAGACTCAATTAATATGAGACCAAAAGGGTTGCTTAGAGGACATCCTAAGCTTTCTAAAAAGTCCAAGAACACCTCTCTAGGATCAAAATTGAGAGAGTTATCCAAAGTCTAAGTTGACCTTTTTTGCAAAATTGCCAAAAGTCAAACATGCTCAAATTTGCATCTTGTGCCAAATGGGCCCAACTTTTTGTGCTTGAATCTCATTCCTAACATAGTCCACGACCCATGGGACCCTCAGTGATTTATTTATTCATTTATTTAATTTATTTTGATTTTTATTCATTTAAAATTCAAATAAAATCAAATAAATCCTAATAAATCATATATTGTATTTTAGGGATGATTTGTGCAATGAAAAAAGATCTTATAGGATGTCAAATGAAGATCAAATCGTGCAAGGCCAATTTGTTTGAAAAAGATTGGATTTGAGCCAAATTTGGAAGGTTTACATATGCCATGAAAACAAAATCAAATCTTGAAAAACTTCCAAAGATGTGATCAGTTTTACAACCCTAATGTATTCTCTAATATATATGGAACATTTACAAAGCAAGCATAGGGGTTAAGCAGAGGTGAAAGAAAAACTCAAAAATTGCAAGAAAAGTGGTGATCCAATTTCTGTGTTAGAGGTCAATTCGTGCCATTCTCAGGTTACCAATAGGTTGTTGGACATTCCAGGAGCATTTTCCAATCAGATTCAAGCCTTTCCACGCCTGGAATTGCAAGATATAGGTATCACGATATGCCTCTAAATTCGAATTTAGTTTCATTGATTCACTCACCCATTGCATATTTTAATGATATATTCGTGTTTGTTTTTGAGTTTGCAAGCTTTTGATACCATTTAATTGTATTTCTAACGTTTGTACATGAAGTTTCCATAGCTAGGGTTTTATGTTCTTGATTAGGGCTTTGCAGGATAGGCAAAATTGGGTAATGATTTTGGTACCCGAAGACTCGTGAGGTTGAAATGAGTAGAATAGTACCAGCCTTGGCCATTTATCTTGAACACACGCGATTTTGGAGATGGACAGGGATGTACCTACAGCCAGTGTCTGTAGGTAAAAGTCTTTTTACCTAAAACGACGGAATCAGTGAAGGAGACGATGGCGTGGCAGTGTGTGAATGGCTCGTTTGAATTTTCGCGCGTTTTGGAGGCGTGGCACGTTGTTTGCATTATGTTTCAGTTATTTCATTATTATCATAATTAACATGCTAGCGCAGATGGTGAAGAGATTAGCCTTTGATGCACACGTCCTGGGTTCGATCCCAAGTGTGTGCATTTTGTTATTTTCTCATCAATTGCAGGCCAATCCAGTGCTTCACATTCTCAAGCGCATTCCATACACCCTCAACATCAACCATCTGATGTGCTCTTGGCCAGATCCAATATGCCCACAATGAAGGTTCACCATGCTCCCCAAGTCAACGCCCCCATCAGATCCAGCGCTGACTAGGCTTGATGATAAATGGGCCTTACCAAAAATCATATATGCACCCTCCTCCAGCAAATTACACATGCCCAATTCTCTTTTTCTTTTCTTATTTTTATTTTACATTTTAATTTGTTTGATTATTTTACTTCTTTTAAAATCAAAATTTTTTTTTATTTATAAAATCATAAAATCAAGAATTCACAAAAAAATTAGAATTAGTTTTTTTTATCAAATTTAATTTAATTAATTTAATTTAATTTAACTTAATTTAAGGCAACTTTAATTTGTTTCTCACAATCAAAATCAACTAGAAAATTAGGTTTAATTCTTTGATTTAATTGTTTCCCTTTTGCAAATAAAATAAAAATACAAAAAATAGGTTAATTTACTTATTTTTCTTAATTAAAATTAATTAGTAATTAGGTTCTTTTTTTTTTTAATTCAATTAAGCCTTATTTTCTCAAATAACAAAAACGACAAAAAAATGATTTTTCTTTAATCAATTACAATTAGGTTTAGTCAAGGGTCAAAACCCTAATCGCCTCACATTTAATTCATCGCGCGTTTTTTTTTTTTTACAATACTTAGGTAACTGTTCACGATATGTAATAGTTTAATCTAGGACTTTCTTTTATTTATCGTCTTTCGCAGGTTTTTTGGCTATGTAATTAATCCCCCTCCCCGAAGCCTTGTAATAGCGTAGATTTACTTTCTCGCATTTTAATTCTCGCAAATATTTGACTGTTTAGATGTATGCTAATAGGATTGTATGACAAGAATGCATAACAACTTAATCCAGTTAGAAAACCCTAATGTGCAAAGATAAATAATTGAAACAAATCACTCGCACATATCACTCTTAGGGTATACTCTCACTTTGGTTACCTTCGGTAAACGATCATTAAGTATAGGGTGTCTTAGTGGTTACCGTTCTGTCTAAAAAAGATAAAATGTCTCATTCGGATGTTGCCTCCGAAAGGTTACCTCAGAAAGGTTGCCTTGGAAATGTTGCCTCGAATATGATCTTAAGAATTTAGGGTTAATACTAAGGTGTCCTAAAATTTCTTTAGTGATTGTGCGTCCCTTTCGAATTGACCCTTACAACTCCAACGACGGTGCTACCTATTTCTAAATAGTAGGACAGCGCTGTCTAAAGGAAACAAGAATAGAAACGATCCTTTTTTGAGTAGGTAGATGCTAGTAGGTACTTGCTCAAATCAAAGCTTTTTCACACTTACACTTTTTCAAACGAATTTTCAAAACAACTTTGTCACACCCTTGAGGACTGATTCAAGGGTTATCACGAAGTAAAACTTTTTCAAAACAAAACATACACAAGCAATTTAAAAATGAGCAAGTACTTAAGAGCCCATGGAAAACCATGGATAGAAAGGGTGATAACACCTTCCCTTTCTATAATCTACCCCCCGTACTCAGAATATCTCGAAAAAAGGATTTTTTTTGTACTTTTTTCCTTTCCAGTTGGATAAAATAAAAGTCGATGGCGATTCTTGCTTACCGTGACATTTTTCGAACACAAAATGCAAAACGCAAACCAGCATTTCAAAATAGTCGGTTCTGCCACCGTATCACAGAACTGGCGACTCTGCTGGGGAATTAAATAAGTGGGGTATACCTTAGGATCTAGTTCATCATAATTGCTTCTCTTGATTGCTATGATTGCTTTACTTTTAAGGGTTTTGTTTGGGAGTTACTATAGATCCTATCCCGGATCTGGGGACACCTTTTTAGGTAAGTAGCAATAAACTGTGAGGGAATTGTACGACATAGACCGATACGGTTGAAGTAGTAGCTACATTGATGTGGCACATTGGTTGGTATCAGTATCCCTCGTGGAGAAACAAGGAGAATACGGGGCCGCTGCGTGGTGTCGTTAAGCATCAACTGACCTTAGAACCTTTAATCGACCAACTTGGCCATTAGAAAGTAGTGAGATAGCTGGCCTCGGTGTAAAGTTGGGAACTGGTTGATACTCGATGCTACACTCATTGAGACCATAGTCTCGAGATAGTTCTGTCTGCAAGAAAAGATTGCGTGAGCTGAAACCATGACCGATGGAGGATGGTCAGTGATATTGAGATCCTCTAGAACCCGATTACTTTTGTTAGGATAGGTTGAAACCAACTTAACTTCAAGAGGGTACTACCTTTGTCCTCATGCAAGCCTTAAACCTAAGGGTTTTGTGTGACTTGACTGTGTTTGCAATATCTATGTTTGCTATACCTGTGGTTTACCATGACATCACGCATCATAACATGGCATTCATATTTCATTATACTAACCATTTCAAAGACCAAGGGAATTTATCTTTGTTCTATTTTGCAGATTATGGCTTCCGTGCGCAGAAATACCATCTGAGTCAACTTTGTGCAAATACCAGCTCAACTTAAATAGTTAGCCTCAAGAGTTTCTGAGACTTCTATGTTCATTAAGAGACATGGTCAGCTTCTTAGCCTGGTCACCTTAAATCTTGATGATCATATGATGAGTGTACTTTTCCAGTTCTTCGATCCTGTGCATCATTGCTGCACCTTTCCAAATTACCAGCTGGTTCCCACATTGGAAGAGTTCTCTCACCTACTGGGCATATCCATTCTTGAACAGGTACCATTCACAGGCATGGAAGAAGCTCCTAGACCAGAAGACATTGCCTCAGCTCTGCATTTGAAACGGACTGATGTAGTATCCAATTGGGAAACACGAAGCGAGGTTGAAGGTTTTCTAGGCAAATTTATGATAAACTAGGCTCAGCTATTCTGGGATAATTTGGATTTTCAGGCTTTCGAAGATATCTTGGCTCTCCTTATTTATGGGTTGGTTCTCTTCCCGAATCCGGATTCCTTTATAGGTGTGAATGTTGTCAAGATTTTCCTTTCTCGCAATCCTGTTCCTACCCTGCTGGGTGATATCTTGCATGCCCTTTATACTCGTACCGTGCGAAGAAGAGGGACTCTTATGTGTTGCATGCCGCTGCTGTCGAGGTGGTTTATTTCGCACCTCCCTAAGTCTGTGTTGAAGAACGAAGAAGGTTTGGGTTGGTCCTACAGGATATTGTCACTTTCCCATACATATATTCTTTGGAGCTCCTGGGCTATGGAAGACACTACTGTCATTGACCGTTGTGGGGGACACCCTAATGTCCCATTGCTTGGAATCAGAGGGGGTATAACTTACAATCCTTGTTTAGCTTTGCGACAGTTTGGTCATGCTCTGAGAGATGGTCCCCATGAGCTACTTCTTGAGGACATTGTATTTGACTACAAGGAGGACGTTGGAGTATCCTATCCAAAACTCCATCTCCGCTCTTACGTAAGAAAAATCCAACCCCACACTACTGATAGAAATTTGTGGGTACACTTCTTTCAAGATAGTCTGTCAGGGACTCAACTTGAATGGTTTTATCAGTTGGAAGGATCCAGTGTCCGAAACTGGGAAGACCTTGTTGCTGCTTTTTATAGGCAGTATCAGTATAACTCCGACCTTGCTCCCACTCGTACTCAGATCCGAGGTATGTCTATGGGTGCAATTGAAGGTTTTAAGGACTATGCTCAAAAGTTGAGAGACTTGTCTGGAAGAGTCCAACCCCCTTTGTCTGATAGGAAGTTGGTTAACATGTTTCTAGGGACGCTATCTGGTCCATTTTTTAATCATCTGATCGGCAGTTCGTCGTCTGGGTTTACTGAGTTGATTTTGACTCGAGAGAGAGTAGAAGCTGGCATTCAAAGTGGTAAAATACAGAAGGATGCTTCATCAAGTACAGTAAAGAAGCCTTTCACTGGTAAGAAGGAAGCTAGTGCAGTCTATGGCCCGAAGGGACAAAGCAGACCTGAACACCATCAAGCGGTAAATGCTGTAGTGATACCAAGACCCACAGTTGCTCCTCAACACAACAATCAGCAATGGGTGGAAAGACCACAATGGCAGTTTACCCGCATCAACATGACTTTGGCTGAAGTCTTGCCTCATCTTTTAAAATCCAACTTGGAAACCTTGAAAGAGGCTCCCAAGAATCCAAACACTGCTTCTCCCAGATACAATCCCAACACGCGGTGCGCCTACCATTAGGAAAGCCCAGGCCATGATACAAACTATTGCTGGGCTCTGAGGAATAAAGTGCAAGATTTGCTGGAAGCTAAAGAGATTGAGTTTGATGCTCCGGAGAAGCCAAATGTTATAACTTCTCCTATGACCAAACATGGTCGTGGAGTCAATGCTGTGGACACCGATTCGTTTGTGACCTCTGTGGAAGAAATTTCTACTCCTTTGATGACGGTTAAGAAGAATTTATTATCGGCCGGTTTATTTTCGGGCTGTGGTGAAGGTTTCCACATGTGTTTAATTCTGCCTTCCGGTTGCTGTTTATTAAAGATAGGTGTTCAACGCCTGATGGATAATAAGAAAATTTTGTTTGAGAAGACTATGATTCCGTTTGAAGATGTTGCCATTATCACCATTTCCGCCAACCCTTCCAAGGTTTCCTCGAGAAAACCTATTAGGGTTACACCCGTTCCAAGAATTGCTCCGTTAATAATCACCGCTCCGGGTCCCAACCCATATACCTCAGATAAGGCTATCCCATGGAACTACGGTGCTGATGTATATTACCATGGTGTTAAACAAGATATGAGGAATGAAGAAGCCGATATGGATATCAGTAATATTGTTGGGACAAGCAAGGCCACCATAAGTGGAAGACTCTTTTCTCCCGAGATTTCCCCTTCGACTGTCCACAAACTTGTTGTCACTTCGTCTGCTAGTACATCAACTATTGTCCCAGTTTCTACTCCAGTTATCACCATTGTCGCCGAGTCATCTGGGACTCGGGGCAAAGAAATCACAGGTGAGCCTTCCCGGACGGAGGCACCTAAAAAGATCATTGTAGAAACCTCGAAACAAGAGATAGAAGAAATTTTGAAGATTATCAAGAAGAGTGACTACAATGTGGTCGAGCAACTGGGACAGACCCCGTCAAAAATCTCCATGTTGTCCTTGTTTTTATGTTCTGAAGCCCATGGGAAGGCCTTGATTGCGTTTCTCAAGATTGCGCATGTGCCGCAGGAAACTTCTGCAGATCAGTTTAAGGATTGTGTGGCTAGCCTAACTACTGACAATGGGTTAGGATTTTCATATACAAATCTGACTACTAAGGGGAGAAATCATAATGATGCTCTGCATGTTTCGATCGAGTGCAGGGGCACCACTATGGCCCATGTATTAGTAGATACCGGGTCCTCACTGAATGTTCTTCCAAAGAAAGTGTTGGATCGTCTGGATTGTGAAGGTTTGATTCTAAAGTCGAGCAACATCGTGGTCAGGGCTTTCGACGGGTCAAAAAGAATGGTGCACGGGGAGGTGGACATCCCTGTCAAAGTTGACTCTCAGGCTTTTGCATCCACCTTCTATGTGATGGATATCAGACCATCATATTCTTTCTTGCTGGGTCGTCCTTGGATTCATAAGGCTGGGGCAGTTACGTCCACACTCCATCAAATTTTTAAATACCCGGTAAAGGAGAAGATTGTCACGGTACGAGGTGAAGAAGAGTATATGGTGAGTCATCTCAATTCCTTCCACTATGTGGAGATGGACGGGGAATTCATCGAACCCCCTCGTAAGAACTTTAAAGAGGTCCCTCAGACTTTGGCGTCAACTTAAGGTGCTACCAACAAACTACCGCTGAAAATGGCTTCTCTCAAAGACGCCAGGGCTGTAATTAAAGAAGGTGGGTGTACCAATTGGGGTCAGCTCCCTTATTTCACGCACAAAACTGACAAATTTGGTTTGGGATTTACTACAGGGGCTCAAAGGGCTGTTAGGCGCGCACGGATCGGAAGACCTCCCCTACACATCAGAAGTCAGGGAGTTGATTCAATTGAAGATGGTGAAGAGGATTCAGACATCGACAACTGGATCTACCCAACAACCAATGGTGGACTGAACAACTGGACGGTGAAGGACTTCATACCTGTTTCTTTTATTCCACAGTAATTGACTTTTTGTTTTAAGATTTGTAATAAACAGTTTGAAACTTCACGGCCCGGTGCCTTGCCCGAGGCACCTTGGCTTTGCTTGTGAGGGCTTATTATTTGTCATTTCATATATCATTAATAAAACATTGGACGTTTCTTGCATTACAAATTTTGCGCTCCCTATTTTTCTTTTCTGTCTCTCACTTTATCAAAATAGCTATTCTCTTACACACACTCAGGTATCATAATGCAAATCCATATCCACTATGGATCCCATTGATAACAACTCTGCTACTGCCAGTTATGACTTTGAAAATCCAATCAACCAAGCCGAGGACGAAGGTGAGGATGATTGTGAGGTGCCTGGAGAACTTGCTAGACTGTCACAGCAGGAAGAGAGGGCCATACAGCCTCATGAAGAGCCAGTTGAGTCAGTGAATTTGGGTACAGAGGAAGACAAGAAAGAGGTTAAGATAGGTGCGAATCTGGAGCCTAGTGTCAAACAACGGCTAATACAGATGCTACATGAGTATGTTGAGATCTTCGCTTGGTCCTATAAAGATATGCCTAGTTTGGACACTGATATTGTGGTACATCGTCTGCCAACCAAAGAAGACTGCCCTCCTGTAAAGTAGAAGGTCCGCCGTATACGCCCCGAGATGTCAAAGAAAATCAAGGCAGAGGTCATGAAACAGTTCGACGCAGGATTTTTAGCTGTCACTTCTTATCCGCAGTGGGTTGCCAATGTTGTTCCGGTACCTAAGAAGGACGGTAAGGTACGGATGTGTGTGGACTATAGAGATCTGAACAGGGCAAACCCAAAAGATGACTTCCCGCTTCCTCACATTGATGTTCTAGTCGACAACACCGCGCAGCACAAGATCTTCTCCTTTATTGATGGCTTTTCTGGCTACAACCAGATCAAGATGGTTCTTGAGGACATGGAGAAGACAACCTTCATTACGCAATGGGGCACCTTTTGCTACAAGGTTGTGCCGTTCGGATTAAAGAATGCTGGGGAAACTTATCAACGCGCCATGGTCGCTTTGTTCCACGACATGATTCATCATGAGATTGAGGTTTACGTGGATGACATGATAGCCAGGTCCCAGACTGAGGAAGGGCATCTTGATCATCTCCAGAAACTGTTTGACAGGTTGAAGACGTACAAGCTGAGATTGAATCCAAACAAGTGTACCTTCGGGGTAAGGCCTGGTAAGCTCCTAGGCTTTATTGTCAGTGATAAAGTTATTCAGGTGGATCCTACAAAGGTGAAAGCCATACAAGAGATGCCGGCTCCCCGCACAGAGAAGGAAGTTAGAGGCTTCTTGTGACGTCTGAATTACATCGCCAAATTCAATTCACATCTGACTGCTACTTGTGAGCCAATATTCAAGTTGTTGAAGAAATATCAAGTGGTAAAGTGGAATGATGAATTCCAGACCGCTTTCGAAAGAATCAAAGAATATCTTCAAGAACCGCCAATTTTGATGCCTCCAGTTGAAGGAAGACCCTTGATTTTATACTTGACAGTACTAGACAATTCAATGGGGTGCGTGCTGGGGCAGCATGACGAGTCTGGCCAAAAAGAGCACGCCATTTATTACCTTAGCAAAAAGTTTACCGACTGTGAGACCCGATACTCATTGCTCGAGAAAACTTGTTGCTCTTTGGCATGGGCTGCTCGCCGGCTGAGACAGTATAAGGTGACTCACACCACCCTGTTGATATCAACGATGGATCCAATCAAGTATATTTTCGAGAATCCCGCTCTCTCCGAAAGGATAGCAAGATGGCAGATGATCCTAACCGAGTACGACATCCAATACACAACCCAGAAAGCAATCAAGGGGAGTGTGTTGGCGCATCATTTGGCGCATCAGGCCGTGAATGACTATCAGTCCAAGAATTTTGAATTCCTGGATGAGAATATCATGTTGGTAACCGACTGCGATGAACCTGGACCGAATAAAGGACCCGAGGAGGGATCCCGATGGTCTATGTATTTTGATGGAGCATCGAACGGTTTGGGTAACGACATTGGCGCTATAATTATATCTCCTGAAGGCTGTCATACTCCGTTCACCGCCCGATTACGTTTTAACTGCACCAACAATATGGCGGAGTATGAAGCGTGTATCATGGGTCGTCGAGCTGCTATTGAACTGAGGATTAAGTTCTTAAGTGTATTCGGAGATTCCGCTCTGGTGATAATTTCAGATCAAGGGCGAGTGGGATACGAAGCACCCGAATCTTATTCCTTACAAAGAGTATGTACTGACATTACTCCCACACTTTGAGGAGATAACCTTTGAACATTTTCCCAGAGAAGAGAAACCGTTAGCGGACACGCTAGCTACCATGTCTTCTATGTTCAAAGTTAGGTGGGACAATGAAGCTCCCCAGATTACCATCGAGAGGTTGGACGAACCCGCACATTGTTGTGACATTTAGAGTGAAGAAGTAGCAGATAAACCTTGGTTTCACGAGGTAAAGAGGTATCTTGAGGCTCAAGAATACCCCGATGGGGCATCCGTTAATGGTAAGAAGTTTCTGAGAAGGTTCACTGCGAAGTTCTTCATCAGAATGGAATCCTTTATAAGCGTAACCACGATTCAACCTTACTGCGATGCATGGACAAGAGCAAGGCGGAAAGAATCATGGCAGAGTTACATGAAGGTACCTTCAAAACTCATTCCAGTGGACATACCATGGCGAAGAAAATCCTACGGCAGGATATTATTGGTCTACTATGGAAGCCGATTGTTATCAGCATTCTCGAACCTGTCATAAGTGCCAAGTCTATGCTGATAAGGTGCATGTACCTCCGGTTCCCCTGAACGTGTTGACAGCTCCTTGGCCCTTTGCAATGTGGGGCATCGACATGATCGGAGAGATCAGACCTACTGGGTCCAACAGGCATCGTTTCATTTTGGTGGCTATTGATTACTTTACTAAGTGGGTTGAGGCAGCTTCCTTTGCTATAGTAACCAAGAACGTCGTGGCGCGGTTTATCTGACACAATTTGATCTGTCGATATGGTGTACCAGAGAGGATCATTACGGACAATGGTACAAATCTCAATAACACGATGATCACCGAGCTCTGCAAACAGTTCAAGATTCAGCATCATAACTCTTCTCCCTACCGGTCGAAGATGAATGGGGCTGTTGAAGCAGCTAACAAGAACATCAAGAAGATTGTGCAGAAAATGATGGTGACCTACAAGGATTGGCACTAAATGTTACCATACGCTCTTCATGGGTACCTTACCTCAACACGGACGTCAACAGGGGCAACACCCTACTCCTTGGTGTATGGCATGGAGGCAGCCCTACCTATTGAAGTCCATATACCCTCTCTCAGGATCATGAAGGATACGAGTTTGAACGAGGAAGACTGGATCCAGACCCGACTTGATCAGCTGAATCTAATCGACGAAAAGAGACTTACTGCTATCTATCATGGTCATACGTATCAAAAGCGAATGATCAAGGCTTTTAACAAGAAAGTCAGACGTCAAGAATATCGGGTCGGAGATCTAGTGATCAAGCGCATCATACTGCCGCAAGGTGATCCCAGGGGCAAATGGACCCCCACATACGAAGGGCCATTTGTGGTTAAGAACATTTTCTCGGGAGGAGCTATGATTATAACCACCATGGATGGTGATGACCTTCCTCACCCCGCCAATGCAGACATAGTGAAAAGATACTATGCATAATCAAAGACCCGCTAGGTTGACTGGCCTAGGAAAAAATAAGGGCTTCCCGACGAACCAAAAGGGTTCGGGTAAAAGTAAGGGATGAAAATGAAAAAAATGTACACCTGGTAAGTCGAAAACCTGAAAAGGTGACTAGGTCAAAAAAGGGTATCCCGGTGGACTGAAAACCTAAAAGGGCGGTCCAGACAAAAATTAGGGATCAAAGCGTAACACTATGTCTCATTGGATCACCTCGCAGCCATACTTCGGTATAGACTATCAAGCTCAGATGGCGCCAATCAATCTGATCCACCTTCAACCAAGCAGCAAAGTGATGAGACGCTCGAAGATATAAAGGCAATAACATAGTTGAAACTCGATGGGATTGTTTCACATAACTGTTTTTTCTTTCTTTTACACAAATTGTAATTTTTATCTTTCGGCGGCGTTCTCATACTAGGACACCAGCCTCTTTATACAAAATGCCTATTACAGGCCAACTTCAACAATCAATACAATTCATTTTCACAGGAAATTTCAAATTGTTTTTCTTTTTCTGTTTTGTTTTGCAAGAACGTCCAATGATTCATTTTGATATATGCATTTGAGAATAATTGATGCTCATAAATATTTACATAAAAAGCAAAAGACAATTACTCGTAATTCTAGGAACAGGGAAAAACAAGAAATGTCCAAACCTTACAGTCACTCTTCCCATCAGGTACAGGGATAGAGCCAGCTGGAGAACATGAGAAGCGGTACATACACTCCCTACAGAGTAAGAAGTATCCAAAGACAGAGGTGTTAGCTTTTCTGAACAGGACACAACTCTCCCCAGTCGAAGTTCACAATCGCGAGTGAGTCGGCAAAATTTCCCCAAGCAGAGTTTGTTTATCACCAGCAACAGAAGTTCTTCTCCAGCTGAGTTTATTTCTCCAAATCAGCAGATCTACCAACAGAGTATTTCCTCTCCAATAGAGTTATTCCCCGCAGAGTTATCCTCAGACGGAGTCTCTTCCAGAAGAACATTTTACTAGCCAATGGGAAAATCCCCAACACGGTCATCTTTGTTCACCATCCCCAACAGAGGTGGAGGAACTATGGTTTTCATCGCAATCAGGGATTTATTTTCCCAGACTCAGATTACTACGTCAGCATTTCATGTTCATACATCATGACATATGCATACATCACATATAACATAGTCTCATTTATTTTGAGAACATTAGCATACGATGGATCTCATGCATCACATATAACTCACCCCATATTTCCTTCAGAAAAGACAGTTATTATCAAAATTTCCAGCAAGTCCATGATCAACACTCAAAAGCTAAACAGAGTAATCATCGGCGCAACAAAAGCAGCCCTACTACCCAGGCTTTCATATCGGAGTAACCCTATCATCCAGGTTCCTCCTCACATCCTTACTACCCAGGCTTTCATATCGAAGTAACCCTACTATCCAGGTTCCTTCTCACATCCCTACTACCCAGGCTTTCTTATCGAAGTAACCCTACTATCCAGGTATTGAGAGAGTTATGTATTGTCCAAGTTGACCTTTTTTGTAAAATTGTCAAAAGTCAAACATGCTCAAATTTGCATCTTTTGCCAAATGGGCCCAACTTTTTATGCTTGCATCTCATTCCTAACATAGTCCACGACCTATGGGACCCTCCATGCTTTATTTATTCATTTATTTAATTTATTTTGATTTTTATTCATTTAAAATTCAAATAAAATCAAATAAATCCTAATAAATCATATATTGTATTCTAGGGATGATTTGTGCATTGAAAAAAGATCTTATAGGCTGTCAAATGAAGATCAAATCGTGCAAGGCCAATTTGTTTGAAAAAGATTGGATTTGAGCCAAATTTGGAAGGTTTACATATGCCATGAAAACAAAATCAAATCTTGAAAAACTTCCAAAGATGTGATCAGTTTTACAACCCTAATGCATTCTCTAATATATATGGAACATTTCCAAAGCAAGCATAGGGGTTAAGCAGCCATGCAGAGGTGAAAGAAAAACTCAAAAATTGCAAGAAAAGTGGTGATCCAATTTCTGTGTTAGAGGTCAATTCGTGTCATTCTCAGGTTTCCAATAGGTTGCTGGACATTCCAGGAGCATTTTCCAATCAGATTCAAGCCTTTCCACGCTTGGAATTGCAAGATATAGGTATCACGATATGCCTCCAAATTCGAATTCAGTTTCATTGATTCACTTACCCATTGCATATTTTAATGATATATTCGTGTTTGTCTTTGAGTTTGCAAGCTTTTGATACCATTTAATTGTATTTCTAACGCTTGTACATGAAGTTACCATAGCTAGGGTTTTATGTTCTTGATTAGGGCTTTGTAGGATAGGCAAAATTGGGTAATGATTTTGGTACCAGGAGACTCGTGAGGTTGAAACGAGTAGAATAGTACCAGCCTTGGCCATTTATCTTGAACACATGCGATTTTGGAGATGGACAGGGATGTACCTACAACCAGTGTCTGTAGGTAAAAGTCTTTTTACCTAAAACGATAGAATCAGTGAAGGAGACGATGGCGTGGTAGTGTGTGAATGGCTCGTTTGAATTTTCGCGCGTTTTGGAGGCGTGGCACGTTGTTTGCATTATGTTTCATTTATTTCATTATTAGCATAATTAACATTCTAGCGCAGATGGTGAAGAGATTAGCCTTTGATGCACACGTCCTGGGTTCGATCCCAGGCGTGTGCATTTTGTTATTTTCTCAACAATTACAGGCCAATCCAGTGCTTCACATTCTCAAGCGCATTCCATACACCCTCAACATCAGCCATCTGATGTGCTCCTGGCCAGATCCAATATGCCCACAATGAAGGTTCACCATGCTCCCCAAGTCAACGCCCCCATCAGATCCAGCACTGACTAGGCTTGATGATAAATGGGCCTTACCAAAAATCATATCTGCACCCCTCCTCCAGCAAATTACACAGGCCCAATTCTCTTTTTCTTTTCTTATTTTTATTTTACATTTTAATTTGTTTGATTATTTTATTTCTTTTAAAATCAAATTTATTTTTTTTATAAAATCATAAAATCAAGATTTCACAAAAAAATTAGAATTATTTTTTTTATCAAGTTTAATTTAATTAATTTAATTTAATTTATGGCAACTTTAATTTGTTTCTCACAATTAAAATCAACTTGAAAATTAGGTTTAATTCTTTGATTTAATTGTTTCCCTTTTGCAAATAAAATAAAAATACAAAAAATAGGTTAATTTAATTATTTTTCTTAATTAAAATTAATTAGTAATTAGGTTCTTTTTTTTAATTCAATTAAGCCTTATTTTCTCAAATAACAAAAATGACAAAAAATGATTTTTCTTTAATCAATTACAATTAGGTTTAGTCAAGGGTCAAAACTCTAATCGCCTCGCATTTAATTCATCGCGCGTGTTTTTTATTTTATTTTTACAATACTGAGGTAACTGTTCACGGTATGTAATAGTTTAATCTAGGACTTTCTTTTATTTATCGTCTTTTGCGGGTTTTTTGGCTATGTAATTAATCCCCCTCCCCGAAGCCTTGCAATAGCGTAGATTTACTTTCTCGCATTTTAATTCTCACAAATATTTGACTGTTTAGATGTATGCTAATAGGATTGTATGACAAGAATGCGTGACAACTTAATCCAGTTAGAAAACCCTAATGTGCAAAGATAAATAATTGAAACAAATCACTCGCACATATCACTCTTAGGGTATACTCTCACTTTGGTTGCCTTCGATAAACGATCATTAAGTATAGGGTGTCTTAGTGGTTACCCTTCTGTCTAAAAAAGATCAAATGTCCCGTTCGGATGTTGCCTCAGAATGTTGCCTCGGAAAGGTTGCCTCGGAAATGTTGCCTCGAATATGATCTTAAGACTTTAGGGTTATTACTAAGGTGTCCTAACATTGCTTTAGTGATTGTGCGTCCCTTTCGAGTTGACCCTTACAACTCCAACGACGGTGCTACCTATTTCTCAATAGTAGGATATCACTGTCTAAAGGAAACAAGAATCGAAATGATCCTTTTTCGAGTAGGTAGATGCTAGTAGGTACTTGCTCAAATCAAAGCTTTTTCACACTTACACTTTTTCAAACGAATTTTCAAAATAACTTCGTCACACCCTTGAGGACTGATTCAATGGTTATCACGAAGTAAAACTTTTTTAAAACAAAGCACACACAAGCAATTTAAAAATGATCAAGTACCTAAGAGCCCATGGAAAACCATGGATAGAAAGGGTGCTAACTCCTTCCCTTTCTATAATCTACCCCCCGTACTAAGAATATCTCGAAAAAAGCAATTTTTCTGTACTTTTTTCCTTTCCAGTTGGATAAAATAAAAGTCGGCGGCGACTCTTTCTTACCGCGACATTTTGGGAACATAAAACGCAAAACACAAACCAGCATTTCAAAACAGTCGGTTCTTCCACCGTATCACAGGTAGTAAGTTGTGTTTTCCACTCGAATATGACGAAATGTCTTTTCAATTTAAAATCAATCAATAAACTTTTGTAGTTTTCACCATGAACTATGAGGCTCTAATTTCCTTATTTCACTATGGGGATACGTAGGCACAGCCTCTGAAAGTCTTGGCAAGTAAAATTAAAATATAATACTTATGTTCTCATCTCCCCAATCTTTTTGAAAACAACTCAGTTTTATCATTACACAAAATTTCAAGGGGTTTTTAGAGAGTACCATACATGTGAGGGGTGCTAATACATTCCCTTTGCATAACCTACCCCCGTATCCAGATCTCTTTTTATTTTATTTTTTTCGTATTGGGGTTTTTTTAGTATTTTTCCCTTTCCTTTAGGAACAATATAGTTCAGTGGCGATTATTGTTTTTTCGGAGTTAAGTTAATCAATAGCTTAATCTCAATTTTTTCCCTCCGCTACACCGTAGAAGTGCAAAATACTTATATTTACTTAAGAGGATGAAAGGATTTCCCAACATACTTAACAGGGAAACAAAAATATTCTTCTTGATCATATATATTTAGAAATTCATACATAGTTAGGAGATACACCCCTTTAATAACTTGTGAATAACTTAACTATATTAATATTTTAAGCGGGTGGAGTTCCAAGTCTTGGGGACGAGTTTCTTATCCAATTCACTAGTTTTATATGCTCCGTATGGTAGCTTATGGAATATGTAATATGGTCATTACCAATTGGGTTGAAATTTCCATTACTAAGAAGACATAACAACTTTTCTTAATACCAAGTTGCTCTCCCGCATTTCCTTTGGCATTACCTTATGGTTGTATCTTCTAGTCACTATTTTATTAATGGAAAACTCTAGGATAAGGGTGACATCTCTTAATTTATTGATTAAATTGACATTGTGCCTTAGCCTTGACTCATTCACTTTCTGGTTAAATTCAGAACAATATCGTGAGGGTGTGTCGATCTCTACGGGTAGCATGCATCTTCCATGTATACCATGGTGAAGAGAGTATCCTTGGTAGGTTAATAAGAGTGGTATGATATAGCCATAATATTTCATGGAGTATATGAATCCACAACCCTTTGGCATCTACAAAAACTTTCTTGATCCCTTTTAAGAGTACCTTGTTTGTTTACTCTGCTTGTCCATTGGCATGTAGATGGATGATAGAGACAAACTATGTTTGTACTCCCAAATTGTGGCAGAAGTAAGTAACTTTGGCACTGGTGAATTGGGTTTTATTGTACGATATGATGATGCCTGATAACATGTACATGCACACGATCTTCTTATAGTAGAAGGGGCGAATTCTTTCTGCGGGAATTTTGGCGACAACCTCTGCTTATATCCAATTTGTATTTTAGTCAACTCCTACAATATAAAATTTAAATTTTCAAGACGCCAGAGGGAAATGTCCTAGAATGTCTATGTCCCATTGGTAAAAAGGCCTAGGCTATATCTTGGAGTGAAGGAGCTCGGCGGGGGTGTGGTGCAAATCAGTGTGTCTCTGACATTTATCAACTAATGACACACTATTGTCATACCCTAATTTTTGACCTAGGATCCAATTACTTTTTCACCATTTCATAACATCAAGAGATCATCTCATTCATCTTTGCATCACTAACCTTATAGGGATACAAAATATATTCTTTGCTTGTCTGTCTTTTTTATAAGATATGTGTGTTGAATCATAATTCCAAGTAATTGATATATCAATGACCCTCAAGATTCAAGCTTCACTTTGATTAATAGTGATCAAGTGATTCCCTCCATCAAAATTCAAGTTTGCGTATCACATCAAATCAATTTCATGGCTCAAGGCATCGTATAAATCAATTAGGGTTTTGACCAAATTCACTTGGATTGTAAACGTTTGGCCTAGAGCATGTCATCATGTCTTGAAGTATGATTAAAGAAGTTCAAATACATCCTTGTGACCTAAATATTTGGCTCAAATAAATCAAGAAGATTCAATTGATGGTAGTGTAAGCTATGAGGATCAATTGATAAAAAGTTGACTATCAGCAAAAGTCAAAGTTTGACTTTTGACTCTTTAGTCAAACATGGACCTCAAAAGTCAAGAATCATGAACATATGGTTGATAGATGAATTTGGTCATGATTAATCAAGAATGGCAAAGAAAATTTCAAAAATTCAAAGATTAGGGTTTATGTATATTTTTCTAGGTACAAAACCACATGATCATTTACCCTACTTTCGAAGACAATTATGAACAATCTACACATCCATTTGCAATGCTTGATGGCTGTTCTTAAAGAGGATGTTTGATACTACAAATTGATGAAAATTTTAGGCCAAAAGGTTTCTTGAGTTGGAAGATACTAAGCTTAGAAGTCAAGGTCTCATCACTTTTGAAAAACTCAAACACTTAATGAAATTTTTAAGTGTCTTGACCTTATCAAGTACTTGAGTTTGTGGCCATTATTCTCGATGATCCCAATTTATTCAAAACAAATGATCAACATGAAAATTATAGAGGATGTTTCTAGCTTAACAAAGATACAAAAAACATAAATTTATCATGCTTGAGCATTATGTTTCGAAGATATGAAGATGACATGTCAAGACTAAGTTATAGGTCATTATCAAAGGCGAGATTCATAAAAAATCTCCAACCTTACCATGAGGTCTTGCTTTACAGATCCTCTTACTTCTAAATCTCAATTTAATCAGAGATTTACACAGACCCATAATGCATTACAAAAATATTAGCGGCTAAATCCAATTCACCACGCCACTTTTGAAAGAATTTGAAAAAAGCTCCATATCCATATGTGTAATATGGTGGGAGAACTGACTTGGGTGTTTTGTGTTTTATCGCAATTGTTGCAGATAGCAAGAGTCGCCACCAACTTTTCTTTTATCCAATATGAACAGGGTGAAAAGAATAGGAAATACCTTTGAAATATTTTCTTGAGTTCGGGGGGTAGGTTATGAAAAGGAAAGGTGTTAGCACCCTTTTCATCCATAGTTACCTATGGGCTCTTAGTTGCTTGCTAGATCACTTTTGAAATTGCTTTGTTTGAAATGTGTTTGTGATAGGTTTTTGAAAGTATTTTTGAAAAACTCTTTCGTTTAGGAAAACTTTGTAATGATTCTAGTCTCTATAAGAATGCATACAAAGCCCTAATGTCTTTCTAACAACCTCGTAAACCATTCCCCAAGCTCTTTTGAATCTCTGACGATAACCTTGGACATCTTTCTCGTATTCGAATGCAATTCCTTGGACAAGTGCATCATAAGGGCCATCCCTCCTAGCATATCCAAATTGTCGCAAAGCCAAACAAGGATTGCAGGTAATACCTCCCCCAATGCCAAGTAGAGGGACATTAGGGAATTCCCCACAATATTCAATATTAGAAATTTCCTCCATAGATCGAGCACACCAATAAATATCAGAATGTGTGAGTGACATCAACCTACTAGACCATCTTAAGCCTTGCTCGTTCTTAACAATAGATCGGGGTAGGTGCGAAACAAACCACCTAGCCAACAGAGGAGTGCAACACATAAGAAGTCCTCTTCTCTTCATGGTGCGAGTGTGAAGAGAATACAAGATATCTCCAAACAAGGTAGGCACCAGGTTACGAGAAAGAAATTTTTTGATTGTGTTCACATCTATGAGTTAGTCAGGATTGGGAAACAGCACCATCCCATAGATGAGAAGAGCCAACAATTATTCAAAGGCTTGTAAATCCAGAGTATCCCAAAAATCTTGAGCCTTCTCCAACAAAAACTTGGCTAGAAACCCTTTGACAACACTTCTTATTTCCCAATTGGCCACAACGTTGGACCGAGGTAAATGTAGAGCTCGAGCAATCTCTTCAAGTCTCGGGTCTCTTTCAATACCATTGAAAGGTAGTTGATCAAGAATAGGAATTCCCAAGAGTTGAGAGAATTATTCCATAGTAGGCACAAGTTGGTAATCAGGAAAGGTAAAGCAATGGTGTTTATGGTCAAAGAATTAGAATAACACTTTCACCATATCCTCTTCAAAGCTTGTTGTAACTAAGTTGACGAGATGGCCGTATTTCTTGGTGAAGGGAGAATCATTGGGGACCCTTGATTCCAATTATTTAAGTTTAGGAGGCATTTTTTGACGAGGTTGATTTGGACAGTATTCCTGCGAGTGAGAGCCATGTCCTACAAAACAAGACAAAGATAAATCTCTAGGTACTAGAAATGGTTAGTGAAAAATGCCAAGGTATGATGTAATGATGTCATGTACAAGTATATGCATAAGCAAAGCAAACAAGTCCTAAGGTTTAGGCTTGCATGAGGTTTCATTAGTAAGTACCCTCTTGAAGTTTAGTTGGTTCAACCTGTCCTAGAAAGTAATCGGGTTATAGGGAATCTCAATATCACTGATCTTCTTCATCGGGATTTTTTCCAGCGCAAGTCTCTTTATTGGTGACCTAAATATCCCGAAAGTCCGATTCAATAAGGGTAGTATCGAGTATCAACCATCTTCATACTGCACCAAAGCCGACTATCTCACTACTTCCAAATGGCCAAGTTGTTCAATTAAAAGTTCTAAGGTTCGTTAGTGCTTTGCGACACCACACATCGGCCTCGTATTCTCCTTGACTAGACTCAAGGGCTACCGGTACCAACAAATGTGTCACACTAATGTAAACATTGTTTCAACCTTGTCGGTATACCCCGGACAGTCTCCATGATCTATTGCTACTTACCTAATAATGTTCTCCAATCCGGGTAGAGGATCAATACAAACCCAAACAAGGACCCATAAATGTAAATCAAAAAAATCAAACAAAGAAAGAATTTTAAAGCTGATCTAGCTCTAAGGTAACCCCACTTTTAAGTATTTCCCCAGCAGAGTCGCCATATCTGTAATACGGTGGGAGAACTGACTTGGGTGTTTTGCGTTTTATCGCTATTATTGCGGATAGCAAGATTCGGCACCAAATTTTCTTTTATCCAATAACGAAAGGGTGAAAAGAACACGGAATACCTTTGAGATATTTTCTTGATTTTGGGGGGTAGGTTATGAAAAGGGAAGGTGTTAACACCCTTTTCATCCATAGTTAACTACAGGCTCTTAGTTTCTTGCTAGATCACTTTTGAAATTGCTTTGTTTGAAATGTATTTGTGATAGGTTTTTGAAAGTATTTTTGAAAAGCGTTGTCGTTTAAGCAAACTTTGTAATGATTCTCGGCCCTATAAGAATGCATACAAAGACCTAGCCTCTTGCTATCAACCTCGTTAACCATTCCCTACGCTCGTATGAATCTCTGATGATAACCTTGGACATCGTTCTCGTAGTCGAATGTAATTCCTTGGACAAGTGCATCATGAGGCCCATCCCTCCTAGCATATCCAAATTGTTGCAAAGCCAAACAAGGATTGTAGGTAATACCTCCCCTAATTCTAAGTAGAGGGACATTAGGGAATTCCCCACAACGGTCAATAATAGTAATGTCCTTCATAGAACGAGCACACTAATAAATATCAGAATGTGTGAATGACATCAACCTACTAGACCATCTTAAGCCTTGCTCATTCTTAACAATAGATCTAGGTAGGTTCGAAATAAACCACCTAGACAACAGAGGAGTGCAACACATAAGAAGTCCTCTTCTCTTCATGGTGCGAGTGTTAAGAGAATGCAAGATATCTCCAAGTAAGGTAGGCACCGAGTTACAGGATATAAATATTTTGACTGTGTTCACATCTATGAGTTGGTCAAGATTGGGAAACAGCACCATCCCATAGATGAGAAGAGCCAACACTTCTTCAAAGGCTTGTAAATCCAGAGTATCCCTAATATCTTGAGCCTTCAACAACAAAAACTTTTCTAGAAACCCTTTGACACCACTTCTTGTTTCCAAATTGGCCACAACGTTGGACCAAGGTAAATGTAGAGCTCGAGCAATCTCTTCAGATCTCGGGTCTCTTTCAATACTGTTGAATGTTAGTTTATCAAGAATAGGAATTCCCAAGAGTTGAGAGAATTCTTCCATAGTAGGCACAAGTTGGTAATCAGGAAAGGTAAAGTAATGGTGTTTAGCGTCAAAGAATTGGAATGACACTTTCACCATATCCTCTTTAAAGCTTGTTGTAACTAAGTTGACGAGATGATTCTTGGTGAAGGGAGAATCATTGGGGACCATTGATGCCAATTCTTTAATTTGAGGATGCATTTTGACGAGGTTGATTTGGACAGTGTTCCTGCGAGTGAGAGCCATGTCCTACAAAGCAAGACAAAGATAAATCTCTAGGTCCTTGAAAGGGTTAGTGCAAAATGCCATGGTATGATGTCATGATGTTATGTACAAGTATATGCACACGCAAAGCAAATAAGTCCTTAGGTTTAGGCTTGCATGAGGTTTCATTGGTAAGTACCCTCTTGAAGTTTAGTTAGTTTAACCTATCCTAGAAAGTAATCGTGTTATAGGGAATCACAATATCATAGATCTTACTTCATCAGGCATTGTTTCACCGCAAGCCTCTTTATTGGCGACCGAAATATCCCAAAAGTATGATCTCAATGAGTGTAATATCGAGTATCAACCAACTTCGGACTGCACCAAAGCCAGCTATCTCACTACTTCCTAATGGCCAAGTTGTTCAATTAAAGGTTCTAAGGTTCGTTAGTGCTTCGCGACACCATACAGGGGCCCCGTATTCTCCTTGACTAGACTCAAGGGCTACCGGTACCAACAAATGTGTCACACTAACATAGACATCATTTCAAGCATGTCGGTATACCCGACACAGTCTCCATGAACTATTGCTACTTCCCTAATAATGTCCCCGATCCGGGTAGAGAATCAATACAAACCCAAACAAGGACCCATAAATGTAAAGCAAACAAATCAAACAAAGAAAGCATTTTAAAGGTGATCTAGCTCTAAGTTAACCCCACTTTTAAGTATTTCCCCAACAGAGTCGCCAGTTCTGTAATACGGTGGGAGAACTGACTTGGATGTTTTGTGTTTTATGAAAATTGTTGCGGATAGCAAGAGTCACCACCGACTTTTCTTTTATCCAATAAGGAAAGGGTGAAAAGAACAGGAAAGACCTTTGAGATATTTTCTTGAGTTCTGGGGGTAGGTTATGAAAAGGAAAGGTTTTATCACCCCTTTCATCCTTAGTTATCTATGGGCTCTTAGTTTCTTGCTAGATCACTTTCGAAATTGCTTTGTTTGAAATGTGTTTGTGATAGGTTTTTGAAAGTATTTTTGAAAAGCACCTTCATTAAGGAAAACTTTGATAAATTCATGCTCTTGGATGTTTTGGAAATCTTGAAACATCTTCTGCAACTTTCATGTTTTCCATTTTTTAAGAATCCAATTGGAACTTGTTGAAAATTGACCAAGAAGTTGGGATAAATACCTGACCAAAACTGCTGAAAATTTCTCCAAGTGTTTAATAGAAAATGCCACGACATCATGAATTTATAACTCAAAATCCACGAATTTCTAGAACTTGTTATTCCCTACAAAGTTTTAGATCTCATTTAGATCTACAACATTCATGTTGGAGGTTTTCTTTGAATCATTTTTCATCTTGGTGAAAAGTTGGCATGAAGAAATGAAATTATCATGTATAAAAAACACTTAGAAAAATTTATAGGTCTTGAAAAGTTTGACTTTTCACATTGACTTTTGACTTTCTTGATTTCTTGATTTCTTGATGGTCATGTTTGATATTCTTGAATGTCTTGATAAATTTTGATCTTTGAAACTTAATGTTGACCAAAAAGTCAAAATTTGACTTTTCAGTGTATAGTTAACTTTTTCATCAGTTGACCAAATTTCATCTATCAATCCACTGAGCTTGAGAAATGTTTTGAGATATGCAAATAGGTTAAAATGATGCATTTGAATTCTTGAGATCATGTTTCAAACCAATAAGTCATGTATTAGGTCAAAAGTTAGTGATCCATCGTTTTTAGTCAAAAGCCTAATTTATTCATTTTTAATTCAAAATAAATAAGATAAAAACAAGGCTTTTTCATACAAGGTCCAAGCCCAAATGGTTTGACCTAATTGCAAGCATTTTATATCTTCCTTGTTTAGACAAACCCTGTGACGAACTCTTTTACAAAAGAAACCTCTTCCAAAACTAAAAAAAAATCAAAAATTAGGGCAACTTGTAAACCCTAATTGTAGCTTCTTTCCACGCGAACCAACCATCCAATTCAATTTCAGCAACACTGTAGGGTAAGAATGAAGCATCTTTTAACATCCCAAGAGCGTGAAACGCTCATATATGCATCACCGATCTCCATCATTGCATGAATTTCATATCTTTGCTTTCATTATATTTTTATGCATACTGACTTTTCTAATATGTTTATTAGGTGTACAAATGAATGAATAATCCAAAGCATGATCCCCATAATGGCTAAATAGAAGCTTGACATACTCATACTGATCTGAGCTATTTTCTTCGTATCTCCTAAACCAACACATTTTAGACCAAGATAATGGTCCATTGGATTTGCAGGCCTGGATTTAGGGGGTAAGGTCCCCTTGGATCTTTAACAATGTTTATTTTGCAGGAATGAGAAAAAGAGCCACCGGAGACGAAAACTAGAGTTAGGGCTCTGACGCTTCTTCGGTCCAGTTATTTCATTTTATCTTATATTTAATTTGTTTCATTTATATCATTAGATGTATCACCACTCCAGTGGTAGCGCGCTTGCCTCTAGGTCATTATTATGCCAAGGCGTGGGTTCGATCCCATCTATTTGGTATTTTGGAATTTTTTTTTTCACATTTTTTCATGTTTTGCAAGTATAACATAAAACATGTAGGTTCTATTCTTTCCATACAAGAACACGTTTGGTGCAGTGGAGGACCGGCTAGGTAGGAAAGCTAAGGGCGTGGGTTCAACAACCACCCCTGGCATTCTATGCTTTTTCCTATTTTTTAACCTTGTTTCCTCTTTTTTCCTTAAAAACCCTAAATTCACTTAACCATAAACCGTTTTTTAACAAACCTAATTTTTCAAAACCTTTTTTATAAACCCTAATCAAATCAGGTTTTAGTTTTTTTAATTTAATTAATTTTTTAATTAAAGTTAATTAGACTTTTTAAGTTTATTTAATTAATCACTAAAACCTTCTTTTTATCAAAAATCACTAAAAACATTTTCGTTTTCCTTTTTCTTATTCTTACATTTTTTGCTTAGCTTATTCCTCTCGCGTTTCCCTTTTCATTATTGTAATTATTTTATGTTTGTAATAGTTGTATGTTTTTTACTTTCCTCACTTTTCTATTTTGTAACTTCCCCAAGGCCATGTAATAGCGTAGGAACCTTTATTTTACGCACTTTACTGGTTTCTTTATTATTTTTATGTTTACTTCTTAGTAATTAGGGTTATATGGAAAGACTAAAACGAATCGATATCTAACCCTAACGCAAAGATTAAAATAATTGAACACAAATCACTCGCACACTCACACCTCTAGAGTAACCTCCCTTGTTGCCTCCAAAAAAACAGTCATTGTCCCTCGAATGTGGGGACGCTTTGGCAAAGTCCCTCGATACAAAGATCAAAGTCCCTCGATGAACCTTTGACATTGCCTTTCGGTAAATGATCTAGTCCCTTATGAAAAATTTCTAAAGCGTCCTTACTAGTTGCCTTTGATGACTGTATGATGACCGACGCCTGTCCCTTTACATCCAACAAGAGGGCTTCTTACTAACTAATTGTAGGATAGAACTATCTAAAGGAGGAGGAAAATTACAAGAACGACCTTGAGTAACGGTAGAAATGTTAATCGTTTTCTTACAAAGCTCTTCAAAACAAAGACATTTTCCCAATCACACTTTTCAATAAAACAAACACTTTGTACGCATTCTCGAGGACAGATAAGAGAATCATTACAAAGATAGACTTATATTGGCTTTTCAAAATATTTTAAAAAGAAATCACACAAAAAGCAATTTTCAAAAAGTGAGCTAGCGATTAAGAGCTCGTAGATAACTATGGATGAAAATGGTGCTAACACCTTTCTTTTTCATAACCTACCCCCGAACTCAAAATATTCAAGGTCTTTCCTATTATTTTCACCCTTTCTTTATTGGATAAAAGAAAAGTAGGTGGCGACTCTAGCTATCCGCAAAATTTGTGATAAAACACAAAATAAGTCAGTTCTTCCACTGTATTACAGAATTGGCGACTTTGTTGGGGAAGTTCACTTTAAAAAGAGGGGTTACCTTAGAGTTTAGGATCACTTTACTTGTTTTTACTTGTTTGATTTGATTGCTTTACATTTAAGGGTTTCTCTGGTTTATTTTCTTGCAAAGATTCTATACCTAGATCTAGGGACACCTTAGGTAAGTAGCTATAGATCATGGAAATTGTACGGCGTAGACCGGTATGGTTGAAGTGATGGCTACATTAGTGTGACACGTTGGTTTTTAATGGTGTTCCTTGAGTCAGATGAGGATAACACTAGGCTTTTGTGTGTTGTCATAAGCACTAACTAACCTTTAGAACCTAAATTGACCCAACTTAGCCATTAGAAGGTAGTGAGATGCCCGACTTTGGTGCAGTCCAAAGTTGGTTGATACTTGATGCTACACTCATTGAGATTCGACTCTCGGGATATTTCGGTGGCCAATCAGTTTCCCTGCTAAAACAAAGCTTGTGAGAAAGATCGAAGATATGAGATTCCTAGAACCCGATTACTATTCTTAGGACAGGTTGAGCCAATTAAACTTCAAGAGGGTACTTACCTATGAACTACATGCAAGCCTAAACCTAAGGCTCTTGTGTGCTTTATTTGTGTTTGTTATCTGTTCAAACATGACATCATAACATCATGACATCATACTATAGCATTTTCATTAACCATTTCAAGGATCTCAAGGGCCTGTGATGCAGGTTTATCATGAACCAAACGTCTAGCAAGGGGCAAGGGGATTTATTTTCCTCTAACTGAATGTCGTCAATGACCGAAGTAAGTTGCCTTGAGACAAAGGCTAGCACCCACTCGACACGGTGAGCTTGATTCTCATAGAAGGAGATTCAAAGACGTGAATTTCTTCAGACAAAGTTACATCCAGACTCAACTTCTAACATTTCACCTTTTGTTTATCCCTCGAGATCCTTGAAAACATTGCATATGCATTCACATACCATGCACATCATATCATAGCAGGCGCTGCCCAAGACAATTTTTCTCATCTTCTTAATGTTTATTTCAGTAAAAGATGGCTCTCGAACAAACCGTGAAAGAATTTCAAGCTCAGAACACTCAATTTAAGAAAATATTACTGAACTTAGCCAAAGGGAAGGAAGAATTGAAAGCACTCATCATCAAAGAGAGAAAGAAGAAGACTAAGAAGCCAGCTGTCTTACTTAATATGGGTAGAAGATTCAAAGGTCCGGTCAGAAGGGCTCTAGATTTTGAGGTCCCACTAAATGAAGATGATAACCAAAAGGAAGATGACAAGAGTGTGAAAGCTGAGGAGAATAACAACCTTGGTTATGGCCAGTATTCTGATGTAGAAGCCTTTTCTGCTGAACAGTATCCTCCTGCTGATGACAGATACAAACAGCTGGAAGATCGTCTCAACACTATGGAAATCCAGAGAGTACCTAGGTTAGATTTTGAAGATTTGGGTCTTATCTTGGGGGTTGTGATCCCTCACAAATTCAAGGTCCTTAATTTTGCTAAATATGATGGTGTTTCTTGTCCTAAGCTTTGCCTGAGGTCTTATGTCCGGAAGATCCAACCCCATACTGTTGATAGAAAGTTATGGGTTCACTTATTTCAAGAGAGTTTATCTGGGACACAACTGGAATAGTTCTATCAGTTGGAAGGAAACAATATACGTACTTGGGAAAACCTGGTTGCTTCTTTTTACAAGCAATATCAATACAATGCTGACCTTGCACCAACTCGTGTGCAGTTACAAAGTATGACTATGGGCTCGAACGAAGGGTTCAAAGAGTATGCCCATAAGTGGAGAGACATAGATGGAAGGGTTCCACTTCCTCTGTCTGATAGGGAGCTAGTTGACATGTTCATGGGAACTTTAACAAGACCTTTCTTAAATCATCTGATCGGAAGCTCTTCATCTGGTTTTATCGAGTTGATACTAACATGAGAACATGTCGAAAGTGGTATCAGAAGTGGAAAGATTCAAGTGATTGCGTCTTCAAGTGCTGTAAAGAAGAAGTTCAATGGAAATAAGGAAACAAATTATGTGTATGGCCATAAGGGTCGTATTAAAGATGATCACAATCAAGCTATGGGAGAGGTGTTAATTTCTAAGCTTGCGCCTGTGCAATAACATCAACAGGGAAATCAGCATAGGAAAGACGCACCGAGAAGATAGTTTACCAAGATCAGCATGCCATTGTCTCTAGCATTGTAACATCTTTTGAATGTGGAGCTAATAACATTAAGGGATCCTCCTCAGAATCCCAACACCTTCTCTCCTCGTTATAATCCTAATGTGAAATGTGCCTACCATTCCAATAACCCCAGACATGACACCAATAGTTGCTGAGCTTTAAAGAAAAAAATTGAGGACATGATTGACAACAAAGAAATTAAGTTTGATCCTCCCGAGACCCCTAATGTGATTACAGAACCTATGCATAAGCACGAGAAAGGAATTAGTGGTATTGATGATGTTTCATATGTTTCTGTTCTAAGTGAGTTGGCTACTCCACTCCTAATTATCAAGAAGAATTTGTTGCAGGTCGGGTTATTCCCGAGTTGTATTGAAAGGTGTTACTGCTGTATAGCCCGATCCAATGGTTGTAGGTTGCTGAAAGAAGGTATTCAGCATCTGATGGACAACCATATAATTATAGTTGAGAAGATTCCTTCTATTGAGAATTTGTTTCAAGACTTATCTATAATTTTTGGCACTCCTATCCAGATCACTTCTAAAGGTCCTGTAAAGATTACTGCTAAACTCGGAGTTGCTCCTCTCATAATCACTACAGCTGGACCTATTCCATATTCCTCAGACAAATTTATCCCTTGGAACTATGGAGCCAATGTCTACTACCATGGCGTCAAGCAAGAACTATTGACCACTAAATATGAAGGTTCAAAACTTACTAATTCCAACATTGACAATATTTTTGGGACCAATAAATTTACTAGAAGTGGAGAGGTTTTCTCTCCCGAAATCTCTCCAAAGAATGTTGCCACGCCAGTTCGTGTTACCGCTACCGATTCAATTACTGAGACTCGGAGCAAAGAGGGAACGACAGAGCCTTCCCGGACGGAGGCACCTAAAGAAGTTATAGCTGAAGATACTTTCAGGAAGGAGTTAAAGGAGGTATTAAAAATTATCTGAAAAAGTGATTACAAGATTGTTGAACAGTTGGGGCAGACTCCCTCAAAGATCTATGTGGTATCCCTTTTATTGTGTTAAGAAGACCATGCCCAGGCTTTGGTGAAATTCTTAAAATCTTCACATGTGCCACAAGAAATCTCTACTGATCAATTTGAGAGTTATGTTGCTTGCTTGACAACTGATAATGGGCTAGGTTTTTCTGATGTTGATTTGACTCCCGAATGAAGAAACCATAACAAGGCCCTGTATGTCTCTATTGAATAAAGGGGCACTAATTTAGCTTATGTATTGGTTGATACGGGTTCCTCGCTGAATGTACTACCGAAGGGTGCTCTGGAAAAACTTGATTGTGAAAGGGTTACGCTGAAACCCGGTGAAATTGTGGTGAGAGCCTTTGACGGTTCAAAGAGGATGGTACACGGAGAAGTGGATCTTCCGATCAAGGTATGTTTGCAGGTCTTAGAATCTACCTTTTATGTGATGGATATTCGACCAACTTATTCTTGTTTACTCGGACGCCCCTGTATTCATGGGGAAGACACTGTTACTTCAACCTTACACCAAAAGCTGAAGTAACCTGTGAAAGGAAATGTTATTATAGTCTGCGGTAAAGAGGAGTATATGGTGAGTCACTTAAACTCATTCAGGGATGTTGAGATGGACGGAGAATTCATTGAAACTCCATGCCAGACTTTTGAAGTTGTCCCTCCTACCACTATTGAAGACGTTTCTGCTACTCCCAAGGTTTCCAGGGTTCAACCCAAAATGGCTTCTTTAAAGGATGCTAGAGCTGTAGTAGAAGAAGGTGGATGCACTACTTGCGGTCAGCTTCCTGACATTTTGTACAAATCTGACAAATTTGGTTTGGTTTTTACTACAAACGCTCAGAGGGCTGTTCTTCATGCTCATGCTGGAAGACTAACATTCTGCGTTAGCAACAACAAAGTCAATGGTATAGAGGATGTGGATAACGACTACAACCTAGATAACTGGATATTTCCTACACCCCATAATGGACTCATCAACTGAAAGACCGAAGACCTTATCTCAATCTCCTTTAGTCAGGAGTAATTTCTATTTTCTGTTTCTTTCAAAGTTATAGTTATGTAATCTTTAAACAATAACTTTAAACCTCGTGCCTTACCCGAGGCACAACGGTTCATTTGTTAGGGTTGTCATTTCATTAACATATTTTCATTAAATAAATCATTGGACGTTTTGCATTAAAATTTTGTGCTCTTTGTCTTTATTTTATTTTATCACTTTCAAATAGTTGTGTGTTCTTACACACAACCACACAATAAATTGCATATCCACACCCACTCTGGATCCTATTGACAACAATTCTGCTATTGCCACTTATGACTTTGAAAATCTGATCCACCAAGCCAAGGACGAAGGGGAGGAAGATTGTGAAGTACCTGGAGAACTTGCCAGACTATTAATGCAAGTGAAAAAGGCCATACAACCGCATGAAGAACCAGTTGAGGTTGTAATATTAGGTACTGAAGCAGACATGAAAGAAGTCAAGATAGGTGCCAACCTAGAGGACAGTGTAAATAACAGGTTAACCTAGATGTTACATGACTATGTTGAGATCTTTTCTTGGTCGTACGAAGACATGCCAGGGCTCGATACTGATATTGTAGTTCATCGTCTGCCGATGAAAGAGGGTTTTTCTCCAATAAAGCAAAAGGTTCTTCGTATGCGTCCCGAGATGTCCAGGAAGATCAAGGCTGAGGTTATGAAGCAATTTAATGCAGGTTTGTTAGTCGTTACATCCTATCCTCAGTGGATTGAATATGTGGTCCTGGTACCAAAGAAAGATGGTAAAGTGCATATGTGTGTAGATTATAAGAATCTGAACAGGGCAAGCCCCAAGGTGAATTTCCGCTTCCACATATTGATGTTCTGGTTAACAACACCGTTCAGCACAAAGTATTATCCTTCATGGATGGTTTCTTAGGTTATAATTAGATCAGGATGGCACCTGAATATATGGAGAAAACTACTTTCGTCACACAGTGGGGGTACTTTTTGTTACAAGGTAATGATTTTAGGTTTAAAGAACATCGGTGCAACATATCAGCGTGCTATGGTAGCTCTGTTCCATGATATGATACATCACGAGATAGAGGTATACGTCAACAACATGATAGCTAGGTATCAAACTGAAGAAGAACATATTGACCACCTAGATAATCTGTTTGAGAGACTGAAGAAGTACAAGCTGAGATTGAATTCGAACAAGTGCACCTTTGGGGTGAGATCTGGTAAGCTCCTGGGTTTCGTTGACAGTGGTAAAGGTATTGAAGTTGATCCCACTAAGGTTAAAGCTATTCAAGAAATGTTGGCTCCCCGTACTCAGAAGGAAGTCAGAGGTTTCTTGGGACGACTAAATTATATTGCCATGTTTCTTTCCCATCTGACCGCTACTTTTGAGTCGATCTTTAAGTTGCTGAAGAAAGATCAGGTAGTGAAGTTGAACAACAATTGTTAGATAGCCTTCGATAAAATCAAGGAGTACCTCCAGGAACCTCTGATTCTGATGCCACTTGTTGAAGGAAGGCCTCTGATCATGTACCTAACAGTGTTAGAGAACTCAATGGCCATAGTTGACTTTTTCCCCAATACAGTTGATTTTTAGGTCCATTGTTCAATTGACTGATCAAAAGTGTGATCCAAGACTTGAAACTTGACATGAGTAATCATGAGGGTCCATAATGATCCATGAAATTCATATGGGGAATTAAAAGTTCAATTATCCTTGTGTAATCTCAAACCTTAATTTTCAGTCATTAGTGCTTGAGGAGGTGTCTTGAGCTGATCAATCCTAGTGCATTCTTGAGTCAAAGGAGATCTTGTGAGAAAATTCTTGATAAGTGAGAGGGAAAACTTTGGGGTACAACAACCACGAATGTGCATTTATTGGGACTGGTTCCTTTAGTAGAAACTGTCAAGAGCTTTAAAGGTGTTCAAAGTCAGGTTGGACTATGCATATTGACCCGTGCAACAATTTTTCCATCTTTAATTATCGCTTATTTGACCGAGAATTAAAGATTTATAATTTCTAAGAAACTTCTCTGCTATTTATAGAGGCTTATCATATCTTATAAATACCAAGTGAGTATTGTTCTCATCACCACAATGGGTTTTGTGTCTGGGTCTGGGTCTGTGAAGGTCTCCTTTGTCAAGTTTTGGCCAAAAAGGGGGAGAAAGGTTTCTTAGATAGGAGATAGTGTCCAAACATGTCGAATCAAATGTTCTATCATGTATTTGTTTGGATCTGTCCTCTGTGACCTGTGATCTAAGTTATGAACACAACAGTGATCTGTGTTCTGAGTTATCAGGGGCGGTGGTTGATTTGGTCTTAAGGAGTTATTAAGAGTTCTATTAATCCACCATTGGTCTTTTATGTTTATAAGATGTTCCTAGATTGAGGGGGAGTACACATTGTCTTCTGCTATTGTCTTCTACTATGTTCTTCCTCGTGTGCATCAACCAAACTTCAGGACTTTCCTCCCTTTTATCCTGAAGTTGGTGTTCGTTGGTGCTGATGCAATTGAGTTCTTCAGAGTGCTGCAAAGAAGATGTCGAACAAGATATTGAGACATTATTTTCAACTGAAGATTTATTGTTGTGTGCAATAGCTTCTGAACACTACTGTTGAGGGTTATATTTTTGTATTGCTGAATTCTCTTAGATGGTAATTGTTTTTAGATTATTTGTTTTAGCCAAAATTTGCCAAAGGGGGAGATTGTTAGTTCTATTGTTTTAGGATTGGCTTAATTTTTGTAAAACAAATAATAGAAGCAATCATTTAATGTAGAATAGGATGTATAAACCTGCTAAGAACAGGTACAACAAGAAGTCCTATTACAATGTTAGAACATGTTGTGTTGAACTTTTTCAACAATTGGAACAACATGTCGAAGAAGATTTCTTCGACATCACGCCTGCTGAGCTGGATTAATGAGATTTTGTTTATTCTTAACAGAGGAAGAATATTTAGGAGAATATTAGGCATCCTATATGGTGCATATTTAAAGGCCTAGAAAATTCAACCAGAAATCAAGGAGAATGAAGACCTTTCTTGGAGCAGGAGTTTTTGCAGTTTGTTACAACTGACTTGCTGTGACTGAAGGCCCAAAACCAGTTCGGTAATATGTTATAAATAGGAGGGTTTGAAACTTATAAAATATACGGCTCAAGATGTAGAAGTCTATGGTTTTGTCAAGGTAAACCTCCCGGGTTGTGGAAAGGTTACCATGTTCACCTTGAAGTCTGTAGGTAAGAGGTGTATTGTTCTTGGAGGAAGCTTTGAAGAAACTATAGGATGTGTTAGGAGAAAATATAAGAAATAGTGGAGTCTGGATTGGAGACTTAGCTAGGTTGTCCTGGAAGTGTGTCTTCCAAACTGTCTATCTGTATGATCAGAATCTCTGTGAAGGGTCGTCGATACATTGACTGAGGTGTTGACTGCTAGACATCATTGTGATGATTGGAAGTGGGATTGGGATATTCCATATCTAGGGAGGACTGAGGTAGAAGGGTCATTGGGTAGTGATTAAGTGCGTAGATCGTCAACGAGTGTGTTGTCTGTAGAGTCTACAAATTAATACTACTAATAGTGGACTTCATTCCTGGCTTGGTAGCCCCCAGATTAGGTGTTGTTGTACACTGAACTGGGTGAATAATTCTGGTGTATTCTTTATTTTTTTAGTACTGTTTTATCTTGCATGTGTGTTTGTGTTAGGTCATATGTCTCGACATCCTTATAGGACACCTGAGTATGTTGTACCAGAATTTCAGTTATATTGACTTTTGAATGGGTAGTATGATTAGTGTATTGGCAATGATAAAATGCATGTATGTATGAAAAATATTTTTGTTTAAAAAATATACACATTAAAGTAAACAAGTTTCATTGCTTTTATATTCCTATTGATTTAATATCTTTCATCAAGGATTCACTTGTTGATTTTGTCTATAACACGTTCAATCATTTTTCCACTAAGTCAATGTGATATGAATTTGTTATCTTCTAATTGTCTTAATTCAACTATTCATAAGGCATTTTACCTTGTTTATAGAGTCAAGACAATTTTCCTGCAATGTTCAACAAGATAAACTAGGTACGCAAATATTTTTGGGTCCTTGAGGGTGAGTGACATAATTATAGAAATTGGGCAACCATTGAGAAATTCTATTAGAGCTATGATGTTTCTTAAGTTTGCATTTGGCAATGGTATGCCCCTTCATGCGACATTGATAACAAGTTATATTTCGAGAGGTGTTAATTTTTATTTTCTTTTTCTTTTCAACAAAGAAATATTTTGCATATGGAGGATACAAGAATTTATCAAACTTTGTTGGATCTATAGAAAAAGTCACTTTTAGTTGTAGAGCCTTTTTTACTTTATCCTTGAGATTTATTACCACATTTTGCCAAACATAACATGTGTCACAACCAAAATTAAATGGATTTTCATCCATCTTATTTTTTACCTTAGGGATACCTACAAGAGAGTTCTTTAGAGCCTCTATATTATTTTGAGTTTCTAAAATTTTTGCTTCTAAATGAGAGAAACTTTTTTTATTTGAGGCTAAAGGTTTAAACGCTTCAATGGCTCCCTTGTGTAAGTTTTCAAAAGCGTCAAGTAAATCAAGATGAGACTTTGTGTATACAAGATTATTTTGGGAAGAGTTTACCTTGTTATTGTTACCTTTTTTATGATGATTATTATGATGAAGGTCATTGCTTGTAGATGCTATTCTCCTTTTCTTCTTATCTTCATGATAATGACCCAAGAGACACACTTTCTCATACTTAAGATGCTTTGTATCTTGTTGTACCCGAAAATTTTCCCTCTCATTTTACTCAATACATGTCCATTAAGATCCTCAATTTGCTCAAGGTTGCCCAAGAGTTGACCAGACAAACTCTCTCCTAAGGCAGTGTACCTCAAATTAGGGTTCCTATTTTCATCAAGATGTGTGAACCAAAAAAGACTCAAATGCTTTCTAAGGTCTTAATATCTTCCCAAGATCATCCATGCCAAAGTTCAGGCCTTGCATAAGAAGTTTGCTCAGTCAACTGCTCAAATGCTTGAGAATCGACTATATTAGGTCAAAAGTCAATTGTGGCCCACATACAGTCAAACCTCAAGATTTTTGGTCAACATCAACATTTTTAAGTTACTTCCATCATTTGATCAAGGGCTGATCATGATTCCTTAAGGGTTACTCCAAATTCATTAAAACCCAAAAGTTGCTAAATTAGGGTTTTGTAGGAAAAGTCAACCCAACTTCGACCAAACATAACTTCTTCATACTTTATCAGAAAATTTCCATCCAAGGCTCATTTTTAAGAGGATGTAATTCCCTACAATTAATCTTCAGTCCACAAGTTTAAAATATGCACTCATCAGAAGATAGGAATTTTTACATTATAGGTCCTTTTAAAAAGTCAACAAAAACACCTTTTGGGTCAAAGCTTCATACATGAACATGGAAGATCCAATTGAGGTGAAACCAAAAGGTTTGTTTAGGGGACATTCTAAGATTTCTAAAAAGTCCAAGAACCCCCTCCTAGGATCAAAATTGAGAGAGATATGCATTGTCAAAGTTGGCAATTTTTGGAAATTTGTCAAAAGTCAACATTGATCAAATTTGCATTTTTTCCAAAGGGGCCCATGTTTTATTGCTTGAAACATGTTTCTAATAGGGCCCACGACCCCTGAGCTTTTCCACCTATTATTTTATTACTTTTATCATTTATTTTGATTTTATTATTCATTTAAATCAAAATAAATCAAATGAAATGGTAAAATAATAAAAGCAAATCAAATCTTGGGATTTTTATGCACATTTGGAGTCTATGTACAGCTAGCATGATGATCAATTCGTGCAAGACTCATTAGGGTTGGAAAATATTGGATTGAAGCTTGTTTTAGAAAGATATCATATAAAAGCAAATCAAATCCAATTTCCATTATTTCTCAAGATTCATGCCAATTTTATTGACCTAATTCAGTCTACTATATTTATACAACAATTGCAGATCAAAAGAAAGGGGTTAGCAGTCGTGAAAACACAAAACAAAGTTCCAAAAAAGTGACAAAAAGTGTTAGATCGTTTTTGCATTTATAGATCAATTCAGACCATTGCAACGCTGCTAATCGATTCTTGGACCTTCCCAGAAGCCAATTGGATCACTTGCAAGGCTTGAAACACCCAGAAACATGCGTAATTGCTCTCACGATTTGCCCTTAAACTCAAAATCAATTACTGTATTCCTGTCATCTTTAGCATGTTTAAGTCATATATTTGTAATCCCCATCATGTTTGCAAGCTAACTGTATTATTTAATTGCATTTTTGAAGCCTCTACATGTTGTTGCCATTGTTAGGGTTTATGTTTGCAATTTAGGGCTTTCTTAGTGTGATACAGTAGGAAAGAACTGACTGTTTTTTGGAATGCTTGTTTGTGTTTTGCGTTTGTTTTCGCAAAATGTAGCGGTAAGCAAGAGTCGCCACCGACTTTTATTTTATCCAACAAGGAAAATAAAAAAGCACAGAAAAATTCCTTTTTCGAGATATTTCTCGGGTTCGGGGGGTAGATTATAGAAAGGGAAGGTGTTAGCACCCTTTCTATCCGTGGTTATCCACGGGCTCTTAGGTACTTGCTCATATTGTTTTCAAAATATTGCTTTCTTTGTGCTTGTGGGTTTGAAAAAGTTTTTATTTGAAACTTCGATTTAACTCTTGCTTCTGTCCTCAAGAGTATATGAAGTGTTTTTGTAAACTTTGTTCGAAAAGTGTAAGTGTGAAAAGTTTTTTTTTTGAAAGAGCAAGTATCTAAGAACCATCTACCTACTCGAAAAAGCAATCGTTCTATGCTATCTTCCTTTAGACAACGCTATCCTACTATGAATGAGTAAGTAGCACCGTCGTTGGAGTTTTAAGGGTCAATTCGAATTAGGGACTTACGGTCACCAAAGCAATGTTAGGATGCCTTAGCGGTAACCCTAATGTCTTAGATCATTTGTTCTGAGGCAACAATATCCGAGGCAACCGTTTCGAGGCGACTATGATCATTTAGACAAGAGGGCAACCTCTAAAGTAACCTATACTTAATGACCATGTACGAAGGCAACCAAGTGGGGTGTACCCTAAGAGTGCGCATGTGCGAGTGTGTCGTTTTCAGTTAATTTTATCTTTGTACATGTTAAAGGTGATCTATGTTGATTTTAGGTTAAACATTCATTCTTGTCATGCATCCCTATTATCAAACATCTAACAGTTATATTTTGCGGAAAGTAAATTGCGAAAACTAAATTACAATGCGTCGGGTATTTACATCGCCAAAAGCAACCCTTTGAAATTTAAATGCGGAAAAATAAATAAAGCGATAAATAAATGGTCCTAATTATATATTACATTACGGGAACAAGTACAATATTGAATCAAAAGATCGCGTGCGGGAAATTAAATCGAGCGCAAATAAGGTTTTGACCCTTTGTTATTAAAGAAAAGATTTTTTTTGTTATTTTTATTTTAAGAAAGAAGCTTTCCTAAATTAATTACTAAATTAATAAATTAATAAATTAATTAATGAAAATAAATTATTTTTGGATTTTTGGTATTTAAAGAAATAAAATAAAATTAATTAATGTTAGTAAAAACCTAATTAAGTCTAAATATTTTTAATTATTTACAAAAGATATTAAAGTTATTTCTAATTAATGGCCTAAATTAATTAATAGATTTATTAATAAAAAAATTAAAATTTAATTTGATAAAGAAAAATATTTTTTGGTTTTAATTTTATAAAGAAAAAAATTTGATTGGTGAGTTGATTAAATAAAAATAATTAAATCCAATAAACAATAAACAAATAAATAAAAGAAAGAGAGAAAGGATATGGGCCTGAAAAAGGGGGTCAGAATAGCAATTCCATGGCCCATTAAGCACTGGCCTGGTTGACCTCTGAGATTCCCTACGCGCATGTTGACTTGGTCTATGGTAGACCATCAATTTCTGGCCACCAGATTTGGCCTATGGCCATCTGGCTCAGATGCTTGAGGATGTATGATAGGCATCACGCTTGGATTTGTACTTGATTATATGAAAAACAATAATATCAAAGAAGTGGAGGACCTGGGATTCAAACCCAGGTCCTGTTGGATGTTGCCAACGCTTGCTTTCCACTAGGCCATTGTGCTTCAGTTGTCAATTATATACAAAAACAATATTATAAGACAAAATGCGTTAATGTGCCAACAAATAAAAAAAAGCGCGTTATGGTTTGAACTGGCCACTAGGGAGGCGACACGCCATCGTCCCCTACCTCCAACCACTGTAATATTTCCTGTGGATTTGGATCCGTAGCAAAATGCGCAGGTCGATTCAAAAATCAACTCCAGGCCATAAAAACGACCTTCAAAGACATGGTTAGGTTCGTCTCCCTCTCCTAAGTGTGACCATGCCTGTTACGAGAATCAATTTCACCTGAAACACAAATCCCTAAAATCCAAAACGTAACCCTAGCCATGCTGTTATGAGGTTACAGTCCATATAAATCAAATTAAGTATTGCCAAAAGCTTTAAAATCTCATGAGGATCACAAATATATCAATGATTTGCCAGAATGATGCAAGAATAGAGAGCTATGATTCCGAATACAGGGCCAAGAAACGTGATACTTACAGCGTGTTTGAGCGCGTATAAGAGCTTGCTTTGGGTTGGTTTCAACTCAGTGAACCTCCAGGAATTGATTGAGACCCTTCTTGGCTTTTGAGATCGCCTCTAGACACGATTTTGATTTCAAACTTTTCACCACTTTTTCAAGTTATGTTCTTTCTGTTCTTGCAGCCTCTGACCCCTATTTCGTGTCCTTTGGCTTCTATATGTATCATGGAATGCATTAGGTCAAGAATCATGAATCCAATCTCTCTAAATTAATGCTCCCATATTTGATTTGATTCACTTTTGAAAACTTGCAAAATTTGTCAAAAAACCATCTTTTTGCACATGATCTTGTGTGATATGAATTTGATGATGATATTGATGAGAATCCAATCCTGAAAATAGCAAAAAATCTCATGTAATCAAAGTTTGGGATTTTATTTGATTTAATTTGATTTAAAATGAAATAATTCAATAAAAAAAATCAAATAAAATAATAAAATTGATAAATGGACACATGGCTGAAGCTAGGACACGTGGACAATGATGTAAGCTCAAATCAAGTGGAAACGAATGGGCCCATTTGACAAAATTTGAAGTTTTGGGGATAGTTGACTTTTGGCAATTTTGCAAAAATGTCCAACTTCAACAATGCATAACTTCTTCAATTTTGAACTTTTGGAAGTGTTCTTGGACTTTTTGGAAAGATTGAGATGTCCTCTAACCAACCCTTATTGTATCATCTCATTTTGATATTCCAATCTCAAGTTATAAGCTTTGGAAAAAAAGGTGTTTTTGTTGACTTTCAAAAATGACCTATAATGTCCAAATTTATAACTTCTTGTGAGTGCATTTTCTGATCTTGGGGTATGAAGATGGATTGTATGAAGTCGAATACTCTTCAAAATGAGCTTTGGATGGGTCATTTCTCATAAAGTATGAGAAACTTATGCTTGGTCAAAGTTGAGTTGACTTTTCCTACAAAACCCTAATTTAGCAACTTTAGAGTCTTGATGAATTTTGAGCAATCCTTGATGAATCATGATCAACCCTTGATAAAATGATGAAATATCGTTCAAAATGAGAATTTTGACAAAAAATCTTGAGGTTTGACTGTTTGTAGGTCACAGTTGACTTTTGCCCTAGCACAGTCGATTTTTGGACCCTTTGAGCAATTGACTGAGCAAACTTCCTCTGCAAGGCTTGAAACTTGACATGGATGATCTTGAGAACATATTAGGACATTGGTGAGCACTTGAGGTCATTGGGACTCCAGGATCTTGATGCAACACAAAACCCTAATTTGGGGTTGACTGCCTTAGGAGATAGCTTGACTGTCCAACTCTTGAGCAAACTTGAGCAACTTGGAGATTTTTCTTGCAATGTCTTGAGAAATATGAGAGGGAAAATTTTGGGGTACAACAGCTGCCCCTGTTCAATCTTCTTAAACCTGAGGATGTAGATTGGCTTTCGTGCCTTTCGTGATCCGAAGGTGGAAGATGATTGAACACTAGAGTGCCCAGAAATTTGCACTCGCATGAAGTAGTATCAGCCTTGTGATGTCAGGAATGGGATTACAGATGCCATTTGGAGATTGTTGGTAGGAGGATGGGCTTACAGATGCCATCTGCAGGAGCGTCGATCGCATAAGAGATTCCTTAGCGAGAATTTGCATACCTGTTGTTTGTAGAAGATTCCGCAGGGGAAGTCTATCTTTTATTGAGATTTAGGAACTTGCCTGTACCTCAGCTGAGAGAACATCTCTGCTGAGTTTTAAGAACTTGTCCATAATTCAACTGGGGGGGAAACATCTTCATCAAGATCTAGGAATTGTCTGGTCTTCAATGTAGTATACCTTTGAGATTGTAGAACTTGTCCGCACTATGATGGAGGAAAACATCTTCATCAAGATCTAGGAACATTCTGGTCTTCAACGTAGTATACCGTTGAGATTGTAGAACTCGTCCACACTATGATGGAGGAAAACATCTTCATCAAGATCTAGGAACTGTCTGGTCTTCAACGTAGTATACCATTGAAATTGTAGAACTCATCCATACTATGACAGAGGAAAATTGTCGAGATTGAGAACCTTATCTGAAATTCAACAGAGGATAATTCAGTTGGTATTTAAGAACCGATCCAGTTCTTTGACATAGCTGAGAACTTAACTTCCTCCTTTCCTGAAAGGTAAAGGTCAGTCATATGCAATGCATGATATAGATCAAGCAATGATGTTCTCAAAATAAATGAGATTGTGTTGTCTGATGCGTATATGTATGTATCGTGATGTATGGTAATGTAATGTTTTAGCTGGGGAAAATAAATCCCGGATAGCTGCTGGAGAAAAGAATTGAATTCTTCGCTTCCGCTGGGGATGACGAACGAAGATGATTGTGAGAATAGACCTGCAGGAGAGGATAACTCCGTTGGGGAATAAACTGAGGAGGAGATTCCTCTGTGGAGAGGAGATACTCTATTAAGGATTCCACCGATAAATTCCGTTGGGGACGAATTGCCGTTGCTGGTGATACTGAATCCTGTTGGGGTTTTGAATTCCTGTTTGTGAAAGGAAAGAGCTTCGCTGGGGATGATATTTCAGTTGCGACTTCACTGGGGATAACCTGTTAGACTCTAATGGGGATAATCCTTTGAGCTTTACTGGGGACTATCTTCCTTTGAGCTCGATTGGGGATATTTATTTTTATACTCTGCCGGGGACGAACTTCCAGAGTCTACTTGGGATGATTCTTCAACTCCATTGGGGAAGCTTTTTCCGACTGCGCTGGGAAAATTTTAACTCCACTAGGAATATCTTGTATTCTGCCGGGGAATATTCTTATACTCCGTTGGGGAATATTAAGACTGTCGGGGATATTAACCTTCTCAGTGTTGATGGTAGATAAACTCTACTTGGGGGAGAATATTACCGACTCATTCATTCACAATTGCAAGTCTCAGATGGGGAGAGCTATGCTTATTGTCTTACTCTGCGGGGAGTGAATGCATCTTAGCCATATTCTTCAGCTGAATCTACCTTTGTACCTGGTGGATAAAGCATTTGTACAGTTTGGAAAATTCTCATTTACCCCTGTTTCTGATTTTACCAGTAATCATCTTTTTGTTTCATATGCAAATATTTATGAGCAGCAATTAATGTCAAGTGCATATATCAAAAATGAACATTGGACGTTCTTTGCAAAACAAAACACATAAAGGAAAAACAGTTTGAAATTTCTTTGAAAATGAATTGTATTGATTTTGAAGTTTGGCCTGTAAATAGGCGTTTTTGTACAAGAGGCTGACGTCCTAGTAGGAGAACGCCGCCGAATAAATAGAATTTACACAATTTGTGAAAAACTAAACAAAACAGCTATGTGAATGATCCCACTGGGTTCCAACTCTGCTATTGCCTTTATGTCCTCGAGCATCTCATCAATTTGCTACTTGGTTGAAGGTAGATCAGATTGATTAGTGCCATCCGAGCTTGACAGTCGATACCGAAGTCTGGTTGCAAGGTGATCTAATGAGACATAGTGTTATGCTTTGATCCCTAATTTTTTCCTAGACCGCCCTTTCGGGTTTTCAGTCCACTAGGATACCCTTTTTTTCCCAAGCCGCCTTTTTAGGCTTTCGACTTGCCGGGTGTACAGATTTTTTTATTTTCATCCCTTATTTTTGCCCAAACCCTTTTGGTTCGTCGAGAAGCCCTTATTTTTGCCTAGGCCAGTCAACCTAGCGGGTCTTTGATTATGCGTAGTATTTTTTCACTATGTCTGCATTGACGGGGTGAGGAAGGTCGTCACCATCCATGGTGGTTATAATCATAGCTCCTCTTGAGAAAATGTTCTTAACCACAAATGGCCCTTCGTAGGTAGGGTTCCATTTTCCCCTAGGATCACCTTGAGGTAGGATGATGCGCTTGATTACCAGATCCCCAACTTGATACTCTTGTCGTTTGACTTTCTTGTTAAATGCCTTGATCATCAGTTTTTGATATGTCTGACCATGACAGATGGCAGTAAGTCTCTTTTCATCGATTAGGTTCAACTGATCAAGCCAGGTCTGAATCCAATCATCTTCTCTCAAACCTGCATCCTTCATAATCCGAAGAGAGGGTATCTGAACTTCAATGGGCAAGACTGCCTCCATGCCATATACCAAGGAATAGGGTGTCGCCCCTGTTGACGTCCGTGCTGAGGTACCATGAAGAGCAAATGGTAACATCTCGTGCCAATCTTTGTACGTCACTGTCATCTTCTGCACAATCTTCTTAATGTTCTTATTAGCCGCTTCTACAGCCCCATTCATCTTCGTTCGGTAGGGAGAAGAGTTGTGATGCTGTATCTTGAATTGCTTGCAGAGCTCAGTGATCATCTTGTTGTTGAGATTAGTACCATTGTCCGTAATGATCCTCTCTGGTACACCATATCGACAGATTAGGTTATGCCGAATGAACCGTGCCACGACGTTCTTGGTTACAGTAGCAAAGGACGCTACTTCAACCCACTTCGTAAAATAATCGATAGCTACCAGGATGAAACGATGGTCGTTGGATGTTATAGGTCTGATCTCGCCGATCATATCAATGCCCCACATTGCAAAAGGCCAAGGAGCTGTCAAGACGTTCATAGGTACTGGAGGTATGTGCACCTTATCAGCATAGACTTGGCACTTGTGACATGTACGAGAATGCTGATAACAGTCGGCTTCCATTGTGGACCAGAAATATCCTGCCCGAAGGATTTTCTTTGCCATGGTGTGTCCACTGGAGTGAGTTCCGAAAGTACCTTCATGTAACTCTGCCATGATCCTTTCTGCTTCGCTCTTATCCACACATCGCAGTAAGGTTGAATCATGGTTACGCTTGTAAAGAATACCATTGCTGATGAAGAACTTTGCTGCGAACCTCCTTAGAAACTTCTTGTCATTAACAGATGCACCCTCGGGGTATTCCTGAGTCTCAAGGTATCTCTTCACTTCATGAAACCAGGGCTTTTCTGTTACATATTCAGTCTCAATGTCACAGCAATGTGCAGGTTCGTCCAGCCTTTCAATGATAATCCGGGGAGTTTCGTTGTCCCAATTGACTTTGAACATAGAAGACATCGTAGCTAGCGCGTCCGCCAACTGATTTTCCTCTCTAGGGAAGTGTTCAAAGGTTATCTCTTCGAAATGTGGAAGCAACGTCAATACATACTCCATGTAAGGAATAAGATTTGGGTGTTTCGTATCTCACTCGCATTTGATCTGACTGATCACGAGAGCGGAATATCTGAAAACACTTAGAAACTTAATCCTTAGGTCAATAGCTGCTCGAAGACCCATGATGCACGCTTCATACTCCGCCATATTGTTGGTGCAGTTGAAACATAGTCGGGCAGTGAATAGGGTATGAGGGCCTTTAGGAGATATGATTACGGAACCAATGCCATTGCCCAAAGAGTTTGAAGCTCCATCAAAGTACATAGACCATCGGGATCCCTCCTCAGGTCCTTCATCCGGTCCAGGTGTCTCACAGTCAGTTACCAACATGATATTCTCATCCGGGAATTCAAAGTTCATTGACTGGTAATCATCCACTGCTTGATGTGCCAAATGATATGCTAACACACTTCCCTTGATTGCATTTTGGGTCGTATATTAGATGTCATACTCAGTCAAGATCATCTGCCATCTCGCTATTCTTCTGGACAAGGCAGGCTTCTCGAAGATATACTTGATTGGAACCATCTTTGATATCAATAGAGTAGTGTGAGTCAGCATATACTGTCTCAGTCGGTGAGAAGCCCATGCCAAAGCGCAACAAGTTTTCTCTAGCAACGAGTATCGGGTCTCGCAGTCGGTAAAATTTTTGCTAAGGTAATAAATAGCATGCTCTTTTTGGCCAGACTCGTCATGCTGACCCAGCACACACCCTATTGAGTTGTCGAGTACCGTCAAGTATAAGATCAAAGGTCTCCCTTCGACTGGAGGCATCAGAATAGGTGGCTCTTGGAGATACTCTTTGATCCTTTCGAAAGCGTCCTGGCATTCATCATTCCAACGTACTACTTGATCTTTCTTCAGTAACTTGAAGATTGGCTCATAAGTAGCAGTCAGGTGCGAGATGAATCAGGCAATATAGTTCAGACGTCCCAGAAAGCCTCTGACTTCTTTCTCTGTTTGAGGAGCTGGCATTTCCTGTATAGCCTTCACCTTGGCAGGATCCACTTGAATACCTTTGTCACTTACGACAAAACCCAGCAGCTTACCAGATCTCACCCCGAAGGTGCACTTGTTCGGGTTTAACCTCAGCTTGTACAACTTCAACTTGTCAAATAACTTCTGAAGATGGTCCAGATGTTCCTCCTTAATCTGGGATCTCGCAATCATATCGTCGACGTATACGTCAATCTCATGATGGATCATGTCATGAAACAAAGCAACCATGGCGCGCTGATACGTTGCCCCAACGTTATTTAATCCAAAAGGCATGATCTTGTAGCAAAAGGTACCCCATTGAGTAACAAAGGTTGTCTTCTCCATGTCTTCGGGAGCCATTTTAATCTGATTATAACCGGAGAAACCATCCATAAAGGAGAATACCTTATGTTGAGCAGTGTTGTCAACCAGAACGTCGATATGAGGTAGAGGGAAATCATCCTTGAGGCTTGCCCTGTTCAGATCCCTATAGTCAACACACATTCGAACCTTACCATCCTTCTTCGGCACAGGAACCACGTTGGCAACCTACAGCGGGTAAGAAGTAACTTCTAGAAAACCGACGTCAAATTGTTTCATAACCTCAGCCTTGATTTTCTTAGACATATCTGGGCGCATTCGGCGGACCTTCTGTTTCACTGGAGGACAGTCTTCCTTGGCAGGCAATCGGTGAACCACAATATCGGTATCCAACCCAGGAATATCTTCATAAGACCAGGCAAAGATCTCAACGTAATCACGCAGCATCTGAATTAACTGTTGCTTCACACTAAGCTCTAGATTTGCCTCGATCTTGACCTCTTTCTTGTCTATCTCTGTACCCAGATTTACTGACTCCACCGACTCTTCGTGCGGCTGAATGGCCCTCTCTTCTTGAAGTAGCAGTCTAGAAAGTTCACCGGGCACTTTATAATCATCTTCACCTTTGTCTTCGGCTAAGTTGATCGGACTTTCTAAGTCATAAATGGCAGTAGCAGAGTCGTTACCAGTGAGATCCAGAGTGAATGTAGACCTGTATATGTGAGTGTGTGTAAAATAGGTGTTTTGCAATATGTAATAAAAGAAAAACAAGGAGCGCAAAACTTGAAATGCAAGAAACGTCCAATGCTTTTATTAATGATATATGTAGATTACACACATAAATCCCTTACAAAATGAAGCCACAGTGCCCCGAGTAAGACACCGAGCCATAGAGTTTAAAACATTGTCTGTTACAAATTCAAAACAGAAAAGTCTCATTACTGGGTGATAACTGAAACAGGCATAGAATCCTTTGCTGTCCAGTTGCTTAATCCACCATCGGCAGTTGGGTATATCCAGCTGTCAACATCAAACTCTTCACCATTGTCATCCCCGATAGCATTCACTCTTGCGTCTTGTTTAGGCATTTTTGGTGCTACGAACTCGATCTCCTTAGCATCAATCAAGTCTTGTACCTTGTTCTTCAAAACCCAACAATCATCTGTATCATGCCCCGGGCTATCAGAGTGAAAAGCACAGCGGGCATTAGGGTTGTACTTCGGTGATGTTATATTTGGATTTTTCGGGGCTTCCCTTGGAATCACTAGATTGGTTTTCAATAACTATGGTAGAATTTGGGATAAAGTCATGTTGAGCTGAGTGAATTGTCTTCGTGGCCTTTCGGCCTTTGGCTGATTGTTGTGCTGAGGAGCACAAGCAGGTCTTGAAATAACAACCGCATTAACAGCTTGACGGTGTTCAGGTATATTCTGGCTTTTCAAACTGTAAACAACATTGGACTCCTTCTTAAATGGCTTCTTCTCGGTGCCTGATGAAGCACCCTTCTGTATTTTACCAGACTTAATACCAGCCTCAATCCTTTCCCCGGTCATAATCAGCTCCGTAAACCCGGACGAAGAACTTCCAATTAGATGGTTGAAATACGGACCAGACAAGGTCCCCAAAAACATATCTACTAGCTCCCTATCAGCCAAGGGTGGTTGCACTCTTCCAGCGAGGTCCCTCCACTTCTGAGCATAATCTTTGAAACCTTCTCCCGCACCCATTGACATACCCTGGAGTTGGGTACACGTAGGAGAGAGGTCGGCATTGTATTGGTACTGCTTATAGAAAGCGACAACCAAGTCTTCCCAACTACGGATGCTGGCTCCTTCCAACTGGTAAAACCATTCAAGCTGAGTCCCTGAAAGACTGTCTTGAAAGAAGTGGATCCAGAGATTCTTGTCAGCGGTGTATGGCTGAATCTTCCTAACATACGACCGGAGGTGTAGCTTCGGACAAGAAACTCTGTCGTACTTAGCAAAGGCTGGTGCCTTAAATTTGTGGGGAATCACCACCCCAGATGACAGACCTAAATCACCAAAGTCCAGGCCAGGCACTTTCTGTACTTCCATTGCACTCAACCAGTCTTCCAGTTGCTTGTATCTATCCTCAGCCGGAGGATACTGGTCTTCATCGAAGTCTGTCTCATTGTCTGAAACCACAGGGCTAGGAGCCCTCCTTTCTTCCTGACTATCTTTCCCTCCAGATGAGGTGGTCAAATCAACTTCATCTCGTAGCCTGTTTCCGAACCTGTGGCCCATGTTAAACATGACCGACTTCTTCTTCTTCTTCATCTCTTTCAGGATAAGGGCCTTCAGATCTTGCTGACCCTTAGCCAAATTCATGAACAATTCCTGGAACTGGGTGTTTTGAGCCTGCAGAGCCTTGATTGCTTGTTCAGTTGATGGTTCATAAGTCATGATGCTGAAATAAACAGCGAAGAAGATGAGAAGACCTGTAAGGGTACCTGTTATGAGGTGCATGGAATGAAATGCGCATGCTATGATTTCAAAGACGTCGAGAGATTCAAATTCGTAAACAAGAAATGAAACACACTTTTATTAGATAAACTTTGAAATTAATTGTTCAACAAATTGCCCTTAAGGCATTACAAGAAAGGAAATACTGGAAAGTAAATAAAAACTGGAAATAATCAAAGGACATCAACGCTCCCATGGTCGTTTGCCTTTAGTGCTGACATAGTCGTTGATGATCTTCTCATTCTCCAACTGCCTTGTCAACTTCTGGATCTTTCTCTCTTGCTCGTGATACTTTTCTCTTTAAGTATCCCACTCTTCCCTTAGCTGCATCCAGGACCTCTTCAATGCCCCAATGTCAGTAGGCATGTAAGGGTGTAAGATAGTAGGAGGAACCCCTTCCTCATCAGCAACTTCAACAATAATAGGCAAGATGGCTTCATAGGGCATTCCTAGCTTTTGGGCACGGATACGAACCTATCGGAGATATGGCTCCATTGGTAGAGAAGTCTCCGCACCTATCTCGTGTGGATCAGATCTGTGTACTCTATCCCAAGCCCTTATAAATCTGCGGCGTTGCTCGTTATTATCCCCTTGGAAATCAAAGATTATACTAGGCATTAGCAGCTCATGAGGTCCTTCCCTTCTGGCTCGCCCAAACTAACGTAAGGCCAAGCATGGATTGTAAGTAATTCCTCCATTGGTTCCTATCAGTGGAACATTGGGGTATTCCCCATAGTGATCAATAATAGCCACTTCTTCCATACCCTTAATAGTCCAAATGATGTCATTGTGAGAGAGAGACATAACCCTATAAGCCCAGCCCATGCCTTCTTTGTTCTTCAGAACTAATTTGGGGAGGTGAGAAATAAACCACCTCTCCAACAATGGAGCATAGCATATCAAGGTTCCCCGTTTCCGAGCTGTACGGGCATAAAGCTGATGAAGAATGTCACCCAAGAGGGTGGGTACAGGATTACCAGAGATGAAGATTTTTACCGCATTCACGTCAACAAAGGAGTCGGAGTTAGGAAACAATACCAAACCATATATGAGAAAAGCCAGAATATATTCAAATGCTTGGAAGTCTAGGCTATCCCAGAAATGATTAGCTTTACCAACCAAGAACTTAGTCAAAAAGCCCTTTGCTCCACTTCTAGTCTCCCAATTAGACATCACTTCAGCCTTTGTCAGATCGAGGGCTGAAGCAATCTCTTCTGGCCTAAGGATCTTCTCCCAACCTGTGAACGGGGTCTGCTCCAGAATAGAGATACCAAGCAGATCAGAGAACTCTTCCAAGGTAGGGGCCAACTGGTAGTCCTGAAAAGTAAAGCAATGGTACAGTGGATCAAAGAACTGGACTAGGAGACTCATCATCTGCTCGTCCAATTTGGAGGTGACCAGACCAAGAAGATGCCCATGTCTTCTAATAAAGGAAGTAGTATCTGACATCTTTGCAACCAACTTTTTAAGCATAGTGGGAACCTGGAAAAAGTTGATCTAGATGGTGTTCCTACGCATAGGTGCCATGACCTACAAAACAAAACAAAGATGAATCCCTCATGTCTTTGAAATAGGGAAGTCTGATGCAAGACGTGCGCAATATTATGATGTCATGATGTCATGATAGAAAGCACACCACAAGTATCCACAAATAGCAAACATGGTAAAGGCACACAAGTAACACAGAGAGCCCTTAGATTTTAGGCTGGCAAGGAGTCTAGGTACTACCCTCTTTCAATTCAGTTGGTTCAAACCTGTCCTAAAAATAGTAATCGGGTCCTAGAGGATCTCAATATCACTGACTACCCTCAATCGGTCATAATTCTAGTTTAGCAACCTTTTCTTGCGGTCGGAATCATCGCGAGAGTTTAGTCTCAATGAGTGTAGCATACTGCTTCTGTTCTATGGCCAAGTTGGTCAATTTAAAGGTTCTAAAGTCAGTTGGTGCTTAATGACCCCTTAGAAGACCCATATTCTCCTCGTTGCGCCACAAGGGATATCGGTACATACTAAAGTGCCACACCAATGTAGCTACTGCTTCAACCGTATCGGTCTACGCTGTACAGTTCCCTCACATTTTATTTCTACTTACCTAAAGGGTATCCCCAGATCCGGGTTAGGATCTATAGTAACTCGGATACAAACCCACAAATATAAAGCATACAAAGCAAGCAATTGAAAACATTATGAACTATTCCTAAGGTACACCACACTTATATTATCCCCAACAGAGTCGCCAGTTCTGTGATACAGTGGGAAAGAACTGACTGTTTTTTGGAATGCTGGTTTACTTTTGCGTTTGTTTTTGCAAAATGTCGCGGTAAGCAAGAGTCGCCATCGACTTTTATTTTATCCAACAAGGAAAGGAAAAAAGCACAGAAAAATTCCTTTTTTGAGATATTTCTCGGGTTCGGGGGGTAGATTATAGAAAGGGAAGGTGTTAGCACCCTTTCTATCCGTGGTTATCCATGGGCTCTTAGGTACTTGCTCATATTGTTTTCAAAATATTCTTTTCTTTGTGCTTGTGGGTTTGAAAATGTTTTTATTTAAAACTTCGATTTAACTCTTGCTTCTGTCCTCAAGAGTATATGAAGTGTTTTTGAAAACTTTGTTCGAAAAGTGTAAGTGTGAAAAGTTTTTTTTTTTTTTTGAAAGAGCAAGTATCTAAGAACCATCTACCTACTCGAAAAAGGAATCGTTCTATGTTATCTTCCTCTAGACAACTCTATCCTACGATGAATGAGGAAGTAGCATCGTCGTTGGAGTTTTAAGGGTCAATTCGAATTAGGGACTTACGGTCACCAAAGCAATGTTAGGATGCCTTAGCGGTAACCCTAATGTCTTAGATCATTTGTTCTGAGGCAACAATATCCGAGGCAACCGTTTCGAGGCGACTATGATCTTTTAGACAAGAGGGCAACCTCTAAAGTAACCTATACTTAATGACCGTGTACGAAGGCAACCAAGTGGAGTGTACCCTAAGAGTGCGCATGTGCGAGTGTGTCGTTTTAAGTTAATTTTATCTTTGTACATGTTAAAGGTGATCTATGTTGATTTTAGGTTAAACATTCATTCTTGTCATGCATCCTTATTATCAAACATCTAACAGTTATATTTTGCGGAAAGTAAATTGTGAAAATTAAATTACAAGGCGTAGGGTATTTAAATCGCCAAAAGCAACCCTTTGAAATTTAAATGCGGAAAAATAAATAAAGCGATAAATAAATGGTCCTAATTATCTACTACATTCTGGGAACAAGTACAATATTGAATCAAAAGATCGCGTGCGGGAAATTAAATTGAGCGCAAATAGGGTTTTGACCCTTTGTTATTAAAGAAAAGATTTTTTTGTTTTATTTTTATTTTAAGAAAGAAGCTATCCTAAATTAATTATTAAATTAATAAATAAATAAATTAAAATAAATTATTTTTGGATTTTTGGTATTTAAAGAAATAAAATAAAATAAATTAATGTTAGTAAAAACCTAATTAAGTCTAATTATTTTTAATTATTTACAAAAGATATTAAAGTTATTTCTAATTAATGGCCTAAATTAATTAATAGATTTCTTAATAAAAAAATTAAAATTTAATTTGATAAAGAAAAATATTTTTTGGTTTTAATTTTATAAATAAAAAAATTTGATTGGTAAGTTGATTAAATAAAAATAATTAAATCCAATAAACAATAAACAAATAAATAAAAGAAAGAGAGAAAGGATATGGGCCTGAAAAAGGGGATCAGAATAGCAATTCCATGGCCCATTAAGCGCTGGCCTGGTTGACCTCTGAGATTCCCTGCGCGCATGTTGACTTGGTCTATGGTAGACCATCAATTTCTGGCCACCAGATTTGGCCTATGGCTATCTGGCCATCAGATGCTTGAGGATGTATGATAGGCATCACGCTTGGATTTGTACCTGATTATATGAAAAACAATAATATCAAAGAAGTGGAGGACCTGGGATTCGAACCCAGGTCCTGTTGGATGTTGCCAGCCCTTGCTTGCCACTAGGCCATTGTGCTTCAGTTGTTAATTATATACAAAAACAATATTATAAGACAAAACGCGTTAATGTGCCAGCAAATAAAAAAAAAGCGCGCCATGGTTTGAACTGGCCATTGGGGAGGCGAAACGCCATCGTCCCCTACCTCCAGCCACTGTAATATTTCCTACGGATTTGGATCTGCAGCAAAATGCGCAGGTCGATCCAAAAATCAACTCCAGGCCATAAAAACGACCTTCAAAGACATGGTTAGGTTCGTCTCCCTCTCCTGAGTGCGATCATACCTGAAACACAAATCCCTAAAATCCAAAACGTAACCCTAGCCATGTTGTTATGAGGTTACAGTCCATATAAATCAAATTAAGTATTTCCAAAAGCTTTGAAATCTCATGAGGATCACAAATATATCAATGATTTGCCAGAATGATGCAAGAATAGAGAGTTATGATTTCGAATACAGGGCCAAGAAACGTGATACTTACAGCGTGTTTGAGTGCGTATAGGAGCTTGCTTTGGGTTGGTTTCAACTCAGTGAACCTCCAAGAATTGATTGAGACCCTTATTGGCTTCTAAGATCGCCTCTAGACACGATTTTGATTTCAAACTTTTCACCACTTTTTCAAGTTTTGTTCTTTCTGTTCTTGCAGCCTCTAACCCCTATTTTGTGTCCTTTGGCTTCTATATGTATCATGGAATGCATTGGGTCAAGAATCATGAATCCAATCTCTCTAAATCAATGCTCCCATATTTGATTTGGTTCACTTTTGAAAACTTGCCAAATTTGTCAAAAAACCATCTTTTTGCACATGATCTTGTGTGATACGAATTTGATGATGATATTGATGAGAATCCAATCCTGAAAATAGCAAAAAATCTCATGTAATCAAAGTTTGGGATTTTATTTGATTTAATTTGATTTAAAATGAAATAATTCAATAAAAAAATCAAATAAAATAATAAAATTGATAAATGGACACATGCTTGAAGCTAGGACACGTGGACAATGATGCAAGATCAAATCAAGTGGAAAAGAATGGGCCCATTTGACAAAATTTGAAGTTTTGGGGATAGTTGACTTTTGGCAACTTTGCAAAAATGTCCAACTTCAACAATGCATAACTTCTTCAATTTTGAACTTTTGGAAGTGTTATTGGACTTCTTGAAAAGCTTGATATGTCCTCTAACCAACCCTTTTGGTCTCATCTCATTTTAATATTCCATGCTCAAGTTATAAACTTTGGGAAAAAAAGGTGTTTTTGTTGACTTTCAAAAATGACCTATAATGTCCAAATTTATAACTTCTTGTGAGTGCATTTTCTGATCTTCGGGTATGAAGATGGATTGTAGGAAATGGCATCCTCTTCAAAATGAGCTTTCGATGGGCCATTTCTAATAAAGTATGAGAAAGTTATGCTTGGTCAAAGTTGAGATGACTTTTCCTACAAAACCCTAATTTAACAACTTTTGAGTCTTGATGAATTTTGAGCAATCCTTGATGAATCATGATCAAACCTTGATCAAATGATGAAATATCCTTCAAAATGAGAATTTTGACAAAAAATCTTGAGCTTTGACTGTTTGTAGGTTACGGTTGACTTTTTCCCTAGCACAGTCGAGTTTTGGACCCTTTGAGCAATTGACTGAGCAAACTTCCTCTGCAAGGCTTGAAACTTGACATGGATGATATTGAGAAAATATTAGGACATTGGGGAGAACTTGAGGTCATTTGGACTCCAGGATCTTGATGCAACACAAAACCCTAATTTGGGGTTTACTGCCTTAGGAGATAGCTTGATTGTCCAACTCTTGAGCAAACTTGAGCAACTTGGAGATTTTTCTTGCAATGTCTTAAGAAATATTAGAGGGAAAATTTTGGGGTACAACACTTACACAGGTGAAATTAGCCAAAAAGAAGGATACCAGGGTGTTCACGAGATCACCACGAATGAAGCTATGTAATTAGAAATCATTTATCGTGCGTATTATGCATTTTTGAAATTTGCAGGGGCTATAGCTACAGACTTGTGTCTGTAGGTAAAAGTCTTTTCCCTAAAACGACGGATGAGGAAGAAGAAGAAGACAACGTGTCCAATCATCATCAGGTCATTTGAAAGCTAGCGCGTTTTTTTTTGTTTATTCATTAATCCATTTGTTTATTATATAACATGTTTTATTTGCATTGTATTAACAACAAGAGCGCGTAGCACAGATGGCAAGCAAGCATAGTGGAAAGGGTAGAGGACCTGGGTTCGATCCCAGGTCCCAGCAACGCTTATTTTCCTATTTTCTAAATGTAGATTGCATGCGCTTCTTATCAAAGGGTCTACCATACTCCACCAACATCCATCCACTGGATCCAACATACCATCAGATCCAACGTTCCAGCAATGAGGGACTATGGTGCGCCCCTAGGTCAACGATACAAGGCACCAAAGGTTGACTAGGCTTGGAGTGTTTTTGGGCCAAGAATTTCAATTCCAAACCCCCATTCAGCAATTCATCACAAGCCCATTTGGTTATTTTTATTATTTTCTTTAATTTCTTTTCGTTAATCATTTTCCTTTTTTTTAATTAATACAAATTATTTTTTTATTAAACACAAAAATCACAAAAGGATCTCTTTTTTTTCTTAATAAATATTTTTTTGAATTAATTAGTTTAATTAATTTAGGGTAATTTATCTTCTTTTTATAATTAAAAATAATTAGAATTAGGGTTTTAAATTGTACATAATTTAATTAATTTTCTTTAAAAAATACATCAAAAATCATTTTTTTCTCATAATTATTTATTCCTTTAATTAATTAGGTGAATTAGAAAATTAGGTTAATCTTCTTTTTATAATTAAAAACAAATTAGAAATTAGGTTTAATTAATTTGCAATTAAATATTTTCTCAAATAAAAATCCACAAAAAAACTTTTTTTTCTCTCAATTAGGGTTTTAAGTTATTTCAATCGTCCTCACATTTAATTTTCCGCGCGCTTGTTAATTATTTGTCCATTATTTTGTAACTGTTCAGGGTTTATAATAGTTAACCTAGGATTTTTATTTACTGTTTAAATCCCCGATTTTTGGTTATGTAATTAATTCCCCTCCCCGAAGCCTTGTAATAGCTAGGTTTATTTTTCGCACTTTAAATTCCCGCAATCTATAACTGTCTAGATGCATGGCTAATAGGATTGTATGAAAAGAATGCTTGAAATTTAAAATGGTAGATCACCTAATGTGCAAAGACTACATAACTGAAAAAAGCTCACTCGCACATGCTCACTCCTAGGGTTTGCCTCACTCCGGTTGCCTTTGGTAAACAGTCATTAAGCATAGGAAATTTTAGTGGTCGCCCTCCATTCTAAAAGATCAAAATGTCCCATTCGAATGTTGCCTCGGAAATGTTGCCTCAGAAATGTTTCCTCGGAAAGATCTTAAGACTATAGGGTTACTACTAAAGTTTTCTCACTATTTCTTTGGTGATTGTACTTGACCCTTTCGAATGTCCCTTACAACTCCAACGACGGTGCTACCTACTCCTTAATAGTAGGATAGCGCTGTCTAAAGGAAATAGAACGAACAAACCTTTTTTCGAGTAGGTAGAATCTTAGGTACTTGCTCAATGAAAACTTTTCACACAAACACCTTTCAAAACAAATTTTCAAAACAAATTTCGTCACATTCTTGTGGACTGATACAAGGGTTATCACGAAGTAAAACATTTTCAATACAAACACGCACAAGCAATTTGAAAAAATGAGCAAGTACCTAAGAGCCCGTAGATAACTACAGATAGAAAGGATGCTAACACCTTCCCTTTATATAATCTACCCTCCGTACTCAGAAAATCTCGAAAAAGGTTTTTTCTGTTCTTTTTCCTTTTCCATGATTGGATGAAATAAAAGTTGGTGGAGACTCTTACTTACCGTGACATTTTGCAAACAAAAAACGCAAAACACAAACCAGTATTAAACAGTCGGTTCTGCCACCGTATCACAGAATTGGTGACTATGTTGGGGAATGAATAAGTGGGGTATACCTTAGGATTTTGGTCATTAAAATTTTTCTCTTGATTTTCTTGATTGCTTTACTTTTGAGGGTTTGTTTAGGGTTACTATAGATCATACACCCGGATCTGGGGGCACTCATTAGGTAAACAACAATAGATCATGGAGACTGTACGGCGTAGACCAATATGGTTTAAGCAATGGCTGTGTTAGTGTGGCACTTTGGTTGGTACCGATATCCTTCATGGGGAAACGAGGAGAATACAGGGCCGCCGCGTGGTGTCGTGAAGCACTAACAGACCATAGAACCTTAGTTGAACAAACTTGGCCATTATAAAGTAGTGAGATATCTGGCCTCGGTGTAGAACTGAGAACTGGTTGATACTCGATGCTACACTCATTGAGACCAGACTTTCGGGATATTTTGTGCGCAAGAAGAGATGGATTGAGCTGAAACAATGCCCGATAAAGGATGGTCAGTGATATTGAGATCCTCTAGAACCCGGTTACTTTTTAAGACAAGTTTGAAACCAACTGAACTTCAAGAGGGTACTACCTTTGACCTCATGCAAGCCTTAAACCTAAGGACTTTGTGTGATTTGACTGTGCTTGCTATACCTGTATTGGCTATACCTGTGGTTTATCATGACATCATGCATCATAACATGGCATCCATTCTTATTGCACTAACTATTTCAAAGACCAAGGGAATTTATATTTTTTCTATTTTGCAGATCACGACTTCCGTTCGTAGGAACACTATCTGAATCAGCTTTGTGAAGATACCTTCCCAACTCAAAGAGCTAGTATCAAGGGTTTCTGAAACTTCTGCATTCACTAAGAGACATAGTCAACTTCTCAACCTGGTTACTGCAAACTTTGATAAAAAGATGATGAGTGTACTTTTTCAGTTCTTCGATCCCAAGCACCACTGCTTCACCTTTCCAGACTATCAGTTAGTACCTACCTTGGAAGAATTCTCTCAGCTGTTGGATATATCCATTCTTAAACAGTTTCCCTTCACAAGTCTAGAAGAAGTTCCTAAGGCAGAAGTCATTGCCTCAGCTTTGCATCTAAAACGGGCCGACGTGGTATCCAATTGAGAAACCAGAAGCAGAGTCAAGGGTTTTCTAGCTAAGTTTCTGATAGACAAGGCCCAGCTGTTTTGGGATGATATGGATTTTCAAGATTTTGAGGAGGTCTTGGCTCTTCTTATCTATGATTTAGTTCTCTTCCCTAATCCGGACTCATTCATAGATGTGAATGCTATCAAGATCTTCCTCTCTCGCAACCCTGTGCCTACCTTGCTCGGAGATATTTTGCACAATCTCCATACTCGTACCATGAAGAGAAGAGGGATTCTTACGTGCTGCATGTCGTTGCTGTCGAGGTGGTTTATTTCTCACCTCCCTAAGTCCATACTGAAGAATGAAGAAGGTTTGGTTTGGTCGCAAAGGATAATGTCGCTCGCTCATACAGATATTCTTTGGTGTTCTCGAGTTATGGAAAACATTGCTATTATTGACCGTTGCGGGGAGTACCCAAATGTCCCATTGCTTGGTATTAGAGGAGGTATAACCTACAACCCTTGTTTAGCTCTGCAAAAATTTGGTCACGCTCGAAGGGGTGGTCCCCATGAGTTACTTATCGAGGGTATTGTATTCAACTATGAGGATGATGTTAACGAGTATCGCCTGAGGTTCATACGAGCTTGGGGCATGGTAAACTGATCTGGCGCCAGGGCTTTGGGGCTAAAGACTTCCATTCCTATGGAACCTTACCTCCAATGGGTACGAGATCGTGCCCATAAGCTTATGATGCCCTATATGGCTATTTTGCCAGTGATTGTGGAACCTACTACTGAATAAGGTATTCCTTACACGGTTCTGTATCCTTACATGCCCACTGATCTTGGGGAATTACAGAGGTCTTGGATTCAGTTGATAATGGAATGGGATACTTACAGGGATCAATTCCATGCTTAGGAGAGGAAGGTCTTAGAGCTCACAAAGCAACTCCATGAAGAAAAAGGACTAAATGCCTATCTTGGCACAAAGAGGAAGCATCCATGGGAACTTTGATGTCTTTTTTAGTTTTAGATTTGTTTTTTTTTATTGTAACGCCTAAAAGGCATTTAAACTTTAAATTCAGCTAATAAAATCTTTGTTTATTTTGGGTTTGCAAATTTAAATTGCCCGAACTCTTTGAAATCATTGTATACGCATCCCATTATCATACACATCATTACAGATATCAATACAGGGTTCTCATCTTCTTCGCTGTTTATTTCACGTCCGAAATGTCTTCCGAGCAAACCATCAAGGACCTTCAGACACAGAACACCCAGTTCTAACAAATGTTCATCAGTCTGGAAAAAGGGCAGGAGGATCTGAAAGCCCTTATCCTGAAAGAGAAGAAGAAAAAGAAGAAGGTTGTTGGTATTATGAATATGGGCAGAAGGTTTGGAGAGTGGTTGAAGCGACAAGTCAACCTGACCTCTTCATCTAAGGAAGGGGAGAATCAAGAAGAAGAGAAAGACCACAGTCCTGCAGTCTCCGAAAATGATATTGATTACAATGATGAGAAATATCCTCCTGCTGAGGATAGATACAAGCAGTTAGAAGATCGTCTGAGTTCCATGGAAGTTTAGAGGATACCTGGACTGGATTTCGAAGAATTGAGATTGGTGTCGGGAGTAGTCATCCCGTAGAAGTTCAAAGTTCCAGTTTTTGTTAAGTATGATGGGGTGTCCTGCCCAAAACTCCATCTCCGGTCCTACGTCAGGAAAATTCAGCCCCAAACCGCTGATAGAAATCTGTGGCTTCATTTCTTTCAAGATAGTATGTCAAGGACTCAGCTTGAATGGTTCTACCAGCTGGAGGGAGCCAATGTCCAAAATTTGGAAGATTTGGCTGCTGCTTTCTACAAGCAGTATCAGTACAATGTCGACCTTTCTCCTACTCGTACTCAACTCCAGAGTATGTCCATGGATGCAAGTGAAGGCTTTAAAGATTATGCACAAAAATGGAGAGACTGTGCTGGTAGAGTTCAACCCCCTTTGTATGATAGGGAGTTGATTGATATGTTTCAGGGGACGCTATCTGGTCCATTTTTCAATCATTTGATCGACAATTCATCAGCTGGTTTCACCGAGCTGATTCTAACCGGAGAAAGAGTAGAAGCTCGGATTTGAAGCAGTAAAATACAGAAGGATGCCTCTTCAAGTTTAGTAAAGAAGCCTTTTGCTGGTAAGAAGGAAGCCAGTGCCATCTACAGCCCGAGGGGTCAGAGCAGGGCTGAACAACGTCAGACAGTAAGTGTCGTGATGATACCTAGACCTGCGGTTGCTCCACAACGCAACAATCAACAAAGGGTGGAAAGACCACAACGGAAGTTTACCCATATCAACATGACATTGGCTGAAGTCTTACCTCACTTGTTGAGGTCCAACATGGCAACCTTGAGAGAGGCTCCCAAGAATCCAAATACTACATCTCCCCGATATAATCTGAATGCCTAGTGTGCTTATCATTCAGAGAGTCCTGGCCACAATACAAATGATTGTTGGGCTCTGAGGAATAAGATACAAGACTTGATTGAAGCTAAGGAAATAGATTTTGATGCTCCGGAGAAGCCAAATGTCATAACTGCTCCCATGCCTAAGCACAGTCGCGGAGTTAATGCTATTGATACTGATTTGTTCGTTACCCTGTGGATGAATTTTCTACTCCTCTCCTGGCTGTTAAGAAGATTTTGTTGTTGGCCGGTTTATTTCCGGGTTGTGATGAAGGTTGCCACATGTGTTCGCTTCTACCTTCTGGTTGTCGTTTGCTGAAGTTAGGTGTTCAGTGCCTGATAGATAGGAAAGAGATTTTGTTCGAGAAGACTATGATTCCTGTTGTTCCAATTGAAGATGTTGCCATTATAACCATTTCCGCCAATTCTTCCAAGGTCTCCTCGAGAAGACCTGTTAGGATTACATCTACTCCAAGAATTGCTCCGCTGATAATCACTGTCCCTAGTCCTGTCCCATATGTCTCGGACAAAGCTGTCCCATGGCATTATGGTGTTGATGTGTACTATCATGGCATCAGACAAGATTTGAAAGATGAAGAGGCTGATCCCGATATTGATAAAATTGTCGGAACCAGCAAAATCACCCGAAGTGGAAGGTTCTTCTCTCCCGAGATTTCCCCTAAGACTGTCAACAAGCCTATTGTCATGCCATCTGTTGTTCCTGCTAGTACATCCACTACAGTTCCTGTTCTTACTCCAGTTATTACCCCTATCAGCGAATCGTATGATACCCGCGGCAAAGAGGTTGTAGGTGAGCCTTCCCGGACAGAGGAGCCTAAGAAAATTGTTGTGGAAGCCTCTAAGCAAGAAATAGAGGAAATACTGAAAATCATTAAGAAGAGCGACTACAATGTGGTCGAGCAGCTCGGGCAGACCCCATCAAAGATATCCATGTTGTCTCTGCTATTGTGTTCCGAAGCCCATGTGAAGGCTTTGATTGCATTTCTCAAGACTGCGTATGTGCCGCAGGAAACTTCAACTGATCAGTTCAAAGATTGTGTGGCCAGCCAGACTGTTGATAATGGGCTAGGTTTTTCAGATGCGGATTTAACACCAAAGGGAAGAAAGCATAATGATGCTCTGCATGTCTCGATTGAATGCAGGGGAACCACTATGGCTCATGTGTTGGTAGATACTGGGTCTTTACTAAATGTTTTGCCGAAGAAAGCATTAGATCGGTTGGATTGTGAGGGTTTAACTCTAAAGCCTAGTAACATTGTGGTAAGGGCTTTTGACGGCTCAAAGAGAATGGTCCACGGGGAGGTGGACATCCCTGTCAAAGTAGGTTCTCAGACTTTTGGGTCCACTTTCTATGTGATGGATATCAGGCCGTCATATTCTTGTTTGTTGGGTCGTCCTTGGATCCACGAGGCTGGGGCAGTTACTTCCACACTCCACAAAATGCAGAAGTATCCGGTGAAAGGAAAGATTGTCACATTGCGGGGTGAAGAAGAATATATGGTGAGTCACCTCAACTCCTTCCGCTACGTAGAGATGGACGGGTAATTCATCGAAACTCCTTGTTAGAATTTTGAAGATGTCCCTTAGATCTTGGCATCAACTGAAACTACTAGCAACAAACCTCCTTTGAAGATGGCTTCTCTCAAGGACGCCAGGGTCGTGGTTGAAAAAGGTGGGTGTGCCAATTGGGGTCAGCTCCCTGATTTCACTCATAAAACTAATAAATTTGGTTTGGGCTTTACTACAGGGGCTCAAAGGGCTGTTAGACGCGCCCGGGCTGGAGGACCTCCCCTACGCATCAGTAATCGTGGGATTAATGCAATTGAAGACAGTGAAGAGGACTCAGACATTGACAACTGGATCTACCCAACTACCAACGGTGGACCGAGTAACTGGACGGCTAGGGACTTTATACCTATTTCTTTTATTCTGCAGTAATTGTCTTACCTGTTTTAGATTTGTAACAAACAATTTGAAACTTTACGGCCCGGTTCCTTGCCCGAGGCACCTTGGCTTTGCTTGTGAGGGCTATTATTTGTCATTTCATCATCATTAATAAAGCATTGGACGTTTCTTGCATACAAATTTTGTGCTCTCTATTTTTCTTTTCTATTTTTCACTTTATCAAAACAGCTATTCTCTTACACACACTCACGTATCATAATGCAGATCCATATCCACTATGGATCCCATTGATAACAGCTCTGCTATTGCCAGTTATGACTTCGAAAATCCGATCAACCAAGCTGAGGACGAAGTTGAGGATGATTGTGAGGTGCCTGGAGAACTTGCTAGGCTACTACAGCAGGAAGAAAGGGCCATACAACCCCATGAAGAGCCGATTGAGAAAGTGAATTTGGGTACTGAGGAAGACAGAAAAGAGGTTAAAATAGGTGAAAATCTGGAGCTTAACGTCAAACAGAAGTTGATACAGATGCTACACGACTACATTGAGATCTTTGCTTGGTCTTATGAAGACATGCCTGGTTTGGACACTGATATTATGGTACATCGCCTGCCAACTAAAGAAGATTGTCCTCCGATTAAGCAGAAGGTCCTCCGTATGCGTCCCGAAATGTCAGAGAAGATCAAGGAAAAGGTCATGAAACAGTTCGACGCAGGATTCTTAGCTGTCACTTCTTATCCACAGTGGGTTGCTAACATCATTCCGGTACCTGAGAAGGATGGTAAGGTACTTATATGTGTAGATTACAGAGACCTGAACAGGGCAAGCCCCAAGGATGACTTCCCACTTCCTCACATTGACGTTCTGGTCGACAATACCGTGCAACACAAAATCTTCTCCTTCATGGATGGTTTCTCTAGCTACAACCAGATCAAGATGGCTTCTGAAGACATGGAGAAAACTACCTTCGTTACACAGTGGGGCACATTCTGCTACAAGGTGATGCCGTTTGGGTTGAAGAATACTGGGGCAACCTATCAGCGCGCCATGGTCGCTCTGTTCCATGATATGATTCACCATGAAATTGAAGTTTATGTTGATGACATGATAGCCAGGTCTCAGACTAAGGAAGAGCACCTTGATCATCTCCAGAATTTGTTTGAAAGGTTGAAGACATACAAGCTGAGGTTGAATCCGAACAAGTGCACCTTCGGGGTATGATCTGGTAAACTTCTGGGTTTTATCGTCAGTGACAAGGGTGTTCAGGTAGACCCTGCCATCATAAAAGCTATACAAGAAATTCCGGTTCCCCGCACGGAGAAAGAAGTTAGAGGTTTCTTGGGACGTCTGAATTACATCGCCAGGTTCATTTCACATCTGACTGCTACTTGTGAGCCAATCTTCAAGCTTCTGAAGAAAGATCAAGTGGTAAAGTGGAACGATGAATGTCAGACCGCTTTCGAAAGAATCAAAGAATACCTTCAAGAACCGCCAATTCTGATGCCTCCAATTGAAGGAAGACCTTTGATATTATACTTGACAGTGCTACACAATTCAATGGGGTGTGTGTTGGGGAAGCATGATGAGTTTGGTCGAAAAGAGCACGCAATATACTACCTTAGCAAAAAATTTACCGATTGTGAGACACGATACTCATTTCTCGAGAAAACTTGCTACGCTTTGGCATGGGCTGCTCGCCGACTGAGATAGTATATGATGACTCACACTACTTTGTTGATATCGAAGATGGATCCGATCAAGTATATTTTCGAGAAGCCCGCTCTCTCCGGAAGGATAGCAAGGTGGCAAATGATCTTAACTGAGTACGACATACAATATACAACCTAAAAATCATTCAAGGGGAGCGTATTGGCCGATCATTTGGCTCATCAAGCCGTGAATGACTACCAGTCCATGAATTTTGAGTTCCCGAATGAGAATATTATGTTAGTGACTGACTACGAAGAACCTGGACCGGATGAAGGACCTGAGGAGGGATCCCGATGGTCTATGTATTTTGATGGAGCCTCAAACACACTAGGTAACGGCATTGGCGCTATAATCATATTTCCCGAGGGCTGTCGGACTCCGTTCACCGCCCGATTATGTTTCAACTGCACCAACAACATGGCGGAGTATGAAGCGTGCATCATGGGTCTTTGAGCTGCTATTGACCTAAGGATCAAGTTCTTGAGCGTATTCGGGGATTCCTCTTTGGTGATAAGTCAGATCAAAGGCGAGTGCGATACGAAGCACCCGAATCTCATTCCTTACAAAGAGTATGTACTGACATTGCTCCCACACTTTAAGGAGGTAACTTTTGAACATTTCCCACGAGAGGAGAACCAGTTAGTGGACGTGCTAGCTACCATGTCTTCTATGTTCAAAGTTAGGTGGGACAATGAAGCTCCCCAGACTACCATTGAGAGGTTAGATGAACCAGCATACTGCTGTGAGATCGATACCGAAGAAGTGGCAGACAAACCCTGGTTTCACGAAGTCAAAAGGTATCTCGAGGCTCAAGAGTATCCCGAAGGGGCATCTGTCAATGATAAGATGTTTCTGAGAAGGTTCATTGCAAAGTTCTTCCTCAGTAATAGAATCCTCTATAAACGTAACCATGACTCCACACTACTATGGTGTGTAGACAAGAGCGAAGCAGAGAGGATCATGACATATCTACATGAAGGCACTTTCGGAACCCATTCTAGTGGACATACCATGGCTAAGAAGATCCTATGGGCAGGATATATTGGTCCACTATGGAAGCCGATTGCTATCAGCACTCTCGAACCTGTCATAAGTGCCAAATCTACGATGATAAGGTGCATGTGCCTCTGGTCCCCTTGAATGTCTTGACGGATCCTTGGCCCTTTGCAATGTGGAGCATCGACATGATCAGAGAGATCAGACCCACCGCTTCCAATGGACATCGTTTCATCTTAGTGGCCATTGATTATTTCACAAAGTGGGTTGAGGCAGCCTCTTTTGCTACAGTAACCAAGAACGTCATGGCGCGGTTTATTTGACACAATCTGAGTTGTCAATACGGTGTGCCAGAGAGAATTATTACTGACAATGGTACGAATCTCAACAACACAATGATCACTGAGCTCTGTAAACAGTTCAAGATACAGCATCATAACGCTTGTCCCTACCACCGAAGATGAATGGCGCTGTTGAAGCAGCTAATAAGAACATCAAGAAGATTGTACAGAAGATGACGGTGACATACAAATACTGGCATGAGATGTTACCATTTGCTCTTCATGGGTACCGTACCTAAGCACGGACGTCGACAGGGGAAATACCCTACTCTCTGGTATATGGCATGGAGGTAGTCCTACCCATCGAAGTCCAGATACCTTCTCTCAGGATTATGAAGGATGCGAGTTTGAACGAAGACGACTGTATCCAAACCTGGCTTGATCAGTTAAATCTAATCGATGAAAAGAGACTTACTGCTATCTGCCATGGTCAGACGTATCAAAAGCGAATGATCAAGGCTTTTAACAAGAAAGTCAGGCGTCAAGAATATCAAGTCGGGGATCTGGTGATCAAACGCATCATACTGCCGCAAGGTGATCCCAGGGGAAAATGGACCCCCATGTACGAAGGGCCATTTGTGGTTAAGAACATTTTCTCGGGAGGAGCTATGATTCTAGCCACCATGGATGGTGACGACCTTCCTCACCCTGTCAATGCAGACATAGTGAAAAGATACTACGCATAATCAAAGACCCGCTAGGTCGACTGGCCTAGGAAAAAATAAGGGCTTCCTGGCGAACCAAAAGGTTTCAGGCAAAAGTAAGGGATGAAAATGAAAAATCCGTACATCCGGCAAGTCGAAAACCCGAAAGGGCGGCTTGGGCAAAAAAAGGTATCCCGGGGGATTCAAAACCCGAAAGGGCAATCCAGGAAAAAGTTAGGGATTGAAGCGTATCACTATGTCTAATTGGATCATCTTGCGGCCAGACTTCGGTATCGACTATCAAGCTCAGACGGTGCCAATCAATCTGATCAACCTTCGGCCAAGTAGCAAAGAGATGAGACGCTTGAAGATATAAAGGCAATAGGAAATTTGGAACCCAATGGGGTCGTTTCACATAGCTGTTTTTATTTCCTTTACAAAAATCGTATAATTCCTATCTTTCGGCGGTGTTCTCTTACTAGGACGTCAGCCTCCTTATACAAAACGCCTATTACAGGCCAATTTCAAAATCAATACAAGTCATTTTTACAAAACTTCAATTTGTTTTTTTTCTTTTTCTGTTTTGTTTTGCAAGAACGTCCAATGATTTATTTTTGATATATGCATTTGAAAATGATTGCTGCTCATAAATATTTACATAAGAAACAAAAGACAATTACTCATAATTCCATAAATAGGAAAAAACAAGAAGTACCGAACCTTACAGTTTCTCTGCCCAGCAGGTACCGGGATAGAGCCAGCTTTGGAACATGATTATCAGTACATACACTCCCCACAGAGTAAAAGTATCCAAAGGCATCGATGTAAGCTTTCCCGAAACAAGACGTAACTATGCCCAACTGAGGTTCGTAATCGCAGGCGAGTCAATAAATCTTATCCCCCAAGCAGAGTTTATTTCTACAGATATAGAAGCTCAATCTCCAACAGAGCTCATCACTTCCAGCAATGGAATTTCATCCCCAACTAAATTTGTTCCTCCAGATCAGCAGGTCTACCAACAGAGTATCCCTTCCCCCAAAGTTTGGTCCCCGCAGAGTTATTTCTCCAGCATCTCTTCCCGACAGAATATTCGTAAGTCTCCAGCAACCGTCAGAGATTTATTTTCCCAGACACGAGCATACCCCGATAGCATTTCATTAACATACATCATGACATACACATACATATCATATACAGCATAATCTCATTTATTTTGAGAACATCATCCCACCCTACATTTCATGCATCGCATACAACTAACCTTAATATCTTTTGCAAGAAAAGACGATTAGCTTCAACGAATCCAGCAGTTATACATATCACATCTACAGACAACTAATGGAAACTCAGTTCCCGAAATCAAACGGGTTAACTAATCTACATTATCATATCAAAGTAACCTTACCCCGGTTCCTCCTGAAGTTTTACACAAACTTATAACCTTACCCAGGTTCCTCCTGAAGTTTTACACAAACTTATAACCTTACCCCGGTTCATTCTGAAGTTTTACACGAACTTATCACGAGGTAACCTTACCCCGGTTCCTCCTAAAGTTTTACACAAACTTATAACCTTACCCAGGTTCCTCCTGAAGTTTTACACAAACTTATAACCTTACCCAGGTTCCTCCTGAAGTTTTACACAAACTTATAACCTTACCCAGGTTCCTCTTGAAGTTTTACACGAACTTATCACAAAGAAACCTTACCCAGGTTTCTTCTCACAGCCCTACTATCCAGGATTTTCATATCGAAGTAACCCTACTACCCAGGTTCCTTCTCACGGCCCTACTATCCAGGCTTTTCATATCGAAGCAGCCCTACTACCCAGGTTCCTTCTCACATCCCTACTATCCATGATTTTCATATCGAAGTAACCCTACTATCCAGGTTCCTTCTCACAAACCTACTATCTAGGCTTTCATATCGAAGTAACCCTACTATCCAGGTTCCTTCTCACAGCCCTACTATTCAGGATTTTCATATCGAAGCAACCCTACTATCCAGGCTTTTCATATCAAAGTAACCCTATTACCCAGGTTCCTTCTCACAGCCCTACTATCCAGGCTTTTCATATCAAAGTAACCCTACTACCCAGGTTCCTTCTCACAGCCCTACTACCCATGTTCCTTCTTACAGCCCTACTATCCAGGCTTTTCATATTGAAGTAACCCTACTATCCAGGTTCCTTCTCACAGCCCTACTATCCAAGCTTTCATATCGAAGTAACCCTACTACCCAGGTTCATTCTCACAGCCCTCCTATCCAGGCTTTTCATATCGAAGAAACCCTACTATCCAGGTTCCTTCTCACGGCCCTACTATCCAGGCTTTCATATCGAAGTAATCCTACTATCCAGGTTCCTTCTCACAACCCTACTATCCAGGCTTTTCATATCGAAGTAACCTTACTATCCATGTTCCTTCTCATAACCTTACCTTTCTTTTCTCTTATCTCCAGACAGCAGTCCACAACACTAAGACCTGGACTTGATCAAACCCGATTGGTTTCGCATTTCCCCAGTAAGTTGTGGTGCAGCCTGTACACTGACCAGATATGCATTTCACCTCTGAAGTTAATTCCCTAGTAGAGTAACGGACAACTGAAGCTCCTAAAATTCTATATCTCCCAAGACAAATACCAATATTCCTCAGTAGATTCCTCATCAACAACAGGAACAGGAACTCTCATCGAAGGAATGTCTCAGGAAATCAACATTATCTAGATGGAATCTTTAAGCCCATCCCCGACGACTCTCCGTCATATCACCCAGGATGGAATCTTTAAGCCCATCTCCGACAAATCTTCTATCATCAACCTCCAAATTGCATCTGTAAGCCCATTCCCGATATCACAAATCAAGTGCCACTTCATGTGAGTGCAAATTTCTGGGCACTTTAGTGTTCAATCATATTCCACCTTCAGATCACGAAAGGCAGACAACCAATCTACATCCTCAGGTTTAAGAAGATTGAACAGGGGAAGCTGTTGTACCCCAAAATTTTCCCTCTCATTTTACTCAACACATGTCCATTAAGATCCTCAATTTGCCCAAGGTTACCCAAGAGTTGACCAGACAAACTCTCTCCTAAGGTAGTGTACCTCAAATTAGGGTTCTTATTTTCATCAAGATGTGTGAACCACAAAAGACTCAAATGATTTCCATGGTCTTAATATGTTCCCAAGATCATCCATGCCAAAGTTCAGGCCTTGCATAAGAAGTTTGCTCAGTCAACTGCTCAAATGCTTGAGAATCGACTGTATTAGGTCAAAAGTCAACTGTGGCCCACATACAGTCAAACCTCAATATTTTTGGTCAACATCAACATTTTGAAGTGACTTCCATCATTTGATCAAGGGTTGATCATGATTCCTCAAGGATTGCTCCAAATTCATCAAAACCCAAAAGTTGCTAAATTAGGGTTTTGTAGGAAAAGTCAACCCAACTTTGACCAAGCATAACTTCTTCATACATTATCAGAAAATTTCCATCCAAGTCTCATTTTGAAGAGGATGCAATTCCCTAAAATTAATATTCAACCCACAAGTTCAAAATATGCACGCATCAAAATATAGGAATTTTTACATTATTGGTCCCTTTAAAAAGTCAACAAAAACACCTTTTGGGTCAAAGCTTCATACATGAACATGGAAGATACAATTGAGGTGAAACCAAAAGGGTTGGTTAGGGAACATCCTAAGATTTCTAAAAAGTCCAAGAACCCCCTCCTAGGATTAAAATTGAGAGAGATATGCATTGTCAAAGTTGGCAATTTTTGGAAAATTGTCAAAAGTCAACATTGATCAAATTTACATTTTTTCCAAAGGGGCCCATGTTTTCTTGCTTGAAAAATGTTTCTAATAGGGCTCACGACCCCTGAGCTTTTCCACCTATTATTTTATTACTTTTATCATTTATTTTGATTTTTTTATTCATTTAAATCAAAATAAATCAAATTAAATAGTAAAATAATAAAAGCAAATCAAATCTTGGGATTTTTGTGCACATTTGGAGTCTATGTACAGCTAGCATGATGATCAATTTGTGCAAGACTCATTAGGGTTGGAAAAGATTGGATTGAAGCTTGTTTTAGAAAGATATCATACAAAAGCAAATCAAATCCAATTTCCATTATTTCTCAAGATTCATGCCAATTTTATTGACTTAATTCAGTCTACTATATGTATACAACAATTACAGATCAAAAGAAAGTGGTTAGTAGTCGTGAAAACAAAAAACAAAGTTCCAAAAAAGTGACAAAAAATGCTGGATCGTTTTTGCATTTAGAGATCAATTCAGACCATTCCAGCGCTGCTAATCGATTCTTGGACCTTCACAGAAGCCAATTGGATCATTTGCAAGGCTTGAAACACCCAGAAACGCGCGTAATTGCTCTCACGGTTTTCCCTTAAACTCAAAATCGATTACTGTATTCATGGCATCTTTAGCATGTTTAAGTCATATATTTGTAATCCTATTCATGTTTGCAAGCTAACTGTATTATTTAATTGCGTTTTTGAAGCCTCTACATGTCGTTGCCATTGTTAGGGTTTATGTTTTCAATTTAGGGCTTTCTTACACAGGTGAAATTAGCCAAAAAGAAGGATACCAGGGTGTTCACGAGATCACCACGTATGAAGCTATGTAATTAGAAATCATTTATCGTGTGTATTATGCATATTTGAAATTTGCAGGGGCTATAGCTACAGACTTGTGTCTGTAGGTAAAAGTCTTTTCCCTAAAACGACGGATGAGGAAGAAGAAGAAGACAACGTGTCCAATCATCATCGGATCATTTAAAAGCTGGTGCATTTTTTTTGTTTATTCATTAATCCATTTGTTTATTATATAACATATTTTATTTGCATTGTATTAACAACAAGAGCGCGTAGAACAGATGGCAAGCAAGCATAGTGGAAAGGGTAGAGGACCTGGGTTCGATCTCAGGTCCCAGCAACGCTTATTTTCCTATTTTCTAAACGCATATTGCATGCACTTCTTATCAAAGGGTCTAACATACTCCAACAACATCCAGCCACTGGATCTAACATGCCTTCAGATCCCTCGTTCCAGCAATGAGGGACTATGGTGCGCCCCTAGGTCAGCGATATAAGACACCAAAGGTTGACTGGGCTTGGAGTGTTTATGGGCCAAGAATTTCAATTCCACACCCCGCCTTCAGCGATTCATCACAGGCCCATTTGGTTATTATTTATTATTTTCTTTAATTTCTTTTCTTTAATCATTTTCCTTTTTTTTTAATTAATACAAATTATTATTTTTATTAATTACAAAAGGATCTCTTTTTTTTCTTAATAAATATTTTTTTGAATTAATTAGATTAATTAATCTAGGGTAATTTAATCTTATTTTTTAATTAAGAATAATTAGAATTAGGGTTTTAAATTTTACATAATTTAATTAATTTTCTTTAAAAAATACATCAAAAATCATTTTTTTCTCATAAATATTTATTCCTTTAATTAATTAGGTGATTTAGAAAATTAGGTTAATCATCTTTTTATATTTAAAACAAATTAGAAATTAGGTTTAATTAATTTGCAATTAAATATTTTCTCAAATAAAAATCCACAAAAGCACTTTTTTCTCTCAATTAGGGTTTTAGGTTATTTCAATTGTCCTCGCATTTAATTTGCCGCGCGCTTGTTAATTATTTGTCCATTATTTTGTAACTGTTCAGGGTTTGTAATAGTTAACCTAGGATTTTTATTTACTATTTAAATCCCCGATTTTTGGTTATGTAATTAATTCCCCTCCCCAAAGCCTTGTAATAGCTAGGTTTATTTTTCGCACTTTAAATTCCCGCAATATATAACTGTCTAGATGCATGGCTAATAGGATTGTATGAAAAGAATGCTTGAAATTTAAAACGGTAGATCACCTAATGTGCAAAGACTACATAACTGAGAAAAGCTCACTCGCACATGATCACTCCTATGGTTTGCCTCACTCTGTTTGCCTTCGGTAAACAGTCATTAAGCATAGGAAAATTTAGTGGTCGCCCTCCAGTCTAAAAGATCAAAATGTACCATTCGAATGTTGCCTCGGAAATGTTGCTTCGGAAAGATATTAAGACTCTAGGGTTACTACTAAAGTTTTCTCACTATTGCTTTGGTGATTGTACTTGTCCCTTTCGAATGTCCCCTACAACTCCAACGACGGTGCTACCTACTCATTAATAGTAAGATATCACTGTCTATAGGAAATAGAACGAACAAACCTTTTTTCGAGTAGGTAGAATCTTAGGTACTTGCTCAATGAAAACTTTTCACACAAACACCTTTCAAAACCAATTTTCAAAACAAACTTCGTCACATCCTTGAGGACTGATACAAGGGTTATCATGAAGCAAAAAAATTTCAAGACAAACACGCACAAGCAATTTGAAAAAATGAGCAAGTACCTAAGAGCCCATAGATAACTACGGATAGAAACGGTGCTAACACCTTCCCTTTCTATAATCTACCCCCCATACTCAGGAAATCTCGAAAAAAGGTTTTTTCTGTTCTTTTTCCTTTTCCATGATTGGATGACATAAAAGTCAGTGGTAACTCTTGCTTACCGCAACATTTTGCAAACAAAAAACGCAAAACGCAAACTAGTATTAAACAGTCGGTTCTGCCACCGTATCACATATCCCTTATTTCTTCTATCATTGAGATTAGTCGAAAAAACACATTTCCTATATTATTATCATCATTAGATTCTTCGTCGCTTGAGGATTCAACATCACTTCCCCAAGCCACATACACTTTCCTAGGTTTGTCATGACTCTTGAGTTGATTCCTATTTTTCTTTTTTTGTCAAAGTCTGAGTCATCCTCTTTGGGTATTTCTTCCTTAGATGATGTAGTTTTTATTTTGGACTCAATGCTTCTTTTTTTGATCACCTTTTTATTTTTCTTACTCACATACTTGTGATACCTTTTGACAAATAAACTCATCTATTCGTCTTCCAAGTTATAGTTATCATCAACCTCTCTATTATAATTGTAATGCTCTTTCTTTGAGGACTTTGAGCTTGAATACATGAGATCTTTATGATTCATTGCTTCCTCCTTAGTAGTTTCTTTTTCTTTCTTCTTCTTTTTCTCAGGATTCTTTTCATATTTGTCCAAGCAATTAAGATCTTGATCATGTTCTTCTAATTTTCCAATCAAAAGGCTGAGATCAAGTGTTGCAAGATTATTAGCTTCCTTGATCGAGGTGACCTGTGGTTTCCAATTTCTAGTAAGACATATCAACACCTTATTAGTACCAATAGTATTGGAAATAGGATTGCCTGGTAAATTTAAACGATTAATAAGATGAGAGAACCTCTTTTTCATTTGAGCAATGGTTTCCCATTGCTTCATGCGAAAGAGTTCAAACTCTTGATTAAGTGTATTAATTCTAGCTTGTTTAACCTCATTAGTTCCATCATAGGTAACTTGTAGAGCATCCCACATAGTTTAATGGCTTGACAATGGGAAATGCGATAGAACTCATGAACACCGAGTGGGGATATAACGATGTTTTTTGCTTTCCAATTGCAACACTACTTTCTCATCTTCTCATCCCATAAGTTTTCCGGCTTTGGTACGGTAACACCATCAACAATATATCTAACCGGTGTTGGACCATTTATAATGTCTTCCCAAACACCTTTGTCATATGATTTGATATGAATATGCGTACAAGATTTTCCAATAACTATATTTTTCTCCCGTTAAAATTGGGGCTCTTTTATAATCCACTTTAGGTTCGTAAGCCATTTTCTAAAAAGTATCGAAGCCAGAATGAACTAGGCTCTTAATGCCACTTTTTAGATGACGACAACAATATCTAGAGGGGAGGGGTGAATAGATACCCCTTTTAAAAATATCCAAATAAAATTTTGTTTGGAAAAAAGCTTTATCAAAGTACGATTCAGAAGCTTTTTCAAATTGTCTTTTATACGAATGTTATCTAGAAAACCTGATATGCAAACCATAAATAAAAAATAATATGGAATGAGAAAGATTATGTGAATTAATAACCTTCAATAACTTTGCAACTTATTTCGGTTTAATCAATTTAAATTAGCAAGGTTATTTCAAATGGCAATATTAAAAGAACAAGTTAAGTCAATTTATCAAACACTTGGTGTGCAAGTGAATTTTCAGAATTTTTCCTTTGATTGTGTTGATACACAAAACCACTTATAATTAAAAGTGATTATAAGCTATATCAACACTTGAATTAAAAATCAAAATTCATTAGGAAAATTCTTACAATTCGAATGATAACGCAATGTTATTTGATAAATCGAACAATGAAAATCAAAGAAAGTGAAAACAAAAATAAAAGTGACATGAGGAATTTGTCTTCACAGTTCCCCATTGTCATCCTTATGTGTGGGTACGTCTGCGCCTAATTCCAATGGAATTAGGATAATTCTTACTATGCAAATTTGTTGATACAAGATAAGTGTTCAAGAGAAACCTCACAAACCATAAGTTTGTTGTTGATTCAACCCATTCTCTTTCCTTGATATTGAGAGAGACCAAGAAACAATAGACGAGAAATTACTATCTAGATCTTGCTACACTTTTTCATTCTATATATCCAAAGCTTTCGCACATTATCAATCTCAAACTATTGCAATACAAGACTTTGATTCTTTCTGGTCCTCAAGGTTACATCCTTGCAAATATTTCAAACACTTCAAGGTTCCTTGCAAAGATTTTAAGCACTCAAAGGTTGTTAACTTTACCGAAATTACCTCTCGAACGTCTTACACGAAAACCCCAAAAATAACCAATGATCTTGGAGGACAAACTCGAGGTTTTTCCTGGATGAAAACCCCTATAAATCTCCACCCAATACACAATTTGACACTATTAATCCTCGTCTAAATGGAACCCTAGCGGAACATCGTTACAATGTAATGTTAGTGTGTACATATAGATTCAAGGTTGAAGATGAAGAGAGAAATGGGATAATTTTATGGTTTTCAACACTTATGAAGGATGCGTGAATGGGTATTTATAGTTTTGAGACTTTTTGGACAAGAAGGATAAATTTGGGATTAAAAGAGTTAAAAAATTGATCACTTAAACAGTATGTGTCAACCTAAGGATTGTATTTGTCGACACATATGTGATTTTGAACAGGATGTGTCGACCTATAAAGATCCATGTGTCGACCAAAAATTTACAGAAGCTACAGGCTTTAAAAGATAGCAAATGTGTCAACCTGAAAAGTGGATGTGTCGACACATAAAATAAGAATTTCTGGAATTTCTGAAAAGCTTCAGTACGTTTCGACCTGGAATGATACATGTGTCGACCTAAGACTTACAAAACCTTACTAAATTTAAAAATGAGTTAAATGTGTCGACAGAAAAGGAGGATGTGTCTACACATACAAAGAAAATATGACCAAATGCAGATTTTTAGTGAAATGACTCAATTTTAAGGTAACTTTTAATCATTCCCAAATAACCTAAGACTTCCCAATGATCAAAGTGCCATACTAAACTCATAGATGATATTTAATAGATAAATGCAAGACTCTCATATTTATTAGATCACTCAAAACACTTAAGGGACCAAGTTTCACTCACACATTATTTGTCCTGATGTTTCTTCAATCAGTGTTAAAGGAGAGATTTCTTGAGATTTAGCAGAAGCTCTGTTGCTTCTAAGATTAGGCACATTGGCTTAACTCCCGACATATGACTTCTTTTCTATTTGACTTCCTTTGATCAAAATAGATTCTGAATATCCATCATGAAGGTGTAAAAAACACAAGAAAGGGGGGGGGGGGGGGGTTGAATTGGGTTTTGCAAAATTAATTATTTTTATGGTGAAAAACCAAGTAAGCTTAGAATATAAAATAGTAAATAAACACAATGATTTTTATCCTAGTTCGCTGTTAACTAAGCTACTCCAGTCCACCCTTCTAAGAATGATTTCTCCTTAAACAAGGACTTAATCCACTATAACCAAACTGATTATAGAATAACACACAACAAGTCTGATCAACCTTATTGGCACCCACAATAAGTCCTTAGATGCTTATTGTAAATCCACTCAATCCATAACAATCGTCATCTGGAGTTAAGACCTTTACTCGGTCTCTCAAGGTAACATTCAACAACAATTGAGTACTTTCAGTGTATTACATATTTTCTTCTTGTAAGCAGATTACACATACTTTCCAATACAATGAAGATCACCTAAGTGTTCTACTGCAAGATACGAGCAACAATCCTTTCTTATTTACAAAAATATACACAGATGATTTCTCTAGAGTTTTCACAACACTTTGGTGTAGTGTTGTTGAGCTTGATTTGAACTGATATATTTGTTATTGTAAGGTAGTTTTTTTACTTTTCTTCAGCTTCCAAGTCTTCCTTTTATAGATTGTAAAAGAGATACATTGAAAGGGTAAAAAGGTAAATCAGAAATCTAGTTGTTTGTCTTCAACATTTATAATGAGAGTAGTGACTTTCAAGTACAAAAGAACCGTCCTTGCACCATCCTAGAAGAGTAGAGGTCACAGTCACTTTATGTACCTTTTGTACACTATCAAACGTTAACCATTCTGAAATTTTCTTCTTGATATACATAGGCTTATAATATTTGAATGTTGAGCTTTGAAGCTTGTTGTAGAAGAATATTTCTTCAGCCTTAGAACCTAAGTCTTGGAGTCTTCAGAACTTGTCACATAGAACCTTGTCTTCAGAGTCTTCAGCACTTGGTTGTAAGAACTTCCTTTTCTTCAGATCATTAGAACTTGTTCAGCATAACCTTGTACTTCATAATCTTCAGAACTTGTAACACACATAAGTAAAGCTTTAGAAGGCCTCCAAAGCTAAACCACAAAGCCACAATTATAACTTCTTGTACCAACGTTCCTAAGACACGTTGCAGAAGATCAGTTCAGAACCTTGACTTTACCAAAACATGTAACCACATGTTTTCTTCCATAGTGTATATTTAGAACCTGATGATGTCATATACCTTATACCAAAGTTAGAACATTATAGCAGCAACTACACACTAGAAGAAACCATTAGTGTATACAATTTTTCTCTAAGATAACATGTGCAGTTTGTAATGCCCCAGTTTTAATTATTTGATTTATTTAATTGGGAATTTATTTTATTAGAATTAATAAAATAAAAAGAATTATTTATTTTGGAATATTTGAAGAAAATAAAAGAAATAAGAAAATATTGGGTTTTTAAGTTATTGGGCTTGGATGTCGTTAGTAAAGAGTGGGGGTGCAAAAGAAATAAGGATATATATTGTGGAACTTAAGTTATTTCTCACTTTTCACGATAAAACAGAATTTGGAGATATTTGGGATTGGAGCTCTGAAGAACGAAGAACAATCGCTCAAGAGTTCAAAGCTGCAATTTGATAAGGTAAGGGGGGCTACTACTCGATTTACTTTTTCTTATGGGTTTAGGTACGGTTGATTTTGGATAATCGTAGGGAGAAACCCCAATTTTTAGATGTTCTTAGGGATCAATAACCTTAGGGTTGAACCTTGTTAGAAAAGGTTTAGGTTCCCAAATTTTATGAATCAATTAGGGATTTTAGGTTCCTATGGTGGATTTGGAGTGTATTTGTATGATCGAGAGTTTCCCTTAGGTAATTCTAGGGATAACCTCAATGTTGTTAGGATTTCCCTAAAGGACGGGTAATATGTAACTTAAGGTCAATTTTATAAAACTTGTTGTTGATGAAAGAATTGTTGATAAAATAGGATGTTTTGAGACGAAAATTCTGAGTTGTGTATGATTTGAAAAATAAGACCTTAAGTGAAGTAATACTGTTCTTAAGATTGGAAATTGACTAACTTAGAAGGGAATTGTGTTTCCAATTGATGTGTTGCTTTGAGTTATGCAAAATTGATGTTGTTACGTACCGAAATGCATGTTTTGGCTGGTATTTTTCGTGTTTGGTTGCTGTTCTGAGCATGCTGCAGGTACAGGAATATTTTGTACGCGCTCATCAACACGGGCCATGTTGCTGCACACGGGCACCCGTGTTGATCTTCTGTATTGGTAAAAATAATGTGTTTCTGGACACATTTCCACACGGGCCGTGTTGCTGCACACGGGCACCCGTGTTGACCTCCTGTGTTGGCTTCTGAATTCTGTTTTCTGTGCATGCTGTTATGTACGGAATTGATTCTGTTTTGATGTGCAGTGTTTTATATGTTTTGAATATGCTGCTTATTGATTTCCTAGTGTTGTTGATACTTGTATCGAATAACGTTTGTATGTTATGATACCAACACTACGTAGATTTTATTGTCATGCTTTGAGATGATGTTATCAAGCATGAATTATGATATAACTCGATATGATTGGTTGATGTTTAATAGTATGCTGAGTGATTACATGCTATCCATATCCTGTTATGATTGATGTTGTTGATGTTGCATGATATGTTTTATTGATGTTAATAGTATGCTGAGTGTTACATACTTTACATATCATGTTGCATTTGTTAATTCCCATTGTGTGGAATTAACATGGTGGCCAATATACGTGTCCACGATTTAATGGAACGTTGAGGTGGTAGCCGTGTCCGCGATATAATGGAACGGTGAGTTGTCCGTGACCCGAGATATAATGGGGCGGTAAAATGGTACCACATGCATGGGTGTGTTGCATTATATTGAATATAACATGAATGGATGATTTTCCAATGTTGTATTTAATTGATTGTATGCATGTATTGTTGCTGAATTGTTAATGATGTTTGATGTTAATTATAAGTATGAAAAGTAATATATTATGAATATATGAATTGTAAAGGTTTTCGTAAACTATGAAACATGCTAACTGTTTGGGTGATGCTTATGGTTTTTCTGAATTGATTGTTATGAACGTATAACCAAATGCATAGTTGAGATGCTCACCCTTAATGTTGAACATTTCAGATTGAGGAGCTTCGTTCAGGTGCTTGGCGAAGGCTTGTTGTTTCTAGTTATTTCTGTTTAAGTATTGTCCGGGTCATGCTCTGATAGTTGTAACTCCGGGAACGTTTGTTTGTCGAGCTGCTTTAGTCAGACTCGTTTATTTCCTTATGTTTGTTATAATATGATGTTGATATATTCCAGGTGTTAATCCCTGATGATTTTGAAAATATTATAACATTGGTTTTGTTAATTAAATTATTCCGCTGTGTAAACATGTATGAGTTGCTTCTATGTTATGCATGACAGGAACTTTGTTTTTTTTATTAAAAAGAGAATTGTGGCATCCTCGTTAATACATGTACTCTGAAAGTATGTTTTATTTAAAATCGCGAAATTTTATGCGGGGTTTTAGAGGGTGTTACAATAGTGGTATCAGAGCATAGTTGGTCGTTGCGACCAGAGTCTGGAGTCAGTCATTCCTTTTGTATGCGACTAGTGTAAGGAAACACTGTCGATACTGTATTCTGATGAGGAGTATGCTACTAAGTTCACTGAGCTGGCAAAGTATTATGCACACTACAACAATGATGAGGCTGGAGAATTCTCTAAATGTATCAAATTTGAGAATGGTCTCCGAGATGAGATTAAGCAGGGAATCAGGTACCAGCGTATTCGTAGATTTTCTGATCTGGTGGATTGTAGCAGGATCTTGGAAGAAGATATTACCAAGACTAGGTCGTCTCACTCTCGTGGGGCTGTTGATAAAAGAGGAAAGCAACATATGGACCGTGGCAAGCCATATGGTAGAGGTAACCAGAAATCAGGTGGATGGAAAAGGCCTAGTGGGGGAGATTCTAAGGCTCCTATCAGATGCTACAGGTGTGGTGAGTTTGGTCATCATATTCGAGATTGCAAGAGTGATGAGAAGAAGTGCTATAAATGTGGAAATACTGGTCATTTGTCTATTGATTGCAAAGGGAAGTCTGTTACTTGTTACAATTGTGGCGAAGAAGGTCACATTCGTTCTCAGTGTCCTAAACCTAAGAAGGATCAGTCAGGTGGAAAAGTGTTCGCTTTGTCTGGATCTGAGACTACTCCAGAGGATCGATTGATTAAAGGTACGTGTTTTATTCATGGCACACCTTTAGTTGCAATTATTGATACTGGTGCAACTCATTCTTTCATTTCTTTGGATTGTGCTGAGAGGTTGAAACTGGACATATCTGATATGCGAGGTAGCATGGTTATTGATACTCCTGCATCGGATTCAGTGACAACTTCACTTGTATGTAGGAATTGTCCTATTGAGATTTTTGGTAGAGGTTTCGGTATGGATTTAGTGTGCCTACCGCTTGAACAACTTGATATTATCCTTGGGATGAACTGGTTGGAATTCAACCGGGTTCATCTGAACTGTTTTGCTAAGACGGTGATTTTTTCCAAAAGCAGTTGGTGTCGAGAATTTGACTATGACTGCTAGGCAGGTACAAGAAGCAATGGAGGAAGGTGCTACTGTGTTTATGTTACTTGCTTCGTTAGATGCAACAGGAAAGGTCAAGAGTAGTGAATTTCCAGTGGTGTGTGAATTCCCAGAAGTCTTTCCAAATGATGTTGGTGAGTTACCTCCTGAGCGAGAGGTGGAATTTTCTATAGATTTGATTCCTGGTACGAGACCGGTGTCGATGGCACCATATCATATGTCTGCATCTGAGTTGGCAGAATTGAAGAGTCAGTTGGAAGATTTACTGGAGAAGAAGTTTATTCGTCCAAGTGTTTCGCCTTGGGGTGCTCCGGTATTGTTGGTTAAGAAGAAAGAAGGTTCTATGAGACTGTGTGTTGATTACAGGCAATTGAACAAAGTAACCATTAAAAAATCGGTATCCTTTACCGAGGATTGATGATTTAATGGATCAGCTAGTTGGAGCCAGTGTATTCAGCAAGATTGACTTGAGATCTGGATATCATCAGATTCGTGTGAAAGCGGAAGATATTCAAAAGACTGCTTTTCGAACGAGGTATGGGCATTATGAATATTCTGTTATGCCGTTTGGAGTTACTAATGCGCCTGGTGTTTTCATGGAATATATGAACAGGATTTTTCATCCGTATCTGGATAAGTTTGTTGTGGTTTTTATTGATGACATTCTGATTTATTCCAAGAATGACGAAGAGCATGCGGAACATCTCAGAATTGTGTTAGAGTTGTTGAAAGATAAGAAGTTGTATGCAAAGTTGTCCAAATGTGAGTTCTGGCTGAATGAAGTTAGTTTTCTTGGACATGTGATTTCTAAGAATGGTATTGCAGTGGATCCTACAAAAGTAGAAGCAGTATCTCAGTGGGAAGCGCCGAAGACTGTTTCTGAAATCAGAAGTTTTCTTGGTCTTGCAGGTTATTACAGAAAGTTTATCGAAGGATTCTCAAAGTTAGCATTGCCGTTGACGAAGTTGACTCATAAAGGACAAGCGTTTATTTGGGATTCTGATTGTGAGAAAGGTTTCCAAGAATTGAAGCGGAGATTGACTAGTGCTCCTATTCTGATTTTGCCGAATCCGGTGGAATCTTTTGTGGTTTATTGTGATGCGTCTCTGATGGGATTAGGTGGTGTTCTAATGCAGAATCAACAGGTAGTTGCGTATGCTTCGAGACAGTTGAAGGTTCATGAAAGGAACTATCCTACTCATGACTTAGAGTTAGCAGCAGTTGTGTTTGTCTTGAAATTGTGGAGACATTATCTGTATGGTTCGAGATTTGAAGTGTATAGTGATCATAAGAGTTTGAAGTATCTTTTCGATCAGAAAGAGCTCAATATGAGGCAAAGAAGGCGGTTGGAATTTCTCAAAGATTATGATTTTGGTTTGAATTACCATCCTGGTAAGGCAAATGTGGTTGCAGATGCTTTGAGCAGGAAATCCTTGCATATGTCTATGATGATGGTTCGTGAATTGGAGTTAATTGAACAATTCCGAGATTTGAGTTTAAATTGTGAAAGTACTCCGAAGTGTGTTCGTTTGGGTATGTTGAAACTTACTAGTGGTATTCTAGAAGAGATCAGGATCGGGCAGAAATCTGATGTTAATTTAGTTGATAAATTGACATTGATCAACCAAGGTCAAGGTGGTGAGTTTAGAACTGATGAGAATGATGTTATGAGATTTGGCGATAGAGTTTGTGTTCCTGATGTTGCAGAAATCAAGAAGAGTATATTAGAGGAAGGACATCGCAGTGGGATGAGTATTCATCCGGGTGCCACGAAAATGTATCATGATTTGAAGAAATTGTTTTGGTGGCCGGGAATGAAAAAGGAAATAGCTGAATTTGTGTATGCATGTTTAATCTGTCAGAAATCGAAGATTGAGCATCAGAAGCCGTCTGGATTTATGCAACCGATGTTTATTCCAGAATGGAAGTGGGATAGTATTTCTATGGATTTTGTATCCGGGTTGCCGAGGACTCCTAAGAATTGTGAAGCGGTATGGGTTGTTGTGGATAGACTGACTAAGTCTGCTCATTTTATACTGGTGCGAATGGATTACTCAATGGAGAGATTGGCACAGTTGTATATTGAGAAAATAGTGAGTTTGCATGGAGTTCCTTCTAGTATTGTGTCAGATAGAGATCCGAGGTTCACTTCGAAATTTTGGGAAGGATTGCAGAAGGCTTTGGGTACTAAACTAAGGTTGAGTTCAGCTTACCATCCTTAGACTGATGGACAGACGGAGAGGACGATTCAATCGTTAGAAGATTTATTGCGTGCTTGTGTTTTAGAGAAGGGTGGAGCTTGGGATAGCTATTTGCCATTGATTGAATTTACTTATAACAATAGTTACCATTCGAGTATTGGTATGGCTCCGTTTGAGGCATTGTATGGTAGACAGTGTAGAACGCCTTTGTGTTGGTATGAATCTGGAGAGAGTTCAGTAATTGGGCCAGAGATTGTTCAGCGGACTACTGAAAAGATCAAATTGATTCAAGAGAAGATGAGAGCTTCTCAGAGTCGTCAGAAGAGTTATCATGACAAGAGGAGAAAGAATTTAGAATTCAGTGCTGGAGATCATGTGTTTATGAGAGTTACTCCGATGACGGGTATTGGTCGAGCGTTGAAATCTAAGAAGTTGACTCCGCGTTTTATTGGTCCGTTTCAGATTACGGAAAGAGTTGGAGAAGTTGCTTATCGTATTGCTTTACCTCCGAGACTTGCGAATTTGCACGATGTTTTTCATGTTTCTCAGTTGAGGAGATACATTCCAGACCCATCTCATGTAATCCAAATAGATGATGTACAGGTGAGAGATAACCTGACAGTAGAAACATTGCCTATGAGGATAGAAGATCGGGAAGTGAAACAGTTAAGGGGTAAAGAGATAGCATTAGTGAAGGTTGCTTGGGGAGGTCCAGCAGATGGAAATATCACTTGGGAACTGGAGAGCCAGATGAAAGAGGCTTATCCGGAACTGTTCGTCTAAGGTATGTTTTCGAGGACGAAAACTCTTTTAGTGGGGGAGAGTTGTAACGCCCCAGTTTTAATTATTTGATTTATTTAATTGGGAATTTATTTTATTAGAATTAATAAAATAAAAAGAATTATTTATTTAGGAATATTTGAAGAAAATAAAAGAAATAAGAAAATATTGGGTTTTTAAGTTATTGGGCTTGGATGTCGTTAGTAAAGAGTGGGGGTGCAAAAGAAATAAGGATATATATTGTGGAACTTAAGTTATTTCTCACTTTTCACGATAAAACAGAATTTGGAGATATTTGGGATTGGAGCTCTGAAGAACGAAGAACAATCGCTCAAGAGTTCAAAGCTGCAATTTGATAAGGTAAGGGGGGCTACTACTCGATTTACTTTTGCTTATGGGTTTAGGTACGGTTGATTTGGGATAATCGTAGGGAGAAACCCCAATTTTTAGATGTTCTTAGGGATCAATAACCTTAGGGTTGAACCTTGTTAGAAAAGGTTTAGGTTCCCAAATTTTATGAATCAATTAGGGATTTTAGGTTCCTATGGTGGATTTGGAGTGTATTTGTATGATCGAGAGTTTCCCTTAGGTAATTCTAGGGATAACCTCAATGTTGTTAGGATTTCCCTAAAGGACGGGTAATATGTAACTTAAGGTCAATTTTATAAAACTTGTTGTTGATGAAAGAATTGTTGATAAAATAGGATGTTTTGAGACGAAAATTCTGAGTTGTGTATGATTTGAAAAATAAGACCTTAAGTGAAGTAATACTGTTCTTAAGATTGGAAATTGACTAACTTAGAAGGGAATTGTGTTTCCAATTGATGTGTTGCTTTGAGTTATGCAAAATTGATGTTGTTACGTACCGAAATGCATGTTTTGGCTGGTATTTTTCGTGTTTGGTTGCTGTTCTGAGCATGCTGCAGGTACAGGAATATTTTGTACGCGCTCATCAACACGGGCCGTGTTGCTGCACACGGGCACCCGTGTTGATCTTCTGTATTGGTAAAAATAATGTGTTTCTGGACACATTTCCACACGGGCCGTGTTGCTGCACACGGGCACCCGTGTTGACCTCCTGTGTTGGCTTCTGAATTCTGTTTTCTGTGCATGCTGTTATGTACGGAATTAATTCTGTTTTGATGTGCAGTGTTTTATATGTTTTGAATATGCTGCTTATTGATTTCCTAGTGTTGTTGATACTTGTATCGAATAACGTTTGTATGTTATGATACCAACACTACGTAGATTTTATTGTCATGCTTTGAGATGATGTTATCAAGCATGAATTATGATATAACTCGATATGATTGGTTGATGTTTAATAGTATGCTGAGTGATTACATGCTATCCATATCCTGTTATGATTGATGTTGTTGATGTTGCATGATATGTTTTATTGATGTTAATAGTATGCTGAGTGTTACATACTTTACATATCATGTTGCATTTGTTAATTCCCATTGTGTGGAATTAACATGGTGGCCAATATACGTGTCCGCGATTTAATGGAACGTTGAGGTGGTAGCCGTGTCCGCGATATAATGGAACGGTGAGTTGTCCGTGACCCGAGATATAATGGGGCGGTAAAATGGTACCACACGCATGGGTGTGTTGCATTATATTGAATATAACATGAATGGATGATTTTCCAATGTTGTATTTAATTGATTGTATGCATGTATTGTTGCTGAATTGTTAATGATGTTTGATGTTAATTATAATTATGAAAAGTAATATATTATGAATATATGAATTGTAAAGGTTTTCGTAAACTATGAAACATGCTAACTGTTTGGGTGATGCTTATGGTTTTTCTGAATTGATTGTTATGAACGTATAACCAAATGCATAGTTGAGATGCTCACCCTTAATGTTGAACATTTCAGATTGAGGAGCTTCGTTCAGGTGCTTGGCGAAGGCTTGTTGTTTCTAGTTATTTCTGTTTAAGTATTGTCCGGGTCATGCTCTGATAGTTGTAACTCCGGGAACGTTTGTTTGTCGAGCTGCTTTAGTCAGACTCGTTTATTTCCTTATGTTTGTTATAATATGATGTTGATATATTCCAGGTGTTAATCCCTGATGATTTTGAAAATATTATAACATTGGTTTTGTTAATTAAATTATTCCGCTGTGTAAACATGTATGAGTTGCTTCTATGTTATGCATGACAGGAACTTTGTTTTTTTATTAAAAAGAGAATTGTGGCATCCTCGTTAATACATGTACTCTGCGAGTATGTTTTATTTAAAATCGCGAAATTTTATGCGGGGTTTTAGAGGGTGTTACCTAGTTATAATCAAAATCTCAAGGCCAGGTGTAGGAAACACTTCTTGTTCTTACAATCTCACACTTTTTGATGTTGACAAAACCATGTAGTTTGATAGAACAATTTATACAGGGTAATCACCGTAATTGACAAATTCACAGTTAAGCTCACAGCTCCCCCTGAATATGGTAAACCTAAAATTTCATTTAAGCTTATTAAGAGTCTCCCCCTGAGCCCAAGACTCACAAAATAATTTTTGAGTATCAGAACATAAGAATAGAGAAGTAACACTTCCCTATAACAACTCATCATAGTCTGACTAGAACACCTGGTATTTATCTCAGAACCAGGTATCTATTAGCACTTGATGAAGAATCAAAACTTGATTTGAGTCTGATTGAATAATTCCACACATTATGTATCAGTGATTTTGGACCATGATTCTGATACTACAACCAAAACACCGTGCTTCTCAAGCATCAACGTTTGATCTGATATTCTTCCCTGTATCAGACATTTAGATATTTCACAACTTCTGAATAGAGTGTACATTGTTGAAGCATACGTATCAGAGCACATATTCTGAGTGGCATCTCTATATGAGAGCATGCATCATAATGTTGACTTGTCTTCCTTTCAGGAGAGCACAACTTTTGAGCTTTTAGTCCAAATTTCATACTTTCAGAAAGTTAACAACTTCTAAACACTACGATATCAAGCAAAATTACCTTAATTTTAGTAAGTTTATAACTTCTGAATTATGTTTGGTATATCTGTTTGAATATTCATATATTCACAAGATGTACAACATCTTAGATATGAAATCGAAGTTGATATCAATCATAAGGTTTTCAACCTTTGCATTAGGATCTTCTTCTCCAACCTGTCTTTGAATACTTGGTGAACTTTTTCAGAGTTCCTGGATAGAAAACATCAAACAAACAATAGTAGCAACAACATTATATATGTTTTAGTTTCATATTATGAGAGTAAACATTATCAAAATCATTTTACTTTCTCCCCCTTTGTCAGAAATAAAAAAGGTAAGTAAAAGAATAGAGATATGAGATTGACAGAATATTGAGAATTTATAACAGAATCACTTAATTCTTATTCATTTTTTCTTTGTCAGTAAAGAACGGACTATCAAAATATTTAAAGTATCACAGAGAATATATGTAAGCATATTTTTTTAGAGATAGATATGCAACTGAACATTTCATGCTGATAATTTTTCTTTGACAAAAGATGACTTAGAGATAGGCTGATGACAATGGTGTTTTGACAAATAAGACATATCCTAAAGAATACATTAGAGTACTAGGACACTAGCTTAGAATTCAAACACTTCGTAACTCTCATCAAACAAAGCATTTTCTCTTACGAACTGGGCCTTTCGAACAATCTTGATTACTTTAGCTAATTCAAGACGTTCAGATAAGACACGACCATAAGGAATGAAGGATTTTTTAGAGTCTCTGGTACACGCGATTGATTCCTTTAGATGATTGAAGATGATAACTAACAAATGACTGGGATATTGTTGAGAAGGCAGAAGAGTAGGAACTTATCCCTTGGAAATGCCATGATCAAAGGAGTTAGATTTAGGAGGACAACTAATTGCTTCAGTGATGGAGGAGCGAGTGATAACAAAAGGAATACCATAGATACTTGATTTAATGTAGCTGCCATCAATGCTAACAGATTTATAGAGCCATAATTTCTTCATAATATAAGGGTAGATGGGACCTCGTAGCATAGCAGCATACCCTATCCATCCTTGACTTTCCATACACATGTTGATGAGTCCGTCATCAGACATGCTATTAGGCCGTTTCTCATGAATTACCTCTAGAAGGAATTCATATCCATGAAACGTCTGAATGGCCATATGATACAAGAACTCCTAGAGAGGACTAAAAATAGGGGATTTGGAGAGAGAACAATGACTGAAACTTGAGTAAAGACAACATATGATGGGAGACGTAAATAGATACGAGAAAGTTTGACAGATGAGAGGATTGAGTTACTACAGAGTAAATAATCTTTCAGACGCCCAAGACAATTAAAGTCTGATGATAAAGAATCAGTCGACTTAACAACCTTTCAAAATGAAAGGTTATTGAGGGATAGGGCATAACACTAACTAGGGTAGATCGTGCAAAGGAAATATTTTGAGGCTGACCTTCGAATCCTATCTTGTAATTTCAGTCAGGAGTACAACAAGAAATATTTATCATCTATCCCCAAGAAAGTTAATTTCTCCTAGATTGCTTATGAGTATACACCCTTTTTAATTTAAACATTTCCTGTCAACATAGCTTATAACTGGTAGAAATATCTATAAGTACTTTGGTAGAAGGTATATAAATACTGACGTAATGTATCTTGATTATCGTGAGATTACCTTTGTCATCTACCTTGCTTCGCAGTCTGATCAAATAGAGGCTCTTGATTGAACATCTTCTGAACATATTTATTCTTGTTCTTCAATAACAACTCCATTACTTTCAGATTGTAATCACCATACCTGCAAGTTTATCAGCTAGCTTTGACTTTTAAAATTCAAGCTTATCGTTTAATCTAACATGTATTGATTCCCATAAAAGATGTTTCATTAATATATACTTTATAGCCTTTTATGCTTTCAAAACATCATAACATGATAACACTTCGAGCATTAGAATCAAAGAAGTTCAGATTTTCTTTAGAATCCAGGATAGAACAAGAGCATTGATAATTGCAAATTATATCTATTTTTTATATACTTTTTGTTGCACTTATAGACTCTTTGTTGTTAATATCGGTTGAATAACCCCTCTTTTTATTGTAAATACATTTAGTTTGTGTATAATGTGTTTTCGTGTGTAAAGTGTATCGTTTGATAGTTTTGTATTCATTTTGTAGGTATTTGAGCATTGTTTAAGCAAGAGGAATAAAAGATCCACGATTCATTTTTTGATCAATAAAGGAATAAGGAGAAAGATTGGAGCCATTGGAAGTTGTGTAGGAAAGCAACAAAAGTTGCAGGACTATCATGGAACGTCGGGCGGTAGAAGCCATCGTCAGGCAAAATTTTAAGGTGAAATTTCCAGGAAGTTTTTGCCTTGCATCGCATCTTGATCGCCAAGCAAAAATAAAGAGAGTCACTGGGCGAAGTAGTGTGTCGCCGGGCGACGTTAGATATTTTTTTCAGTTAAGGATGTGGCGCATTATGGGCCAAGTGTATAAGAGTCGTCGTCGGGAGATGCTTTTAAGTCGCCAGGTGATGCGTTCGCATCAGAAATTATTTATATTACATTTTGTGTCATTTTTGTTGGTGATGGTGTTGGGGGTGATTTTTTTCTCCTAACTCCATCAACCTCATTTTTGTCGTGGATTAGCTTAGATAACAACACTAGGGCTTTACTTATGGATGATTATTGGTGGATTTCTCATTGACCAAAGTTGACAAACCGGAAGATTTGTGGTTTATCTCTTCTCCTCTCTATGTATTTTTCTTTTGTTGGGTTTTGTATGTATTTTACTTTGAACTTGTGTATATTTGTCGCCCATGGCATTATATAAAACTTTCTTTACAAATCTTTGTTGATTGTTGTCTTGGAATTTTTCTTTGTGCTAGGGATTTTTGTTTTTATAGCCATATACTGCTTAGATTCTTATCTAGGATGATTATCTATTAGTTTCTGAACTCTAGAGATATATTTAGAGCTGACATCTACTTGGGTATCAGAGCTTATTGCCTCTGTGTGGTTGTGCTATGCTGAGAGATCGATAGTGCGATTACATAGTTATATTCTGTGTTGTTGAGAAGATAGAGAGATCACTTCCATGGTGATACATTTGGTCTCTCAATTTGGGTTAGAAATTACTTAGGTTGTGAGTGATACGTAGTGACATTGATGAGTATTGTTAGGTTGAATGTAACTGGTCGATAGATTTAGGTATCTGATGAGTACATTATATGTAGGCTTGATAAGTTCTCCCTTAGTTTTTTCTTTTGTTTACATTTATTTTTCGTTGATACTTTTTTTTCAACCCATTTATCCCCAAAATCATTAACAAATGATTTTTCAAATGGTGATTCAATAACCAATCTTTATGGACATGATACAAAATAACCTAAATATCACCCGATAAAATAATAACTTACTTGTTGCCGCTATATACCGCAACAACAAAATGTCGCCATTGTCGGGGATTGGTTATATTGTTTTCGCATTGCGATAATTCTTTTGTTTTTCAGATTTTTAATTAATGTATATGTTGTATAGAAATTGTACATTAACTTGTAAATAATATTTGTGCATATATGTGTTTTCACTTATTGTTGTAAATTATCTCGTTTTTTTAATGTTTGTTGTGTGATTGTTAGGACACTTTCTTTAGGTTTACGCGGCGTGACAATGCCATGGAATGGCGAGAGGATGCTACTAACTTTCACAATAAATGCGTCGAGCTTACGACGTAAAACAAGCATGTTTATTTGTATTTGTTTTTGTGTGAGGTGATTTTTGTTTTAACAAGTTGAAATGAGGAAATGTTCTAAATTTCAAATCTTCACTTTTCGACTTGTTAATTCATTTTCACCCGGTTTTCATATCGTTATTTGTATTTGTTTTGTTATGTCAATTTGTGTTTTCCGAAAGCTTGTCGTGTTTAGCTTGATGAGTTTTGTTCGTTGTAAATATTGTAAATTTTGTACATTGAAATTTTGTAGGAGTATTATTTTTCTAATTCTTTTGTTGTTGTTTGGACTCAAGTTTTGGTCCGGTAACTTGCAAAATATTGAGGTGATTTGTCAAGTTTGATCGTTTCGACTTATGAATGCATGGTAATGATTTTGTTAAAGTTTTGTACACGATCGATGTATGTGTTTATCGCTTTCTATACTTTAGCATATTCATGATACTTAGACTTTTTACAATTTTTATGCCATTCATTCTTTTGTATACTTATTCATTTATGAATCAATTTAGTTCCCACCCTTTTTTGGGAGGTAGATTTTCATTGTTCACATATGCTGGAGGCTACAATTCTTGTTTTAACTGGATTTCATTATGGTTAATCTTTTTTTGTGTTGATTGTATGAAAGCTTGAACATGACTAAGGAATTTTTGTTTCATTTTGAGCATAACTACCTATCCAAATAGTCAATTCACCTTGTGAGTGTGTGAACATTAGTAACCCTTTTGAGCTTTTTGTCGATATTCATGTTGTATTTGCTAAATGCTTGTCTATGAGTGTTTAGTTACCCTTTCATCATGGATTTTGATTCGTTGTTTTCTTGAATCCTTAACTATGATTGATAGTTTGAATTTTTGCACTGCCTTAGAAAGTTAGGAGTATTCATATTATGATGAAGGTTGAATTCATGTTGGGGAGAAAAATGGTTGTGTATTTACTGGTTGATTGCTATGAGGTGTAAAAGAAAAAGAAAAGAAAGAAAAAATAAGTGAAAAATAAGTGATAGAAAAAGAAAGAAAAACATAGAAAATATTTGAAAAATAAAACAAAGAAGAGTATGGAATAATATTGTGTTAATAAGTGATCTGTGTTGGTGTGAAACTTGGAATGAAGAATAAGTTTGATTGAAATTCTATTGTTTAAAACTTTATGGAAGTAATTACTCCCTTAAGTTTAGGCAAATTTTTGTTTCAATTAGCTTTAGGACTTATCACTTGTTTGTTAACCAAGCCACATTACAACCTTGAAAAGCCCTTGATAATCTTGCTTTTATATTTTCAATGTAAATTTTTGGATGAATGCATAATTTAGTCTATTGTTTGCAAGATTGTTGGATGAGTGAAAATACTCCATTTTTGTGTGTTTTTCATCTGCTGATGATTGTGTTTTCTATGTGTGATTCATTTGTGAACTAGTATTGTTTTTAATGTTTGGCATGATTTTTGTATTTAGCATTTGTTTCGTGGTTTAGTGGTAAGTGTTTACTTTGTGCTTACTATTTTTCATTTGAACTATTGTATTTGTTTTCCATTTCCAAAAACATGTTGATTCATGATTCTTTTATTTATCATTCTTTGTTCTTTGGGTTATTAGACTTTGTTTGAGGATAAACAATGTTTCAAGTTGGGAAGAGTTTGATAAGTGCAAATTGTAGCTATTTTTGTATATACTTTTTGTTGCACTTATCGACTCTTTGTTGTTAATATTGGTTGAATAACCCCGCTTTTTGTTATAAATAGGTTTAGTTTGTGGATAATGTGTTTTCTTATATAAAGTGTATAATTTGATAGATTTGTATTAACTTTGTAGGTATTTGAGCATTGTTGGAGCAAGAGGAATAAAAGCTCCACGATGCATTTTTGGATCAATAAAGGAATAAGGAAAAAGATTAGAGCCATTGGAAGTTATGCAGGAAAGCAACAGAAGTTACAGGATTATCATGGATCATCGGGCGATAGAAGCCATCGTCGGGTTAAATTTGAAGGCCAAATTTCCATGAATTTTCTTCCTTGCTTCGCGTCTTGATCGCCAGGAGAAAATAAAGAGAGTCTTCGGGCGAAGCAATGTGTCATCGGGCGACGTTAGGTATTTGTTTCAGTATAGGATGTAGCGCAGTCTGGGCCAAGTGTATAAGAGTCGTCACTGGGCAACGCTTTTATGTTGCTAGGCGATGCGTGCGGATCAGAAATTCTTTATATTTCATTGTGTCATTTTTGTTGGTGATGGTTTTGGGGGGTGATTATTGTTCTCCCAAATTCATCAACCTTATTTTTATAGTGAATTAGCTTAGATAACAACAATAGGGCTTTGTTTATGGATGATTGAAGGTGGATTTCTCATTGACAGGAGCTGACAAACCAGAAGATTTGTGGTTTATCTCTTCTCCTCTCTATGTATTTCTCTTTTGTTGGGTTTTGAATGTATTTTATTTTGAACTTATGTATATTTCTCGCCCATGGCGTTATATAAAACTTGCTTTACAAATCTTTGTTGATTGTTGTCCTGGATTTTTGTTTGTGCTAGGGATTTGAGTTGTTATAGACATATACTGCCTAGATTCTTATCTAGGATGATTATCTATTAGTTTCTGAACTCTAGAGATAGATTTAGAGCTAACATCTACTTTGGTATAAGAGCATAATGCCTCTGTATGGTTTTGTTGTGCTGAGAGATCGTTAGTGCGATTGCATAGTTGTCTTCTGTGCTGTTAAGGAGGTAGAGATAATTTCCTCGGTGATACAGTTGGTCTCTCGATTTAGGTTAGGAATGATTTAGGTTGTGAGTTATATGTAGTGACATTGATGAGTATTGTTAGGTAAAATGTAACTGGTCGGTAGATTTAAGTATGTTATGAGTAGATTATATGGAGGTGTAATACGGTGGGAGAACTGACTTTTTGGGTTTTATCCAAATGTGCGGATAGAAAAAGTCGCCACCAACTTTTCTTTTATCCAATATAAGGAAAGGGTGAAAAGAATAGGAAAGACCTTGATAGATTTTGAGTTTGGGGGGTAAGTTATGAAAAGGGAAGGTGTTAGCACTCTTTTCATCCATAGTTTATTACAGGCTCTTAATTGCTAGCTCACTTTTGAAAATTTGCTTTGTGTGTGTGTGATTTATTTGAAAATATTTTGAAATCGCCAATGTAAGACTGACTTTATAATGATTCTTTTATCAGTCCTCAAGAATAAGTACAAATTGTTTGAAAATATTTGCTTTAAAGTGTGATGTGTAAAATATGTGTTTTTTAGAAAAGTTGTGAGCAAGCGATTATGAGTTCCTTTCCCATTAAAGTTTCTTGTTATTTTCCTTCACCTTTGAAGATAGTGCTATCCATACCATTAGTTGGTAGGTAGCCTCATATATTGGATGTGAAGGGACAGGCGTAGGGTCATCAAATGGGCATTGAAGGCAACATATAAGTATTCTTTAGCAATTTGTATCAGAGTGTTGCAACAGGTTTTTAAATCAGAGTCGTGTTGTACCCAAAATTTGCCCTACCCTTATGATCATATTATCAAGATTAAAAATATAAGAGAAATATTTTGATTAAGGATCGTCCAGCAATATCTGATGGCCCATTTTTTAGAATCCAAGTCAACAGGGGGTGTATCTTAATTCAAGGGAGTGGGGCTTTCTAAATCAGAAAGACCCACATATCCATAGGCCCATTTGGGAAGCATGTTGGCCAATGGCCCATGAGATTCGAATATTGGAAACTGGTGCGAAAGGAAATTAAGATTTTAATTATTTATAAGGGTCCATTAGGCTTTGTTGTTGTTAGTAAAAAGAGGAGCAGAAAACTTCAAATCCATTAGAATTCAGGGTCCACTTTCGTTTTATTGAATATCAAAGGGGTGTATGATTATAAATTTACGACCCATTAAGGTTTTGTTAAACTAATGCATTTATTGTCATTTTTGCTGTTTTATTTTAGAAAAGATTTATTATGAAACATTATATTGAGTTTAAGAGGATTGATTATTAAAATATTTTTTTTATTTTATTAAACATTTTTATAATTAAGTTATTAAGAGTTTTGTTGTAAATATAAATGGTTGCAAAAAAGGCTTGTTTTATAGACCCAATCTGTATTACAGTAAATGATGTTGTTGTTCATAGAAAAGGGAGTGTGCTGGGCTGGTTAGTAAAAATTGTAACGCAAGGCCCAAAGGAGAAATTTGCAATGTGTTGGACTGAAAGTTACAATGCAAAGTCCAAATTGATTAAAAAACAAGTAATGCGTGAATCAACGAGAGAAAATTGTGCAAGTTTCACCAAATAATATTTACTAAACAAAATGATAAAAATAAAATCCTTTTACAGTTCAAAACCTAAAATAATTAAATATCAAATCCTCATCTAAAATTACAACAAAATCTTGATCATCCAACTCAAAGCCCAGAATCTATAACATAAAGTATGTACAAAACTAAAATATTATTAAATCAAATCTCATAATCGAAATGTACAAATCTGAAGCAAATCCATAATATTATAATTCAAATTAATTACAATAAGATCTAAATCTATAATTTATTCTAAATCCATAAATCTAAGATAACAAATTCCTAACAACAATTACTTAAGCCCCAAAATCTAACCCTATAAATAAAAAACTACAGAAACAAGGGAAAAGAGTTCGAATACAGAGTCAGGGGGAGGAAATTGAAGAGACAGAAACGAAAGGAGAGCTATTAGAAGAAAAAATTCTTAGGCGGAGGAGAAGAACACCACAAACTCTAAGCTGGTGAAGACAAAGGAATGAAGTGATTAGGGTTTCAATATTTGAAACCCTAATCGCCACTGACAACCTCACCGTTTGTCGCTGCTACTCCATTTTTGAAAACTCACTGTAACCTGCAAAAGAGAGAAAGGAAGGATAAAAAAACCGAATCGCGCGAAGAACTCGGAATACGAAATTGTCAATAGGGTAAATGAATCAGCTTTTGTTTCTTTTTTTGTGTGTGTTGTTAATTGGAGGGCGATTGGTTGGGTTAGGATAGAGGGAAGAGGTTTGGTTTTCGCAAGGGTGTCGTCGCGGAGGGGTTTGAGTTTTAGGGGTAGGGTTACAAAAGAGGATAAGGGTTTGAAATAGAGAGAAGGAGGGCTACTGTAAAACGAAGAAGAGCAAAATGATGTGAAAATGAAATGTTAGACAATAACTTATATGTTCTGTAATCATGTATACGCGCCTTCACGGTAATAATCATGCACCTTCCAGTATATCCATTAGATATGTATCGGACGGTCGTGAGGCCAAGTCTGTCGTATACTTCATGCACCTTCCCATACATGATTAATCAAGCCTTCCAAAAAAACATCGTTTGGGCCAAGCCCAATTCGGTTCTACACCACTTTTTTTTCTTTTTCACTAAAACGAGACAGCAATACACCCCCCTTACCTCTCGGCCCAGTTCAATATCTGAACTTGGGACCAGCTTCTCAAACACCCCCATGTTTTGCTTATCAGTTCACAAATACACCCCAGGCCAACTAGGCCTAAATTCAGGCCCTGACTATTCACACCCTACCCTTTTTTGCTTGTGAACTTAAAATGCACCCCTTGGAAATATTTAATATTTTATTTTATATTTTCTTATTTCTTTTTATTTATTATTTTTTTATAATAATAAGTATTTTTAGTAATTTTTTTTATTTTCTAAATATTATTATTTATTATCATTTAAATAACTATTTTTCTTTAAAACTTATGTACATATTTTCATATTACATTGCATTAATTTTTTTAATCATGCGCTAATTAGAATTTTTTGCAATTAATATGATTAAAAAATATCTTAACAAATATTAAATTTTCTTTTTATAATAAACTAATCTAACAAACTATTTTTGCAAAAGGGTTCCAAATATATTTTGACTAATCACTTATTTAGTCCAAACTTCCGCTATCTTTACACCCGGTCAAACTGCGAGTCAATTCAAAATACTTTTACAACCCCTAAAAACCACAAACCTATACGAACTACGAATTGGGACTCTGATTCCTCATAAGAGGATATGTAGGCATACGATCAAAAGTCATGGCGAGTTCCCCTATTAAAAATTAAAGCCTTGTTTTACCTAAACCTTAAACCTAAACATAGTATTCTTATGAATAAGGTAGATGAAAGGTGCCTAACACCTTACTTTCATCTAAAGAAGTATCAAACTTAGAATCTCTGTTTACAATTTAGAGTTTCCTATTAGATTCCCTTCCTTAGGATAAAAACTAGTAGTGGCGACTCTTGATTTTAAATTTAGTTGTAACAGTTGGCGACTCTGTTGGGGACTTTAACCCTAGGTTTAGCAGCCAACCCTAGGTTTTAGGTTTTATTTTGGGTTGTTATTTTCTTTATTTATTTGTTTATTGCATTTATTTATTCTTGTCTATTTTTTATCATTATATATTTATTGTGGGGGCGGGACTTTTATTTCAAAAAAATATTTTCAAATAACCCTTAGAAATAAAGTTCATCTATTAGCTTAGAGGATACATCATCCCTGCGAGTTTATGTGACGACTTCGCCTAGAGTCAGTGGAATTTTGCAAAAGGAATACTTATTGAGATATATCTTCTTGACGAGTAGGACTTTGGAATGCCACCCATGAGTCTTTGTAATGACCCTAACCAAAATCTCATGACGAGACCTTTCATGACCTTAAGACGAAAGTCTCGGTTCGTAACGAGTCTCCACCTAAGGGAGGCCCTTGTGCCTTTTCCATCTGATATTATTCATGATACCCTTAAGGAATCCACCTTTTGGGAGGGTAGACTAATCGTAAGTCAAAATTAAGAGCCTACCTTATAAGGGTACCTATCACAAAATCCTGTCACTTAACCCTACATCTATGCATTCATACATTTCATGTATTCATCATTTGTTTCTTTTTATTTGTCTTATTCACAGGGTAAAAAAAAAGCAATAAAATCAAGATTTTGGTGACTATCTTTGAAAATGGATACCAAAGGGAAACAACTTGTCTGTGTCAATGCCCTCAAGCCAAACATATTTGAAATCAAAGCCATAAAAGGGAAATTATCCGAAAGAGCTCTAAAGATGTACGCTCGCTGCTATGGGGATACCCTTGACTGGACCAGAGTAGAGGTTCAAATAGACGCTATTTCTTCCCTCATTCAGTTCTATGACCCACTTCTAAGATGCTTCACCTTCTAAACCTTCCAGCTAGCGCCTGCTCTGGAAGAATTTGATAGAATTCTGAAATTCTCTAAAGAGAAAGCCTATGTTGGTGTCGGGCAAACTATTGAAGTCAAAGTATTGGCAAAGGGCTTAGGGATCTCTTATTCTGAGTTAGTTCAAAATTACCAAAGAGAAGGCCCAATACAAGGAATCAAAAGAATATACCTAGAAGCCAAGGCACTCGAATTCACTAATTATAAAGAATGGGAGCCTTGTGTCGTTTGTTTAGAATTACTTGTGTTTGGTTTAATTTTATTCCCACAGGTTGTGGACTATATTGGCCTGACGACCATTAGCATATTTTGGGGTGCGAAAGTCTTTAATACGGATCCAACTCCCGCTTTGCTTGCTGATATTTATTACACCTTGCATACAATGTACGAAAAGAGAAAAGGCACTTTAAATTGTTGCATTCCGCTTTTGTATACTTGGTTCATGACCCATCTTTACAAAGAAGACTATATGATTCAAAACTGGACCAAACGCGAGTGGCCTCAGAAATTAAGGTCTCTCACTGTAAACTCGGTATTATGGTATGCAAGGAAGCTGGATATTGGGAATATTACTTATAGCTGCGGGGAATTTCCTAATGTTTCATTGATTGGATCTCAAGGTTGTATCAACTACAACCCTACTTTAGCCCTACGATAGTTAGGGTATCCTTTGGAAGACAGACCTTCGGACGAACAACTCCAACCTTTGATCATCCACGACATGGGTATAAATGACCAAGGGTTGCTCAACAAGCTTATTCAGGCTTGGAATAAGGTTAATAAGAGGAAAACCGAAAGAAATAATGCCATATCAAGAGAACCCTACACTAGATGGGTCTGAGATAGGGTACAAGTTATCAAGCTTCCCTTTGATATAGATCAATTTGAAAATGTCGTAGCAAATCTAACATCTGGATTATACATGGGTTTTAGTAACAATGAATTTCCACCACAAGGTCGAGCTCACAACAAAGAACTTCATATCTCTATGCAGATAGGTACTACCAGCCTATCCAGAGTACTCACCAATGCTGGCTCTGTCCTCAGCGTGTTACCAAAATCAAGTCTGGTGAAGTTAACACTAGATAATGTTATGATAAGGCCAAGCTCTAAAATAGTGAAAGCATTTGGCGGTTCTCAAAGCTCGGTATTGGGATAGGTGGACCTTCCAGTCCAAATTGGACTGCATATCTTCTATATCACTTTCCAAGTCATGGATATAGAGCAAACATACACTTGCTTACTGGGAAGACCTTGGATTTATGCAGCAGTGGCAATCACTTCGACCTTACATCAAAAGTTGAAGTTCTTAGTGGAAGGGTGTTGTAATCCAAAATTTTCCCTCGCATTTTACTCAAGACATGCTCATTGAGGTCTTAAATTGCTCAAGGTTGACCAAGAATTGATCAGACAAATTCTTCTCCTAAGCAATGAACCTCCAACTAGGGTTTCACTTTTCATTAAGATGTGTGAAATCCAAAGGTCTCAAATGTTTTCCATAGTCCTAATATGTCTTCAAGATTGTCCATGGAAAATTTCATTACTTACACTACAAGTTTTCTCAGTCAATTACTCAAATGTTTAAAAATCAACTGTACTAGGTCAAAGGTCAACTGTGGCCTATATACAGTCAAACTTCAATATTTTTGGTCAACATCAACATTTGGAAGTGATATCCATGATTTGATCAAGGGTTGATCATGATTCCTCAAGGAATGCTCTTAATTTATCAACAGTTAAGAATTTCTAAATTAGGGTTTCTATAGGAAAAGTCAACGGAACTTTGACCAGGCATAAATTTCTCATACTTCATCCATTTTTCCCCAAACAAATCTCATTTTGAAGAGAATCCAATTCCCTAAAACTTCTCTTTTTCCCTCAAGTCCAAGAAATGCACCATAATCTCATACATTACAGGTCATTTTCAGAAAGTCAATAAAAGACACGTTTTGCCAAGACCATTTACATCAAGATAAAGTCTTCAAATGCAAAATTGATCGAAAGAGGGATTGAAGTAGACATATTGGGTTTTACAAAAAGTCCTAGATCATCATCATGAGATAAAAATTGAGCTAGAGATTGCCCAAGTTGGGAAAGTTTGAGAAAATTCAAAGATTGTGCATTGAGCAAAATTGAATTTTTAGGTCAATGACCTAACTTTTTGAGGTTCAAACACTCTCATAACCTTATGAAAGACCTCTAAATCCATTTTGGAATGCCTTTGATTTTATGTATATGTATATTTATTTTGATTTTTTTTAATTTAAAATTAAATAAATACAAAATAAATGCATAAAATAATAGGTTAATGATTTTGACATATGGGCTGGTGTTTTGGGTCAGCCTTAGGGCCCATTTTTAGTACAAATATGACAAGATACATTCAAGGATAGAAATGGCATGAAATATCACATTTTTGTAAAATTTTCAAAAGGGAATAATGTTTTAAAAACAATGGTTATGGCATGATTTCTTTCCATATTTCTTTATTTTCTCCATCTCCTATAAATATAGCTTCATTTGCAAGCCATTGGACACGCACACATAGCCTGAAGAAGACCTCTAAAAAACATCATTTTTTCAAAGAATTGCAAAAATTCCAACTCACATCCCAACCCACCTTTATCAAGTCTAAGCCTTGTGTTGTGCTCCTAAGACTCCCAAGAGTCTATTCCAGTCCATACCCACGCCTGAGGTGCCCTGAAATCAGCCAACTGGATCGCTCCACTTTGGTAAAATTTCCTTGATTTGAATCTCTTTTTACATGCATATTAAGAAAATCTAATGCATATATCCTTGTTTATACCCTTATGTTGATTTGTTCTAACGTAACACATGAGAGATTGGATGCAGAATTAAGGTTTTGCCATGTTTAGGGAAAAATATGGATCGTGTTTCAAACTGGATGATATACCCATTATCTGTAGAATCTAAGGCCAGATTCATGATCAGGGTGGAATTTTAAGCAAGATAGTGTCTTTGTTTTTTTCTGAAAATTAACAATTTCACATGATCCATCTTTTGATGCACCAAAGAAGACGACCGGAGTTTGACTCCGACGTCCCTCCGGTCGTTTGACTCAGGCATGTGTTGTGTTGCAAATAAGTGTGCCCTGATTGGTCCATTTGAATGTAGGGGGCCCCATCAGCGCGCGTTTTATTTTTAAAATATTAATTGTTTTCATTTTATAATATAATGTTATCATTGGATTCGTAATAACGAATGATCGGATAACTCAGTTGGAAAAGGAACACATGTGTGACAGAGAGGACCTGGGTTCGAGTCCCAGGTCATGCATTTTCATTTTTTCTAACGTATTATTTATATATCCAGTACTGGCATGTCCCATGCGTGCATCATGAACCACCAACCTAAGTCATCAGATCACAGCTGATCCAGATCCAATGTACCCAAACGCGTAGATCACCATGCACTTTCCAAAGCATTCCTCACTGGATCCACTGGAAACCTAGGCTTCAACAACTTGGGCCTAGTTTTTTTTAACTCACACCCCCCAGTTTTTGTTTTACTAACCAGGCTCTTTTTTTTTTTAATCTTTTTTTATTTATTTTAATTTGTTTAATCAGTAAAAAAATAATAATAATCAAAATCACAAAAAAAATATAGTTTTTAGGTTTTTTTATTAAACTAATTTTGTAAATTAATTAATAATTTTTTTAACCATTTCCTTTAATTTAAAATTAATAGAATTTAGGATTTTAATTTATTTTTCATATTAAAAATATCAATAACTTAGAACTAGGTTTATTTTATTTGTTAATTTAATAAATTAATTGAGTTAATTATTTTGACCTTTTTTTTATATGATTTAAAAATCTATTTAGAATTAGGTTAAAATTCCATATTTCTGAAATAAAAATGCCAAAAATATTAGGTTGTATTAGAATTTTTTTTAGTAAATAATTTTCTTTTAGTCTTATTTTAATCTAATAATTAGACTTAATTTAGTTTAATGAACCAAAAAAACAACAAAAAGAGTTCTCTTTTTAACTTAGAATGAGTTTAGGACTAGACTCCATTTCAATTCACGCGCCTTTTTACCTTTCACATTTTTCATATTCTCTGTAACTGCCTACTGGGATGTAATAGAATTAATTAGGACTCTTTACTTCTCTGCTTTCTTTGTTTTTCCCCCTCAAAGTTTAGGACTTGTAATAATCCCCCTCCCCGAACCCCTTGTAATAGCTAGATTTATATTTCCGCACTTTTTAGTACTGTAAATTATGAACTATTTAGATGCATACTAACTAGGATTGTATGGCAAGCATAAAATAAAATGCTAGAAAACCTAATGCAAAGATAAAATAACTGAATACAACATAATTGCACATATACACCTCTAGGGTATCCCACTTTGGTTTCCTTCAGAAAAATAGTCACAACTCTCGAAACGTGAGAGATTTTAGTGGCTACCCTCCGGTTTAAAGATCATAAGTCTCTCGATGACCCTTTCATTGTTTCCTTTGTATGATCTTAAAACCTTAGGGTAGTTATTAAAGTTTCTCGCCAAGTTGCCTTTGTGACTTTATAAACGTCCCTTCGAATGTCCCTCAAACATCCAACGACTAGGGATACCTACTCACTAATAGTAGGATAGCACTGTGTAAAGGAAAAGAGGAAAAGAACAATCTTTCGAGTAAAGTAGATAGCTAATAGATGCTTGCTCTATTAATTTTTACACTTACACAAAACCTCTTTCAAAAACATTTTCAAACACTTTGTATACGTTCTCTACCATTCCGAGAAACATTACAAAGTTCGCCGCACTAAGGAGCTTTCAAAAATACTTTTCAAAACATACAAAGCACGAGGTATTTCAAAATGAGCTAAGCATATAAGAGCCCGCAGATAACTACAGATGGAAAGGGTGCTAACACCTTCCCTTTCCATAATCTATCCCCCTTACTTAGAAAAATCTTGCAAGGTCTTTTCTGTTCTTTTCACCCTTTCCTTTGTTGGATAAAATAAAAGTTGGTGGCGACTCTTGCTTACCGCAATATTTGCGAATACAAATGCAAAACCAGTATAAAGGTCGATTCTGCCACCGTATCACAGAATTGGCGACTCTGCTGGGGAATATAATGAAAAGTGGGGTTATGTTAGAGTTTAGTTTATTATTTATTTACATTGTGTGTTTCGTATGCTTTATCTTTGAGGGCATGTTCAGGTTGTTACTAAAAGATCCTACACCAGGATCTGGGGCACCTTTTAGGTAAGTAGCAATAGATTGTGGGGACTGTATGGGGTATACCGACATGGTTGAAGCGATAGATACGTTAGTGTGACACATTTGTTGGTACCGGTAGCCCTTGAGTTTAGTCAAGGATAATACGAGGTTGTTGTATGGTGTCATGAAGCACTAACTGACCTTAGAACCTTTAATTGAACAACTTGGCCATTAGAAAGTAGTGAGATAGCCGGCTTTGGTGCAGTCCGAAGTTGGTTGATACTCGATACTACGCTCCCTGAAATCATACTTTCGGGATATTTCGGTCGCTAATAAAGAGGCTTGCACTGAAATAATGTCCGATGAAGAAATATCAGTGATATTGAGATTCCTTAGAAGCCAATTACTTTCTAGGACAAGTTGAACCAACTAAATTTCAAGAGGGTACTTACCTACGGAACCCATGCAAGCAGGAACCTAAGGACTTGTTTGTGTGCTTGTATATATTTGTTTGTACATAACATCATGACATCATAACATGGCATGTCGCACTAACCATTTCAAGGATTTTTAGGACTTATCTTTATGTTGTTTTGTAGGACATGGCTTTCACTCGTAGAAATACTATCCAATTCAACCTCGTAAGAGTGCTTCCTCAACTCAAAGATTTGGCTTCAAGGGTTCCTGAGAATTCTCCATTCACCAAGAGGTATGGTCGACTCCTCAATTTAGTTACCTCAAGCACTGATGAAGACATGATGAAAGTGATCTTTCAATTCTTTGACCCTTTAAACCATTGCTTTACATTTCCTAATTACCAATTAGTGCCTAGAATGGAGGAGTTTTCTTAATTATTGGGAGTGACCATTATTAATCAATTACCCTTCAATGGTATGGAAGGAGACCCAAAACCTGATGAGATTGCTCGAGCTATGTATTTACAATGGTCTGACATTGTGGCAAACTGGGAAACAAGAAGTGGTGTCAAAGGGTTTCTAGCCAAGTTTTTGTTTGAGAAGGCTCACTATTTTTGGGATACTCTAGATCTACAAGCCTTTAAATAAGTGTTGGCCCTTCTCATTTATGGGATGGTACTATTTCCTAATCTCGACCAACTCATAGATGTGAATGCGGTCAAAGTTTTTTGTCTCATAACTCGGTGCCTACTTTACTTGGAGACATTTTACATTCTCTTCACACCCGCACCAACTTCCCTGTTGGCTAGGTAGTTTATTTCTCACCTACCTCGATCTGTTTTGAAGAATGAGCAAGGCATGAGATGGTCTAATAGGTTGATGTCCCTCACGCATTCGGAGATTCACTGGTGTCCTCGATCTTTGGAGGATGTTACCGTCATTGATCGCTACGGGGAATTCCATAATGTCCCTCTCCTAAGCATTAGGGGAGGAATCACCTATAACCCTTGTTTGGCAGTGCGACATTTTGGGTATGCTAAGAGGGATGGTCCTCATGATGCACTAGTCCGAGGAATTGCATTCGACTATGAGAACGATGTCCAAGGTTATCGTCAGAGGTTCATAAGAGCTTGGATCATGGTGAGAAAAGTTGATAGCAAGACATTGGGGCATAAGAACTCCATTTCTTTGGAGCCTTATCTTAAGTGGGTACGAGCACGCGCTCAAAATCTCATGATGCCTTATGAGGCCATTCTACCTATCATCATGGAGCCTATTGTCGAGAGAGATGCTCCTTACATTATTCTCCATCGTGACATGCCGACTATTCTCGAGGAGTTGCAAAAATCTTGGATTCAACTCAAAGAGGAACGAGACATCTTTGAAACCCAGTTCTATGCAAGCGAGAAGAAGGTTTTGGAGCTCATAAGACAACTTCATGAAGAGAAATTTGAATGCCTACATTGCACCAAAAAGGTTGCGCTCATGGGAAGCTTGAGGCCTTTTTATTTTAGGATTTTATTTTGTATTATCTTTGTTTCTTCCATTGTAAGCCCAATAAGCATCATTGTAACCATCCAAACTTATTAATGCAATTAATGTTTGTTTTCTCTTTGTCTAAACAAATTTAAATCTTAAAAGTCCTTGAAAACATTGCATAAGTATATCATGCATATCACTACATAAGCAGGTATTCCAAAACATGCTTCTTATCTTTTCGTTGTTTATTTCAGCAAAACAAAATGGATCTAGAACAAAACATCAAGGACCTTCAAGCCCAAAATTCTCAATTCCAGCAAATGTTCTTGGCTCTGGCTAAGGGACAGGAAGACCTGAAAGCTCTGATTCTCAAAGACAAGAAAAGGAAGACAAAGAAGCAAGTGGGTGTCCTGAATATGGGAAGGAGATTCAGAGGACCTGTAAAGCAAGATCTAGAGTTCGCAACTTCGTCAAACGAGGGGGAAACTCAGGAGGAGAAGCCAAAAGAAAAAGATCATATCCCGAAGTCTGATGAATAAGAGGTTGATTATACTAAAGAGCAGTATCCTCCTACCGATGACAAATACAATCAGTTGGAGGATCGTCTCAACGCAATGAAAATTCAGAGGGTACTTGGTCTGGATTTTGAAGAATAAGGGTTGGTCTCTAGAGTGGTCATTCCACAGAAGTTTAAGGTTCCCGTGTTTGCTAAGTATGACGGGGTTTCATGTCCTAAGTTTCATCTGAGGTCTTATGTAAGGAATATCCAACCTCAAATTGTTTATAGGAATTTGTGGGTCCATTTTTTTCTAGGAGAGCTTATCAGGGACTTTGTTGGAATGGGTCTATCAGCTGGAGAGAACCAGCATTCGCAACTGGGAGGATCTGGCTATTGCTTTCTACAAGCAGTACCAATACAATACTGACCTTGCTCTATCCCGTACTCAACTTCAAAGCATGTCTATGGGTTCTAGTGAGGACTTCAAATATTATTCCCAAAAGTGGAGAGATCTTGAAGGATGAGTCCAGCCTCCTCTGTCTGATAGAGAGCTGGTAGATATGTTCTTGGGTACTTTGTTTGGTCCATTTTTCAATCACTTGATTGGAAGCTCTTCGGTCGGGTTTACCGATATTATATTGACTAGTGAACGAGTAGAAGCTGGTATCAAGAGCGGTAAGATTTAGAGAAATGCATCTTCAAGTACAATGAAAAAACCATTCCCTGCGAAGAAGGAAGTAAGTGCTGCCTACGGCCAGAGGAATCAAAGAAAAGTTGAATGTCGTCCAATGGTAGGAGCTGTGATGATCTCCAACCCAACGCCAAATCAACAACAAAACAATCAGTGTAAGCAGGATGCGCCCAGAAGGCAGTTCACCCGGCTTAACATGTCTTTATCTCAGGTTTTGCCACACTTGTTGAAGTCCAATATGGTCACTCTAAGGGAGGCTCCTAAAACTCCAAATACTGCATATCCACGTTACAACCCAAATGCTCGACGTGCCTTCCACTCCAACAGTCTAGGGCACGATACAAATGACTGTTTGCTTCTGAAGAACAAAGTAAAAGATCTCATTAAGGCATAGGAGATTGAATTTGACCCTCCGGAAATCCCCAATGTGATAACAGCACCAATGCCTAAGCCTGGCCAGGGTGTTAATGTTGTTTACGATGACCTGTTTGTTTCTTTAGTTGATGAACTAATTACTCCCCTTCCAATTGTTAAGAAGAATCTTTTGCGAGCTGGTTTATTTCCGGACTGTGGTGAAGGTTGCCACTTGTGTACGTCTCTACCCAATGGTTGCTTGTTCTTGAAGATAGGTGTCCAATGCCTGATGAACAACAAAGAAATTGTGTTTGAGAAGACTCCCTCTACAAGAAGTATGTGTGAAGATATATCAATTATTACCATTTCCGACAATCCTCCCAGGGTCTCCTCCAAAAGACCCGTCAGGATTACTTCCACTCCTAACGTTGCTTCTTTAATTATTATTTTTCCTGGGCCGATACCATATTCCTCCAATAAGGTTGTTCCTTGGAACTATGGAGCTTACGTCTACTACCATGGTGTCAAGCAAGACCTATTGGCTAGTAAAGATAAAGTTACTGAAGATACTGATCCTAACATCGACAACATTGCTGAGACCAGTAAAATTACTAGAAGCAGAAGGATCTTCTCTCCTAAGATCTCTCCAAAGACTATTTCCACTCCTTTGGTTATTCCTGCTAATGTTCCTGTTACTATTCCTATTATTACCCCTACTGTCACTCCTGTTGTTATTCCTGCTACTGAGTTAGCTGAGACTCGGGGCAAAGAGGTATTGGTTGAGCCTTCCTGGACGGAGGCTTCTAAAGAAGCCATTCCTGAGGCCTCTTAAAAAGAAATGGAGGAGATACTGAAAATCATACGGAAAAGTGACTACAATGTTCTGGAACAATAAGGGCAAACCCCTTTAAAAATTTCAATGCTGGCCTTACTGTTATGATCTGAAGCCCGTGCTAAGGCTTTGGTGAAATTCCTGAAGTTTGCTCATGTGCCTCAAGAGACTTCTGTCGACCAATTCGAGAACTGCGTTGCTAGTCTGACTGCTGACAATGGTCTTAGTTTCTATGATGCTAATTTGACGTCCAAATGAATAAAGCATAATGATTCCATGCAAGTCTCTATTGAGTGCACGGGAACTACCCTAGCTCATGTTCTGGTGGATACAGGTTCATCATTGAATGTCTTGCCTAATAATGCTTTAGACAGATTGGACTGTGAAGACTGACTTTGAAACCCAGTAACATTGTGGTGAGGGCATTTGATGGTTCTAAAAGAATGGTACACGGGGAGGTGGACATCCCTATTAAAGTTTCTTCTCATACTTTTGACTCCACTTTCTACGTGATGGACATCCGCACGTCTTACTCATGTTTGTTGGGTCACCCTTGGATCCATGGGGACGATGCTTTTACTTCTACTCTGCATCAAATGCTAAAGTATCCGGTTAATGGGAAGATCGTTATAGTCCATGGAGAAGAAGAATATATAGTGACCCACCTGAACACTTTCAGGTATGTCGAGATGGACGGAGAGTTCATTGAAACCCCCTTCCAGAACTTTGAAGAGGTTCCTCATACAATTCCTACAACCAAGACTGCTACCAATGTTCCAAAGGTTACCAGACCTTCATTAAAGATGGCTTCTCTGAAGGATACCAAAGTAGTAGTTGAAAAAGGTAGGTGTACCATTTGGGGCCAACTCCCTGATATCCCCTACAAGTCTGACAAGTTTGGTTTGGGTTTTACTTAAGGAGCTCAAAAAGCTGTTCGTCGCGCTCGTGTCGGAGGACCACCACTATGCATTAGCAACCATGGAATCAATGCTTTAGAGGACAGTGACAGTGACTGCGATATGGACGAATGGATCTTCCCAACTACAAACGGTGGACTAAATAATTGGATGGCTAGAGACTTTATTCCCATTACTTTTACCCACGAGTAATTCTCTCTTTGTTTTTTTGAAATATGTAATATTTGAACAATTTAAACATTAAAGCCTTGTGTCTTACCCGAGGCACAATGGTATATTTGTGAGGGTTATTACTTCATATTCATATGTCATTGATAAATCATTGGACGTTTTGTATACAAATTTTATGCTCTCTATCTTTCTTTGCTGCTTTTACTTTATCAAAATAACTATGCTCTCTTACACGCACCCACATATCAAACTTCAGATCCATGTCCACTTTGGATCCCATTGATAACGGTTTGGATATTGCCAATTATGACTTTGAAAAACTGATCTAACAAGCCGAGGACGAAGGTGAGAAAGATTGTGAAGTACCAGGAGAACTTTCTAGACTGTTACAACAGGAGGAAAGATCAATACAGCCTCATGAAGAACCAGTCGAGACGGTAAACTTGGGTACTGAAGAGGATAAAAATGAAGTCAGGATAGGTGCCAACTTGGAGAATAGTTTCAAAGAGCGGTTAATCCAGATGCTACGTGACTATGTTGAGATCTTCGCCTGGTCATACGGAGACATGGCGGGGCTGGACACTGATATTGTGGTTCATCATTTACCAACGAAATAAAATTGCCCTCCAACGAAGCAAAAGGTTCATCGTATGCGTCCCGAGATGTCAGAAAAGATCAAGGTTGAAGTTATGAAACAGTTCAACTTTGGGTTCTTAGCTGTTACTTCTTATTCATAATGGGTTTCTAATGTTGTTCTGGCACCTAAGAAGGACGGTAAGGCACGTGTGTGTGTGGATTACAAAGACTTGAATAGGGCAAGCCCCAAGGATGTCTTTCCGCTTCCCCATATTGACGTTCTGGTTGACAACATTGTGCAACATAAAGTATTCTCCTTCATGGATGGTTTATCTGGGTATAATCAGATTAAAATGGAACCTGAGGATATGGAGAAAATAACCTTCATCACACAGTGGGGCACTTTCTACTACAAGGTTATGCCATTTGGGTTGAAGAACGTCGGGGCAACCTATCAACATGCTATGGTAACTTTACTTCATGATATGATCCATCACGAGATAGAGGTCTATGTCTATGATATGATAGTCAGGTATCATACTGAAGAGGAGAACCTTGATCACTTGCAAAAGCTATTTGAAAGGCTAAATAAGTACAAGCTAAGACTGAATCCGAACAAGTGCACTTTTGGGGTAAGATTTGGTAAGCTCCTAGGTTTCGTGGTCAGCGGAAAAGGTATTGAAGTAGACCTTGCAAAGGTTAAAGCTATACAAGAAATGCCAACTATCCGCAATAAGAAGGAGGTTAGGGGATTCTTCGAGCATCTAAACTACATTTCCAGATTCATCTCTTATCTAACCGCTACTTGTGAGCCAATCTTTAAATTGCTAAAGAAAGATCAAGTGGTGAAGTGGAATGAAGACTGCCAGACTGCCTTTTACAAAATCAAGGATTATCTTCAAGAGCCTCCAATTTTGATGCCTCCGGTTGAAGGAATACCTCTGATCATGTACTTAACAGTGTTGGAGAATTCAATGGGGTGTGTGCTGGGGCAGCATGACGAGTCTGGTCGAAAAGAGCATGCAATATACTACCTTAGCAAAAAGTTTACCGACTGAAACAAGATTTTCACTTCTCGAGAAAATTTGATGCGCTTTGGCATGGGCTGCTCGCCGACTGAGACAGTATATATTGAATCACACTACCTTGTTGATATCTAAAATGGACCCTATCAAATACATCTTTGAGAAGCCCGCTCTCTCCGGCAGAATAGCGAGATGGAAAATGGTACTGACCGAATATGAAATTCAATACAGTATCTAGAAAGCAATAAAAGGAAGTGTACTAGCTGATCATTTGGCTCATCAGGCCATGGACGACTACCAATCCATGAATTTTGAGTTCCCAAACGAGAACATCATGTTATTGGCTGATTGTGAAGAACCTGGACCGGATAAAGGACCTGAAAAAGGATCCCGATGGACTATGGTTTTTGATGAGGCTTCCAATTCACTTGGCAATGGCATCGGTGTTATGATCATATCTCCCGAAGGCTGTCATACTCCCTTCACCGCTAGGCTATGTTTCAATTGTACCAACAATATGGCTGAATATGAGGCATGGATTATGGGTCTCAAAGCTGCTGGGATAAGAAGCATCCTAATCTCATACCTTACCGAGAGCATGTGTTGACAATGACTCCACATTTTTAAGAAGTTACCTTTGAGCATTTTCCACGAGAGGAAAATCATTTAGCGGACGTGGTAGCTACTATGTCATCCATGTTCAAGGTCAAGTGGGATAATGAAGCTCCTCAGATCACTATTTAGAGATTGGACGAACCAGCATATTGTTATGAGGTTGATACTGAAGAAGTAGTGGACAAACCTTGGTTCCATGAAGTGAAAAGATACCTTGAAGTCCAATACTATCCTGAGGGAGCTTCGGTCAATGATAAGAAGCTCCTAAGGAGGTTCTCTGCCAAGTTTTTCCTCAGTAACGGAATCCTCTACAAGCGCAACCACAATTCTACTTTGCTTCAGTGTGTAGATAAGAGTGAAGTGGAAAAGATCATGGATTACATACACGAAGGTACCTTTGGCACCCATTCTAATGGGCACACAATGGCTAAAAATATTCTGAGGGCAGGGTACTACTGGTCCACTATGGGAGCAGACTGTTATCAACATTCTCGAACTTGTCACAAGTGTCAGATCTATGCTGATAAAGTACATGTGCCTCCAGTCCCCTTTAATATCTTGACTACTCCCTATCCATTCACAATGTGGGGCATTGATATGATCGGAGAGATCATACCTACCCTTCCAATGGGCACCATTTCATCCTTATTGCCATTGATTACTTCACAAAGTGGGTCGAGGCAGCCTCATTTGCTTCTGTTACCAAGAACGCCGTGGCTCAGTTTATCAAACATAATTTATCTGTCAGTATGGTATTCCAGAAAGAATCATTACGGGTAATGGTACCAATCTCAATAATACTATGATCACCGAGATTTGCATGCAATTCAAGATTCAGCATGATAACTCTTCTCCTTATTGGCCGAAGATGAATTATGTTGTAGAGGCTACCAATAAGAACGTCAAAAAGATCATACAGAAGCTTACAGTGACATACAAAGACAGGAACAAGATATTACCATTTTCTCTTCATGGTTACCATACCTCAGCACGCACGTCAATAGGGGAAACTCAATTTTCTCTTGTATACGGTATGGAAGTTGTCCTACCCATCGAAGTTCAGATCCCCTCCTTGAGAATCATGAAGGATGCAAATTTGAGTGAAGATGGATGGTTTCAGACTCGACTTGACCAATTGAACCTAATTAAAGAGAAAAGACTTGCGGTTGTTTGTCATGGTCAGATGTAACAGAAACGTATGATTAAAGCTTTTAACAAGAAATTCAGGCGTCAGGTATATCAGGTTGGTAACCTAGTAATCAAGCGCATTATCCTGTCACAAGGTGATCAGAGGGGCAAGTGGACTCCTACATACGAAGGAACATTTGTGATCAAGAACATATTTTTTGGTGGAGCCATGATCTTAACCACTATGGACGGTGACAACCTTTCTCACCCTGTAAACGTGAACATAGTTAAAAGATACTACGCATGAACAAGACCCGCTAGGTTGACTGGCCTAGGAAAAAATAAGGGCATCTTGGCGAACCCAAAGGGTTCGGGCAAAATTTAGGGATATATATATATATATATATATATATATATATATATATATATATATATATATATATATATATATATATATATATATATATATATATATATATATATATATATATATATATATATATATATATATATATGAAAAGTTCGTACACCCGACAAGTCGAAAACCTAAAAAGGAGGCTTGGGCAAAAAAGGGTATCCTGGTGGACCGAAAACCCGAAAGGGCGGTCAAGGAAAAAGTTAGGGATTTAAAAGCGTACAACTATGTCCTGTTGGATTACCTTACAGGAAGAATATGGCATCAACTGTCAAATTCAAATGGTACTAATCAATCCAGTCAGCTTCGACCAAGCAACAAAGTGATGAGACGCTCAAAGATATAAAGGCAATGGCAGAATGGGAACCCAATGGGATCATTTCACATAGCTGGTTTTCTTTGTATACTACTTTGTACAGTTTTCATTCTTACGACAGCATTCTCTTACTAGGATGTATGTATCTTTGTATAAAGATGCCTGTTATAGGAAAACTTCTTCAAATCAATATAAAAATATTCCTTTTTGAAGTTCAAAACTACTTGTTTTTTTCTGTTTTTTTTTTGCGAAAACGTCCAATGATTATTTTTTAACATATGCATTTTAATGTGATCACTGTTTACAAATAGTCGCATAAAAAAATAGAAGGACAATTACTAATGGCTTTAAGATACAGGACAATGTCTAAAAGCCATCCGCAAATCCCTGCAGATACATCCCACAACAGAATCAGAGACAGAGATGTCCTCCTACGAAGTCACTGCCAAATCTTTAGCGTACCAGCTTAATGATGTCAGAGGTTCTGATATCCCCTACAGAGAAAGAGTCTCCAATTATCTCCCCAGTATCTTAAATAATTCCTCAATATGGTTCATAAACTTCTTGGGTACCCCAACAGGCTTTCATAAAATCCCCAAGCAGTTTGCAGAGTTTCTTTCTCAGTAGAGTTTATTTCTCTAGCCACGGATATCCATCTCCCAATAATTCAACTTCAACAAATAATGGATAACCGCATTCTTCATCCCCAGCAGTAGTAAGAGATTTATTTTCCCTTAATTCAATGACTTTACAAAGAATGGTTGATCGGTTCACACACTACATTCATGCATCATGTTACAAGCATCATAGAATATGCATACAAAATACATATAGCACAATCTCATTTATTTTGAGAGCATCATCACGCAATGTATTACATACATCATGACATTGCATACCGCTAATTCTTTACCTTTTCAGAAAAGATCAACAAACAAATATCATCATCAGTTTTCAAAAGTTCTAGATTAATTCCTGAAACAAGATAAGGCAACTATCTGAAGTAATAGCTCAGTAAGTCACTATGAAGCCTGGAATCCGACCAGATAGCAACTTATAATTATTGTGAAGCCTGGAGTCCGACCAGATAGCAATTAAATATCATCAATCACTGTGAAACCTAGACCCGACTAGATAGCAGTTAACATCAAGTACAAACATTGTAAATCCTGGAATCCGACCAGATAACAGTTTACAATGCTGTGAAGCCTCGAATCTGACCAGATAACAGTTTACAACAATGTGAAGCCTGGAAGCCGACCAGATAGAATTTTATAACATTGTGAGGCCTGGATTCGACCAGATAGCAGTCGACATCATTGTTGAAGCCCGGAATCCGACCGGATAATAGTCAATCTACAATTCAAGACACTGTGAAACCTGGACCCAACCAAATAACAATATAAGTTACTTTGAAGCCTGGAATACGACCAGATAGCAGCTTACTCTGTCAAATTACTCCAAAGCCTGGAATCAGACCAGATAGTAGTTTATTATTTCAATTACTATGAAGCCTGGACCCGACTAGATGACAGTATAGTTTACCACATTGCGAAACCTGGACCAGATAGTAGTTTATTCTTTCAATTACTATGAAGCCTGGACCCGAAATTCGACCGGATAACAATATAACACTGTCAATTGCTATGAAGCCTGGACCCGACCAGATAACAGCATACCTCAAGTTCAAGTCACTAAACCCTGGATACGACCAGATAACAGTTTAATCTTAAAAAAATTACTGTGAAGCCTGGAGATCGACCAGATAACAGTTAATTTCATATTCCCCAATAAGTCGCTGTGAAGCCTAGAATACGACCAGATAACAATAAACTTTAATATCTTCAGTAAGTTACCGTGAAGCCTGGATTTCGACCAGATAACAACTAACTTTCATCCCTTTAGTCAAGAGATAAATCTCTAGTATAGTAATGGACAACTAAAGCTCCTAGACATTATTCCCCAAACAGAAACCAACAACCCCCAGCAGAGTCCTCCTAAAACAATGGGAATAGGAATCCCCACAAAGATGTGTCTTATGAAGTCAGCATCTACTTTGGATGGCATCTTTAAGCCCATCTCTGACAACACTCAGTCATCCTCTCCAAATGGATACTGTAAGCCCATTCCCGATATCATCAACCAACGACGTTACTTCACGCGAGTGCAAATTTCTGGGCACTCTAGTGTTCAATCATCTTCCACCTTCAAATTACAAAAGGCAATCGAGCCAATCTAAATCGTCGGGTTTAAGAAGATTGAACAGGGGAAGCTGTTGTACTCCAAAATTTGCCCTCTCATTTTACTCAAGACATGCTCATTGAGGTCTTAAATTGCTCAAGGTTGACCAAGAATTGATCAGACAAATTCTTCTCCTAAGCAATGAACCTCTAACTAGGGTTTCACTTTTCATCAAGATGTGTGAGATCCAAAGGTCTCAAATGTTTTCCATAGTCCTAATATGTTATCAATATTGTCCATGACAAATTTCATGCCTTACACTACAAGTTTGCTCAGTCAATTGCTCAAATGTTTGAAAATCAATTGTATTAGGTCAAAGGACAACTATGACCTATATATAGTCAAACTTCAATATTTTTGGTCAACTTCAACATTTTTAAGTTCTATCCATCATTTGATCAAGGGTTGATCATGATTCCTCAAGGAATGCTCTTAATTTATCAAAAGTCAAGAATTGCTAAATTAGGGTTTTTATAGAAAAAGTCAACTGAACTTTTACCAGGCATAACTTTCTCATAATTCATCAATTTTTCCCCAACTAAAGCTCATTTTGAATAGAATCCAATTCCCTACAATTTCTCTTTTTCCATCAAGTCCAAGAAATGCACCATTTGAAAGATACAAGCTCAAACATTACAGGTCATTTTTAGAAAGTCAACAAAAGACACTTTTTTCCAAGACCATTTACATCAAGATAAAGTCTTCAAATGCAAAATTGATCAAACGAGGGATTAAAGTGTACATCTTGGGCTTTCCAAAAAGTCTTAGATCATCATTATGTGATACAAATTGAGAAAGTTATGGATTTCCCAAGTTGGTAAAATTTGAGAAAATTCAAAGATTGTGCGTTGAGCAAAATTGAATTTTTAAGTCAATGACCTAACTTTTTGAGGTTCTAACACTCATAACCTTATGAAGGACCTCTAAATCCATTTCATGCCTTTGATTTTATGTATATTTATTTTGATTTTTTCTAATTTAAAATTAAATAAATACAAAATAAATGCATAAAATAATAGGTTAATGATTTTGACATATGGCCTGGTGTTATGGGTCAGCCTTATGGGCCATTTTTCTTGCAAATATGACCAGATACATTCAAGGATGGAAATGGCATGAAATCACACATTTTTGGCAAATTTTCAAAAGGGAATCATGTTTTAAAAACAATGGTTATGGCTTGATTTATTTCTATATTTCCTTAGTTTCTCCATCTCCTATAAATATAGCATCATTAGCAAGCCATTGGACACGCACACATTGCCTAAAGAAGCCCTCTCAAAATCATCATTTTTTCAAAGAATTGCAAAAATTTGCAACTCATATCTCAGCCCACCTTCATCAAGTCTAAGCCTTGTGTTGTGCTCCTGAGACCCCCAAGAGTGTATTCCTGTCCATACCCACGCCTGAGGTGCCCTGAAATTAGCCAACCGGATCGCTCTACTTTGGTAAAATTTCCATGATTTGAATCTCTTTATACATGCATATTAAGAAAATCTAATGCATATATCCTTGTTTATACCCTTATGTTGACTTGTTCTAACGTAACACATGAGAGATTGGATGCAGAATTAAGGTTTTTCCATATTTAGGGCAAAATTTGGATCGTGTTTCAAACTGGATGATATAGCCACTATCTGTAGAATATAAGGTCAGATTCATGATCAGGGCGGAATTTTAAACAAAATAGTGTCTTTGTTTTATCTTAAAACGAACAAGTTCGCAGGATCCATATTTCGATGCACCCGAGAAGACGATCAGAGTTTGAATCAGGCGTCCCTCCGATCGTTTGACTAAGACGTGTGTTGCGTGGCAAAGAAGTGTGCCCTGATTGGTCCATTTGAATATAGGGGGCCCATCAGCACGCGTTTTATTTTTAAAATATTAATTTGTTTGATTTTCTAATATAATGTTATCATTGCATTCGTAATAACAAATGATCAGACAACTTAGTTGGCAAAGGAACGCATATGTGGGAGAGAGGACCTGGGTTTGAGTCACAGGTCATGCATTTTCATTTTTTCTAACTTATTATTTACAGATCTAGTACTGGCATGTCCCATGCGTGTATCATGAACCACCAATCTAAGCCATCAGATCACAGCTGACTCAGATCCAATGTACCCAAACGCGCAGATCACTATGCACTCTCCAAAGCATTCCTCACTGGATCCACTGGAAACCTGGGCATCAAAAACTTGGGCCTAGTGTTTTTCTTACCTCACACCACCCAGTTTTTGTTTTACTAACCAGGCCCATATTTGTTTTTGTTTTATCTTTTTTTATTTATTTTAATTTTTTTAATCAGTAAAAAATAATAATCAAAATCAAAATAAAAAAATATAGTTTTTAGGTTTTTTTATTAAACTAATTTTGTAATTTAATTAATAATTATTTTAACCATTTTTTTTAATTTAAAATTAATAGAATTTAGGATTTTAATTTATTTTTCATATTAAAAATACCAATAACTTAGAACTAGGTTTATTTTATATGTTAATTTAATAAATTAATTTAGTTAATTATTTTGACCTTTTTTGTATAACTTTAAAATCTATTTAGAATTAGGTTAAAATTCCATATTTCTCAAATAAAAATGCCAAAAATATTAGGTTGTATTAGAATTATTTTTTAGTTAATAATTTTCTTTTAGTTTTATTTTAATCTAATAATTAGACTTAATTCAGTTTAATGAACAAAAAAACAACAAAAAGAGTTCTCTTTTTAACTTAGATTGAGTTTAGGACTAGACGTCATTTCAATTCACGCGCGTTTTTACGTTTCGCATTTTTCATATTTTCTGTAACTGCCTACTGGGATGTAATAGAATTAATTAGGACTCTTTACTTCTCTGATTTCTATTTTTTCCCCAAAGTTTTGGAATTGTAATAATCCCCTTCCCCGAAGCCTTGTAATAGCTAGATTTACATTTCTGCACTTTTTATTATTGTAAATTATGAACTGTTTAGATGCATGCTAACTAGGATTTTATGGCAAGAATAAAATAAAATGCTAGCAAACCTAATGCAAAGATGAAAATAACTGAATGCAACATAATTGCACATATACACCCCTAGGGTATCCCACTTTGGTTGCCTTCTGAAAAATAGTCACAACTCTTGAAACGTGGGAGATTTTAGTGGCTACCCTCTGGTTTAAAGATCATAAGTCCCTCGATGACCCCATGGACGTTGCCTCGGTATGATCCTAAAACCTTAGGGTAGTTACTAAAGTTTCTCACCTAGTTGCCTTTGTAACTGTATAAACGTCCCTTCGAATGTCCCTCAAACATTCAACGACTAAGGCTACCTACTCACGAATAGTAGGATAGCACTGTCTAAAGGAAAAGAGGAAAAGAACAACCTTTCGAGTAAAGTAGATAGTTGTTAGATGCTTGCTCAAACAATTTTTACACTTACACAAAACCTCTTTCAAAAACATTTTCAAACACTTTGTATACGTTCTCTACCATTCCGAGAAACATTACAAAGTTTGCCACACTAAGTCGCTTTCAAAAATACTTTTCAAAACACACAAAGCACAATGTTTTTAAAAATGAGCTAAGCATCTAATAGCCCGTAGATAACTACGGACGGAAAGGGTGCTAACACCTTCCCTTTCCATAATCTACCCCCCTTACCCAGAAAACTCTCGAAAGGTCTTTTCCTGTTCTTTTCACCCTTTCCTTTGTTGGATAAAAGAAAAGTCTGTGGCGACTCTTTCTTGCCGCAATATTTGCAAATACAAATGCAAAACCAGTATAACAGCCAGTTCTTCCACCGTATCACAAAGGGAAATTAATCATAATCGACGGTGATGAGGACATCTTTGTAAGTCACATCGAATCATACAAATATATTAGTGCTGACGAAGATTGTATAGCCACCCCATTCCAAGTCCTGGAAGTTGCTTCAATGGTGACTTTACTAGTCGAGAAAAGTAATAAGCCTAAGGTAACCTCGTGGAGAGATTTGCAAACAACCATGGAAGGTGGTGCCTCGAAGAGTTGGGGAAAGCTCCCAGAAATCCACGAGAAAAAGAATCGCTTCGGTTTGGGATATGAACTATCAAAAGCTACTATGAAAGGTAAAACATTGTTTCCTCCAATCCAAGAGACCTTTGTCAACAAGGGAATAGACCATGGCCGACATGTGGGGATGATATCCAACAAAGTCAACACCAGAAGGGCAACTGACTTCATCCGAGAATGCGCCCCAGGAGAAGAACTCAAAAGGTGGACTGCCATGGAGATTCCCGAGATCTTTTTCTTTCCTAAGTAATTTTCCTTGTTTTTGAAAGAACCTATGCCAAGCCCGAGGCATAGGGGTTTCTTGTAAGGCCCCCCTCGTTTTGTTTCAGACAATATTTACAATTAATAAAAGTTATATTTTGTTTTCAATTAAGATCCTTGTCTTTCCCTTGCATTTATCTCTTAAATTTAAAAAACGGCAATACTTTCTCTTCATATGCATTTTTAAAGTTCATATACTAAAATCTGCACCAAAACATGATAAACATGCATATCCATGACCAAAACCACCGATAATGTTACTGATGCGATCCGATATAATTTTGATGCTCCTATCAACCAAGCCGAAGAGGAAGGTGATGAAGATCTTGAAATTTCTGAAGAAATGGAAAGGGAAATAGAGCGGAAGGCGGACAACATACAACCATATCAAGAGGCTATTGAGACCATTAATCTAGGCACAAAGGAAGATCCGAAAGAAATCAAGATAGGGGCAATGTTAGAGAAGAGCGTCAAAGAAAGGTTGATCAAGCTATTGCATGAGTACATGGATATATTTTCCTGGTCCTACAGGGACATGCAAGGGTTAGATACAAATATTGTGGTGCACATACTACCTCTCAAAGAAGGTTGTTCTCCAGTTAGGCAAAAACTTAAAAGAACTCGTCCAAACATGTCTAGAAGGATTAGAGAAGAGGTTCTTAAACAGTTCGACGCAGGGTTCTTAGTAGTGGTAGATTATCTGCCATGGATAGCTAACATTGTGTCGATACCCAAGAAATATGGCAAGGTTCACATGTGTGTAGACTATCGATATCTGAATAAAGCAAGTCCTAGGGACGATTTCCTGTTACCTCACATAGATGTTCTGGTATACAACACGACTCAAGCCTCAGTATTCTCATTCATGGACGGTTTCTCAGGCTATAATCAAATCAAAATGGCACCCAAAGACATGGAAAAGACTACTTTCATGACACCTTGGGGAACCTTATGCTACAAAGTAATGCCATTCGATCTCAAAAATGCAGGGGCAACTTATCAAAGAGCCATGGTCACACTGTTCCATGATATGATTCACAAGGATGTTGAAGTGTATGTATATGATATGATCGCCAAATCCCATACGGAGGAGGAACACATCATACATTTACAAAATCTATTTGAGAGGATGTGCAAGTTCAGAATAAGGTTAAATCTGAATAAATGTACATTTGATGTAAGTCAGCATGGTATCGAGGTAGACCCTGACAAAGTAAAAGCTATACATGGGATGCCAGCACTGAGTACATAAAAAGAAGTTTGTGGTTTCTTAGGGCGATTGAATTACATCTCAAGGTTTATATCGCATCTAACATCCACGTGTTCGCCTATATTCAAATTATAGCGAAAAAGATCAAACGGTAGTATGGAATGATGATTGCCAAATAGCCTTCGAGACAATAAAGCAATATCTACAAGAACCACCTATCTTAATGCCACCCGTTCCTAGAATACCACTCATCATGTATCTGACAGTGCTCGAAGGATCAATGGGTTGTGTTTTGGGACAGTAGGACGAAACAGGAAGAAAAGTTCATGCCATTTACTACCTCAGCAAGAAATTTACTGACTGCAAAATTAGATATTTTCTCCTTGAGAAAACTTGTTGTGCTTTAGCTTGGGATACTAAGAGGTTGGGGCAATATATGTTAACCCACGCCATATGGTTAATTTCAAGAATGGATCCTTTAAAGTACGTGTTCTAGAAACCAGCTCTTACAGGAAGAATCGCCTGATGGCAGATCCTACTATCAGAATACGACATCCAATATGTCACTCAAAAAGCCATCAAAGGCAGTATACTAGTTGGTCATCTAGCTCACCAACCGCTGCCAGAAAATCAACCTATGAAGTCGACTTTCGAGACGAATATGTCATGGTTATAGGTGACTATGAAATACCAGGACCTAACGAAGGACCAGAGCCAGGGGCACGCTGCACACTCATGTTTGACGGGGCTTCAAGTGCACTGGGGAACGGTATATGGGCAGTCTTGACTTCTCCAAACAATTATCACAAGCCCTACATTGCAAGGTTATGTTTTGATTGTACCAACAACATCGCTGAGTACGAAGCTTGTATAATAGGACTAGAAGATACCATTGATGTAAGAATCAAATACCTCAAAGTATTTGGAGATTCCGCGCTAGTCATATACCAAGTAAACAACGAGTGAGATACTAAACATCCAAAATTGGTTCCATATCAGGATCATGTTTTAAAGTTGGCTGCGAAATTCAGAGATCACTTTAAATCACATTCCACGAGAAGAAAATCAAACGGAGGACACTCTGGAAACTCTATCAGCTATTTTCAAAGTAACTTGGCCAAACCACGAACCACGCATCACAATCAAACACTTTGAAGAGCCCGCACATTTCCTTTCTATTGAAGAAGCGACGAAAGATAAGCCTTGGTTTTACGACATCAAGAAATACTTCGAAAAGCAAGAATATCCAAAAAATGCCTTTATCATTGACAAACAAACCCTGCGGAGGTTAGCCTCGAAATTATTTCTGAGTAGTGGTGTGCTATATAAAAGGAACTACGATATGGTACTACTTAGATGTGTGGAGAAACAGGACGCAGATACGCACATGAGAGAAATCCACGTGGGAACTTTTGGAACTCATACAAATGGGCACGCCATGGCCAGAAAGATTCTGCGAGCAGGGTATTATTGGTTAACAATGGAAGCCGATTGTTATCATTATACGCAAACATGTCACAAATTCTAGATCTACGCTGATAAGAGAAATGTGCTGCCAACTCTTCTGAATGTCATGAGCTCCCCTTGGCCATTTTTTAAATGTGGGGAATTTATATGATTGGCATGATTGAGCCAAAGGCATCCAACAGACACCATTTCATACTGGTAGCCATTGATTACTTCACCAAATAGGTAGAAGCAGCATCCTACGCTAATGTGACAAGTCAAGTGGTTACGCGATTTATCAAGAAGAATCTCATATGTAGATACGGGGTTCCAAGAAGGTCTATCACAGACAACGGGTCCAATTTGAACAACAAGATGATGAAGGAATTATGCGATAATTTCAAAATCGAACATTATAACTCCTCACCATACAGACCCAAATGAACAGAGCCATCGAAGCAGCCAAGAAAAATATCAAGAAGATCATTCAGAAAATGGTGAATACATACAAAGATTGGCATGAAATGCTTCCCTTTTGCTCGACACAGCTATCGCACTTCCATGCGCACATCAACAGGCGTGACTCCTCTCTCTCTCTGATATATGACATATAGGCAGCGCTTCTAGTTGAAATAGAAATACCATCACTTCGGGTTTTAATGGAAAAAAATATGGAAGAAGCAGAATGGGTTCAAACACGACTTGATCAGCTCAACCTAATCGAAGAAAAACACTTGATAACTCTATGCCACAGTCAATTGCATCAGAAGCGGATGAAGAGGGCCTTCGACAAGAAAGTTTGTCCTTGAATATTCAAGGAAGGGGGTTTAGTGCTCAAGAAGATTCTGCTACCTCGCCTCGATTCACGTGGTAAATGGACTCCCAACGATGAAGGTCCGTACGTAGTAAAAGCAGCATTCTCCGGTGGTGGTCTCATCCTCACAACAACTGATGAGGAAGAACTACCACATCCAGAAAATTCAGACACAATAAAAAAATACTATGTATAAAAATCTCGCTAAGCTCGAACCCTAAGCAGGAGACTTAGGAAAAAAGGAGCATCCCGGTGGATCGAAAACCCTAAAGGGCGATCCAGAAAAAATTAGGGATCTTATGCAAAAGAAATAAAAAACAAAAATACTGCATTCTAAGAACTACGACTATGAACCAAAAAGGGAGAGAAGAATCTAAATCATATGATTCAAAAGCAAAGGAGACATGAGTTATTGAAAAGACGTCGGGGAACAGCAGTAGCAATTATCATTTTCATTGCCATTTACAGTTTTAAAAACTTTCTGTAATTACCTCTTTCAAGGAATTACATCTTGTACTCTCGCCTATTCAGAGGAATATCAATAAAACATTTACTTTTCTCTTTCATCTCTCAAATTGTGTTTTTATTTTCTCAGACTTGTTTGCAAAATACTATGCTTATTGCTTATGAATATTATGTTGAAATCATCTTGGGGGATTTACAAATAAAAGCATTTGATAAAACATCGAAAAAGCACTTTTGCTAGAAAAAACATCAAAAAGGGAAATCCACGTATATGTCCATACACACGTCTACACCTACGCCTGCGCTTACAAAAAAATCAATCAAGATCTTGCTAAACACTTTTCACCATGTTCAAATCAGTTCAAAGATACCACGACAACGCAACATACAACACCATGCAATTGGTAACTCAAAACCAACGGTTCAATGGAGAAAATGCCGGAAATATTTGTTAACATTCTAAGGCATACACACATTTTACACACATTTTGCATACACAAATATTCAATATACATGCACTAAAGGTTCCATATAAATCTAAGACATCATACATCATACACATCCATCATACAAGACATACGTCAAGCAGAATCAACATCATCCCTCGACCCTATCAAAATATTTACCTTAGCCAAAAACAAACGACCGGTAAATGACCAATCTCACCCCTGATCTAGCTATCTAAGGGTTAATCATCAAAGCACACTTCTTTTACAAAATTCAACTCGTCACCTAAGACTCCGTGCAGTGATGTGTTCTCTACAATGTAGATCATTACCTAAGACTCCATGCAGTAATGTATAAAGCTCAGTATATTGCCTAAGGCTCCACGCAGCGATGTATTTTCCTCTCCTTACCCATTACCTAAGACCCCAGGTAGTAATGCGCGAAACTTAGTTCATTACCTAAGAATCCATGTAGAAGTTTAACATGACCCATTGCCTAAGGCTCCATGCAGTGATGTGTTTCCCTCTCTTGACCCATTACCTAAGATTCAACGCAGTAATGTGCGACACTCCCCAATATAGATCATTGCCTAAGACTCCATGCAGCGGTGTTCGAAATCTAAATTTAGCTCATCGCCTAAGACTCCACGCAACGATTCACAAACCTAATCCATTACCTAAGACTCCATGCAGCACTGTGTTTCCTTATTCCATGATACAGACCATTGCCTAGGACTCCATGCAGCGGTGTTCGAAATCCAAATTTAGCTCATCGCCTAAGACTCCACACAACGATTCGCAAACATAACCCATTGCCTCAGTCTCCAAGCAGCCATGTGTTACCAAGTGTTGTTCATCCCTCAAGTGTTTGAATAAGAAAATCCAAACCAAGACCTACCATATTGTTCTCCCAAGTTCCAAATCATCATCCTTTTTCAAATCCTGGTAAGGGATACATCATCAGCTTTGCCTATTTTCTGAAGACTCTTAAGTGTACTCTATATCAGCGTAACCTTATGTTTGTCGGACAAGTTCTGGTGTATTCCAAGTATTCAATAAACTCCCAATCAGAATGCACAAGACTTGTGTGTTCTCATGCTATTCGATTGGAAGATAATTGAATAGGGGCAGATGTCGTACCCGAAATTTTCCCTACCCTTATGATCCTATTTTCAAGATTAAAAATAGAAGATAAATATTTTGATTAAGGATGGTCCAACAATATCTTATGGCCCATTTTTTAGAATCCAAGTCAATATGGGGTGTATCTTAATTCAAGGGAGTGGGGCTTTCTAAATCAGAAAGACCCACATATCCATAGGCCCATTTGCGAAGCATGTTGGCCAATGGCCCATGAGATTCGAATATTGGAAATTGGTGCGAAAGGAAATTAAGATTTTAATTATTTATAAGGGTCCATAAGGCTTTGCTGTTGTTAGTAAAGAGAGGAGGAGAAAACTTCAAATCCATTAGAATTCAGGACCCATTTTCGTTTTGATTGAATAGAAAAGGGGGGTATGATTATAAATTTACCGGCCCATTAAGGTTTTGTTAAACTAATACATTTATTGTCATTTTTGCTGTTTTATTTTAGAAAAGATTTATTATGAAACATTATATTTAGTTTAAGAGGATTAATTATTAAAATATTTTTATTATTTTATTAAACATTTTTATAATTAAGTTATTAAGAGTTTTATTGTAAATATAAATGGTTGCAAAAAAGGCCTATTTAATAGACCCAATCTGTATTACAGTTAATGATATTGTTGTCCATAGAAAAGGGAGTGTGATGGGTTGGGTAGTAAAAACAGTAACGCAAGGCCCAAAGGAGAAATTGGCAATGTGTTGTACTGAAAGTTACAATGCAAAGCCCAAATTGATTAAAAAACAAGTACTGTGTGAATCAATGAGAGAAAATTGCGCACATTTCATCAAATACATTTACTATACAAATTGATAAAAATAAAATCCTTTTACAGTTCAAAACCTAAAATAATTAAAAATAAAATCTTCATCTAAAATTACAACATAATCTTGATCATCTAACTCAAAGCCCAAAATCTCTAACATAAAGCATGTACAAAGCTAAAATATTATTAAATCAAATTCCAGAATCGAAATGTAAAAATTTGAAGCAAATCCATAATATTACAGTTCAAATTAATTACAATAAGATCCAAATCCCTAATTTATTCTAAATCCCTAAATCTAAGATAACAAATTCGTAACAACAATTACTTAAGCCCCAAAATTTAACCCTATAAATAAAAAACTAAGAATACAGAAACGAGGGAGAAGAGTTTGAATACATAGATAGGGGAGGAAATTGACGAGACAGAAATGAAAGAAGAGCTATTGGAAGAAAGAATTCCGAGACGGAGGAGAAGAGCACCACAAACCCTAAGTTGGTAAAGACGAAGGAAGAGAGCGATTAGGGTTTCAATATCTAAAACCCTAATCGCCGCTGACAACCTCGCTGTCTGCCGCTGCTACTCCATTCGCAAAAACTCGCCGTAACCTGCAAAAGAGAGAGAGGAAGGATCAAAAAACCGAATCGCGCAAAGAACTCAGAATACGAAATCGTCAATAGGGTAAACGACTCAGCTATTGTTTCTTTTTTTTTGTTATGTTGTTAATTGGAGGGCGATTGGTTAGGTTAGGATAGAGGGAAGAGGTTCGGTTTTTGCAAGGGTTCCGTTGCGGAGGGGTTTGAGTTTTAGGGGAAGGGTTACAAAAGAGGATAAGGGTTTGAAAGAGAGAGAATGAGGGCTACTGTAAAACGAAAAAGAGAAAAATAATGTGAAAATGAAATGTACAAAAATAACTTATATGTTCTGTAATCGTGTATATGCGCCTTCACTGTAATAATCATGCATCTTCCAATATATCCATTAGATCTGTATCGGACGGCTGTGAGGCCAAGTCCATCGTATACTCCATGCACCTTCCTATACGTGATTACTCAAGACTTCTTAATAACATCGTTTGGGCCAAGCCCAACTCAGTTATACACCACTTTTTTTCTTTTTCGCTAAAACGAGACAACAATACACCCCCTTACCTCTAGGCCTAGTTCAATATCTGAACTTGGGCCCATCTTCTCAAACACCCCCTGTTTTGCTTATCAGTTCACAAATACACCCCAGACCGATTGGGCCTGAATTCAATATCTGAATTCAGGCCCTGACTATTCACACCCCACCCTTTTTGCTTGTGAACTTAAAATGCACCCCCTGGAAATATTTAATTTTTTATTTTATATATTTTTTATTTATTTATTATTATTTCTTTCTTTTTTATAATAACAATAATTTTTAGTAATTTGTTTTATTTTCTAAATATTATTATTTATTATCACTTAAATAACTACTTTTCTTTAAAACTCGTGTATATATTTTTATATTACATTGCATTTATTTATTTTTAATCATGCACTAATTAGAATTTTTTTCAATTAGTATGATTAAAAAATATCTTAACAAATATCAAATTTTATTTTTACACTAAACTAATCTGGCAAACTATTTTTGCAAAAGGGTTCCAAATATATTTTGACTAATCACGCATTTAGTCTAAACATCCTCTATCTTTACACCCGGTCAAAATGCGAGATAATTTAAAATACTTTTGCAACCCCTAAATAACACAAACACATACGAACTAAGAATTGGTACTCTGATTCCTCATAAGAGGATACGTAGGTATACGATCGAAAGTCGTGGCAAGTTCCCCTATTAAAAATTAAAATCCTATTTTACCTAAAACCTAAACCTAAACCTAGTATCCTTAAGAATAAGGTAGATGAAAGGTACCTAACACCTTCCTTTCGTCTAAAGAAGTCCAAAACTTAGAATCTATGTTTACAATTTAGGGTTTCCTATTAGATGCCCTTCCTTAGGATAAAAACTAGTATTGGTTACTCTTGATTTTAAATCCAGTTGTAACAAGTCGCTACCCTTAATTTCTATCCTAAAGGAAGGGAGTATAAAGGAATAACCTTAAAGTTCAGAGATTCTAGATTTGGACTCGGTTCTAGACGAGGGGAAGATGTTAGGCACCCCTTATCTACCTTGCTCACAAGGATACCGGGTTTAGAAGCGTGATTTTAGGAAAAAGGGTTTTTTTTTAATTAGTAGGACTCGCCACAATTTTTGATCGTATGCCTACGTATCCTCTTAGGAGGAATCAGAGTCTCATTTCGTAGTTCACAGGTTTGTTTGTTTTTTTTATGGGTTATGAAATATATTTTGAATTTCTCGCATACGTGGTCTAAGAGTATGAATAACATAGTTTTTTAGATAAAGTACGCAGTTAATTTAAATATATTTGTGCTCCTTTTTGAAAATTAATTGTTCGAATCAATTTAATTTACGAAAAAAGATTGGTGTTTGGTTGAATATTTTTTATACACAAAGCGAAGAAGTCTGATGTAGTCTCCTCATCAGGTGGCCAGATATTGGCCACGTGTCACTCGCAGGCGTAGTATTTTGGTGAATCGCGGGTTTTAATATTTTGATATAAAATTTAAATTAAATTATATAGTGAGAAATGTTTTTTAAGATATGTGGTTAAAAGATATGATTTAATATAAATAAATATTATATTTCAAATGAGTTTTAAAATACTAAATTATTTATAATAATAAATGATACATAATATTATAATTGTTATAATATAAATATATAAATACAGAAAAATAAATAAATAAATAAATATATAAATGTATTTATAAAAGAAAATAATAAATAAAAATTAATTAGTTGGAGGTGAAAATTATATTATAGCAGTAAAACTAGGGGGTGCTATTAGGAAAGGCCTGAATTCAGATTTTTGAATTCGGGCCTAGAAGGCCAGAAGGGTGTAGATCTGCACGCGTTAGAAAAAAACAAAAAAAAGGTAGAGTGTTACTAGTAGTGAGCCTAACCCAATGCATTTTGGGAGTCCATGTGGACTCTGTGTGGGAGGATGTATGAGATCATCATGTGCGTGCTATAGATGGTTGGATGTTAATTAGACGATTGGGAATTGAGGGGCACGATTATTACGGTAGGCTTATGTGTGCTGGAGGAGAGGGAACTACATGTTTTCGTTTCACTCAAACAGTATTCATTACATCATTTTTTTTGTTTTCCTTTTCACCTCATTCTCTTTCTGAACACCCTTCTCTCCAACCTTTCTTCTTCCCCGATGATAAACCCTAGCCGCCATGAACCCCTGCTCCACCGTTTTAAACCCCAACTTTGCCTTTTGAAATGAACCCTTCCCTATAATTCAGACCACACCACATATCTCAAAGAAACGAAAGAGCTAAGTGCTCCGATCCGAGTGGTTTGACTAACCCATTCTCTTTCGTGTGTTGTTTTAGGTCGCGGCGGTGGATAATGAAGGTACGGCGTAGCGAGTGTGAGGGAGATAATGTCGGTGAGGGTTTTAGACACCGTAAACCTAGGTGGCGAAGCGGGCTTTCTGGTGACGATGGGGAAATAACTTGTTTGCCCAATTTCTTTTCTGTAAATCCTCTTTCGTCCCCCCTCCCCTGGTGTGATGATTTTTTTCTTTTTCTTATAGTGTTTTAGGAATTAAAATTGATTTATGATTTTGTCTGCAACACATTGATTTGTTTCCGCTTTCATACGATTTTTTACTTAGGTCTTTGATTAGAACTTTGAATGTCAATAAAACTTGTTTCTATTCTGAGTTGCTCTTGTATGGAAATTTAAACATGAAAAACATTGCTCGTTTTCCTTTGTAGATTCGTTTTTTATTTAAACACTAGTTGTGTCTAAACAAAAATGTGTTTTTTCCAATTGGGCTTGCAAGTCTTTTGGGTTGAGTGTTGTTGGCTTTGGGTTAAATGGTTTAATTTGTTGAATTAGGCCTGGAAGGATCAGTGGAGAAAAAAATAAAACTCATTTCAATGACACCTTTATTCTTATTAGTAAAATAAAAACAACATTGTTTTTATTAAGCCTTCTTTATAAAACGTTTTAATCATGATTAAAAGTAGTAAAGTTAATAACAATAGTTATAATAAAAATAATAGTAATAATAATAGTGATAATGTTGTAATCAAACATTTTTTCGAAAACAAATCCAAAAAACTTGTAATGGGCCAGGGTACTTTTCCATATATAAAAAAACATTTTTTTCTTAATAAACACAAGAGCATTTTTTAAATAAAAAAAGGTAATATTTTAAAAAATTGTTTTTAAAACAAATTAAAATAATGGATGGGCCTTCTTATTGGGCTTTGGATAAAAAAAAATTGCTTCAATAAAAAAAATCTAAATAAGCCTTATAAAAAAAAGATTTGTTCGCACCCCTTCTGAAACAACACACCTCCCTTAATTTTAATTGACGAACTTTTATTAAAGCCTAATGGGTCATCAGATATTGATGGTCCATTTTGGATTGATACCCCTATCTGATGCTTTACACCCCTGTAGAAACAAAAGTTTAAACCAATACAATTTATTTAAATAGAAACCTAAATATAACCAGGGGTAAGGCAAATTTGGGGTATGACAGGAAGGACTAGATCATTTTTATAGGCAACTTCGAGGAGTCATCGAGGGACTATGATCTTTATTTGTAAGGGTATTTTTCTAAAGCATCCCCACTTTCAGGGAACATGACCATTAATCGTAAAGCAACAAGAGAGGATACCCTAGAGGTGCAAGTGTGAAAAGTGTATTGATTCAGTTATTTATCTAGAGATTAAGGTTTTCTAGGTTCAATTATTAGTCTTGCGAGAAAGTTATAAAGTATGTAGAAAATAAAATTCCTACGCTATTACATAGCTTTTGGACAGTTACATAATAGAAGAGTGTGAGAAATTAAAATTATAACTATTACATTCTCGGAGCAGATACATAATTTAGAAAAAATGCGAGAAAATAAACCTAAGCTATTACAATCGAATAATACGACCCATACATTTTATCTAAGAATTTAAATAAGAAATAAGAAAATAGAAAAATAGAAAAAAAGAATGTAAAATTTTTTTTAATGATTTTTTGAGGAAAAAATTTAAGTGATAATAATTAATAACCTAAATTCTAATTGATTTTAATATTTGAAAAAAGGTTGATTAATTAATGTCAAGAAAATTAAATATTAGTTAAAAAAAATTAATCCTAATTTATTAATATTAAATAAAAAAATTAGGTTACTTTAATAATTGATTTATTAAAAAAAATTAGGTTCAGAAAAGGAAAAAAGAAAAGAAATTAGGTTAACAAAAATAGGGAAAAAGGATTTGCATGGGGTGGGTGTTGAACCCACGCCCTCTAGCTTTTAGGCTGCATCGCTTGCCACCAGGCCAAACGCCTGTTGGTGTTTGGAAATAGGTATTGAATATTATGTATGATACTTGCGTGTTAGTTGGAAAATAACAAAAAAATAACATTGCAGACGCAGGGATCGAACCCACGCCCTTAATGTCATACGCCTTCGTCTTGACCAGCGGTGCTACGCTCTCATCCGGTTATATAATATAAACCATTAAATATAATATAAACCAGTGGACCAAAGAGTCACCGGAGCCATAGCTCTGGTCGTCTTCTCCGGCGAGATGATTTTTTAACCTGCAAAAATAACGCATGTTAGGAATAAAGAAGGATCATATCCCCCTAATTCGACCCTTGTGAATCCAATGGTGATATTACTTTTGGTGAATTCGACCTGTACAAGGAGATACGATGAAAATAATGCAAATTGGTTCAATAATGGTGATGGACCATTTGGACGGCATGAACTTCATGCAAGGTATCAAACTTGCACTATTTTGTATCAGGAAAACATTAAAGGTGTTAGTTTTAACCAAAACGTCATGAATATTAAAATATGAAATTCACAAAATATGCAAAAACAGTGATGCTTGGAATGCACGTTTCAGGCACTTTTGATCATCAATAATGATCAAAACATACTATATGATACCTCAAGGATTGATTTAAATGGTCGCTAGGCCTTGAGGATGGTTGGAAGTTGGATTTCAAATTTGCCCTAGTTTTCACAAAAGTTGAGATTGTGAGAGAGTGTTCTTGAGGCAAATTTTTTGTCCTATTTTGGTCTTAATATGGAGGGTATATATAGATGGAGAGATTAGGTTAAAAATATGGTCTTGGACTTTATACAAAACATGTCTTTGATTCTTGTTTGAAAATAGAATGAATGTGACAAAATCATGGAGATTTGGTTGGAAAATAAGTATACACAACTTTTGCTTGTCTTTGGGCCTCCACAATAATCAAATCATAAGCCATTTATGCCTTACACATTTGTCTAATATTTATTTGATTTAATTTTGAATAAATGAATAAAAATCAAAATAATGCATCCATGGACTTAGAGGTATATTATGAAGTCAGAAACACGTTTGGACCTTAAAAGACAAGCCCATTAGCCATAAAATTCCAATTTGTTCAATTTGGGTTTCATGTATTTTCTAATAATTTCCCAACTTTCACACATCACATCTCACTTAATTTGCATCATATGAATGTGATCCGTCACTTTTTGGAAACCTCAAGATGTCCCCTACAATCTTCATGTTGGTCATTTTTCCATTTGAAGATTTTAACATGATGTAAATTGCTTTGACAAAAAGTGTCTTTTTGTTGACTTTTAAAATGACCTGGGATGTTTTGGCTCATATCTCTCAAATGAAGCATTTTTGGCCTTGAGTTTAGAGATACAAAGTTATAGAGAATTGAATTTCCTTAAAGATAGGCCATGGTTGAAAATTTTCTGATGAAGTTTGTGAAAGTTATACTTAGTCAAAGTTCAGTTGACTTTTGACTTTTGATGAATCTTGAGTTTTCTTGATGAATCATGATCACCCGTTGATCAAATGATGAATGTGACATCAAAATGTTGATGTTGACCAAAAATCTATAAGTTTGAATGTCAATTGGTCAAAGTTGACTTTTTGTCCAATAAAGTTGATTTTCAATCATCTGACTAATTGACTGAGCAAACTTGTGCTACAACACACGACCAAGACCCTTCTTAGATGCATCACAATACATCATAAAAGACTCACTCAGATTAGGAAAAATTAATACTGGAGCGGTCGTCAACCTCTTCTTTAATTCTACAAATATTTCTTCGCATGCAACATCCCATACATAAGCTTGACCTTTTCGAGTCAACTGAGTTAATGGTAATGCTAACTTATAAAATATTTCAATGAACCTTTGATAGTAACCTATCAAACCAAGAAAAATTTGAATCTAGGTTGCAGACTTCAGAGTCTCCCATTGCAACACTGCATTAACTTTACAAGGATCCACAACTATCCATCCACTAGAAATCATATGCCCAAGAAAACTAACTTCCTTTAGACAAAATTCACACTACAACAACTTTGCATATAATTTATTTTCCTTTAACACTTGCAACACCATTCGCAAATGCTTAACATGTTCCTCTTCTGATTTATAATAGATTAGAATATCGTAAATAAACACCACGACAAAATTATCCAAATATGAATTAAAAGTACGATTCATTTAATCCGTGAAAACACCTGGCACATTAGATACACCAAACCGCATCACAGTGTATTCATAATGACCATACCTCGTTCGGAAAGCTGTCTTTGGAATATCATCTGGTTTAACTCGAATATGATGATAACCCGACCTCAAGTCAATCTTGCTGAAAACACAAGCACCCACCAACTGATCCATCAAATTATCAATTCTCGGTAGTGGATACTTATTTTTAATCGTCAACTTATTCAGCTGTCGGTAATTTACACACAGTCTCATACTTCCATCGTTCTTCTTAACTTGCAACACAGGCGCACCCAACAGCGAAACACTCGGTCGAAAAAACTTCTTCTCGGACATCTCTTCTAGTTGTTTGTTAAACTTGCTCAGCTCAAAAGCCGACATCCTGTAAGGAGCCATCGATACCAGGCTCATACCTAACACCAAATCTATTGAAAATTCCACTTCATGTTCAGCAGGTAAATTACAGATGTCATCTGGAAACACCTCTGGAAATTCACAGGCAACCGATAATTCCATATTCGCGACTTTACCATCAACTTGCAACGATGCAAACATTGCAAACATCAAGGCTTTATCTTCTAAAACTTTATTCACTTTCTTAGCGGTCAACAACATCAATTCTCCATTATCACCAAACTTATGGAACCTCAAAGTCTTATTATAACAATTGATATGAACATAGTTGAACTCCAAATAGTTTATCCCAAGGATAACATCAATTTGGTGTAAGGGTAGACACACCAAATCCATCACAAAACTCTTGCCATAGATAGTCAAGGGACGTTTCAAACAAACATAAGTAGTAGTAACAAAACCACTAGCAAGTGTATCTATTACCATACTACCATTTATACCAGACAATTTTGATTCTAACTTAGTAGCACCAATATCAATAATAGCAACCAATTCAACATCGCTAATAAAGCAAGTACCTCAAATCAAGTTATCCTTCTTAGATTCCTCTAATCCACTTAGCGTGAACATTGTACCATTGGTCTGAGTTATAGCATCCTTCCTTGGTTTCTAACACTAGTGGATTGACTAAGCCATTGGATTGATTTAACTCGTACAAATCAAATAAAAAATGCCATCGCGCTTTATTGTTTCCAGAGGAATGGGAAAAGAGAAAATAAACCCAAAAGAGTGGGGGGAGAATCTAGGTACGAGGGTTGGTTATGCAAAGGGAAGGTATTAGTACCCTAAACATATTCGGTACTCCACTAAAACCTCTTTGAAATTTTTTGTATTTTTACTATAAATGGTGTATACAAAAATAGATGGTGGAGATGAGAAAAGAAGTGTTCTTTACAATTTTGCACCCGCCGCAATTTCAATTCTTTAGTGAATATGTACCATCATCCGTGCAATAGGGTATATGGGTACTCGTAGTTTACCTCGAGAATTTTAAAACACATGCGTGTTGGTTAATTTTAAGAGAAGAGACGTCATCGTCACATCCGAGTGGAAACATACTTACTACCCATGATTATGATAAAGGAGAATTTGCATCATCTAAAAATGGAGGATATAGCTTGGATTTTTAAATCAACAAAGCCTCACTCAACACCCAAGTGGAAAATATCTCACTTCACTATATATCATAGAAGTATAGTAGCTCGTAACACTACAAGAATCGACAAGAGTATAATCTTTTAAGAAGAAGTTTGAAAGTAAAAATCCAAAGTGGTAAATGGTTTGAATGAGTTTGATTGACTTTTAGTCTTCTCATAAAAAATGTTAAAGTATGATTAAGTTGGTTAAAGTTTGATTAAGAAAATATTTTTAAAAATGCATGGACCTAAGTCCTAGTTTATTATGAAAGCAGTTCAAGTTAAAAAACAAAAAGAGTTTTGAAAAGGAGGGAGAATATTTGAAATTAAAGAAGATAGGAGGATATCAAGGGACTATCCTAAAACATAAAGTAAAAGCTAAGGAAAAGAACCATCTAACCAACAAGAAGTTAACACTTGACATAAAAAAGGCTATGTAGAATTACCATCCTTTGGATTGAAACCAAGCAAGTAAAAATACTAAACCTCTCAAGAATACCCAGACTTCAGATGCATTAAGTCTTCACAAAAATTGGGCAGAGTAACAGTTGTATATAGAGGAATTCTCAATCATAGTCAAAGCATATAATCAGAATAACCTGCACACGAAGAAAATTAGCCCAATGTCTTGAAGTAAATCCCAAGAACTTCATACAAAATAACAACCGAATGACAAAGTCCCAAGGGTATCAAGGCTTCTCATCCTAAGTCCAAGAGGTCCACAAGTACATAATGCCAAGGATAGTAACCAAATAGTCCAAGTAATCTTAATGTTTTTTAATGTTCAAGTTGGTTATTAAGTGTCTTCAAAAAGAAAAGAAAGCTCAAGTGAGCAAAATAAATACAAAAAAGACAAAGATAAAATCTCAAATGAGAAAAGATAAAATGAGATAAAGATAAATTCTCAAGTGAGCAAAGATGAAAATAACATGAAATGTAAATGCTAAAGTAAATGATGCATAAAAGTAAAGGCATAAAATAAAGGGCATAAAGTAAAAGCACAAAGTAAAGTCAATTGTTAGTGAATTAGAAGTTAGAGGTTAGCTGAATGACCATCATGAATCTTGCATTTGAAAACTCATTAGAAGATTGATAAAACCAAAGCTTATCAACAACAAGTTTCATTTGCTTTTTGTCAAGTATATCATTCATTTCAATTACTCAAGACAAGCATATATGATCAATGATGTTTAAATGATTCACTTATACCGAAATTCATGAAAGTTCATTAGAGGATTGATAATATCAAAGCCTCCTAACAATGAACCTCAAGGTTATTGGATCAAAGGTTTCAAATTAAACATAGTTGAGCTTGCAAACATAGGCTTGGGCCACAAATGATTATTTTTCGAATCGGGACAAATTTAGCTTTATGTTAAGCAATCGTAAGTGGACTTATGTAGAAGTCACACCTATTTTGAGGCCGGTCAATAACAATCTTTGTACCACATGTTAGAGAAATGATATGTAGATAATTCTCCAACAACATGTAGCACAAGTAAGAAAGGGATAAGATGAAGAGGGGGTTGTATCAGATGAAATTAGGGTTTCAAATATCATTAACATCATTCATCCAATTTGGTGGATTTAGTTTTTCAACCTATCAACACCCATAATCCAATGAGGTTAAGGAACTTGTCCCAAAATAACACCCAAATCAGGACCAATCAAAAATAATAAAATAATATTCAATAAAATAATATTTAAATGATTAATAAAAGGGAAATATTTGGTAAAATACACAAAGTATAATAAAACACCAAATAAAAATCCTAAAAAAAGGTAGAGGTCAAACATGAGTCAATAAGTGTTGACAATAATTTTCAGAATTTTTTAAAGTCATAAACTATTTATTAATATTCAAAGAAATAAGAAAAATAAACCAAAAATTGTAAAAAATAGTAAAATCAGAAATAAAAATAAAATGAGGTCACCAATATTAGTCAAGAGGTCATTGGTTTCTTTCAGAATTTTTCCAGAATTTAAAAATCAAGAAAAGTATTTTTTAAAAATTCAAACAATTCAAATAAATTGAAAAATCATAAAAATACAAACTCATAAAATAAAATTATGAAAAAATAAGAATCAGAAAGAGAAAAATTAAAAGTATTTTTGAGATTTTTTTTTGGAATTTTTGAAGTTGAAATGAACTTTTTATGAATTTTTGAAGTTTAAAACAATTAAAATATAAAATCAAAAAATAAAATTAAAACAAATTAATGCGAACCATCTGATCAATGTCAAATGCGTTAGTAAGCAGATCCAAGGGACCTGACACGCTTTGCATGTTATGGACCTTATTGTAAAACATACAAAATTAAATAAAATTCGGGCCAATCAATATAAAACAATTGGCACGCTCTAATTGGTTGAGACGAAATATGTCATCGTCTTCAACCTCCAACCTTCAAAAAAACCAGAAAAATTGTGATTCTTCAAATGGAAAAATTATAGGTTCACGCCAATGCCATTCAATTGGTCTCATTAAGACGAAGCAATTGTACCCCCGCGAAAAATTTATTTAACTTGAAGCTCAATCGGTTTGAGAAAAACCAGAGAGTTTTTTAAAAAAATTGAAATCATAAATAGATGCATCAAGTTCATCAATTGACCAAAGTGAAAGTCATAGACCATTCTAGTAATTTGAGTTAGAAGAATTGATGCCAATTACTACCTGAACAAAGTATGAAGAAATTTCTCTGAAACTTGACTTGGCTAGTACGATTCAGGGCACCTCAAGGCTTGGTACTTCTTCTGTTAGCTTCAAGGAAGTTTAAGGATGAATAATCAACAAAGAAATTGGATTGAAAGATGCTTTAAAACCAAATTCGAAGTTGCAGAATTAAGAGGTATGGAGGGAGTTCAACAGAGGTTCTTTGGCTCTCTAAAGCTTGTAAAATGAAGTAGAGGAGGTCTCTATTTATATGAGAAGTGAATGAAATCAAGAGGAGTGGTGAATGATAAAATTTGAGTGGAAATCATGCACACATGTGATCATGAAGAAAGTGTGGCCACATGTGCATAAAAACTCATCTAAATGATGTGTTTTGACACTCTAAATGATTCAAACATCTTTGCTAATCATGTTTGAGTGGAAAATGCATGGTAATTTGGTGATTAGAAGCCATATTATGGAAATTGATAACTGACTGCAGGTGATTTTTCAGTTTCAAAACATCAACTTTACAACCATGGTTCAAACAACTCAGGTACCTTTATGTTAAAATCTTGGATTCTTTAGAAAGCTGAATAATCAAGCTTGACAATGTGCTTTGAAAATTTCCATTTGGTCATCTGTGTTGAAAGTTATGATTTATTGAAATTGGAAAAAACACACGGATTTGTGGACTTAGAAAAATTTCTAAGTTTTGAGCTCAGAAGTGACCTATAATCTCTTGATTTCATACATGGACTCCCACTCAAAATTAGGTTTTAGTCAATGATGATGGTATGAATTAGACTTCTTAAAGAGCGTTGTGAACCTTGAATCATTGAAAAACTCCAAAAAATGAGAAAGTTAAGACCTCGTGAAGTTGTTGAAAATCCATGAAATGACATATAATCTTTTGAGCTCTTTAGGTATCTTCTAACCATTTTCAAGCTTTGTACATAAAATAAAAGTTGAAGTTCACACCCTAAAGATTATTGTGGAAAATAATGGGCACATGGAGATACAAATTGACCAAGTTATAATCATTTGAAGCCAGACCCTAAATTTCAACGGCCTTTCAAGGAGACTTGTAATCTTTCTCAACTTTTAGTGATCTTCCATTCAAAATTAGCCTTATACTTTTGAGGAGAGATTGTTAAGGACCCTTTAAAGAGAATCAGGGATTTGGAACCAATCAAAAATCTCAAACAATGAGCAAGATATGGTCCTTATAAGTCAACAAACCCTAGCTCAAAGAGTATCAAAATGACTTGAAACCCCTTTCAACTTTTGATGATTTTTCTTGCATGATTAGATTTTGTCATGTGAAGAGAGGTTGTTGTATATGTTGATAAGAATACATAGCAAAAAAACAACTAAAAATGTTGAAAATTGAGAGAGTTATGCACTTGTGATAACTGAATCTTGTATTTGCTCAATTAGGTCAAACTTATTGAATCAACCATGAATCTTTTGGACTTTTTTTGGTAAAATAAGCATGATGAATCATAAGAGGCCTTGAAATGATGTTTTCTTGAAGCACACTCAAAGATGGAGCTTAAGTCTCAATGAAGCTTGTTGAAGAAGGCATGGAAATAAACACATGAACCTATGAATCTTCTTGATGAATTCCACCATCAACTTTGGGGAGATCTTGACTTAAATAAAGTGAGAGAGTTCCTTTAACCTCAAATATTTGATTCCATAGACATGAAATTGAAGATTGAGCTCTTTCAATCCATTAGAGAACCATTTGATTGAGAATCACCATCCAAACCCTAGATTAGATGGTGAGATGAATGCAATTGTGATCACCTATTATATGAACATTCAAAAGAACATATATACACATATTGATGTTAGTTAAAAGAATATATTTACAAGATACACAATTCAAGGTGCTTGGTAATCCCTCAAGAGAAAACTTAAATATAGGATAAAGAGAGAAACAACCCTAATGTGTGTGTCTTGATGCATTGTGACATGAGATGATGAGAAATCTTAGGGGCAAAAATTGGGGTACAAAATTGGGAACTAATATGACTCTGCTCTCTGCAATTGAACTAAGTTGGATCATCGTTCTTGCATTCAGGAGAACGATAACCCATCTTACCACACTTGTACTACCTCAGTACCTTATTCTCACACTCATTAGACTGTTGACCTTGTTCACCACACCTATAGCACTTAACAAAAGTGGGAGCTCCTCCCCCACTTTTCTTTTTCCCATCATAAACCTTATGTTTCCCTTTATCAGCTGAGGCATCCTAAGGCTTCTTACGGTCTTGATACTGCTGCCCTATTTTCTTGTTCAAGCTCTTGTAGTGAGCTGAATGAGCTTTGTTGTCTTCTTCATAGATTCTACAACTGTCCACCTACTTTGAAAACACACGGATCTGCTGATATCCAATCGCTCGCTTGATTTTATGATGCAACCATTCTTGAACTTAATATACCTCTAGAATCCAACAGTCGCTACAGTGTAATGTAGATAATACTTCGCCAATTCCACAAACTTCGAAGCATACTTAATCACAGTCAAACTTCCTTGTTTCAATTCTAGAAACTCAACTTATTTCTTCCCACGCACATGCTCTGGAAAGTACTTCCTCAAAAACTCCCTATTGAACACAATCAAGGTAATAGCGTCACCTAATGATGTTAGTCTTTGTCGGGTACCGACCCATCAGTCATCAGCTTCCTCTTCCAATTATGTGTATCAAACTGCACCTGCTATGCCTCTGAGATATACATGACTCAAAAGATTCTTTCAATCTCCTAGATCCAAACTTGTGCTCCATCAGGATCAAACCTACCCTTGAAAACAGGCAGATGATTTCTCTGAAACGTCTCCAAAACATGAGATTCATCATTGGGCTGATGTCACATCAATAACAGTCACAATGGTTAGAAATTATCTCGACAGTATTCCACTGTCATATACTACGCACTCAATAACTTGAATGGACATACCGACCTGCTCTGATACCACTAATGTAACATCCTTCTAAACCCACATATGTTTCACATGTATTTTTTACGAGAAAATAAAACAAATTAAAACCAAAAAAGGGCGTCACATCTTCATGTAAACGTCATACCAAACATAGTCTTGCTCCGTAACACGGGTTTCAAGATTATTTAGAACAAAATCCTTCATGGATAATAATCAATAGAAATATTCATACTTCTCGCAAGGGAGTTCATAGTTTAAAACATCTTATTATAAATACTTCATAAAATCTCATCATACTTCATGATTCATAAATAGAATTTCTGAATAACTCGGGTACCATGAAAGGTAACCCAACATATTAGAAACAAAACAAACAACATATTTCATAATTCAAACGATCCCAACCCCGATGTTACATATTATAACAAGACCTACTCTACTCAACAGAAAGAAAATAAACACACTCTGAAGTTATCCTCTAATGTTTCATCGGGCTAATCCTGATCACCTGCAAGTTACCCACGGATAGAGGCAAAATTTCCAAGCAAAAAGGGTGAGTAAATCATAAGAATTATAAAAGACATAATGAATAAACATAGTAGATAGGCACATATAAAACTCTTTGTCATCTCTTTTTCTTCCATCGGAGGAATCACCTGGGCGGCTACTTCACGCCATCTCTATGCATATTCCTTAAATGACTCCTTGTCCTTCTGGACCATTGCCCTGAGTTGATCACGGTCAGGTGCCATGTCCATATTATATTTTTACTTTCTAATAAAAGCTTCACCCAAGTCGTTGAAAGTATGAACATTGGCACTATCCAAGCTCATGTACCATTTCAATGTTGCCCCAGTCAATCTGTCTTGAAAGAAGTGAATTAATAGGCGTTGATCATCAGTATGAGTAGATATTCTTATCGCCTAAATTAATAGGTGAGCACGAGGACAAGTGTTTCCCTTTTACTTCTCGAATTCTGGTACTTTGAACTTCGCGGGTATTTTCACATTCGAAACCAAACATAGATCATTCACATTCTTCCTAAACAATTATTTTCCTCTAAGGGCCTTCAACTCTTTCTGCATTTTATCAAACTGATCCTGAAAATCATCCATTCAATCATAGACACCCAAGATTTCACTTGGTGTAGGAATAGGGTGATAAACTTCATCATTAACAAATGGCACAACATTCACCGAAGGAGGTGCAACATAGTGAATCTCATTTCTAGCAGTAGGGGTAACATGCACCATAAAAGGTGCAGCAGCAACAGCCTGAGAAAATGAAGCAACCTGGGTATCTTGATTATAAACTTCTTGCATTAAGTTCTATGGCATTACCCACGGATAACCCTAAGGTATATGATTCTGAACAACAGTAACTGGAGTAGCAGAAACAGGAATCGTCGGAGATTTAGAAGTAACCGTTGTCTGTTGAGGTTGAGCAAGTGGTGGCTGATTTTGAGCATCCACCAATAATTCCATTAAAGCGGTGAGGTTGGCCATACCGGCCTTCATAGCAGAAGCTTATTCACGTAGCTCACGATTCTCTTTTTCTATATTCTCCATCTTCCTTCTGAAATGAGCCAGAGTATTGTACTGGTGAAACAACTTGCTGAATGAAGTAAAGAAGCTCAGTAAGACACCTGAATATGAACAGAAATTCAAGAAGTATGTACAATATGATGCATGATATTCAATACACATGATTTATTTTACTATTAATATTTAAAGGAACTCAAAGATTTATAGACAATTTGCAAATATTAAAGTACTACACATTTGAAATACTGAAAATCTCATTATAATAACTTCAACACGGATTACAACTTTTAGTACAAGTTTCAATAATACCAAGTACAAGATAAAATAGTTTAAAAAGTCTAATATCTCAAGAAAGAAAAATTGATTAAGATAACTCCAAGCACTGACGTTTCCCTATGAGTCTTGCAATCTGAGCCTTCAATCGCTTATTCTCTTCTGCATACCTATTGGTGACCTCTTTCCAATCACCAGAGTCGGGAATTGAGCAACTAGGTCCTGAATGAGCTCTAGAGGAAAATAAATCCTCTTTCCTCTCTATCGTCTATACAGTACGACTCTCAAGTATCTCGATCAAGTCATCTTTCTCCTTCAGGTCTGCTCGGTAAGACACCTCTAATGTTGGACACTTATTCTTTCAAGCTTCCTTCTCCTGCTGTATCCTGACTAAGGCAAGCTGAAGCTCTTCCACATCATCTAATAGGGGAGAAGTGGTCTTCATAAACATATCAGGCATGGCTACTTCACGGGAATACGGCATCTTCAACTAGATGGCTCATGCTTGTACCCACTGAAAATAAGGCTCCAAAAAAAAAGCCCCTCTAGGTCCCAAGTCCTTCCTGCCCTTCTTGTAAACATGACACCAAGCTTTTGCAATATCCCCTTTAGCTTACTTATGAACATCTCCCTCTTTAAGGAAGAAGCGACTCAAATGAATACTATTTGGCTTATCCCTCATTGGATATCCAAGCTGTCGTCGTGCAAGAACAAGATTATAGTTAATTCCTCCATTTGTACCAAGAAGAAGTACATTGGAGAAACTACCATAACTGTCGATAATCTCTACATCATAGTATGCTTGATGATACCAAACAATATCTGAATGAGTGAGGGCCATAATCTTGGAGCCCAACGAGGTTCCTTTATGACATCCCAGAAAGCATCAGACCTAGGTAAGTGTCAAATAAACCACTGATACAACAAAGGCGTGTAGCAAATGATCATCCATCCATGATAAGAATCCTGAAGATGAATGGAGTAGTAAGCATCACCCAATAATGTAGAGACTGGGTTCCCAATCATAAAGATCCTGATGGAATTGATATCCATAAACTTGTCGATATTGGGAAATAAGAATAACCTATAAGCAAGTAGCGCAAAGATGGCCTCAAAAGAAACTGTACTCTTCATCCTAGCAAAGTAGCGAGATTTCTCCAATACAAAATGAGTTGGTATCCTCTAACCCCTCATTTGGTAGTCATGTGGGCTTCAACCTCAGACTTTCCAAATGGATCAAAGCAGCAATCTCATGATATTTTTGCTCCCTCTCCAAACCAATAAAAGGAGCACGATCGGTAATAGGTAAACCCAGTAGATAAGAATACTCTTCTAATATAGGCATCAACTGATAATCAGGGAAAGTAAACCATCAATACATAAGATCATAGAACTAGACCAAAGTCGAGAGAATACCCTCCTTCATCCTGAGCTTCATAAGAGAAATTATGGGACCCATAATTCTTCTGAAAATCAATAGAAACTCTCGATCTCGGGAATCAGACTGATCAACTTATCTATCTTGGGATCTTTGAACTTGTACTTCTTAGTCTTTCTTTTTCCAGAATCCATGGTCAAACCAGGAAAAGTCCAGACAAACATATATATATATATATATATATATATATATATATATATATATATATATATATATATATATATATATATATATATATATATATATATATATATATATATATATATATATATATATATATATATAACATATAATAGCACATATACAGATAAGCAAAGATAGGCTCAACCCATTTAGGGATGAACCAACAATAGTTCGATCTCTCCCCACTAAAGTCGCCATTTTTCTGTAGTAGTAGAAATGTTGGGACTAAGCCATTGGATTGACTTAGCTCGCACAGATCAAATAAAAATTACCACAGTGTTTTATTGTTTCGAGAGGAATGGGAAAAGAGTGAATAACCCAAACAAGAGGGAGTGAGAATCTAAGTTCGGGGGTTGGTTATGCAAAGGGAAAGTATTAGCACTCTAAACATTTAGGGTACTCTGCAGGAACCTCTTTGAAAACTTGTGTATTTTGGCTATAAATGTTGTATGCAAAAATAGATTGTGGGGATGAGGAAAGAAGTATTTTTATGATTTTTGCACCCGTCGCGGTTGCAAACCTTTAGTGCCTATGTACCCACCTTCCATGCAATAGGGGATCATGGTACTAATAGTTCACCTTTAAAAAATTTAAAACACAAGTGTGTTGGTTAATTTTAAGATGATACGTCATCTTCATATCCGAGTGGAAGAACATACTTACTACCCACGAATTATGAGAAAGGATAATTTGCATCATCTAAAAGTGGAGGATATAGCTTGGATTTTAAAATCAACAAAGCCTCACTCAACACCCAAGTGGAAAATATCTCAATTTACTACATATCGTAGAAGTATAGTAGTTCGTATCACTACAAGGATCGACAAGAGTCTAATCTTTTAAGAAAATTTTAAAGTAAAAAGTCAAAGTGGAAAAATGGTTTGAATGAGGTTGATTGACTTTTAGTCTTCTCACAAGAATGTCAAAGTATGATTAAGTTGATTAAAGTTTATTTAAGAAAATATTTTGAAAATGCATGGACCCAAGTCCAAGTTTATTGTGAAAGCGGTTCAAGTTTAGAAAACAAGAATAATTTTGAAAAGGAGGGAGGAGATTTTGAAATTAAAGAAGATGGTAAGAGATGAAGGGACTATCCTAAAGCATAAGGTAAAAGCTAGGGAAAAGAACCGTCTAACCAATAAGAAGCCAACACTTGACACAATGAGTCAATGTAGAATTCCCATCCTTTGGATTTGAAACCAAACAAATAAAGATAATAAACCTATTAAGAAAACCAATCTTCAATTGCATTAAGTCTTCACAAAAATTGGGCAGAGTAACGGCTGTATACGAATGAACTCTTGATCACAGACAAAGCACGTAATCACAATAATCTGCATACAAATCAAATAAACAACCCAATGTCTTGGGGGTAAACCCAACCCCAAGAACTCCATACAAAATAACAATTGATGTTGCAAGGTCCCAATATAGGTCAAGGCTTCTAATCTTAAGTCCAATAAGTTCATAATCTACATAATGCTAAGGATAGTAACCAAGTAGTCCAAGTAACATTAAAGTTGTTTATGGTTCAAGTTGATTATTAAGTATCTTCAAAAAGAAATGAAAAGCTAAAGTGAGAAAAATAAAAATGGCACAAAAATAAATGCTCAAGTGAGAAAAGATGAAAATAGCATGAAATGTAAATGCTAAAAAAATGTGCTTAAAGTAAAGAGCATAAAGTAAAGGCACAACATAAAGTCAATTGTTAGAAATTAGAGGTTAGTTGAATGACCATATTAAAACTCAATAGAGGATTGATAAAACCAAAGCCTCTCAACAACAAGTTTCATTTTATTTTTTCAAGTATATCATTCATTTAAAATTCTCAAGGCAACAATAATGATCAACGATGTTTAGGTGATTCACTTTGACCAAAGCTTATGGAGATTCATTAGAGGAATTATAAGACCATAACCTCCTATCAATGAAACTCAAGGTTATTGGATCAAAGGATTCCAATTAACATGCTTGGGCTTACAAACATGGGTTTGGGCCACGAATGATCATTTCTCAAATCGGGACAAAAATTAGCGCTATTATAAGCAATCGTAAATGGACTTATATAGAAGTCGCACATATTTTGAAGTTGGTCAATATCAATCTTTGTACCATATGTTTAGAGAAATGATATGTAAATTATTCTCTAATAACATTTAGCACAAGTAAGAAGGGGATAAGATGAAGAGGGAGAGGATGAATTAGATGAAATTTAGTTTCAAATATCATCAACATCATTCATCCTTCTTGATGGATTTGGTTTTTCAATCTATCAACACCCAAGATCAAATGATGTTGAATAATTTGACCTAAAATAAGCCTCAAGTCAGTATCATATTCCATTTCAAGAATTAAACAAGAATCACGTACGAAAGTTATCAATTACAAGCCTTAATCAAAAGTAAAGCCCTAAATGCAAACCTAAGTCAAAAATTAGATTTAAAATAGGAAAATAACTTGTAAAATTATGAAATTAAAAACCTAACTTCCTAAAGTTATATAAAACTCAGAAATAAAATTTAGGTTTCTTTGATTAAGGTGGAAATTTGATTTAAAAATGAAAACTTTGAAACTAGCAAGCAAAAGGCTTAAACTAGATTGTTTTGGAAAACAATTTGTGAAAAATATGAAATCACACTTTAAAATTCAAGAAAAATGCTTTTTATCACCTCAACTTCTTCAAGCACTCTAAACAACTTCATCTATGATTTTATAGGCATGAGAAGTTATAAATTTTAATCAGTTAGTGTGAATGATCAAATAAAAATCCTAAAAAAGGATATTAAGTTCAAAATTAATCAATTTTTTCTAAAGTTTAAATAAATTTTATGTAAGATAACCTAAATGTCAAAAAAATTCTAAGGATCAGTAAGTATATTTTTCTTGAATTTTATCCCAAAAGAAAAAATTAAATGAAAATTATTTACACTATTCCCCAAAGAAAACAAAGAAAAGATGATATGTCCAACAAATGATTTAATTTGTAACTCACGAATTTTATAAAATTGGACAAAAATATTTTCAAGAAGTAAACTCAAAGAGATGCTAGAAAATATTTTTTTATACTATTTGATTTAGTAGAAGTAGGAAAATAAAATTCAAGACTTAAAAGAATATTAAAACCCTAATTAACCACATGAATTTATTTAATCACGAAAAATGATTAAAAAAAATGAAATAAAAATGAAAATATGGAAATATATTGAAAAAGGATTCTAAAATATTTTTATGATACTTTTTGAAGTGAAGAAAATATTAAAAGAAAATTTGAGA